>OX376204.1:14157541-16557541 GCA_947363905.1 Lithophane semibrunnea | reverse complement strand
ACGACAAAACGAAAGTTGAAATTATCGAGAAACCGGAGTTTACAATAAACGAGAATGGCAGGCGATACGCGAAGTGTGGCGTGTGTCAGAAGAGTGTGTCCGTGGGGGGGTGGACGCGCCACATGCGCGCGCACCGCGGGGAGAGGCGGCACAGCTGCCACACGTGCGGGCTCGCCTTCAACGACAGCGGCAACCTGGCGCGCCACACGCGGGCCATACACTCCAAGCAACGACCGCACGCCTGCCCCACCTGCCGCAAAACATTCTCACGGAAATCTCACCTGGAAGACCACGTCAAGTCTCATTCAGAGAGTAGAACATTCGTGTGTGATATTTGCGGGAAGGGATCCAAATCAAGCGCAGCACTACGCATGCACGCGCGCACGCACGACGCGTGCCGGTTCCCGTGCGTGCAGTGCGGCGCACGGTTCAAGCGGCGCGGCGAGCTGAACGCGCACGTGTCTGTGCATACCGGCGAGAAGGCACATGCCTGCCACTGCTAGATGATACGAAAACTACCTTTTGGAAGGGGCAACTAGAATCAATTCTATTTCTTTGTTTGACGTTCAAAAGTGCCATATATGTGCCTATTTGAAATAAATTATTTGACTTTGACTTTGACTGCGGGAAAACGTTCCGATTGCGAAGCCAGCTGACAGCACATACTAGAGTGCATCACAAATAGGGCTTGCAATCCGGATATCCGGATATCCATATTATCCGGATATCCGCCGATTTTCAAATCCGGATTTTACTTGCATCACCATCCGGATTTTTCGGATATTACGGATAGTTGTCTTTCTCTTTTAAATATTAAATAAAAAGCTGTCATCTGTAAAGTACGTAACTGTTATTACGTTATTTATTATTTTAATATAGTTTATCACTCTTGAAATTATTTATTCACTTCACAAATCACAATAAGTCAATTTAGTCACAGAGATCATAACAACGTTGACCACTTGTTAACTTTATGTTAAACTCACAGCTATACTGCAAGCATTTTCAATATTGTATTGTATTGTTTGTACGCACTGCCCTTCTCCATTTTTTGACACACAAAAACCAGATCAAACAGTCATAACTTCAGAAGGTTGCTCTTCTTCAACTGTAAACGTATCAATTAAAATACAAATACGAAAAGAAATCATCCGGTTTATGAGTCAGCTATCTTCTGCGCAGCGACCGACTTAAACAAATGATTTAGACACCACAATTCGAGTAGAGATGAGAGAAAGGGCTTACAATCTACTTTTATCAATACCACCAACCAGCATTGAAGCAGAAAGAGTGTTCTCTGCTACAGGATATTTATATTTATTAACCATATAAGAACTTCTATGAAAGAAGATTAATTAGATAGTTTAGGCTTATAGAGATCATATTATCAGAATTTGGAAAAAAATAAAATAAGAATTACGTTAATATTATATTAAAAAGGGTATTTGATTATTTTGAGATATTTTGTTCATTTTTGTTTTATTATATTTGATTCTTCTTCTTCTTAGCGTGTCGATGGCAAAAAATCGAGTGTGGTTAAATTTGTTTGGCCCAAAACTCAGCCACGCGAATACCGTTCGCTCACGCAGCCATTAGGTCCTCACGTATACGTATTTGATTTATACAATTGTTGTGTAATAATTGAGCTGATTTGCCAGGAAAAGTGATAATTTTATTTAATGATTGTTTTAAATCGGTTCAGTTGATTGGGATGTTGTGATTTGTGATAATTGTAAGATCTAATTTTTAATTCAAATTGTTTTTAGTATGAGAAGAATAGATACAAATTATTTGTGCGGTATCGGGGTTTTATTTTATTAAATTTTAGAAAGTGAACTAGTTTTTTTATGTGATTGTTAGTTCAAATATTGGTATAGTTTATTATTTATCTGTGATTTTGCTTGAGAGACTGATCAAAACGTGTTACAAAAGCTTATTAGTTTTATTTATAATAACAACCAAAAAATATCCGTATTATCCGCATTATCCGGATACTCCGGATACTTAAATTTTAATATCCGTATTATCCGGATAGTAAAAATGAACGGATATTGCTAGCCCTAATCACAAAACACGGGGGCAGGAAACGGAAGATGTAACCAATGCTAGCAATACACTAGGGTTATGCGAAGATGATATTCAATGATTTTCGTGTTATCTTTGGTGAGTTAAGGCACCATTCAATTAAACGGACACGCTATTTTATCAGGGGCTATCTACCGCCGTATCAGCCGTATCAGTGATTCGAGGCATTTCATCATCTCAATGACCTTGATTCATTCGCATACGCATTCAAAATTAAAACCATACAGAAAATCTAACCTACTTCTCTAAGTCCTGCTCAAATTTTTCCTTCGCTCGCTCTTGCATCCAGTATAATCACAACGGCAGCTTAAACTAGTATCCGAAGTAGTCGGATGCTCCAATTTTCCAGCTCACTTCGCTTGGTCTTGCATTCTCTTAGCAAAATCATCATCATCATCATTCATTTTGGGTTAAATTATGAAAGTGCCGGCCAAATAAAAAAAATGATATAATAGGTCTTTACCTATGAAATTGCCGTTCTGCAGTACTGGCCATTTCAAATCAAAATAATTTTTGTTTGGCTAAGAATTCTAATTTCAAATTAATTTTATTTTAAAAACATGGAATTCTTTTTTCAAAAGAAGTCATTTGTTTAATGATTAGTGTTACATTTTCATCGCATTTCTTTTTTTTTCGTCATCATGGATACGTTAAAAATTCGAGTAATTATGGAATATGAGTACCGTCGTGGCAGCAACGCGGCACAAGCGGCACGCAACATCAACGACGTTTACGGAGCTAACACTACAAACCAACGCACCACCTGTTATTGGTTTGCTCGCTTCCGTTCTGGAAATTTCGACCCGAAAAATGAACCTCGCGGGGGTGAACCAAACGGGGTGAGCATTACTGTAGATGTGTACTGTGAAGAACTGAACACAATGATGGAGAAGCTGGCACATCTCCAACTAGCATTGGTCAATCGCTCGTCTCCGCTGCTCCTGCACGACAACGCGCGACCTCATACTGCACAGCAGACGGTCTCCAAGTTGCAAGAACTGGGGTTGGAAGCTCTCCGTCATCCGCCCTACTCACCAGACCTTGCGCCTACAGACTACTACTTTTTCCAGAATTTGGATAACTTCTTGGCGGGAAAAAAATTCAATACCCGAGAGGCAGTACAAAATGCCTTCGAAGAATTTGTTGCCTCCCGTCCAGCTGATTTCTTTAAGAAGGGCATCAATAAACTGCCACTGCGTTGGCAAAGATGCATTGATTGCATGGGTGATTACTTCGATTAATACAAATAAAAAATACATGAAAAAAATTCGTTTAAATTTTTTCATACAAAACGGCAATTTCGTAGGTAAAGACCTAATATTACGTTAAAACATGTTATTCTCTTCACTTGGCCAAACCTGTACGGCAATTCCCTGCGCTGTTATACGATTTTGAAAATACTGGTTTCAGTATATTTTGTAGTTAAAATAATTAATAGTTATCTAATTAAAGTAATATCTTGTCGTAATGAAAAATGAAGGGAAAAACGTACTCTTTCGGAATATAGCTTTTTTTTTGTTTGGCTTTTGTTGGACTTTCACCTTTAGCCCAAAAATGTATGGACGGTGAATGATCTCCTTTAAAAGTCTTATCATAGATGAAGATGCAAAAGGCTTGCAGTACCCTCGAAACAACAGAATCAACACAAAAAGGTATATTTTTAAATTATCCTCTTAACTTTTTAAATATAGTTCATTTTAGTTTGATGGCATATTGACAAGCCGTAATAGAGAACTTTGTTGCAGGTTCATGCCCGAGTTCTCTCGGCCGCAGCCGCAGCACTACCGCGCATGCGTGTACTGCGCGAGCACGCACCCCCTCGCCTCCTACCGGGAGCACCTCGTCGTTGCGCACTCCGACCTGTTGTTCCACTGCGAGGAGTGCGACACCTTCGTCGACAAGAAGGACTTCATCCTGCACATGTCCTTCCACGCCCTACAGTACACCTCAAAAGGGATTAGACGAAAGAAACTTAAGAAGAAGAAGGAAGAAATTGTTAGTCAGAATCCCAGCCCAGTGCCTCCAGCCCCTGCCCCACAGTGCTCACTGCAAACAGAAAGTAAACCACACATTGAAACCAAAGATAAGCCCCCCGTGGTGGTTAGAACCAAAACGAGTGTCCAAGAGAATGAGTTCTCAGACCACAGTGATACGGACGGCTTCGAACCTCTACCTGAGTCAGTGTTCGAAGCTATCGAGGACTCGCAAGACAGCCAGCAGTTAGGAGAGAATAGCACTCACACGCCTGAGACTCAGCCACACAGTGACGAGTCCAAACAATCTTCTCAACCAGAAAACAATAATACAAGTAATCCTGCCCCGAGTTTGGAAAAAGATTATAAATTTAATAATTGTTCAGTAGTCATAAAACCTATTAATATAAAAAACTGTGCCCAAATGAATATCGCAATTAAAACTAGTAATGTAAACAACAATCTTGCTCTGCCAGCCAATAAACCTTCCCCAATAGTCATTGACGCTAATAGTGATGATAATCACACGACTGACGAAAGTGGGAAGAGGAACCAGAAGACACGAAAATGTCCCTTCTGTCCTAAAGAATTCAGAGCATCGTCCAGCTACTTCTACCACCTGAAATACGTCCACAAAGGAAGTAAGGAGCACGAATGCGAAGTGTGCGGCAGAAAGTTCAACACCAGATCCTGCTTGACGCAACACATGGCCATACACACCGCACACTACGAGTTCGAATGCCAACAGTGTCAGAAACAGTTCAAGACTAAAGCGAGCCTCTACATCCACGAGCAGACGCACAGCGGTAAGAAGTCGTGGTCGTGCAGCCAGTGTCAGACGTCGTTCAGATGGAAGACGCACCTGCTGAGGCACATGAAGAGGCACGCGGCGGAGAAGGGGCACGTCTGTGACACGTGCGGGCGCGGATTCAGCGTGCGGAGCGATCTGTTGCGGCACGTTCGCACGCACACCGCAGGGAACTTCACCTGTGATAAATGTGGACAGAAATTCGCTCAGCTGCGGTATTTGAAAGTGCACACTACGAACCAGCATTCAACTAGTGTTAGAAAGGTATCTAAGTAATGGCACACACTAGCAGTGGCCGCCCCGGCCCGGCCCGCGAGCTTCCACCGGCAAATTGTGTAAACCCTGCGAAGAATCAATTCCACGCCTGCACGTTATTTTATTTACAAACAAACATAATATTACAACAAAGTCGAATTGCTTTTAACTTCAGTCTTATTTATCCATACTAATATTATAAATTCGAAAGTAACTACTTACCTTTTCACGCCTAAACCACTGAACGGATTTCGACAAAATTTGGAAAGGAGATAAATGGCACCCTAGGGAAAGACCTAGGTAACTTTTTATCGACATACCGCGCGGGCGAAGCCGCGGGCGGAAGCTAGTATTTCATAAATAGATAACGCAAGGATTGAAAAACCAGCTCCTGTCGCTGAAGTGTAAACATCTGTCATTACGTGCAACACTACAGCAATGCATCTAAAATAGATACCGAAATAAATTATATCAATGGTTTGGAACAACATACCCAAAAGGCCAGAATGACTTACATGATAGACCTTACAATGTACAAAACTGCTACATGTTGGAAGGGGCCATTGTAATAAGCCTGAAAATGGAAGAAACCAAAGGAAGGTCACAATATTTAGTATAAACACAAAAAAAATAATTAGAAATGGTAAAAACAAAACCACGGAACTCGGGTTGGAACTAAGATTGTGCAACCAATTTCTATAGACAACTATTATAATACTGTAAAAGTAGCAACGATGGAAATGGAAAATACGAAAATGAAAGTGTTTGTACAAACCTATTTACAGAAAATTAAATATTTTCATTTCAACATCAATCTGATACGAGCCTTGAAGAAAACAGTGTAGAACAAAATAATTCCACCTAAGTGATTATAAATATAAAAATGAATGACTGCCAAGCAGATTGTCTTTATCGGTTACGAAAATAACTTACGCATTTAGATAGCTGGTGCTTTAAAGAGAAACCGTGTCAGAGCAATGAAAAATGCTGATATACTTTTGTATAAAAAGGGGAACCCACTCGATATAGGCAACTACAAGCCAATCAGTCTTCTACCAAGCACACGTATACAAACTCTTCAGTTCACTTCTTTTTCTTCTTCTATTCTTCACTTCGCCGAATAACCAAAAATATTGATTCCGTCCAACCAGTGGATCAAGCTGGCATTCGTGCGGGTTCCTCAACCGTAGACCAAAACCATACTGTAGAGTAAATTATAGAAAAATAGAAAGCATTTGAAAGACCTCTCTAAATCGCATTCGTTGAGGAGCAGGAGTTGTGGCTGATGCAGTCAATTGCCTCAGTCACAGCCGCAATCAGCCACAACTCCATCTGGGCAGCTCTAGAAGCGATCAAAAGTATATCAGTATCACCAGAAACAGAAGAGAGCAAGTAAATTTAATCTGAAAAAAAAAGCTTAAGATAAAGATAAAGAGAGGTGTTAGGTAAAAAGATCTCTGTCACCATATTATTGGGGTTCTAGAACAAATATTTAAAAACCTTTATTGGAAAGGAATTAGTATTTATTTCGTAAACTAGAATAAAACATAACTGAACAAAAAATTATGATAATCAGATACGTCACATCAGATACTACAGGGATCGTAAAGCACCAGTGTACGCGTGTTTCCTCGATCTGTCCAAGGCCTTTGACCTGGTATCGTATGATGTGTTGTGGAAAAAACTTTAAGGCATAAACATACTGCATGAACTTGTAACATCTTCAAGTATTGGTACGAAAACCAGGTTAACAATGTCAGATGGGGGGGGGTACATTATCGGAGCCTTACTTACAGGCTTGAATGTGGAGTGAGCCAGGGTAGGTTAACTTTACCCATCGTCGCGCTCAGTAGTCGACATGTTTGATGTCATAATGTGTAAACAAAAACATCTGAGCTGTGCGGATGACATGGCGGTGCTGAGCGCGTCGGTTTCTGGATTACGTAAGCTATTGAAAATTTGTGAGGAGTACGCGGGCAGCCATGACCTGATGATGTATAATGTCGCGAAAAGCCAATACATGGTATTTCAGGGAGGAGCCAAATGCCCATAGCATGTACCCTGTACCCCCTATATGTTTGAATGGTGTACCGTAGTAGTACGGGTGAACCTATTTACTTGTTTTAATACTTGGGGCACTGAGTAATAGCCGATCTGAAAGACCATGTCGACATTGAGCGGGAGCCGAGGCACTGTCTAAGAGAGTGAATATGATAACCCGTAGGTTTGCACGTTGCTCATATCACGTGAAAATCTCACTTCAAATCTTTCTGCACCTCCCTTTACACGTGCAGCCTATCTTACTCACAAGCTGCTTACAGTGCCCTTCGTGTCCAATACAACAACGCGTTCAGGGCAGTGTTGGAGCTGCCACGCTGAGCGCCCGGGCATGTTAGAGGAAGCGCGCACAGACTGTTACCACGCCACCATGCGCAAGCGGTACGCGTCCTTGGTGCGCAGGGTGCGGGCTAGCTCCAACACTGTCCTGGCCATGATTGCTTGATTGACAGCGACTGGATTGCCCCTACGTTGGGCATTGTTGTAGCTGGCATATTGCGGGTGCTTGATTTGTCATCCTTACTTCCTTACTAATATTATAAATGCGAAAGTAACTCTGTCTGTCTGTCGCGCTTTCACGCCAAAACTACTGAACCGATTTAAATGAAATTTGGTACACAGATAGTCTAGAGCCTGAGAAAGGACATAGGCTACTTTTTATCGACATGCGGGCGAAGCCGCGGGCGGAAGCTAGTTTTATATAAATATGTAATGATGTAGTATTGTGGATATTATAATTTTAAATTTTGTATCCGACATAACTTCATTTACTTAATTGTCCTATTTAGTTTGATTTTATCTGACATCTATCTGTTACTCATATTTTTACGTTAATTAACTTTATTTATTTATTAATCGCTCAATTATTTATCACTTATTTAATTGCACAAATAGTTACACTTAAAAAAATTGTCAAAATTGTGTATTGTTTTTGTATTTAAAAGGTCCAGGACCTGAAATAAATGTTTATTTTTTTATTTAATTTCAGCATATTATTGCCCCACCGCAGGGCAAAGGCCTCTTCTCATACAGAGACTCAAAACAAAAACTGGAAAAACGAAGTTTTATATAAAAAAAAAACATTGATAGTAAGCATGTGTACCTATTAGCTGTGTTAATAATGTAACAACGTGCAAGGTGTTAATAATGTAACATGTTTTACAAAATAAGATGGCACTCACGTCATCTCTTATTACATCCATATAGTACATACTAATTCCATGCGTCCATGTTATAGTTAATAGAGCTTTTTTTGAATATTTGTTTGCAACAATGGCTCCAACCCAAGAATGCTGAAAATCTGAAACATGAAAGAATGAGATTCACGGTTCGCATAATCATAATAATGAGTGTTTCAACTTTTCCATAATAAACAAGTGAATATAATTATCTTACCTTAGAAATCAAACCTTTCTACAGTAAAAATAATGCAGTCTATGTATCTTGTATATTGGTAATTTATGCTCACTGATATTCATGGCAATAGATCGTTGAATGTAGTTATCGACATTCTAAAATTATTGAAAAAGTTCACTTCGTCACTTCTTAATTCAGAAACTTGAGCCTGAAAATGCGCGAAAGTTATCGCACTATGAATGACAGTCTTGTTTTTTTTTAATTTCGCGCGTGTTTTAAGCATCAACTTTCGTTATCCGGACTCTATTAAGTTCTGAAATGTTCCCAAAGTAAATCTTTCTCTCTGGATTGGGCGAACCCAAAATTTCTTTGCTTGGCTTTTGTTACCCGACTGCCAACGACGTGTTATGTTCTTCGCACATATCTTGTACATTTGTTTGTAAATTTCTATATTACCTCTCTATCTTCCAAACGGCTGGATGGATTTCAACAGTTAAGGTGTCTTTATATTGGTCTTAAAAACCCAAGTGTCAGTTGTTTGAAAAAAAAAAAGTTGCGGATTTTTGGTAACAAGAAGGTACGTTAATTTTAAAAAATAAACTAAAGGAAATTAAAAGGGGATTCCAGAAATATATTTATACAATGCCCCCTCTAAAAAGCTTATTTTATTCACTGAAAACAGTAAATAAAAAGCACTTTTAATCACTGTTTTGGGGTTTGAATTTAGAACACCAATTTGTTCGAACTCCATCTCAATGATATACAAACTCCTATTTGATTTGATTTTCGAACAGGAGTTTAGCATTAGAATAAAGACTGTTTTGTGTTCTTTGCTGTCATTATTAAATGGGCGCTATTTTATTTAAATATTGTAAGTTGTACGAATAAAAAGTTTAGGGTTTACTTAATAATAAATCGATTGAAAATGTTTTCAATTGATGAAAATGTGTTAACACCTGAGTTTATGAAATAGTAGAAAGGCCGATATAGTAGAAAGCTTGCTAACCAACAAATCACGGCTGGTTTACATCAAAGCCTACGATGAGTTTGAGTGTGAGTTTGTTTGTTTGAGTAAATGGAAAAATGAAAATCAAGCTGACCACATTTTCAGAGTCTGTTTTCCTAACTCATTTTAATGAGTTGTCGAAGAAAAAGAAGTCATCGACCTTATGGAGTATGTATGTATGCTACGGTGTAGGTACTATAAAAACAAGGCATAAAATTGACATAGCAACATACTCAAAGTTGCATATTCTTTTCTCGTAGTTATGGTATAAAGTATAGTATGCAACTCTTGAATAAAACGGATTTATATCGAGGGCCATAAATCCCTCGCGTCGTTCAGGATTCTAACACTTGAATCACTCCCTACGGTCGTGATTCAGTCGTTAGAATCCTTCACTTGCTCGTGATTCACCTATGGCCCTCGCTTTAAATCCGTCCTTTATTCACTAATTGCATAATATACTATTAAGTTATACTAGGACTAATAAATTGGTTTTAAAAAGTTTTTGATAGTGTAAAAATGGGCCATGTTTGTGTCGAAACTCGAAAATCGCCTGCGAAGCCTTGCACAAGTTAATTTAATGTGTTTATATAAACTATGAACTATCTGCCGCACACTTCGCATTCGTGCTCTTTTCTTCCATATTTCAGGTAGTGGAAGTACCGGAACGATGCTCTGCATTCTTCAGGACTGAAGCCACGAAAGTGTCCCTTTCGTGTCTTCTGGTTCCTCTTCCCACTTTCGTCAGTCGTGTGATTATCATCACTATTAGCGTCAATGACTATTGGGGAAGGTTTATTGGCTGGCAGAGCAAGATTGTTGTTTACATTACTAGTTTTAATTGCGATATTCATTTGGGCACAGTTTTTTATATTAATAGGTTTTATGACTACTGAACAATTATTAAATTTATAATCTTTTTCCAAACTCGGGGCAGGATTACGTGTATTAATATTGTTTTCTGGTTGAGAAGATTGTTTGGACTCGTCACTGTGTGGCTGAGTCTCAGGCGTGTGAGTGCTATTCTCTCCTAACTGCTGGCTGTCTTGCGAGTCCTCGATAGCTTCGAACACTGACTCAGGTAGAGGTTCGAAGCCGTCCGTATCACTGTGGTCTGAGAACTCATTCTCTTGGACACTCGTTTTGGTTCTAACCACCACGGGGGGCTTATCTTTGGTTTCAATGTGTGGTTTACTTTCTGTTTGCAGTGAGCACTGTGGGGCAGGGGCTGGAGGCACTGGGCTGGGATTCTGACTAACAATTTCTTCCTTCTTCTTCTTAAATTTCTTTCGTCTAATCCCTTTTGAGGTGTACTGTTGGGCGTGGAAGGACATGTGCAGGATGAAGTCCTTCTTGGCTACAAAGGCGTCGCATTCCTCACAGTGGAACAACAGTTTGGAGTGCGCGACGACGAGGTGCTCCCGGTAGGAGGCGAGGGGTTGCGTGCTCGCGCAGTACACGCATGCGCGGTAGTACCTGCAACAAAGTGCTATGTTACAGCTTATGGCCAGTTGAAATAAAATTAATTACATTTTAAAAGTTATATGAGGATAATTTTAAAATGTACCTTTTTGTATTTATTCTGTTGTTTCGAGGGTTCTGCAAACCTTTTGTATTTTCAACTATGATAGACTTTTAAATTTGTATCATATAATATCTCCGTTTGTCCAGCTGCTTATTATTATTTATATTTATTTACTCTCGTAAAGCTCTGATTACTAATTCACCTTCACTCAAATCCATAACATAGCTCAGCTTACATTATGCTATGACCACTTTCCTTATTAATACTCTTTATTCAAATAATACATCGTTCAGGTTTCAGTCTGCTACATAATAATATGCAGTGGCGTAGCTTGTCTTAGTGCCTGTATCTAAATTGGTTGTGAGCTCTTTTTACCTGACTGCGGCGAAAGTCTAAAGGAAGGTATTGTTTTTACAAAATAAATAAAATTGCTTAGGTGCCGACTTGAAAGGTTTAGCTGTCATAATGATTTGCTAAGAGAAGGCAAGATCAAGCGAAGTAAGCTGGAAAATTGGAGCATCCTACCTCGGGTACTAGTTTAAGCTACCGCTGTGATTTTACTGGATGCAAGAGCGAGCGAAGGCAAAATTTGAGCAGGACTTATGTGAGTAGGTTCGATTTTCTGTGTGGTTTTACTAAATGAATGCGTGAGCTTGAGAAGTGGAGCGAACCTGTAGCTTGAAGCCTTTGTAAGCCATACACAAATAACGTTAAATTTCAAATATTCATTTGTTATATTCACTCATTACAGGGCTCGTATTGATCAATAAGAATTTGATGTTTTGGATATTATTTTCCGAATATTTGCTAACACACGTCGCGTTGGGACGCCCCTGTAGCTCGGGTGCCTCGTATCACTGATACGGCGACGGCGGTAGCTACGCACCTGATAAAATGGCGACTCACTTCCAATGATAACACGAAAATCATTGAATATCGTCTTCGCATAACCCTAGTGTATTGCTAGCATTGGTTACATCTTCCGTTTCCTGCCCCCGTGTTTTGTGATGCACTCTAGTATGTGCTGTCAGCTGGCTTCGCAATCGGAACGTTTTCCCGCAGTGGCAGGCATGTGCCTTCTCGCCGGTATGCACAGACACGTGCGCGTTCAGCTCGCCGCGCCGCTTGAACCGTGCGCCGCACTGCACGCACGGGAACCGGCACGCGTCGTGCGTGCGCGCGTGCATGCGTAGTGCTGCGCTTGATTTGGATCCCTTCCCGCAAATATCACACACGAATGTTCTACTCTCTGAATGAGACTTGACGTGGTCTTCCAGGTGAGATTTCCGTGAGAATGTTTTGCGGCAGGTGGGGCAGGCGTGCGGTCGTTGCTTGGAGTGTATGGCCCGCGTGTGGCGCGCCAGGTTGCCGCTGTCGTTGAAGGCGAGCCCGCACGTGTGGCAGCTGTGCCGCCTCTCCCCGCGGTGCGCGCGCATGTGGCGCGTCCACCCCCCCACGGACACACTCTTCTGACACACGCCACACTTCGCGTATCGCCTGCCATTCTCGTTTATTGTAAACTCCGGTTTCTCGATAATTTCAACTTTCGTTTTGTCGTCTTCTTGGACGCTTTCTTCTGGCATTACCATTCTGGAAAGGGAAAGGATGGGATCGGTGTAATGATATTGTCATATAAGTTCTTAGCGTATATTATGGTAACATCTAGTAGTGCGTGACGTTGTAGACGATGTCGGGAGGCTCCGCGTCGTGCACGCGCCGCACGTGGTGCCGCAGCGCGCGGCGCTGGCGGAAGGCGCGCGGGCAGGCGGCGCAGGCGTGCGGCGCGGCGCCGCTGTGCGCGAGGCTGTGCGTCGTGAGCTCGTGCCGCTGCCGGAACCCCTTGCCGCACGTCGCACACACGTGCGGACGCTCGCCCGTGTGCTTCAGTCTGTGCCGCACCAGCCCCGACCGCAGTCTGAACTTAGCCCCGCACTCCGCGCACTCGTAAGGAAACTGTTCACTGTGTGTCTTCAGATGCACGTGTAACGAACCGCTCTGAGTGAACCTCTTCCCGCAGTGAGAACACACGAAAGGCTTCTCTCCGGTGTGTATCCGTAAGTGTTGCTTGAGATTCTGGGAGTTGGCAAAGTTCTTGGTACAGAGCGAGCAGTTGTACCGGCGCACGCGCTCGTGCGTCTCCGTGAGGTGCCGCTGCAGTCCGTTGGGCGCGCGGAACTGCTTGCCGCACACGTGGCACACGCACGGCCGCTCGCCCGTGTGGATGCGCTTGTGGAACAGATACGTGTGCGCAGAGCTCAGGTTCTTGCTGCAGATCTTACACGTGTAGTATGTCTTGTTGTCGATTTTGTTCTGCACTTCTCTCAGCTCTAGCCTCGTCTCCTCGTCCAGTCTGTCTCGCCTCATGTTGCACTGCGTCAGGTCATCGAACCTGTCCACGTCGTTCTCTTCTGCGTCAGACACGCTCGAGTCGGTGAAGTCAGGATAATCCTTATGATGTTGATCATTAACAAAATGGTCTCTAAAGTTCATGAGTGCTCTGTAGAAGTTGCTATAGAGTTTCGCGGGCTTTTTGGTAGCGAACGTGGCCAGCGGCTCGTCATCGGACAACTCGGACAGGTCAGAGTGGGCACTGCGGAGATCCTCGGGCAAGTCGCAGGGGCTCCTGCAACAAATAATGCCCGTCGTTACTTCATGTGCGTCTTTACGTGGTAGTCCAGGTGGCTTTTTTTCCGGAACTTTTTGGAGCAAATCTTGCACTCGTATTTGCGTATGTCTGCGTGTATCTCGAGGTGTCGTGTGAGCGTGTTCTTGGCGCGGTACGACTTGCCGCAGTGTGGGCACTTGTAGGGCGTCTCTCCCGAGTGTATGCGCGCGTGTATGTCGCGCTCCGACCGACTGGGGAACGCCTCCCCGCACTCGACGCATATGAAGTTGAGTATTCCCTGGTGCGCAAGCCTCTTGTGATGAGTAAGGTTCCCCTGGTTTCGGTAGGTCCGGTTGCACTTGTCGCACGAGTAGATCGCGGTGTGCGTGTGACTGCGCATGTGCGCGAACATGTTGTACTTATTTGAGAACGTCTTGTTGCACTCCGGGCACACTGCTGGGATGTACTTCTGGTTATTTGGACTTTCAACTTTTTTTTCTTTCACACTTTTCACATCGTTGTGCGCGTCTTTATAATGCTGTCTCATTTCTTCAGGATGGTCTGCGGTGAAGCCGCAGCTGACGCACACTGGCACCGCCTCGTCGGCTGTCCGGTCGACGTGTGCCTCTTGCAAGTGTTGCACAAACTGTTTCTTGTCGCTGTAGACGAGGTGGCAGCACATGGCACCGGCCGCCATACTCACCTCCACGTGTTTGTTGAGATGGTACACGAGCCGCGTGGCCGAAGAGAACACACTCGTGCAGAATGGACAGTGCAGGCTCGGCAGAACTATCTGGGACTTCTCTTTAGAGTCAGATTGTGTTTCTCTCTCAGAATCCTCCGCTAGCACTTGTTCGAACGTTATGTAGTTGGTGATGAATGATTTAACAGTATTGTTGAGTGTGTCGGGAGAGTGGTCGTGTCGGATATGTTCAGCAAGGCTGTGCACAGACGTCAGCGCTGGCTTCTCCACACACTTTTGGCAAACCAACTCTACATCAGTATCATCTCCATCCAGATCAATATGGAAGTCAATGAGAGCATTTCTGACACTCGTGTAAAACAACCTGAAATACGAATTTGTGTGGCAAATTGTGCAGAATCAACAATACTAAGGTAACGTCATATACTCACTTGCTCTGTGCTTCATCTTCTACACTTGAACGTAATTTAATGGTAACGTTAGGTGGATTTGTTTTCTGAAAAATAAGAAAACCTTAATTATTGCATAGTTTATGAAATATTTTAGATGCCTACTGCAGTTTCAAGAACGGTCAGCGACAAAGTCGAATAGCACTGCTATTTTTACAAATTATTTAAATTGACCCAAAATAATTCAAAAAATTTGTACGAGCAGCTTGCACATGAGTTAAGATGAGATGGAAGAAAGCCAATCTTGCTGACTTCGTGATAAGTTATTTATTAATTGTAACAACGCCAAAGTGCACTCAATAATATGTATTAGTAATACACCAATTTACATTTGGTAAAAATGCTTATGAAATAAATGTGTGATGTAATCGCAAAAAATTGTATTTCATATAAAAATTAAATAATTGAGATGTTTAAAAAGTATTCATCAACTTCTGTTGCCGATTGTACATTAGCAGATGCAATAAATACGTTATTAAGGTGTATAGAGTCCGCGTTACCACTCAGTTCCGATAGACGAGACGCTAGTGTATATGTCATTGCATCAAATTGTATCTAAAAAAATGTAGCGAATTCGACAATCCATCTGCGACATCGACACAACAAAGCAATAGCCGCCGCGCCGGTCTCATTTTAAACAAAATGTTACCAGTTAGCAACGTTCTGAACAAGCTGACACCTTTACAGTGAAGTATTCAGTGAATGCAACACTGAAGGGCCTCACTACATGGAATCTGTCATGTCAAAACTTGCTCGCTTGCCAAGTGAAGCAGCTAGTCAAGACTACAAAAGAAGTAGCAACAATATTATTTTATGCAAAATACATTTAATATAATGATGTATAAATATGGCAATTATAAAAAAACTAACCGATGCCCGCGGCTTCGCCCGCGTGGATTCAGTTATTATATACTAAAATGTGCCTCGAGAACTACTCTATGCATTGGTGAAAACAGCATGAAAATCGGTGCAGTCGAACAGCACACCAATATAAAACCCGTTTCTACAGTGATCATGCTACGCGTGCAGGACGACAGACAGACGCGGCAGAGGACTTTGTTTTCTAATATGTAAGGATAAAGGAAAATAGGTTTATTTGTCACGGAAACACGTGCATACTAACTACTGATGATAACTAATGACTGAAATAATAAAAAATATTAATGCAATGCACACAGAACAGAAATTATCGGCGAAATTGTCAAAATATGTTGTAACTGCACAGGTATTGCTTATTTCGTGTCCGTTACCTCAGCCAGATGTGGTCGAAAATGGTCATTTGAATCTTATAGATAATTAGTTTTGCGGCTTCTGTAATTGTTGCGCACATTTTTAAATTTGTTGCGCTTATAGTTTTTTAATTATTTCACAAAAACATTTCCTGCTGGGGTAACGTTACCCCAGCCAGACCTTTTTCTTTCTAATGGGAATATTTAAATAAATACTAGCTATAAAATTAGTTGTCTAAATGAAGTAAATGTTGTGCCTTATTTTGTATTTGTTCTTTCTTCGGTTGCGAAGTTATTCGAGATTTTGCTGGGGTAACGTTTTTGGTTTTGCTAGATCTTTGAAACGGTTAAGCGGATTCTTATCATATTTTGTACAAGACTTCTTTGGAATTAGTTTAAATTTGTTCTGCAATAAAAATACCAAAATAATACATATCTTAAAGGTTATTTCATTAAATAGAAAACACTTCAATTGGTCCCAGCACTCTCAATAAGAGGTCTAAAGACTTACTTTAAACATTATTTTGAAGCTTGTAACTGCCTTCAAATGTATGTGATGTTTCATTAGTATCCTGTAAGTATTTAACAAGTTATGATGATAATCAGTTCTTCACGAGCACGGTCATGATGCACGCGGTGTTATTTGGCAACTGATAAGCCTGTATATGGATATATGAACTGAATGTTATGTCAATTATTAGTTGTGTAGTTCAGTTGTATATCAGTAAAATTTCAGCGTAGTACATTGGATAATTAATGAGATAATACGATTATAGTCATTAGGAAGTGAATGACCGTGGTAACCCGACCAAGTTTAAGTGGTTACGAAAAAGCGAAAACGTAGAACATTATGCTATCTTTTGAAATGTTTAGTATAATACACTTTACAATTTCGGTACAGACGCGTACACTGTTAAATACATAATAATATAATAATATCTGTACTATGAAAACATTATTATTATCTTCCAGTTGCACATACTTATCAAAAATCACCGATAACACGTCGTTCGACGGGACGCGGGAGGGGTGGGGTGAAGGGGTAATTCATTGTTTGCATAACGCACCAAACATGCTCCATAATTACATAATTCATCTTGTAGAGTGCGCGTGCGCTTCGGCAGTTCCGTTTCCTGTTTTTGAAAATATTTATCGAGTGCGTGAGAGCTATTATAATAATAAGTGTGGCAAATTACTGTTAATGTGGAGTGCTTCTATTGATGATCATAATTATGGTGCGTGTTGCTTGATGAATTCACGAACAAGGTAAGCTTGCATAATGTAACTACAGAAATAGTAGCAAAATTATTATTAATATGTACATGTTGTTAGGTACCTACTTATCTAAAACTGTATTTTTTTAAGGCTTAAATATTTGAATTTAGGAACTTACTTATTATTTTCTTTTTTTTCGTACTTAGTTATTACCTAGACTGGAATTCTCGACAGTGATGACGACATATTTATCCTTCGATACATAGTACTTATAAAACAAAGTCGCTTCCCGTTGTCTGTCCCTGTTTGCCTGGATCTTTAAAACTACGCAACGGAATCTGAAGCAGTTTTTGAGCATTTCACTACATTGTGATGTCATTTAGTATTACCATTGATCTGTGATTTTAATTGATATAAGTGGGTATTAGTAGTCATACGTAAGTTTAGTGTTAACTGAAAAAAAACATTGTATAATTATTTATTGTCTGTGATCATTACACATTCCAATATTGCGTATACCTATTTAAATAAAAACTGTAACTGTGTACTGTGTTTACTGAAATCTATCATTTAAAAAAAAAGTAATAGAAAATTCAAAAAAGCAAAATTACTATCTGCAATTTTAATCTGTGATTGTTTTTAAGTATAAGTTTATTAATACTTTAAAAGTTCAATTGAAATGATTATTTTACCTGTTAATAAAAATTCTTTAATAAACATGTAGTTTTTTTTAACACTTGTGTAAATGTCTGTACTAAATTTGTAACACTATCCTACATATTTTAGAAGGTAGCATAATGTTCTGCGTTTTCGCTTTTTCGTAACCACCTAAATTTGGTCGGGTTACCACGGTCATTCACTTCCTAATGACTATAATCGTATTATCTCATTAATTATCCAATGTACTACGCTGAAATTTTACTGATATACAACTGAACTACACAACTAATAATTGACATAACATTCAGTTCATATATCCATATACAGGCTTATCAGTTGCCAAATAACACCGCGTGCATCATGACCGTGCTCGTGAAGAACTGATTATCATCATAACTTGTTAAATACTTACAGGATACTAATGAAACATCACATACATTTGAAGGCAGTTACAAGCTTCAAAATAATGTTTAAAGTAAGTCTTTAGACCTCTTATTGAGAGTGCTGGGACCAATTGAAGTGTTTTCTATTTAATGAAATAACCTTTAAGATATGTATTATTTTGGTATTTTTATTGCAGAACAAATTTAAACTAATTCCAAAGAAGTCTTGTACAAAATATGATAAGAATCCGCTTAACCGTTTCAAAGATCTAGCAAAACCAAAAACGTTACCCCAGCAAAATCTCGAATAACTTCGCAACCGAAGAAAGAACAAATACAAAATAAGGCACAACATTTACTTCATTTAGACAACTAATTTTATAGCTAGTATTTATTTAAATATTCCCATTAGAAAGAAAAAGGTCTGGCTGGGGTAACGTTACCCCAGCAGGAAATGTTTTTGTGAAATAATTAAAAAACTATAAGCGCAACAAATTTAAAAATGTGCGCAACAATTACAGAAGCCGCAAAACTAATTATCTATAAGATTCAAATGACCATTTTCGACCACATCTGGCTGAGGTAACGGACACGCTTATTTCTTAAGAAATAACTCAGAAAAAAATATTTCTTGTTACAGTTCACAGTGTGTTAAGAACCCGATTTTTGTTTCATTCTGTTTTTATTCAAATAATCGATAGTTTCTATCATTTCTGGTGCGAGAGTTCAACTCCGGCTTCGCTACGACAGGTAACTTTTTTTTTTTTTAAATATCAAAGTTTCGTAATATCCGAATCATGAAAAACGAATAAAAAATCTTATTTTAAAAACAGAACTATGTATTCCAGTTTCTATTTATTCCATTAATAGTATGTACAGTAACCTACCTTTCCACCAATTTCTGTTGCTCTAGTATGAATGGGACGCGGGATATGATTTTTTTTCTAATTTTTCGTTTTTATTTTTTTATTCACCTATAACACCGTATTAGGTCGTGATTTTTACATCAAAATATTGCTTATACTTTCTATTATGTGTAGTAATAAAACCACAACCTAATTCCGTGTTATTATTTTTCTAATTACAAATTATAATTTTTCTTCAGGGCTGTCACTTTTGTGGATCCGAAAAAATATTAACTAAAATATATTTTATCCGACAAAAAACCAATTTGTTTTGAATTTATCATAAATGGTTACTCTTCCTCATTACCAATAACAACAAATTCAACGCGAGAATAATCATCGATTTCTAGATTTTTTTCGTTAACAGGTCTCAACAAAGACAATGCGACTACTGGTAATGTAATTCTCTTTGCTTTTTTTTTTCTCTCTAATGGGTTGAAATCAGATATTATTGGATCAGATGAGACTAAGACTCTGTGAAAAAGGTCAGACATGGTTGCTTCACGAGAAATCTTTATAGTATGGTGCTCTCTGTCAAACCTCCAAAATTTATTTCGAGACTCAGCCGCCTGTTCAGAGAGCATGCCAACAGGTAAACTTGATGAATCTATTATTTTCGCACCATGGAATAAAATTTTAGGATGCCATTCATACTTTGCAACATATTTGTATGCCAGCTCTTTGCAAAAATTCGCGAATTTTTCTGAATCAATTGGCAAGTTACTGGACAAAACGATTTAAATTACGTATAACTCATCTAATAGCCACCGTTCGATGTTCAGAATTTCTGCAAAAGTTCCTCGGTTTTTGTCAGAAAAAGCAGTGCCGGCAGTGTTTCCAACTTTCCATCGTTAGTAGTCCCTGAAGTTGGACGCACCACATCTACCTTAAGTTCTGAGTTGAGCTCTACTATTACTGACAAATGCTTGCACTGACTGGACAGGCCCACTCAAATCTGTGTAGTTCTTTCCTCAAAAGACCATTTCAGACTCTAATCTACATGGTCCTCATATGGCCTGACCAAGATTATGTCTGGACTTTAAAGGAGACGGTGACCTCTGAGTTTGTTTCGGCCTTTCTTCTCAGAATAGTCAGATAGGAAACGCCGACCTCATCTAGCTTATTTTTACAACTTTTTAATATGACGTGTAAAAGTGATTCCAATATCCTATTTATAGAATAAACAATTTCATTTCATTTCATTTCATTACCAAAAGGCCCATTTTTTCTCTGATTAGACCTTGGATTCTTTTTTTACGATCCTCGACCAGTCGGCGCTCTTCTGATCTTTGAGTGATCCTCCTTTTCTTTACCTCAACTTTGTATCCAAGATTTAATACAAATTCTAAGGCCCTAGTCCATGAATGAAGTGGACTTATACCATACCAGACGTTCTTCTATGACAGGTTTGGAGAATGCTATCTCTAAATCATTAAATTGCGACGAGGTCAAATTGCAATATGGACAACGTACCTAACTGGGATGGTGTAGAATGAATTGCATTCAGGACTTTCCCATCAAAGCCGCACAGTAGAATTTGCATTCAACTTTTATTTTATGCCCTCGCGAGGTTTCAGTTATCATGGGGGTAAGATTTTTTATCTGCTCATCAATAAACTGATTCTCAGAAATTATTAATTCTTTCGTTTCTTTTTTATATTGTAAGTGTAACGGTCTACAGTAGCGAAAAGATGACGGTGCAGGATTTACCCATATAACATCATCCAAATTTATTCTGAAATAGACTCTAGCTGACACAACATAACTATAATTTAGTTTAACAGCACTAAGATGATACTGAGATAAGTTAGATAATAGTTTAGTGAAAATGCTATTCTGAATTTCACGATTTAACCTAAAATTTTGTCTTATATCTAAAATCCTCTAACTAAATCTAACTATTTTTAATCGCGATTAAAAATGTGTGGAATAAAATTAGATGTCATGAACTAAAATTCAAACCAACACCTCGACTTCAGTTGCAAAACAGTACTGTATCTTTTTTTATTTTCTTTTGCTTATATCTCGAAAATGGTGTGTCCTATCGCAAAAATAATGAAAATTTCGACCCCCTTTAGAAAACCTTTAAACCCCTGAGGCTCAGCATGTTGGTAATTTTTTTTTTTTTTTTTGCATATTTTCCATACAAAATGTGAAAAATTCCATAAAAAATCACGTCGAAGGTGCGTTTATGAGCGCCTCCGGCTCTAAAAAAAAATCACAGGGTAGGGAAAACAATAGTACCAAGTGGAGGCGCGATTGTCAAATTCGATTTAAGTTGTTTAAAATAATTTTTAAATTTAGATCTTTTTTTTGTCAGAATAGCGTTAACATTCTCATAGCCAAAAGTAAGGAATTTTAATTTAGTTCGGTGTACAACAGAATCGGCAAAATTAGCTAGGTACTCGTTAAGTCCTTCAGATGAGAATTTATTGACTGTTAGGAAGGTGTACCAGCCCAACATGATAGCATTTCCTCCACTTGTATCCAGAAAGGGCCAGTAGCCGTTAAGTAGCAGTGGAGGGACTCGACCAATAATTAGACCGTAGTTTTATACCATAGTCATGTTATTGTAGTTTGAAGATTCTCTTAACAGTTTGTTGTTTTTTAAATTTTCGTTTAACAGTCAGACAATTTTAGCCAACTAAGCGACAAAATAACGATACTAGTCATCGACATGATAAATAAACTAAAATATTATAACATAAAAAAGTATCTACATTTTGATTGAAGTGACAGCCCTAACTGCAGATATTTCGGATATTACTAAAATTTGTAATAACTTGTGGATAACACGGAATTATGTTGTGGTTTTATTACTACACATAATAGAAAGTATAAGCAATATTTTGATGTAAAAATCACGACCTAATACGGTGTTATAGGTGAATAAAAAAAATAAAAACGAAAAATGAGAAAAAAAATCATATCTCGCGTCCCATTCATACTAGAGCAACAGAAATTGGTGGAAAGGTAGGTTGCTGTACATACTATTAATGGAATAAATAGAAACTGGAATACATAGTTCTGTTTTTTAAATAAGATTTTTTATTCGTTTTTCATGATGCGTATATTACGAAACTTTGATATTATTTTTAAAATAAAAACTTTTTACAAAAAAAAAACCGACTTCCAAAAAACACAAAAAAAGTGAAAAATAACTTTAATTTCGGAAGTCGGTGTCTTTGCCTTTCAATATTCGTTTTTTGCCACCGACTTCCGAAATTAAAGTTATTTTTCACTTTTTTTGTGTTTTTTGGAAGTCGGTTTTTTTTTTTGTAAAAAGTTTTTATTATTTTTCCATTTTTTGTGTAATTTATTCACCCGTTCTATTTAATCCAAACATTAGACGTTGATTTAGAATGTTCAGTCGGCCCACAAGTGCCGCCAGTTTAGTTATATCGATTACGGTGAAGTTAAGCGGCACTACTGGGCAAACTGCCTTCTCAAGAATATAAGGGTGAACACTATACATTTTCTTACACTACGTGCAGGTGTGATTTATTTCATGGAATCAATCAATTTCGGAAGTCGGTAGATTTCGCTTTTTTTTTCACCGGCTTCCGATATCCATTTTTAGTTGCTTTTATCTCCTTATTGAAAATCTTATTTTTCCACAAACTTTTCTATAAGAGAAAAGTACAGCTTGCGTATAGTTCCCCTCATCATCATATTATATGGTGTCCTTAATCAGATCTATAATGTCACTTATTACCTATATGGTTGCAAAGTTCTCATCAATATAAATGAATTAAGTCTAAACACAAGTAAGTAACTGCGAACCGTTGAGGAGTTCCCTTAATCGTCCTTCGTCTTGATCATCAGACCCTTAACGACAGTTACAACCCATCAAAGTGTAAGGTTCTTATCAATACAAATTAATCAAGCCTAAACACAAGGTATCTGCTGTAAACCACTGAGGAGTTCCCTTGGCTGTCTTTCGGCTCCATCATCAGATCGACTCCAGACCTTCATAAAATTGTAGTGCTGTCAAATACCTAATGAAATAATTTAGAAATGCACTAGTTGCCCCTACAATTTTTGAAAGTTCCCCTCGATTCCTCTAGGATTCCATTATCAGATCCTGACTTGGTGACAATGGGACCACCTCAGAAGTATAAGCATTTGAACGAAAAAAAATTTTTTTTAATCGGTTCACAAACGGCGGAGTAATCGGTGAACATACATAAAAAAAAAAAAAAAAAAAAAAAAAAAACAAACATCCGAACGTAGTACCTCCTCCTTTTTTGAAGTCGGTAAAAAGTTACCTATCGTAGCGAAGCCGGAGTTGAATTCTCGCGCCAGAAATGATAGAAACTATCGATTACTTGAATAAAAACAGAATGAAACAAAAATCGGGTTCTTAACACACTGTGAACTGTAACAAGAAATATTTTTTTCTGAGTTATTTCTTAAGAAATAAGCAATACCTTTGTACTCAAAAGTAATGTGTTGTATTAATAAAATTAATAAGAAGGCTTCCGGTCAGCATGATGCTGTGCTATGGGCCACCAACAGCACAGCGCGGGCCACACACACACACACACATTCTTGAGTTTACAAGTTGCCAGACACGTCAGCTGTGTGCATTGCGAATCTGTAGCAATACTTTTACTGTATGTGCAGCAGAAATTATCATGAACTGCTGATTGGTTGGCAAAAAAGCATTGTTGCTCTAAGTTACTGGTTCTTACAGGAAGATGGATAAGAAGCATTAATCTCATCTAGGTTACAAATTCTTTTGTCATTTATGTGTCACTTATGATCAATTTTATAAATAAATATGTTAGGAATAACAGATACCTGTTGGTTGGAGCAGATCTTCGCACGCAGGGCTGCGTCGGCCTGAATGGAACACTTGACCAGCTCATGCCATGCCAGCAGTGTGCTGGCACATTGATAGCACACCACCAGTGGTAGCTCATCGCTCTCCCGTACCTAGTGTGATACATGGATTGAATGCATAAGAAGCACATAGATAGAATACTCTTTATTGCACATATAAACAAAACTATGACAACGGGACTGGTAACAACTTACATCTAATTAGTACACTTTCACATTTGCTTAGCCTTATTTTATGTACAAATAACTGCGCGCCGCGGTTTCACCCGGGTAAGTCTCGATCCTGTGGGAATATTGGGATAAAAGTATCCTAAGTCCTATTCCAGGCCATTTGTGCCAAACTTTAATTTAAATTCGTTCAGCCGTTTTAGGGTGACAGTGTAACTATCAAACAAACTCACTTTCGCATTTATAATATTAGTTAAAATATTCACCTGTATTGGCAAGTGTCTCTCTATTTTCTCAGCTAAGTTGTTCTGCAACCCGTCTCCAGAGAATATGGGCATAACAAACTCTGTGATGGTAGCGCATGTCCGACATACATTTGAGAAGTCTTGGACATCTGAAAATAATGTTGCAATTAATTGGTATTCAAGAAATTGATGGATGGCCTGCTTACGGCCAAAGCCAATAACATCTATCATCTAGATAAAACACTTTATAAGGGAACAGAAGTTATTGACATGGAAAGTGATTCTGGGGTCCAATCGCTTAGTTCACAAGGAACTTGGGTACCTATAAACGCCACATCGACCTTATGACCAAATTAAGTTGTTATTAATTTAAATAAAAAAGCAGTGAGTAATTAATCACGGAAATTTATACATAATTAAGTACTTAACTTATAGCAAAGCGTGGTGTTTCTATGTCAAACTCAATTAGATTTAATTACTTACTCCTCTCCAGCATTAACTATCCCTAAGACGACCCACTGTCCCTAGATACTGACCATGGATAAATCTGTCTGTTGATAGGATTTAGGTTTACTTTAGTTGTAAGGGAAACTTATTTTTTAACCACAAACCTTCAATGGTGTTTATTAGTGACTAATTTACACAGGTCGCAGCTACTGTGAAATGAAACTATAAACGCAACATTGACATTCTCCATAAATATTTTATAAAAATACAAACAACTGAAGAACAGATGTTAAATGTTACTCACTATCAAGGTTACCCTGCGAGTTGAGCGACGGTGCCAGGGCGCCCATAATCTGCGAGGGGGCCGAAGACTGACTCGGGACAGGATTTAGTAGAAATATTTGTTCGGTTTCATTATTCATATTTGATTGTAATCAGATTTGATCAACATCAACACAAAATTACAAATGCTTCTTCGGACGGCGGTTCCGGCGGTTCTTTCTTCTTCCTTCACGTCGTTCGTCGGTCCGATGAATGAAGGATGAGTGAATTAACATTTGACATAAACAGGGTTGCCAATGCCTATTTTCCAGATTCCCCAATCATTGGTTGGGAAGAGCAAAATCCTGATTCCCCACAAAATTGTTTCATAAAATAAACTCATTTCTATACAAAAACTCAACAATATTTAATAACAAACTACATAAATTCACAATTGTAAAGAATACTATGAACCTTAATAATAGGATAAAAAGAACATTATAGCTATTATACCGTAATAATAGGATAAAAAAAAAACATTATAGCAGGGGTTTCCCCCAAAGATTTATTGAAAAATCTTAACTAAAAAAAGGTCTTACATATAATGTATTTTGCTTAGAGTCTGGCAAACGAAAGTTGATCCTGAAAATACGCGCGAAATTTAAAAAAACAATACTGTTTATCCCTGTACATAGTGCGATATGACGTGTTGATACTTGAATTTTTATTTTATTTAAATGAAATTAAGTTTCAATTATCACATTTCAGCATGCTAAAATTTATTTCATTTTATTTAACCCAGTCCTGCCCATGGATTTTTTGTTTACACCTAAACGCCCCGTTTTGCGAGCGAATCGAATGAATCACTTCGTGCAGAAACCATTTCTTTTTTACGTAGTAGCCGTTACTAGATATACTGATATAAAGAAAGAAAAAATAAAAAACGTAGCAATTAAGTTATTGTTATTACGATCTATAGTGATATCATAGGTGCAATGTATAATTTTTATAGGAACATTTTTAAGAATCATAAAACAATACTTCCTTTCTTAACGAACTGCACCACTGTGTTCTCTCTGATTTACTCATTCACTCTTTTCAAAAGCGGGAATTTACAATCAGAACTTGGTATTTACTGAGAAGCAATTTGTTAAAGTTATTTTAAGTAACCACCATTTTTATCTGATGAGCTTACAACAGTCGTTTTTGTTAGCTATTCTTTAAACCAGCGTAATATACTCAATATACTTACTGTAGTGTATCTATTTAATAGATATGTAAACACTATCTCATGCACGCCAGCAGTGAGGTCGCTGTCACTAATGTCAACTGTCAGTTCACTATGAATGGCGGGAAACGGTGGAAGATACAGCGTACCTGCACGAGAGGCTGGGTCGTGGTGATGAGCCAGTGTAGTGATATAATCAGCTTAAATACGGGATCAACAGGATTCTACAAGTGGCGACGAGGATAAAGGTCAGACAAAATAAAAAATACTTAGGAAAATGGTATGTTGTGTTGATCAAGTAAAATTGTAAAATACATGATACCTACCTGCAAAATCTAATGTGAAATATGTGAATTGTTATATTCCGTACTTACTGGCGTCAAGTATTTCATGCAGAAGGAAGGATTCTATCATAGCTTTATTGTTATTAAAATTATGGGATAATGTTTACATTTAACCGCCGAAGCTGACGAGATGGACAGATGGATCACTTAGGAAATCCACACCATTGTAATAAGGTAAGTACCTACATAAATTAGAATATGAACCACAGTCATTAAGTTATGTGGAATTGCTATGTACTTATTTATTTGGAAACAATTACCATATTACCTGCAGAATAAACTGCTGCCTCTACCTACTTAACCACAGGACAGAGTTGGGTTAGAATCATGATAAACTTTGCATTTCATACATCTAATGACCTAAGTATAATATTTAGTAAATATTTAAATTGTTGTTTCATTTTACTGTCAGCAGTGGGTTGGGAAATGGCAAAAATATTCTAAGTTGCTATAGGAGTCCCTTGTGATTTTAAGTAATCTAAGGTACATGAACTTAGTAATGACTCCTTTAACTCTGACTGTGGGATGTACTGACAACCTGCCTACACATTTAATAAGAACTATTATTTATTCACCTGTAAAACTATGGATACCTGTGGGTTTAAAAAATTATACAAATGTTAGCTGAAATACAAGCAGTGATTTTGATTGTGCTGCAGAGCAGATACAAACTTGAAAAAAGAAGGGAACGTAATGCACTAAAAAAGCAATTTACTGTTATTGAAATGATTAATTAGAATAATACAGTTATGTGACAATGACTAGGCATGTTGTTGGTAAACTACTGTTTGATAAGGTATCCCACTTCAGGGATCAGGAAGAAGTAGCCTTCTTGTGTTTGAGTAAACCCCTTTTATTGTGGCAATACTACAAAGGGCACTAAGTTCCAGGTGCCATTATACAATGTAGAAGTAATGCCTATTCAAACAATTTTATAAATAAAATAAAAATACATAACTGTATAATATGCTGCTGCGAGCGTTTTAATTTAAGATTAATACATTTTACATAATATTATTAGTAACTGATTATTATATTTGTTGGTCTAGTGGCCACAAGTGTTACTGAGTACAGCTGCTGAGCTGGGTTTGTGTTAAGGGTGGGGCAAAGTGTTGTAGGGTTTATTCTCTCAGGAGTTCCTCTGTGGAGACCTGGATTTTGAGTGTGGCCGGTTGATGGCTGTGGACTCAATCACTGTATCATGAGACTTGGACGGGACCCTCAGAATGCAAGTTAACTACTCTAATACTATATAATCTTTGCCTAATTGTGTGATTATAATTCTTACTTATGATCTGGAAAACACTGCTCTCTGTGAGTTCTTGTAGAACTATTACAATGGCTCTGTGAGAAAGTATTGATTCCTTTATTATGAGATCAGTATTAAAGTAAACGCAGTGGAATTGGGTTTTTATTATATATATTGTGTGCAATATCAAAAGTACATAGATAACAAGTGTAGCCTAGCAACCACCACATAGATGATATATAAATCTAGAAGGGAAGACTTCATAAAGTAACGCTGGAAGTGCTTTCCTAACAATCAGCACCATCTTTTGGATTGTTTGTCACATTAGCAGTCACCATGTATTGCTGGAAGATTAGTTATTAAACTGATTTCGATGTTTTAGTTAATAACTATCTATGGTTAAAATTGAACGATTATGAGTTTTGGGTTTTAGACATAAATAACAACTGCACAGTTGTTATTGTAGCTATGTTGGTTGGGATGCGGTGTTACCCAATATTCTGGAAAATACCTAATGCAATTAAGTATAGGTACCTAAGTATGATTATTGATGATTCGATTTAAAATTAGAATTAAGTAATTTAGTTTCTAACATAAATCACAAACTTATATAATAACTAGATTATTACATGAGGACTTATAAACATAAAACCACAATTGGGTAATTAAACCCTTTTGAACTAGGTACTAGGATTTTTGTCAAGCCTAATAGGTATTGAAGTTGTAAAAGTAATGAAGTTATAGTATTGAAGTTCTAAAATACCTTTGCATTTCTGAATATTAGCATTGTTCGCATTGACTCCTACAATATGTTCTTCTATACCGATTATTGTTTAGTATGGAATAAATTTAAAGAAAGGAAGAACAAATTGTTAACCAGGAATACGCGCATGTAAAAAAGATAACATAATAAGTACAAGAATACCTACACAGTTCGAGTGGTAGGTCTGTACTCAGCTATATCAAAATATGGAAAGCTCTTTAATATTGTTTGGAAGTTTTATTCAACCAAGTAATTAAGAGTTTTTGCATATTTGAATTCTGAATCTTGGATAATTGTCAAGTTTTAGGAACACAAACTTAATGTCATAGGTACCTTAGTACAAGTAGATACATGCGGTCAATCAAAAATTAATTGAGACTGGTATTGGGTATAACGTGGAAGGCTGATTAAGTGGAAATGTGTGTGTACATGTAAATTATCTAAGATTGAGTATTCAAAGTACTTGGATAAGGAAAGAAAGAAAGACATTTATTTGGTAAGAAGTGTTTAACACAACAACAATAAAAAGAAGAAAAGAATAGAATATATAATGAAAACGTTCGCGTGGCATTCTGCGCGGTGAGATTGGCTACGTGTGAATTGGAAGTTGTGTTAAAAATATTATTAATATTTATTATTTTTTATAGCACAACAGTGGTGGTGGCCTAGCCCGACTTAGGTCGTGGGTTCGAAACCAGGCAGGCATTTTGTGTATTTCATACTCATCACCACTGTTCATCAACGGTGAAGGAAAACATCGTGAGGAAACCGGCATGTCTGAGAACCAATACTTCGAAGACATGTGACATCTGCCAGTACGCACTGTTTCCGCGTGGTAGATGGGCTTCCATTAAATTGGATGCATTGGCTTCCATTGAATTGGATGCAGGGGCTTCCATTAAATTGGATGCATTGGCTTCCATTAAATTGGATGCATGGGCTTCCATTGAATTGGATGCATGGGCTTCCATTGAATTGGATGCAGGGGCTTCCATTAAATTGGATGCATGGGCTTCCATTAAATTGGATGGATGGGCTTCCATAAAATTGGATGCATGGGCTTCCATTAAATTGGATGCATGGGCTTCCATTAAATTGGATGCATGGGCTTCCATTAAATTGGATGCATGGGCTTCCATTAAATTGGATGCATGGGCTTCCATTAAATTGGATGCATGGGCTTCCATTAAATTGGATGCATAGGCTTCCATTAAATTGGATGCATGGGCTTCCATTAAATTGGATGCATAGGCTTCCATTAAATTGGATGCATGGGCTTCCATTAAATTGGATGCATTTAAACGGTAAAGGAAAACATCGTGAGGAAACCAGATGTAACACTCCATTAAATTGGATGTATCAAAATGGTGAAGGAAAACATCGTGAGGAAACCAAATGTAACACACCAATAAATCGGATGTATCAAAGCGATGAAGGAGAGCATCGTGGGGGCGTGTCCTGGAGCCGATGCTTCGCTGCGTGGACATCCGCCGACCCGCGCTGGGCCCGCGTGGTGGCTAGCGGTCCATCATTTAATTTTACTTTAACATGGTTTCATGTCCCTCATGGAAAGGAGGTTAGTATCTATACATGTTATGAATTGGAGTCGTTTTCATGTGTGCGTTGTTCTTCTGGGCCGCGCGACGGATTTTGATGGGGTTTTCGCCGTCGTTTGGAGGTTTTGTTTCGGGGGGTTTGTGTGTGTGGTGCGTATATTAAAGTTAATTATTAGAGTTGATTAAAGCTGAGAAGTCTCGATGTTTTGTCGGGACGTGGAAGCCGTGCGAAGCGAAAGCGAATCGCTAGTGGGATATATATATATATATATATATATATATATATATATATAATAAGATAAGTATTGGATATTTACCAAGAGGATGTTATAGGATGACTAAATTTTCAATAGGTCTTGTCATGGACGTAACTGATTTTATTCAACCGCTCAACTGTCGATTGGCCTTTGGAGGGCGGTGGCAGTTGGGGTTCTGTTGTCTCGTTGGTGACAGTTGGAGGCTTATGATTACTTTATTGCTTGATAGAATTATTATTTTCGGTTCTTTACGTTTCTTCTCTTTAAGAGAGGTTAAGAAACCAACCTTACACACGGGTCGGGACCAAGTATGTAAGGTGAAATTTAGATAGAAAAGTTGGATGACAATATTGAAGAAGTCAGGAACTTATTTGTGATACGATGATGTTAAGGATGGTGGCTTTTTAGAGCATGTAAAGTGTGTGAGTAGGCATCTGAGGGTGTTAAGGCTTTGTGTGAGAGATTTTGGTATGACACAAGTAGATAAAAGAACAATGAGGACAATATGAACGGTTTGTGCGTTCCATTAGGTTTTAATTTCTATGGGGAGGTCTTGATATTTACTGAGCTTTTCGGATATGGTGGTTTGAATAATATTGTGTGAGTTAGGTATTGCTATATCTATTAGATAATAATATTATTATGAGGTCTGTTTTATTGATTTATTATTATTATTATGAGATACTGATTAATGTGGCATTAGCATCTGAAAAATCCTAAAACGCTTTGATAAAGTACCTAATAGCTGAAGATAAAAAATAAAAAATTGATAGCTAGATTTAAATAAATAAATAATCGTTTATTCGCTAAAAAAGAAAGATTACCATCATACTATATCAATTAATCATAGAAATAGATTAATCTTCCGAGTTGCGAAATTAAATTTTTGGGCGATAGTTGAAACAAAAAGGTTTTAATATTTTTAAATGAAAGGGAAGAGGTTGTAGGAGCAAGGAAACTGGACAAAGGATGAGAACACATGTTAATAAGGTCATATCTACAGATGACCAGACTTCATTAGTTTAGTTTAACTGCCTTTAATTATTGCTTTAAATTAATTGGTACTTGTTTGCAGAAATGTATAGTTGAAATAAATATGTTTATGATTTTGATTTTACACGGTTATTTGGTAACGTGTTTTAAGTTGAACAAATAAAAATATAATAAGAAAGGGATGTAGTGTATCTATTTAATAGATATGTAAACACTATCTCATGCACGCCAGCAGTGAGGTCGCTGTCACTAATGTCAACTGTCAGTTCACTATGAATGGCGGGAAACGGTGGAAGATACAGCGTACCTGCACGAGAGGCTGGGTCGTGGTGATGAGCCAGTGTAGTGATGAGCCAGTGTAATGATATAATCAGCTTAAATACGGGATCAACAGGATTCTACATTTACCTATTTATTGCATTCCACAAAGTGAACTTAGGTTAATACTCTCTGCTTCTTTTACTTTTGGCACCAAAAGGTTAGGCACTATATAGGTGTAAGTACTTTTGTAATATCATATCATTTTGATTGAATGCTCTATAATAAAAAAAAAACAATTTAAGTAGGTAAGTATGTGCGCGTCTACCTCCAAGCAAGGCTACAACCAAAATAAAGTTGAGTGCAACAAAGGTTGGACCCATCAAACATTTCACACTTTTCATAGCCTCTATGTAAGTAGTAGGTACCTACTTAAGTATATTAAAATAAACGTGTCCCTTCGTCCAGCATACTCACCATGGAATCCTGATATTTCATGAATGTCAAAAAACTGTTCTGAAATAGTGCTAAATAGTGCCCAAAGGAAAAAAATAGTGCTCTTGTACTTGCGAAGTTATAGCCATAGTTCGATGAGTATGCTGGACGAAGGTTTCGCCCAGCATACTCACCTCCGTCCGGAGAATCTGTATACGCTTCAAACATAATTCATACTTCAAAAAATAGTTCCCAAATAGTGCCAAACGGTGCCCAAAAAGAAAAAACAGTGCTCGAATAACTTCGGAGTTATAGGCTTCGTTCAGTGAGTATGCTGGGCGTAGGTTCTACGCCCAGCATACTCACCTCAGTGCGCGAATATCGAACGAGCTATAGGTACAATTTACGTCTCAAAAAATTGTGCTTGAAATAGTGCCCAATATCAGTCCAATTTTTGCTTGACTTTTGACTTAGAAAACCATTAAATTTTAATGTAAACTTCTACATACTAACGTAAAATGGGGTACAGTCGTCGACACATGTTTTTGGACAAAAATATTAAACTTTCTAATTGTAGACTTCATGTTATTGGAAATAATTATGGTATTTTCTCACATGTCAAAAACTTTCGATTAAATGCATTATTATATATTTTATAAATAATAATAAATGAATGAAACTTTAAGCGTAAATGAAGTCTATTACTTCATTGCATTGTGTGTTTGTCTGAATAAAAACAGTCATTTGCAGCCAATAAAATTAATATCTTGAAAAATTGTAAAAAGGAAATTATACAGTTTCTTTTTGTATATATGTTGCAGGCAAAACTTATAACCAGTCAAAACTAGTACTGTGACATAGTTATACAAATTTTTAAAACTCTTTCCAATAGTTTCATCAATGAAAGGTTTAGCAATAAAAAACATTTTTAATTACTTACGTTATTTATTACTATTTAAAGGGCCAAAGTAATCAGAATTCTAGTTAACTAGTTCACAGCTTTTGTTAACATTCATAATATAATCAATGTAAATAGAAAAAATTGTAGTTTTAATATTGTATATAATATACATATAAAAAAATGTTTAGCCAAATATTGGTAAAACTTTCTAAAATATAACACGTAGGTACTTGTACTTTGTTTTACTGCTACAACGTTTTAATCACAATAAAATTATCTTACAAATAAGTATAAATTGAGCAATCACAGTTTATAATCACGTTTTTTTTATTAATATTAAATACCCTATAGTAATTACAAATTAACAATCACAGTTTATAATCACATTTCTGTAAGTTATTAATAAAATAACTTTTACAAGAACAAAAAAAAAACAAACAAACAATAACAAAATAGGAACTAAGTTAGGACCGATCTTCATCTTACATTCGCGTATAAATAATGCAGTGTGGTACAGTATATTGGGAATTACTACAAACTTTTTTACTAAGGTCATCATAGCAGTTCCAAGTTCTCTTTAGCAATCGATAGCACTTTGACTTGTAATGCCCCATGCGTCCTGATTCACCATTTGTAAAATCTATTACCGACAGAATTTTAAAGGTGTCACCGTTTATTATGATCTCTTTAGGAATTTCATCAATTTCTATTTCAATTGAAGTATTAATTTCAATAAATACGAAGTCTAGTACTTCATATTTGTATGCGTTTTTACCGTTACATAATTGGTATTTACATTTCCTTTCAGTATCATTTACTAATAGAGCTTCATTAAGGGCTCCAATACCTTGAGTCGTCAATATGTTTACATTTATTGGAATCCAACTACATTTTGTGCCAGAACCTTTATTGATTTCACAGTTCTGGTTTGTACAATTTAAGTATCTATTAGCACTATAAAAACCATAACTTTGTATGTTATCTATTATAAAAGTTACATTACACTCACAATTTTTGCAACTACTAAAATCGGATTCCACAGTATCATATATTTTAGCCAATACCTTAGAACGAGTAGTGTAAATATCTTTTGGTTTTCTAGCCTTCTTAGTGATTTTCTTTAGATTGTCATACGTGATCAAACTTCTGGTCAGTTGTGAAAGATCGTTTTTTTTATCATTGATATATTTTCTAATATTAGGTCTATCTAAATATGCAATTGAAAAACTTTGGACCACGGAATCAAAAGCACACGTATTAATAAACGTGAATCTGTATGTTCCTGAAGTAGAAACACTGCCGTTTTGTAAAATATGTAATTTTGTACGACGATTGATTCGTTTTTTATTTTTCTTCTGTTTAGACACCAGTCCCCGCCAGTCTTCAATATAATTTGGTTCGCTCCTAAAAATTGAGTTTTCATAAAATGATTCATCATTGACGAGAGTATTTATTTGTGGTGTGTTATGGTCACTTATTTCATTTTTTTCATCGACAATATTTTCAGTTCCTTCTTGAACATCAATCAAGTCACTTTTGGCTAAGCGTATGGAACCGGTTATCAAAGGCTCGTGTTTAATAATAAACTCATCTACGCGGTACTTATTTGAATTTGTTTTAAAAAATAACTTTTTTACGTCTTTCATATAACTTTCTACATTTGAACTGGTTGGAGTACAATAATTACTGTTAAAATAAGTCATCATTATATTTCCCCATAGTGGAAGTTTTTTAAGAATCCTAATCAAAGTGTCCTTTATTTCCGGCAAGTAATAAATATTTTCGATTTCAGTTTCTTGATCACACAATTGTTTAATTAAATCTTCTTTCTCCTCAAGATCTTTATACATTTTCAGAAGCGGGTTTTCTTCTTTATCTAATCCCTCCCATAAAGAATGTTTAATTGGAACGTGATTTTCCGAATCTACATTTTGTATTTCACATTCCTGCAAATTAGTTTTGATCCGGTTTTTTAATTCTAAAATCGCCGTTTCACACCGTGTTAAATTTCCATTTCTACTGCCGCGGTGTTTATTATTTGCTATAATATAAAAATTTTCTATAATTTTCTTTACCTCTCCGTATGAAACACATTTTTTAATCAGAATCATACAATCAACAAAAAATTTTGTTACTCTAGTGTCTATATTTTTGAAAATACTTTGATTGTACAATGTTTTTATGAAATGCGAAGTATCAAGGCGAACATAACAGGTTGGAATTTTTTTGGTTCTATTTTCTAAAATATTAAAACATGTATTTAAGTAGTCAGAGGTGGATTTATAACCACAAAATACTTTTACCACCGCACCTACTAAAGCTGCGGAATCATCAGTTACTACTTCATTTGGAGGTTTTCCATTAGCCAACCAAGATTGTAACCAGCTAGCAATAGTATCTAAAGAGTGACTTTCTGATATACACTGTGAAATTGGCACGCTACTTTTAACGGTTGTATCTGTCATCATAACATACAAAAATATAGGACTTTGCGACTCTTGAGATAGTTGTGTGTGTTCATTGACGACAGGCCGAAGATTTTTATTAAATATAGAACCTGTTGCGTCTATAGAAACTCTAATATAATTAAACTCTTTTTGGCATTTTTTATAATAATTCTTTTGATCGTCCGTCCAGTAAAATGTATAAAATGGAAAAGCAGAAACATATCTAACACATTTATCAAAAGGTGGTGAAACACACATACAAGTAAGTGACAATATTGGGTTGGGATGGAAAACATCAACTTTTTTATTTTCATGTTTAATTCGATGTAGTGTTTGTAATTTTGGCAATACTGGAGGTTCCTTGTCATTTTTCTTCATTAAAGTTGAGGCTAATTTATATCTTATAGAAGCTGCTGCTTCGTGTTGTAATTTTTCACCTAATTCCCTTATTTGGTAATACCGTAATCGGTTTTTTTTACTGGTGTTATGAGAGTACTTTTTATTTTCATTAATTATGCAACATTCTAGTTTAATTAAATTTTCCGTTTCTAAGTTAGTTGTTATAATTATTTTTGCGTGACATTGATTACAATATCCTGTGCATTTGATTTCGTAATTGTCTTTCACAATATTATTTTTAAAACACCAAGTGCATAAAGATCTTATTTCTTTCCATAGATGCATTTGAATTACATTAGTCCATTGGTTTGGTTTTAATTTACGTCTGACATTATACAGACTACCAGGGGCGATTTTGCTATTTCGGTGATAAAAATACCTTTGAGGCTTAATACTATCCCAAGTTATTGTATCCATATAAAATGTATGCGTACTGGTGTTCTCCGAAACACTATTAATGCTTTCGTTTGATGACGATGTAGACTTTTGATTTATCAAATTAGAATCATTATTACGAATTATTTCTTTTTTATCAACACCAAAAAAGTATTCGTAATTTCGTTTTATGCTTAATATGATTGATTTAATACTCATTTTGTAATTTAACCGTGTTTGAATTTGTTTATAAATTGAGTCATTTGCGGAAGGAATATTTAAAAAAAAGTCATCTTTGAATTCTGAAATTACTAATTTTTGCGTTTCTAATGAAACCTTTGGTTTAGGCCCTCGTTTTCCTTGCTGATCCATGTCGTTAGATTCACAAGAATTATCACAAATTATTATGCCATTTGTTTTCAATATTAACATAATATGAAATAACAACTAACTAACTAACATATAAATCAACATCAATAACATTATGAACACTTGTGTACTTATACTACCTATATTACCTGAAAATACCAACTATAGATGTAAAAAACATAACGGGCCCCACCGCTCACGCAGTACGAGTCAGAAAAAGTTGTCTTCTAACGTGGTAAACATTGTGTCTTCAAGATAATCTGAAAATAACACGTATTTAAATAATTTAATATAGGTATGACAGGCTCCAGCCTTCCTCTAAAGGTACTTAAGCACTTACGTGTTTTCCATTATTTTAGCGTGATTTCTATTATAAATAGCGAAGGGGCAAAACACGAGGCTGAAGACGATTTCCCGAAGTCACAACTCCCATAGAAAATGTGATGAATAGGTTGACGACACTTAAAAGTTTAAGTGCATTCGCCGGATGACAATCGGTAATAGTCTTCACTTCACGTCATATTATCTAAAAAATACATCTGTGTTAATTCTATAGTTACGTTTATACTTACTACCGACGCTCGCGCTGACTGATTCTACCTATTTCGATATTGAAATGTAACTAACGTGAACTTAAGACGAGAACAGATCCTGACGGGTAACGAGGACAAGCTTGTAATAAAAAAATTGAAGAAAAGTAAATTATATCCTAGCAAATAAGACAGTGTTTCATTTCCAGTAGAATTGGAGGATAAAACCAGGCCTCCGCAGAAGTAGGTATATAAATAGGTATTTGAGATCCAATTAGATAAACAAACAAGTTACATTACGTTATTATGTGTGTACCTACCTACATCAAACCTTTAAAAAAGTAACTAAGTAGGTACCCATTTTTAAAACTTCTTAAGCATGTCCTTAATTTTAAGTGTACAGTGTCATATTCAACGAAAAAATGAACGTGTTTTTGTAAAAAACAACTCGCTTGCTACCTAGTTTTACAGTGCAATTAATGAATGAGTGTAAAATCAATTTAGTTAAATGCCACTATTATAAATTGAAATATACTTACTGATTTGGGTGCAGCTCCTATATTGATTACGTACTAGATACACAATTTTATATAGGTAAATAATGACATCACCAACACATTGTTTGGTTTTGCAACCCACTATGTAGTCAAACTCAAAAGCCGGCGTTATTATAATGATGTGCGACGAAGTAAACAAACAAAGAAACTGAGAAGCGCTTGTTCGTTTCGATTGCTTTGTCCATTTTGTGTCAAAATGGACCCTTATCACCTTCAAAATACAGATCAGTCTTGTCTAATAATCGTAAGATGTTAGGGCAGCGCCATCTAGTATTTAAACATAAACATATTCATTTGCGTCGCGGGCGCCGCGCGTCGCTTTGTGACACAAAATGGACCCTTATCACCTTCAAAATACAGATCAGTCTTGTCTAATAATCGTAAGATGTTAGGGCAGCGCCATCTAGTATTTAAACATAAACATATTCATTTGCGTCGCGGGCGCCGCGCGTCGTAAGCCCCATACCTATTGACCGTACGTGCATCCATTACTGCCACACTATATTGAACTTTATCACATGAGGAATACAGGTCAATTCCGTAAACGTTGTGGTACCGTCCTTGATCCGGAAAATGATTATTTTGAATAATTTTGTCAGTTGTAATGTAAGCATTAATAACAGCAACTTTATTTTTCATGCATGATTTACTTCATTTGATATCTTAATCCTTCAAGCGCCGTGATCTAGACAAAATATATAAAATCATTGTTCCTAGCTACCGGGGTCCCATGCGACGCGCGAAGGCTTAATCATATTATTATAAAGTATTATTAAAATAATGTGTAATTAATAATATTGCGATTCTAAAGTAAATACTCCCTTACATAGACAATTAATAATTTACACAAGACAAAAATTGTTAGAAAGAAAGTTAATAATATTGTATTCGACTGTACTCAATGTAATGTATGTAGAAGTTTACAATCAAATTTAATGGTTTTCTAGGTCAAAAGTCAAGCAAAAATTGGACTGATATTGGGCACTATTTCAAGCACAATTTTTTGAGACGTAAATTGTACCTATAGCTCGTTCGATATTCGCGCACTGAGGTGAGTATGCTGGGCGTAGAACCTACGCCCAGCATACTCACTGAACGAAGCCTATAACTCCGAAGTTATTCGAGCACTGTTTTTTCTTTTTGGGCACCGTTTGGCACTATTTGGGAACTATTTTTTGAAGTATGAATTATGTTTGAAGCGTATACAGATTCTCCGGACGGAGGTGAGTATGCTGGGCGAAACCTTCGTCCAGCATACTCATCGAACTATGGCTATAACTTCGCAAGTACAAGAGCACTATTTTTTTCCTTTGGGCACTATTTAGCACTATTTCAGAACAGTTTTTTGACATTCATGAAATATCAGGATTCCATGGTGAGTATGCTGGACGAAGGGACACAAATAAACTGTATAGGTTAGCATTAGATTCCATGAAAGAAAAAAACGATAAGATATCTTGATTCCTTTATTTGTTTTAATCGTATCTTAGTGGTAAATATAAAACTATTTAGTACGATAACATTACACAAATCAACAAATAACTTACTGAGACGGACGAATACATTACTAATGTAGACAATCATATTATTATGAGTGTATATTTTTAATTTTCTTTCATTCGTTTACATTCAGATTTAGGACGTGTTTTTGTAAAGGTTGTAAAACACATTCGCAATTGCAATAAATTCCATTATTAAAGTGTACTGTGTCTCAAAATGTAATTATGTATCCGAAAATAAATGAAAGCCAGAACCTTCCGTAGAGAATAAAAGACATGATTAATACTTGAATGATAAATCTTATCCCAGATTTAAATATTAAATAATGAATTATTTCATAGTTTGTGGACTTTTCTAAAAATAAAAGCATTAGTTTGTACAAAATAACTGAAAACTAAGTTACTATCACAAAGTTAATTATAATGATAAATATCTTTCAATACAATCACCGTCCTCAGGCCAGCCTCCCCAACTTTGGTGGGGTGACTAGTGTGATTACCAATTATTTTCTTATAAATACAATTTTATATATATAATAAAATGTCATTTGGCATAAGTAATATGTATTACATGAAAACATGAATCTGTCTGATAGTTTTGAGTAAAGACTTTGAGCCCTCACGTCCAATTAATCGAATATGGTTTCGTTTATCACTGAAATTAATAATTATTCAAAAAATCGAATTAGGTATTAGTATAGTAGTAATCGAACTTTACGCTTCACAAAAACAGAAAGTCAAAACCATTTCCCCTCTACAGTGCATTCATTATAACTCGAATTGGTAGCACTGAATATTGCAGTCTTAGTTTCAATACTCATAGATTTCAAAATGGCGACAGACAGAACAGACTACCATCACAATAACTGCAAAATTCAATGCAACCAATCGCGTCTCGCGTCAAGTTATAATGAATACACTGTACAATACGGCCGTTATAACTTGGCAGCTCTGAACATAGGCGCTTCTCTCACTCACACTCGCCTCATGTCACCATTTGGTTCTTCTGCACAAAGTTCAGAACTGCCAGTTATAACGGCCGTACTGTAGGTAATATTTTTTTAACAAAAGTGACATTTTCCTGTTCTCTTTAATATTACGAGTTTTGAAACTGGAATGTCAACAGCTGAAACTTCACTATTTTCATTTCACTTTTTGCCCTGCCTCTTCCACATAACAATTTAACACCAATCTTACTCAACTAAAGGCAAGTAATATTACCTCATTTCTAATACATAACAATCAGTTCATTTTCATCAGCCTCTGACTTTAATCCTGGGTTAAATGCAGGTCAGATTGGAGGCATAACCCGGCGTCGGAATTTGAGGTTGAGAACTTGGCAAATGCTACTTTTGAATTTTCGTATTTTTTTTACCACCACTTGGAACCTCCTAGCATCTTACCTGACGGTAAGTTATGATCAGGCCGAAGTAGGAAGCAAGCTTCATCCGGAATCCTTAACCACAGAGGAACTGGCTACCGTACCTCTAACTGCCGGAATAATGCTGTTAGATGTTGAGTTTCGTGGCTTATTTATAAGATATCACCTTAAATAATGCTAAAGTGTGCCTCAGGGTGGCGTTCTCTCTCCTCTTCTCTTTTCTATTTTCATTAACTCTGTCACCAGAGTCATCTCTACTCATTTCCATCTCTATGCCGACGATTTGCAGCTTTACAATAATTTCCTAAGGCATGATGCAGAAGCCGCCGTGTCTGCCATGAACAGAGACATGCATTCTATTAGCGAGTGGTCGCGGTCCTTTGGACTGCAAATCAACCCTAAGATATCCCAGGCCATAATTATCGGCGGCAAGTATATGCGGACTAGGCTCGATGTTGCCTCACTGTCTCTGCTCTGTTTGAATGGAGTTCAGATAGAATACGCCACTACGGTTAAAAACCTGGGGGTGACCATGGACTCTTACTTATCGTGGACTGCCCATGTCGCTCAAGTCAGTCGCAAAGTGCACTACACGTTCCATTCGTTGAAATGCCTTCAGAGCTTCTTGTCTTTGAACACAAAAATCTCTCTTGCTCAAACTCTCATACAGCCCATCATAGACTACGCTGATTCCTGTTATTTGGATGCCACAGAGGAGCTTTTAAATAAACTTGAGCGTTTGCAAAATATCTGTATTCGTTTTGCTTTTAATCTTAAAAAGTATGATCACGTTTCTAGCTTTCGCAAAATACTCAAGTGGCTCCCTATTCGACTTCGCAGGAACTCTCGGATATTGTGTTTGCTTTTTAACATCCTTCACAGCCCTAAAACCCCATCCTATATGTGGGAACGTTTTTCCTAAGCCCGTCCTTTTGATGCACCTTGCAGGTCGCATCTTAGACACCTCCTTAGATCCCCTCCCCGCTAGACTGACTTTACTCCTACTCCTTCACTGTGCACGCGGTTCGGCTGTGGAATTCACTTCCGCCTGACATTAGGGACTGCCAAACTGTTGCAGTATTTAAAAGAAGAGTGAAAGAACACTACCTATCCATTTCGTCATAGTTGCATAGTTATTTTAAATTATATTGTAATTATATATATATTTTTAAGTGATATTTATTTTAGAAGTATGTATGTAAGTATATTCTCATAATGTATGTTTATATTAAATTTTTTAATTGTTTTTGATTTATGTATTCTGTTTCTCTTCTACTCTTACACACGTTGTCTACATCTCTTTTATCTACTTTCCTATCGCAGGTATGCTGGAAGAGATTTCTATAGAAATAAGCATTGCCTTTGTACGAATTTTTCTGTTCCTTTCTTTTTTTCTGTATTTATATGTGTGTGCATAAATGGTTAAATAAATAAATAAATTAAGTAGAGTTTGGCGAATTTTCAACTTCAAATTCTCAATTCAGAAACCGGGTCTTATACTTTAATTATACATCTCTCTTCTAAAAATGATATAAAACAAGATCTCCCGCAAAGATTGGGGAAATAGTCTCGCATTGCTTATCTGAAGCTCATATAAATAGCTAGTTCATTAAATTACAAAGATAGTACACGCACCTGCACTTCCAAGGTAACAGTTTGATTTCGACAGCGCCCTTATTGCGTAGTAGTAAGGCTAGTTTTCGTGTTACAACTGACGAGCGACATACGATATACAATGCTAAGATAGATGACACCTATAAAACTTAGCCAATTTCTTCATACATACTCTTGTGAATTTGTGATAATAGTGTTAATGTGCGATATCGATGGGTGGCGTGGAGCGTCCGTCGTGCGCGGTGGGCGAGCCGCTCTCGTTCACCAGCCGCTGGCGCTCGCGGTACATCGACACCTGGATGTTCTCCAGCTGGTGGTAGCGGCACACCTTGATGGTCGAGAACACTGCCAGGCCGACCCACGTCGCGAACGCTGCCCATGTACCGAACTGGTAGACCAAAACATGAATTTTATAACAAGCCTAAAGTACATAGGTAAGCATTGTTGGTATGTTGGTTCCAAAAGTATATGATGAAAATGTAAAAAAATGGATCAGAAATCTTACCTGCGGATACTGATTTGTGCCACTTACAAATTGAGCGCTTTGATTTGATTATTTAATTACATAAGAGCGTTTATTCTGAAAGTGGGCAACGACGCAAATAAATGTCAAATATTTCGCTGTGTTGATTAATTTGGCAATATTATCTGCTGTATGGAAATATGAAATATGTCTAGACAACTGTCTAGAATATTGATTATGAATTCCAAATTATAACACTGAATTTAAGTTGTAACCGGTTTTTTTTTTGTTTTATTTGATCGTTATTTGCGACGTTGCCAACTTTCAGAATCCCCTATCTCCCCTAATCTCTTAAACCCGAAATTCTAATTTTAAATCACCTTTCAGATGTTTTTCATTTGACGATTTTGTAACCTCAATTTTCGTCATGTTATTCAAACAATTAGAACAAACGAATAAATGATTTGATTTGAACAGGGTTTGTGTATACTTTCATAATATAGTTCTTACCTGTGATGTACCGATTTCCATGTAGAAGCCGCTAGTAGTAATGTTATCACGCTTGTCTATATTCTGACCGGCCGCGTCTTCACAACTGAAAATAAAACAATAATTTATTTCCTACTAGCTGCGCCCCGCGGTTTCACCCGCGTAAGTCTCGATCCCGTGGATATATCGGGATAAAAAGTATCCTATGTGTTAATCCAGGTTATAAACTATCTATTTGCCAAATTTCATCCAAATCCATTCAGCCATTTTTAACCCCCGACGGAAAAAGAGGGGTGTTATAAGTTTAAGGCCACCATATTCGAGCGCAGTAGGCATTTAGCGCTACCTCAATCCCTGCGAGCTAGTCGCGCGAACACGTAGTTCAAATGAACTCGCTGACCCCGCTGTGCAAAAATTTTGCGTCACAGTATAAAATTGTAAGAGTAAGTAAGTACAATTAACTTTGTTTTACGGAATTCATGTTAATGTTTCGGGTGTTTACTTTTTAGGGAAATATAAGCAACACAATTTATTTTATTACCTACCTACCATTGTTTTTTTTAAATGTCACTAACACTGTTTCCTTTTCTTTCATGACTGTTACAGCGCTTCCGCACTACGCTTACGCTTACTACCGCACTACGCTTACTAATAATAATAAAACCGGCCAAGTGCGAGTCGGACTCGCGCACGAAGGGTTCCGTACCATTATCTATAAAAACGGCAACGCCCTTAAATATTTATTTTATTCTGGTTTTTAGTATTTTTTGTTATAGCGGCAACAGATATACATCACCTGTGAAAATTTCAACTGTCTAGCTATCACGGTTCATGACATACAGCCTGGTGACAGACGGACAGACAGCGGAGCCTTAGTAAAAGGGTCCCGTTTTACCCGTTGGGTATGGAACCCTAAAAACAAGCATTATAATCTATAGAATTTTGGTATGGCAAGCAATTTCCCGCAGGAAGTCAGACAGTAAGTCGGTAAGTCAGCCGCAGCCGGTAAGTCAGCCGGTAAGTCAGTCGGTAAGTCAGGAGATAACAGATATCTACACTAGTCACTATTTTGTGAGAAAGTACAACAACATCAACAACCTTGCATATTATTATAATTTGTACAATAGATACCTACAGTAGGCGCGCGAGTTGAATTGATGCAGTAGGTACACTAGGTACATGTCTGACGCTCACGTAATAGAATCTACCTATTGCGCCTGAGCGAGAAGCAAATACTGCCGTCGCATCGTCGCGTCGCCATTCTAAATCCCATTCAAAAAATCGAGTTGTAGGTCAGTTCAACTGAACAGTCAGTTGAACTGCAAAGATAAAAAGTTTTATTTGCAAAAATGATCTTTGATGTAGTTGTGCTACTGTTCTTTCTGTAAACTGTAATATTAAAAACGAGTAGGTAGTTATAATATACGTAGAAAAATTATAATCAAACTCATCTTATTGTTTATACAGACTGATTTTTAAAACTAACACACACGGAAAATAACAATAATTTCTCGTATATTTTGCGGGGAACGCAGCGAGCTAGCAACAGCGGCACAGTTCCTACCTCAAAGACGCCTGGCCGGCTACTGAAACGAAGCGCGCGGGCCACCTTGTTATATAATATCTTGTTAAAACAATAAAAAACTGTTTGACTTGAGAAAAATGAACCATACAATATTCTTCGTAATTTCATTGCCTATTTTTTGACATGTTTTTCGGGAGTAAAAGTTGGTTCTACTACAAGTAAAAATAATAAAACGATCAAAAAATCGCGAAAAAAGGGAGTTTTCTTTTTTTTTTTGATCGAGTGAAGTTGTATAAATCGTGTTTTGAACCATAGAATAATCAAGAATATTTATTAAACTACAACATGTATTTTTATCAGATCAAACAAATAATATTTGATTGTTTAATTTTGAATCAAAAATAGGTCGATTCTGAGAGTCCTGCCCTTAACGTGTGTATCTGTGTGTCTGTCTGCGCCATCGTAGCTGCCAAACGGCTGAACCGATTTTGATTTTTTTGCTTTTGTTTGAAAGGTGACTTAATCGAGAGTGTTCTTAGCTATGATTCAAGAAAATCGGTTCAGCCGTTTGAAAATTATCAGCTCTTTTCTAGTTGATGAATGGATGTGAGCATCTGCCACAGGTCTAATCGATTGGAAATTTAGAATTCTCTTATTTCAATGATATGAAAAGAAAAGAATATATGTAGTAACCTTGAGCTGATGCTGCAGCATCACCTGGAATTTGCAGGATACCCAACTCCCTCACGAACTTACAGCAGAGGTATCGTGTTTGGCCTCATTGGAAAGGTCTCAACAAATAGGTTACATATAGATGGTGGTCAAGGTCTGATGATGGAGTAGGAAAGATAAATGAGAGTAAATTAGTAGGTAACAAGCTTCACTGTGGCAAAAAACGTACAGCTACGCAGATTTCGGCGAGCTGCGTGTTGATCGTAGCGTTTGTACTAGTAATATAATATAAAATTTAAAAAGTTGGAAATAAAAACTAAATTTAAAATACCCCCGACTAAAACAAAGCGTCTAAAAAGTAAAAAAATAATATCATAAAAGTTGTAGGTAATATTTTGATCCAAGCGTCGTCGTGTCGGGGGACGGCTAATGAAAATAGGAAGTTAACAGCAGCTATCCTTTCTACAACAGCATACATTCATTATGCCTAGTGTGTGTTGGCGTTTGCATTCGCCGTCCCCCGACACGACGACGCTTGGATCAAAATATTACCTACAACTTTTATGATATTATTTTTTTACTTTTTAGATGCTTTGTTTTTGTCGGGGGTTTTTTAAATTTTTAATTTAATTTTTTACGTGAAAGAGTAACAAACATCCATCCATCCATACTTACAAACTTTCGCGTTTATTATATTAGTTAGAAGTTAGATAGTTAGATCAAACCTAATATCACGCTGTTTTAGCCGAAGAGTTAGGCAGAGGTGTACCTTTGGTACACCCACATTTCACCAATATTTAAGCCCCATGTAACAAGACACAAATACAGACTCAGGGCTGCTACTGAGAAATTCCAGATGGAAAAACCCAATAGCACTATGCCCGACCTGGGAATCGAACTCAGTGCCTCATGCTCTGCAGTAGCGCGACCACTAGGCTAACGAGGCAGTTTATTTATTAACTATCCTCAATTAATACTGATAAGAGATGCACAGAGATCGGAATAGGTAGAGTTAGAGTATTTCTAAACTTCAAGGAAGTAGTCAGTAACACAGAGTGGATATTCCTCCCCGTAAAATCCAGTGATTTAAGAAATTACAAATTATTTATCGCACTTTGAATACATTCGTGACATATTGTTATTTCTAAGAATCTTAATGCGTTTTTCGGGTTCCGTTAAAAACGATTAAGTACCTAACTATTTCGATCTCTGGGTTATGAATGTGATGCATTGATACATTACAGTACAGTCACACTAGGTTTTTTCTACACCTTCTTTCTTACGCACCTGGGGAACCTCTCAACGATGTTCTGGCACCAGGTCATGAAGCCAAGGGTGACTATGATGGCGGCGGACACGGCCAGCCCGCACAGCATCATGCAGCCCACAGCCTCCAGGAATGCAGAAAGGAACGAGCTGTCCAGACCCTTATACATGAACATCGACAGCCTGGGGACAAATTAAAATCCAACTCAAACTACCATTTAGAGGCACTTTTGAATTGTCAAGGAGTCAGTCAGTCAGAAAGATGAAGCTAGTTGCCCATTCCAAAGCGTAGTAGATTCCTATGGAGAAGAACGGGCAAGAAACTCCATGGAAACTCCTTTAAATCAAAAATATTGGTGCATGAAAATAGGCTATAACAGATATTTTTATGGTTGTGTTGTTGGCAGGAAAAATCATAGAGGAAAATGAACACACAAAACGTTTAGTAAATGCTTTTGAGTGTAAAAAAACTAGCCATTCCCGCACTATTTGTAACATTGGTATTATGCGGTTTACCTGCACCCGTTGGTCCACACCCGTTGGAAGTGCATTATGAAGTAAATTTTGAATATTCTATTCCATTCCATACATACACCCAGCTGCATCAGCTCGACTGTCTGATTATACCTACGCGCCTTCTCGCAGTACCTGCGGCAACATGCACCGTCAGTCGCGAACAATCTATTACTTTCCTCTACAGTCGCAAATTATCCTTATTTTCGCATTGTAATAAATTGTTTATTGTATGAAATTACGAAATGAATATCCTAAATGACTTGCAACATGTATATCATGCTGTTGCTATTCTTTATGAAATAAATAAACATGAATGAAAATATGATAGATAACAAGTGATTCACCCACAAATAGTGTTATCTATGCACAGACAGACAGGGGACAATGTCAACAATTGAGTGTGACTCATTCATAACAACAAAATAAAACATAGTCTTTCAGAGCTTAAGTATATTGTAAGACTCCAAATTTTAAAGTAGTTCTTTATAAATGTACAATGTTGGTAATGATTAGTATATGCTGAGGAATTTTGGCCATTTATAGTTTAGAGGATACATACCCAAAATGTCAGCAACTTATATACCCTGCTAATAAATCATGAGTGTTCCTTGCATTGTTGTTCTCATGAATATAAAGAGCATCCAATTTATCATAGCATGTCTAAAATACCCAGGGCCCGGGCAGTCAGACCTCTTTTTTGTTTTTTTCTTATTGCTTGTTGCTGAGTGACTATTTGAGTGAGATTGCGACTAGATTTTGAACTTATAATTATTATGGGAATTGACCATACCACCTTAAATATTGAAACAAAGCCTCTCAACAGTTCAAAACCTTAGGTACTTACTAGAATATAAGCCTTCAATAAAAGCAGTTAACACCTGATCTGTACCATACCTGTAGATCTGAATGCTACATGCCAAGAACATGAGTACTCCAACCACAATGACATAGTCGCAGTAGGCCCGGTATGCCCAGCGGACGGAGAGCTGACCATCCGTCTCCCATACACCATGAGAGAAGAGCAAGCAGTGACCCCTGAAAGAAATTATACTTCAAGAAAACTACTAACATTTACAAGTCTAGTTTCTTTGTGAATATTATTAAAAGTAACCAGTAAGTACAGTTTGTTACATCACTTTACTTATTCTGAGCACATAATTGTATATACACAGGTGTTTTGTAAGATTTATCAAAGTTTTATTTGTTTAATGTCTTATTATATCTATTTATTATATGTACCTAAATTATTATATCTATCTTAATATAACAAAGTCTTATTCAGTTTTGATCAACATCTAAAATCCGTAAGAAATGAACAATTCTGATTAACACCTCCGTGATGATGATATGGAAACAAATGAAAAAATAACATTATTGTTTATGTATAACAATATTTTGTCGTTTATAACAAATTCAGCCCAATACAGATCTTTATAACTACATCAGTAAAGTTTAGAACTTTACCTATGTTTGTTTTTAACAATAAGGCAGTTAATGCAGCATAAGTATGTTCAGCTTACATGAATTCATCCTGATGCATGCTCATCGGCACTATGATACATAACGACAGTATCAGCCCGATCACATAGCCTGCTATTTGACTTAGGAGCAGTACGTTCGTCAAAGCCATCACGTTAGCTAATGCACTCACAGATTTAGCACACTAGGATAATTACGACTTATTTTCAGGAGCAGTCTAGATCTGATTAGAGGAAAACACAAAACAAAGCTGACATTCGAGACCTTCGCACAAATTGAAATGACATTTTAATTTTAATGACAGTAGTGATGTGATAATGTGATTGTGCGTCTTGATGATTTTTATGTCAATGGTGTCTTGTCATGTCACTCATGTCATCCCACAATCACATTGAATCACAGACTAATTAGTCTTCATTGAATTGAACTACGACGGTGTAAGTGGCGAAAGAGATGAGTTGTAACAGGTGAAATACGATATCTGTGATCACTGTGACTGTGACAAAAAAATAACAGATCCAAATATCTGTTATTAAATCACAGCCTGTGATTTTTGTACGGACGATAAATACGTATCTCAATCGAATATCATCTTTATTTCTTTTGATTTAAAGTCGAAAATCGTATCTATCTGTTATAAAATCACAGCCTGTGATTTTTGTACAGACGATAAATACGTATTAACTCAATTGAATATCTTCTTTATTTATTTTCGTTAAAGTCGAAAATCGTATCCGAAGTTTTAACAGTAACAGTCTTGATGATCTGTGATTTTAAGTAACAGATATTTTTTTTCATTAGGAGCAATTGCTATCTGCTATTTTTTAATATCTGTGATTTCTATCTGTGACGATAAATACGCCTCACTCCTAGTGGCGATAACCAGTAATAAATTAGTGCTCTGTGGACGATGCATGTCTACTAGAGATGATGAATATAACCATCAACCATTAAATTTAACTAATATTTAAAATTAACCATGATATTCAATAAATAAAATTAACATTAACGAATAAAAATATCATATCAACTTCTTCGGCACAAAATTGGCAAGGACGAATATTTCTCTGGCTCGCTCGAACAACGCGCTGTCTCTCGCTCGCTCGGGTTGACGTTCGGAGCGGCAACGCAGTGTCGTAGAAATATTTATTCCGTTACGTGCATTCAATTGTATGTTCTATCTTTGTTACGTTAAAACACATTTACTGTTGGGGATATTTTATTCTAAAGAAAGTTGTTGATATTTTTAACCAATATTTCGGTCGGTTAATGGTTGATTTTTGATATAAGTTTATTTTATTAGTTAGTTTTGATATTTTACTCAAATAACAAAGTCGCGTCGTTGCGTTGTTGTTGTTTTTTTTGTTTTACAAAATGCCGAGACGAAATAATGATACGTGGAACCATTTCGATAGGGTCGTGGGGGTGGAAAAAGTCGCAACTTGTAAATATTGTAAAAAAAACCTGTTAAAGTATGAAGGGAAGTTTAACTTAACAATTTCAACATACAGTAGTTAATAGAATATTCAACTTTTCAACATGTTGCAGATACTTGAATAAAAATATTAACTAATATTTTCAACCAATAAAAATATCGATATTTTTATTTAACCATTAACCATTAACCAATAAACAATTTCAACCAATATTCTCATCTCTAATGTCTACCAGAAGAGCAGAAATGATGAAGAGAACAACTGCATGTTGAATGGAAATCACAGAAAAAAATCCATGCAATATTTCAGCTCACGAATTGATCAAATAATGTTGAATGTTGACGAGTGTAACAAATATTACACTGAAATGAACACGTTTTTTCGTTTTTTCAATACACGCATATGATTTGATTTTCTTTAAGGTTGATGCGCTAGGGTAGCCCGCGAAATTCAAATTTTCTTACGTTTTTTGCAATTTGAAGGTCAGTATCAGGTTGTATGTTGATCTAAATATTATTAGCGCTCGTAACAAATATGGATTTACGGAATTATAAACATTAGAATCAGCAATACAACTCTCTAAGCTCATGAAAGTGTATTGAATGACTATTTCATGAAATCATGACATTTCGCACTTTCATGCACTTAGAGAGTTGTATTGCTGATCCTAATGTTTAAAATTTGAATTTCGCGGGCTACCCTAGCGCATCCCCCTTAAGATTTGTATTTTATATTTTGTTGTTTTCTTTTAAATTCAAATGATATATTTTTTATGTAACAGTTTATAGAAAACAAGAGATTATCATGTTTTTAAACAGAATTTTCTAAGTTTTGGAAACCACATGTAGAAAACTCATCTCAAATTCTCAATTCGTAAAGAAACGTAAAAACAGATCCTGTCATGGCTGTCAAAATGAAATGTCAAATTGAGACAGATTGGACGTTGGTGATGTGTTTCAATCAGTGGAATCAGAAATAAATCGTGATAATTGAACAATTTACTATGTCATTGCCTTCCTATTAGACTGATAGTAAACTAAAATAATGAATTTCAACGCTTCCAGAAACGGTAAGAGTTTTTTTCTATGTAAACAACATTGTCACCTGTTACCGACATGCTCGGACTGTATTTAACAATCGCTCATAAAGTTCCCATAACATTCAAGTGAACTAATCAAACTATATCTTTTGTAACACCTTCTACACACTAATCTTTTCAAGTGATCTATATGTTATGGATATATTCTATATTTACCAGTGCATCACAACCCTTGTTAAAACTGTTGCAACAACAGTCCTTATTTAATCAATTAGCTGCAACTATGTACTTGTAGTTCTTGTAACTTATTAACTAACAGGTGAGCCTTAATCTTTCCCCTAGCCATAAAATAAAGCAATCAAAATACTTAATATTTATTTCACAATGTTTATTTGCAGTGGGTCAGGCAGGCGGGATTCGCAAGGCGAAGCGCGTGAGTGATGTAGCAGCGATGGGAGTGCCGTCGCCGAGCCCCGCATTTAGCCCGGCAGCTCCAGCATATACACCTGGGTTCCAACCCACAGGTCCCCCGCCTCCTTACCAAGAAGGCATCCAATTGGATACCTCACAGGACTTTGGTGCACCCGCTGCACCAACTGGAAGTAAGTTTGTTTCGGTACTGGACTATACTTATTATAAACTAGCAAAAAATTCAGAAAATGTTAATATTACTCAAGCTTAATGTCTTTCAAATCAACTCCCAGAACAAGCAAAATATTGGTTGCTGACAGTGTGTAATTATAAAACAGAGGGTTCTGTCTGTAATTTCTTCCTCTGGAATTTTACAGAAGTGAAAGATTTACAGTATGTTTTAATTAACACTTACGCAGATGGTAAACGCTCATAGACAATAAAACTTCTATTGTGTCTCATTCAGTGTCTGCAGAAGTGTTATTAAATCCTGGAACTCCATATTATCAGTCACACCCACACATTCTTAAGATAATATTTTTATTGAACTTGAAATGTTACAATATGCTCAAAATATTTTGTGTTTCAGATTTTGCTTACATGAGCGGATACCCGCAGTCTCCAATGCCAAACCCAGCACAACTAGGTTCAATGCTTCATCAGCCTATTGTACAGGTAATGTGCATGTTTTAATAAAAATAGAACCAACCTGTCATAGGTTGTCATAGGTCCTGTTTAGGTTACTCCTGTGTGGTGCCACTCTGTGATTTTATCTCTTCCTGGTGTACATACTAACAATAGTTTTATAAGGTATTTGTGTTACTAACAGTATATGGACTACGTCTGAAATAGAAAAAGTTATGACACCAAACAGGCTGTTTATAAGGGTATATAATATATAGGGTTGTTTAAAATCATGTATTATGACTGTGCCTGGTAGTGGTTATTTTAATATGTATTCTGTGGTTGTTTGGTAGTGGTTATTTTGATAATGGTTATCTACTCTAACAGCCTTACTAATAAACGTTGTATAGCGCCTGTATAGTTACACAACGCTTTGTCTTCTTCTTTTAAAAGTCAAATTATAAAGAAGAAGACAAAACGTTTTGTAACTATACAGGCGCTATACAACGTTTATTAGTAAGGCGGTAAAATTATAAAGAGAGATGTATTTTTTTAGCATAGTCAGTCTTATAATGTCCCACCTGCGACACAGGCCTCCTCACGGTGAAAGGGAGTGGGCCGTAATCCACCACACTTTCACCAGTAGCATGCTATATTATCACTGAGTGACAAAAGCTATAGTAAATTTATAAATGATATCACGCGGGTGAAGGCGCTGGTGGAAGCTAGTACTTAAATATTTAGGTTTTAATTCTTTTGATACTTTGGGCAATGGTCATATGGCAACCTATTTTCAAACAGCATTATTGTATGATGATAATTACTAAAATTGTCATCATATAAATTAAACTTTGAATTATCTTATACATACAGAGGTTAATCATTATTTTGTTATGGGTGGAAATCCTACTAATATTATAAATGTGAAAGTTTGTGTGTTTGGATGTTTGTTACTCAATCACGCAAAAACGGCTGAATGGATTTGGATGTAATTTGGCAAACAGATAGTTTATAACCTGGATTAACACATAGGATACTTTTTATCCCGATATTCCCACGGGATCGAAACTTACGCGGGTGAAACCGCGGGGCACAGCTAGTAGATAATAATGCTTTCAGGGATCTACGTGTTGTTCCATTATTCAGTCAGGATACATTCTTGAAATGAAATAAAAGTAAAAATCTTTTTAAAAACAAGCTTTTAATGATGAGTCCAGACACGATGGTGCTTCTTGTTTGATTGAGGAGTTCCTATGCCTAACTTCCGGCTCCATCATCAGACCAGCTCCATGGTATCATATTTTCAAAATGTCTCAGTAGTTGTCTGAGTATGCCCAGTTTCAGCTTAATCAGATGCCAGGAAGTGCTTGAAAAATGTATGACAAAAGGAGTAACCGGAAACACATACGAACAGAGCAAGTTAATATAAAGCTTGTAAAAATGCTCTAAAGTCTAAGTGATGGTAAAAAACCGCGTAGAAAACGGTTGCGTAGTTTAGAAGATCAACGCGTTCACACAGACAGACACGAGAAGCGTCTTGAATTTTGATATGTATAGAGGCAATACCCTATACCCTGTCTCTTCCACTAGTGTATTATCCTCCCTTCCCTTCAGGACATGGCGCTGCAGTACGGCAACCAGCTGGCGGCGCAGGGCCGCGAGGTGGTGCAGCGCGAGATCAACAAGTACGTGCCCGTGTCGCGCCTGCGGTACTACTTCGCGGTAGACACGAGATACGTGCTCAGGAAGTTGCTTCTCATCATGTTCCCTTATACACATAAGGTTTGTACTAGATTGGTGCTAGATTATGAAGTCTAAGATACAATGATTCATTGGATACCTACAATGTTTCGCAACACAACACGGATCTATTCTGTTGTTCCCTGAGTGAATTCCCACTGCTGGGACACAGACCTCATTTTTTCCTTCACCGTTTTGAGAGCAGTGGTGATGAAATAATTTACAAAAACTCAAGCGACTGTCGTGGTTTGAACCCATGACCAACAACTCGTAACTCGGGGCCGTTACCACTGGGCCAACACTGGAATAACGAACCGATGAAGCTTATTTGCTACTACATTGCTCAAATATTTGCTAACATAAACGTTTATTTCCAGGAGTGGATGGTGAAATACGACCAGGACACGCCGGTGCAGCCTCGGTACGACATCAACGCGCCGGACCTCTACATCCCCTCCATGGGCTACGTCACTTATGTGCTGCTATGTGGCTTCATGCTAGGTCAGTGACGGCGACCGACAGTCCGTACAGTTGCTATCAGAACAGATGGTCTATGGGGCCGAAAAGTCCTGGAGTGGCGACCGCGTACCGGAAGACGCGTCCGAAGGAACGTTAGAACCTTGTGAAGGCCACAGGAATCCGCTAGTTGCGAGAAGCACAGGATCGGTCGATGTAGTGACGCTTGGGGCTGCCAATGTCCAGCAGTGGACGTCTTTCGGCTGAAATGATGGTGATGATTAACAGGATAACCCAGTGATGGTACTCTGAGATCCATGTCGTCAGCTCTCTTCTGGGATATTAATCTGCCTTTCACAATAATTATGTTTAAAAAGTACTGTCTGTTTACAAATCTGTCTTTCACAATAATCTGTATTTCACAATAATATGCCTGAAGTTATTTATCAATTAATATCGTTATTTTACTACAATTGTTATCAGCACAGGAAATATCACGCCTCGGTTGTTTATTATATAAGTGTAGTAAGTTATGTGGGTGGGACATAGTAGCTCGGTATTCAGAGCACGGCACGCCAGAGGTCGCGGGGTGCGAGACGCGCTCGTGTCTTTTTATTGAAATCTCTTACAAATAAACAAAAAGAAAAAACAGGAAGAAAAATATGTATACATTTTGTATGAAATAAGTGATTTTGATAACAAAGTGATAAATCTTTTGTTATCAGACACAACATTGTGTTCACATATAAGATTTTTGGTGCCGACTACATAATTATTATAACGGGTGTAAGCAGCGCTGTTTACCAGCGATAATATTTTATTACGCACAACCACAATGCATACATTTCTGATGTACACTTGTCATTCTTCGTTCCAGGTCTCCAACACCGGTTCTCCCCCGAACAGATAGGCATGCAGGCCTCTTCAGCCCTCGCCTACATCATCTTCGAGATGATAATGTACCTGGTGACGCTGTACGTGACGAACACCAGCACTCATCTGAAGACCCTGGACCTGCTGGCCTTCTCGGGGTATAAGTACATCATCATGATTGGCAGCCTCTTAGCCGGGCTGATGCTTGGCAAGACAGGCTACTACTGCAGTCTTGTTTACACAAGCTTCGCGTTGTCTTATTTTTTGGTGAGTTGTTTTTTTTTTACTCTTTGGCATGAGCATAACGTCTTCAGCATAGCGCCTCTTTGCCCGGAGGGGTACGTAGAGGCTTAGTACCTTTTTTTTGAGGGTGGGAAATCATCCAATGACTTCTCCCGCTCTGGGCGGAGCGGAAGGGCGTGTCAGACTTTTACTGACTAAATAAAACCCACCCGTGTTCCTTCAGTTGCCTGTTGCCAAGGTCCCGGTATCGCTTTCGGACTTTCCCGCAACTCTGGAGAGGCTTAGTACCTACAACTACTTTACGCAAGTTTAATTCCCTTATAATAGGGGTGAGCCTATTGCTTTTAGTAGGGCTAAAATCCGGACTGCTCCTGCAAAATTCCTAACATGGAGAACATAGGACTCCACCCTCGATCAGCGGTATTGCGACCACTAACGAGGCAGTCATTGCATTGTGGTTAAGACTTAAAGATTGTCGTTTATTCGGTGAAACCACAAAAAAAGAACAACACACAAATACACTAAAAATAATGTTAAAAAATACATATACAATTTACCGACGCTAAATTTACTTTAACATAATTATTAACTACTTTCATCAATCTGTCCCAGGTAAAGACTCTCCGCCTGCAGCTCCTGTCGGGCTCGCACGCGCCCGAGCAACAGCCGGCCGCGTACGGCTACACTGCGGGCTACTCGCCCAACCCTTACGCGGAGAACTGGAACAAGCCGACAGCCGGCGGCACCAAGCGGAGAGTGTACTTCCTGCTGTTCGTGGCCGTGACGCAGCCGCTGCTGTCGTGCTGGCTCACGTACCACCTGGTGCCGCCCGCCTAGCGCCCTCTGTCGTGCTGGCTCACGTACCACCTGGTGCCGCCCGCCTAGCGCCCTCTGTCGTGCTGGCTCACGTACCACCTGGTGCCGCCCGCCTAGCGCCCTCTGTCGTGCTGGCTCACGTACCACCTGGTGCCGCCCGCCTAGCGCCCTCTGTCGTGCTGGCTCACGTACCACCTGGTGCCGCCCGCCTAGCGCCCTCTGTCGTGCTGGCTCACGTACCACCTGGTGCCGCCCGCCTAGCGCCCTCTGTCGTGCTGGCTCACGTACCACCTGGTGCCGCCCGCCTAGCGCCCTCTGTCGTGCTGGCTCACGTACCACCTGGTGCCGCCCGCCTAGCGCCCTCTGTCGTGCTGGCTCACGTACCACCTGGTGCCGCCCGCCTAGCGCCCTCTGTCGTGCTGGCTCACGTACCACCTGGTGCCGCCCGCCTAGCGCCCTCTGTCGTGCTGGCTCACGTACCACCTGGTGCCGCCCGCCTAGCGCCCTCTGTCGTGCTGGCTCACGTACCACCTGGTGCCGCCCGCCTAGCGCCCTCTGTCGTGCTGGCTCACGTACCACCTGGTGCCGCCCGCCTAGCGCCCTCTGTCGTGCTGGCTCACGTACCACCTGGTGCCGCCCGCCTAGCGCCCTCTGTCGTGCTGGCTCACGTACCACCTGGTGCCGCCCGCCTAGCGCCCTCTGTCGTGCTGGCTCACGTACCACCTGGTGCCGCCCGCCTAGCGCCCTCTGTCGTGCTGGCTCACGTACCACCTGGTGCCGCCCGCCTAGCGCTCGCGGGACACGTACATGCTTAGCCGGCGGCGCAGGGTTTCGCTGTTTTTTGTAAATAGTTGAATGGATTACGGACTGCACGAGTATTGAGTATCCTGTGGGTACTAATCAATTATTATTCATTTTGATTTTAACCCTGCTTCCTACAATGAGGTTAAAGCTACTGACGATACATTGTTCGTCCATTTCTCAGTGTCACTTTATATTTTATTACGAAAAATCATGTCTCATACTCTTTTGATTTAATTTAATAAGACAAATTAAGATTAACGGAACAGTTCGAACCCGCTGCTGTGTAAGTAATGCTGATACATCGCGTTACAATCGTAACGCATTTATTTCCATTCGACTCGACGCGGGAATGAACCTGTGACCCCATGTATCAGCACCTAGTCTGAAACAAATTGTGAGATTTATGTAAATACGAATATTATATTAATTCTATAACTGCTTCACTTGGGCTTGCAACGTGTCCTACCTCTCAACTGCATGAAAACGTTTCGTAATGTTAACGTTGTGACGAGACGATGTTAAATTAATATATTTTACGAAGCATCTACATAATCCATTTGAAAGTAACCAACATCCAAACATACTCAAAATTGAACCTATTTTGTATGAAGATAAGATTAAAGTTGCGTAACAAAAGATGAAAAATATTCTTATTTCATCTGCTATAAGAATCATTTTAGGAATCTCTGGATGATATATTTACGAGGGGTAGAAAATGTTAAAACAAATCAAGTCTTCAACCTTCGATTTGACGGTATTCATTACATACGAATTGACCAGTAATAGATCTGAGGCCCTAGACAAAGTGACATTCTATCAGCGATAACGATGATGGAAAAGGCAAAAATGTATAGAACTGACATAAGCTATCGAAAAGCTTATGTCAATCCTGTTGAAAGTCGTTGTAGAAATACGAAACGCTTTGGAAGCAATTATCACTTGTCTAGGCCCTCAGGAGTCACCAAATGGCGTACTGCGGTCCGTATCCGGACCCGGACCCACCTATTTTGTGCGGACCTTAATTAAACAGTAAAACTTGATAAAAAAAATAATATAATTAAAATTTTCATCTTTATTGTTAGTAATTGTCTATCAAACGGACCGGTCATATTATGTATTTTGAAAACTGACCCCAAATAAATAAATTATGAATTGACCCCTGAAACCGTTCAATGGTGATGCTGCTTGTACAATAAAATGTTAAACCTTTTTATTTTCCTGTTCCACCGTTTCTCAGGATGTACTGGTCAATCCGTAACATACCTTCCCATGGTGTAACAATATACCTAACTGTACAGCCGGGGCCGGACGTAAATATCGCATCAAGTATTTTTTTAATCAGCTTTACAGGGCGTCACTCTATCTGTGTCACAGTCGCTTACGACAGCTCGATGTGTGGCATTTACATCCGGGTACTGTATACCGGGGTGATAGACGTAGCTGTCTACTTACCTAGTTTCTTTTATAAGGGATCAAGATCAAGATATTTGTATTGTTGTGCCAATATTACATTTACACACAACCTTAGAGCACGGAGACGCCGCTGCTAGAGGCGGTATTGTCAACACTTTCCATCCAAAACAAGCGTGTCACCGTTTTCTCGCACTAATGACTTATAGAAATCGATGCCTTTGGAGTGCGGCGTGACAGAAGTTGTGCGCTCAATGTACATTTAGTGCCACGAATTTTGCCGTCTCTAGACGCTGCTGGCGCGGCATCGCGGCATGCGTGCTCTGTGGATATAGTGTGGTTTATTTATAAACGTTGCTTAAAGTTAAGTAATGATTAGCGACTGTTAACCGTACATTTTTGACGTTTGAACGTCATTTAACTTTAAGCAACGTTTATAAATAAACCTCTATAATGTGTGCTGTATCAATAACAGTACTAAGCTAGCAATAGAAGTGACGGCAGAGATTAGGTCCATGCATATTTTTAAAATATGTCGTTCAAACTAAAGATCGGATAGGTATACATAACTACATAGTCTATTCAAACAGTTTTTATATAAATATCTTTAAGCTATTGTCACATAAGTAAGCAGCAAGCTACTTTGAACACTTAGAAATATCCCTTACCCCTGGATTATCTCCTAAGATATTAATTTATGAAAGTGCTTATAATTATGGATTTGATCATTTATATAGGATGTTAAATTAAACGAGGGACATACTTTAAAGGAGTGTGGAACTCGACACTTAACTATGAGAATACTTAACCCTGAAATATGACATAAAAAATTAGCTGCTCCCTACGCGATCAAAATGTAGGGACAGCAGATTTCTATATATTTTGGTCCTGTAATAAAAAAATGCTCATTTTTATGAGTACTACACTCCCTTAAAGCATGTCCCTCGTTTAACCTAACACCCTGTATAAATATCCCTACAATAGGCGACTGAGAACTATTCCTTACAGCTGAGCTGTATGCGTGCAATGACCGTGTATTTTGTACTAATTCAATGCAATATTAAAGGCTAGTTTTATATTGAACGTGCTTTTATTTTTTATTATTTACATCTACAGGGTCAAATTAAATCAGCTAGCGAAACTCCGCCAACGTGATGGTATCCATGCCTAAACATCAGTACTACATATTATAAAACAAATGTCCTCCGCCGCGTCTGTCTGTGTCTGTTCGCGATAAACTCAAAAACTACTGCACCGATTTTCATGCTGTTTTCACCAATGGATAGAGTGGTTCTCGAGGAAGGTTTTAGTATATAATAACCGACATCCACGCGGGCGAAGCCGCGGGCATCAGCTAGTGAGAAAATAAAAAGATGTTGATTTGTTTTTGGTTGTCGACGAGCGGCGGTATTGTTGTTAGGTTGTTACTTGAAGTATAAGTTGAAAAAAATCTGGGTTTTTTTTTTAATCGTGTTCCCATCATGACTGACGTTTACACAAAAAAATATATTTATAAACAGATATTTCAAGTGACTATACTACCGGCGGCCTTTGATGACTTACAAAAAACTCATTAAATATATTTTTTGGTTTCTCATATTTAGATATCCATACCCATCACGTCTGAGGATTTTCGCTAGCTAACTTAATTTGACCCTGTACATTTTAATTCCTCAGACCAACAAAAAAAGGTTCAATTCAGAATCTGAGAAGATTATCAAGTTGAAAGAACGACAAACTCAATATCATACATCACAAAGTTACAATTCTACTGCAACCATTTTTTTTTACAATTGGCAGTCAAAAATCAACTCAGAATACATAACGCTAAAGAAGATTGTTGAGTAAATAGACGTTGGTATATAAATTATCTGAAATTATGAATTCAAATATTTATTTATTTAACTATTTATGTACACACATAATAAACAGACAAGAAGAAAAGAACAGAAAAAAACGTACAAAGGTGATGCTTATTTCTAAAGAAATCTCTTCCAGCACATCTGCGATAGGAAAGTAGATAAGAGATGTAGACACTGTGTGTAAAATTCAAGAGAAAGTAAAATACATAAAATCAACACAATTCACTTAATAAACTAGAACAAATAATATGATCATACACTTACATACAAATATAAATACTACATACATAATAAATATTTAACTACCTACTTCATAAATATATATCGAAATAAATACATACACAACTATGACGAAGTGGAAAGATAGTGTTCTTTCACTCTTCTTTTAAACACTGCAACAGTTTGGCAGTCCCTAATGTCAGGCGGAAGGGAATTCCATAACCGCACCGCGTGCACAGTGAAGGAGTAGGAGTAGAAGTCAGTGGAATGGGAAGGGGAGTTAAGGAGATTTCTAAGATGCAAAGTCAAAGTGAAATAATTTATTTCAAGTAGGCACATTAAAGGCACTTTTGAACTTCAAATACATAGAAATAGAACTGATTCTAGTTGCCCCTTCCAAAAGGTAGTTTTCGTATGGAGAAGAATGGGCAAGAAACTCCACCGTTACTCTTTTAAAAAAAAATGTTTTACAATATTTGGTATAGGTACATCAATTATATAATTACATGTGAAGACGATGCACCGAGAATACAATTACAATAGGTAAAAAGAATTAAAAATTAAAAATGGAGCAATGAAAAATAAATAAATTAAGTATGTGATAGGTACATGGTGCTCACATATTTACAAACATTAAAGTATACGTACGATAACACAATATTTCTAAAAACTTGCAAGTAATACTAATAGGACAGTGTGTGAGATTAATTATCATAAAATGTAAAAAAATCGATGATATAAAAATAATAAATTTTACAACTAGATTAGCAACCAGTTTGATTTTGTCCAGCCTCGAATTTGTCCTATGGAGCAAGACCAGCATGTTTCCAAGCATTCTTATCTTGGATATAATCCTCTAATTTGTAATATGCTTGTTTACAAAGTGTACTTTTAATATGAGTTTTAAATTTTCTTTCATTTAATTGCAATATATCACTAGGTATTTTATTATAGCATTTAACGCAGTACCCCATAAAAGATGTTTGTACTTTAGCTAGTCTGAAAAATGGTTGATCTATTTTATCTTTATTTCTAGTGTTAAAATTATGTCTATCACTTATTTTATTAAAAAGATTTAGATTTTTTCTTACATACATATGCGGGAGTTAGGTGCTCCCAAGTTCACGAAATAAAACCAAATCACTGCGATCCACAGGTAGTGTAGTTTAATAATCAGGAAACATTAGCTAAATGGTTATGTACAGTTTTTGTGTTAATACAATCACAGAGGACTCTTACAAGTCTGGAGAGAAGTTTTTATAACCGTTTATTTTTAGTGCCTGTCAAAAACCCTAGTGACACAGACTAAGTAATAACTAGTGATGTGTCACTCTCGTAGTGGTGTTACCTCATTCAGGTGGACGATTTGATAATCGCCACACATAATATTCTCATAAATGAATTGGCAAGGTACCGTCATAATATTAATCCTTTTAAATCTACGTTTTAAATAGTTCCCTGAGAGATTCGCGGCGACATAGATTATAAATGGCTCTGACAGCTCTTTTTTGCAAAACAAAGATGGATTCAATGTCAGCCGCCCGACCCCACAGTAAAATGCCATATGACATAATGCTGTGGAAGTAACTGAAATAGACCAAACGAGCGGTTTCTACATATTCTGTTAACTGTCTTATTTTTCTAACAGCATAAGCGGCCGAGCTTAGCCGCCCCGCAAGAGATGTTATATGGGGTCCCCATTGTAATTTCTCGTCTAGCGTGATTCCCAGGAAAACTGTTTGATTAATAAATTCCAGTTTTTCTCCATTCAATATGATGTCACATTCGCTACTTCTAACATTAGGTAATTTAAATCGAATGCATTTGGTTTTTTTTTTATTTAGTACCAAATTATTTACCGTAAACCAATCTTGGACCTGAAGAATAGCGCTATTCACGTCGTCAAGATTTTGCGACCGTCGGTTTATTTTAAAAATCAATGATGTGTCATCTGCAAATAACACCATCTTCGGTTGGTTTAGTAGTAATTGGGGTAAATCATTAATGTAAACTAAAAAGAGGAATGGACCCAATATCGAACCTTGAGGAACGCCCATTGCCATTTCAGACCCCAATGAGTTTACGCCGTTTACTTGAACTTTAACTTTTCTATCTTTCAGATATGATCTTAGTAAATCAAGAGCTGTATTCCTAATCCCATAGTGCTCTAGTTTCAGCAGAAGTGTCTCATGGTCGACGCAATCGAACGCCTTCGAGAGGTCGCAAAAGATTCCAATGGCATCTTGTGCTTCTTCCCAGGCGTTAAAAATGTTCTTTATTAGGGAGACACCGGCGTCAGTGGTACAACGCCCTTTGGTGAAACCGTACTGTTGTTCATGAAAGATGGAATTTTTATTAAAGTGACGTAACATTTGATTAAGCATCAACTTTTCAAACACTTTGCTGAGAACTGGCAGAATTGACACAGGCCTATAATTGTTGGGTTCCTTACTCTCGCCGGATTTGAACAAAGGAACTACTTTACTGTGTTTCATGAGATCCGGAAAGACTCCTTGGTCTACACTGGTGTTAAATAAGAAAGCTAAATAAGGCGCAATGGTTTCGATGATAGACCTACAGACTTTTACAGACATTCCCCATAGATCTTCTGTTGATTTAATTTTAAGATCTTTAAAAGCTTTTATAACTGCCTGGGGGTTTGTATGCTGAAACCTAAACTCCAAAGGGCATGCCTTTACATTCTTTCTAAGTAAGGCAGCAGAAAGCGCGGGTGAAGAATTTAAAGCTTCAGTAGTTTTAACGGGAATATTACCAAAAAAGTTTTCAAATTCCTGAGCTATTTCTACATCTGAGTTGATGAGGCCATTTTCAGTCTCTAAATTGAATTCAGTACTACGCTGTTTTTTCCTACCTGTTTCATTATTTATTATTTGCCAGGTAGTTTTTATTTTATCATCAGCTGATTTTATTTTATTGCTAATGTAAAGAGCTTTAGCTATTTTGCAAACATTTTTAAAAGTTTTAGAATATTTTGCAACATACTGATGAAAGGATGTATTATTCATAATGTTGCTTTAGGCCATAAAGTTCAAAAAGATTTTCCCTGCTTTTACGCATACCTGGAGTGCGATGCAAGATGAGATGCGACCTGCAAGGCGCATCAGAAGGACGGGCGAAGGAAAAACGCTCCCGCAGATAGGACGGAGTTTTAGGATTGTGAAGGAGGTTAAAAAGTAGACACAATATCCGAGAGTTCCTGCGAAGTCGAATAGGGAGCCACTTGAGTAGGTTGCGATAGTAAGAAACGTGATCATACTGTTTAAGGTTAAAAACAAAATGAATGCAGATATTTTGCAAACGCTCAAGTTTATTTAAAAGCTCCTCGGTGGCATCCAAATAACAGGCGTCGGCGTAATCTATAATGGGCTAAATGAGAGTTTGGGCAAGGGAGATTTTGGTGTTCAAGGGCAAGAAGCACTGGAGGCATTTCAACGAATGGAACGTGTAGTGCACTTTGCGACTGACTTGAGCAACATGGGCAGTTCACGACCAGTAGGAGTCCATGGTCACCCCAAGGTTTTTAACCGTGTTTGCGTACACAATCTGAACTCCATTCAGATAGAGTGGAGACAGCGACGCCACATCGAGCCTATTCCGCATATACCTGCCACCGATAATAATAGCCTGGGATTTCCTAGGGTTGATACGCAGTCCAAAGGACCGCGACCACTCGCCAATAAAATTCAGGTCGCTGTTCATGGCAGACACGGCGGCTTCCGCATCTTCCCTTAAGAAATGGTTGTAAAGCTGCAGATCGTCGGCGTAGAGATGGAAGTGAGAAGAATTTACTCTGGTGAGACAGAGTTAATAAAAATAGAAAAGGGAAGAGGAGAGAGAACGCCACCCTGAGGCACACCTGCGGTAAGGGAACACCAATCAGAAGAAAACTCGTCAAGACGAACCCTCTGCGAGCGGCACTGAGGTAGGAGTCAAACCAAGAAATAGTGGAAGAAGAGAAATTTAAAGATTTAAGGATCCCTAGAAGGATGTCGAAATCAACAGAGTTAAAGGCGCTGCTAAAGTCCAGGAGTACAAGTAGGGTGAGAGATTTGTGATCCATAGCCCAGCGGATGTCATCAGTAACCTTTAAAAGAGCCGTTACTGTGCCAGGTCGAAAACCAGATTGCAGAGGACTAAGTAGGTCATTCGTAGAGAGAAAAGCAAAAAGTTGCTGATGAACGATGTGCTCAAGAACTTTGGAGAGATATGGGAGGATAGAAATGGGACGGAAATCAGTCGGTGAGACCGGCTTAGGAATTTTGGGTAAGGGTATGATATGGGCTTGTTTCCAGGCCTCAGGAACAGTACAAGAAAACAAGGCGAAATTAAACATGTGGGTCAAGACGGGAAGTAGTGTGGGGAGGATAGGAGAAATCATTCTTGAGCAAATATTATCATTACCAACTGCAGAAGAGGATATAGCACAAATAGATTTTTTGACCTCAATCTCACTCACAGGACTTAATTCGAAAGAAGAACACTGCGACACTGACAAACCGGCAAGTTTATTTAGAGTAGCTGACTTGACGTGCGGATCTAAAGTAACAGGGGGGTGTGAGAAATGTTTGTTAAGAGCACACACGTCAGTGTCATTACTGGAAATGACTGGAGACTTGCCAATGCCGACAGTTTTTAGAAACTTCCAGACTTCAGTGGAGTTACAGTTGTCGAGAGAATTATGGAAGTAGCGTCTCTTTGCATCTCTACACATACGCCTGCAGCGGTTACGAAGCACCTTATACGCAGTAAGGTTGCGCTCGGAAGGACACCGTTTCAACCTCCTTTGCGCTCGGAAGGACACCGTTTCAACCTCCTTTTGGCTCTGTCCCTATACTTAAGTATATTAAAAATGTACGGAATCGAAGACGAGCTCCTTTTGAAGATATTTCTGTTGAAAGTATTAAAAGAGTACCAATCAATCTGCCTAGCCTTTTCCCAACTATGTTGGGGTCGGCTTCCAGTCTAACCAGCCAGTATTTTACATGGAGATACTGACTATCTGACCTCAACAAACCAGGTTACTAGGCAACACAATACCTCTTGGTAAGACTGGTATTAAAAGAGTAGATACCGAAAGTATTCAATTAAAATATGAGTCCGACTACCGTCAAGTTGAAATAACGGACACATGGGACCTTAACTTTGTCTCTAGGTGAGTAGGTACTCATAATGCAGTCGCGTAGACATAAGACATTAGTACACGTCCACTAACGGACGTATTAGGCAAAGTTAACAGGCACTTAACTAACAGCAGGTGGGCTAAGACATTCATTCTCTAAATACTCATCCACCTTTTTTGGCAGTATGAACAGATTCTGACGAACGTTCTTCAAACAAAAACGCCAGCATCATTATCTAATATTTATTTGCCCATCGCACACTCATAAAAGTACCCAAGTATACCTACCTAATTAGCAAGTTATATACATATAGAAATAGCAGCTTTATGAGTTCAGTGGTCGAAATAACACTTAATTTGTAATTTTTGTTTCATTGCAGCAGTGGTTACAAGCGAGACATCTAATGAATTCTTGAATCGTGAAAAGTGAAACCGATAGCACCGTGTGTATATTTGATAGTAACACACATAACGCGCTCGCTACAAACGCGGTGGGTCAGCACAATGAGGTCGCGCAAGACACGCGTTAATTGTGAAACTGTTTGCGATCATTAACAATAATATGTTGGGCGCACACCTGCGATTATTATATCGTAAAAATCGCAGCATTCTATTCAATATTTTGACATAACATGGTGCTTAGGTATTTTCTATTATATGTATAGTTATAATTAGGTCAATCAATCTGCCTAGCCTTTTCCCAACTATGTTGGGGTCTAACCGGATGCAGCTGAATACCAGTATTTTACATTTACACAACCCAGTAACTGGGTAATACGATACCCCTTGGTTAGACTGGTTGTCAGACTTCAACCCCGGCAAGCGTAGCTTAACCTGATGGATCGACCCGAGCGGCTGTTATAACTTAGCTACGAGCTCCTCTATAGTTATAATTAGGTACGATGGCAAAATAGTCACAAAGAGTTTAGGATGCCCGATGGCCCATGGCATGACCATTTGACCAAGCCAGGTCAATTCGTGTCAATTCGAGCCAGGTGGACTCGAGGTGGCCTTGCACAAGTCCGAGGTCATGTGTTTTCATGGCCCTCGGAACGCGCCACCGTCGGGTTCCCAAATTACGGTAGGAGGGGTTCACATCGGCGTCGAGTCGACGATGAAATACCTAGGACTCGTCCTCGACAGCCGGTGGAACTTCGTTGAGCATTTCCGACGTTTGGCTCCCAGGCTGGACCGGGCTGGAGCTGCCTTGGGGCGTCTCCTGCCCAATCTGGGGGGTCCAAACGCCTCCTGCCGGAGGCTCTACGCGGGGGTCGTGCGGTCCATGGCCCTTTACGGGGCACCGGTGTGGGCGCGTTCCCTTAGGCTGCGGCCAGCCCGCCGGTTGAACGCGTCCCAAAGGGTCATGGCCATTCGGCTGGCCCGGGGATACCGCACGGTCTCCCGCGAGGCGGCGAGCCTCCTGACCGGATTACCGCCATGGGATCTGGAGGCGAAGGTCCTCGCGCACATATGGGAGTGGCGCGAGGAGATGAAGCGCTGGGGCGTAACTCCGCTGCCGCGAGAAATCGCGGCTCAGCGGACAGAGCTCCGGCAGGATCTCATGGCGGCATGGAGAGTGCGATTGTCGCAACCCAGTGCTGGGTACGCCACAATTGTGGCGATAAGTCCCCTCTTTGAGGAGTGGCTAGAGAGGCGCCACGGCGTCCTCACCTTCCGCCTGACGCAGGTCCTCACCGGACACGGTTGCTTCGGGAGGTTCCTGTTTCGTATAAGGCGGGAGGAAACGCCCGGGTGTCACCACTGTGTGGATCGCCCGGAGGACACGGTGGAGCATACGGTGGAGGTCTGCCCCGCTTGGGCGGAGCCCCGCCGTGTCCTCTTGGAGGCGATTGGCGGCGGTGACCTCTCGCGTCCGGCTCTGGTCCAGGCCATGGTACGGAGCGAGAGGGCATGGGAAGCAGTCACCTCCTTCTGCGAAGCAGTAATGCTCGCGAAGGAGGAGGCGGAACGCGTGAGGGAGAGGCAAAGTTTGCGCCCTCACGCCCCTAACCGCCGCCGCCGCTGGAGACGCCCTGGGCGTCGGGAATCCCAGGCGGATTCCCGGCCACCATAGGCGCGGGCTTGCGGACTGCGAGCAATGGGTAGCTCGCCGTCCGATCAGGACCAGGCCCGGGTCGATGGCGCGTCGTGTTCCACGCGCGCCTCAAAGAGATGTCAGCACAATTGGCGGGGTCCGCTAGGACCGATGCCTGCCAGGGTTGCGGGTTAGTCCGAAAGGGATACCGGGACCTTGGCAACAGGCAACTGAAGGAACACGGGTGGGTTTTAGTCAGTAAAAGTCTGACACGCCCTTCCGCTCCACCCAGAGCGGGAGAAGTCATTGGATGATTTCCCACCCTCAAAAAAAAAAAAAAAAAAGGTCAATTCGTCAGCCACACCCTACATTATGTATTTTTTAAACCCACGATATTTTCCTAGTCGTTAAGCCAAAGTAACATTAAATCCTAAGTTACACTCAATGTTAACGAATCATGAAGATTTAACAAAATAATCCCTAGAACACAACCATTAACCGAAATTGGTTTGATTGCGATAATTTGGCAACTCAGCCCACGGCATGGTTCGTGCGTGACTCGTTCAAACTCGGACGACACGCACCACGCTGCGTGCCACTCCAGACGGAGGCGGAGGCGTGCCGGCAATCACCATCACGAGGTTGCCATGTCTATAATGGCTTATGGAATCCTCACACAATGAGGTTTTATTGCTTTAGCTAGACTTCTTTGAGGTTTTGGACTCTTAAAAGTTTTCTTGATACCTATAGGTGCGATTCCAGGCACATCCCGTGCAGTCCAGTATCACACAGTGCTGCACACCGTGCAGTAGGTACAGTGTCGCACAGTCCCGTACACTGTGCAGTACAGTACACTGCGCCTTATTACCTAACTACTTAAGAGGAAATAGTCGGTCCCCTCTCCATACAAACGCTCTCGCCTATTTTCTGCCTGGTTTATGACCGTAGAGCAATGATTTTTTACAGTAAAATAAATATCAACGTGTTATATGCCCCTATGTTTTCCTATTGAAGATACATTATCTATAGAAGCACTAGAACCCTCAGGAAATGCTCAAAATTGCCTGTTTAGACCGCTGTCATCAGTGGCCTATTGTACAAATTTGACAACTATTAACGAAAAAAGAAATTCAATTTGTAAAATATTTTTCAAATTGGTCCAATATTGGAGGAGAAAATAGACGAGAGCCGAGTTTCCAATTGAGAAAAGACCGACCCTATTTCCTCTTAAACATTTCACCATGCCTTTAGTATAGCAGCTAGCAGTATCTAGCAGGTCACCTACGTGCAACCTATGGCGAAGAATTAAATGTTTTGTATCAAATGATAATAATATGAGCTTTAGTGGGTATGGTAAATATAAAACTCATAAAACAGACCGTTATTATTTATTTTAAATGTCGTTATCGTGTAGCGAACTTATTTAACGCGTAATTAAGGTAGGTATTGTTTGTTCATTTGTAAAATAACTTCAATCGCATTGCTAACCGCTCTAAATACTAATTGCTATAAATTACAGCCATTTACAAATGGATGATAACTTTGTTTTTGTGCTTGTTAATAACTTTCTCTTTTGTGGAAGATAAAAATATTTTTATAATAAGAAAGTACAGAAGAATAGTCAACAGAGTTCTATTGAGTCGCGTCTAAAATCTATACAATTACGTCTACAAAATTCTACGGACATTTAAATTAGGTAAATGAATTTATATGATTAAGATTTTGTACGGGGCGGGGGTTAAAAAGTAGGTAGGTAAGTATCTACACGTACCTACATACATACACTCACGCCTATTCCTCATGGGGGTGGGCAGAATTACAGAACGCCGTTAATTTTTTATTATTAAAGTTCAGACATGAATATACAGTATGTTAACTAACAAAGGGCGTTCCCGTTAACCTGCAATAGTATAGCGTCTATACAGGCTAAAAAACATGTTAACGTTAAAAAAAAAAGTTTTTTTTTATTTTTGTATAGTAAAATATTCACAAAAAATATTAAATTGTTACGGAAATTAAACTCTCTGTACCCGCCCACTTGTCACACTTGTTTTTCTACGTTGAAATACGAGTGTTTCTTTTACGTTTAAATTTAATCTTTTTGTGACATTTCAATGCAAAAATTTTTTTTTTTTTTTTGATTCGTAATAATTTTTTTGCATGTATACACGCTATACTATTGCAGGTTAACGGGAACGCCCTCTGTTAGTTAACATACTGTATATAAATTCTACCTAATCTGTCTGTAGATACAAAGCTTGAGCGTAAAATATCAAGGTAGGTACTTATATATGTATGTACTCCGATCTTTATGAAGTAAGTATTATTTTCTACATTTCTAAAACATTAGAAGTTATTTACTTACACAGAGAAACAATTAATTTTAGTTCATGATTTTAAATAAAAGATGGCGCTAGGTTTACCCGCAATGCGCTACCTAGAACCTATGCGGCAAAAAATGCTCTAAGACTAGGGACTGCTAGGGACTTTCGAACTCAAAATAAAATTTCATCACGTTATCTACCTACGCTTGACAATAAATTCGCGTTTTACTATAAAAAAGTAGGTAATAACAATTCCAAAAGTGTAAAGTTATTTACCTGCGTAAACAAACAAACGTTTTTTGGACGAATTATCAAAAAAGGTTTAATTTTCCAGCTTCTGAAAGTTTCCTATTCCTTTATGACCTAAAATTCTCTTGATCTAGTTGCATGGCAGAAATGAGACAGAAACCTTGGTCCTTGACCTAGTTTTGAGCTATTTTGCTAGGTCCATAAAAGGCGCCACATTTGAAATGTTAAGAGAAGTTAAAAGGTAAAAACGAATGCAAATAAAAAGATAACATGTAAGGAATGTAATTAGTTCCCCTTGAACTATAAATTATTATCGAATCTTAGTACAAATCATTGAAATATTAACCACCTCAAGTACCTATGTAATATGCAAATAAGTGTCGAGGTCTAAAAAACATTGTAATTTTTTTACAAAAGTTTGTGTAACATAATTATAGGCTTTTTATGAAGGAAACAAGAAAGGAACCGATATTTTACTTGCATTTCGTATTTATCATTTTGAAAGCCGCGCACCTCTTTTCGTCTTCTAACAGTGATGAAGTTCATAACGAATGCTGATTGGTTCCTGAACGACCTTGGCGCATTATGTATGTATAGTGGTGTACGGCTTAGATAAATCAATTTATCGATAAAAATGACACACCTTACGATCTATAGGCACAAAGAAATGAACAGAGATATTAACATAGTAAGGTTAGTTATTTTTAGTAACGTCATGTACATAATGAAAGCTCTTTCATAAAATTTTACAGTCACAATTTTTTGAAAAAGTGGTTTTGAAAAATGTACTGTTTATTGAAATGAGTCCAACTTCGACCAAATATATCATTATGATACAGAACAGTTTTGCGTGAAATTATGCCTGAAAAGTATTTTTACATAGTAGGGTATCCTAAAGATAACCTTCGATAAATACCTGCGCGCAGCACTAACACAATCAGCTGGTTACTGTCATAATACAGTGCGGCCAACATAACGGTGTGATACCCGCGGCTAGCTTCAAGTTGGCCGTGCGCCACAAACAGCCGCAGTATCGACAAACGTTCACAAAACGTTTAGACGTAACAACCATAGTGTCACTTCTCTTCTTATTTCATTAACTACACCATTCAAAACTTCAATTTTCCTTCGTTTCTAGTTGTATAAGTGTTAAGTGTTACCATTATTATGTTTAAATAATGCATAGTGCCGCATAATCGTACATATTTTGAAGCAATTACGTAATGGGAATTATGCTAGACAAGTTTAAAGTTTTGCCCTGAAATTCAACATGGCCGCTGACACAGGGATGGATACTTGCCCCAGTCCGGAAATCACGGACTCGAGGAAACGGCCGCTCGACGGTGACTCGGAAAATGGAGACGTAAAGAGATCACACTTTAGTTCGGGTGAGTAGCGCATTATTTACCTGCACACTATACCTACATAGTTATGTAGTTGTCTTTACTTCATTGCGTACTTGGCAAGGCGGGCATAACATTGACACAGCGAACTTGTGGTCGATTCAGCCGCACGCAGCTGGACTCCAACTAGATTCTTATCAGTACACACTGTTGTTATCATTTTGACCTATTTTTCTGTGATTGTGAGGTCATAATTTATCGAATTATTAAACTTTTAAAAAGTGTAGTGAGATAGTGTACTGTGTAGTTTTACTGCCACTTTATTGCTGTAAAATAACAAGTATCATTCCGTTGATAAGTTTAAGAATTATAGGCACAAATTATCTGAGTAATTTCGCCGTACGTTTGATAAGACAGGGGGACGGCCGGGCCCGCCGCCTCATGTGTAGTATGAATTTATGCAATGTTAAAAGATAGTCGTTGTTTTTTAGTGCAAGACTTGGTGACCGCGTTGCCTCTGGCCAACGGCCATGGCAATATAACGTCTCATTTCGGTGAGTCGACAGTCAACGCATATGTTCCCTCATCGGCTTTGTGGTTGTTGCGGCGCGCATGCCTCACGCGCGCACTCTCTCGCGCTCATCACCTCTGCTGATGTCCACCGCCTTCATGTACACAATCACTTCACATCACCTATAATAGATTTCCTAACCATTCATATAAGAATCTTATTAGTCACCTATAAAACCAACGGATTGACCTATTCTGTAGCTACTCTCACTAGATTTTTAATAGATAGTTATAAAGGCCACACCAATTTGATTAGACCTCGAACATTACAAGTAGACCCTAGAGGCCATATTAACAACTGTAGTTACAATGTTGTGTAATGCAGGTCATTGCCTAATCAACTAATAAAGTGTTCATATTTTTTGCATAGAGAGAGATGCAAAAAATAGTTAATACTAATAAATCATGCTTGTAAGATTGTGCAATATCATTAATATTAAGGATATTAAAATTGGTCAAACATCTATATATTTAAATGAAATATTGTATAATAATTTAAGGTTCTCAATTTTCTTAGATATTGGCTTCTCATCAATTGAAATTTGCTCATAAATGTGGATAATAAAGTAATAATGTGTGCTAAATAGTACAACACATCAGCAGAGTGTGAGCGGGCAGCGTAGGTGTTAGCATTTATCGTTAAATCGTCCATCGTGCACAGTATACATTGCCTCGTTGTCGTGAGCCATGTCGTACTTAGCCTCACACCGATCCACCCATGGCTTAGTCGTTGCATCGTTGGTGTGAACATCCACTACAATGTAAACAATTTCTACCATTTATTATTTTGGTGTATTTTCTCATTCTTCTTCTTTGACAAAAAGTGTTTATTTTTTCGCTTTGATTTTTATTGGCTTAAATGAAAACTAACAATTGGATTAAATAACATTATTTATTTTGCATTATCAGATCATTAAGAATTGATATACACAAGTAATATAGAGTCACTGTATCACCATCATTAAAAAAATCTAATTAGCTTAAGTTTATGATTACACTTGATAACTGGTACAGAAAGGCTGTAAATTGTTTATCATTGACTTGATCACTGCAGTAAATGTAATCTACTGCTACCTTGAGCATCTGTAATCTATTGGATGAATGGATGGTAGAATGTCGTCGTGTTCTTTATTATTAAGCACAACAATATTTTTTTTATTTAGGAACTTTGTTGTGATGGCACTGGCATGCAGCATAGCATATGAAATGCCGAAGAAATAATTATCCCTCTCTCGTTATCTTGCTTGATATTCTGAACATTGCACGGAGACTGAGCGACTCAAAAATATTTCGCTTTTCTATTCCACGTTATAGTTGTTACGAGTTTCTAGAAAGGGGTCACATTTGTGCCCTTGTTCCTTAATTACAAGGGGCGGTATTGCCCCGGTCAGCAAGCCCGGCCCATTGTGCCACCCGACGAAATTCCAAGAGCTGTTAACCCGTGAATTATAGACGGGTTATTTTGAAAATCTTCCGCACTTAAAACTACGCGGAAATGCGACTCGACGCGATACCTATGGGAAAATTACGATAGCATGCACTTACTGATAAAATATCTGTCGTGTTGTTAACCACACTATTTCCTAGGATATTATGTTCTTTATAAAATACCACGATAAAACAAGCATCAATATTGTCTTTATATTTGTGGGAAAATATTACGGAACTTTCCCCAAATTTCTGCCAAATTAGTTCTGGCAACCGCATCAGTAACTTTCGATAGCCAATCTATTCGGCTTTCGTTACGTACACCAAATTTTACAAAGGAAATCTTTATGTTTAATTCATAAAGATTATTAACAAGATGATACTTTATTCCTTCCTATAACCTATTATTTTAACGTAACCAAAGAATTACGTAATATGAATCTTAGAGAACCTTATTGCTACAAACGTAAATTAAAAGCAATAAGTTTAGTAACTATGTGAAGGTCTTGCTGACACCAGATTGATGACAGGCAAGGTCATTACCGGTACTGACTGCACATTCTGCTTCGTTGTGTGATTCTATGTTGAATAGCTTTGCGTTAGAGTCTATTGTCTATTGTGGGGCGCTTGATTGGCCTGAAGGTTGGCAGTAATTTGTCAAGTGTTGTCTCTTGGGTTACGTGTCAAATGTTTACGCAGTGTAGCGTGTTGGTTTAGATCGTGTGGACTGGTTACTTGAACTAAATGGTTTTGTAGGACGATGTTGTGGTTTCATACACTTCATTTGATTGGTTCAGCAGAGAGTAATAGAGAAGGTTCAGCTAGTCTTTTGAACACTATATTTTTCTTCTACCTCATATAGTTTTGAGTGCACAGTCCATCCAGTACACAAGCACCTTTAATTGGCACGCTTTTAATGTGCGGTAATGATACTCCATTAATTAATTTTATGAAACTATTGCGCTCGCCACAACGCACATAATTAGGGCACTTCCCGCGGACGCGGGACTGTTCGTCGACAGCGGCCGAGGTAACCACACATACTAAATGTCAAGGGAATTGTAACCTTTTTGGTTGCACAATTAATCACTACACGGTTAGATAGCTAGAAAACTTAATTATTTATGAGGCGTGCGTAAAATAAATAAAATAACATTCGAAGCCGACCAGAATAAATAATGATTAGACAGGCGTATTTAATATCTGTCCAAATGTTGTCAGAAATTGTTTACTTATTTTTTCAATCATGAAGAAACCGTTGCGCGTTGGTCCGATTTACCGAAACATTAATAATTTAATTATACAGTCTATTTCCAGTATTTATAATTCTACATTCCTATAATTTTCCTCGTCAGCTCTCCGCCTATTAGGACCACGAACCATTTCGGACTACGTGAGGTGTCCAAAATCGAATTCCGTACCCTAGGGACTCCTTAAGATTTCTCCTCTTCGACCCAGATCAACGCAGTCTTTAAAACGTTTGGTATTTCCATAGAGAGAAAATTATAAGTATTTTACATGAAAATGTTGATTAATTGAAGTTTGGTGGCGGTTTTCCCTTGGCCCTCCAAATACCCTTGAGTTTTCTTATTAAAAAGCTACGTTAAGTTTTTGCTTAGTTATCTTTAAGAATTTTTTTAAGCCTCTTCAAATTCGTACATACTTAAGAAACACTTTTGCTTTATTATTAACCGCAGTTTGGCTTGCGTGCTATTTATTTATCCCTTCGCAAAATTCGACGATGTCGTGATGTGCTTAAACTTGTAACTTTGACTCTAATGTATCTTTGCAAGTTTTTATTACTTTTTCATTTTATCGCGCATTTTATGATACGCACGCAAACTTTTTAAAGGACATCAATGGCGAACCCATCAAGCAATCATCTATTATGTACTCTAAAAGTTATATTTAAATCCAAACACACAAACCATCCGTATTTCCGGACTATGAACATCCAGATCGACTCCGGCAGGGTAAAACCGCACGTATCCGAAATTCGAACGGTTGTAGCTAAACTGCTAAAGTCAGATTCCGGAAACCGAAACCGATCCCATTTCCTAGATCCTGCAGATGATGCACCTATCAACAACTTAAAGATCTCGAATGTTCAGCTTATCTTTTAACCGAGAGGGTTTGTTGGTAACGAAGCAGCGTCAACGCAAACCTAACTGCCAATTAACATTAAACCGGGAGTTTAACGACGTATGACCAACACAAGAGCCCGTATCATAAGTTCGTAACTACGTGTAAACAGGCCGCTGTAAAGAGGTATTGTGTCGAAATAAATATTTGTTTTGGCTCGCAATTTGTGCGGTGGTCCGTCAGTGAATATCTCGGGGGAGTCGTGGGTGAGGCCCTTAGAAAAGAAAGGTTCATTGTTGTAATCCTGATGCTGCCTTCAGATCCTGAATTGTTACTTAGTTTTTGGTCTTTGAAAGAGTATTTAATGGGCGTAGACTTAAATTGATGAATAGCTTGAAAGCCATTGCTGTTGTGTGATGTTTTGGGAGAAAATAATAAAATGGTTTGAATCATCTTTTTCTTACGAAACTAGTTAAGTCCATACTTCATGCAGATTGCCTAAACCTAAGACTTCCTTCTGCTTTCGAGAAAAAGGTTTACTCTTCCGATTTAAGCAGCCAGACACCAACTTGTTACTCCTCACTCCTTGAGCCATCCTATTTAAATAGTTCCAATAATATTTAAGTTTGCACAGGTTTGTCCTCGAATTCAACCAAATCAATATTCGCATCTTTCCGATCCAATGGTATGTATCTTTCAATCGCAGCGGAAATACCTCCAGCTATACATATTTGTGGTCTATGTATGATTTACTTTACTTAGAATGTTTTGCGCAGATGATTTGTGGCCTGAGGCTCCAAGCTTGTCTTCATCCAGCCCCACAGAATTCGTGTTGATCCAATCATACATATTTAAATAAAGGAATAAAGTATCATCTTGTTATTCTCCTGGCCATGTTTCTTCGTATTTTCGTTGACATTTACTGAGTTGTCGTATCTTGTCCAATTATCTTATAGACAATGTGATTTCCAAACAACGCCTCGGGATAAATTTGACCTAGAGTTTCCATAGATATGTGCCCCCATACTATGGCATATGATTTTCTTTCGTTTTTTTACAATACTGCCGAATAATCAATTTCAGGTTGCTAGTGTTTTATCCGACAAATTTAATAAATCCGAAACCGTTTACGATGTGTTTGCCAGATTCTTCCAAAGTACGAAAACTCCTATGTATTTCTATTTCGGAGTGAATATAATAAGTCATTCACGTACTAAATGTCTTGCTTGTCTAAGCTGGATAAAGGAATAGTTTCGCTAAACAAATACAGCATATATTCTCAAAGGATTGCGCCCGGGGATCACAAAAAGACCGCGTCTTTGATATATGCTTAAACCAAAGCGTCCTTTGTATATAATTTTTATTAAAAATAACTTCGTTAAAGCTGGTGTCGCTTTATGAGCTGAAACATTCTACGTAGCTATTTAATTAATTTTACAAAAAAATATAAAGGAAAATTTACGGGAGAAAATCTCAAATAGTTTTGAAAACTATTCGAATTAAGCCATGCAGTAAAATAACCTTGCTTAACAACAGTTTATATCTAAAAACTAAATTACATAAGGCCACATAGACGCTTCCTAAAGATAAAAGTTACATTATTTATCAATACGATCCGAACTGTGATAGCGAGCTCTCGTATTATTCTACAATTTGCCGATATGCTTGCTGATAACATTATCTTATCAGCGACCAAGTATATCTTTAAGACCTGTAAATTGATAGGTAATTACAATCGCCTAGTTTAGAGTGCATTCTACAACGATAATTTAATTTTAAATTGGTCCTTCCGCCCATTTCCAAGTCCGTCTTGTTGGTTGGAAAATCGTAAGCGCTTCAACACCTCGGTCCCACTCCCATTAGTTTTTTTTTTCTGTTCAGGAAACCGCCCCGCGCCTTTGTAACTGCCAAGAAAGTGTCACCCGCTATGATGAGCCAGTGAGAACAGCATTGTATCCTAACCTTTCCTCGAGGGACAAGGGCGAAAAGCCCGTTTCACTTTTAAAATCCACCTACCTTTTAGATTAGTAAGGTGCAATTTTGTGCGTATCGGAATCTGAATACTTATTATATTTTAAAATGGTCCTTTGCTACGCAAAAGGTTTCAAATCGATCTCGACCGGCTGTTTAGCATTCTGAACGTCGGTTGTTGTTAGTATTCATGCTATTAAAGCTGAGAGCAGGTATACTTCGATTTGTGTTTTGTGTCTAGAAACTTCGAATTTGAAGCAAAATATTGTTGTTCTGGGACTCGTAAGTTTTGTGGGGCTATTGGTCGATTGGATTTGGTTTAGCTGTCGGATAAACAGGTTAGGTATGTATTAAAAAAGCTAATATTGTACGTGGGAAAGAATTGTGTCGCTTACATCAGATTTATGGGTTGTTGATACTGTATCAACTAATGAGCTCGGATCACTAGACTAGAGCGATAGTTTCTTAGTCGTATAAAAACTGGTTGTATTTATACAAGTAAAAATACATTCAACAATTACATTCCGTAGTACAATTACACATCTAATAAAGCAATAATCGTAACATTCAGTTTGTTTATCATAACAACGTTTTATCTCTACCCACACAATCAATCGAAATTCAACCGAGTGTTAATGTTTTTAGAACTCACTTTTCGACGTAAGAATAATAACCTAAAGTTCTTTTTTTTATTGGGAGCGTTTATCAGTGGTAATCGATGCGCATTACCAATGGAATTGTCACAATAGCCATGCGCAGGCGCAATAGCCCACTGAATGGCAATAAGCGACCATTTTGATTTATTCCCATTAGTTGTTAGTACTGATTTATTGCAATTGAAACAGACATGTACTTTCGTGATATGAATTGACTCTGATTGTGTTCATATTGCAATTTTGCTGTCATGAGGAACTTACGGCACGCCAGTCACTACTCACGGTCTTAGAAAAACGACACGTTCCTATAATTTCCAGCTAAGTCGTGTAAACTCTACCAAATTACAAGAGGCTTTGAAGTTAACGATAGTTAACTTTGATTACTTCTTGTAGTCCTATGGCTATCAATAAAGTCATAAAATTAACAACTTTATAATCTTTCATGTAAGCTGTTAAAAGCTATAATTGGTGGCAGATTTTACAGTCTCTATCACAAGAGTCTAATTGAAAAAAAAAACAATACATAGCCTGAAAACGTGAATAGAAAAACGAATGTAAAAACTTTGTCAACTCATCAAGCCAGTCATACTATTGAAATAGCTTCGACGGAGCATTCGGAAACAAAAAGTAACAAATTACCCCCACGCGTCCTGAACTCAATTGTAACTCTCATTGACCTATTAATACAAGCAACAGAAATAGCACGCGACAGCTGGCACGGTGATGCGTGTAGCTGCTGACAGGTCTTCGAGAACCACGACATTGAACGGTCGCAGGTCACCATGGCGTTTTAATCAAGGTTTCTTCTCCGAGACAAATGTTTTGTGAACTATGAAAGTGTTTGGCACTCTCTAGAAAACACTTTCAGTCACGTCCGACCATCTGAAACAACCATAACAGTTTTGCCAAAGCAACTAATGCCTTTTCAGATCTTTACAACTGTTATGAAGTTAATATAGTGATACGGTCAGCTGCGCAGCGGTTACTCATTCCAATGTCACCGCTCCAAAGGTGTTCGTGCGGCAACACAACCTATGCGGTAATATTCTACCGGCTTCGGCATGACATTGTAACGAGTTTCTCAGCTCGAATCTGCGGCTCCCACGTGTTGAGACCCTTGTAACGTTTTGAAGTGTAGGAAATATTTTTCAAACGAATCCCCAGATCAAGTTCATCATGTCAATCGGACATCTTTATTTTGTACACAAAGTCGAACGGGTCGACGATAGGACGCGGCAGCTGTCACGATGCTTGTAAATAGGGATGCGATACGGTGGTCATAAACATTTACCGCGACGATATTTCGTGACGATATGGTCTCCGGCTAAGAATTTATACTCCGTCCTTTCCGGTGGGCGTCGTGTGCGGTGACTAGGGGATAGGGGATTAAATCAAGCAAAATCTAACAGTACTTATAATACAGCGAATAATCGAAAATCTAATGTTTCTTTGAGATTGAAAGTGAGAGGAAACGCTCTGCTTAGCTTGTAACTGTCTCATCATCATTGATGAATGATCTCTAGCTTTCTAAAACTTCTTCGTTCGACACAAATATATCTTAGCGAATACAAAATTGTATGTCAAATAGCTTCGTTTATTAACTCCACTCACGTTGTTTCAGTACAAATATACAGTAGTTCTGATTATCGGGTTGATAAATCAACCCGTAACTGTGATGTAGCTATAAAAGTTGTACGGCAGTTGTAATCGTCCGTAACTTGCGGACTAGTGTCTGGCAACTTTTCTATTTTTCCTTTTCCTTGTGAGAGAGCAATATTACGTCTGACGCTTCTTCAACTTTCTTGTATTTGTCTCTCTTAGAGCTATGTATAGGTAGCCAATTTCGCATCAGTCAAAATTGTTAGTTCATAATATGATTTCATTGACTAGTTTCATGGTTTCTCAAAGGACCTATACTTGGACCTCCGCTACCTTAAAATAGTCTAGATTCGTAATTAATTAATATTAAAAGCGGCTTTATTTTGGCAATCTTGCTATTACAATCACCTCACCTCCAGGAAATTCATAAGGAGACACGTTCTCAAATCTGTAGATATATATACTTCTAAGATCGCCAATCATCTTGTCGAATGCAGGCGATCACACTTGTGTTTGCGTCACACCAACGTTTATCCATAACTAAAAATAGGCAGTGTCGCAAAACGTGCCGCGTTGACTCAAGAGCAAGTAACCTATTTGATATACTTTATCTTATCAATCGCCACTGTAATTGCGCTCACTGGCCGAAAATTCGTCTCTATTTGTTTTGCGATGCTATGTTCGCTTACCTCCTATACATTGCTGATGAATAAATGCTTGTGTACTCAACGATTTTGGTCCTAATACCCGTATGAGGAAAGACCAGTTACTATCCAAAGGAAATAATTAGGGTCCGTGAGGAAAAAAAAAAAAATTACTTCGTGGTGATTAGAAACATGATATCGGCTAGATAATAAAATAGAAATGCTGAAAAAAAATTGTTCCATCTCCCTGTTACTTAATAATTGCCAGTTTAATTCATATAATTTGTTTGATCTTCAATTACGTAGATTCCACGAATATTCCAAAATTAGTACTTTTACTCTTAGAAGCAGAGAAAATAATCTTTTGATGATGGAAAATGTACGGTAATAAAACTCTGGTTCTCCACTTAAAACAAGTATCAGAAACAAGTACACAATCACTAGCACGATGTAATTTTATCGAACACAATAAGTGTTTATTGGAGCCGTTTGGATGCGCAGGCGCGCTAGGCACTTTCGTTTTTATCCAAGAGTCATGCTTACGCAAGTCTTACACTATGGCTTAGAGGCCTACATTCTTTTTTTGGGAGACTTTCACTGACAGCCGGTGTAAAGTTTCTAATAGAAGAGTTAAAACGGAGGCTCCGTTTAAAAGGCGGACTGAAATCGGATGCTCCGTTGTTTTTGTTTCAAGTTTATTCTGTTATTTTAGCAAGTTCCCAGAATTACTTCTCCCGGGCACTTCAGGCTTGACGTTCTCACTTTTCGATTCTTTTGTAAATAAATCTTACTTTTTCCAAATGTTTGATTCAGTTTTGACCAGATCAGCCCTTTGCAGATAAATGGGACACACGTACTTACGTAAAGCAAACACATACAAACCAAATATTCGTTTTGCACGCTTGTGTTTATTCGAGGATCATCGAACGTTTGAATTCGTTGGATCATCCTCGCAAACATGTAAGTTCCTTCCTTGTGTTTTCTTTGATCTTGCTGATCAAACTATGCGGATAACATTCATCACAGGTTGTAATGTCTCTATTGCGCTAATAATTTTAATCAATATCGTGCATAGTCCAATTATGTTTCCAGTCTGAAACTCCCTCCACGGTCACTATGGCCTTGCGTATCAATAATTGAACGGTTAGTGCAGCACACATCGATTGCACGCCATTGTGTCGCGTGCGAGCCGCCCCGCGCCCGCGCCACGCTTTTTGTTGTGAAATCCTGAACTATCACGGAAAGTGCATTAACTCGCCCGTGTCACGAAACTGTACTGATTCCGATCAGCTATGTGACTCAGATTCGGGCCAAAGATTTGGGACAACTATGCGGACGATTCAAGACAAAGTTACGTCACTGAAATCGATGAAGATGCCTTCACTGCCCGGTACTGGCACCTCTCCATGTTTTTCGCAGTTTTGACAGCCTAGTTCAGCTTCCGACGAAAAAAAAAAAGTTTACCCCAATTCACCCCATTGCGCACATGCTACGTAGTTTGCAAAAAGGTTGAAGCTCATCCAGCAAATATTCCTTTGTAGATATCGTTCATCCTATATTTTAAGTTCAAACAACTCTTCAGATATTATAATAAAAACACTCGTTCACGCATGATGTACAGAGTTTATCTATTTTTACATAATCATGTGCGACCTCAATACTAAACTTATATTATTTGTGGACAGTAACATAAATTCGTTTTACGCTACAATTAGAATGAGAATTAGGACGTGAATTGCTATTTATTACTATATATTAGAACATCTTTACTACAGACGATACATAGAATATTTTAAGATTTTGCGTCTAATTGCCACGTCGAAATGACGTGAAATATGACTGAATAAAAAGGTAATAAACAAGTTAGTGGTTTTAAAGTGATGTAACAAAAGGCACGTCCAGGGCTGTTGAAGCTATTGTGCTGACGGTACATTTGTGTACCAAGTTCGAGCTCACTTTGTAGAAGTTCTACAGTTTCGAAATGAATGTTGCTGAAAATGTTGTTTGCGCCGAGAGAATTTGTGATATATCTGAAAGTTTAGATTCCTGCCATTCGCAGCGATACCTTAAAAGAGCAGTTTTTGTTTCGCAATGTTGAAAGCGTGCGCGATCAAATCTCACAAATGAAACACGTCCCAAAAAAATGGTTGACACAACATGACACGAGCATCCTCTCACACATTTCAACTGGTGTCCGATGTGCACTTTACCATGGAATCAAACTGTAAGCCTTTGACAAGCACTGAAGTAGGTCACAGCTAGTGGATTGAAGCACCCACTAGAGGCACGCCGCTATTTTGTGACCGGTTTATTGCAAAGAAATTCAATAAAAATACAATATTTTCTACAACTATGAGTGCCTCACTATGTGGTCCTTGGAGACAACTGGTTTTACGGTCGCTGTGCTTCATTCGTGGATAAGATTCAAGGTTTAAGGCCCAACACGTGATTTAAATAGAAACGAAGCGTTAAAATTGTTTTACATAACTCGTCATGGTTTAAAATTCGTAGTTAGGTGAGATACTGGTAGAGAAGTCACAGTTGGTGAATCATATCTACTCGGTCTCATGTTTGATATAAAATGAGGTAATCGCCACTTATCAAACAAAATTAGACTCTGATAATGATAACCAATAGTTACAATATCTACAAGAAAGACCCAAATGAATGTTCCCAACGATGCTCATTAAAATCACCTGGCCTTTGAAGCTTTTATTGATTTAGAAACCAAGTCGAAAAATAACTATATGATAGAAGTTGAGACTTATGCAAAGCGCAGAGCAAATACGTCAATGCGGGATAATCGCTAGCTAAACCGCTATATTTGAATGCCGACGAGCGAGCATCTGTGAAAAGCGTTGATGAAGCTAAAGAGCTTGTCAAGAGCTTCTGGAGTGCGACTTTTTATCTGGCACAAGCGCCAAAAGAAGTGCGCCTTCGCCAACAGATAAATGTGCAAGTATTTCTCTATAAAAATACCCTGGGTCCCGCCAACCGTGAAGTGTAATTGAATATGTAATGACTGACATAAAAGAGAAATGAGATACACGAAATGGATTATCCTCATTTTATTATTTTAACAGCGTAAAGTTTGATGTTTTATAGGAGAACTCTTTGGAGTTGACCGCAATAAACGTCTATAAAATATGAGTTACTATTCCTCGTGGGAAGCTTTTAAATTGTATCTTAGGTGTTCCTAATCTCAGTTTAACAAAGTTTTATTGTTAGTGTTTATTTGTAACGTTGGTAAATTGTTAGGTTTATTAAGTTTATTGGCACAATGTGGGATATCGCGAGGAGCTTCCGTGTTTGGCGCCAGTCCTATCATAGTCCAATTTGGTTGAGTGCTATCCTAATCAGAAGTGAGATTGGCTATCTGTACACAATATTCACCGATACGGACGCAGACCTTAACGAGGTTAACATTTGAACTGACGTCATTCCGGAACCCTTCGAGTCTGAAACAGATTAGGGCGTCTAATTCCGCAAACGGGTTCCATTTTTATATTTGAGGTTTTTTTTTTTGGAATGATGTCAATTCCAATCTCTTGAGTTTGAGTTATCTCATTTTTATCTGCTTGTTGCTCATCAGCATTCGAATTTTTCTATATATTCATTTTATGTATGTTCCTTCGTCGCGTGATAACTAGTTTATTAATTAAAAGATAAACATATTATTTGAACGACGGATATATTCAAACTATATGTTTTTCGAAAATCTAAATTCATTCGGATGTCCGCGGATTAGAACTAATGATCGAAATGAATTCCTCTAATAACGTTAAACTATCATCATTAATCATGTAGTCACGTTCATTAAAGTCTGGCAACATACCTCTATTACATTCAGTTTCTTGCTAAGGCTGCTCATGTCGTAAATTTCGATGTCAATTCATATAAACACATGAGTATAACAGGTTATTGTAAATTGTTTCGTCTTTACGACGTTGTGACAAATACTGGGTGCCCTACACGTACGTGCATTGGTTGTGCAATCTTGTCCAATCATGTTTTACGATATTGCTATTAGTTGTTTGTTTGCATTTCACAATTTGGCTATGGAATCTGAGTCTGAATCGCGTTTGATTTATTCATCTTCTTGATCTATGGTTTTGTGAGCTGTGCCTTGAGATGGTAATTTTAGCAATTCTGTCATATTGTAAAGTTGTCTGGAAATATTATACCGTAGCATTCTTTCAAACTCAGGCCAGCCCACTCCTCTGTTCACCGTTATTTAGTCTAGCTAGAGAGAATTTAAATAAAATTCTATAAAATTCACCACACGAACACTTTGTACAAATATTTCAACACTATTTGCGGGAGGAAGGTCCTGAAAGTCCTGGAAGCTCTAAAGCCGAGCTCATCGATAAATAAGGGAAAAAATGGGGCGATCGAAAAGATATTTCGCAAAAAATATGGAATGAAAAGAAAGGAATCTTTACTACAGTAAGGATTCCCTTCTTTAAATTCCATATTTTTTATCCTAAATTTATTCTAATAGAGATTTAATTATAAGCCCCTCACCCTCCAACATCTTTAGCTCGATCAATAAAATATTTGGGACATCACAAATTATATTCTCATTTTTTCATATAGTTGCTAAGCTACTAACAAGACAATTATCAGGGTGAATGATTTATTACTAGCATCTTCAAAAGAAATATTAAACAATGATAACCTTGTGAGGTCGGGCTTTCTGTTATACACACAATATCAATTCAGACGTGAGTTCGAATCACGGCCAAGTGCGTGTCGGACCACGCACAATGAAGGGTTCCGTAATTGCGATGAATTTATCCCAAGAACAAACTTAACTGTGACAGACGGACAGCCAGCCAGACAGACACAAACGAGTGATCCTATAAGGGCTCCGTTTTTTCCTTTTGAGGTACGAAACCCTAAAACTGAACAGAAGAAAATAAGTTCCCATTTAAATCAGCGAGTCAGAGACGTTATGTCACGTAACGTTGAACATGAATTTCACGAACGTGTTATACATTCAGATATCGATGTTTCAGTTTGCCGAGAAAAGGTAACTTTGATTAGAAAATTGGGCATGAAATTGTGACATTTGTAACCAATTTTAGTCTTGAAGTCCATAAATATGGCTTCTTCCATATAATTCACATAATAGAAAGTTAACGACCGTAAAAAGTCCTCCAGTCCCATTTTTACGAATTTGCGGCAGACGCCGATAAGTTTTATAAATGAGGCATAATGGTTTTCCAATTTTACATTTTTCTAGTTAGAGGGACTCTTGGGAAGGGACGCGTCTGTTTTTCAAAGCTGCCTTTATACAGCACGTCTGCGTTATTGACAGCTGTATCCGAGCCGGGACCGCCTCACTCTTGCGTCATTTCCGTTCGTATTCTACCTTCGGTATTTGCATTACTTCGGATAGTGTCCTGAATTTGGTCGGCCATTCCAGCAGTCTGCCAAATAGCTGCTGTTCTAACGCAAAGGGTTTGTTTAGACAACCCGAAACTTCGCATAATTCCACCGAGTTCCGAAATAGCTGTTCTCCTGTTTGCATTGTATTATTTAGCGTATCAGATTGTCCATATTCTTAAGTATTTAAGAGCTTATTATGAGAAAATGACAGCTAAAATAAACTCGGATGAGCAATGTTCAAAAACCCAAATATTTTCAATAGATTCTCTAACCTCAATATGTATATATTTTGTTTGTTGTGGTAAGTAGGTTGGATAAATTTCATGCATAATGCATGCTTGATGCGCAAGCGGGCTATCGTTGTGTCGTCATGGGCCTTTTTTAGATAGCCGCAGATAACCTCAGAGCCCCGCGTGCGGCCACCGCCGAGTGATCGGATCACGCGTGATTTATTAGAGCCATGCGCGGCCATTTTGCTAAAATGTGGTAAAAATAAATACTGCCCGTACGTACCTACCGCTTTAGACAAACTTTAAGGAAGATTAAAACGTTTGGGGAAGTTGTGCAGCCAAGTTGATCCGGGAATTTATAAAGCTTATTTCTTTGTTGCTGATTAGTACGCTAAGAGATGCCGCAAATGGCCGCAATGTCTTAAAAGATTTTTAAAAAATTGTTGGAAACATTCTTCTCGTAATAATCACTAATTACTTGGATGTTGGGAAAAGATTGCAGCTATATATGCTGTGTGGAGGTATGACGAGAGAGACAAAGTCGCCATTAATCTCGGCAGCAGCTCCAGATCAAAGCACAAAGATGAAACGCCAGCAGCTTTGTGCACACCGAGTACCTTCTGGAATGGGAACACGTCGAGAACCATATTTATATAATGTAGGTGCTCGATGCTACTTTAATCTTGAACCGGTTATAACAATATGCGCATTTTTATGGTTTCCTTTAATATTTTATATCTTTGATTGTTCACTCATCGTATATATGACTCTGGAACTAGCTACGTAGTTGCATTTAAAGGATAATATACTTTGTATTAATTTTACACTTGACCAAACAAAAAAATATCCTATCATACATTTAAACACATCAGTTTCCATATGACCTAATATTATAATAGAAAGTTCCTCCTTCGAAGCCTTCAAAATTCGTGCTTAACGCTTTAGAAAACTGTGTAGGAGTAGCAAAATTTGAATACACAGCAAATTCGATCTTGGCTAGCGACCTGACAAAAGATTCCTATCTATTCGGCCTACATTCACCCACGGGTGGGTAAAAGCCTCTCGTGCCTTCCGCCCTCTATGGGCCTTGTGTCCGGTCTTTAAAAAGAACAAAAAAAATCCGGGACGCCATCGCCACTGACACAGATTTCGTTGCAGAGTTTAGAATATTGAAGCGGCATTTAACAGACGATGAAAGGCAGCTTGACGTCTAAAGTGGATTGTTACTTGTTAGTATCGATTGGTCGTCAATGTCGCCGGGTGCTCGGTTAGAACAATCGATTCATGACAGCAATGCTCTTCTGTTGCAAGTCGACTGAAGCTAATTGATTGACAAGATGTGATTGTTAGCTTTCCATGCAGTGAATTGACGGGTTTATATGCTGCTTTGTAACGAGATTTCTCTTAAACGCTTTTACATGGATTACATAGATATGGTACGTGGTAGGTATGTTTATTTCATGTAATGAAGATTCTGCAGTATTTTGCTACAGTAGCTCTGCCTACTAAGGCAACGCGAATCTTAGCAATAAATCTAGAGAACGATAAAAAAACTATAATTTTTACGTACTTTGGCTAACATAGGAACTAATTTTCAATTTCTGCTACATCTAGAACCTTGGCGTTTAAATAATGAGTAATTTGAACACAAAGCAGGGATTATGACCAGTCAAGTCAGAGCTTAGATATATCTCAACACCGTGTTGTGTTAGCTATTGTGGTCAGTGGCTCGCAACAAATTCTCATTACGAATTACTGCTGAACAAAATATGAATGCACATTGCTCAGACTTAACAAGGACACAAAGCTCATAATACCATGCGTCGAAATAATGAGAGAATAGTCAGTTTTAACGTTATGTTATCTTTATGCAAACCACTACGTGATTCCAGACAAATTAAGTTTTCATGGGACCATGTCATGTGATGACCCTTTCGCAGTTTGATTTAGCAATTGAGAAAAAGTAAATACTGTCTTTCCTGGGGCTGCTAGGCCAATTTAGAACCTCTCTACCCGTCAGATTGTGTTAGACGTAACATCGGCATCGGTTACATGATCATGTATAGCGAAAGCAATATACAAGCTTGCATCGCCAAACTTTTATAAAGGCTTAGCATTGCCAAGTGCGGCGCTTGGCAACGTGTGTCCGTAAGGTCGCGACCTAGAACACGGCAGAGGTGCGGCAGCGGTGCGGCAAACTCACCTATTTATAATCCTCTGATTTCTATGACCAGCGACACGAACAACTTTCTAAGGAAGACAGCTATTAAAAAATAATTGATGCGAAAAATGAGAACAAGAACGAACACGAGCGTGCCATTAAATAAGCTCCTTTGTCAAAGAGCGACCTGACTCCCGAATTCGAGCTTATTATTAATTCTAAACAGATTTTTTTTTTTTGTTAGAAACGTCCCTAAAGCTATGACTAATAATCTTTGAAATAATAATAATAGTAATCTTTGAAAACTCGACCTTATTGGAATGAACATAATGCCAAATTGAGTGCGAAATTAATCTTGGCGTAACCCTGTAATAATTCGTCAGTGGTCAGCCCACGCCGGTCTAGATTATCAGCTTCCGAGCCGTTCGGATAAGCCTCAGATCTCCATTGTTAATGTAGGCCTTTTTGCCTGTCCTCCCTCCTCCGTTATCAAGATAATGACGAGATTGTACATAGAAATCTTTCTCTCGGAAAAATTCTTTGCCATTGTCCATGTCTCTTTATTTTGACGTGAATGGGTGCAGCTCGTAGATGAAAAATATTCAAGTATTGTTTTAACTTAAATTATGAGAAATTATAATGGCCCACTCCCATCTCTGGTATCGCATTTTTTCCCGAGTTAATTAATGAAGCTTATCCTGTGTGCAAAAATTAAATAAAGCAATTTGTTTTAGTCGAGTTGAAGTTCCCTAAAATTAATAAGTAAATAAGTCCTTACTTATTATTTGTTGTATATTAATGTATGTCACCAAAAATCATTGGTTGTAGCAGTAATGTTATAAAATAATAGCCAATTATCACCTATTATACATAAAATAACCATGACGCAGAGAAAGCACTATAATAAATTCATCACTGCGGCGTTTGGCTACGTCATGAAGATCTATAAATCAATGACAACCCTTTTTTTAGCGCACAATGTTTGAAAAGAATATGATTTGCACCGCTCGCGTTCTAAATCGTTTTAGAAAATGTTTCTCTAGAAAAATATATTTTCATTGTTCTTGTCGTTGAGACGTCTTTTCCTCAGTATTTTCTCCTTTAAAAGAATATTGGATCGCAGACACTGTATTGTATTATCTTTCCATCTCAGAATCTTGTCGTCCTTCGTAACGTTATTTTAATCGGGACAGTTTTTTTTGACGAGAATTTCACCTATTTTGGTTAAGCGGCTTGTGAAATCTACCTACTAACTTTATAGGCAATTTTTTTTTTTAATTGCTGTTTTAACCGACGAAGTATTATACAATTTAGATAAAGCTCGTATGTAACTATATTAAATGCACAGAATACCGCGAACCGACCGCACTTCCGCAAAGTTGTGATTTTACTCGAATTTATTTAACAGTCGGTTTTCCTGTCATTCGGTAAAAAATAACTTGTGTTTTTACTGGCGGAAAAACTTGAAACATGATGGACTGACTAGCTAATAGATTGTAGGAAAAATAGTAGCTGGAGTATTGTCGCTTATATCTTGCGGTGCTAGTAGCAGGTGAACTGCCATGCTCCATTTGAAATGAGGTCAAATGAGACGCGCCGCCAGACGGTGGGATGCCACTCAATTGAAACATATTGAATGTAGGTGGCACACCAGTTTCTTCACATTGTTATGCACAACGGTGCTTCGTAATACACCTGATTAATGACTCTTACCAAAAGCCACGAGGCGTCCCTCAAGGTCTGCTTCAAAATTGTTTTTTGATTGAATTATTGCGTTAAAAAAATTCAATCAAAATGCAATTTTCTTCACAGATTAATGTTTCATTGCTTTACATTTTGGTTAAGTAACTTTCTAAGTGGAACGTACCCAGCGGTTTGGTGCGTAATTAGATATGAACCATGGAAACAAACAAATGAAACTTGTCCTGTACTTAGTTTGTCCTTCTGCCGTTGTCCGTTTGTCCGTTCTCTTTGTCAAATTCAACATTCCTCATTGTTTATTCCTCCGAGAAATATCAAAACTTCTAAACTTTCTGGTTTACACTTGATATCTTTCTTTCAAAATGTTTCATGTCCGGGTCTCGATATCACTACAATCCCATTCTTAATTGGAAGTCTTCGAAGTAGGGATCATTTTATTTCTATCATCAATCATTTAGGCTTCTATATCTTCGTCGTATTCTCCATTTGTGTTAGATCTAGCATTAATCAGCGAAATAAATTGCATGTTAATAACTATACAATTAAAAGCTGTACTATTTGCCTTCAAATTAAAATTAAAAGCATTAAAGCAAACACCTCTAACACTGGCACATTACAACTCACATGTCGTGCCAAAATAAACTTACGAAATTAATTCGTCACCAAAGACGCTAATGTTGGTGCTAATTAATATAGTAATAATTTATTTTTGATGTTGGCTATTGAATCTTCATACACCGTCATCGCGACTGACATTAGCACAGGCCCTGCAGGTGTGGTTTAAAATACATACATACATAATAATGCACATCACACTGACTCATGCGATAGCTATACCGGAACTGGTGCTCCAAAGTTCGGACTTCTCACGCTTTTGATCACCAGCCTCTACGCTGAAATATTTTACATATAAATTGGGATTTCATGGTCGAAATCAAGCTGCAATATCCACATAATCCCATGAAACCTCATTTAAATGTAATCGAATGAATCTGAGCAATGTGTTTTGTTGTTTAGATATTAAATACTGACCATTTATTGGTTCCTTTTCAACGAAGCTAGTCAATTTATTCAACCCTTTGCACATTTAATCACGGTTGTATTTTATTTGATTACCTATGTAAATCTCTGGTTAATTTATATTGGGAGCCGGGAGCTATATCCACAATATTGTTGAAACCAATTAGTATAATCTGCTTCTACGCCTAATCTTCAAAGGGGTTTGGGCCGGCTGTAAAGCCATCGTATTGATTTATTACCAATTTCCAATTGTATCTAAGTTTATATGTAATTTGGAAGCCATAGTTTGGAGCATACGGTCCGAATTTCGGCATTATATAGCCATCTCTCTTAGAATATATAGCGTCCTACGCAAACATTTGCTGTTCCTAGTTCTTGTTTATTTTAATGAAAATCATTTCGTATTTTTCGCTAATTAATTCTACTAAAGCTTTCGAAATTAGATTTTCTTTCTTCGCTTATTTATTTTGTCGTAATAAAACACAGTGCTCAGTTTCTGATATTAACTTTGGACTCTTCTCATTATGCTACTTATGGTCTACAGCCGTGGAGCCGACATACCACTTCAAGGTGTTGGTGCCGTCCATGGTGGCCGGTGCCATCATCGGCAAGGGTGGCGAAACCATCGCCCAGCTGCAGAAGGACACTGGCGCCAGGGTCAAGATGTCCAAGTCCCATGACTTCTATCCTGGTAAGTGAAGATTTTTTTTTTTTTTATGCGAATTAATCAAGATCATTATGATGATGGTTTTTTTTTTTTTTTAATAAAACCTTTAAATCTCGAAAAACAACAATACATAAACGATGTTGTTGCTGTTACAACAAAATGGAAATATTTATAAACAATTAACCGTCAACATACCATAAAGAAGAACAAAAAAAAACTCCTGCCGCCAAACCATTACTCATCTGAACTGTGTCTGAACATCAAAATTCGCCGACTTTCACATAATTTTCCATTTACGGCGAACCCTTAAAAACCATATCTCCGATCAGCAGTCGTTGGAGTGCAATTATTCCCACAACAGTTTTCAAACGTCGGCAATCAGGCTAACAAGGCTTGATAACATCTTGAGGTTCATTCAGCTTACATCATGCGAGTTTTGGCTTCGAATTGTTTAGGTGTGTCAAGGCCTCGAGACGTGTGATCAGATTTACACAACAACGAATTGTAAGAATTAGAAGTGTATCCAGTAAGTGTAAATAGACAAAGATTTTATGCATACTCTATGGTAAATTTTGGCTTAGGAAATGTAGATTTTATGGACTGTGAAGATCATGATCGAACATTACTGATGAAACTGGGTTGTTTTTTTATGGAAGATTTAGAATCTCTCGTGAAGAAGATCCTGCAGATTTATCAATGAATATTAGAAATAATAATAAGAGAGGGGATCCTTATTATGCAAACACATCCTGTAACCACAGAAACCAAGCTGGAGAATAAAACAGATTTGAAACGAAAGAAGATCCTTTGCCTCTATGTAACCACGATTTTCAACATACATCAGCACACACGAGTTTTACTACAAAAATCATAACATAGAAATGATAATGCGCAGTACGACACAGTACGCTTCATTAGAATGTAGGTCACAGTGTCAGGTTCGATTTCCGAGCCATGCCTCGCAGCGGTGCGCATAGTCAAGCAGCTCTGATTGGACATGTCGCCTTGATTCGCGCTAATATTGTCATTCATGTGAATTCATGTAGTGTGTGGATACAAATGGATTTTAATAAGGAATAGTTTAAAAGAAACTCTGAATTTTTCTCCGGTCGTAGAGAAAATACTGCACCAGTATTTGCCAAAAAGAGTGAATCCGTATAATGCGGTGGGAATCTAGCACCATTTATCAAGCTGGAACAATTCAAACCTTCTAATAATTTATTCAGCTGTGAATGCACGTCTTTAAAAATAACGTATCTTCGACCGCTATCAAAATTATATCCATCGTCTTGGCTTACCCACTCAAACACAAACGAAAAATAAAAATTCTTAAAGCAAAAATTATAACTATTTGGAGCCTAGCCTACTAGTACTACCCAGGTAATTCAGACTGCCGTTGCTTTAGTTGATTAACAAAATAAATAAATTTATAACCACTTATATTAAAGTTGATTTTGTGTGGGTAGGTTACCATTATAGTATTTATTGCATAAAGTATAACGCCCATGCATGCAGGCCTATATTATATCGCACCAGTATATTACATTTACAACGTCAAATTAAGTCACTCGTTACTATTTCCGAGGCATTGTGTCACAGATTTAATTATTTATTATTATGGGCCGCAGTTTCTTTTACTTGTTTGTTGTTTTATTTTTAGTTATTGTGATTGGAAGAAAGTGACTTGTTTTATTTAACGAAACTGCTATATCATCGAGGTAGAGGTTTCTGCCGTAGCGACAAATGTCAATGTTACTCTGCCGCTGTGTTTAATAATATTGTGGTACGAACCTGGATAGAAACGACTGTGAATATACTTCTGACTCATAGAAGTCATAGTCAATAAAGCACCTATTGTTTTGTTTACCCATATTTCTATTTGTGGCTCACTAAGTATTAAGCTTTCTCCACATAATCGTAGTCCTTGAACATTGATTTGCACCTTAGACGGTATAGCACGGTTTTACGCTCGTTACTTCTTAATTTGGTTATGGGCATATACCATTACAGCGTGTAGTAAAATTTTAAGTTTCATATTATTCTAGAACACGGAATGAGAATCAAACAATGTCCTGTAATGTAGAAAGATTCTTGTTGCGATAGCATATGTATGTAGATGACATGCTGGCATCCTGTCAACTTTCATTCCATTTTTAAAACAAACTATATTAGTACACATATCACAAATGCCATAATTATGTCGAAACAGGTCGCGGGGGCATCCTATTTATACAAAATACATTATTAACAAAATAGTCGAGTAAAAAATAGCGAATGATCAGCCCACGCGCAATGAATGACATTAATTATCCTGTCCATGTGTCCTGTGCCAAATTGGTTGATGGAGTTTTGTCAAAAATATAGGTTAACTCCACTCATTTGCTGATTGGGTCGTCTGGAAATAAACTGTAAACACCTATTAACGGATGCTGCAGCGTTTTTAATGGAAGAACAGTTTGTAGTGGTTTTGGCAAAAAAAAACATACATTTGAATTATTTGGAGTACAAGTAATATTCTTCTTCAACGGTAACCACATCGACCTGCTTGTAAGCCTTCACTTGATCCAGCTATTTCCTTCTGTCTAGTACTATATTTATTTAATGCATGAGCGACGTTATGATGATCTTATTTTACTACATCTACTACTATTTGACGACCGACGTCCTCATCTTGTTTCATATTTTATGAAAGAAACTGACATTGTTAGTTAAGAGTTATAGAACGCTCTAAGATGTTTCGGTCATCAAATATCCAATATTGGCTGTATTTATTGACTCTTAGCATTAAGTGAACAAAAGTCCACAAGTAGGTACACATAAAGTGTAAGGATTGATATCCCTTATTTACTTTGATGTTGTGAATTATGTCAATGTCGGAACGATGTGCTCCTCGTTGATTCACGCCCAGCTAATTGTGTTCGCCTAAGTAGGCGCCGATAGAATATAGACTAAACAACCCACTAGTCTGTTTGTTAGTAATATTAGTGCTGTAGAAGTGGGGATAGGGACACTGATATTGTTTGATATAATTTATAGCAGGAACATTAAGGTGATTTATTGAGTAAAAGCTTGCTTTTATTAGTCTGTTTGGGATTATTCTGCATCAGGCTTCTTTTCCTTTTCTTGTGTTTGCTTTATAAGCAATTTTGTTATGCGGGTTACTGCGCTGGCAACGGTAACTATGCCGGACAAACTTAAGTATTACTCATTAATTCACCACAAAATATGAAGCAGCAGCCCAATCTTTCGTAGTGTATCCGGTAAAGAAGTAAAAATGTTTGTTGTTCCTTTATCGCATTAATTTCGACCTAAATGGCGCAATGGTGTACGTCTGCGCTGTGTCGTGAATTTTATTCCCGCATCAGATTTTTTTATGATCCTACAGCGTACAGATGTACATTCCGTATGTGCATGTTTGTGTACGTGATTTGTGCTCGTAACGACTCCCACGAGTCACGACACGAGATAATCCTACTGTGGGCTATGTGAAGTGTTTATGTTGGTATTAATGCCACTGATGCTCAACCCTTAGGACGTATTTCGAACAACAAACAAATAATTCATGACGTAAGATTAGTTAGAACAAGAGACAACGAATTTACTATACACGAATTATTGCCGTTCTGCTCTGTACGAGATCCGTAGTTTATCTCTGTCTAGATAAAGGTTAAAGCGAAAAGAAACAGAAATGTATGGGACTGTTATCATCAGCATTCCTTTTGACAAGTTCGCATTGAAAATGTTTCGTCCAAATCTAAGTATAGATTGTGAATTATTTTATTCTCTACTCATAACAAGCATGTTAGATTCTTATCTCAGCAGCAATTCTAAACAGTGCAAAAACTCAGACCTTCAAAAGTTGACACACCTTTTCCTTGCTCAACACACGTTATTAACTGTAAAATAAATTCATAATTAACTCGGCCTGGCCTTGACCGATGCTAAAAGCGTGTGTAATCTGCTGAGCTTGGAAAAAACAAGCACGACTGTGGTTAGACCTGGTGCATATCGGCGGTGTTGGCGTGACTAGCACTCGTTTTGTTTGTAGCTTTATTTATACACTAAAGTACTCTGCTCGTGTGTGTGATGTATGATGCCCAGCCATCGACGATGTGAGCACGACAGCCTGAGGTCCTTCACTACAGAAAGAGGTGGCCTTGATTGGAGAAGTGGCATCAAAATGGGCCATATCATTGTCTATCATGGCTGGTGAAAGAATATAAAGAAAATAAAATGCTTTAATTAGCATAAAAAGTATAGAATAACAAACACTAAGTAAGCATAAGAAAGCAAAGAACAATTAAAGAAGTAGCAGTTATGTGAATATTCATATACCTAAGCATTCTGGATTGTCAAGTTTCGTAAAGCAATGAGCTTTACGAAACTAGCAAACTAACAACGTAGCAGGCGAACAAAAAAGGCGATCAACAACATGCAGGAAAAACATTTGAACAAATATTATCGTATACATAGTCAGCCATTCATTATTGAGATAAAACTCCGGTGTTCAAGATTGAAGGTGGTCCAGCCTTGACTAGTGAGATGTCATCAATGCGTCACCTTGTGTGGCTGGGAGCTTAACAACAGATTGCTCATTAGCGATGCTTAGATTAAAGATCGTGCTAATACTGTGTCATTATGCCATATCGAAGGATTTCATATGGTCAAGTTTTAATTGCTGTACAGGCTATACACCTGAATGTAAAATATTACCAAAAGGAGGACATGATCCTAAAGAGACATTTTGGATCGCTTTGTGACGGTGTTTCATAGAGAGCGGTGTTGACCCAATGGTATCGACCCCGACATACGAGTCGTAGGTTCGAACCCAAGCAGGCCCTGTACGTGTAATTTATTCTATCACCACTGCTCGCAAAATTTTGAAAGAAAGCATCTTGAATAACCGGCATAGATATGCCGGCAATTCATTAATCCAGTTCTAATCCTAGAACTAAAAATTCAAAGACATGTGACATGCACCAAACCGAACTGGGCCCGCGTGGTGGATTATGGCCTCTGAGAGGAGGCCTGTGTCCTAGCAAAGAGAACATTATATTGTATATTCTAATCGTGTTATTTTATGATAATATGATGGCCATTTTGCCTGCTCCTGTATGAAGTCAGCTTTTGAGCAGATCCAAATGTGGCTATGTCGATTGAACCTATTCACTTTCACGCGTTGACCGTGGTTTTAGCGTCCCGAAGTCATGGCCACAGAACGAAAGTGTTAGAGTAGAATCCGTACCAGTTGAGCTTCGTATTTATGCTCAAAATAACTCCACAAATGTTTTAATGTCCAGATTTTCATAATTTAATTGCGAGCTTGTTTTTTTGACCTTTCAGACCATTTGAGAGAATATAAAAAGAGAAATATTTTCCTTCGTGTAGCATTCGTATGTTAAACGAAGATTTAAACATAATTCGTGTGTGCTTGGGTCAAAGCTGAAATGTTTGGAACAATCCTGACTATTGTTGTTGCTGATATTTCGTTTTCTACCCTTCTCACGTCCAACTCTCGGACCGTGTTTTTATTTAACAAAATAACTTGATAAAGTATTTTTACGGTAAAGGGAGAGTAAGTAGAGAAGGCCAGTTTAGTGTCAATCACTGTGATAAATTATTCTTGTCTCCTTTTCGCCCTACAAGACAGCTACAAAACCAACCATTTCAAAGGGATGTCTTCGTCCGCTGTCACACTGCTCAGTTTGAAAGACATAAGATTTCATTCCACTTTGGTAGAACTTAATAGCTAAGAGATACCTTCAAGTAATCCGTGAATACGAAAAATGTGTCCCACGAGAATTAACTTAGCTTTGAATTTGAACAGCTATTTATATTCAAAACACTGCAAGTGCAAATCCAATTCAACAAATACGTTGTTTTCTTGCCCGACTTAATCGTTTTGTCGCAAATAATCTCCAGCTGGCCTTGCAACTAGTTAAGAGTGACGTTACAGTAACTGCCGTTATAACCGGCGACTATGTAACCAATGGCCGCGCAGGCGCACAGTATAAAGCTGAAAGGGAAATTAACATTGATTGAAAAAGGCGTTGGTCGAGTGCGGTAATAGATAAAAAGTGGTTCTTTGAACCAGTACCTATTTCCTTTCTTTGCGTTTCTGTAAAAAGAAACAATGTATCTTTATCTTTCTTTTCATTCTCACTAAAAAGTGCATGTCGTCCATATGCGAAATTGTTATCATGATAATAATTTTTGTTATTACGATGATTTACTTCACCATGGACGGTTTCACCTTGACTGACCTGATGCTATCTTTAACTTTATAGGGTTAAGTATATTTATCGGATCTTTTATATTAGGTTTCTTTTCATCTCTGCTCTTTGTCCATTAAATTTTTATTTTCATAATATAATAGCTATTTATTCATATTTTACCAGAGATACTATTCACATTTTCTTAAAATATTGTATAAAAGAAATCCGCCTATCAATCATAAATGTAAATGTTAGCACAAGTTTTGACATTTAAAATAATATTCTTTATTCAGATCCACACTCATCAGCACTTCACATTTCTCTGCCTTATTATCTACGATATAAAGATGATAATCGTTTGTGTTTTCAACTAGTTGTAATAAAAAAAACGCACAGATTGTATAAGTGGTAGGTTTTTGTGTAATTTAATCGAAATGTATTCGCATATCGATTGGGTTGCGTCACTTGCGTCATGAGTTGTCGCGAGCAGTCCGCGGTCCTTGAACAATGTTATATTGTCCCCTCTAACTTCACAATTGGAGATAACTCTGTTTTAATACATTATCTTTTTGTACTTTGTTCTATATTCTTTTCAATAATGTTTCATTCTCTTTTCTTCATTTCCCGTCTTCTTTCAGTAATGTAGTCTATGTCAGTGATCATTAAAATTTGTTGTAGACCGGAAAATTACTGGGGTGTGCGATACTTTGCACCTCAACATTTATTCCCAGTGTTTGAAAATTATAAAAATAATACTGCCACTGTACGCTTAATACTAACAGACGAATAAGTTCAACATTTCCGTTTGTACTCGTGTAACTTGAAAACTACTTTGAATTTTGATGTAAAATTAACTTAATTAGGCATACAAAAGAATACAGAATATGTAGGTACTTTAACCGTACTTCATGTAAAGATTTTAAAGTATTATATAAGTAATGCTAAAGTAATCAAAGAAATGTTTACGGAACATTTGATTCCAATACATGACACATGTAGTTGCGTCATCATTAAAATAAACCAACATGGCGTGAGAATTATCGAAGTTTCGTCCGACATCAATATAACAAAAACATTTAGGTATAAACCTTTAAGGGGAAACCGATCTAAACACTAATATTGACATAATTAGGATAGCTTAGAGTAATTTAGGTAAAGTCACATGTGTATCTGTGTATATTAATCGGCCACGTAGCACGTACTAACGCGTCTAAAGCTTTTTGAATGACTCGTGTAAGAGATAGCTCCGATTCCAAAAATTAGTTATGATCCGGTTTGATTCTGTATCATACCTAAAATTGATCCAGAATAGGCAGTACCTACTTCGCCGACAATTTTAATGTTACGTGATTAAAGTAAAAACGTGACAAATAGTCCGTTAAAAATTAAGATTTGACGTTCGTAAGTGATCGTCAAAATTCGGATTTGATATAATCGATCCAAAGCGGATAAGTGCGAGACTTATCTCCAGAGATCACCGCATTATTACTCCGATTCGTACAAGTGTTTCCTTCGACGTAACTGCGTTTCAAAGTAAGTGAGCCATTAAGTAGATGGCTGCCGACTTAAGTCATTACGGGCTCCCATGAGGATTACGGGATTTCAGACATCTTTATCAAGCTCGGTGGTTTTTGAGAAAGAAAAGTATATGTCGAATGTTACCCTAAGAATGGAACGAACGTCTATTACTGTGGCTTTCTTAAATTTTATGGCACTCGAGTTTCACCGAAATTTGAGTGTTTCTGACGGCCATTGTTACAAAGTAGACCTTTCAGCAGCGATCACATTGTTCAGCAATCGGTGTTAGGTTGTGTCAGGACTGTAATAGATTCTACCAGGATAACATTCTAATAAGACAATATAAATATTTACAATGCTACTCTCATATTGTACCTGTGGTTTATCTCGCGTGCAAATCGTAAGAGTGATGGAGGAAAAAGGTTGCAAATATGTGCATAGGGCCGCCTGTCAGTGCATTCATTCTGGGAATTCAATACAAGGTTTAGTCTGTTATTTTGTTACTTAATTTCCAGGTAGTTTTTTACGAGTGATAAAGTTCATTAAAGATATATTTTCTGCCTATATCAGAGGAACCTGTAGTCAACCTGTAGTCCCTTTGAACCCCCTCTTACGTTACCACGAATAATGAAGATGAGCTCTAACCCACATGGCGCTAACGAAGACACATTACAAAACTTATTTAAGTAATAATAGTGCAGGAATCTAATATGCGAGGTCCATTCTAAATACTGCAATCTTCCAATGAAGAGTCAAGGCGAGGCGAACATAAGACTGATGTCACCGGTGCTAAAATAAAAGTGAATACATACCTGCTAACTGTAATAGAAAACGTTTAAAAATGTCCAAGAGTTGGCTGAGAGTGGCTAGTGTTTTCAACATTTGCAAATTGCGAAAGAATTTGACTTTAATTCGACTGAAATAACTTTTGACTCATTGGTTAGAAGTTACTGCTGATATTTAACACAGTTTTTAAACGTCTTAGTGGGAGACGGCATATTACTTAACACCGTCGCTTCTTTCCGTAAACATGTCAGTGAAGACATAAATTAAGTTATGCTTATTTTAATGAATGTTGTTATTGGGGATAAAGGACCAAGAGTCAAGAACTTGGATATTTGCAATCTTCTGTAATATGATATCAAAATTATCAACATATTGCTTGTGACTGTCATCAACTCATCAACAAACCGTTCGCCAGAGGGCCTAGACAAGTGACAATGGCTTCGAAAGCGTTTCGTATTTCTACAACGACTTTCAACAGGATTGACATAATAGACATATTAAAAAATACAATAGACGCTGATATATTTAGTAACCTATTCCGCTTGACTATTCTTCAAGAGTCATAAAAACCCTGTAAGAAATCGACACGTGTTTCACCTCTCAACGAGGCATCTTCAGGATGACGATTGACCAATTGCAAACCAGAACGCGACGTGTTACTAAATATATCAGCGTCTATTGTATTTTATAATGGATTTCCGCAAAGTCACGCCTGAATCAATTAACTATAATAGACATATTGACATATATATACATTTTTGCCTTTTCCATTATAGTTATCGTTGATAGAATCACTTTGTCTAGGGCCTTTGAAATAAATAAACTTATTCTACGTCATGTAACTTGTAATATCAGCAAGATTGATGCACTTCTCACATTGTACACAATTATCATTAACTACATAACTACCAGTACAGGTTTTTCCATCAGTCCTCGCCTGTAATGACATTAGAATTCGTTCGAACAATAAACGTTAATTACAAATTAATGTTGCCTCTTGAACTCGACGATATTATGTTTGTTCCATTGTTCAGTCGTCGTAAAAACTAGATGATTTACGTATAAAAGCATTTTTTAATACTACTATTCAGGTTCCTTTGTATAATGTAGGCTACAGAGCCATCAGTGTTATATAAAAGCGACATTGGATCTGATATCTTTTGTCATGCTTGGTTGGAATGAAAATGTAATCATGCCTGACAATAAGGGATTATCCTCGGCCCTACTTTGGACGGTGCTGGACAATGCTGGCCTTAAATGGGGGGTAAAAGGGCTGAAGTGAGTAGTGACCACAGGCAGAATAATTTGTGTTTAAAGCTTATCCTACCCGAACGACGGACACTATACCTATCACTGACTCGGGAATAGGAGAAGAAATTTTTTGAGAAGATAGGAAAAATCGATTCTATTTTACATTCCGTTCAGATGTTCTGATTCAATAGGAAGTTATGAAAACTGAATATTTGAAAAGGTACCTGCGGGTAATTTTATAAATAATTTGAATTGTTGTATATTTAAATTCGTGCAGGTATGTAAAAGCGGGGGCGAATTATGCTATTTGTACAGTATTGTTGAACAACCGAGCGGGAAAACGGTATTACACGAAAATAATAATTTTCCTCTTTCCTTTCAAATTGGTCTTTTTTTACGCTTTTTAGTTATTTTTTCCCGTTCAAGTAAGTTTTTCAAGCTTGACAGCTGGGGACAGCTGAATGTGAATCTCTAAACTTTTTTTTTTCTTTTCTATTACTTACGTAAATTATGTTTGCAAAATTATTTAAAAAAACTAATATAAATAAACAATAGAAATTTATTTGATCGTCGGCGCTCACGCCCACGTGACGCTAGAACGTTTTACGATAAATTAATGCACTCTACTACACATAAACTATTTATACAAATAATATTTATTTTAATGGCAGTCGTCCGGTGGTGACAAATAACGATGATGAGGTTCACAATGTCTTAGAAGAAAACATTTAATCATTTGTTGGTCACACTGTGTCAATGTCTCTTGCTTCCTTGCATTTAAGCATACGCTTATAGGTCACACAGGCCTCCTCTCTGTCAGAGGGAGTTTCCTGTCAGGGTTCGAACCTAAGAATCCTAAGCTGCTTTCACACTATCTCAGAAGTACTCAGAACCACAGTTTCAGCGTCTTTTTCTTTATTATTTAAATTGACAGACAAATGTCACAAACATTCTAACTTTCAGACATGTTTTAACTAATAAAAATATTTAAATTGGTATTTATTTACCGAATCACCTTGACCGACCACATTCAAATGAGCATTAAAAAAACTAAAATGTGAAAAGCTTGTGCGACTATATTTTGTTCGTCATTCGTCAACGGACTTGTCATCCGCACGTCGAAGAAGTATTAGAATATAGAACTGCAAGTTGGCTGCTGGCTTACTTCTCGAGACCTTGACCCAAAAATAACAAAACATTCGTCTTGACACCGTGACATCGAAGTCTAGAATACTTTTTGTTCACGAATGTATGAGAGCATTGAGAGCTATTGTTCTGCTGCGGAGATCACTTTCAGTTTTACCTACTAGGCGCGCATGAAGCTCAGGCGTTATGAAACAACGTCATAACGTGACGCGGACCACTTCGTGACATTTTTCAAGTGTATGTCTAGCAAGTTATGCAAATTAAAAGAAAATATTTGCACTCAATATTCAGATCAGCAGTGATTCGGATTCGTTGCCTTGATCTCTTTTTGTAAGCATAATAATGAATACTTATGGGATCGTATCTTATTTAATTGAGTTATACAGTATTCTGCTTTCCAGTCGATTGCAAATAGACCGAATAGCTGTATTCTTTTAAACAGGTTTATTGTATACGAAGTCGAGGATTTTATAACACTATCAGCGTGCTGTGTGCTGCCATCTATTAACTGGCTTAGAAATAATAGAACTTAACAAGTTTCTTACATGGAGCAGGAAATATTAACATAACCAGCTCCCTCAAAAAATAAAATTGAATCTAATAAATATATAACACAAAAGTAAATTCCTCGGCGAAATACTAGTTCATAGCTAAGACGTTTGACATTGCTCACGGTAACATGAAAATAAAAAGTGTTCTGAATAGCTGACCTAAATAATATGAGCGTAACAAATGATTTATAGCAAAGCAAACCACTTGATATTCGAGTGTTTCATAACGGAGTGTGTAAACACGCGGAATATCTTCGCGAAGTACTACAATAACTCAATAGCATGTATAATTGGATAATGGTGATAATCTTTCTTTATGAGCGCGGCCTTGCGCTGACCGTGCCGGCAACCCGGCCGAGTGTGATGACGACCCCGCGCGCGCACTACGCGATGCAACTACACAACAATACAATTTAGCAAAACTGCACCAAACAAATGTTTGCGCCAAATGCGGTGACAGATTTTAATACTGCTCACATTTGTGCCAACGCATTACCAATGTACCTATTTCTAACTCGGTACAGTTTTTTGGCCCACTGTTCTCAATTATCATAGCATTGGACTAATACCAAGCGATAATGACATGTGTTAAACGATAATAGGCTTTAAAGTTGTGTGGTTAGTGTTTAGAATTGTTTGTGTTAGCTACCAATGTTTCCAAGGTCAAGGGAGTTACTCAATAAGACCGGTTGTGTATGTGTATGACACTGTCTGTTCGTTGCATAATTTCCCTCGGCTTGTGTTCACGACGCCAAAGATGTCTCGAAATACTCTTTTCTATATTTCTTCCATTTTACGTACCAATAAAACCTTTTTATCCGACACTGATTTTAGTTTTCCCATTCGAATGTGGCGGATGTGACGCAAGCGGCAAGTTATGCTAAGGTCCAGGTTTATCTGCGGGTGAATAAATAGATATGTTAATGAGTAACTGTGTTTGACAAGTATAAAAAGTTGGTAAAAAAAAGTATTTTTAATGTAACACAGTAACGCCTCATAGCAACGGCTTTGGATACAGCAGTTATTATTTTATGGCGTCAGTCGATAACATTGCGCTTCGTTGTTATCGATTGAAAATCTACACATTATTGTTTGGAAGCAGAAAGCTTTCTGGCACTGAACATTTTATCAATTTCCGTCGAAGCGATGACGTACCGTTCTCCTACTTTAGTCCTGTGGCTCCTGGAAGGGTTTAGCGCTTTGGATTTTTTTCTCCATCCTCTTCTACAGCTCCTTATTATCCCAAAACAAAATATGTCTAGCAGTGAATCGATCCAGAAGGTTTTACCGAAAGTGATCTCACTTCTTCCTGAATCTTAGGAGTCCACCTTATCCAAAAGCAAGCCCTATCGGGGTAACAAAAAGATAAAAGATTAACGAAAGCTAACAAAACATTATTTGGACAAAAAGTTTCAGCATATCATCAAATTACAAGTTACTGCCATTATCCAATACATGTGTCCAACGTTGTGATTTAGAACAAAGTTCCTCTAGACTCTTGCAGAAAGCAGGCGCAGCCACTGCCCATTAGCGCAAGTTTATGTCCTGGTGATAAATAATGGAGGAAATTCTAACCCAAGTGCAAGTTAAGACCCATATCTATAAGGAAATACAAAACTCGAGAGACGATTATTCCAAAGTCGAGAATATTATGGCTCCATCAAGGCGCTCGAAACAGGAAAATACAAATGTTAATTTGGCCGTATATCGGAATTTATAGACGCTATCAAGGTAATTAACTAATTCCAGCAACATTCGCTAATAATAATCTAAGCTAACAAATACCTGCTATATAATTGCGTTCATGATTATTATTGTGTTATCCAAATGTCATAAGACCAGTCTTTGGACAAACAGCAAGATTTTTGTCAAGTAATTTATCATTTCAGAGATCAAAATTTTTATCTACGAACAAAAAGTTTATCAAATCTAATGATTCAATCATAACTTAGTTTCTAAACGACAGAAAATTGCAGTAAATTGGTCAAATTAAATTGCAACAAACTCCGTCATTGATATTCTACGCAAGTGGTAGTACCTAATAGAAACACGCGTTTACACGGCAGGTGTAACGTAAGCGTTGCATCATGAGGAGGAACAAATTAGCTCATCACCCAGAAATATTGAGAAACACGGCTGTAATATTACTTGTATTGTAATGTGGCTGATACGATTCATTAATCAGCTTCATTCATGAAATCATTTGATAATTCCTTTGTTGGGGAAATACCAAAATAGAGCGTAAAGGAAATGAAATGTTCGCATGAGTTCCCGCACTTTCAACTCCCAGATTACTTTTGGGCATATAATAATAACCACTCAGGTCGATAGTGAAGGTCGCTAAAACATTCTCAAGCAAAGAATAAGTATTAAACTCAAAAGCATTTATCTCTCTGTCATAAATTCATAGGAAAACATTAGTTACAAACACCATTAATCTTCCATCGAACTTAGCAAAATGAAGTCTTGATAAAATCACAATAAAACGTTGGCACAAATAACGCGTGACGGTGGCCTATTCATTTGGGCACAAAGCTTGCCCGCGCGGCCGAGCGATCAATAATGCCGAAACACCGGGTGCCGTTCCCCATAACCCTCCAGCGCTGATAGGCGACCTCCAAACCTTGATTAGCTTGAACCTCCACAAAAGGGATTTGGGAAATTGGAATCTGAACTGTAATTGTACGATTTGAAGCACCCTGAGGCAATTGATAATATGTATTTTATTTAAGTCACATTTTCCCTTTTATTGTTCAGTATAATTCCGAATTGTTTTCGTCTGAGGCGTGTCGCGTCTGAGGCGCTTGAAATTCAGAACAAAGAAAAGGCGGTGATAGCCCTGCAGCCGTCAATAATAAATTGTGTTTACTTCATCTAACTTTAACTCGTTAGGATAATTCGTAAATTAATTTTGAACTACGGATAAATAGTAAAAGTTAAAAGATTAAATTAAAAACGCTTCTTTAATAAAATAAATTATATCACATCAACATTCCTTTCAATTAATGTCAAAATTTCCTCTTTGCAAATGAAGTGTACCAGTTTTAATGGGCTCATATAACTCAGTGCACCGGAGCACCGCCCCGTATCTCGAGTCTGCCAGATTCTGGCGAGCGTTTGATCGCTATTCGTCATTTTTGGAACTATTTATAAATTGGAGGTAAGTGCTCTATTTCTGGAAAGCGCAGTTTCGTAAACGTCCGTGAAATGAGCGTTAAAAGATACTTATGGATATGCAAATTCATATCTACCTTACTAGTTAAATTCCAAAGACTGTAATTGTAACTTGATTAGGTGGTACAAAAATGCATTTCAATTAATCGAAATGTACTGAATGCAGTCCAGAACTCAAGGGAAGTTCTAAATACTTGCAGTCTTGTCTAATTCTCAGTTGACTTAAAATTAATGTTGAATTCCAGATTGAAACATAAATTTATGAAAAATTACATCAAGCTGAACATATTCATAAAATTTATAATGAAACGCTTTCAGTAAAGTACATAATATTTAAAATTGATCTCGTAATTATTTGCAGCTTTTGCTTGGATTGGATAAATTATAGTACACACGGCTACACATCAAGCTATACAGTACCAGTTTATGCTGATCTCGCATTGTATAGGATTTCCGTACAATGCGAGGTCAGCTTATACTGGAAATGTATAGCTTGATGTGTAGCCGTGTGTACCTATATTCACATCATCAACGTTACGTTATTTATCTACAAGAGTGCTTCACTTTTTCCGGTAGTTGAACATAGATACATTCGCTTTGCTGTTTTGATGCGAATATACTTTTAGAGTTAGCCGTATGCGGTAGGTATATATTGATGAAATACTGTTTGCTCAAGAATTAAATGAATTCCCTACGGACCCTTGAAATAAACAAAATTTTCTTAGACGGATAAAGCAGCGTAATAATTAACGCTTATCATCCCATTCGGTCCTTTACAAGAACAACAAGAGAAGGACCAGAAAATAACCGGTTGTTTTATTTCAGTCCGCCGAAACATTTACAAGAACAATCCTTAGATAGCAAACAATACTCTTCAGATTATACTGTGTTGCGTGAATCTGTATTAAACAAAGCATTTGAACATGGTCCTGTCGGAGAAGAAATTTTCTATTATTTCTAAATGGATTACTTACAATAACCAGATCTTTTGTCTCTTGTCAACAGGCACAACAGAGAGAGCATGCCTCATCACCGGCTCCGTCGACGGCATCATGGTGGTCCTGGACTTCATCATGGACAAGATCAAGGAGAAGCCAGAGCTGGTTAAACCCTTCCCGGAAGGCGTCGACACGAAAATGCCTCAGGATAGGGATAAGCAGGTATGGCTGAACATTTCTTATAGGTACGAGGAAATTTTAGAAGCTGAATACAAGGGGCTTTGTGGAAATCGATACTAGACTGTAAGGCAGCTTCCAGCTGCGAAGAAATACCGACAAAGTAGTAAAAGTAAATGGCGACATTGAGCATCTTTTTATGATCGTGAAGAGTTCAAACTCCGGGAAAGTTTTACAGTGAGTGTTTGCTTCTGTGGGTGCTCGTGCTGTCCCAGCAAACTTTACTAGGTTCTGAAAGAGATATAAAAAACTGTCTCAGACGTTTTGGAACCGGCAGCCTTTTACATAATGACACCGAATATAAAACCAGCCATTGTTACAACAAAACATTAAGGGTCACTTCGGGTATTTTAATGTACGGATGTGACCTTTTTGCCGTGCATAAATTAGCCAGTTTCCGTCCTGTTTTTCGACTTAGATATAACCCGAACCATATTTGATAATGTCTCGACACGTAAGCAAAAACTGGGGTATCTTCGGTCTTCAATCATCGCATTACGCCTGTCATGGCGTCCGCATACGGGAGTGGCGCATAAATTGTAAGCAACGGCTACGAAACCGAGACAAATGGCCGCCATTTAGACGAAACCCCTAAATAAGTGTAATGTTCGGCTCGTCTCGTGTATCGTGCCATTATTTGATAAGGATTTTGGATTTAGAAGTGTAGAATATGTGGCTTCGATTTTATTCGTCTCTTTTTATGGAATAAATTATCCCTTTAAAGCTTCCATTTTATACAGCTCTTGCTTCTATTGGGTCCTTAATAAATCTAAACTTCTCCCAGTACTTATACTTTATTTGCATAGACCTTCTCTATTACCCCGCCCGAATTTTAAAGGCTCCTAATGTTGTATGTTAGAACTGCATAAAATTCGCCATACAATGTAAAGGATTATAAACATTTTGTATTACACCGAAACATAAAGTACACAGCGTAAAAAAACAGCCGAACAATTGTACCGAAATGTAACAATTATGTACTTATACCCGTTTCCCGAGTACTGCGCCTTGAATGCTCGCGCTGCGCTGTGCCAAAACTGTTATATTTACATATTTGTTCAGCCTCTTCGTTACATTGTTGTTATACTATGTGAAGCGTACTATGTATGTCAGGGTGGTAGATCCGAGCCAGAAATTTAGTTTCGTAGAAGTCTTTATGCGACTGCGGGTAGCTGTATGCGTTCTTCGCTGTGGTAGCGTTAGAATTCGATGACTTGAGAATTCTCATAGGTCTTGTTAACTTTCATCCGGATTCTTAAATGTATCAAATTACTCTATAAAACATGAAGTAGAGATTGGAAGAACTTTTTTAGACAAACCGTGATCACATCATCATCATCAGCCTACAGCAGTCGACTGCTAGACATAGGCCTCTCCCATTGCATGCCATTCAGCTCGATACTCCACAACTCTCATCCAGCTGCTACCAGCCACCCTGCGAAGATCGTCGCTCTATCTAGCCTGAGGGCGTTCTACCTTACGTTTGCGAATTCGCGGTTTCCACTCAAGAACACGTCTACCACAACGGTTATCGGTTCTACGGCTAATATGGCCGGCCCATTGCCACTTCAGCTTGCTTATTCTGTGAGTTTTGTCTACAACTTTGGTTCTCTGCCGAATTACCTCATCCGGATCACATGTTGATTCTTATTATAACCATTTTTCCACTAAAATCTTTCACATAGGAAGTCCATGTTATGTTCAGTCGACTCAATTCTCTCTTCATTACCGTTAATTAACTTCTTAACAACTAGTACATAAACATCTTCACTAAAACAATATTCTTTGCTATTCAGCAACCAACTGCCAGTATAAAACAATTTGTTTCAAGTGAAACAGTTCATTTATTGCAGGGAAACTTCCTCAGAACAGTTTAAGCCAGCGGTGCCCAACTTACAGGGCAGCCCGGCTTGTCGGTGCCGGAAGCCCAGCTTTACGCTCTTGAATTTAAAATAATTAACGCTTCTATTAGTTGAGAGGGCGCTTTTTGTGCTCGTTTAATATTATAAACTATTATTGTGTAAGTAATGTATCTTTTGAAAGCTAATTCTGCGATGAGAACTCGGAGGAGGTCAAGTGGTCATAAGAACACTCAAGTGAAATGAAATTACGACGAATCATCAATCGGCTGTGTCAATTTTTATCAAACAAAAGATGTACAAAACATAACTTCTAACATGCGTAACTTGTGTATGAAATGGGACACCTTCATTAAGCGTACATTTGAAAATATAGAAAAAGAAAGCCCTTTTAAATTTTTATGCTCTACTTTATACGGTTTGTAATTTTTTTTTAATATTTCGGTTATCGATGAAGAATACATTGTTCTACATTCCAAGAACACGATATCGATTAACTCATAATAGACGCCTATTAAAAATTAAACAAATTTTCTTCACGTTGTTTCCCGCGATGGCGTGAACGATTTTAAACGGTATCAACGCTGGCATATTAAATTAGCGCCGACCGAGGGCGCGCCACGTGCTCGTAACACGTGCCCGGCTTACTGATCACAATGATCAATAAATCATAATTGTATAACGAAGAAACATTGTTTTATAAACGTTTTTTTTATATACATTGTGTTTGCGGAACATATAGCACCTCTTGTGCGAACGTGCACACCATTAATAAAGGATATAATAATATCGAAATAATTGGGAATATGTATTTGTTTTTTTGAGACGCGACAGTCACGTAAAATATTAAAATCTGAATAAATATTGGTAGATGATATACTTGGTAGATATTATGCTAATATTAAAAGGTTTGCGATCTCTGATCTAGGTCGACTCGATGCGAGCGCTACACCAAACATACGGATAGTGTGGTCCGATCCCTGGTTACATTCAATTAACGTGCGGCCGAAGCAAAGGCTGGTCGAAACGGACACCGAATTTCTGTAATATCGTGACCGACATTTTCATAGATGCAAACCGAAAAACCAGCCGAAATTCAATATGTATTTCAATTTGACACTTTTGAGACTTTCCATTCTTTTATAGCTGCACACAAATCTTTTGGCGCGTCATCAAAATCCGCCATCTTGTTTTTTCAATACATTTCACAAAACAATTGCAAAAAATGTTTACCACCAACAGCGCCCCTCTGTCAACGTCATTTAAGTGCCGAAAGATCCTTTCATAGCTATAGAGAGAATATATCTCCTGTCAGAGATACCAAGCAAAATAAACGACGATGTTTTAATGTTAGGTAGTACAGAAACTGCATTAATGTCATGTGGCGAACATAAAATGAGTTTATGTTAGTGCAGCTTATCTACACAGCCGGCACTGTTGCATTAGATAAAATTAACAGTCGCCTTTTTACTACATATTGTGTGCATGATCAATTTATTTACGGACTTCATCAACTAAACTGTCGCAGTACAAATAGCTGGACATTATGTTTTACCGAATTGATCCTCTATCGGTCTTCCGCATCCATTCTCCTTTTTAACCCCCGACGGAAAAAGAGGGGTGTTATAAGTTTAACGTGTGTATCTGTGTATCTGTCTGCGCCATCGTAGCTGCCAAACAGCTGAATCAATTTTGATTTTTATCGTTTAGTTTGAAAGGTTTTGTTTGATCGAGTGTTCTTAGCTATGAAAAAAAATCGATTAGATGCTTTGTTTTTGTCGGGGGTTTCTTAAATTTTTAATTTAACTTGTAGCACTTGTTTTCGGTATATCTATCCTGATTCATTTGGTTTTTCATCTCCTATTGTTCTACTACTGCCGCATTGGTCGCTTCCATAGTCTTCCACACTCTCTGTGTTGTCTCTTCTGACAAATCCCTCATGAACTTAGTCGCGCTATCTTTTCTTAGCTCTTTATTACATCCGTGACATTCGATCTTCTCTGACGATCTATCGTTGTTACTTGGATTTGTTTGATCCATGCGCTTTTCCTGAAATCCTTGCATTGCGCAATCATCCTTAAATCACCTATTAGTTAGGTTAGTTAGGAATTCAATGGCACGTCAATCGAATGAAAAACCAGTCCCATGATTGGCATATGTCGCTACGTTTCAATTTATACATAATTGGTAATTTGTATCTTGCCTTAAAAGGAAGGTATCATTTTCCGCTACGGAGCGGTAGCTCTGACGATATTCTAACGAAAGGGAAAGCCTTTTGGATACGCGCTCGCTCCAATATAATAATTTCGTTGAGTTGTATCGGTAACGACGGAAAACGACGAGGGAAATTTTATTTGAACGAGGTTAGGTTATAATACTTCTCATCTTCGAAAACTGCTCTACTTTTACCTAAAATACCAGATTCAGTAGAGTTCTAATCAGTGAACACAATTTCCATTACTGTTTCTGTTCCATTTAGCGCTCGTCAGTGATAGAGCCAATGGAAAGTGATTACGCGCAGTAATTTGATGTGAGAACATTATCCTGTGTTCGCAGCAGGTTAGCCAAATGAAAATCAAATTTTGATTGTAAGCAGAAACCGTTAAGCCCCCATATCAAACGATTTGTATGCAAATGGCCGCCCGCAGTTAAGGGCCAACTTTGTATTCATTTCAAGAAGAGTATTTTTCTTTATTTATTGAGGGAGGCCAATTTGTGTGCTGGACGGTTTCAGAAGAATGTGAGCCCCGTCCGCCCATAACGTGCAGGGTCCCCGTAATAGAACACTCCAAAGCTTCGTTCATAGGACCAATATTGGTGTAATCTTACGCATAGCATACATGCTGGAGAGCTCAGTATGTTGTAACTAACGCACATCTGCTTCCAACCTTGTTCAATCGACCGTTTGGTACAGGTAAACACTGTCAGCCCATCATTTCTGTACGAGTACAGGCTCCCTGCGTATACATACAACCATTCAATTGTTTAGATTGCATTTCGAATGTAGGCAGCTTCTATGTTCAAATTATAATGTATCAACCATCGCCCAACCGTACACAATCTACCACATTTTAGTGGTAGGTTCTTTCTTCAATCTTTGCATATCTTTCGTAAACATAATTATGCTTAAAATTAAGACAGGCAAAAACAATTTGCTCTGATTTCAGGTTAAAGATCAAACCATCTACCTTAGCGATTTTCTTAACTTTGACCTTTCAAGGCAGCACTTTTAACAAACTTATTCTATTATTCAGCCTAATCTGTGAAATACCTGCAAAGTTTGAACATCTAGAGGGTGGATAGAGGTCAGAGTTCACCTCGATATAACAATTTGGAAGCATCGCGTGAAAACACTTTCGCGGACGGAATCGCATCCATCACGAGTGATTTATTATTACTGTTGTTATATTGTCGTTATTATCATTAGAGTGAGGTAATATTATGCGAGAAATTCCTTCATTTTGATCGTCTTGGGAAAATTACGTTTTCAAAGCACTCGAAGGTGTTGTGGCAAAACTTTGGTCGAGCTGTAGGGCGTTTCCCTTTACTCCGATCATTATCGGCCCACAGCCTCGTATGTATGAATCCATCTTTGTTCACTGCATAAGAGCTGATTTTAATTATCTTATTTCAGAGTATAAAAATCTTATCGTTTAAAAAGGAGCAAACCAAATAATCCGCTCGAATGATTTCTTCGACAACCTTTCCCTACTTTCAGTAGAGCTACTTAATGATAATGTAAATATAACCTTACGTGTTATCTATATTACCTTATCAGTGGTACCCGTGCTCTTTATATAACGAACATGTATGTAAGTATGTATCTAACTGCTAATCAATAATACCCACTTGAGACTTATGAGTGTGGAAATGAGAAAAGGGACAGAGCAGCTATCAAAGGTTAAAGTTCAATATTTCCTAATTTGAAATTGGTGATAACTGTTAATGACTAAAACTAAATTATTTCAATATTTCTGTCAAAGCGACCCAATGTCCCTCGATTTCAAAATAAGGAATTTTAGATTTATGAATCTAATTTCGCTATCTAAATTGAATATAAGTGAAACGTTTCAAGTCATCAAAAAACCACACCATTAAAAATTTAAAGTACTCACAAATTAAAATGCTATTACAGAACCGCATTCGGAGCGTACGTCACAAAATAAGTCTGAATTATGAAGTAAGCTATGTGCGGTCATGAAACCACTAAATGCATATTTATATCATGCATGAGCTTCCGTTCTGCTTGCGGGGAGAAAAAACATAAATCACGTAAGGCTTGTAATCTAGGGGACACGTACAAATGGGCTGTGCCTGCGTCGTAGGTCGATTCGACCGAACAATGATTTATCGTATTGTTAATTACATGAGCCGGTTATAATTTGCGGTCTGAAATGGAAATGTACAGTAAAATGATTGCTAGAAGAACTGATGTCATTATTACATAACCACTAATGGCAACGAAACATTGGCTTAAAAAGAAATATTGATCCTAGTCCTAGTTCAAGATTTTACTCCTTTATTATTCGTTAGCTATCATAGCGACACTTTCGACACTTCTAGACACTGTATCAACCTAGAGAATACTGGCTAGGAAGGAGCAGAGCAATTCTGCCATCTATCGAGCACAGAACTTCATAGAACTGATCATAAAATTGCCGGACTGTTGCACTTGAATCTGCAGTACATTGTAACTGCACCACAGTACATTAGAACAAGTAGTACAAGCTAAGTGGTCGTCGCAAGGTCAAACGCGAGCGAATCACGTTCCGACACTATCGGCGTACGTAATTCATTAGTGCGCCGCGATAAACACCTCGCTGTGGGTCTGAATCTATGTTGCATCAACTATTACATGTTGTTAGGCCTTTTTAATTTCTTAATTATTATCCTGAACAATTTCTCCAGATGGTCCCCAATGTCTTACGATATTGTCCAAAGACCTAAAGACGGGTCCATGAATACGTTGCGCGTTGTCGCCTATTTATGTGTACTTTTTTTTTTTTTTTTTTTAATCTTTATTTATTTGAAAGGGTTTTGTCACTTAGTGATAATGTCACCCCCGTAACAGAAAAAATCAACAACTTAAAACTAAACTATGGATAATACACAGTTATTATTATAATTAAGACCTACTTACAAGTGTTGGGCCTATTCGTTTTGGTAGATACCTAACAACAGTCGACACAACATCTTAGCCTCCTCCGACAAAGGGGACGCTAGGATGCTGTTGCATGTCCCCACTTCAAATCCCACACCAAGCGAACACTGTCTATCTCGTATGTTCCGGTCACATTCCATCAGCACGTGGTAAATATCCTCAGTCACCCCACAAACTTCGCAGTTAGGTGAGGTACTTTTACCCATTAAATATTTAAACTTATTCGATGGGATGTGGCCCGAACGCATCCTGAACAGAGCTACTACATATTTCCTGTCTATCTCTCTTCCTTCAAACCAAGGGTAACGAAGCGGTTCAGACTGGATAGTTTTATACCAGATTCCCTTTAACTTTGATCGTTCATCAAAATATTCGTGCCATCTTTGTCTGCATAGATCTTTGACATGACCAAGCCAATCTGAGTATAACGGTGTGCATGTGTAATTAATACCCTCATACGATGCTTGTTGGGCTGCTAAGTCTGCTTCTTCGTTACCCATGATTCCAATGTGTGAGGGAATCCATTGAATGGTGACGTTTTTATTCATAGACTGCATCTTACAAATCGAGTCTAAAATAATTATGGCTATCGGGATCCCTCGAAGACTCGAGGGTACTCGAGCCAAATGCTGGAGGCTGCTTTTTGAATCCGAAAATATGACAAAGTTCTCCTGATCTGTATTCATCAAATACAACAGGGCTTCAGAGATGGCTATGAGTTCACAATACATAATAGAAATCTTGGCATTAATTTTGAATTTAGCTTTAGTATTCAATTGAGGATCAAAAAAAGCAGCTCCTAAGTCTGGACCAGCCTTGGAGCCGTCAGTAAATATTTTATAATGTCGACTAAACTTATCATCTATCATTTTTACACACGTATTGTTAAGATCCGTTACATTAATCAGTCTTTTTGCCGAACTTATACCCTTAATTGTATCACTTATTATATTCGATAAATCTATGTTGGTAACCCAAGTATCCAAGGAATAAATATCTAGTATCGGGCTAGAGTACAGAGGCATTTCTGAATAAACTCTGTGAACATCCACTAATAATGGCAGTTTTTTGTTTCTCCAGTACATACCTTCGCATTGGTCAGACAGCTCCCCCAAGGTACTAATAAGAATATTATTACGAACAGATTTTGATCTTAAATAAAATTTACCTGTTAGAAACAGTCTCCGTACAAATAATGGTTGTAGGCACAGCTCACTTTCCATCACATGGATAGGCGTGCTTCTAATAAAACCTCCTATGATTCTCATTGCTTGATTTTGCACTTTGTCAAGCTTAAGAAGATGACAGTTGGCACAGTTTCCGTACAAAAAGGAACCATAATCCATCCTACTTCGAATTATAGCTATGTATAGCCTTCTAAGATGTAAGGGATGTACACCCCATTTAGTACCAGCTAATATTTTAAAAATATTTAGAAAGCGACAAACTTTTTCCCGGATTTCGTTTACATGTTTACCCCACTTTAAGGATCTGTCCAACCACATTCCAAGGTATTTGACATAATTTACTTGTTCAATGCGGCTGTTATTAACAGTTAGATTGATATTATTCCTTCTTCTCCCTCTACTAAAAAGGCACACCTTTGTTTTCTTGTGGGAAATATTTAGACCTAAATCTGACATCAAATTTTTAAAAATGTTTAACGCGTTTTGTATATGGGACACTGAATCAGATAATCTCTTTTGTATGTCATATAAAATGAAGTCGTCAGCATACTGCGAAATGTAAACATTAGCTATGCTTCTACAAACATTAATAGTGGCCGCATTAAATAGCAGAGGGGATAAGGGGTCTCCTTGAGCAATGCCTATACCCGTAATTCGACATATTAGGCTGTTATCCCTTAGTTCAATGAATAAATGTCTCCGATGAAGATACTGCCAAAGATAATTACAAAGATCAGAACCCACTCCCAAGTTATCCAAAATACCTAAGAGAGATGTCAAATTTATGTTATTGTAGGCACTTTCTATGTCTATAAAACAGCCAACAGCTGGTACAGTTTCAGAAAACCCAGTTTCAACCCGTGCCACTAACCTAGATAGACCATCATAACATGACTTAAATCTTCGGAAGCCCGTGGTATCATGGGATAATAAATTATTTTTCTCTAGAAACCATTCAAGCCTGCGTGTTATGATGGTATGAAGTATCTTACAAAAACAAGATATAAGCGCAATAGGTCTAACATTTGCACTTGAGCCTGGATCACCTCCCGGCTTCGGTATAGGAATAATCTTAACTTTTTTCCACTGCTCTGGTACGAATCCGGATAATATAAATTTATTGTAAATGGAGGTCAACATAATTTTAGCAATGTGGGGTAAATTTTTTATCATAGAATATGAAATATTATCATGACCTGGAGCTGAATCTGTTTTTTTTAATTGAGTTTATTACTTCTTGTACCGAAACCGGATTGGCCAATTGCGTGTTACAAGAGGTAAATGTAGGAGCTGGTGGAGATACGTAATCTGGGGCAAGACTTCGCAACAATCCTTCGGCTTTACCTTGATCAAGAAAAGATGTAGCTGATTTGTACCCTTTGATCCACCTCATGCGCTTCCACATTTCTCTTGAAGAAGTTACACTATCTATGTCGTTGCAAAATCCTTGAAATGATTTATTCCTGGCTTGTCGTATTAGCCTTTGCGCCTCACTCACTTTCCTTTGTAAAGCTTCAAGATTTTGGGGATTGGGATTGCCTCTAAAAGTTGCCAGTGCAAGGCGTCTCTGTGCAACAATATGTGATAAATTTTGATTCCAATATGGTTTTGGTATGAATTTGTCTGACTGAAGAGGATTCTCGCTCACTCTAATCGTAGGTATATATTGATCAGCTGCAGAGTTTACAATATCTATAAATGTATTATATGCAGACTGATGATCTAAAGGTAGCTCCAAGTTTGTTAATTCCGATTCTATTTCCCTAGCATAACTTTGCCAATTTGCTTTCTTAAAGTTCCTTCGTTTCTTAAAACTATCTGACCTTATATTTTCTAAGCAAGTCTTAATTATCATATGGTCACTTCCCAGGTTTTCATTCATGACCCACCAATTTAATTTTAAAGCCAAATCTGTTGAGACTATAGTTACATCTGGGGAAGATTTTTGTATAATCCCATTGACCAATTTCAAACGAGTATGTGTTTTGTCATTGAGTGTACATAGGTTGTTGTCCATGACAGCATCAAAAATCTGATTTCCTCTTGAATCAGTTCTTGTAGACCAGTTTGAATGGTGACCGTTCAAATCACCTGCAACGAGAGCTTTGTGTTGTGTTATTGAAAGAACCTCATCCCAATCACTTCTGCACGTGTGCACTGATGAGGGGCAATAGATAGAAATGATATTCTCCAGATGAGCGCAATTGAGTAATTTTATGTGTACAATTTGAATTTGTGTATTTGAGATATTTACGTTACATTGTATAGCCTTGATAGAATGGTGGGTAAAAACAGCTGTACCTCCATACCCATCTTCACGATCTGCTCTGAATATATTGTATCCGCTGAGTCTGACTATACTCTCAGGCTCAAACCAAGTTTCACTGAGTATTGCTATGTGAATTTTCTCTTGATTCAATAAAGCTTCAAATTCCGTTATTTTCGGTCGTAAACTCTGGGCATTCCATTGTATAATATTAATTTTTAAATGTCTGAGTTTGTTGTTGTTATCCATTGTTTTATATTAGATAAGAAAGGCAGCTCCGTTATGTAATCCATCATGAACGATGTAAACCAGTCAAAGATCACTTTTGCGCAATCTGACACTTTATTTTCCAGACTGGTCCCTCTATCCCAAATTTTTTCTTTTAATTTGTTCCATAACCATTTCCAACTCTTTTTCTTCTTTTTGTTTGAATTATCAGTTTCTTCCGTTTCTACATGGTGTAATTCAGAGTCACTGTCAGAAAGTGCCGCCCAATCAATCACGGTATCGGTTTTTTGTTTATTCTTCGGGTTAACACCTTCTTTTTTATTACTGTCTTGTTGTATTATTGTAGATTTTTGCTTCGATTTACTTTCCGCCTTCTTAACTGTGTGAGCATATGTATCTTGGAGTTGTGTTATAGGTCCCATTTCTGTATTTGTTTCTTGAATAAACACTTGGTGATGTTCTTTTTCAGTTTCCTGTTCTTTTTCCGATTCCTGTTCTCTTTCTCCGGAATTCTCCTCATAATTCGGTTCTGGCGGCACGTATAGTGTTAAAGCTCTTTTGTATGTGCAGTTAAACTCTGCCATCAATTCTCTTAACCTTCTTTCTTTTACATACATTGGGCATGTTCGAGATAACGCCATATGTTTTCCGGAGCAGTTGTTACATTTATAGGCCATAGTGTCACAATTAGGGTGGGACTCACTACATTTTGGGCATATATTCTTGATTGATGAACATACTCTAACTGTATGCCCATACCTCCAACAGCGGGAGCATTGCGTGACAGGGAATTGGTAGGGATTCACTTTCACCCTGGTGTCAAAGATGTATACGTAGGTAGGTAAGGAAGATCCTTTAAAGGTTACTCTAACTGTTTCTCCAGGTTCCCATTGTCCACTATTTGTGTTGCGCCGTTTTAATCTTTTTGTGCCTATGATCTCTGTGTCACAGCTCAAACCCTCCAATATTTCTTCCTCAGATGATTCTAAATCTATATCTTTAATAACGCCGTAAGTTTCTCTAATCTCCAGTGTTTTCTGACATCTAATTCCTTTTTCTTTCAAACATTTTGACTCAATTAATTTATTCGCACTCTCTTCGTTACTGAACTGAATAAGAACCTTAAACGCATTAATATATTTCACACTTGTTATATCCGGAATATTTTCTGATTTCAATAATTTTGCTAATCCAAACTGTTTTGGTAACTTTTCTTTAGACGTTATGCTGATTTCTATTTTATCTTCAGGTATTCTTATCTCATCATGGACATTACTTGACCTGGCAAAACGTTTACCCCGTCTCGTAATGTTTGTCCACATTTCCTCTTGGTCTATCTGTCTATTTCTTTTACTCAATCTCCCTACGTCGCTTTCCCCACTATTTTGTATAATTTCATCTGTTACCTCCATATTCTCACTATTACTGTTACTAATAATCTCACATAATAATTCTATGCCATTATTCACATCAGCTGTCTCAATTGATTGGTCGTATTCGAGTTCGCTGCTATCCATTAGTGATAAGCATTTTTAAACGATGAATCATGCGCACGGTCGAACGATGTGAGTCGAAACCGGTTCGAAATCACACAGTATACGCGTCTAACGTTGACGAGCGCCCGCGCACACTGTTATGTGTACTTGGTTGGGACTCATAACTCCTTGTAATCCTACAAGGGTCGCGCAAACGTATGGTTCTCTTTGAAAAGGTGTTTAGGTACCTGTGCTTTGTTGCTTGTAATAAAACCTGCTTTCGATATCCAAGATATTTTAATTATGCTAAAGAAACATCTCTAATATTTGCTACTGTATCGTCATATCAGCCGAAAGACGTCTCCAAAATGCGTCGCTGATCACGTCGTTAAGTTTTGCCAGGCCGTATCAACCATCAGGAACTGTTCAATACTCCAAGAAGTTTTCCACTTCCCAATTAACACCCTAAAATCAACAGTTGGACCATTAAAAGTAACCATTACACCATAACTTATGTAACAGAAGCCATAAAGTTGATTTCTAAACGGTTATCTTCTCGGCTGATTAGAGTCAGCGGAACAGTGCTCGATATCGCCATTCGCCGGAGCCGAGTGTGACCGAACACGTGCGGTGACGTGCGAACGTGTAGGGTTATAGATCAATAGCGTGCGGGGAAAGGTACGAGTGCCTGGGTGCCTGCTGATGCCGAGCACAAAGGAAAACGAAAACAGTATCCCAGTAATGCAACCGCAGTTGAGTGCTGTGACTATACTTGCCTATATCGTCTGTAGTCTAGCTACTCTTTGGTTTTTTTGGCGATGCGATGCGGGAGAACTCTGCGGTCGTTACATCATTTGTGGGAGGGTCCTGCTGTGGGCAATGCGGATCTCGACGAAATATGGTGAAAATATTACAGAGTAAATATTTGTGTCCAACAAAGTAAGCAATGTATTTGATAGGCACTATGCCTGTAAATAAACGACTTCAAAACTAGTTCTCAATTATTCTGCAGGCACAGTTGAGCAGAAGATCAAGGATACTTCCGTTGCTAAAGATATATGGCCTAGCTTAGACCCAATTAAAACTATTACAAAAAAGACCCATAGTACAGCTTCGCTTTACTTTGTGCCGGGTGTCTGACGTCTGCATCATTATATTATATCAAGATCGTTTGTCGCAAGACTATTAATTAACGACTAACAGCCACCGTAACTATCAGTAAGAGAATATGTACTCGGAGGGATTATATCAGTGTGTTATGACCGTAATTCTGCTAACCACTAAACGTTCAGCTAAACATGATGCCAGATTATAGCTACAGAGTCAGAGATTGTACGTGACAATAGCCTCGCAATTTTCTCTACTACTGGAAAATGTCAACGAAGAATGTCTTAGATTCGAAAATTGTCAAGCAAATTAATTTGCTCTCGGAAATCTAAACAAGCAATTATTAAGTTAGCACTTGTAGGTTTGCCAGTCTTCGTAATTGAGTAGGGCGTATCTTTAAACTTAGTGATTGCCCTTCATTTTCGTATTCTCTTTTAACAAAGAGAACACGAAAATAATAATAATCGTTTATTGGGAACAAAAATAAAACATACACATACAAAGACAAACAATGTTAAACGATGATAGCTGCAAAAGTTAAAAACTGTGGCGCAGCTACCAACGCCCGACTCCTAGTGAGAGGGTAGGTTGTTCCTTGACTAATACATAACAAAGGTATTTAAACTAGAATATAAGAAGATATAATAAAAAGATAAAAAATAAAATTATATAAAAATACATTTAAGATTATGTGCCGTGTGTATGAGTACCTGATGTAGAGTAAAGGAGTGATGGTGTGATGTGTGGCGTGTGAGTGTCAGTGTGTGTGTTTGTGTATTTCCCAAGGGGTTAAATTTCCACAAGTTTTTCTGTAGCATCATAAGATAGTGATTTTAATAAAATCGCCAGTTTTTTCTTGCATTCATTACTGGTAACAGAATATATGTAGATATTTTTATTGATTCTGTTGTATATTTTTGAGCTCATGTAGGTAAAGTGGCGACGTGCAGCTAAGGTTGTACGAGGCTTTACCTCACAAACTCGATCGGAACGGCGTCTACTACTACATCGACCTGGTTCATAAATCAGTTGGGCATGCTTACGGAGCACCACTTGAGAAATGAACAACTGTCTGACCGTTAGTACCTGGCAAAGAGAGTAAAGTGATGACGTAGGAAACCGGATTGGTTTTCTCGAAAGAACCTTCAAAACTGCTCTCTGTGCTCTTTCAATCTCAAAATGAACTCCAAATTTTTTATGAAATGGAATTGAATGCCATTGAATTAGGAAATCGTTTGAGGGAAACTTGTATAGGTATCAGACAACAGACTGTGGTAAAAATGCCAGTAAAAACAATTGGTTTCCAATCTTTCGAGACCATCAAATGACATTCAGAACTGCTAAATAATTCATAAACAACAATTAAGAATGCCATATTAAATTCAACAATGCTAATTAGCTATTCCCGTGGCAACGGCGGATTCTTCAAAATTATGAATTCTCAGCAATATTGCCTGTTTACGTAAATGCCATTTAACGTAAAATCAAGTTTACTGTGTATTTAGCTTTTATTCACCCTTTGTTCTACCGTACCTTCTACTTAAGACCATAAAAGCGAAACTGTTCAGCTTTAAGGCGTACATAAAATAGAGTTTAATCGCCAGCCCGTGGCGTTGGTTTTATTCTAGCTCGTTTGGATCGTCGTGCGAAAGAATCGTAATTAATGATTTCTTTTAGAAAAAGCTTAGATTAGCCAGCGGGGATCCTTGAGTGCGATAGCACACATCTACTTTAACTTGCTTCTATCTTATGTTCTACGCCATCTAGTAACTTTTCATTTTGTAGGTTTCTTTCTATCGACGCATAAATTCACGCCAAACGCTTGTATCGTTGGGTCAAATTCGCCGGTTCCACTCACGGTCAACCAACATTATAACCACTGCAATCACGTCTTCTCATTCGCCTCTTAACATTTCCATTACCACAGCCACGTCTTCTTTCCAGGTGAAGATCCTGGTGCCGAACTCAACGGCCGGCATGATCATCGGCAAGGGAGGCAACTACATCAAGCAGATCAAGGAACAGAGCGGCAGCTACGTGCAGATCTCGCAGAAGGCCAAGGAGCTGTCGCTGCAGGAGAGGTGCATCACTGTTGTCGGTGAGTATCGAGGTACCAGTAACCACAATCATCATATCAGACCCAAAACTCCATGACAGGCTTTTACAACTGCCACGACTGATCCCACATCATCATAATCACTTTGGTAAAGGATTGGTGATCGTGTTTTGTTATGCAGATGAGAGGATCCTATTGCCTCACCTCAAACAAGCAAACACCTTGAACATTAACAACGAAGGGCACCTTTAATTATTGTAATTAAGTGGGTGCTCTAACCCAGGTGAAAATAGGTACTCAATTAATTAAATATTAATGGACTACGGGTGGATATCTGGGATCACGGCGAGCCTCATTAGATAAGCAGCCCCAAAAGCGTTCATTTGCAATTTATTCACCGAATTATCCTATCTTTATTATTCACAGATAAGTGTTATACCTTCACCGTCTCGGTACCCCACGGTAGGGCTTTAATTTGAATTGAACGGATTATTAGTTAGGCGCTTCCCATCTTCCAACTCGCAATCCTATTTATAGTGTTATGGGACTGTGTCCCGGGTCACGTTGAGCAGTCGGTCCCTGTTATGACACGGATAGCTGTGCCAATGACAGTCGTTACAGACAGTTATAAGCCCGGAAGTTTTACTACGGGTCGCACTTCAGAATATCGGTTCCTCCCTTGTAATTTGGTTGCGTAAGTTCAAATGACATTTGCTTTGCACTGAGTACGAATAATACCTCTGTGGGGTGGTGCTTTTGATGAAATGTTTAAGATAAAACAGTCAACAGAATTAAGTATTCCGTTTCCATATCAACCTGCTTTAACATTTATTTTGCCGTTCCTCCATCTTTTGTTTGAAATATAAAGCACGCAGCTTTGCCTAACCTCATCCTATCTAGAATTCATCACTTTTCTTATTAAATCATTCGTAATTGCGTCTGAATATCCCATCTGCCTAGGTCTAGCCATAAAACAGGCAATGAAATAGAAGGTCCTGACCGGAGATTATAGTGACGAATGGAACGATAAATAAAGTTTAGCTTTATATTGACCTAGTAGGCCTGATGCTTATCTTGAATGTTAAGGCTGTTTTTAGATTGGCTTATTAGCTATGTAAATCTGCATTTTCGAACATAATTATAGGACTCCCGTTAGACGGGTAGATTGAAAGATTTTGAATAGAAAACTGCTTAATCTTCACTGTATAATTTAGCCTTTAAACAGATAGGTATCTGCCGCTTCACTTTTTGTTCATTTCTTTCGGCGGCATCTTTCCCTCGAAGTGAAAACTCTGAAGAAAAAATGAATCAAAAGTGTAAAAATGAATTCATTAGTGAACCGATCCAACGAAGTGCGATTTCGGCACTTGGCATCTTTAAATTGAAAAGACCCGATGAAGCTGTATTCCTACGTTATTTTGTCGGTGTCCTATGAACGTGGAATAAAACAAATGTGAACATCCACTCGATTGAAGCGTCTGATAGCGGCTCTAGGAAGAGTAGAAAGAAGTCTTTCTGGACTACTCTGGGCTAACTCCACATTTTAAAACCATTATTTTGTGATAGTCCATCATTTAAATCGAGTTGTCATGGCTTTTTTTATCTAATTACCCAACAAAGGGACTTCCTTCCTGTTCTTTTCGATTCCATACGATATACGTACTGTACTTTCCATTTCAATTTTGGTCTTTTTTCGCGGACAGCCGTTGCAGTTAGTCGCGGATGTATTTATTGCTTCATTGGACATCGGCGCGGCATAGGCGCCCAGCCAAGTGTCCGCAGTTGTGATGTGACACGTAACACCATCGATCAATAATTATAATAGTCGCGTTTACATCTCATAAGGGAAACACGGACACAAACAAACAAGGTTTCTCTCCGAGCTTTTGTAGTGGAACACGTGGGTGCTTCCCCTGAGATTACTTTTCCAGGCTATAACTACCACATATCATAAATTAAAGTCGCTTTTCGTATCTGTCTGTGTGACCGCGTTGTTCTTCTAAACTATGCAAAGGATTTTGATGTGGTTTTGATCGAACTTAATACGGAAAACTTGATGTTTCTTTTGGGTCGCTAGTTTTCTAATAAGATATGGCAGGTTGTATAAGGATTTTTAGTGTTTAAACAATTTTTTGATCTCCCATCGTTTGCGAAGCAGAATAGAAAGTTATAATAAAAGATTCGTAGTTTTATAACTGTTTGTTAACCACGGATAGTGTTGCAATAACTACCAAATGTGTCCACGGAGTGAGAGGATGTATCGGCTTACACAATCGCGTCTAGTCTACACTTTATGGATCAGTGGTTTTGCTTTTTAAAAGCTTTGTCTATGATTGTAATTTGACGCTTTCGTGGCACATTACGAAAAGTTTTTGAAAAGTTCGAACTGATTTGGAAGCGAACGCTATAGTCAAACTAATTGGCTACTTTATTCGTCAAATAAAAGTTTCACATTATATTATTACATCACTATAAAACATCACGAAAAACTAAGTTGTTTTTGTTTAACTACATTTCAATGTAAAGGGCGAACGCATAGAAGTCCGGTAGATTTTTGGGTAGTGAGTGCCCTTCACGTGGGCGAGGTCACATTGAAGCCATAATTGTATATACAGTATCGTTTTGTTACCTACATCATTATTTAAATGTAAGCTTCGAACCTTGTATGAGTGATGAGTATGATGGATGACTGATGAGTTGATGATTCTCGATTTTTGATGATATTTTGTATACTGAGTGTAAAAAGAGTCGTCATTTGACAGTCGTTACGAGTCGTCAGAAGCACAAAAGTCTGACAACTAGTCTAATCAAGGGGTATCGAATTATCCAGTTACTGGGTTGTGGAGGTCAGATAGGCAGTCGCTCCATGTAAAATACAGGTATTCAGCTGCATCCGGTTAGACTGGAAGCCGACCCCAACATAGTTGGGAAAAGGCTAGGCAGATGATGAGATGAGTGTAAAAAGAGTCGTCCGGAAATGTAAATACTTAAATTAAATTATGAACTAGCAGCTTCTGTCTGCGACAGTCGTCCGCTTGGAAATCAACTATATCATAAAACATTATATGGCAATAATGAAGTTTTGCTTTTGGAGTAGTCCTTCCAGAGAATACCCCGTAGGTACGTAGTAAGTAACTAACTATCAAACAAACAATGTTACCTCTTCATAATATCAGTTTAAAAATTATCTTTACAATGATTATATTCGTGTATTATGGAAAATCGAATGTATTTTGTTCCCAAGCATTTTTCAATCGCTCAATAAGTTAATTTTCTTACCGATAAAACTCCTCGATATTTGCTGATATTTTAAAACTTGAATACACGGCTGAGCTGAAAGGCAGATTATCTGATATTGGATTTGCGGCATCCATATCGTTGCGGTACGGATGCGGCAGGAAATTGTGCCGGATCGCGCCGGATAGGTAACCGTGCGGTTAACGGGTTAGCCGTTACCGCCGCGGGCACCGTGTGTATCCGATAAGATGGAACGTAAACTGGGAATAAGAAATATGTGTAAGTGGTAGGTACTGTAGTTTTGTCGTCGGTGATACTGGTTTTAAGGAGACAGGATTTTTACTTTCTGGTCATTATTTTTTGTTGAAAATTCATAATAAATATGTTATACTTAGTTTTCTTATTTTGGTGGGATTTGTTGGAAGTACTATACAAGGTGTAAGGGTAAACACCGTTGTCACTCAAACCATGGGTTGGAGTTGACTTGAATATAAAAATAAATGACCGAGTAACAACATTATTTTCATTAAAAGATTTTAAAAAGCTTCTATGCGACTCCGTGCTCGCTAGCGAAACAGCTGACTGACTGAGGGAGGGGTCGCGCTCGCGGCCGGTCAGGTCACGTCCCGCGCCCCCCACCCATGTTGAGGCGCAAGTTCGTTGCTAGGGCAACGAACTTGCGCCTCAAGTGTATTTCACCCTTTCACCGCGCATAGGTGAAAGGGTGAAATACACTAGAGGTAAAATGTAATTAATAAAAAAAAAAGTCATAATTTTCAATTGATTTTACGTTCTTTAAATGACACCAAAACACTGGTTTCAAGGATAACGTTGTTTACCCTAACACGCTGTATTGAAGGTTTGATATTTTACCTGTAAATGGTAGGATACCTCTATTTTGATGGAGACACACATTATATTAGCGTCGTTAGCGATAATGCAGGTAGAGCTGATACTGATACATAGATCCGAGACCTGTCAGCTTTCAAAGCGAGAGTGAGCATTTGAGCAGACATCTTCCGGGCTTGCTCGTTCCATCGGAGACGTCATCCATCGCTTTCCACTAGGCGAGATCGAGATCAAGAGCAGGCCCATTTCACAATAAAAAGAAAAAATATCTTGTTGATCCAAAGTACTCAGTGTTCAATTAGCAACCAAGATAATTACAGCGATTCTCGCAATTTATACAAACGTAAACACGCGCTATTTCCACCGATAGGTACAGCAGTGCTAAAGGTCAAATCACAACGTGTGGTGACAATGACTAATGGCATATTCCGATGTATATCCAAGGTTGTACTACTATATGTGCCCATGTGTTCTATTTGCCTTGTTTAAACATGTTTAATTTGTGAAAATTATACAATATGTCGGTCTAGTGGACTGTTGAACGCCAGGTCGGGGTTTTCGTTAATTAATTTTTCAAAAGAATAAAGATAGAAGTCTGGATTTTGGATTTTAGCTTGGTTGATGGCAATATGCTCGCCTTCTATTACATGGGACGAAATGTGGGTATTCTACACCTGTGCCTAGATAAATCTGGCGATATAAATTGATATGCAAATTGACTAACAACTTAAATTGTCCGTGAATTCAAATTCATTCCTGTGACAGCTGCAAGAAATGGCTGTATCACGGTAAATCGACGAACTGCTTGTTTCAGTGTGACAAGTTTTACATTAAATTCGATTATTCGTCAATCAAATAGTATTTTTTTGTTGTGTTTTTATCGCTCTCGCACGTTTTCTCTTAACACATCTGTCACTGTCTGGCGGAACTGTCGACATCGGAACCATTGCCATAGAGAAAAATAGAATAGAATAGACGCAGGGTCAGTTTGCCTGACTGTATTTAAATGATTTAGGAATGTGATAGCTACTTAGCTAGCTATGCGTCTAGGACCGGGTGTCAACAGAGACATTAGTAGAAACAATGCATGAAATAGTGCAGAACTTGCACGCTGCTGGCCCGCTGCCCGGTTGCGCCACGCTATACTAATAGCTAATTTATATCAGTTTATACACGCAGTATGCACAGCGCGTGTAACAGCCGATGTGCACCCACTTGCCTTTAATATAACAATTTCTTCAAAATCGTGACAGAAATATTGGAGACCAAGATGTTTTAATTTGAAACTAATTTTGCCATCAAACGTTAAGAGCGTTACTCACTGACGATTTGCCAGCGTGTTTCAAGGGAAGCGATTTGTGAACGTGTTCTCCGCGTGTGCGAAATGAGCTATCCGCGACCACGCGACTTGTTCGCCGCGTTTTCACAATATTGTGCACTTGCTTTTCTCGCTCTCTCTGCTACACTTGGGTCCATCGCTCTCGTTCCGCAAACGCGGCGAACTCGTTGCGCACGTGACGTGCCCGCTACGCACACTCAGTGAGCTCGTTATACAATCGCCTCCCTGGAAACATTTTCGCAAATTGCCAGTGTGATATGGCCCTTACTGCCGAACCAGAGGCTTATACACTGCTAATGAGTTCTTACACTTTAGTTTAGTTTCGTTGAGGGCGTTAAATCACAAAATGTTAGGTTCGCTTGACGTAACCAAGTTAAGATCGTATAAAACAAAATCGCTTTTCGTGTTTGTCTGTGTGACCATTTAGATTTTGGTGCGATGTTCACTATCATTCGAAGCATTTATTCTGGAAGGTTTATGTGTTATACACATATTTAAGTTTTGTCAAGTCGTAAAAACCGTGCGAAACTGGGGCAGCTCGCTAGATAAACTATACTCCAAACAATGTTAGTTTACTTGTCCATTTAAAACAAAAAGCAAGATCCTTCAAAATATATTTTCCTATCAAAATGCATGCCTTAAATTTTTCTGGCCCGTTAATGTACTCACTGATGATAGTAATAAAATTCTCGTTGCAGGCGAAAAAGAGAACAACAAGAAGGCCTGCCTGATGATCCTACAGAAGGTCGTCGATGACCCTCAGTCCGGTTCCTGTCCGAACGTGTCGTACGCCGACGTGGCCGGTCCGGTGGCCAACTACAACCCGACCGGCTCGCCGTACGCCGTGCCCACCGCTGAGGTGAAAGAGGTGACCTCTCGTACACGCTCCTTTGTCGTGACCTGTGGCCCTAAGCTTGCGGGGGCGCTCCACAGACGGTTCAACGGCTGGTCTGTCACTGGCTCTTGACTCATGAGTAGGGTTTAGTTTTTGGAGTTTCAGTTGGTGTGATTTGTGTCAGGTATAGTGGTTATAGGAGCAAGTTCTGCATTCAAATGTGATGGAAAGTCAGTTATGGAAAAAAAAAATCAAATCAATTGCGTTGCACATCTATCTACTACTACTTATTACTCTCTCTCCCTCTCTGTCAGTCTCTTTTTCTCTTTAATATTATACTATATGATTGAGATTGTAGTTATTGTATAAAACGCTTGCTTTTATTTGTAACGATTTGTAGTGATTTTCCATCATCAAACATTATAAAAAGCCACTTTCGCTAACATTATTATGGCTGTATGTGAAACCACTATTGCTCCACGACAAACACCACTACCTTAAAAATGTAATCGGAAATGTTTCTCTCCAATAAAAGTCCAATCAGTGGCGCGCCCCCCGTCCGTGTGAGGCACGTGAGCGTGTGCAAGTGGTTGCTCCGGCGACCGACTCGCTCCACACGCCGCACTGCGCTCCATACACTAGCCCACTAGCCTGCTGGTTGCTTGTTTACTAGCTACTCTCCTACTCGGTGAACGAAGCACAAGCAATGCGAAACGATTTCGACCGGCTTATAGTTAGCAAATTTTATGGTGATTGTTTAGATTTGTTGACATAAAACATGTTAATGTGTAATGGAAAGGTATCAAACGTTTTATATGGAGCCCAAAGAAAGTAGCTTTAACTATGGAGTCCAACTGTCTTGTCAGTGTAATTACTTTAATATTATTTTATTCAACCGTGCTGGGCTACTGTATGGAGTCGCTAGTGACACTGTGACACTAACCGCTTACACTATGTGTACACTAGTACTTGTACACTATACTAACTCCTACCTACACTTTTGGGGTTGCTGTGTGAACTAAAACAAATATTTTTTCACCCCACCTTCCTAATACAAGATGAAATAATATTTGATTTGGGAATTTTATCGAATAAGAATCCTTGACGAGAATTAATAATTTATGGGGTGTTTAGTTTTGGATTGTTTTACACATGTTACACGAAAACATAAATGTCTATTGTAGATTGTATGTAATTGGTCGAAAACCAGTGTTAAGCACGATGTTCACTTGCAAGATGACATCTGCAATTGATATCAGTGTGTTCTTGTCAAGTAACTGAAATTGCCACAAGAACTATTTACATAATAAAGCTTGCCAGTTACCTCTGTGCATAAGGCTGGCTATCGACTACTGCTACGCGAGGAAGCTAGAAAAAAAACTAACAAAAACAATATTCGTTTGTGGATTTTTTTCTGGCTTCCTTCACCAGCACTGGTAACTGACCGTAGAGTGTAACTAGATTGCGGACGATCAGATATCGTGATGATACACAGGGTCTTATTTAATTCGTTGTGGAACTTCGCACAGGATAAGACAAATTTTTTTTTTTTTTTTTAACCTCTGTGAAGTTTCACTAACTAATTTAATTTTGATCCTGTAAAAGGTGAGATCTTTTAAAGCCACCAATATTGACTGGTTGTCGTCGATCGACTGCATTCTAGTAACACCTTTACACCCGCTTGCAGCACAAATGACTAAATACGCTTAGCGTTAAACGAATTTAAAACATCTTTTGAAGATGACAGAGACAGAATCATCAAATCATGTTTTAAATATGTTTAGCGTTAAACGCATTTGATTAATGGTACAAGCGGGCCTTGCGTGCCGTTTCTGGAAACGAAATAATCGACGCGTTATTAAACGCAAGTCAAGAGATGCGATTGGCTGTTTATAATTCATTCAACCAATCACAGCAGTTGCGCGCGCTTGACTATTTGTTAGATCATTTTTGTTCCAGAAACCGGTGTTAAGTCTCACTTGTCTATGTTATCCGACTAACAAAACCATAAACCAATCATTATTGTTATGTATTCACCCTCCTCCTCGCCTCCTGTCACAGGGCATGGACATGTTACAGAACCACGGCCTGGGCGGCGGCGTGGGCGGCGTGCTGGTGAACGGGGCTGTGGGGGGCGGAGGCCTGGGCTCTCTGTCACTCAGTCTGAGTCTGGCCCCGCCTGGGAGCCAGCCGCCTGCGCCTATTACGCAGCACACGCTTGATCATATTAAGGTATTACTATCACTCCTGAGCTCTGAAGTATATGTCATGATCTCGTTGATAAGATATTCTCCAATGAACGCTGATTTATTATTAACGACTAGCTTTTGTTCGCATCCTCGTGAAGTAGGAAATAAATACCACCTTGTACTAATATAGGTTGAGAACCTGTTACCTGAACTGGCGAAATGTGGGCGGTGTACTATAGGTAAACCTCTGTCTAACCCTTCGGGAAAAATCAGGCGTGATGATATGTCATGTTCTATTATTGCTCATTTGTAGTGAAAAAATATGTTTACACCTCATTGATTGTTCAAATTCTTATTAATATTATACATGTAAAAGTTTGTGAAAAGAAATCAAAATTTTATCCTCAAAAAGATCGTGTCCTCGATCAAAACATCGGATGCTCCCAGAAAACGAGATAACTTGGAGTAAATCGCATACATAATTGCAACCGTGTGCAGGTGGCGCTCCGCCAGGCGGGCTACAGCGAGGCCGGCATCAGCGAGATCGGCGCGGCGCTGGCGCTGCTGGTGAAGCACGGCGTGCTGGGCCTGGCGCTGCCGGCCGCGCTGCCCGCGCCGCCGCTGTCGGCCGCCTACTTCCCGCTGCCGGCGCAGGACCCTCCCGCCGTGTTCGGGCCCATCGGGCAGGTCCCGCTCGGTATGTACTCAGGTTCGGACACACTTAGTATCTATGTAGCCTAATATACCACTTAAGATTTACGGCCCATTTCACCGATCAAACTGAACGCGATCAGCACAGCCGTAACGCGTTTGAGAGCTGTCAGTGTCAACTATCAAACTGACAGCTCTTGGACCCGGTTTCGATGTGCTGATGGCGGACAATTTAATTGGTGAAATTCGCTCTTAGTAGCTGCTGGGATGAAGCTCATTTCAGTACGCATTTAGAAGATTAACAAAAAAAACTAGATTATTCAATGGTGCGCTAACGTATAAATGGGGCTCTCAAATAAGGCTCAGCCCGCAGCTTCGTGACCGCGGCGCGTTTAGCGTGCAGTACTGCACTGTATAGATCTGATGAAAATTAACTGAATGGAAATGAAAAAAAAAAGCACAAACAACATTTTACTGTTACGAAACACGCGCCGCAATCGCGACTTTACAAGCTAACATGCCAACGGCGTATAATTAATTTAAAAAACGCTGTCTTTAAATTACTGTCGTGCTTTTTGTACGACAGCGCAAGCCCCATATATCTTATAAAAGAAAACAAAATCTTTGTACACTTTAGTCTGAAACAAAGATACTTCCTCCAAAAAAACAAAATATTACAACAAAAGATAAGAGCCTACATTTTCAAATGTAATAAAACTACAGTTCCTAATTAGACCAAAACTTCGTTAATTAATAAAAATCTGGCATATGTTGGCAACCTCTTTATAAATTAATATTACAATATGTATCTTGATAAGACCAGTAATTATGTTACGTAACTGATTATAATAATACTTCCTAATTAGCTCTAAGTAGACCTTGAAAATAACTACTTGTTTAAGGAAAACAAGAATTTTGTAAGTACCGTATTTGTTACTGGTGTTATCAATGAGTTATATTCTGGGGAGAATATTCTTATAGTAAAAAAAAAATATTGCCATCTCTCTCTTGCTATCTATGTATCCTCAATATTATGACAGTTTCTCTAATAAATATTCTCTACAGAACAACTTGTATAAAATGACTTATTTTGATTTTGAACTTAATAATGATAGAACTATACTGAAATCAGGAAATTCTCATTTTCTCCCAAAATGAAGAAATTACCACAATTTCAGCATATTTCTTCCCAAAATTGCTCTTTGAACATTTTGAACAGTATAGTTGAACCAAACCTTTTCCAAAATTGAGTTCAGTCCGGGCCGGCGCGAGCCCGCCTAGCGCAGATGATGGATCATGGTGCACCGGCTATGGTACCATACCTCACACGCTTCCAAATTCTAAATTTCACAACGCTTGTCATTCTGTCTTGGTATCTGATTGGCTGTCGCGACAATAATAACTTTCAATTATGCTTTTGTTCTCACTCTGCCGTGTTTTATTTCAAATGAGAAGTTCAAAAAACGTTTTCGTTTATTTTTGTTATGTTGTTGTCTGGTTCCAATACTAAATTGAATCAAAAAGGGTTGTTTAGACTAAACCTAGCTTGACTGAGCGCATTACAACTGCATGTGATCCAAATTGAGTACCAAGGTGTCCGCATTCCGGGCAGACACATACGTTGCCCCGGAACATAGGTGTCTAATACACAGACGTTTTTCAGGTGTGGATGTGATTTCAGATTACACACAGCAAATGATGTGGGCCTATAAGTGTTACCAAAAAGACTAATACATATCAGGCATCTAGTAAAATCCAGTGGGGCGTGAATATAATGACTTTTGAAACGAAACACGGTTATATTACTAAGAAAAGACTATGTATACTATATCGTTATAATTGCATGCTTAGATATTTTTTATGGTGTTTCAAGTGTTGTATTGCTGATCCAAATAACACAATTGGCTTACAGTTTTATTTTTTGTTTATTTAATATCTTTCAAAAGTTTTTCCAAATTCTTGACCATCGCTTTACCATACCATCTGTCGGCAATACATAACATGAGCTTGTGTCATGGACGAACGTTTATATTCTAATCATTTGACCCTAAATTCCGGACAAAATTATGGATATGGGTACCAAAGTTTTAATGTTGATTAAAACTTTAATTTGTATTCTTAATTATTGTATTAGAAAAATACTACATAAAAGATTAGTATAAATACATTGCTGACTGGATGTTCTCATTGTGATTATTCAACAGTGATTTTGATATTATTGTTTGGTTGCACTTTTTTATACCAAGTCCCGATCCATGACACAAATAATAGAAAGAACAACTTTAGAGTAAAATGTTCTAAATTAGAACAACGTTCTGTAAACTGAAATGTATTTATTTAAATTACTCTCTGTAAAAAGATTATTACGCAACTTTATATAAATTTTTATTTGGATCGTATTATAGTTTTGTCTAGATCTAGCGAAATTGTACAAAAGTTATGTAAGTAAAGTTAAGTTTTTTCTATGAAACACCAAAAAATATGGTCATCGGTAAAGTTGTTCTTTTGTGTTGTATCATGTATCTTCTGTCCGCGACAGCGCCCCGAGCGGCCGGCCCTGCCGGCAGGCGCTCGGTCACATTGCCGCACTGCGCTAGTGTAGTCGCTGTCACAACTCACAACACTATCCGATGCATGACAGTACAGTATACGTAGACTCACTTAGTCACAATTCTTTGAACTGTAATATTTCAGCGTGCAAAATATTTTTTGATGGAGATATTTGTCTCCATTCACATATCATTTCTTTGTGCTTTTTACGGCTTGCACTATTGAATTTCGTATGTTGCGTACCTGTATGTTAGCCAAGAGCTAGCAATCCTATCATTGTAATACGATGAAGATAATCTAAAAGTTCATTTTTATTTTACGATCCCCAGTTGTATGATTACTACTGGTGTATTCTGGTTTTCATATACATAAACATCTTCAAATCCTAAAATGTCAGAGCCAATTTTGTTAGTTGCTGGAAAAAATGGAACATAATTTTTATTTTATAGTCTAATTAGCAATGCACGCTGAAATATGAAGTCCCTTATTTGAGTATAATTGTAGAGCTGGTAAAGTAAATCACAGTCGGTAACTCGGTAGTAACACTACTTAGAAACACGTCGGACGAGAAGCCATAGAGGTCGCGTTGAGTACTTAGCTAGCGCGTGCGGCGAGTCTGCGGGCGCTGTCGGCCGCTGCCGCTATCGCTAACCCGAGCTCTGTCCGCAACAGCGCGAAACGTTCTAATGTAAGGTCGCGGGCTCGCGCCGGCCCCGAGCGACGGCGCGTGACGTATGACGGCCCGCAGGCGGCGCGCGCGGCGGCTCCTTAGAGCGTTTCGCGGAGGTTGCATTCGAGGCGCTTCGCCCCCCAGCCGTGGCGCCCATCTCGCTGTCGGCCGGCGTGGGCGGCGTGGGCGGCGTGGGCGGCGTGGCCGGCTTCCCCTCGGCCTCGCTGCTGCCGCTGTCCAAGAGTCCCACGCCCGCCGACGCGGGAGCGAAGGACTCCAAGAATGTGGAGATCGCCGAGGTCATCGTCGGGGCTATACTAGGTCAGTTACTCATGTGTTCACTTTTAAATTGATGTTTCGAAAAAGACGCACCACCGACGTCACTTGAAAACACTTTTTTTGCGATACTCATCACTGTGAAGTTTCGCCAGCTAATTTAACCCTGTCTAAAAACAAAAATGAAAATTGTCATGGTACCAACCACTCTCATTCTGTACCAACCCACTCACTACGATATTTTTCTGAAAATATTGATAAAGCTCGTGATCCGCTGACCTGTGTACTGTTGCATGTTACAGGCCCTGGCGGGCGCAGCCTGGTGGAGATCCAGCAGATGTCGGGCGCCAACATCCAGATCTCCAAGAAGGGCACGTTCGCGCCGGGCACGCGCAACCGCATCGTGACCATCACGGGCACGCCCACGGCCATCTCCAACGCGCAGTACCTCATCGAGCAGAAGATCCAGGAGGAGGAGCTGAAGCGCACGCGCCACAACGCCATCTCCGGCCTCATGCAGTAACACGCCTCGCACGGTACGCCCCGCCCGTACCGCCTCCTCTATCTCGTTCTAGCGTAGTATCTAGTTCTAGTCAAACACTGTTGGATCACAGACCGCGTTACTGCGTCGTCACCGTCACCATTGGCGCGAGTTACCTGACTCTAGTTAAGAAGTTTTGTTTTGTTTTATCTGACGGAGGATATAATTTATGCAGCTCTCGATATGCGTCGCGCGCAGCCTGGGACTGTGTGCGCGCCGCGACACATATCGACACATAGTTACCTATTTACAATAATACAATTTTATGTATATTGATTTTATGCATGTAACATAGATAGTGTTGACGTGGCGGGGACGCGCCCGCTGCTCGCTGGGGCTCGGGAAGCCAAATGTTCTAAGGCTGACTATTTCAGTTTCAACGCGACACTGGATTGTTGCACATAATAATATGAAAGTACAATACTAGTGAGTACGCCCGGCGTCGCTCCCCGCCACACTATATTTTACGTTCTTATCGTGATGACAAGTAATTATTTTGTTCTGCCTAGCAGACGGTTATTGTTGATTAAGATATAATAATGAAATATTGTGATATCTCCTATCACGGAAATTCCTATTCCATACACATATTATTTTTGTATATTATTCACCACAGCATACATTTTTTTTATTTACAAAGTTGATTTCATTGTAAATGTTACCATTGATAAGTTATTTTTCTTTAGTTTATTAGGATTAGTGATGTGGTTATTTGATAAATCTATCGACACAGTTACGTCTCGCTGGGAGATGTTATCGATACTTTTCGCAGCACTACGGGAGTTTAGGAGCTAAATCCTACCAAAGTTTTTTATTTACTGACATAATATATGACAAGCATCGACTTGATTACGGCCCTTGTATTGTACATTCAAACCAAAACAAGCCAGAGTGTAGTAGTATGGAGGAATCTGTGATTATGTACTTGAAATAACATGCATGTTTATGTAAAGTTCATAATCAGACGTACCGTATTCTGGCTTGTTCAGATTTGAATTAGTTATAAAGCTGGGATGCCTGTTCTTGCAATTGAGTTTCGTGTACTTCGTTAACAAGATGAGGGTAGTCGTCAAGCCGGTGCGCCGCAAGTACAAGACCCGAACGTTTCACTGCACGCCGGTTCACTTGGTCAAGTGCCACCCTCGTTTAATATCTTCGAATCGGGCTAGCAGAGTTTTTCATTCCTGATTTTCTCTCGGTAAAGATCTTTATTTTTTTATACATTTATAAACAAAATAATAATTATCTAATCATTTTAATATTTTTATTTTATTAGGAATGTTTCATAGTTATTCATTTGTCGTCGGTCTAAATTTGTCTTACGATATAAGTACAATTTAAATAATAATAAAATGCATGTCCAGAATAGTAGATGAAAAATAATAAAAAAATATTTTAAACATTTTAAATGCAGATTTCTATATATCGAGATGACAATATAAATGATATATTCTTATTTACAGTTACTATATTATCATTGAATATTTTATTTTTTGCGCCGTCGTTTAACCAAGACGTTCTTTTAGTGTCTGTTAGTGTCCGCACGCCGACGACTTTTGGTCGCACGACTCAGTCGCATCAGCGTCTGTGAAGCCTGCGATGGCGCAGAAACTGACCGACTAATAGTTCAATCGTAAAAAGATTAATGATCCTTTTCGATGAACTTTTTTTTGTCTAGAAGTCGTGTGCGTGCGCTGTACGTTAGATTTACATAATATTATAAACTGTGATTGTTTTCGTCGACATTGTCAAGGTACTACGTGTCAGTCTCCACTTAGTGTAGAAGCCGTTCGGTACTTCGCCGGAGGGTAGTTATAAGTTGTGTTCGTTTACCTCAGAAGTGCCATCGTTCTACAGGATTAGTGGGGTGAGCCTCTTCACATCTTCAGTGTCGATACATACGCGGTGCGTTGCGTTTGATTGTGACTTGTTGCAGCTGGGGACCCTTGGTATAATGTAGTAGCTTTCACGAACATCTCGAGCAACTGACAGTCTACAATCATAGGTAACAACTACCCGCTATAAAACTATTTTCGTGTACAACTCCGGTCCCGCGTTGGGCGCCAACGCATAATACGGTTACAAGTACATGCAGATACTAATGGGTGATAACTTACTACGAAGGCGGTGACTACAATCAAATGTGAATAAACGTATGAAGTACAAAAGAAAACGTAATCATAATAAAAAATATAATAATTCGAAATCGGCTTAATGATGAAGTTAATGTACGATAGTGTTTAAGAAATCGGAATTGAGAGACAATTTCTCGGCAAATTCATTCACAATTACGCGATTATAAATAATAAAATAAAAAGTATATAAATATTTTAAACTAATTAATTATTAAGGAAGTGAGCACGCTCGATTCGCCATAACCTCGTACTTCCGTGAAATGTGAAAAATAATAGTGATTATAACGTTGTTGTAAGTTTTCTCCGAGCGAGGCCCCGGCGTGCGCGCGCGCCGCGTGCGTGCGTCGCCCGCGCGAACATTACCCTGTCCCTCGCCCCGCACGCGTACGCGCCGCGCGAGCCGCGGACGCGTCGCTGTCCGACGACATCTCGTTGATACAAGTTGTGGATATTGTTAACTGATCTATTACATATATACGTGTGTTATGTAGTTAACATTGCGCAGTGTAGTGTGGCATTACAGTAGCTAGTTAATATATATTCAATCTTTAAAGTGTATAGGTAACGCTGTTGGATAAATTTCCGGTGTTTTTCGAATTTTCTCATCTAAACTATGTATATTGGGGGTAGGTACAGATATCGTCTTGTGTCAATTAATAAAAATATCTGTTTGTGCGTTCGCGGTGGCTATAGTATGGAAATAAGTTAAGAACTGAATGGATACTTCGAAGTAAAATGAAACGTACGTTTCAGACTATGCATAATATAATCGAGTAGAATTGATTGAACTGATTTTTAAGAAGTGGATTTTGAAATCTTCGTGTGTTTAGATAGGGTAGTGATACGGGATGGGGAGTAGTGATGCGTGTTGTGAGGAGTGTAGTGAGTGTAGTGATCGCGAACACACAAGCGACGGTCGTGTCGGCCACAGCCTGAACGCGTATCGCCTGTCACGTCGATTTAACAAGCTCAATTTTATCGGAACTAAATCTCGATTAGTCGGTACGTATAAGTCAAATGCGTCAATTAAAAGAAATGAATGGTTTCCAAAGAAAGATATATTATTTCACGGTTCGGGCGAGCTCTGGGGGTAGACATAGTTTCCGTCTCGTTTCTTCACTCTCTCTCTCTCTCTCTTTCTAAGTTACTTGCCTCTATTGTTGCTCGGGGCGGTGTCGCCGTGTGTCGGACACATTCCGGCTAGAGTTAAGTGTTTCTCATAGAGGGCGGTAGTGTGCGAGTGTCGTGACACTGCGCGCCACGACGCGGTCTTTTCTTTTCATGTTTTGAAGTAAGTAAGACGTCTGTTGAGACAGTCACTGTCCTCGTACGTATAATAATTTGTCTGTATCCTCACTGGCTGTACAAAGCGCGTCTTATCTCGACACATCGCGACCGCCGCGCCGACATTATGATAGTTATCAATGGAATTCTAGTTAGTTATAATTAACATAATTTAAAAATCAATATAATGGGTATAATTAGATAATTTTTAAATTAAAATTACTGGGAAATGTTAATGTTGTTATACAGAAATTGTTACAATATTTGAGAGTATATTAACGTGAGTACAGAATAATATTTTAGTGCGGTAATCATTATCTGGATAAAGTTTATCGCGTGGAAGATAATAAATAGTGCAACGTCGTCCCGATACTTGTAATAGTGCATGGCGGTAGACTCGCTCTACGGCCACTGTCCACCGCTCCGGACTGTTCTGTGATACTGAGTGCACGCATCACCGCACGCTTGTAGCACGCCCGCACCCGCACCCGCACCCCGCACCCGCCCGCACACGGACCGAGCACTGTGTCTGTTACAGGTTGTGTCAAATTATATAGAGCTCAGTTCAGTAGAGTAGAAGTACTGCAGCGGGTCCACACGCGCCCGGCAGTCCCGGCACCCGCGTACCACTCCCGCACTCTAAGATCATTATGTAAAGCTGTTACGATTAAGGAATTTCAATGTTGTAGGATAAGGTAGCTAGTTGTCATTCTTCATTGTTCGGATCTAACGGAGAGGTTTCAGTTGGCACGTCGCCGGCTCCTCCGCACGGTGGCCGCGCATCTCATCCTCCCATTTTAATTTTAATAGCTAAATGTTGTTGAATTTGTTGATAGAGTGGTTTATTGTAATTACTATAGGTAGTTTAGTGGGTATACACGCGAAGGTGGCAGCCGTTGGGTGCGCTAGGCTAGAGTAAGGTTCGATACTGTGTTTAGGAAAATGGCTGTGCGTTCAAGTCGAACTCAACATTAAGACATCACCATAACGCTTGTTTCTGATGGGCGCGAATCGCACACGACCCTCGCGCGCTGTCCGCGCGGCGCTCGCTGCCGGCGCTCGGAGCTCGCTCTCGGTGCTCGCCGCTCGGCGCCGACGGCTCGGCGCGCGCTCCACTCACTATCTGTATATAATTGCATAACATTTTTCATTTACGTTATTCTCCTTGCTCATTGTCATCAATTTATTAAAGACTGAGGAATCAACTCGCGCATATTGACATCGTCACGAACGCGTCCCAAACGGTAGGGATTTATTGTAATATATAATTGTTTATTAATCATTAAAATAAAAATTTCGCTCGGTTTCATGTGGGCTCGCTCGCCAGGGCGTAGTCGTGTGCGATTCCCGCAGTACACTCGCGGTGTTAAACTTTTTGATTGTTACACATCAGTTTAATTGTTAACGCCCAAGTTGAAGATTTCCATTAGTTGGCCGCAGCTGCGAGTGTACGGTGTGGCGACGTCGCGCGGCCGGCGCCTCTCGGCCTCTCGGGCGCCGATCAGTCGTTGTCTCATCAACCTTTACACATGTTGAGATTGATATGTTATACTAATTCTATTGAATTATAACTTGTTGCGTATTATAAGTATGTATAGAGCGAGCTCCGGCTCCGTACGTTATGTGTAAATGTCATACGTTGATAACATTTGTTGCTGTACAGTTCAGTGATGGAATTTTTATTTTTTATTATTAATATTTTTTGTTAACTTGGTTTACGATAAACGGGTCTGCAATGTTATGTAACGAGAATATAATTTTTAATTAAGTTTGAATTTAAAAAACAATGTTGAATAATAAATATGTTTTGAATTTAAAATTCACTATATTTTAGTCAATGTTTATTATTGTTTAGTTAGTTGTACTGTCAGATTGATTTTCTAATGAAGTGTTATTTTGCAATGTTGTAAATGATAAGAGGTAAAAATGGAAGGTTACAATGTCTTAGTGTTTAAAAGCTCGAAACCAATTGAAAGGTACCTTGAACATTGTCTATATTATATTAACATTAATAAATGCAAAAACTAAATGTGTCGTTTAATTTACTATGCAACCTAAGCTCTATCCTCTACGAACGAAGCGCAGTTATTTGTCGTGAGACTGTGCCACAGGCACTCCTTTGTTACCTTTGTACCTAGTCCAGTTCCTTTCACTATCTGCAGTTAGGTAACCAAGAACTAGTCTAGACCTTTAGACCATAAGCTACACTATATTAATATGAACTTATCGGTCTTAAATAGTGTCACTGACTCTGGCAGGGCCCCCATCAGGATTTTAATTTTGATAACACAAAAAAATTGTCGCCAAATATCAGAATTTGTCGGTCACTGGTTCAAAAGATATAAGGGTTTATGTGACCGATCCGGAGAGTCTCCCCAGCAGGGCCACATTTATATCTCAAAAACTAGGGCACCTAGCGAAGATCTGTTTTCTCGACAAATTATGGGATGATGGCCCTGCCAGGCAGTGACACTCTTAAATAGCTCAATATAATGAGCGGTATAAAGGTCGCGCTTGGGATACTCTCTCGCCAGGCAAGGGCTGAGAACTAGAACTGAAAACCTATCTGGGAAATCCTTGGAATCGAACCAAGTTTGATATGCTTCTGTGTGTAATTTTCATGTTTGCGGAAAAGGCGGGTAAGTATGTTCAACAAAACAAATTGACGTTGTCGTCACGGGCAGTCAGAAGCCCAAATGTCTGACAAGTTTAAACCCAAATGTCTATCAAGTTTAAGCCCAAATGTCTGACAAGTTGAAGACCAGTCTTACCAAGGGGTATCGTGTGTCCAGTAACTGTAATGGTTGAGGAAAGGCTAGGCCGATAGGAAACAAGTTATACGTTGGTTATCATTTTTATTATATAAAAAAAAATCACTTGCATACCTACATAATATAAAGTTCACGCAAAAATGAGATTTCGTACAAAAATACGAAGAAATGGACGGAATTCCTTTTTTCAGATCAAACAATAATTAAGTAAAAAACCTAAATAACTAAATATATGATTAAATAAAATACTTAATGGTTATTTTAATAGTCATAAAAAAACACGTATTTCAAAACAATAGCTGCCAAAAAAGTTCATACAAAACGTTGATCATTTTTAAACATTTCACTGGGTATAATAAGCCAATACGATGTATTTGGTAGGCACATAATAGTTATTTAGGGAACTGTTGTATAAAAACGCGAATGTGGGTTTGCACACGAGTGCTTTACTGCATAATTATTTACAGTTACAAGAGTTTATCAATACCCAAGATGGTTCTTTGCAATACTAATATCTAAAAAAAATGGCGGTATACGACGTGAATTTGTTTTTTCCTATAAGTTTTTTAATTTCCGTGTATAGGTACTAGCATACTAGCAGAGGCAGTGTTCAAATTAAATAGAGTGGAAAATGCCGCATGTTTGGGTGAATGCGGCGCTATAAGAATTGGCTGCATGATTTTTTTATTATAAAACCCAAAGACGATGGTAAATACGTGCAAATGCGCTGTGCCTTTTACGCTTCAGCTTGACACTTGTGCGCAAGCACAGGGAATATTAAAAGGAAGTTTACTTTCGCCTCGCATCGGCCCCGGCGTTTTTCGCTATATCCGACTTGGCGATTAGTTTTTAAATTCATAGATTTTTTTACTGGATAGGTATTATATTAGCAGTGCGCACAGATATTTAAATTAATAAATAATATCAATACTTAAATATTTGATAAAATAGATCTCTATCATATCAAAAAAGTTAAATTTATGAGATTCTTCCTTCAATAAAACTCAAATATACAGATATTGTAGAACTTAACACTGAAATGGTTCCGCAGCTATTTGATTTACTGTTTTAAAGTAACAGATCATGAAAATAAACTGCTTGACTTATATACACTTATTTTACCTAACTTATATGAACTACATAAAGTTATATTTAAATTGTTTCTAAACTACAGTGAACTGGCCGAAGAAAGTATATCTAATCGTCGCCGCCGTCACACGCCAAATTAAAAACAATAAAAAATACGCGAAACTTGTTGATTATCGATTTCATTTATCGCTCAATTCGCAATGATTTTTACAAGCATTCACGCTAAATCATTAATTCGATTTTCAAGAATTTGTTAAACTATCCACACAAAACTTTTCAGGCTAAACGCATACAGACCCGTAGGTACTTTTGAACTACCCTCAATTTATAAGTGCCTACTTTCTATTTATATTCGTTCAGTTCAGTTTAGTTTTTATAAGAGCTTTGGAATGTTCGAAAGCTTCTTCCAAAATTGTGCTCTAATGTTATTATATTATTTAATCAGACAGTTATCTACACGAGTAAGTGTTCATTCATAATTTCATAATACAAGATAAGCCCTGCCATCAGTCGGAACAGCTCAACGATTATTCCAAAACTCCTTATTGATGCTTCTCAAACAATATTGAAGTCTTCCATACGAGCTTACTTACGACTAATATATTTATTATTAAGTCTATGTTTACGAGAAAGGTAACATGTGTTCGAGGACAGTCACCTACCTACGTATAGCGTCGACTACAATGTGCTATTATAAAATCTACATACCTAGTTATTGTTATTACTTGGTTAGTAAGCGCAAACTGACGAAGTAATACTTTAGTGTATGAAGTAAATATGTTAAAATGTTATTCAATACTTTATATTTTCTACTTTTAGAAAAACTACGAAAATTAAATTCCTAGAAATGCATTCCCAAATAATCAGATCGATACAATAGGTACTCTGTGCCACAAAACTACAATTTATCTTCTAATTTACCTAACTTAGCTGTCATTTTATTTCAAGAGCTTTAGCTGTATAGAATCAGCCATTTACCGTGAGCCAATGGGTGCATGATATGGGAGTCGTGAGCGGTCGACTGCGCGTGATCATTTGTTCCGCGTGACTACAACCGCTAGTCGCCCCGATCGTTAGCATGAATAGAGAAGAAACAATACTTATACATTTATGAATAGAGAGGTCGAAAAGGATATTACTTGTATGTTTTTCAAGACATCAATTCCTTTATGGAAAAATATTGCGATTTTTATCTAAATACCATTGCCGTTGACTTCGCCTCTAACATCCGAGTAGCAAATATAACTCTTTGGATCCTAATAACACTATATTTTGGTTAGTTTCCTAAATACTATGAGACGATTTCGTACTGCGGTACATGCGGCTCGAAATCGAAACCATTGTAATGAGTAAAGCTTAGACTCCTGCAGCCAGGAGCTTCGGCGAATGGCTTCAGTTCCTGAACCATACTGGGGAAGGCTGGTCTCTCGTCAGGGTCCACCTGCCAGCACTGCAGGCACAGCTGGAAGAGCTCGTCGCCCACGTACGAAGGCTGTGACGGCCGCATGCCGCGCAGGATGCGGGCTGCGACGTCTTTATTAGCGCTATGGAAGTAAGGAGTGGCGCCTATCGTCAGCGCCTCCCACATGAGGACACCAAACGACCAAACATCAGCCTTAGGGTTGAACCTCGTCTGTCGTAACATCTCGTGGGAAGTCCATCTAGTGTAATCTGGGGTTTCATGCAAGGGTCTCATGTGGGATAACCCAAAACCGGACACCTTGGCGACGCCGTTGTCTGCTAGCGCGATGTTACGACAGCTCAAGCGTTTGTGTAAAATTTTTTTACTATGCAAGTATTCCATACCTCTAGCAATATCAACCAAGTACTGAAGCAATCTGTTTTCAGAAATAAGACAGAATTTGTTATTTTGAAGATCCCTGTGTCTGCTTTGAACAAGCAAGTCTTTCAAGCTATGTTTATTATCTTCTAGGACCACAAATAAGGTTGTATTAGTCTCACAGAAGCCTATCAGTGAGATAACATTCTCATGTTCACTGGACTTGATGAGCTGGTCCAGTTCCTGTAGCATCTGCTTCTTGTCGGGTCTCTCCAGCTCCCTGTCGGCCACCACTTGCACAAGCCCCGCGGTCTGGGCCCCATGCTGTTGTACTTTCCCTCTAGTAAACTTGCCGTAGCTGCCAACACCAACTATGCAGGAAATATCAATGTCTATGAGGTTTCTAGGTATGTTCCATAGCTTTCTTTTTAAGTTACTGTAATAATCTACTCTTTCATCTTCTTCTTGAAGGAAACTTGAGTTCTCAATCTCCATGCATGGCTCACTCATACTCAAAGGCATGGACTGGGAGCCTCTCTGTGATCTTACTATATGTATCCTCTTTCGTAGGATGATGAGTAGCCCTACTCCAATCAGCAGTAGGACCACACTGATAGCTATGGCTGCTCCAAGTGCTATCACCATCGGAGAATACTCTTCAGGCTCATTTATATTTAAAATAATTTTCTTAGCTGATTCTGCATACCTGATTCGTTTGACATGATTTTTTTCACTTAAAACTCCTAATGATACATCTATATCATTGGTTAATGGCAGGGGAGCATTATAGAATCCGTTGTAAGTACTTCTGTCTCCTATGATGAAATCATGGGCAATATCATCAGGGTCTAACTCGGCAGTGATGTAGTAGGGGAGCCCATTATGAGTGGCATATGTGTAGTTCCCAAGGGTAGCAACGATAAACCCTTGCTGGTATAACTCTATTGAGACTACAATCCTGTACATAGACACTGGTCCATTCACATTCTTAGCTTCAGGGATATGGACCACCATCCTGTCTCCTCTCCTCTCTCTGATCTCAATGTCAGGAGGGCTGGGGTCCGGAGTACCTATCACTGTTTCTACTGTAGTTGTAATATTAGGCCCTTCAAAGCCATCATTGACTGCAACCACTCCTATCTGGTACTTAGAACCTGGTTGCAGGTTCAATAGTTCAGTGTAAAAGGTTTTATTTGAGACTCTCCATTCAAGATCTATCAAGGCAGCATCAGTGTAGGTCTCAACCACAAAGGCTCTTATTACGTAATCAGATATTGATGAGAATGCATTGGGGGCGGTCCAGCGCACCCTCACTGTTGTTTCAGTTATGTTAGTAATGTTGATGGATGCTGGCGGTCCTGGGGAGAAGACTTCCGTGTCGTACACACTTGCGGCGTTCTCTCCGCCGCATTTTTGACTGTCATTCTTGGGGCATTGAGTACCACAAGAATCTTGAGGCAGTTGGAACTTTCCGGGCGCGTTCCCACAGAAACACGTCGACTCGTTACCTATGATAGCGTATTTATAGTACACTTGCTCGCAAGCCGACAAACAGACGTCCACGGACTGCCCAGTATGAGTGTTGAGCACATTTTCCGCCATCAGCTTGTAGCAGCCGATGTAGTCGCCTCGGTCGCCGCTGCAGCACCACGAGCACAACAATAACAACACAAATATGTAACAGTGTCTCTCCATTGTGTTCCAATGTGTAATTGACTCATTCAACTTTTCAAGCCAACTTGACGTTTCGTAAACGCCCGAAAGACAAGTCGTTTCTTAGAACACCCGTTTTTGGAACTGGAAATTCACGGTTGTAGAGTCTTTAAAGAACATGACGGATATCTTTGTGTATCATTTAAACTTAACATTACTACACCATTACTAAGTAAAATTACGAAAAATCGTACATAATGTACCGCGTTGCTTGTTGGTTCGTTATTATTTTGACATATATCAACAGGTGTTGCTACTGAATTGTAACGCTAATGAAATTGAAATATTTTTCTTGAATTTCTCGTTTTCTATTAAATAAGAAAAATCGTGCCTTTGATTAAAATATTTTCAGTATGCAAGATATAGCTAAAATATTTTATCACCACTCTAGTGTTTCCTGATGTCAGCATATTATATTGAGCTGATAACACTAATCGCCGAGTAAGGCTGGACACACACATTCTGAATTCCTTTCGGAATTCAAAGTCGGAATTCATAATATTATTAATTAAGAAAGCCCAGAATTACATACAGTTTAATTAAGCTCCACACACATTCTGATTTTTTTAGATTATGATTTTCTATTGGAATATTTAAGATTATGATTATACATAATTCATAATAATAATTTATAATTCTGAAACAATTCAATTCAGTTCCACTTTCATATCCAAGACGTTTGCCTGGGACGAAAACACGAGTCTACTGTTTTATCTGAATTTTTAAGATATGTATGAGGCAGCTAGCCGGAATTCAAATTATGAATTCCAACTCTGAATTCAGAGAGGAATTCAGAATGTGTGTGTCCAGCCTAAGTGGAGTTCAGTTCAGAAACGGAATTTAAAAAAACATCATGGCCATGCATGGCATTGACTTTCTATTGAATTAAAATGTGTAGATTCTAGGGACATTCCTCATTTCGAGTTGATGGAACTTTTTTATACGATTTGGATATTATTGATTTTCTCTACAAAAGTTTTGCGATTTGTGTGGTAGACCGTAACTACCTTAACTGTCAAGTTCGTAAATGAATGAATGAATGACGTCAATGTCAATCAAAATTTGAAATTTTGTTAACGTTGGTAAGGAAACGGCCGAAAGCGGAATAGAATTTGCTAATGTAATGTAAACAGTGTGGATAAACATTAAAAATACTGTAAAACTCAAACGATTTACTAAACATGTCTACCAGATCCGGGAAACGTAAGTTTTGTAAAATAGTGGTTTCACTGTGCTCAATTATGAGTATTTTTATGAGAATGAGACACGTTAGAATAACTGAGTTTTTCCGCGTATTGCAGGGATACACACTTCTTTGCTTGAAGATACAGCCACGACCAAGCAAGAACCGGATGTGAAGAGTGAAAAGAAGACTCGAAGCAAGCGAGTAAAAGAGAACTTAGACGAGCTAAGCGTCTCAATATTTAAAAACAAGAAACGTAACAATTATGTGAGTTACCCTACTGACGATGATTTACTCAGAGATACAGCGGCCAAAAAGGAAGGTGAGATGAAACCAAGCCGAACTTTACGCAAAAATGCTCTCAAAGAACACAATCCTGTTGAAAATAGTGACCAAGTGGAACTAAAAACTGAAGCGAAAAGTCTTATTAGAAAGTCACGCCGTTTTAAGAGAGTAGATGACGCCGAGGACACTGAGAACCACGAAAATGTAGCAGAAGAGGTTACAGAAGTGCCAAAATCAAAGAAAAGTATGAAAAAGAAGAAGGTAGAGACAGTGATTGACAATCCTCCTGAAGAAGCACCCACTAAGAAGTCTAAAAAGAAGAAGAAGAAAGGGAAAAGAACAAGTTCCACAATTGTTGAGGATGTCCCACACAATGATAATTCAAAAAATGATATTTACAATAGGAGTAATATGTCTGTTGATTCATTCCATAGCGCTGCAGGCAGCCCTTGCAAAAATGAAAATATAGTTACAGTACCAGACAAAGATAATAACTCATTCAACAAAATTAAAGAAATTAACAAACCTTCCAAAACTAACAGAAAAATAAACAAAAAAAATAGTAAGAACAACACTTTTGACAAAAAAGACCAATCAGTAAATAAGGAAAATGATAAGGTTGATGAAAATATAAATGATAACAAAAGTACTAAAAAAAGAAAGCCTGTTTCTGAAGAGATGGCTTTAGACCGATGTTTTGTCTCAATGGCCAGAGACAATCTTGAAAAAGGTCTTGATGATATTTTAAATGTGCCCCATTTGTCCAACAGCCAAATAAGGAGAAGGAAGTCTAACACAAAAGATACCACATTGGATCAAAGTAATATTTCAACAAATTTTGAAAATGATGTGCAAAGTAATTTAACTCTTTCTAATGTCAACAACAATGGAAATATAAAGAGAAGGAAATCGAATATAAAAGAAATGGAAGTATCCCTGCCAGAAAATATGTCAGAGGATGTAGATGATGTTATTAATAACGATACCTTTGACAAGGAACTGAGAAGAAATTCTCTAGCAAAAGATGTTACTTTTGACAAAAGTAATGCATCTATTACAAACAAAATAGTAGACAAAAATGTGGATTTTGATACTTCCAATATTTCTAACAAATTTCTCAAAACCAGAAGATCTATGCTAAAAGATAGCACATTTGACAAAAGTATTGCATCAATTGTAAATGAAATTGTTGATAACAATGTTATTACTGATTTAAATGTTTCCAATATTTCTAACAAACATCTTAAAACTAGGAGGTCTATGGTGAAAGATAGCACATTTGACAAAAGTGATGCATCAATTGTCAAAGAGATTGTTGATAACAATGTTGATACTGATTTAAATGTTTCCAATATTTCTAACAAACATTTTAAAAACAGAAGAACTACGATAAAGGAAGGCTCATTTGATAAAAGTAATACATCAATTGTAAAAGAAATTGTTGATAACAATGTTGATACTTGTTTAAATGTTTCCAATTTTGGTAACAAATATTTAAAAAACAGGAGATCTACGATAAAAGATAGCACATTTGATAAAAGTAATGCATCAATTGTAAATGAAATTGTTGATAACAATGTTGATACTGATTTAAATGTTTCCAATATTTCTGACAAATATCGTAAAAGCAGAAGATCTATGATAAAAGACAGCACATTTGATAAAAGTAATGCATCAATTGTAAAAGAAGATCCAGTTGTGGAAATTGATTTAAATGTTTCTAAACAGCATTCAGCAAGAAAATCTATTGTAAAAGATTCTAAATTTGACAAAAGCAACTCTTCCATAACAAATGTTAACAACATTGTGAAAGACATTGAACCTGAATCAAATGTATCTAACATTTCAAATAAGCAGCTTAAGAGAAGGAAATCAAATGTAAAAGATTCAACTTTTGATAAACAAGAAACTGTACTGAACACAACATTTGAAAAAGATAATAATGAACTAAAAAGAAAGTCTCCCCGAGTATCCAAGACACCTGACATTCAGACTGTACTGAACACAACATTTGAGAAAGAAAACAGTAATGAAGGACAAGAAAACCTCATTTCTCATTCAAAGTCCTCCCTTATCAGTTCAGACAACAGCAGTTTTACAGACAAGTCCGATATCTCCCGCATCAGCATAACAAGTGACGATACTTCAGAACATATCGAGAACATAGTCAACACCACTCCTTTACTCATAGAAAGCAGTATTGATGAATCTCACATCTCTATCACTAAACCAGAGAGTCCAAAACCACAAACTCCATTGAAACGAGAAGGGACGTTTACCAAAGAGGGTCCGGAGGTTCCAACTGCACCTGAACTAGAGACTCCAACCAAACGCAAATCGGTCCCAACAGCAGGCTGCACTCCATACCATGTTACAAAGAGTTCTCAGAAGAAGACTATGTTGAATGTGACTCGGTCGATAGAGAAGAGTGTCCATGCTTCAGTAGATCCTGCTCCGAGACTGACCAGGGTCATGTTCTGCAGTCCAGTGGACAACCCGGCCACATTCACACAGGAGAAGAGGAAGATCATCAAGTCCAACCTCAAGGGGTCTAACAAAAGCTTTGTTTTTGATGAGAATGGTGAGTAACTAATTATTTTATTTATTTAACATCAATCATTGACTCACAATAGTATCTTGGAAAGGTATATTAGGTACTGCTAAATATGTACAGGTACACAAATTATAGGTACTTATATAACAAGAGAAGACCGATCCTGTAAATAAACAAGAATTAAAATGACTTACTTTCAAAAGAAAATAAAATAGAATATAAATTAATGAAGGGTATGAACATGTCATGGGGCACTCATAATTAGAGATCGGATAATCGGATGCATATTTACCTAAAGTTGAGGTGTTGGCTATTATGGAATGCACTTTTATATTGACAATTAATTTTAAAACTGGAATAAACCGGCCAAGTGCGAGTCGGACTCGCACAGGCAGGGTACCTTATACAACGCCACGGTTCAAAGGTTCTGTACCATCACTACATTTTATTAAACAAAGTCCTCCGCCGCGTCTGTCTGTCTGTTCGCGATAAACTCAAAACTAACGATAACTACTACTACCTGCCTGATACTACTACGCGATAACTACTGCACCGATTTTCATGCTGTTTTCACCAATGGATAGAGTGGTTCTCGAGAAAGGTTTTAGTATATAATAACCGACATCCACGCGGGCGCAGACGCGGGCATCAGCTAGTTATCTATAAAAACGAATCAAAACAAAAAAAAAAACACGTTTGTTGTATGGGAGCCCCCTTAAATATTTATTTTTAATATTCAGGCGCATCATAGTCTATATGAACCATCTCACACTACAGCCGCACCGCGCTCGATGCAACTGTAATATGCACTTGCCTTTATAGACCAAGTATACTTACACCACACAATTTCGTTGCAGCTTCAAAGTCGCGCCCGGGCCGCAAGCGGTCCTACACTCAGAACGATGCAGACGATACCCGCGTCAAGCGCACGCGACTCGCTGAGGATCTTCAGCAGTCGGTAGACCGCCTGTCCAGACCCAGGACTACTAGTGCCACAGGTACCTTGTCATGATAATCTAACAGAGCAGAAGTTCAATTCCCGTATTTAAAAATATCAGCGACAATCAATGTTATAAACAGTTCATAAAATTTAAAATTAATTTTGGATTTGATTTTATGTGATTCTAATTATGATTTTAATTTTGGCCTTGATTTTATGTGATTTTAATTTTGGAGTAATTCTAAAGTGGAATTGATTGTATGGTAAGTTGATGTTTATATGTTCGGTGAGTTGAACTCACCTAATTTTGAGTAGGCTCTCAATATCAATCAACAAATAAGTAATGCATGATGTGCTTACCTGTAAGAAATTGGTACACTATTCTATAAGTATTGGATCTATCTCTTATCTTTGTATCGGTGTATTCAATTGTTGGTGAGCCAAATAAATAAATAATAATAAATGTAGGTAAGTAAACTGATGCTTTTTTTGTCAGATTGACAGAATGCCAACATACAGGAACAAAAATACGGGAATTGCTCCTCAGATAGCCAGCTACTATGACATGTATCAGATAGGCTACTGTTCGCTCTCTCACTAAGGATCTGCAGCAGTCGGTAGACCGCCAGAACTGTTAGTACCATAAATATTGACTAACATGACTTATTGCCTGCTCTATGTATTTTGGTTGATGTGCTGTAAGGGCTGCAGATTGCCAAATAAATATTAACATTGTGTTCGTGAAAATAAAATCGAAAATAAATAAGCCCACTCAAACCTAAGACGCGCACTTCTGACAACTTTAATGCGCTCTCGAACTCATGGAAATTTATTTATTTTCAACTTTATTTCAATTAGTGCAAGTGCGATATTTGTTTGGCAGTGAGAATTGCGTTGCGCTGAGTCTCGCCAGATGCTAGCTGTCATGCATTTTTCATTAGAGAACCACGGGCTGAAATGCAAGGCTACTGTTCTCCTGGGATTGTCCTCCGAATCCTCGCTTAACTACTTAAAGCATTTGCGTAACTACTTAACATCAGACAAAGTAAAAGTGACGGAGAAAGCATTGAATTGTATTTCTGTGTATAGTGGCCTATAAACGCCTGCATTCTGTGCTAATTCCGGGATTAGCAATCGGAACTCGGAACAGTCACAGTTGTGAACCAGCAAACGCTCTATTATTGAGCATTATCTAACAACAGTCAATAAAAAAATCTATCTATTAAATGAATCTATCTATCTATCTAATTGTTTCGATAAAAATGTGGGATTAGGATATAAATAACATATGTTAGTAGTTCGGCGCGCCTCACGGTTTAACGCATGTCGCATGGTATGGTAATACCAATACCACACACATATAACAAGACAAAGTAGCAAGTTAGTTTAGGAGACAGCAAACTCATATTGAATTATTAGTAATTACTCATATAAGATTTCGAAAGTATGTCTGATAACCGCCTTAATGAATTCGTCGAGCAAGAATTTCATTTAGGACTAATTTTGCTATCTACTTCGTTTCGATGGTAAATCAATCAATCTGCCTAGCCTTGTCCCAAATATGTTGGGGTTGGCTTTCAGTTACATGGAGCGACTGCCTATCTGACCTCCACTACCCAGACACTGGGTAATACGATACCCCTTGGTAAGACTGGATGTTAGACTTTCGAGCTTCTGACGACCTGTAACGGCTTAACGTGCTTTCCAAGTCACGGAGGAGTCTCGATATGTAAAGATGGTCACCCATCCACGGACCAACCCTGGCAAGCGTTATTACTTAGCCATGGGCACTAAGATGGTAATACTTCGTTAACTTTGTAAAAATAAGTAACTTTTATGTCTTCAATCGTGAAAGATTATGTTCTAAACCGCCACCAGCGGCGGAGTTCCAGAAGTATCCAGCTCCTGCGGGTTCAGAAGTATCTAGAATTCGTAACCAGAAGGGACTTTATGAGTTCCTCTTGCTCCTCCTAATAGGATCGCAACATACGAAGAGTCTCCCAGCTACGCAGTCTTCCGCAGTGTGGACCACTCAACCCAATCTTCTAAATATTCGATGCTAATATACACAAAATACAAATAATACTATTCTTGCTCCCACACTAGCCAAGTAGTTCGATTGGTCACATCAGATAGCAAGTAAATATTACCGCGACGTGTTCTGTTATCACTCGCCACCTGGCACCTCGTCACCTCCGCTACTTAGTCGATAACGGCTGTAATTAGCCTATTTTATTGTTATAACTACATTTCAATGTTTTATTGGTGTTGAAATAATTAGTGGCCCTGAATTAGACTAAGTATAAAGATCCTCTAACTAAAGTAATTTTCTTCTTGTTAAACTAATCCTTTCGATTTAGGCCTCTATAATCGGGCTTACTTTATTGTTTCCGGATTAAGCTAGATATCGATGGTGCGTTTCAATATTAACACCAAGACTTTGAAGATTGTCATGAGAAATAATTAAAAGATATGAAGGTTGAAAGAATTCACTGATATAAAGAGTAATAGGGTACGACTGCAGTCTGCACGACCTCCATTTGCTTAGAGAAAACTGAATGTGAAAACTGACTGTTTGCCAAGTCTGAGTCACCCAACTGCCATATTAAATACTTATCGAAATTCCAAAATGATTAATGTCCTTTGTCACAACTGACATTGAAAATTATTAACTTTCAAGTCATAATGACTTTCATTTCACATTTTAACACACTCACCACTAAACTAACTGAAACTCCACAGCCAAACTATCAGTGGTGACCCCAAAGAAGCCGCTAACTCCATCCAAGCCGAAGTCTGAAGGCAAGCCGCCCCGCACGAAGCTGCCGAACTTCGCCGCCATGCATCAGAAGCAGTTCGACAAGATGGAGTCGCTGGACGAGTGCCAGGAGCGGAGGGCCAAGAGAGCCAAGCAGCTGCTGACGCCTACCGCACCCCCTGGGCTGTTGGAGAGGATCAGTCCCAAGAGTAAGGAGGTTTTACTTAATACAGGGTGAATTATAATACGACGTATTCTTAGGAATTGATAGTGCAATTGATAGTACATACTTCCAGGAAGTGATAGTGTGACCCCTTTGCAACATTTAAGCACCCCATATAGTCTAGACGAAAATCCATGGGATTCGTGAAAATTCACGTTTTGTTTGTTACTAACAATTTCCCAAATGTATCTTTTTTCTCACCCTCAAATTGAATGGGTATTAATAGTACTTCATTTGGTAGTGAATTCGTTAACAAAGATTTCGACGTAACTAAAATTTCTGAAACTTCAAGCAGAGCCTTTCGAAGTTTATAAAGATGATTTTCCTATGGATAGGTTGCAGCCAGCACAACCACAGGTACTGCAAATATCGATTTGTCGGCCCGTAAACAAGTATGAGCTTAGATTCCTTTGCATACAATACTTAATATTGTTGTTATCAGTGTACTTGGTTGTTGTTGTATCGCAATCTCTCACACATTTCCTATACAGTTCCGTACTTCTTTTGTTTAAAGCCCCATTCTTCAGAAAAACTTAGCATTAGAATATAGTTTTCTGGTTTGAAATAACTTTATTCTCATATACAATAATTCACATACATGAGAATAGTAAATAATTTACTAGACTTGAAAAACTAACATTTCTCTATAATGAAAACTTTTTACAAAAAAAAAACAACCGACTTCCTGCAAAGTTAATAAAATTTATATGGGACCACCTCTGAAGCATGAACTTCCAAACAAAAAAAGAATAGGGAATATGCATGTGATTCAAATATGGGTCAAATATTTTTTTCTATAAACTATGTTACTTCAGAATTATGCCTCCATCAATATTTTTGAATAAAATTTCTTTTTGAGCGAGAAATTAATTTTTAAATAGTCCCAAAAAGCTGTGGGTAATTCAAATACTTGAAAAGGCTAAGAGCGGATGTGACGTAACAATCCGGGATAACAATCAAAATGTCAATGTCAAGTCAATCAACAAGTGTCAAGTCAATGTCAAACGCTCATAGAAAAAGGAGTGTTTGACGTTGACTTGACAGTTGCTTGTCTGTTTTCACGAACTGTGACGTCACCACTCCAAGCGCGCCAAATGGAGGGCGTTTAAATAGCCCGGATCGGTTGGATATTTTTAAACATTTTTTTAACTACTTTAAATTGCTTTTTTGCCGTCGAATTTTTTTTTAACTATTATTTGACGATGTAAACTATCGAATAAAAATATTTAAAAAATACATGCATATTCCCTATTGGCGGAGTAATCGCGTAACATGCATACAAAAAAAAACACGTATTGAGGACCTCCTCCTTTTTGAAGAAGTCGGTTAATAATGCACTAGAAATGTATGAAAGTCGAGTCCAGTAATCCCAATTTATAATACTTTACCTTATCATATTGATTACCAATCGGTACGTCAGGCTGCAGTCGAGATACCGATTATATGGGCTCCCTATTAGAAGCGTATCTTATCACCGGCCGAACATGTTGGTAGGCACAGTCGACACGTGTTTCCTATCTCTGTCTACGTATTTTGGATGGAAAAACACAACAATATTATATCAGGGTTTTTCAGTGAAATTGGATTGAGTCACTGAAAGAGATACTGTCATGTTAGTAGAAAAGTAGTCGTGATATCTTTGATAACTTGTAAAATGCCGACAGCCCATGAATCCATGAACGAGGGAACGGGCCTCCATTTTGTTCTTATGTCAACCGCAAAGTCTACTTACTGATCCTACTTTAATCACTGAGACAAAGACTCCTTTACAATCATGATTTCCTGATGCTTTCCCGGGATCCTGGTAGATAGGGAAACTCTAGTTCACTCTGCTCAAGCTCAAAGCAATTATTTTAAATAAACCAATTACAGGCACTTCTGAATTGTGAAGGAGTCGGTCAGTCAGAAAGATGAAGCCAAACGTAAACGGGCAAGAAACTGCACCGACACTTTGTTAAATCAAAATATTGTTACAAAATATTGGTTACATCATTATTGTTGAAATTATACATGTAATTTGAGGACCATGCAGACGCGCACGTTAAAACCGTCCGTTATATAAAGATTTAAAAACTAAATACAATAAGCCGTGGCAGCTAAGATATGACCAGTCCCAACTGACGGCGCCCGTTCACGAATATGACACATGCATCAGCACCATTCAGCTCAACCGGGAACTTAATGATCCATCAGCGAGACGTTAGACTGAGCATGATAATAGGTCTTTACCTATGAAATTGCCGTTCTGCAGTACTGGCCATTTCAAATCAAAATAATTTTTGTTTGGCTAAGAATTCTAATTTCAAATTAATTTTATTTTAAAAACATGGAATTCTTTTTTCAAAAGAAGTCATTTGTATAATGATTAGTGTTACATTTTCATCGCATTTCAATCTTTTTCGTCATCATGGATACGTTAAAAATTCGAGTAATTATGGAATATGAGTACCGTCGTGGCAGCAACGCGGCACAAGCGGCACGCAACATCAACGACGTTTACGGAGCTAACACTACAAACCAACGCACCACTTGTTATTGGTTTGCTCGCTTCCGTTCTGGAAATTTCGACCTGAAAAATGAACCTCGCGGTCGTCCGAAGACTTTGGTCGACAATGACGAATTAAAGGCGATTGTGGAAGCTGATGATACACAATCTACGGCTGAATTAGCAGCAGCTTTCGACGTTAACGTCAAAACAATATTGGTCCATTTGCGTCAAATTGGCAAGGTAAAAAAGCTTGACAAATGGGTGCCCCACGAACTCAATGATCGCCAGCGCGAAGTACGCGTCGAGGCGTGCCTTGCCTCAACAGACACACAAATGAAGGAATTTTGAACCGCATTGTTACCTGCGATGAAAAATGGATTCTGTTTGATAACCGCAAGCGCTCAGCAAGTTGGTTGGATCCTGGTTCAGTACCTAAACAATGCTCTAAACAAAAACTTACCCCTAGAAAAGTGATGGTCACTGTTTGGTGGTCTAGCGCCGGTGTGATTCATCACAGCTTCTTACCAAACGGGGTGAGCATTACTGCATATGTGTACTGTGAAGAACTGAACACAATGATGGAGAAGCTGGCACATCTCCAACCAGCATTGGTCAATCGCTCGTCTCCGCTGCTCCTGCACGACAACGCGCGACCTCATACTGCACAGCAGATGGTTGCAAGAAAGCAGATGGCTCCAAGTTGCAAGAACTGGGGTTGGAAGCTCTCCGTCATCCGCCCTACTCACCAGACCTTGCGCCTACAGACTACTACTTTTTCCAGAATTTGGATAACTTCTTGGCGGGAAAAAAATTCAATACCCGAGAGGCAGTACAAAATGCCTTTGAAGAATTTGTTGCCTCCCGTCCAGCTGATTTCTTTAAGAAGGGCATCAATAAACTGCCACTGCGTTGGCAAAGATGCATTGATTGCATGGGTGATTACTTCGATTAATACAAATAAAAAATACATGAAAAAAATTCGTTTAAATTTTTTCATACAAAACGGCAATTTCATAGGTAAAGACCTAATATAATATACTCTTAGCCCCTAGGAGGACACATCTGCCTGGGGTTACCTAAGCTTAGGCTGCAAATTCGAAGCAGCGGGTTTGCCCACCGTGGCGACATTTGAACAGTTCCATTAACCGCCACGCTGCCAGTCCTGCTGCACCAAATTTGCGACCTTCCTCTATCGAGGTATTTGTCTAAACCTTTGCCGCTTACGGCAACTACGGGAAGAGAAGTGGAGCCATTGTTCTTTTATAATAACATAACATTACGCCTGTTATCCCCGTGGGGTTAGGCAGAGGTGTACATGAAGTACACCCACATTTCGCACATTCGTATTTTACAATCAAGAATTGATAAGCTAAGGTAACCTGTTGAGTTCAGATACTAACTCAAAACAGAAAGACGTCACACACGCGTGTAACATCATCCCTCACTTAGTACTGATGTCGCGGGAGCCGACATCCGGCGAAGTTGATTGATTAAGTGCTCCAGCTGATCATCCGTCGCTCCGAGTAAGCAAGTTTGTAGCAAACAAAGGTTTGAAAGACTTAATATGTTTTGATTGAATAACAGTTTTACACATGACACATGACGCCTATAAGCAGAGGTGTGTGGTACACCCACATTTCACCAGTTATGTTTAAGTGCCATGTAAAAGAGGTTGAGCCTATTGCCATACATCTACTGGGTACAAAGCCAGATGGAGCCAATCCGGGACGCTACTAAGAAATTCCTGATGGGGAAATCGAACCCAGGATCTCATGCTCAGCAGGTAGTGCTTGCAAACACCACACCAACGACGCAGACAGGAATAAGTACCCGTTTGAATGTTGGATTATTTGGTGACTGGATATCAAAAGTCCAAAGAAGAAGAATTTATCTTCACATAGAACCTGTAGTACTTAGTACATCAATATTGGAGTAATATATAATTATGAATTACTAGCAGCGCCCCGCAGTTTCACCCACATAAGGCCTGATCCCGTGGTAATATCGGGATAAAAAGTATCCTATGTGTTAATCCAGGTTATAAACTATCTGTGTGCCAAATTTCATACAAATCCGTTCTCTAGTTTTTGCGTGAAAGAGTAACAAACATCCATCCATCCATCCTCACAAACTTTCGCGTTTTTAATATTAGTAGGATAACAATACAATACATACACTTTATGTATTGTTTTGTAACCATCAGTTATCAATAAATAATCAACATCCGAAATTGCGACAGCAGGCCGTTTATTATTTTGCAAAGGGCAATGTCCAGCGGCAATTTATTGATGATCATCGTAATCAGCCGCTGGAAAAATAACATTAGATTGAGATCTAAATATTTACTATATTTAAATATTTTAGGATGAAACAATTTATGTTTTGTATTTTTTTTTCTAATATTTTTACCATGTAAACATTCGAAATAGTGCGTAACTAATAACTCTGGACTAATAATTACAATGATTTCGTGTTGTAATATTATACTACATAAAAATCAACTCATCAGAATAGAACCAATTATTCGAACGATGACAATGTAACCAAACATACATACATGATGGCATCGGTATAGTAATACTAAAGCCTTAAACAGACAACCTGCGAATGCGTCGCAGTTCATTGTCCTTCACAAGAACAACAGAAAACATCAGATTGCAAACACGACGACGCCTAAAAACTATGTACTCTCCTACAATAAACATATTGAGTACTATAACGACTCCCAAGTCCATAAATTACCTATTGGTTTAAAATGAAAAGCTTTTAGTTTAACACGTAATTATTTAAATAATAAAATCAATCGATAATATGTCACAAGATGATGCGCACTGTCAGCTCTTCAAGCTGACTCTATTATTTTCTTATCCTCTAAAACCAATAAAGCGTTTTTTTTTCTTAATCTTATGCCATTATCTTATACCAAACTAGCTTCCGCCTGCGGCCTCGCCCGTGCGGTATGTCGATAAAAAATAGCCTATGTCCTTCCCCTGGGTGCCATCTATCTCCTTACCAAATTTTATCGAATTCGGTTCAGTGGTTTAGGCGTGAAAAGGTAACATACAGATAGACAGACAGAGTTACTTTCGAATTTATAATATTAGTATAGATGAAGACAAAACATTAGACAGACACAACAAAAATTAGGCTATAATCCTAACTGGTGTTTCTTTAGGCAGAGACTGATGGCCCGAAAGTCTGTTGTTGACCTATAAAATGATATCGATATCGATCCGTAACGCCATATGTAGATAACAGTTATCTGTGATATCGCAAGCGTGAGTCATCTCGCTCTCACGATAAGTGGTTAGCAATCATAACAAATCTCTTTACACTCTTAACCTAAATACCAGTGACTGTAATTCAAATGTACAGTGACTGCTCCAATTTTATGTTGGGTTAAACCCAGACTGGACCAAAGTATTTTGCAAGAAGTTACGTTTTTACACTGTCATGTCACATTTACGGATGCACATCATAAAACTGACAACCTAGGAAGTAGCTTCAACTTACTGACTAACTGACCGACTCTTTGACAGTTCAAAAGTGCCTGTAAATGGTTTAATTGAAATAAATGCTTTGAGTAGGTATGAAAAAAAATTATTGAGAGCAAATATTCTTAAAATTTTACTTCAGTACAGGTTTTCATAAAATATTTTTCAGATTAAGATTGAAAATTGTACAAAATAAACGATACTAAGAAAATAATGTGTTTTCCCAGGATTCATTACCCTGAAATGTGATCCTAGGTAGGCCATTGGTGTCATTCCCATGCAATGTTATGTGGAAATCGTATCCTCCCGGCCTAGGACATTAGGCGGATGCACCGCGTCGCTAATATAGGTCATAAAAATATGTTTCAGTATCACGTGTCATCTAAAATAGCTGTGCGTGTAAATAGCGAGTAATGTTTCTGAATGAATATTCCTTTCCAGATTCCCAAACTAATTAGCTATTCATCAAATCATTAGATAAGTAGTTTGAAAACTTACTGGACGAACAGCAAGACTCACGTTTGCATTTATAATTTTAACACCCAAAAATTAATGAATATTTGACTTTTAATTTGCAGATAACACAGAATCACCAAAAAAGAACAAAGAGGTAGCTAAACCTAAAGAGAAAACCGACACCCCCACAAAGAAGTTACCCACGCTGGAATCTTTGCGACCTGGGTTCACCAGATTTGGGTTCAAATTGAACCTCGACGTGAACCCGTTCAGCATACCGAGCAAGACGGCAGAGAAGCCGAAAGAGAAACCTGTTGACAAACCCAATGGAATAGTTCACAGACAGGGAATATTGCCATCTCTGGCTGGTGCCACGTCCGTAAGGCGTGAAGTTGCCAAGCTTGCGGTTATGAGAGAAAAGTCTTTCACAGACAGACGAAATGTGAAGAGAAATGAAAACAGAACCGTTATCAAAGGCGTCAGAACTAACAGAAGGTTCGAATTACAAATGAAGATGAGGAATATAGACTAGGTAGGGTAGTTGTAACCTTGTAGAATATTCCCATTAGGGAAAGGTGAGTTAATTGATTTTATGGTCGAGTTAAAGCCTTATTATAGGGGGCGATAACATTTTTTTTTAGGTGTAGCCCACTGTGACGAAATTGCTAACTTTCATGTAAAAATCTGGTTATTTTTGCATGTTTTAGCCACATTGGTAATACAGTTTTTTATGTCTCCAGCCTGGACTTTGGGTCATCAAAAAACTGTTGACAATATAAAGTTTAATTTTTCGTGTTTAGTTTTATACTTATATAATAATATAGTTTTTGATAAGCGCCCCATACTTTAACAGACAGTGCCATATTTACTACACTTTTTATAATTCTGTTTGTTTATACAAAATATTTCGTTTCTTCTTTCTTATAAAAGATTAGAGGTCTATCCACACAATATATCAGGGAGTGGTGGCAGGTGCGGTCTGCCCCGGACCCACAGTCCTGGGGCCCCAAAACTCGAGAAATACTTTTTAACCTCAGACCAACAAAAAAGTTTTTAACCTACTGACCGGCCAGTACGACAAATGTTTTCGTGCACATGCCGCCTCTGTCGTAGCTATACGACGGAGAACCTATGTTCGTTTTTTGTTTTTGTTTCATTGCACGACCCGATAATATCACTGCTGCTATAGAGCTGGGCACACGGTAATTGATATTTATAAAACCACGAAATGAAATTATTTAAAATAAAATATAAGGTAATTGAATGATTTTATTTATCTGTAAATAGATTTGTACAAACAATTTACACATCAACAAGTCAAGCGGTCAATAGGTTAATCAAATCCCAAACAAAATCAAAATTATATTCGGTAAGTAAAAGGCAATTTTATTTGGGGGCCCTCTACATATGCTGAATATACGATATGTAGGGTGCCTTACTGGGCGGGGGGCATTTAGTTTTCCTGCCCCAGGCCCCACTGACAGCCTTAGTCCACCACTTGGGACGTGAGAGGGCCGTGGCACACACAGAGCAGGAACTGAAGCTCCGTCGCCGGCCCGGAAACGGACGTGTGTGAACGAGTTCATATAAAATGGTCGGTCCACGGTCCGTCCACGTCCCGGGCACGGCTTTGATATGTGTGGTTAGAACTTTACCCTTTATACTACCGGAGAGGCAAAGAGACGCGTTGAAAACCTGCAAAATGTTTGCGTGGGCAGTCGGCGGGGGATGCTACTCGTTTGATGACGTCTTCTCTACGCCTACACACTCCATAGCGACCATTTATTTTTCGAGCCGTTTTGCCAAGCAACACAGAACTTAACAGTATTAACAATAGAGCCTTTAATTTTGACTTAATATTAATTGTTACTTTAGAGAATATGATGTTATTACTAACACTGTTTAATGGCATAATAGTGCCATCGTAATCATGTAGTGATATTGTGTTTTATAGTTATCTAACAGATTAAACGTCGATTTCATTTGATGTGTTGTGGTTTTATTGATAAACGCGCAGCCCGACTCGTGGGACAAGCTATATAATTGTTATTCGATCTGCTAGCTTCTAGGCTTATAATATTCACCAAGTTATGGCCCACCATGTTTTTTGTATGGATGGCGCTATGGACTTCAGAATGTTTAATTAATTATTACATCACGCAAAATAAAAGGCAATGCATACATTCAAAAGTCCATTTCCAAACTAAACTGCTACCTACAAGAATCTTTTGTTGGTACCTACTTAAACATTTGTTAAAATGTCGACGAATGAAAGTGGTGCCGATTCTCTTGTACACCGAACTAAACAAACTAAACTATCACTAAAATTCCTTACTTTTTACTATGAGAATCTGCCGAAAAAAATCTCTAAATTTTAAAATTATTTTGTCAGAACTAAAATCGAATTTGACAATCGCCACTCCACTTGGTACCTACTTGTTTGCCTACCACGTGTTTTTTTTTGAGCCGGTGAGGCGCGCAATGTGGCCTTCTCGACGTATTTTGTATGGAATTTTTCACTTTTTGGAAGAAAACAAAAAAAAAAATTATCAACTTGTTGAGTGGTTTGCGGGTTGCAAAGGGGGTCAAAATTTTCATTATTTTAACGATAGGACACACCGTTTTCGAGATATAAGCAAAAGAAAATAAAAAAAAGATACAGTACCGTTTTGCAACTGAATTCGAGGTGTTAGTTTGAATTTTAGTTCATGACATCTAATTTTATTCCACACATTTTTAATCGTGATTAAAAATAGTCAGAGTTAGGTAGAGGATATTCGATATAGAACGAAAATGTTGGTTAAAACGTCAAATTCAGAATAGCATTTTCACTAAATGAAAACTCAGTGCCATCTTAGTGCTGTCAAACTAAATTATAGTTAAGTTGTGTCACTTTAGTCTATTTTCAGAATAGGAAATCGTCGTTTGACAGGAATAAACTAAATTTTAGTGATTTTTAGTTTAGTTTAGAGAATTTGTGACAAGAGAATCGGCACCATTGTATTCACAAAACAAGATGGCGGCGTTAGTTCCAATTTTGACCACGCGCCGTAAAAACCTTGTAGCGTTGTGTGATGATTATCGTGTCAATATATTTTTCGTCGAATAATTTAGCGGTCTCCAATTAATGGCACTGTCTAACTGTGGTGATCTTCCTACAGCAGATGGCGGTTGCCACATAATAAATCACAACTATTGTCATAAAAAAACATAAAATGCTATAAAAAATATTGACACCCAATGAGAACTAGGTTATTAATAGTATTGAAAAGCTTTTAACAATGTAAAACCTAGATTACCTAAGTGCCTATTGTAATCCTTGAGTCTGCCTAGCCTATTCCGTGGGATAACTAGCGTTAAACTCGGGTGGGAAAATTTTGCCGTTTTTTACAGTTGTTTGAACATCTGTCTAGCGTTACATTCCTCCAGCTGCGCTGCATCGGTCGAAAGTGGTGACCTTTCCTATCATTGACAGGTGGTTCATAATCTTCTAAAATCAACAGTTAACCAAGTATACAAATCACAAAAAAAATTAAAATGTTTTGTGGGTAGTTCTGAAAAATATTCTTCTATCATTGGCAAAAGCCATGAAGTCGCTCCAAATATAATTATAATAATTTTGTATTACTATTAGTTCACTATTTATGCCAGGAATGAACTAGGCTGATAGTTTGCTGAATAAAACCTGCCGTTTAATAATTTTCGCCAAAAATACTTGTAAGTAGGTGCCTAAGTAGTTAGGTACTGAACTACTTGTTTGTATTATTTTATTTCACAAAGTAACTTCATCATCTTCAGCGTGCTACAGCTTATAGTTATTTATAATACGCAACTGGACATAGTAAGGTAGTACTACTGTCTGTCTACCCTCATGGGACCGCGAATGCCACCCGCTTATCATCCATTGTTATTTACTAATTGAAACAAACCTATTGTTATGCAGGGTCTTCGTTGTTCGCCGTGTGATGTTATCGCTAATAATGTGGTGTAGTGTGAATTGTGATTGCAAGCAACGAGGCCACTAGACGGATTGAAAAAAGTTAAGCAGCTGTTGATATCCTGTACTTTACTTTAGCTGATGTATTTGCCATCGAAAATTAATTTACTAAAATGAATGTTTCCCAGCCAATACTCCTGAAAGCCAGAAAAATGCCGAGATGATGAAGCTCGACGAGTCCCGGAGACACGATTCAACTGTCAAGGAGGAGTAAGAAAAAACATGATTTTCACTTATTACCTACCTACATATTTTTTTTGTATTTTGTGAGAATTAAACCCACCCAGAACCTATAACGCAAACTGCGCCCACGCAACGCAACTAAAAACTTCTCTCAGTCACACAGACCGGAATCTGAACTCGAACCCATGACCCGTAGCATCGAAAGTAATTACTCAGGCACTGTACTATCAGTTTATCAGTTATGCATATGGAGCCAATTAAAAATAGCTTCAGGAAGGTACTTAAATATGTAAATGTGGAAATAGTTGATGACAACCAAAGGATTTACCCAATAATAATACAGCGAATAAATAAAAGAAACAAAGTGACTACAATCAGATTTATTTAATGTTCTCAACATAGAAGCACAGCATGGTATTACGGAGCACATCTGTCCACTTGTCACACGACGAGTGTCTGCACCGAGGCGTCGCCGCACACTGCTCTTGTTATGATTTAAATACATTTAATTCATTACACAGTCATTACGCAGGCAGAATCAACAAAACAACTTTTAAAAAAATCTATGGTAGAGGAATATTACTTTACAAGACTATTCAATGTAGTAAAGCTCTTGTAGGAATAAATAAAGTTGCTAAGAAAATACGAGATTTACAACATCAAGACAAGATCGTCAGAACAATCGCTTCACTGTGCTTATTTTTAATTCCCATAGTCATAATTTACCATAGAGTTGAACATCAATGTCTCATTGTATTAACAGCTGTAATTACAGACAAAGGCGCGATACATTCTGCCAGAGGTCCACCTACGTAATAACTGGACAATTTTCTTTATAAAATTACCCCTTGTGCACTTTACAATCTCACTTATTGAAATCAATCATTCACAATAAACACTTGTACTGTTAAAATACTATTTAAATACATTGTTAGGGAAAATAAATATCTCACTCTAGTGGAAATGCTTAGCTTTCATTGTACAGTAAGTATATAAAATATTTGTTTTTGTCCATTCTTCTATCGTTGCCTTTAACTGTGGGTTGCGTCAGACACATAAGAAACAAATACCTCTATAAATAAGTTTTATCAAGTAAAAAATTACTTATCAAAGTTTTATCTTACTCAATGCAAGTAGACACACGTGAAACTAAATAGAGAACTACCGGCACCAATTTATTAAATTTAAAACAAATAAATTAATGAATTAATTCAGAGAGGAGAAACTCTCCCGTTGGGATGTTCTCTTTACTTAATTAAATAAAAACCAGCTCCATCTTTATGAATTCCCAACACGAATTATCCAAATTATTCATGATTACAATATATATTCCTAGAATATTAAACTAAATAAAACGCCTCTAATGTCCTTTTTACTTAATTAGATCCCAAATCATACCTAGAGAAAGAATAACTTTTAGGTTTCCCTGTCGCGCTCATTCAGTCTAGTTCTAGATCACCAAATGACGCAAATACAGAGTAATTTTCCTAAAGTAATAAGTCCTAGAGATGCCAGTGACGAAGTAATCTTGTGGAAATTTTATTTGCGGACCAAATCAACTTTAGTTTTATGCCTACAATAAAACGAATATTTCAAGAGGCCTACTTGATTCGTTCGGAACTTTATACCCTTTGGGTGAATTGGGCATTGGTATTATTCGAAGTAACCACAAGCAAAGCGGGTTTATGTTATTATAGAGTACCTAGGATACAATACAAGCACCCATTATAGCACCCAGTCAGGCTATTGCCTATGAATACCAATACAATGGGTTAGTATTTATTCCGCGAATTACTTTTTAGTAGGAGGTCTGTACGACACGAGTTTAGGAGAATTGGTAGGTACATGTGTATTGACATAAGAAAATGGTATATGTATACAATTGAAATCACATGTAGTGTAATTAAAAAATAATTAATAAGTACTCGTAGGTATTTACTTTCGCTTTACCAATCACTTGGCGCCAAAATCCGCCATCTAGGAACAATTTTGGGGGGTCAATGTTCTAGCGTGTCGTTATAACTTTTCAAATATAATTATCTAATAGCTCAACCTTGAACTTTTATTGCTGTGGTTTTGCTGACTCCCTAGCGTGTGGCTGCCAAGTTCAATACTTTCCAAATTAGCGACTGTTGTATGTATAACACTCAAGGGTAAACACAATTATGTTACCATTAGGTATTGAATTTGATGAATAGGTAACTAGTTCATGTTCGTCGGCAGGGATATTTCTGAAATAGGTACATCAGTAATTTAGGATACTTATTTGTTTTCGTCAGAACGATGTAACCTTTCAAATTTGGAAAATGCGTCAAAATCCGAATCATGAAAAGGAGCTGTCGAAATATGAACGACTACCATTTGTCCACTGTGCCAAATAGGACTAGGATTTTGGCTTTCTCTTCATTCATTTGTAGGACTCTCTGTAACGTTGTCATTGGTACATTATTTTTGTTGATTATCAGTGAAGGTATCAAACTTTGGCTGAGTGGAAATCGGAAGGGAAAACGTGAAGCATAAATTGCGACTCCCAGTATTTTTGAAATAAGAATCTTACGTTAGCAATAAGGAGAAAAACGCCAGGGGGCATCGTAGAGTACCGCACCGCACAGAATACGTAATAATTGGACTGCGCGGAGTTGAGAGTCTTATTATAAGATTCGTCTCAATCTCTGAAGAGTTCTTTTCTAGAGTCGGAACACGCCAAATACAGGGCACTCAGAAATGCGTTCTTATTCTTACCTATGCATATCGTTCCTACGCCTATATATACATAATATGTTCGCATTCAGTGTTAAACAGGAAGACGACTCAAGTTTTTCGTACTTAGAAAAGACACCCTAAACACATATTTAAAAGTTAGGTACGCACGGCTACACATCAAACTATACATTTCCAGTATAAGCTGACCTCGAATTGTACGGAAATCCTCTACAATGCGAGATCAGCATAAACTGGAAATGTATAGCTTGATGTGTAGCCGTGTGTACTAAACGTTTTGCGTTTCGCGAATCAAAAGGCGCAATAACTTTCTCATTTGCAAGCGCTAAGTAGGCAATGGAAAGTGTCTTATTAATTAAGGCATTGTCCTCAATACTGCCATCAAATCTATACGTTGAAGTTGAAGAATCTAAAACTATATTAATAATTCTGGAAACTGCATAGTTAGTTTCCCAGTTTAAAAAATATTAGTAGATTTTAAAATACTCCCGTTATTTTTTTTTCTATTCAAACACGAACCCGAACCATTGTTGATTGAACTGTCAAAACCAAAACGTTGCCAATTGCAAAAATGCATTGTTGGCAGAATTCCCTTTCAGCAGAGGCTACGATGAAAAAGTAAAATAGATCGAATAAAAATGGGATATAAAAGCTTGGTTACGCCCCTATTTATTTACCCAGCAAATATTTTTAGCTTGAATATGTGACATGGTCACGTTTAGACCGTTTAATTTAAACAAATTGTTACTTATACGCTAGCCACAAGAATAAAATTGTCAATGATACTAATAAAATATATTAAAGTTAAAATAACAAATAGGATCGCGGTATTACTATAACAGGGCACGTTTCACGTCCTACACGTGCTGTTCAATGTCGGTATCTCATCAGTTTAGTTATATTTATGTTGTAAACTCAATCGATGTTGATAACATTGGAAATTGTACCTATTTGTTTTATTTATTATTCGATTTCAGATTATTAAAATATTGCCTCGATGGAAGATAATAATCACACACATAACCAAACCCGCACGTCTTGTTTCCCCGAAGGGTTGGGCAGAGGTGTAGTTTGTAGCACAGCCACATTAATTTCGCCAGCCATGTTATAAGTAAGTCCCATGTAATAGGGGGCGAGCCTATTGCCATCAACCGTGCACGAACCCAAACTCCGGGCTGCTGGTGAGAAATTCCTATTGGAAAAACCCAATAATAATTTGCCCGACCTCATTCTCAGTAAGTGTTTGCGACCACTGCACCATCGAGGCAGTTTGAAAATAATTATCTTCACAAGGAAAAAATAATGACAGAATCAAACAATGCTTCATAGCGAAATGTATCGATTAGATTATTATGTGTGGCGTTCATTGCGCTCTTGCCAAACTCCACCTGCGCCCGTAAATGAGTCTAGAACGAAGAATAGGAATTCCCAGGATAAAATCATGCTGAGTATTGTGAGTACCCTCATAACATAAGGGAAAAACACTCTTACAAAGACACGTTAAAGTAAAACGCGCGCGTCACATTATCGCTAAGATGACGTCACAGAAATATTTGCTGAGTGAACAACTCTTGTGCCGTGTAACGTCACGTTAAAGGTCACACGGACGATATTATGCAGAATGCAGAACGTGTAGATCGCTTTGAAGTGTTTAATAGTCGCTAACTGAGTCGCATATTAAGTTTATGAGTTTCTCCCCCAGGTTTTTTTGTAATTTAATGCAGCTACTAGCTCAAGATTGGATTTGTGCCCAATAAATCTAACATGACGTAGACAGACAACTGTGTTAGTACCATTTCGCCGTATATCTCACCCTCCTAAGAATCTACTTTTAGAAAAAGACGGGATAAACGTTTTAGTCAAGGCATTGATTGATCCCAAAGTTGAATTCAATGCCGACTGCGACGATGACGTAATTTGTCATAACAATCTATAATGGATGCTTAATTAATGACACTTCAATGTTAATTGAAATCCGCTCTAAGCTACGGAGTTAAGTAATATAACAAAAATATTCGAACTCAATAAAATTCTATTGAACACTAGCTTCACGAAGGTGCTGAAATAATAACGGCCAACTCGATTTATCCAAGCCACGTCCAAACAAGTAACACAATTTGGCTGTCGCTGAAAGCTGTACAATCTGACAGGCTAGCTGTAACTAGATTTGTAAAACCTACCGACCTATTCTGTAAAAATCTCGCCGTGAAAACTAAGGTGAAGTGACCTGTCATTCCACTTTGACACTATTGACAGCTAACTTCACATAAGTTATCACGAGATTTATCCAGAATAGAGCTGATATATTCTCTTTATGACATCCAACAATACTTTATTGCCCCTGCATGGATGTTATTGGGCATAAAAGAGGGAAGACATTCAGTGATTGTCAAATGTAGGCAAGACAAGGTAGGTAAGTACCTAATAAAATTTTGCATTTAAAGCGAATGTCGCTAAGCCCTAATACCTAATGTCGCTAACGCAACCCACAGCAATGGCTTATGGTCATCGGTTGTCCATTTTTGTGCCTCAATGGAGTTAATTGACCATAACATACAGTCCACCTTTATGATACTGAAATGGCTACGTATTATAATACTTTCTATTATTTATAGGTAATTATTAACACTAGGTTTACTACAGTTTGGCATTTCATAAAAAAGAAAAAGTAAAAAAACTAAGCATTATTTTATATCTAAGTAGAGCAAAAGAAAACTTCAGTAAAACTAAAACCGGTTTTGTAACCTTATTATTATTAAAACCTATACTTAATGTTTTTTTTTTTTGTTATTCACAACTTTTGATTAAAAAAATACATCTTATGGAAAGTAATCTAGTTGTAAAAGCTGCACACGATTTTTTGCGACGAAAAACATTAAATATTTCTTGAATAAGACTGCTGAATTTGGGTAATTTATCCAAACATTATAGATAAAAATATGATATGAGTAACCAGATTAGTTGGAAAATACGGTTTAATTTACAAGAATTTCTCTCCCAAAACGGCGCAGTGTTAGTAGAGCAAAGGAAATATCGTTTGTTTAAAATTACCATTAATTTGTCGTTATGACGTAAAATGATGCGACACTGCTCATAACGTAGCGCAGAGGGACAGTTTACGAAACATTGCGGAATTTATGACGTTGAAAACCTTTTTATTTTCTGCTCAAGGTAGAATTTATCGTAGAAATGCCGTGGAAGGCTTTAGAATATGTATATTATCCAGTTATCTGTGCAGTAGCTAGACTATCGGCTTGCACAGTTCAGGGTTGCACGGATAATGTACGGTCACATCGTGTTACTAAGGTCGTGGCCGTTGGGAAAGTGTGGCGGTTGAAGTTCGCTTCGAGTTTATACTTTCCGACATGATTCATGTGGCTTGCGGCTTCAGATGCTATCAAGGCACACGCCATTTGCTATTTTTATTTATTTTTCTATTTTTTAGTTAAGGATTTTGTTGTGATGTATCGTTTGTCATTATATTCTGTCGTGGAAAAATGAGAAGCGCTAAATATGAATAATTTTAAATATTGAACTTTCAAGGCGGAAGAAGATGGAGAGTCGATAATGAGGTGCATTTTATATGCAACAATTAATGTAAATTTTCGTCAATAACCTTGAGGGTAACAATATATTTCTGAATTTCGCCGCAAAAAGTCGAATGTAGATTTTTTTTAAATAAGTTTGCTGCAGTTTTTTTTTTTTGCTGTTTTGGCAGACAGCTCAGCTTTCAGTTGAAGGTCGGTTTCATAGATATGTGAAGCCTCATCATACTCAATAGCAAAAGTACGTTTAAGTGATCGAAATAGAGTTTTGGAGTAAGCGGCCGAGTTTCTACGGGACAAATGAGCATCGAAAATTCTCGATTAATAGAGCGACGACAAAATGAATTTAACTTGTCTCCCAATTTTCCCACAGCTAAGGACTCAGTTCTTTATAGTCAATAATAAATTGTAGGAGTAGATAGATATGTACGCAGCCCCGATAGTTTGGCTCGGCTGGCGCATCAAGTGGGCTTGTTAGAATCCAATCTTCGTTGCCTACGCAGTCGTCTGCCGCTCGATCCAAACCCCTACTAGTAAGTATATACATTATTTTAATATTAAAAATAATTCTACATATATTTATCTCACTATGTTACAGTTCAATATAAATTAATTTACGCTCAGGCACCTAATTAGCTATAATAGGATCTTAACTACATTAGAGCACAAGAAGATGAAATGTGGTGTTCACTCATTTGTGATAATACGAACGTGTTTATTGAGCCGGATGACATTCAAATTCTATAATGCGAAATAGGTGTAGGTACAGAATCCAAACGGTCAATTTCAGAAATTTGACAGATGTCACTCACAATCGTCTAATTAACCCTAATTTAGTAGTACAGTCACAAATAAGTACGCACTTTTTGTTAAACACTCCCAACATTACTCGGATTTTTTATTCAACACAATTAAAATGTGAATGTTTTCAACACTTATCCTAAAGGAAACAAAGTTATCTTACATATTTTTTATTTACACAAAAATGATACACATTCTACATGCTTGTTATAGCTTTTGTAAGCTCACCCTGCATTTAGGGACAATACAAGCAGTTATTTTCTTTTGGGCACTTCATCGAGGCTAATAAATAAAATGGCCAGCGAATTTTGCCAGAAACATAAGAAAAATGATTACATGACATCGACAAATATGCACTTTTAGCAATGACAGATAGTATAAATTAAATAATCGTTAATTAGTCATCACCTTGTTGAACATTGTAGACCAATAAATGATACATAGATGATATACTCATTTCTTCACTTGCACTTTACTCTGCACCCTAATTGCGAAACACAAGATTAATCACAATGTGTTTCATTTTGACAGTTCAAATATCCTCAGATCCGTTGCATTATCGTTGTCGAGCACACAAATTTTTCGAATTTAAGAAGCAATGGATTTGCAATATACTCCAAAATGATTCAGATTATGATTGTACCTTATGCCACACAAATAATTCACATGTTCCTCTCGCAAACAGATTTCCAATGTCAGTGTCATGAGAATTACCCATTGATCGTAAAATTCGTGGTTGATAGAAGTAGAAATATTAAACCACGCATAAGGAGACATAAGCATTACGTGATATGGAAGTCCTTAGAAAACGCGTGTTCCTTGAATGTCAATTCATGTTTATTTAGATTTCTAACAGTCATCGTAAAAAAGCTAATTTCACAAATATTTAAAAATAGGTACAAGTAGTAGAAGCTAAAACAACACGCAAATTGGGCTTATAATGAAAAAAGGAAAAAAATATCAAATAAAACTAAACTAAAATAATCAACTTCTTAAATCACACATGACAGGTTCTACTAATATTTATAAAGAAGCTCAAAGGAGGTCAACGTTCTTAAATAAACAAGAAAGAGAACCATAAAAATAACGTAAAACAGCATAGAGATTAAAATAACAGACAAAGCGGAGCTTACATCACACAAAACATCGAATCATTCGACGATTCAGAAAACATTTTATAAAAACGAAGTTTCGAAGCTGCGCGCTATGTTCATCAAACCTTGTTTTTATTTAAATTAGTTTCAATATTTAAACTGGACTCGTCTCAAGATCACTGGCCAGTATAAAATTTGCATATTATTACAATTTGTAAGCCTTCAACTGATGCGAGAGATATTTTTAGGGCTCGTTATGAATGAAGTAGGTCGGAAGAGGACATTCACGTAAATATTACTGTTAATTTTAATTTATATACTTCTGAAGATCAAATCAATTCTTTAAGCAAACGAAATGTTTCAAATAAGACGTCCTGAAATCTGAAGACATAAATCTTTGGACCTACCATTAATTACAGCGTTGGAATGTGATCCGTTTATCCTGATTGATCATAAATCGTTTTTCTATTGAGAAGACGGGTTACTTTAGCATTGGGTTGTTACAAATTGACTTGCAACTTGAAAGGAATAGAGCGAGATTGGCTTGTCTTCCCGACTTTTGTAAAAATGAAGCTACATACATATAACATCACTAACATTCATTTACTACGTATATGACCGAAGCAGCGTTGGAAAACATAATTTAGTTTGCAACTTCGGGAACCATTGCAAGCCTCATATCTTAAGCGATTTTAATTTTTTTTACGCTGAAAAGCTCTGCGTGCGTCTAGAGTAGACATTCCGGATTTGCTTCTCAACCGGTTTCGTTCGTTATTTTTGACTTTTGTTGTTCTGCTCAGAAACTCAGCTTATGCAAGCCATCCTTGAGGGCTAAGTAATTGGGCTAAAGTTTAAATAAAGGTTAACTTCGGTAGAAATAATTTAGGTACTTTTTAAAACGTCAAGCTGCATGCTTTCAATGATTGGACAAAAGTGGCCAAGGTTTTACGGAGACTTCGTTTTCTATTCAAGGTCCTCGTTCGGTTATTTAATGTAGAATTCAATAGAGGGAGAACACCATACCAATATCGATAGGAGTTTGAAAAACTAACGCGAACATAACGATCCCAACCCAACTTTAGTAATTGTTTGATTTTAATGAACGTTAATGTATAAAACTGTAATCAATTTTATGATCCTACGTTTTATGCATTCACGAATCGGCCTGCACCATCAGAATTTATTATTTGTCACGTGGTGAGCATTTCGATACATCGCTGTGACCTCGATGCAGCCCTCCCAGGCGCTCTTGTAATTAGCCCGTGATGTCATCCGGGCAGGCTTAGTCCGGACTGCTATTACGCCAGCGCCACATAATTTCATTTAACCAAACGATATAATTTAAGCACTTTGGCTTACAATAACAGGGACGTAGGAATAACATTTTGATAAAGGATAGATTTTAAAAGTATTTCATGTTGAAACTGGGTCGGCCTTTCTTTGAGATAAGCTAACTTTTTGGCAGCTTTTTATTTAATGAAGTTATAAGGGTATGTATCGCGCACACCGCTACAAGGCTACAAGGTTATTTATAGTGGCGCGTGGTCAAAATCGGAACTAACGTCGCCATCTTGGTTTTTGAATACATTTCACAAAACATTTGTTGTCAAACAAAATGTTCTTTTGTTTATGTACCTAAACAAAATCATTTCAGCATAACAAATCAAACTACATTATACAGTAGGTAATTGATTTGTTTTATGACACGTGTCAGTTTTACAATTATTTTAATTAAATTATATTCTGATGAGATTGTGCAGTTAATTACATCGTATATTGGTAGTATTGTCCGTTGTTTCCTTTTATAAACTGTTCTATTTCCTGTTTGAGCCTTTCAAAAGCAATATTTAAACGCTATTGCGACAAATATTCCGCATTTAAAACAGATCTAATTCCTAAGATTGGTGTTCCACGAATTTAGTATTAATAAAATGAATTAACTTCGTAATAATGTCATAGCTAGGTAATAAATCTCCTGCGTGACATCATTTTAAATTAATTCTTGGCCCGTAATTGTCGTCTTTGAAAAGTTTCCGATCAATGGCGGGAGGTTGTTAGTTAGACCAGAAACAAGTGTAATTCGAGTCTGAGCAGTAACTCAAGTGCTTCATTCGTTCTTCCTCTTCCTATATTTATGATTTAAACACCTGCACACCACAGTGTGTTATAAAGTTGCAATTATAGGGATGCGGTGCCGATGCCCGGATTGGTGGATCTACCTTTGATCAAGAATAATAAACGAGATCTTAGCCCAAATTATCATTTAGTAGTTGTCAATGGTAGAGGCAAGGTTTAAATGCATGAAATACAAATAATCGTTATTTATTGTTTATTTATAGATTTTTGCTAAAACTTCTATTTAATAAAACACGTTTGCAAATACAAACATAAATAGAATGAAGGCAGGCACCATGTTTATCAGTTACATTTGAAGTAATTGGTAGGTAGCTGTGAAGTTATAATTATCACAAGTTTATTTCCGATACGAACCGATATTGATATATGGTATACCGAATCTAATCTTATTGATGATAATCTAACGAAGGCTGTGTGGAAACTTGAAATTCATCGTTTAGTTAGAATTCAGCGTTCGTTACTGTGGTTATTGAAAATCCGATTTAGAGGATATTTAGCTACGGTAGCTCGGGTATTAGTTATTACAATACGACTCGTTCTTTACATAGGTAGGTACCTATATGAATTTATGAAAAGATGACAGTTTTGCTAGCACACATTACGAAAATACAGCATGGTTGTCAAGAGTTCAATCACATAATTTAATTGATGTGACGATCGTTTGTTTGACACTTGGAAGTTTTTACAATAAATAATATAAAAAATCAGTCAGACAAATCAACATTTTCAAAACCGTTGCCCATTTAAATAATTACAAATTAATCCGCCTGAATCAGGGCCTAATAAATTGGTTGTGAACAAGGCAAACATTTTTTACTTTTTAATGGCGCTGCTGTAGCCAACAGGCCAACACCAAAAGCGTTTAAATTTTCAGTTTTTCCACATGTTCCGATTATTTACGAGCACAGGAGGCCGGCAAAGTGATAAATTCTTAAACGCGCTTCGATGGTATTTCGTTAACTTTTATAGGGTTTAAGCTTTCCATTACCTTTTTTACTAACACGGAAATGTCGCACAGTTATAATGCCTGCAAGAACTTGGCTTTTCTCTTCATTTCTCAGACACACACGTGACCTGCCATGACATCTTTTGGATATTCCAGCCAGTATAATTATTTCATTAAAAAAAAAACATTATGTGTATGATGTTTTTTTAAAAAAAATTTTTGTTTCGTCCTCCAACGAATATAATATATTTGGCGGCATGTCAGTCAGACTCGGTAAAGAATATGATTTGCTTGCGTTCCGCGTCGCGACTATAATTCACGGTCAAGTTGACAGGTGGCACTACTTGCCCCCATTCTCAGGACAACATTAGACTTTGATATGAACAAGTTTACTGAGGAAACTACCGATGCAAGGTTTTTTATAATTATGCTGAGGTTGGTACCTTGGCTTGAAGTTCTACAATGTCTATTGTCTACAAGTAGTTGCATTGTCCAGGGATTTATTACCTTAGACAAGCATAAATAATGGCTATTTTAAATTTTACTGATAGGATTCTTGCTAAATAAAAAATATCGATTGAAATACTTTTTTATGTTCATGCGCAGTCTGTCGACGATTGCAACAGTGCAATTAGATATTGGTTAAAAGCTTTTATTTAGATGTTCTGTGCCAAATTCGTTTCTGTTTATGAATAGAAAATAGGTTAAGTAATTCAGTTTGGGCGGAAAACGGCGGGGCAATAGGGAATATGCATGTATTTTTTTAATATTTTTATTCGATAGTTTACATCGTCAAATAATAGTAAAAAGAAATTCGACGGCAAAAAAGAAATTTAAAGTAGTTAAAAAAATGTTTAAAAATATCCAACCGATCCGGGCTATTTAAACGCCCTCCATTTGGCGCGCTTGGTGTGGTGACGTCACAGACCGTGAAAACAGACAAGCAACTGTCAAGTCAACGTCAAACACTCCTTTTTCTTTTGACATTGACTTGACACTTGTTGATTGACTTGACATTGACATTTTGATCGTTATCCCAGATTGTTACGTCACATCCGCTCTTAGCCTTTTCAAGTATTTGAATTACCCACTGTTTTTTGGGACTTTTTAAAAATTAATTTCTCGCTCAAAAAGAAATTTTATTCAAAAATATTGATGGAGGCATCATTCTGAAGTAACATAGTTTATAAAAAAAAATATTTGACCCATATTTGAATCACATGCATATTCCCTATTATCCGCCGTATGTTAGGTATCTTTTTTCTTAATATATTGGCTTTGCTTTTCTTAAGTTGAAGTTTTATCTCACTACGGTCTCGAATTTCGGAAAGTAGTACCTAATGTCAAAATAGGACCTTTAATCCCGGTGGTACGTTTTCCTAGAAATCCATATTATCCTACTTTGCCTCGAAGATTTCAACGAATAGAATATATTATTTATTTATTTTTCGCAACAATATAGTATGCATCGCTGCTATCAAATAATCGGCAGGATGTAAGTAACATTATTTTCAACGTTCAGCGTAATTTTGTCAATGCTTCCGCTGTCATGGCTGCCAATGTTATTGAATCTTCAATAATATAAAAATGAATCGCAAAATGTGTTGGTAAGCGCATAACTCAACAACGCCTGGACCAATTTGGCCCATTCTTTTTTTTAAATGTTCGTTGAAGTTCAAATATGGTTTTTACGGCGAGAAAAATTCGAATAATTGCCGGAAAAACCCTAAAAACAGCCCTTTTCTTTTCCCCATACAAACGTTTTCTAACGAAAACGAGCTTTATTGCTACTGTATAAAGTTCATATTGAATTACAAGCATTCACTGTTGTTTAAACAATGTAGGTATGTTCCTAACGTCAAAGAGTCAATTTGCACTTTATTACCTCTGTACAAATTTCAAATTCAATCATATCTATCAAAACAGTGTGCGTTGGAGCACAGGTAGGTAGGGTAGAGTAGGTAGGTAGGGTAGGTAGGTAGGTAGGGTAGGTAGGTAGGGTAGGTAGGTAGGTAGGGTAGGTAGGTAGGTAGGTAGGGTAGGTAGGTAGGGTAGGTAGGTAGGTAGGGTAGGTAGGTAGGTAGGGTAGGTAGGTAGGGTAGGTAGGTAGGGTAGGTAGGTAGGGTAGGTAGGTAGGGTAGGTAGGTAGGGTAGGTAGGTAGGGTAGGTAGGTAGGGTAGGTAGGTAGGGTAGGTAGGTAGGGTAGGTAGTTAGGGTAGGTAGGTAGGGTAGGTGGGTAGGTAGGTAGGTACGGTAGGTACGTAGGTAGGTAGGGTAGGTGGGTAGGTAGGCAGGTAGGGTAAGTGCGCCGTAGATAAGTACTTGCTACCCGTGTGAAGCCGCGGAGGGCAGCTAGTCACAAAAAAAAATCAATATAAATAGCTAACTGTTTTACAACATTTATATTTTTACTAGCTGTTGTCCGCGACTTGGTCTGCGATCCAGAATGATTATGATCATGGTCTACCCATGAGCCAAATTTCATCCAAATCCGTTCAGCCGTTTTAGCGTGAAAGCGTAACAAACAAATAAAACACTCACTTTCGGATTTAAAATATTAGTTAGGATAGCAACAGCAGCAGTAGAATAAAATAATACTTTATGGTTAGCGCTTGAATTTAACATAGACATAATATAAACTTTGACCCAGTCATGCGTGGTAAACCAAATTTAGGAAAAATACACTAGATAACTACTTAATTTTTGCATATTCATCGAAGGTATTATGATTCAAATTCGCGAGTTGATCATGGCGGGCATAACAAAAGATCTACTTGCTCATATAGGTACATTAGCGGCACCAGCCAACAACAGAGGCAACTGCACCTTCGACGAAAGACAAGTGTCAACGGCTGCAGTTACCGCATACACGAGCGGCGACGACGTGTCGATGGCTGCAGTTGCCTCTGCCGTTACGGTACCTGGACAAGATCTTAAAGTTGTCTTTCTATCATACGAAAAAGTAGGAATTGACTTAAATTAGGTACAAAGTTAGTAGTAGGTAATTGGCAGACTTCATGGGAACGAGAATGAGGAAATAATAAAGTGGGATTTTTGTGTGAGAAACCAACCGCTATTTGTATTGTTTCCGTACCCGCGAATGGTAACTGCCTACATAACGATTTCATTAAAACCGGCTTTTCTAGCTTTATTCAAATGAAGGTAATTCAATAACTTCAGCTATGCAAAAAGAAGATCCCCATTTTCAACTTCAAGCTTATCATAATATCATCTAAGTAAATTTTCAAGAGCAAAGAGGTAACGCATGGCCCGCAGTGACCGTGTTCTAGCCAGATACAATGCCAAGTTCAAAAAAGTGGCCAATTATGTGCTCAGTACTGGAAACAAGAGATTTCGTAACTGAACTTGAACGATAAACGCATATATACAAACAAGCCTCCACACTTCCTTTTTGTCTTACTGTCTATAACTTCGATGGCAAAATGAAGAGGAAAAGGCGGCAATTTTTCTGCAGTTTTCAGACATTTAAAAGGCTAGACAGTAACAGACAATGTATAAAATATTAAACTTTAATAGAACTGACGATCAAGGACACTGACTTTGAGACCCGGAAGAACAAAAACAAGTCAAACAACTACACATGGCAAGTAAATAACTAATATAAAAGCTTCAATGAGACACTTAAAATTGCAGACTCTTTATTTTCCGCCAGAATCACCCCAAATTAATGTACACAAAATACACAGTCCAAATAATACGAGAAGGGCGACACTTCAACCGAGGTTTACATTGAATTTAGACAGAAAGGTTCACCGAATATTAGCATATTCGCGATTACGCAGCACCTGTGGTTTTGCGAACGACGTTATTTACTTAAGGAATCCTGAATGGCGACGTTTTGCCGTATTTACTACCCAACGAACCGTTTAACAACAACAACATTGAGAGTAAACAGGCTGTTGATTCTATTATCACTTGAATTTGAGGGAGAATATCGAACTTCTTGTATTGTAAGCTGTATTTTTATGAGAACTTGAAGTCTGGTAGATGTTTTTGGAAACTATTCCGCGTTATTTGGAGTTTTTATACTTCTTTATGCATATATTTATAGTTACTTTGTTTACATAAATTATGAAACTTCATGTTTGGTAGTAGAATTGATTAAAATACAGCGCGACGCGGTAGTAAATAAAAACTGCGAGCGGACGCCCCGGCGCCCCTGGCCTAGGACATACCTACACTGACCTGATTTGTAATTTCCTAAAGGTCCATAGATCCCTAATAAAGTATCCTAAAGGTCAGGTGCGTGTTACATGTCGTAGCTCGTAACCGACACACATGTATGTTAGAAGAAGCGTAAGTCAATCTTACCTAGTAGTGTTTACGTAACCCAATTTGGAAAAATGAGTTTTCTTTGATAACCATCCATAACTGCAACTGACACTAACGAGACACAATAAGTAGAATTTTAATTGTTATCGTCCATATACGGCTAATCAGCAGCTGAAAAGGCCAAGCCGCTTATAGTAAGTTGCAACTTGCAACCTTTTTGAATTATTTTTTGTTATTGACAAACGTCTTATTAATTATTATTTATCAGTTTAATTATGAACAAGAAACAATGAAAGTTTAATGTTCTCTCAGATAACAAAGCGGGTATATTATACACCATAAGGTTACCCGACATTATCTGCGTTTGCCCATATCAGAGCGGAAAAATTTATACAAAGAGCTTAGTCATAAAGTCAACATGATGAAAAAAAATTATGGTTGTATTTCTCTGCTCCAATTACCTATTATGAACAGCCATTGAAAAATCACGTGATTTAATGAGTCATGGTAATGTAACGGTAACTGAATTAATTAATTGAGCTAAATCCACTCAGAGTTATTCCCTTCTGCATAACGCATCAGGCGTGGCATTAGGAAATAATCTGAAAGATTGCTGAAATAAGCATAAAAAAGAAGTAACGGATATAATTATAATCAGTCTATGAATGACACCTGATGACGATGCCTGATGCACATGTTTTTGGAAGAATGACGTGCTGCCTTGGACGCTCAATGAATATTGGGATAACGTCACGAGCAAAATAGATGACTTCATTAGGCTATGAACGAACAAAGCACAAACTCTCTCGAGCTCTGGTAGTCTACGGAAAAGCAATAAACAAAAAATCCAGTTCGATTCTATTTCATTCTCGAATAACCGTGGAAATAGTAAGTTCTAACAAGCTAGTTGGCACAAACAGTTTTTTTTATCAAGGCTAAGGCGGGTAAGCAAGCGTATTGGATACAGTCTTGTGAGTCTTGAAAGCATTGTATAGTTTCTTTGTAAATGGATTCAATTCGTCTCACAGACTCATACAGTGGGAAAGACAGACATATTGTTTGGTTACTATTATAGATATATATTCAAGGAGGTTAACTTCGTATTTTCGTCTCGTGAATATTTTTTACCAAAGGTCACGGGGTGATATTGGTAATAGGAGACAAAGTGCGTCAATCTGTGTTTTTGGATAATTAAATTAACGATTACCATTGAAACATCAATGGATCGAATGGGAACAACAATCCAGTACCATGATGAAGTGTTCTTTGGCCTTCGCTTAACCGTCTAAGTTAACTAACGGTGAAAAATTCTAATTATTTGGGCTTGGGGCTAGGCCTGTGGTCTATATGCCCTATTATTAAACGAGATAAAATTGACAAAAGCTCTAAGAAGGCCGCGTGTTAACCGTGTTGACTACCAACTAGGTACATACATTTCATAGACGCGAAAGATGACCGAGGGTGACACATTACCAAAAATTTTATTGCCGTTTCTACTGTTGCGGGTTCTAAATTTTGGGCTCGTATATCTTAATAATTATAATCCTACCTATTATAATATTATGCGAAAGTGAGTTTGTTTGATTTTTTGTTATGTTTTCACGCTAAAACAACTGATCGGATTTGGATGAAATTTGGCACACATATAGTTTATACCTTGGATTAACACATAGGACTTTTTATCTTGATATTCTCACGGGATCGAGACATATGCGGATGAAACCGCGGGGCGCTACGTTAGTCTATCTATTGGAAATCTAACACAAGAATTTGTGCTAATGGCTCGATCGATGTCTCCTAAATAAATGATGATTCTGCCAAAGTCAAGGTTGAAATAAACAAAAGTGAATCTGAGTTTTAACGAAGTCTCTAAACTGTCATCATCATGGTGGTGTTAACTTGTCATGAAGCCGTGCCGGTAGGGAAACGTGACACGTAACGTAATCAGACTGAAATATTTGTTTAATTTTGTAATAAAAGATAACACGATAATGTATACAAATAGCGCTGTTATTACGAAAATACACTTCCCTCCTCATGTAGGGGAGACCGAGTCCTTTTGACACAGAGGTGATTTGAAACAGCACTGATTTCGCGGAATTTAAAACCGTCATCGAGCTGACACCGACTCAAATCAGCCGCTCCCCACCACCCGCCGGGCCCCGCAGTTCGCGTCCGTGCCTCTGACGCGCGGTTTTTACGTTGTGGCTGCCACGTCGCAAAAATCGTGAAAAGTAAGTTTTAAACGTTTTTTTAAGATACCTGTATTTTGATAATGCGTTTGTATTTTAGCTTGGGTTTTATATGTTTCAAAAGCTCATTAACTAACGAAACCATGGCGGTGTTAAAATTAATTGCTTTGTGTTTCTCTTCTGGATTTTTGTTTATATGAAGATTGAGAGGATTTTTGTCACTGAGGGGATTTGAAACAGTCTGTTTCAACTCACCTCGCTTAAGTTTTGTATGGGGGATTGCCAATAAGGTGTGGTTTACTTATGTTTTTTTTTTTGTTGGTAATTTTGTTTCAGTATACCTACTGATTATAAAAGGAAGACTGATAGAGGTATGGCGAGTCGCTAAATTTATGATCTCGCTGTAGAAGTTATATTGCGTCAGAAAAGACTCCGTGACGCGACTTCGAGCTACAACCTCAAGATTGTTCAAGATTTAATTAATAGTCCAGTACAAAATATTGTAAAATATATTAGAATGTTTTATTTCAATAAATGCCTTCAAATTGTATCGTCGTTTCTACTTTAAAACCCTTAATTCTAATCAAATATCAACTGTTTCAACTCTCCTCGACCCCTGTTTCAACATACCTCGGTATGAGGGGAGTTGAAACAAAATGACTTTTTACATTCAAATTCATTTTTCACCACAAAATTCATACTTACACGTTCTTTGTGACAAGTATTTGTAAGTGTAAGAAATAATCTATCGATTGGCACTAAACTCATACGATTAGTGTTTGTAGAATTTTGTGTATGAGTTAAAATGTCAAAATTGTTTCAACTCCCCTCGGTCTCCCCTATGAATTTAGATTTTGAAGCATAGATTAAAAGATGCTTATGTTATTCAGTTTCTACCTAGGAGAAAATAGGTTAGACGAGATATGACCTATGACAGATACGTTTGGATGTCAAGATAGTTTGTTTATTATGCACTCGTGGTCGTCCACATTGTACGTGTAGCATGACTCACACACATTGCTCTATTAGTTCGCTATTTAGATTGTTTTGTTATTGCGAAAATACTGATAGTTAAACCTTTGGAATGAGGGTATTTTCTAAGTGTTTTTGGAATGAAAGCGGGCAACAAAAGGGCAAAACACAAACATCGACATAAATTGCACTTATTGACAAAAATAACGTTTTTTTAAACGTAGTGGAAAGTAGAAATGCTGCTAACTTTATAGCCAACCAGTAAATGACTAAACAGGAACTTAGGTACCTACCTACAGAAACACTTGATGTAGCTAGGTATCAAATGTAGGTATTTTGTGGATTGCATTATCAGTCGCGCAACCACGAATTACCGTCTCATATCAACTTACATAATTTACCATTTAAAAATGCATCAATTGAAAATTAAGATAAGTACATAAGTAGGTACATCAAAATGGTTCGTTTATTGATTTGACATTAACACGAATATGAGAAGTCTCGAGCTCGACTGATTCTTTTTTGGTTATTTTAGCTGAATTAAATAAATTACTCAATTTCGGCGGGCAGTTCCACCGGTTCTACGTTTCATTGCGGTTAGCCGTAGATGCCTCTTTTTAGTCTTGCTATAAGCAATGGCAAAGCAGAAATTATGACATTAACTATATAAAATAACGCTATTTAGGTACTCCAGTTGGTAAAACAAACATAATTAAATAGGATGACTAATATTTGTTACTTTTGCGTAATCGATGACATGCCTATTATGACGCCACCCCACGCCAGTGCGACGTAGGCGGTATAGTAAGCCTTTGTGGCAGCAAATACGGAGCAAAGACAGCTATTCAATACATGTAGGTCAGAATTGAGACCAGCCGACGCCAATAATACTAACAACAGACTTAATTTATTGGAAAGTTCATAAGTAAAAAGGTTTAATATAGAAAGTAAGGCTAGACTTTGAAATCGCTACATTTTTTTTTAAATTCAGCTTATTGAAGTAAGTAATAAATTATACAGTCTATTTACTTTCACTCGCCAGATGGTTCGTAGCAGGCTGTCTAAAAGTATTCCGTTATCTTTTCTTGTGATATTATGAAGAAAATTATCATTTGTAGGTATTCTTTTGATAACCTAATCAAAGCTTTTGTTCATTTGTTTTTTACATACTTATGAGGCAAAGCAGCCAAGACTAGAATTCATTGAAATAATTTATTATGATTATTTTATTTGCCAAAGATACACAACTATGAAAAAATCAATGTAACTTACAACTAAACCGATTGTTGATCTTGCAATACACTTTGTATTGCAAGATCCACAATCGGTTTAGTTCTTATGGGTACAGTGAAAATATTGGATTGACGTCACAAAACCAGATATCACGATACTGTTGATGTACTATTGAACAAGACTTCAAGGGCAGAAAATGCTGAACTGAAATAAATAAATAGTCATCGGGCGCTAGTATGCAGGAAAAAGGCTGATAAGATTGTTAAACAGCATGGGGAAGTCTTGGGTGGGGTAAGTCATACTTGAAAATCTTGAGTCATATATCCTATCGTCAGACTTGCCACGTGCTACAAACAACTGCGCGGTAAATTGTCGGTCTTGTCATACGAAAATCTATGTCTGAACCTATGGCATCCGTTACTGGCTGGCAGGCAGCTGCAGGAATGTCTGTCAAATTGTCTGCGTTTGGTCTGAGGTTATACGGTAAGTTCCTTGTTAGTATGTCCCAAGTAATTTCACGGTCCCTAGTTTACTGAAATTGTATTGATAAAACAAGATGGCGGCGTTAGTTCCGATTTTGGCCATGCGACAAAATAACCTTGTAGTGTTAAGAATGTTGAGATCATTATTATTTATTTACGTGCTCAAAAATGCTATAGAGCCATTTGGAGTGACAGCCAGACAGGCTTGACTGATGAGATGATGACTATAATCATTTAAAATCATTGCTTCCCGATATCCCTCAAAAGGAATATTAACAAAATTGTTTACAATCAGCGCAAAATGATCTAACGATATACGAATCGGAATTGTAACAATGAAATTTATTAAAGCCACGGTAAACGGGGATTTTCATTAAAATGAGCAGTTTCGTGACGTCATTCATATCGGGCTGATTATCAGAGCATTTCTTAGATATTTTCGGTTGAATGAACCTTTTGTTTTAACTTTTTATAATACCTAGTCTATAAACTTTCCATAAAGAAACTAATTTGGGAATCAATAGCAATGGAATTAGTACCTTCGCAGTTTTTCACTGTTAGACAAATACTACTATTTCGCCTGGATTACCAGAACTGTTAATTGGAGGTTACTCAAGGAAAAAATATTAAGGTTTATCGAAGTTATTACGGAAGACGGACAGACTATTTATGTACTTAGCTATAAAAAATGTAAACAGGTAAGTAGGTATGTAAATTGCCTAATTTATTGAGGTCGCAATCGCAAGCACGTAAGCTGTCGAGCGTGAGACTGAATCAGAATTCGATTCCTGTTTTGGACTGCCAGGACAGAAGTTCGCAGTTTTTTATTCCCAGTAGTCCCTAGCCAGAGAACCTACAATAAGAGATTTAATTCATGGTTGGCATACCTCTTCGCTTATTTAAGCCTGCCTAAGCCAAAGTGCGCCGAATTGAGTTGCGGACATTCATTTAAACTTTTTCCTTTATCATAAGATTACCGTTGATAAATAAATTCAGATTATAAAACGATTAGATAGAAAATTAACTCATTTTAATGTCGGAATCTCCAGTTCGGAGCGTTTTTTGTTTCTTAAAGTAAAATTCCATGTTATCTTCAATTTGGACGTAAATAAATTGAATACTCTGATAACTTCGACCATTACAAATTGAGAATTAATTTTTGCAAGATAACTAAATAGTTAATCAAAATATTGACATATTTTAACATTCATTAATTGATTATGAATTGATTAGATTGGACAATTAGGTAGGTACCTGCTTTTGTTCATCAACATAACATAGTGTTTTTAACATTTAGCGGAGTTTAGGAATCAGGAGACAGGAAGTGCCTACTGACACTTGCCAAAATAATGATAAAAATCTAATGACTCATTATACCATATCATAGTTTGTATCGACAACAATATCAACTTTCAATATCGCCGGAGGGACTGTAAAAGTGTAAAACTTCCGTTAACTGTAATCAAATAGGTCTTGTTTTACAGAAACAAGTGCTGGCACATTAGTCACTAGCTGATAACACATGCTTATCGGTCGCGCTACCTCAGCCATCGCGCTGGCGGTAAAAATCAATAATTGATGTCTTTGCTACACTCACTAAACATTTTAAAAAAGTGCTTTTGCACGCTGACTAGACCATAAAGAAGAGAATACGATATGTCAGCGACTTGTCGTTGCTCCCGCCTTTAGGTACCCCGCCATCGTAAACCAGACTGAGCTAAAGGGTTGTCGACCTAATAAAAAGGTTATTATTGATGATAACCTGTCACAGCATAATACATCCACATTTTAACCCCTGGCTTTTGCAGTATCGTAGGCTAGTATAAAAGGCAGGTATATAGCCACTATTTCAGGCAAAACGGTAATTCAAATAATCCGTTAGTTATCGCAAGCAGGATAATGTGGCTGAGTGATACCGTGCATTTAGCGTTGGTAAAGTAACCTGGTATTTGCAAACTTTCCCACATTGACCGTAAACTGTAGTAGGTATATATAATCATTTGCCTCATTAGCATACAAACGCATTTCTGAAGTTTTCAGGAATACTACCCTCAAGGTCCGAAGAAGTCGCAAAAACAGCAGGAGATGAAGCTCAGGAAGACAGGACCGAAACACAGCGTAAGGCAGACGGCATGCACACAGCAGGAGGTGAAAATAGGCTGAAAAGAAAGAGGTGCGTGCTACTCTACACTGAGTCTAAACTACATGGAATTTATAGAGTCAACTTCCAGTCTGACCCAAATACTGGGTATTCTACTACCCAAACTTCAGCGTACTAAAGAATAGAGCTAAAAAAGCAGGGTAAGCGGAGGTAGTTTTAAATTTTAAGAGCTACGTCGAGATAGTATGTAGCATAATTATCCAACAAATTTCAGACAACATTTAACTTCGTTAGTAAGTTATAATTAGTTCCAGTCCAGACTAGACCATCCAGTTGTCAAATAATTTACTATTCTAGGGTGACCTTCAGTTAGCATGGTATATTTGGAGGGCAATTTCCTATCTAATAACCTCACTGTTATTCATTGTTAGGTACATCGTCTTATTGTATGTGACTGTGAACATTTAAGTCGTATAAATACTAGATTATTATTACTTGTATTAGCTAGAGGTGGTAAAATTTTCGCTTTTTATTTAAGAATTTATAACGACGATGACATTAGTTGATAAAACGAGTTTTGATTGTTGGAGATTTTGATGATATATTCAATAGCTTAGGATATTCTGTTCTGTATGAAGTCTCTTAGTAGTGGCATTCTGTAGTTTCTGCCTACCCCCAAAAGGTATCAGTTCATGTATGTGTATGCATGAAGTCTTTTGTAATGAAAAATCTCTGATTTTTCGAAGCGGCAATGGAGCTTACCGCTCTCTACAGCCGAAGTTTATTTTAAAACTTTTCAAAGTTGTTTCATAATAATCTGGAGGATAAAATTTATAAATATGGGCCAGCCTTAGCAATATATATCCCAAATGTATTTTTATCCCAAATTGGAAAGATGACCCCGTTCTTTTGTAGAGTGAGGGTAAGGGTTTATCAACAAAAAAAATAATACTGTCTGATTTCGTGCTACTATTTATTAAGTATTCCTATTTGTAGAATAAAGAAGGGAAAGAACAGTAAAAGGTATTAGAAATAATAGTAGTACGATGCCATCAGCTTCACTCAAGGAAACTGGCATATGATTTATTGCCAATTTAACATAGTTAGTAACTGGTGAAACCCACCTCTCCGTTGACACAAATGCCAGTGATTCATACTGTGTGCAACAAACCTGCATGAAGAGATAAAACAATAGAGTGCGCGCGCGCGCCGGTGAATTCAATCGGTCACGTTTAGCTGGATTGATTCAGGAACTAAATCATTATGATTATTATTTTAAAGTATTTCATGCAGCTGCACGGTCGGTTTGAATTATTTGTTATTTATAAGAACTGTACACGTGAATTGTTCCATAGATGTGTTATTGAACTACGAAGCCACAGAGCTCGAGCAAATATGTACTTATTTAAACAAGGTTAAATCTTGATAAATTCTAAGAATTTCCTATGCCTGAACAAGCAATGTTAAGATATTTTAATGTAATTAGAGATATTATCTGCGCATACTTGAATTCCGTGACTACTAGGTATATCACTACATATTATAAAACCAAGTCCTCCGCCGCGTCTGTCTGTCTGTTCGCGATAAACTCAAAAACTACTTTACCGATTTTCATGCCTTTTTCCACCAATGGATAGAGTGGTTCCCGAGGAAGGTTTTAGTATATAATGGAGTCCCGAAAGTACCTCGAAACAGTGCCAAGAAATGGCGGACTAAATTAAACAAGCAGTTGTTTTCCGAAATAGAAAAAACATCTACTAGAAATGCTCCGAAGATCGCTCGAGATTCCGATAGTTCACTCTATTTACTTTAAATGCTAAACATCATTCGAATATGCAATAACTCAAATAAGGCACCCGAGCAAAAAATTACCAAAAAAGAAGAAATCAAGGTCGCCATTCTGCTGTGCAATTACGTAATAATTGGTTGCGTGACGCTGAAGTACGGTGTGAGAGGCTGCTCTGGCAGGCCACTGGCGAAATAATGTTGCCAAGATAGGTACGCTCTGCCCGAATAAACGACGAAATTAGAAAAACTTAATTTCGATTGAAATTCAACGTTTCGCTGTTCGCTGTTTAAACAACACCCGCCATTTTTTGACGTTCATGTATTTTTTTTTCTAAAGAGGTACCCGTATTGAATCAAGGCTTTGGAAGGAGGTTCGTTGTAACAAAGATAACATAATAGAGGTTCTATGGCACTTCAGAGTACAATATAGCAAGGGCATTGCGAGCGACGAAAACTGGAATTTCTGGAGCTTTCTTGAACGCAAAATGCTCATGAGATCGTAAGTCTTTGTAGTTAGGTTACCGCTATTTAGGTCACAGAAGATATTCAAACATTTCAAATAGTTAAAGGCCGAATAGGAGTTGAAAACCCGAATAATTATATTTCATTTCGCTAAAGCGAAGGTTCGTGAGCGCAGAATAAGATATGCATCAGTAAGTTTCGGGCAATCATATTGAGATTGGCGGCCATTTTAAGTTAAATACAAGTTACCTGTAATCATTCAGTTAATTAAGTAATTATTCGTCAAATCCGAAATACCAGCCGAGTAACTAAGTAAACACCAACATACATAGTCTAGGGAACAATTAAGTTCACTCTTAACGAACATGAATGAATGTCAGTGTATTTGTGTGTGAGAGTGTATTATATGATGCATGTGCAAAGAGCTTATGAGGGAGGGAACATCGGATGGCAATGACACTGCACCGACGGAACTCACGTCACGGAAAATAACACAGACAACTCCTTATCTCTAGATTTATTTACCTGGGATCTAGAGGAGTTCATTATTTTCCTTTGTCGTTCCACCGAGATTGAACATTTTGATTAAAACTCTGTTTGGTAACGTAAAAAACTCAGATAAGTACCTGCCCCAAATAATCTCCGAAATTACTTAGAATTATATTAATAGAATTAATTTTATAGAAACAACATCTCGAATTTTCTTAGGCTGACTGATGAATGCTGACCTTATACGTGGACTCGAATAATGAACCGGAATCCTCTCCATTATATGAAATCACGCTCTGATTGTGTGTTATAGAACATTCAAATCAAATCAAAAGTGATGAAGATGAAATAAACGTGCTGCTACAGGCATTAACAGCATGGCAACGACTCAATCGAGTGCGAGTCGTTAACGGCGTGGAAAATTATTTATGTCGGAGTGCATCAATTTTTGTGGAGATGATTCTAAATCCGTCAAGTCATAATAACCGATATTTGGAAGCGTAATACCGAATATATCGATAATAAGTGGGATACGCCTGTAGTTTATGAAAAAGGTCCAAAAGTATTAAAGGAGTCTTTGTTTCTAACAAGTCTGGCGTTACCCAAGTTTCTTTTCCTAGCGTGTGCGTATGAAACCTTGCGTGACCCCATATTCCCCACATATCAAATAAAGGCCAAAGAGGCTCGACAGATTGACTGGCACAACTTTAGCGGTTTCGATCAAGAATTTTATAGCCTCTTCCAACTTTAATGCCTCTAATATTTGTTCTTGAAACTTTTATAGTTTTAACAACCGATCGACACGACACGGTAGAAGTTTTTGGAGGAAGTGTTTATTTAATACCCAAGTGGGACGATGTAACTCCAACCTGCTGAAGTGGGGCTACCTCGAAGGAACGGAAGCCATGTGCATATCGACCTGTGTCGCAAACCATTTAGCACCTTCCATTCTGCCCTCTGTCCCAAAACATGGACTCAAAGCGAGCTCTACGCTGCCATGCCACTGACGACGCCGTGGAAATGGCGAAGGTTTGGGCCAACAAGATTTGAAATACCTACTTTCGTGCCACAGACGCGAAGAAGAAGAATTTGATTTTATTTGTGGACTAACCTACATTCGTTAATAATTCGTTAACCGCCCCATGAGTTTTGTAAGAGCTTACTACGGAAATATTTCATTATGGTGAAGCAACAATGATATCCGGGCACTGTCAACATCGTACTACGATCAACAATTAGTTTGCTACTAATGATCTATGGGGAAGCCCAGTGTTCAGTGCGCAATTAAATCGCATAGTTTACATAACAAACGTATTAAAAGCAGGGATATTATAGTTGTACAGGAAAATAAAAGCAAGTGTCGCTGGTTTAGTTTAATAACACGCTGCATGGCTACGAACAGTAATATGTATTTATTGGACGATGACATATTGTTGTGCCTATTGCTCGTCCGAGTTTCATGTGATTAGTCAGGACTTCAAGATCAAGGTGTTTTTAGAGCTAATGTGCAATAAACTAGCAAACAATGCTATGAGGACATAGTCAGTGGCAGTTTAGAATTAGCAGTTAGTTAGATCTTAGTTGCAAACTATTTTCTATTAACTTTAGAAAAGCCTATAGTTATTGAGCCAGAAATGCTTTGTTATGTATTTTAAACGTTTTTTTTATTAAAAAACTTAAAGCTAAGACATCTGGTACTAAACAGCAACCAACTTGAAGTCCGCGTCGTTTTGTTTACGCGCCTAAACAAACACTTGCCCTATTAAAGCAAGGTCATCGTACGAATTAGCGGAGCTGTTCATTAACAGCACTCAACGGTTAATAAGCTTCCTGAAAGACAATTTGTCTTCCCCGACCTTCGCCTAGAAAAATTGGTTATTTGGGAAGACTAATCATGGAACTTCCAAAAGAGATGTGAAACTTCTTAAAAAATAAAGATTATGTATGTAAAATTTAGAGTGAGAGACAGATATTATCTTTCTTCTCTCTCATGTAACGAAATGTACTCAATTCTCGTCCAATTATCGAATCACCGCCTAAGAAGTATCGTTTCAATAAAGAATATTAAGAGAGATTAAGTCTGAGATAGAGAGCATCTCCTTCTCTCTCATGTAACGAAATTGTGCTTAAACGTGACGCGTCCTTGAAATTTCACCGTCAATTCTTGTTCAATTATCTAATCGCCGCCTAAGAAGTTTCACTTCAAAAATTGAAATGTCACGCCATTGATGACTATGCTTTCGAACTGCAAAAGATACTGTTAAACCGCGATTACCACAAACCAGTAAATAACGGGTTTAGAGTAGTAATGCGTGGTTACAGGTTGATAGTCTATTGTCTATGAAATTATATGAACAGTTCGACTGATGTATAATTTGCCAGATTGTCTTGCAGTTATTCTGATGTACATAGGTTTAGTCTTTTATTCAGATTAAGTACTTTATTATGGACTTGGACATTACTAAAGTGATCCCAAGACGATCATGCGGCATGACATGTGTTACGTGCATGCATGGCCGTGTAGTTGTATTGATTGATGCGAATGATATGCTAACTACGTGCTGGCAGTTGATTGCCAATTCCATAGAATTTGGTGAATTATCATGCTGCATGATGGACCCTCACGCAGGGTCCTTCATGATGCATGACAGCATGTAACGCATGTCATGCTGCATGATCGTCTAGGGACCGCTTTACATCGGTGAAGAATAAACATTGTGAGGAAACGGACTAAGTAATTAATATATATTCAGAAATCGCCAAACCGCTTTGGCAAAGCGTGGTGATCAATGCTCGTGCCTTCTCTGTATGAGAAGAGGCCTTTGCCCAGCGAGTTTTAACGATTGTTTAACTAGATTTTGATCTTTGTATTTATTCAAGTGTCTCAGATTTGCACTGACGTCATTTTCCACAAAGCACAAAGGGATACAAATGATTTGAAATGCTAAAACAATACTGTGTGTCCAGTTTATCATTTTGCTCTGAAATACGTTGACCCTTGCCATTAAATGGGGGAATAAAAACCGTAACTGAACCGGCAAATGTTACGACTTTTATCGACTGTTATATGTTCACAAAATATATCGTATTTGTCAAACTCGTAGCTACATAAACAGGTGACTGTAGGTAGAATGCCATCGATTCTACTTTGTGTTGTCAGATGGATAATGTAAAAATGTGACGCGCGGCAATAAACTAGCAGTTATTTAATTTGTATCTAGACTTTATTAAATCTTATATGAAGTACCTATTGTGTTTATATATAATTACATCGCTAGAGTTGATGAGTTTTAAGTAGAAATCCTTTAATTAGTGTTACTTATCAATAGTTAGGAATACTTTAGAAGCTATGAATTGACCGTCAACTGGCCACAAAGGCAGTCAGAGGACGCGCACGATACCTAACTATAATATATCATCATTTGAAACATTTCCAATTTACAGATTTACCTAATGTCCCTCCAGATGTTATTTATAAATTTTACTTTTCTCATATTATACAAAATATTTTCTTTTAGCTATGGACAAGAGACATCTTTGTAGATTATCTTAATGTTTAGTATCAATTGGCTACTCATTATTTACTTAACAATTGACCTTATCTACAAGTGGAATATTATTATTTTGAGGCAAGTTATGACAACATTAACATCATGACGAAACTATTATGACTGTGAAGTGTGACTCATAGGTAAAACGAAATGTAGCAGTTAACGCGACCTATTGTGTGATGCTCCGCTCGGAACATGAAAACATAGTATTTAACAACGATTTCAGTGATTTTATTCAGACAAATATGTACACACCCCAGCGGCGACTCCAAAACATATAAAAATATAATACAAAGCTTAAAAAACACGATGATTAAGCTGTATCGACGCGGGAATGTATCGGTGTCGTCGGCGTAACGTTAGGAATCACGGTCACTCACTCGAGTTAGCTTTGGTACCTCGTAAATGCACGGGTTGCTGTCGCTGACACAGCACTGAGAGTCAAACGCTGGCCGCGCGGCCGGCCTTTACCGCCAGCTAGAGCGCGGCGGACTCGGGCGCCATGAGCGGCGACAGAGGGCCCGCCACGCGCCGCCCGCGCTCCAGCTCGAAGCGCAGGTCAGGCGGCGCGCGCCGGCTAGCGGCACCGTCCTCGGGCAGGAACGCGGCCACCAGCAGCGCGCAGATCACCAGCAGCGCACCCAGCACGAACGGCGGCCCGGGCACCATGCGCACGTACTTCTCCTGCTCGGGCTTGCCCGCGCCCGCATGCTCCTCGTTCAGGTCCACGTGAAACAGGTAGAAGATCACACCGAACATGGCGGGGCCCAGGCCGTTACACAGCCCGCGCACACCCGTCACCATGCCTTGCACCACGCCTTGCCTGTCTGCCCGGCTATTCACAGACACATATGCACTGATCGCTGGATATGTGACCGAGCCCAGGGCAGCCAGCACTCCGGCAGCCCACATCATCCACGTACGGCTACCGAAGCCGTACCACATGAGCTGCAGCATCTCAAACACTAGTCCCATCATGATAGTGTGCTTAGCTCCAAGCGATCTCATTAAGAATCCGAGAACAACTTGTACACCAATACTAAGCACTCCTACAATTGCAATAAATATTGCCACTTGGACTACACCGAAGCCCATCACTAACTTCAAGTACACAAATATGCACGAATACTGTCCAGCCTCAGGTAAGTACGAGAGGAACACTGCCACACACAACATTAGCACTGTACGTTCCGCACCAACTTTCCTCAATGCTGCAAAGGGGTCAGCTTGCTCCCAACTGATAGCAGGGCCCCAGCCACTGGGTCTGACCTTCTCTGGGAGGCTCTCAGGCACTGCAACCATGATGAAGAATACGTCCAGAATAGCGACTGCGGTGGCGGCAGCAACTACTAGCGCCTCGCCATACAGGTCCATCAGATAGGCGCCCAGGGCGGGCGAGATCACCATGCTGGCCGCGAAGGTGGCGGACACAAGCCCGTAGGCGCGAGAGCGCTCCGCCTCCGTGGTGACGTCAGCCACGTACGCGAACACGATGGAGAACGTGACGGCGAACACTCCGCTGATGCTGATCATGGCGAAGAACCACCACGTGTTGATGGTCATCAGCGGGATGGGCGCGCACGTGAAGAACACCGTCACCAGCAGGAAGAACTTGCGGCCCCACACGTCGGACAGCGCGCCGATCAGGGGCGCAGACAGGAATGACAGGATGCCCTTGATACCCATTATTAAACCGTTCATCAAAAACGTGTGATCCGGGAACGTAACGTTCAGCACCGAGATGATCGGCATCGTGAGCAGTCCCCACGCGAAGAACTCCAGGAATATCACGACCAGAGCGTGGAGAACAGAGGGCTCGCCGATGCCAGACATTGTCATAATCCCGTCTTTCATAACAGTTTTTCTATTCCGTATCACCATTTCTACTTCGGTTTTTGTGGTTTTCGTGGGCGTCATTTAAGATTTAAATGGTTTATTTTCCTACAGAACTACTTATATTAGAAACATTATGGAAACCTAAGCACTACATGGAGGAAAACTTGATAAAAACGAGCAAGTAGTAGCAACGTCAAAAATCCACTGGAAAATTGAAAAACAATTCGATATTTGTGTTGCCATTGTAAGGTTTTAAAAGACTTCCAAATTCAAGTAAGAGTGATCAAAAAACGCATTTTTTTTTTTAATACATTTGATAATACGATAAAAACTAAGGATATTAAAAAATTGGTATTAATAAGTGGGATAACAATTTCTTTATTTATCGTAAATTATAGTCTTGGGTAAGATTGGTTCGAAACATACCATAGTATGCTATTGTTAGAATGGCAACATAAACCAAAACCAGAGAGTTTTTTTTTTTACATTTTTAGATGAGTTTTCAACTTTGTCAGATTTTAATTATTTTACTCCAGCTCATTTTTCTATTTTAGATCACTATCATTCATTACATTTCTTTTGTTTTGTTTTCACTAGCTTGCCAAAAGCTATACTAGGTGATTTATTAGGACCCTGGAACGCATAATCAATATTGCTGCATAGACAATACCGAATTGACATTTCATTTTTTTTATCTTCTGCGTTGTCAAAATTGAAAGGAAGAGGAGGCGTCGACGGCTACATTTTGCAAAAATCATTTTAATTTCCTAGAACTTACAAAATGGTAAACATTTAACCTTATCCTGCTTAGGGCTTTTAAAATCTTCTTTAGCAGACATTTCATTTGATGTGCATTATTCACAGATTCGCTTCATACTGATCCAAAACCGTGCGGGTAAAACTAGATTAGCAAAATGGTACATGAACTTCGATGATGACGAGAAACAGAAGCTCATCGAGGAAGTGCACGCCGTAGTAACCGTCAGAGACGCTAAGCACACCAATTTCGTCGAGGTAATCAGCCTAAAAAACTTAAAAAAAGATCTACAAGAGTAGTTGTGCCTACCATGAAGATTCTATTCATATCTGATATTTTTACAGTTCAGGAACTTCAAAATAGTATACAGAAGGTACGCGGGACTGTACTTCTGCATATGCGTGGACGTGAACGACAATAACTTGTGCTATTTGGAAGCTATACACAATTTTGTAGAGGTCCTGAATGAATACTTTCACAATGTTTGTGAACTGGATCTCGTATTCAACTTCTATAAGGTAAATACTTTGTCTAAATAATAAATTTGAACAAAATTACTGTAACAAAATTTTTGTATCATACCTTTTGCAAAGGAATTGTGTTACATCCTGCCAGACATATTAGTCACTAACCAAATATTAATGATAATAAATAAACTACTATCAAAGTGTTTACTGACCATTGTCTGAACACTGCCTAGCATTACCTAATCCAAATTCCGTAAAAATAAATTAAATAATAACATGCTGTAACTACCCATTTCTAATACATAATTATGAAGAGTAAACATTATTATTTCAACAATTTCCAGGTATACACAGTTGTAGACGAGATGTTCTTAGCAGGCGAGATCAGAGAAACGTCACAGACTAAAGTCCTTAAGCAGCTCCTCATGCTCAACTCCTTAGAATAACTGTTCGTAATCACACAGCTGAAGACATAGCCAGGATAAGAAACATGAAGAATGTAGGCAAGTTAAGAGGTGCCTCTCTGTTGGGGTCGGCTTCCAGTCTAACCGGATGCAAATGCATACGAGTATTTTACATGGAGTGACTACCTATCCAACCTCCAGAATCCTGTAATTTCTTAACCAACTAACACTCATTATTAGGGTGCAATAAAACTTATTAGCAAAGTAAGAGGTGCCTCTCAATGTTGGGGTTGGCTTCCAGTCTAATTAGATGCAGCTGAATACCAGTAGTTTACATGGAGCTACTACCAATCCGACCTCCACAAACTGGTAATTTCTCAACAGAATAACACAAAACTCTCTTTTTCAGCATGTGTGTGTGTAATAGAAAATAGTTGATGATGAGGATCCTTGATCACTTAGAAGAGCCCTTCGAAAAACTAGAACTTGCTAAAAAAAGTATGAAAGAACCGAGTGGTAATGTTATTTTATGTAAGAACGCTGTTCAGTCTACCTTTACTATGAAATCTTGGCTATGTCTGTATTTAATGTAAGTTGCATGTAAAATACTTGTCAATACTGCAGTCATAGACAAAGCTATATTCGTAAGCCGTAAAAACACACATTAGTCAATGGTACCTTTAAAACGGCAAATACACATGATGCCTGTATAAGTTAGCAAGTATCTTGCATGCCATTATGACATTCACTATTCAGAACTTCAGAATTTTTATTGCATTTCTTAAATATTTTTTCAATATTCAACAGTCTTAGACCCATATTACAGAACCTCGCTCAAAACTCAAGCATTACTTAAAACTCCTTTCAAGCCTTTTTTTGCATATATAGTTAAATCTAAAAGATGGATACATAATACTGGCAAGATATTCTATTAGTACTGCAGTATAGATAAAACTATTTAAATATTTACTGTTACATCATATTATATTGTTGTAAAGTAAGTTTGTATAAAGAATACTCATTCATTCCATCTTAGAAGAATATTGTTCTATCTGCACATCAAGCGATAATACGTCGCATTTAGAATTGAATTCAACTTGTAGAGATGTTCACTGTGTGTAAGAGAGGGAAGAGAGTAGTATTTATTTATTCATTTATCATTTTATACTCCTAAGTAAATTAATTATGGCCAATCTTAAGGTCAAACAGCATTATTATATCGACCGAATAGGCTGGCGTCAATAAATATGCGATACAACTCTAGCATCTTTTCTTAGCCGTGTACTGACCGATGTTACGGGGTGTAATGTTACATGTTACAAAGCGAGCATTCGTGCAGTTAGTACGAGGAAACGAGCACGAACACGCGAGCAACGACCGCATGTGACACGTAGTTTAGAACACGGCGTAACGGAACATGCTCGCTGCGAATGGTACATTACGCCCCGTAACACCGGTCAGTACACGGCTTTAGGGTCAGTTCACACCGAGACGCGACGCGACGCGCACTTTTTTATGATCCGATACAATATCCAATTAATTTACTACACAATAAGGTACACGCGCTGAGCAGCACTGCGCATTTCAGCGTACTTTGACACGTGTCAACGCTCGCACTGAAACCTTTTCGTGAAAAAAATAAGTTCTATAATTATTAAAAAGTGCGCGCAGTGTCGCGTTGCTTCACGTTGCGGTCTGAACCGAGCTTTAGGCCCTTCGCCTAAGAGTCATTTCAGACCCTTTATGCTGTCGCGCGTTTGGCGTGTAAGTAGGGCGCAGATTAATGCTGGAAACTCGTTGGTACCAATGTAGCATACCAGTCATGTTACAGAAACCTAATAATAATTCTTTACATAGCAGTGGCGGATTTACAAATTTTGAAGGTATAGGCTGAATAGTTTTTGCCGCCCTTGCCTCAACAATTGTCATATCATACATTATTTTTACAATGCAACAAATCATGTATGGGTTGTTAGGTTAGTGGGAAGAGGGGCATATTCGCATATTTTTTACAATTGCGCTCTTTTCACTCATGAGAAGTGTGGGCAAAGGGCGCAGAGGCGAGAGGCCGATTACTGCTTGAGGAGCGGCGAACTAGCTGGTTTACTCTAGAATATGGAAGTTTGCTACTCTCGGAATGTGCAATGACAAGTGAGAGAGAAAAGTCATCGACAAAATTTGTTGCGGACTTCTATCTCATCTATCTGTAAGACATCAGAAAACCGTCATAGAAAAATATTTTTGATTTCTATGAGGTAAAAAAAAAAAAAAAAAATCGTTCCCCAAATTTGCCGCCCCCAAAATCTGCCGCCCTAGGCTCGAGCCTACTCAGCCTGCTGGTAAATCCGCCACTGTTACATAGTCTCGATGCTCTCAAGCTGCATATAATATAAAAAATATATGTATTTATTCGAGTACCTTCATGAGATCATAATGTATATAAAGTGTAATTATAAGCATTGTTTATTGGTGTATATTAGATTAAATAAAATTATTGCTTATTTAAAGAAACACATGTATTATTTTTTGTAAATTTTATCATCCGGTCCAGCTTTTTATCTCTGAATAACAAAAAAAAATACTACTCAAAAAATAAAACTAAAGTTCAGTATAACATGATTTATTTATAAAACGAATAAATACAAAAACGAGACTTATAAAACTCGGCGATTATAAATTATAATATTATCTTTACCTAATTACAATACTTTATTATACAGAATAAGTAATGTTAAAATTATTATTAAATTCTAACAGCATTAGGTATAAAGAAAAGTTCCATGTTTAGTTTTCTATCTTATCTTTTTTATTGGCTATGCTACACAATGCGCACAATAGCTAGCTGTGGGTACCTACACAGTTAGGGTGACTGTCCACTGAAGCGGAGAGGAGAGGAGCGGAGCGGAACTGTGCCAATGGAATTGCATAAAATCTCCGCTCCGCTTCAGTGGACAGGAATGCGCGAACTAGTTTAAAAATTCTTACGGAACCGGGAAGCGGAGCGAGAAAGCGGAGCGGGGAAGCGGAGCGAGAAAGCGGAGCGGGGAAGCGGAAAAAAAACCGGCTTCCGCCCGGTCAAATTACTCGTTGCGTGAACTCGGCCTAGCTCGGCCTCACAGTCCGCAACTCCGTACCTCACTACATCGCTCCGCATCAATGGACAGACACAGTTCCGCTCCGCATTACTCCCTCACTCCGCGTCAATGGACAGGCAGCCTTATACTTTGATATACCTAACAAACAAACATCGTAAAATCCTACGTAAAAGGGGGCGGATTCGTTAATTATAATTTTGGTAATGACTAGATATTTTTAACAAGACGAGTGTATCAAAATAAATTAAAATAATAATATATTACATCATTAAAGGGTCATAGTCTACGACTGTGACGACGCGGTCCCTTCAGAACAAACTCCTACCTCTTAGTTTTGGATTTGTCCATTTCTACAAGTATTTCCATTCAATTTCATCATGGCGCTCAGAGTAAACTGAACCTTATCACGTGCGCCATAAGGCCGCGTTTACCCCCACTCCCAGTCGTATAGTATCGGTGAGAACACCCACTCGTCGGGCTGAGCAATGTGGGTTATTTGGGACCCCATGTCGAATGTACTCCATCTGGGAAGAAATATATAAAATGATGTAGTGTGCACAAGGATCTTTTGACGTCTGAGCGTCATCAACGGGCGCGTTGTCGGTAAAAATTTGTAAAATTGTCACTCCAACTGCGTAGTACGCCGGATTAGAGACCATAGTTTATAGAGGTTTGTTATCTCGACGGCAACTGACGGCCTACTGTACTACATCTCTACAGACCGTTCACTATAACTTGTCCCTTGCCGTTATGTTGGCAACACTGTCTGTACCTACCCCTTCGGAATACAAGGGTACTCACTTAAAAGGCGGTATACCCCTGGAAATGTTGTATGTGGGGCTGCTGACGGCCAGGAACCGGTAGCTGGTCCGAAGATACGCGCTCGTGATCTTCGCGTCTGTCGCGCCGTGGCTGCGGTGACCCAGCCCGCGAAATGGATATGAGCCTGGATAAATAAAACCAGTGCTCTCACAACACAACACAAACAAACAAACGGTTGTACTCATTGTTGAAGAGCCTAACGATGGAGCTGAGCAGTGGAACCAATATTTACGTTCGTACCCTAAAAAATAATAATTTTTATAATAATGAAAAATGCGTCTCCGGCAAAAAAAAAATGTTGAGGAGAGTTCAGGGGGCCTACCACCACCGCTTACAGCAGTAATATTTTAATGTTACTTCGTGGGGGAAAGAGATGGAGCTATTCGTGCTGTAGAGCTTCATCTCTTGCCTACACTGAAGTAATATTAAAATAATACTTGGCGGTGATGGTAGGCCCCCAGGAGACCCTATAGAATCCGCAAATAGCCTCACATTCATAGTAGCGAGGCGGCACGTTTCTAAACCCAACCCAACTTAGTAGATAGCTGTCGCGGGTCGTAGAAGAGTCGATAGACACCACATATTTATTTAAAATCCATCCATCAATAATGAATCCCACATACAAAGATACATAAGAGATAAGCGTGAAAAACATAGCCCTGTCCATTTGCGACAATTTTTTGTACTGGATCATGGAGCAGAACGAAACGACTGGTTAAGGGGATACGGCTCGGTGATGGATCATTTTACCCCCGTTATGTTACCGTTGGCTGGATTGAGGTCGTTTCGCGCCGATATAGCGTTGCACGCGCTGTAGGGCGGGACGCATTGCTCGCAGCGTGACAGAGGGTCGTGTTTGAAGTCGTTGTAACGCATCGTGTGGTACATGTCACGTAGGTTCAAGATATTTGCCTGCAACGACAATAACGAAACATTGGATAATGTACAATAATTTTGCCATTGATAGACAGAATATAGCACAAAAAATAAAAGAAAAATATGGCATAAGTAATAAAAAACAAAATATGCCTTTTTTTTTAAGGAAAATAAAAACTTTATTTAAATTGGATGTTGGCTGTTGTCCATGTCGCCACGCCAACAGCCAGTCTGACCCGCCGCATTAGATGATTCAAATAAAAAAAAAATAGAATTTCTGATCGGGAACACGAAAATATTCCGATTACGAGCCTATTCAAGGGGCTAACTTGAAGAGGATAAAAAATCCTTGCCATGTGTAAACACTATCTTATCCCCCTTGCCTGTTCTCAGATATGGATTCAATACTTACGAATGAATGATGCAGGTAACCAGGATTTAAATGTCCATTGATTTTCTGGCCCATTGGCCAAAGGAACTTATGCTTTGGAACAGGCTCGGGCACCTAGGACTTACTTTCTAGCTGGCAGACTCCTTGACAGCTCAAAAGTTACGATGAGTTCGAGTTTGATAACTTATGTAAGGTCTATTATCCTTGTTTCCAATATTGATGTTATTTCCATTTAAACAAACATCAACTGTATGCAAGTATAAATAAAGTTGATTTTAGACTGGACTAGTACAGTTGAAAAAGTCATTAAAAAATATGAAGTTGCCGCAAACTGAACCTTATGTAGGTATTACAGTTGTTTTTCCTAAAACTCGTGTTTGTTTACATGTTTGGCAAATAAATTGCGAACGCAGAATAGTTATTTATTTTCTCGTGACAGTTATGGTGGACTCACCTGTTTCTCCTTTATGATCTTGGCTCGAGGGTTGGTGGTGTACCCGAACCAGTCGCCGTACGTGGCGATGCGCACGTTGCCGCCGCTAATGTTGAAGATCTTCGGGAAGTACGGGATGTTGTACGAGGGGAAGTACATCTGGGTCTTCAGTAGTGCCGTCCTGTTGGGTTTGCGAAGAACTATCAGTCTGTATTTTAGTTTAGGGTTAAACCGATTTCTGTGTAAGAAGGTTAGTTTAAGGCCGTACCCTACCGCAGATTTTATCTCGCTCGCACCATACTACTCGCGGCCTGAGTGAGAGCGAGACGGAGTGGGGTGCTGGCTTACGGTGAAAATAATGGTAATTTAAAAACAATAAAAAACATAAGACCTGCTTTAGAGTTAGTTCAGTTATTCTTATTATGCAAAGTTTCATGATCTAATTTGAAGTATTTTTTGAATACCAGCGGTTTACAGTTCGGTTTAGAGGTAACTTTGGATTTTTTTCTATAGAGAAAATTTTATGTAATCGTGTTTTCGCCAAATATAGGTCCTATCATCAATCCTCAACTTTAACATATAATTATTTCAAAATGAATGCTGCAGTATTTTCGGCGTAACGGAGGATCATGCTAAGCATGTGAGGTAAGGGGAAAAAGGCGGCAGATGCTGATGACTCACAGGTCAGCCGACTCGGTGAAGCCTGGCAGCTGTTCCACCACCCACAGTAGACCATCTCGCACGCAGCCGGGGGCTTTTGCAGTGCGGGCCTTGAACTTATTGTAGTCCACTATGAACCTGAAGGAAAGATCATCATTATAATTTTTTTTTTTTTTTTTTTTTATGTTAGCCTATACTGTCCCACTGCTGAGCAAAGGCCTCCCCCAAATCCTTCCAAACATCCTTTTCTAGGGCCACCTCGATCCAACCCTTGCGGTACGCGTCTAGATCGTCCCTCCATCTCTTCCTGGGCCGGCCTCGGCGGCGCCGTCCATCCTCAGGCACCCACCGTGTGGCGACTGTTGCCCAGCGGTCGCTATGCATGCGGCTGACATGACCCGCCCAATCCCATTTTAGCTTGGCAGCCTTTTTGCCTACGTCTAGGATCCCCGTTTTGGAGCGCAACGTGGTGTTTCGTATTCTGTCAGTTCGGTTTACGCCCAGAATGCTGCGCTCCATTGCTCTTTGGCAAACCCCAAGGCGGAACTTTTGCGACTCGGTGAGCGACCAGGTCTGGGCACCGTAGGTTAGGCATCATTATAATGTGTTAAAAAATTAACTTTACAAACTTTAAGAGGTGCTTTAGTCCATTGAACTGAATAACTTTTACTGTGGGACTGAATTCGACATCGCAAAAAAAATCTGCTGTTCCATACAAAAGTTAAATAGGTGCCTACTGTTCTAAACTGTATGGGACAGCTGTTTTTTGCTCGATTTCAAAGTTGGTCCCATAGTAAAAGTTTAGTAAGTACGCGGTCGAATATAGTTACCTATTCTGCGTTCGCGATTTATTTGCCAAACATGTAAACAATCACGAGTTTTAGGAAAAATAACTGTAATGCCTACTCATAAGGTTCAGTTTACGCTAAAACATATTTTTTACAACGGTACTAGTCAGTCTAAAATCAACTTTATTTACACTTGCATAAAGTTGATGTTTTTTTTAAGTGGAAATAACATCAATATTGGAAACAAGGATTTAAAATAGTCCTTATCTTGTTTACGTCGCTCATAATGTGGTTGCACTCACCACTGGTTGTTGTACGTGCCGCTGTTGTGTTTTCTAAATATTTCGGTCCACTCCCTGCCGTTGCGCGCCAAGCGGTTGGCGATCATCGCTCGAGTGTACTCCAACACCTAGACAAACATGAAAGATGATGAAATACTCGGAGCGATACTGCCAAGCCAAGTATTCCATCTAACACGTCAGTTTGACTTCATTGGTCTAATTGGCAAGAACAACTGCTGAGCGTAAGATCTCCTGGGTCCGTAGGTCGGACAAGTCAGTCTTATTAGGTTTTTCCATTACGAAATCTTAAGTATTAACCCGGAAAACTTCAAAGGTTCTTGTCAATGAACTCTTCTGGGGATTGCCGGGGACGTGCTATCACAGTATCACCATACCATTAATTATTTCTACGGTAGAAATAAGAAATGGTGGTAGAAATTTTATCACCAAGCAGCGTTGCTTTGTTCCTTTTTGAAAGGTAAGTACAGGTGTGATTACAGGCACATAAGACATCAAGACAAGACAGCTTTGTCCCTGAGGTAGCATCACCTGCGATGCCGCTAATGCGCATGCAGCGGTGCCCATGACTTACCATCACGTGGACCGTCACACTTTTTCTCAAAAAGAATGTCCTCGGTTAGAAAGTGCTTAAAAGGTATCTATTAATAATAATCAGCCAGTATTGTCCCACTGCTGGGCAAAGGCCTGCCTTTCCTTTTTCAACTCAATCCTGAGCCAATCCATCCTATAAGCGTCAAGTTCGTCCCGCCATCTACGCCTGGGTCTTCCGCAATGTCGTTCGACGTTTTCGGGAACCCATGTTTCGGCAACCCGGATTTTTAATGTGTCTGTATGTGATGTCTTGTTTATATCTTTTTAGTTGACTTTTTTGTCGTAATACGGTTTTAGAATTAATTACTTTAATTTTTTTGTGGACAGTACTGCTTTGTTCACTGTTATTTCTAAGTAAAGACTTGTAATTGGCTGACGGTAACACTTTCTATTTTTATTCAGTTTTATTGCTGTAAGTCTTCCAAAGGATTTAAATAAATGAATAAGATAAAGTTACCGAGCCGATGGGTGTGATGAGCTCGAACAGCGTCCGGTTGCTGTTGCCGATGGTGGTCTCGCTGGTCGCCAGCCCCGACGATATTATGTAGAAGTCATCTGTGGACTGTCACGAGCGTGTTACGTCATAGTTATACAGGATATTTGAGATGGAGCACTCAGCAGCTATCGTTGTAGCTACAGACCGTTCTCATAAGAGATCTTTACTAATTTTTTAAGCTATTTTAGTCTCCTTTACAGATTTTTAATGGTGAAATATTTTATTTCTTTTTTTGAATGATGAATGAATCTTCTTTTGAATATCAATATTTCTTTTTTTAACTAGATTAGGTCGGCGTTTCCTATCTGACTACTCTGAGAAGAAAGGCCGAAACAAACTCAGAGGTCACAGTCTCTTTTAAAGTCCAGACATAATCTTGGTCAGATCATGTGAATACCATGTAGATTGCTGTCTGAAATAGTCTTTTGAGGAGTCACACAAATGTAATGGACCTGTCCAGTTAGTGCACGCATTTGTCAGTAATCGTGCAGCTCAACTCAGAACTTAACGAGCTTAACGACTCGACGAACAACGATGTGACGATATACAACATAAGGTGAGCACGGTCATTACCTGCACAAAGCCCGGGTATGACGTCATAGACATCTTATACCCGGGTATCAGTTTCTTGCTCCCGGGACACAGGTGCAGGTTTATCACGTACATCTTCTGGAAACGCAGCATGGATTGGTAACTGTAAGAAGATTTGATGTATCATGACATCGTTAAGTCCGCAGAGCTGTCCGGCCACAGATATTATAATACTACGGTCCGGCGAAGCTTAAGTAGTCAGCCTCTGCGGGAAAGTCCGAAAGGGATACTGGGAACCTTTACAACAGGCAAATGAAGGAACACGGGTGAGTTTAAGTCAGTAAAAGTCTGACACTCCCGCTCCGCCCAGAGTGGGAGAAGTCATTTGATGATTTCCAACTCTCAAAAAATAAAAATAAAGTAGTCGGCCTCGCTGCCTGCTGACTGGCTTACTTATACATACAGGGTGTAACCGACATCGCACAAACTGTTACCATGAGTTAAATTAATCATCAGGCAAAAAAAAAGCTGTCCCATACTAAAATACTACTGTTTTTTTTCGCGATTTCAAAGTTGCTCCCGTTGTAAAAGTTATTCAGTTCAATGGTCTAAAGCACCTCTTAACGTTAGTAAAATATTTTATTTTAGCACCTTATAGAAATAGGAAATTACAAATGTACTCCTTCTAGAGGGCAAATGTGTCCTACTGCTTGCTGTTACAGGGACTGTTTATAAGCAGCTTCTATCGAATGACATTTAAAGAGACAATTAATGTCTTTAAATGTTCTGTGAATACCTTTCCTAAATACTATGTTGAATCTTTATGCTTTTTCTATCATTTTCATGTGTTTGGTTTAGTGACTAACGGTGACAGAGTGTCCAGAGTGTGTGTGAGTGAGTTTTAGTTTTCTTTATTAAATAAACTAGCTGCGCCACGCGGTTTCACCCGAGTAAGTCTCGATCCCGTGGGAATATCGGGATAAAAAGTATCCTATGTCCTATTCCAGTTCATGGTCTACCCCTGTGCCAAGTTTCATCCAAATCCGTTCAGCCGTTTTAGCGTGAAAGCGTAACAAACAAACTCACTATAATATTAGTTAGGATAAATAAACTGATGGACGATACCGATGGCGCTAAACTCGCAGAAAAAATCAGGGCCAACTGAATTTAGATTGCCTTAATTGCCACCGACAATTAAGCTAAGCAGAAAAATGTGAATGAATTCTTTTGAAATCTTTTCCAGCACAATTTCCCGAGGAAAGTCATAATACGCCTACTGTCTCCCCTCCCTATCCTGATGATCAGGAGGTGATCCTCACCTGTTCCAGGTGGCATGCGCGAAGTACAAGTTGCTTAGATCCGGCAGTAGCTTAACGAGTCCGGTGCAGCGGTCGCCGAACAGCCGGCCGTCGGGATTACTCTTCGGTATAGATAACGCAATCGCGATCTCGTCGAGATCACCCAGCATGTTGATCCAGCTGCGCAGGGGAAGAGTCTCGTTGAACAGTTATTTTACGATTACTTGTATGTGGGCTTGCAGACAGAACCAAACATCTCACCTGTACTTCCTGAAGGAGTAGGCAGACGTGTCCGAAGATCTACATTTAGCCCTGGTATTATTTTTCTCAATTGTACCTAATATTTCAATAGCAGTGGTGGCCCAGTGATAACGGCCGCGACTTACGAGTTGTAAGTCGTAGGTTCGAACCCTGACAGGCACTTTACTTTGTGTAAGTAAATAATTTCATCACCACTGCTCTCAAAACGGTGAAGGAAAACATCGTGAGGAAACCGGCATGTCCTAGGACCAAAAATTCGAAGACATGTGACATCTACCAACCCGCAGTGGGCCCGCGTGGTGGATTACAGCCCACTCCCTCTCACAGAGAGGAGGCCTGTGTCCCAGCAGTGGGAACGTTATAGGCTGATTATGATTTCAATGGTACCTAATTAAGGTAAATTACTACATTACCGCTCTTTTGGGTTCTTTACTTATCAGACGGCAGCCTATTACCGTTTTATAAACGGCACAAATCAAGAAGCCTGTTGGGATTCAAACCCAACTAATTGCGCGCGATCTGCATGCGCAGGCGGCGTGTGCTAAGGACACCACCGCGACGGAAGATACCTCTCTAACTCAATAATTAATTGGTTGTCCGGGAACATTTAATTTTTTATAGGTTAGTCGGTGATAATGGTTTGCCGCACCGATCGACGTCATTACGTCAGCGCCGGCTGTCGCTGAAAACCAGCGCTGGGGCTCTGTTTTGCATAGGGTCGCAGCATAATGCTGAGCGATAGCCGTTTTGCGTGGATGTGACGCATGTTTCCCCCAACCTTTTTTATTTTTACTTTGTGGTTATTTTCTTTTTTTGTTTTTTGCGTCATATTTACCGCAAATAAACGTTTTTTCTTTCTTTCTTTCTTTATATACCAGGCCAAGCCTTAGGCATTTTCCTTCGAGCTAATAGCCCTCGGAAACTGCTGCTGAAAATTTCCGAACAGAAAATAACTATCTACGGCCAATTAATTAATAATAATATTATATTTCTTTATTTCATTTTTCATACTTATAAATTATATTTTTAAATATTAGAATAAAAAATTATATAAAACATTTAAAAATATAAAAAATAGTAGCCCACCGGTATCGGGAACAGGGTCCAAGCTACCGGCGGTCAGGGCTCCAGAGAGAGGAACCTCCTAACGATGCGAGCCGTGTCCAGGAGTACAGCTTTCTGAATCAAGCCCTTAATCCAGCTGCCCAACGAGAGCCTCCTTAGGTGTTGGTCGAGGCTCTTGGCAATTAAGCCATTGGCTGATACGACTATCGGCACAATGATCGCAGAGTTCACATCCCACATGTCGACAACCTCGTGAGCCAAGTCAAGATACTTGATTTGTTTATCTTTCTCGGCCTTCACGAGGTTCCCGTCATGCGGGACCGTTATGTCAATGATCATTGCGCGCCGCTCTGTTCGATCCACCACCACTATATCAGGCTTATTGGCAACAATAGTCATGTCAGTGATGATGGATCGATCCCAGTACAATGTGATATTTCCATTTTCGAGAACTGGGTCGGGCACGTACCTGTAGTACGGCACTTCCGATTCCACTAGGCTGTATTTCAGAGCAAGTTGCTGATGGATAATCCTGGCAACAAGGTATTGTGTCTATGCAAGTACTCTCCGTTAGCTAGATGAGAACATCCGGAGATAATGTGACGGATTGATTCTCCCGGTCGGTGGCATGCCCGACAGATGTCAACCGTGCCGTCCTTCACAATAAATCTCCGGTAATTGTTCGTCATGATAATTTCGTCCATAATTGCACAGACAAAACCTTCGGTTTCCCCAAAGAGGTCACCGAAACGCAGCCAGGCTACGGACGCTAGTAAATCTACATCGGGTCCATGCAGGGCCCGGAAAAAGCGTCCGTGAAGCTCCTTACTCTGCCATACCTCCTTGCGATCGTTAGTGTCAAGCACTACAGGCTTGCGCCAGTTCTCTTTCGCCAAGGAGAGCGGGGTGAGGCCCTTGTCCACCGCGACCACATCTCGATGCATTCCCACGTCGGCTTCTAGGAAATATTCCCTGAGACTGCATATCTCGCGATTGTGGAGGGTCTTGTCTTAATAATAATATTATTATTAATAATATTATTATTTATAATTTATAATATTTTTTTAATTTTACCGTAATTAACGCTATTCTGATGGGACTTATCATGTGATATTCAGTGTTGTGAATAAACTACTAACACGATATCCCTGGTAGAGAGCCACTGGTAGGGATCGTTTGTAGCTGCGTTGTATCCAAACGCCAGGCCTTCCAGCTGCATGTAGTACAGCTTTATCTGCAACCAATTGTTATTTTTAGTGGCTCAATAATAAAACACATTTTTTCAACCGATCACCATCTGTCTAGCTTTTCCCCAACAATGTTGGGGTCGGCTTCCAGTCTAACCGGACCCAACCAACCCATACCCAACCCAACTTTTCAACCCATACTTCAAGTAAAATTACACTACTTACTAGCATTCTTGGACTTCCCGAAAAAATCATCTGACGTATTTTTTTAGTTTTTTCGTGTTTATGTATATCGGTATCATCGCGACATCTGCGGAGTTTATCTATCTAATTTGACCTGGAATAGCGACTGCAATACAACCGAACACGTCACAGACGTCACGGGAATCAATATCAATATACAAAACGTATGATAACGAAGAACAAAATAATTGATTTTATAAACTCACTAGCACTGCGCCCCGTGGTTTCACCAACGTAAGTCGCGATCCTTTTATTACTGTAATGTATTGTTTTATCGTCATCTGATATCGGTACCCATCGTCTGCAGTATCGCTAGCGAATTTAATGTGACCCTGTATACAGGCTGTAAGGGTAAACACTCTTGTCATTCAATCCATGGGTAGTTAACTTAAATGTAAAAATAAATGACCGAACACAACAAAAAAAAAACATTTTTTTCATTAAAATATTTTAAAAAGTTTCTATCCGACACCGTGCTCTCTAGCGAAACAGCTGACTGACTGAGGGAGGTCGCGCTCGCGGCCGGTCAGGTCACATCCCGCACCCCCCGCCCGTGTTGAGACGCAAGTTCGTTGCCCTAGCGCATAGGCAACATTTCATTGCATAGCGCATATGTGGTAAAATGTAGATTTAAAGAAAAGAAAAAAAAAGTTGTAATTTTCCATTGATTTTACGTTCTATAAATGAAACCAAACCACTGGTTGCAAGGATAACGGTGTTCACCCTAACACCCTGTATGTAAAGAGCATTCGGTCGGGACGCAGCGTCTCTATCTTGAACATAATATAAAGCAAATAATAAAAGTACCTGATACCAATAGGGGTCCGAAGCTTTGACCGCCACCATGGCTGTCATGTACTTTTCATTCTTGTCCACGAACTCCTCGATGAGCCCGCACACGTCCGTCTTATTGTAGCAGTATCTGAAACAGGTATTTGTAGCAGTATCTGAAACAGGTATTTGTAGCAGTATCTGTAACAGGTATTTGTAGCAGTATCTGAAACAGGTATTTGTAGCAGTATCTGTAACAGGTATTTGTAGCAGTATCTGTAACAGGTATTTGTAGCAGTATCTGAAACAGGTATTTGTAGCAGTATCTGTAACAGGTATTTGTAGCAGTATCTGTAACAGGTATTTGTAGCAGTATCTGTAACAGGTATTTGTAGCAGTATCTGTAACAGGCATTTGTCATCGTTTCCACTACCACTACCGGAACTACTGCTATGTCCTAACCAACCGGTCATGGTCTATCTGTGAGCCAAGTTTCATCCAAATTCGTCGGCTATTAAAGTGTGGAAGGCCAACAAACCGACAAGACAACACAAGACAGACAGATTACTTTCGTATATACGGCACAGAAATATGGAAAATTTGCGAAGCTGGGGCGTGTCGCTAGTAGATAATTATATAAATGTAAAAATTACCGAGCATAATCTAATACGCACGACACAAAAGCGATTTTCTCCTAAAGTCGTTAGGTATTGATAGAAATTTTATGATGTTACGAACATACGTATTTTCCCCGCAGCGTCACACTTTTCGTCAGTTATGTTTAAGTCCCATGTAATAAGGGCGAGCCTTTGGCCGGGCACAAATCCAGAATCCAGACTCCAGTCTGCTACTGAGAAATTCCTGGTGGAAAAACCCACTTGCCCGACCTGGGAATCGAACCAAAGATCTCATGCTCAGCAGTAGGGTTGTGATTACTAAACCAACAAGGCAGTCATAAATTAAAATATTATGAAATAGGTCTATTTCACGAGAATAATGCTTTTGAATTTTGAGTAAGTGTTGACTACCAATTTTTTTAGGTAAGTACCAATAATTTTGAGTAAGTGTACCTAAGACTTTACGAAGCGTTAACACCTACGCGGCATTAGATATTATACCCCGTAAGGTGTGCAAAAAAAAATATGTTTCATAAGTAACTGACCCTTTGAGCATGTTCTGCCAATGGTACCATATGAGGTCCCTGGTGAGGTAGCCCTCCAGGTAGCCGGCCGCGTACGCCTGCTTCTCATCTGAGCAGGCTGCTGACGTGTGCAGCTCCAGAAACGCCCAGCTTGTACAGGAAAACATTAATGAAAAGCACAATGAAAGAATAGGAGCTAGTTGCCATCAAAGCGGACAGAGATGGACATATTTCGAGATCAGATATCATCTGATAGACTGTAAAGCGGTCCCTAGGCGATCATGAGGCATGACATGCAATTGTTACGTGAATTATCATGCTGCATGCAGGACCCTGCATGAGGGTCCATCATGCAGCATGATAATTACGACGAACGCCCTAATTATGATGCTAGTAGTATGGTGTCCTATATTAACATAGTAAAGAACACAGTAAAAAAAATGTCTTTGAGGAGTGCCGATAGAAAAGCAACCATAGGTAACCTCAACGTAATTCAAACGGTAGACGGTAGATGGCGCTAAAAACATTTCTTCAAGCCTAACGGTGACTATGACGCGAGTTCCATAATTTTTGTTCACCCAAAAAGTGCTCAACGCGCCTAAAGAAGTTTTCACTTCAAAAAACACAACAACACGTGCGCACAAAATACACGTTAAAGTAACACAGTAAAAAACTTGGAATGTGTAGTTGGTAACAATTCAATTCATGCATACTTGAACTCCATTGTGTTCAAAAAACCAAAAGGAAATATTCATCTACCCACTTTTCAAATAACTCATCGGGTGGATGTCGACACACGAAACACAATAAGGATTATAATAATAGTAAAACCTTTATTATCAGACAACAGAGATCCATACAGTGTTAGTAAAGAAAACCTAGATCTAATGTTAGTATCCTAATCATAATCCTACGCCTAAGTCAGCAGTCAGTGCTTAGTACTATGCAGCTAGTATTTCATTTACTATCGATCGATTCCCGAATTGATGACGATCTATGTCTGGAGTTAAGTGAGATGATCTGTATGATTTTTTTCTAATCTTTGTAATTGGATCTTAAAGTAACAATAAATACACATAAGGTAGTTAAAACAATCTTACCCTGTGGTATTGATTTTGTCCCTGAACATGGCGCGCGCGACGTGTTTGTCCGGTATATCGGCGAAGTAGTCAGTTGTCTTCAACACCAGCTGGTCGTCCGGCCATACTATATACCCGTACTTACACTCGCACACTATTAAAACGCTAGTTATTAACAAAATACACCATTTTAAGTCCATCTCGAAACTGTTATCTAAGAAGTCATTTCTCCTTACATTCTCTCGTTCTGTTTGCATACAAACGTACGTTTCTCACGATGAATAACATTTATCATTATTAATAATAAGGGCAGATAAAGTTTGTAAGAAATTAAACGCAAAACAACTTTTTTGAAATTGACGGCATTTGCATTATTATTTTGACATTTGTTGTCTGTCAATGATTATTTTGACATTTGTTGTCTGTCAATGATGTTGTGTTGCCAATTTTTATAAAGAGTTCAAAATCGCGACTGACCGAAAATCGCCAATCGCGTCGCGGGTCAAGATAAGAAGAACGTACTGTAGTTATGATTTAACGGCTAAAATAGAACGTAGGTGCCAAGAAGTCCTTTACCAAAAGTTTAGATAGCAATTAGCATTATACCTATGGTATTATTTACATAGAGCTTCGAAGAGGCTCACTTGGGGGATGCGACCTATAATGTTGGCACCTTTGCACTACTTTGCCGACAAGTCCTAGTCAGTACAAGCAGCGTTTTTTAACTATTTTTTTAAATTCTTTTACTAATTTTCCATTTGAAGTGACCTATATGCGGTAGTGGCGCCCTCATTTTTTCGAAGCTGTGTATTTATTAGTTCTCGATTGGAGCCTCCGAGTAGGAGGTATTAATCCCGCTGTTGACTTCATATTTTGTGTTGTGGTACCTTATCCGCTACAAGACAAAAAAAAAAACTTTCATACAAAACTTAGTACATATATTTCACAAACAATTTTCCATCCTCGTCCGGAGATCAATCAATGTATAAAACTAACAATATAGCGCGACAAGGCTCTTTTGGCGCGTGGACAAATTCGGAACCTACGCCGCCATCTTATTTTTTCAATACATTTCACAAAACAATTTCACCAAATGTTTACCAACGGCGCCGCTTGTCAACGTCAATCGAGCGCCAAAAGATTCGAGTAGCAGGATATATAACTATTATAAATTATATACGTGTGGCTATTGCACAGTTCAACAAGCGTAAAGTTTCATGCCGATTTCGCCACATTTGTACTCCACCTCTCTGAGGAGGTACGGGGTCCTCTCGTGTGGGGGTGCTGACAGCCATTCGTTCACGTTCACCGCGACGGCGGCATAACCTTGGTCTTCTAGTATATCGAGCACGAGGCGGAAAGTGCCTCGCAGACGGTTGCTGTTCATCGAGAAGCAGCCGGGTAGGAAGTTTAGGACGCATACGCTAGAAATTTGAGAGGACTTTATTTATTTTCTGCCTGTTTTTTGAGGGCAGGCTAGACCCAGCGCTGCGTATGTGACAAAAAAAATAGAGTCGGAAATAAATTAACGTGACCATCATTAAAGAATGATTGTCCCACTGCTGGACAAAGGCCTCAGAAGGCACGAGCACTGACCACGCTTACTCAAGGCGGGTTCGCGAAGTCAGGTGAAATGTCAGTTTATTTATTTTCGACTTTATTTCAAAGTAGGTACGCACACCTGCAGCAAAGCACATTTATAAATAACTAGGTTTTGCCCGCGGCTTCGCCTGCATGGATGTCAGAAAATATCCCACGGGAACGTACTACGAGGAAAAGATATTAACTCTTAGCGCTGCGCCCGCCGCCGTAATTTGAATCTGTGATATCTTTAAAAGTATTCATATGCTATTGGATAAGGATTAATATAATACTGGTCAAAATAGCTTCGGAAATAACAATTAAATTTTTATCAAATTCTGAAAAGTTCTAACTGTGGGTCATCCTTAGAAGATAGACATAATAATATGCTATCGCGGACTTTTTTATTGAACTTTTAAGATATACAATCCTGTTGAACATTAATTTGATGTATCTCCGGCGTACGCCAGTAAAGCTTCAAATTCAAATTCAAATTCAAAATTTATTTATTTTAGGACAACTAGATCCAAAGGTTAGTATACAAAAACTTAGAAACTATTGTTAGTAGGTACTTAGATACAATCACACTCTATCACTACTCTACTACATTGCACAAAAATACAAAAAATACAAAAATACAAAAATGCACCTGTGCCGAGACACCCCGCCCCGTCAAGATAAACAATATGGAGATACATCCCTGAGGACCACCAGACGAACGAAGTGCCCCAACACAGGCGCACGTACATCTTCAGCTATAGTTTTCAGGATGCTGTTGTGACTCCCCCGAACCCTTCTCATAAGTGACACGACTTTCTTCCGAATGACGGCATGAAAATCATCCGTATGAGCCTGCGCGAACATCTCGGAGGCACTGCAGAAACGAGGAAGTCCCAACATCATCCTGAAAATGTTATTATATTGGACGCGCAGTGTGTCCAGGGATTTTTTGGTATAACTAACCCATAGACCACCCGTGTACAGACCCTGACAATACGCTTTAAATAGCGTAATCTTGACTTGGTCCGCACAGCGAGCGAATCTACGGGCCAGCATATTGCCACGAACTGACAAAGCCCTGCGCTCCCTCTCTAAGTCAACATCATCCTTAAGGTCGTCGGTAAGGTAATGTCCAAGGTACTTAAACTGCGACACCCTATCTAAGTTAACCCCATTCAAAGTAATGGGTGGAACAGATTCAGGACACCTACCGGCGGCCTTAAAGACCATGTACTGACTTTTCTTGACATTATAAATAAGTCCGTGTGACTTGGCATAGGCTTCACAAACTTTCAGCATCTCTCCGAGCGCCCCCGCAGTGGGACTCAGCAGCACCATGTCGTCCGCGTAGCTGATATTATTTACACTAATACCACCCACCCGGCATCCGACACGCATGCTGCTGAGTTCCACTATGAGCTCGTTTACGTACAAGCTAAATAGCTTTGGAGATGTTAACCCCCCCTGCCGCACGCCGCACTCCAGCCTGTACAAATCGGAAAGAGTGCCTGACCATTTGACACAGTTTGTCTGGTTATTATACCAATATTTAAAGATGTTCAACATCTCCACCGGTATACCACTATCTCCTAGCTTCCTCCAAAGCACCTCGTAAGACACGAGGTCAAAGGCCTTGGAGAGATCCAGAAAAACAGGCATACACCGGTGTCTTACGATCAGTGTAGTACTGGACAGTGTGCTTGAGACTTAAGATTGCGCTTTCAGTAGATAGTCCGGGCCGAAACCCAAACTGCGCATCGTGTAGTTTTAAATACTTTTGCAAACAAGAATCCAACAAACCGTCCAGCACTTTAGCTATCACGGTCGCGAGGGAGATCGGGCGGTAGTTATCCTTATCCGAGATGTCCCCAGTCCTGTTCTTAACTATGGGTACTACTGTGGTTTTCATCAGGTCAGCTGGAAGGTATGCATGACTGATGCACATAGTAAACAACAGAGACAGGACTCTCGAAAGGTGCACTCCAGCATATTTGAGGTGTTCGACGCTGAGCCCGTCATGCCCAGGAGATTTGCCCTTGGTCATTCCTTTAATAAAAGCACTAACTTGACTTGCTGGGAAACGCAACAGAGGCTCCTCCTCCTGGCTGCAGGGCGCAGCGCCTACCATCACAGTAGAAGAACCGATCGGTGACCGAACTTTAAAATGGTTGCCAAACATATTCGCGATCTCACTCGGGTCGCTTAAGCCACTCACACTCGCTGGGAGACCAGGCTTAACATCCAATTTTCTGGTAGCCTTCCAAAACTGGGAGAAGTTTTTAGTGGCTCGACACTTCGCTATCACGTCCATTTTCAATTGCTCTTGATTCTTTCGACACCACTTTAGCCTACCTTTAAAAATTTTACGAGACTCGCACATTTGCTCATATACTATGCCAACTGTTGGTCGATTATGAAAAACCCACGACTTAAGCCTAAGCCTGGCATCCCAATGAGCTTCCCTTACATGTTTGTTCCAGCCACACAAAACCTTTCTCCGACATTTAGCATTATTTCTACCCTTGGTTAGGATAGCCGCCTTTTTTAAGACCTGCAAAATTTGGTCATACAATGAGTCTATAATTAATTTATGGGCACTTAGGTTACATGTCCCGTAGCTACAGTCCGTAAACTCGAAAGGGAAATCAATGGTTCGCAAACCCTCCTGACATAAGTCATGATAGTCACTGATTTGCGATTCATCTCTGTCCCCCCAGAGAACAGCATTCCTAGGCATATCAGAATTACATAGCTTCGGCCTAATCATATTTAGATCACATTCGACATATATAGGAAGATGGTCAGACACATATACGTCCTCTAATATACCTACCTTCACAATGGTTTTCCAAGCTGACAGGGAGACCACACAGTGATCTAGCCACCTATTACTGCCATGATAATGGTCTACAAATGTGTAACTACACGAGTCAGCGCTCAGTGCCTTCACATCTGCACATACCCACGACCTATCCAAACAATACCTCTCAAGCTCATCATAAAACAGTTCTTTGGGGTGGGCATTAAAATCACCCAACAAAAATACTGTTTCGACATCACTAATCTCTTCAATGGCACTTATTTCACCTAACACATCCGAGAAAATAGGCAAATTATCATTGGAGTTCACTGGCATGTATACGGAAAAAGCTAAGATCTTACGACCTCCGATTGTCGCCTTAATTGCAGTTAATCGGGCACTACTGCACTTTACAACAGAAACCATCTCAAATACACCCTTTCTCCAGAGGATAGCTACCCCACCGTATGGTCTCCCTCTCAGTATACCGGCGGATGTGTCCACAGCAGACTTACCTGTATATTCAAAATCACCACTAACCGTTCCCAGTAATGGAATGTCATGATCAAGAAGCCAAGTCTCCTGTAAACACACTAGCACAGATGTTTTACAGATACTTCTAACATCGTCAATTGCATTCTTAAATGAATGACAGTTAAAGCTAGTGAATCTGCAGATATTTTTACAAGTATCCATAATTATTTAAAAGAACTACTAACTAACTCTCTCACTAGGAGTGTACATAAAATGCACGAAACGCCTAAACGTAATGCCGTCAGGCCAAAACTCGTCATTTAAGAAAATGTCTAGTTTTGTTTTAGCGACAAACAGTTTGTACGCGTTGTATTTCCTATCAGTTTTCATTTTTATTTTCTTAAGCGACACAACTACCTTCGCTTTATTCTCAATATAACTTATTATGTCCTGTTCACTGGTCTCTTTACTCACATTAGAAATAAATAGCGGGACTTTAACGTCTGCCGCTTTAAATTTACCGTTAGGTGATGACGCACGACCTTTTTGACCTAACAGTTTGTATCTCTTAGCAGATTTAGATTTAACAACCTGCCACTCCGTGTCCTCTTCAGGTAACACCGCACAATTTCTCACTAATACACTACCATTTGACTCCCGTACAAGATTTCGTTGGGTTTCCGCGGATGTCACAGAAGCAGCTGTTTTATTTGCCGAGTTCGAAATAAGGAACGAATCATCCATCACTGCCGCAGCCAGTGCGCTTGCACTCGATAGATCACTGCTCGGAACCACAGTACATTCCGTGGCCTCCGCACACTCCTTCGCTTGATCAGCTATCCTTGTCACACTCGCGCCGCAAACCTGTTGAGGACTAGTTTCGCTGTCGCTCTCCCTCGCGCACGATATTACCACGCACGAAACCTCAGTAGGTGCCTCCACGCGCCGATTGCTTGCTGTCTCACTCCGTTCTGTGCGTTGGAAAGGGACGGACTTATCTCTGCTGTTATCCAAGGTAGTTGAGTTGTTGTGCACGTTAAGACGGTTAGTTTCACACATAGATGTTTGCGCTGTTTTTATAGGCACGTATTGCAATCCGATGGGACCACTATTTAGCTCGTAGCTATCTTGCAAATATGCTCCTCTCCTCTTGTTCACATACAATGATGGGTCAGATTCCATAAGAGACGCATGTTTCATATGTTCAACGTCTTGTTTAAGCTGTTCAAATGTGTCCGTTGTTACACACTTTTCTTGCAGCATGCATACCTGACTTTGCAGCCTAGCTATATCCTTCAACAACCGCGTACAGTCAATATGGTCAAAGCCCACACTAGGAACAGCATGAAGGTCCTTTGCTACAAAAATTGGGAGTAGTTCAGCATTTGTAGCTTTCATTAGCATAATAACGTCGTTGAGGTCCCTAGACATCCTTTTCTTCCCTTCTTTGCGCCTTGCTTCCAGTCGGCATGATTTTTTCCGACATCTTCAACATTAATCGCCATATTTCAGTCAATTTACACAAACCGTAATGAAATATACACCAAAACCTTCCTCCTGATTCACTCAGTCCATTGGTGAAAACCGTTTGAAAATCTGTTCGGTAGTTTTTGAGTTTATGGCGAACAGAGAGACAGACAGACGCGGCGGGGGAGTTTGTTTTATAACAAGTTATAAAGGATAATGAATGTGCTGCGCTGCTGCAGGTGTGCGTCGGATAGTAAATTGTAGGTTGATTTTTAACATAAAAAATTCATAGTTAATCTACAAGGTAATTCATATTAAGGCAGTAAGCACGTAGCAGAGATAGCAATAACTACTTACAGTACGCCGCCGGGCGGAACGTTCAGTAATTCGACAGGCACTTTCAAGTTACCAGTGGCGACCTGTAAGTTTACTGGATAGCCGTTTTTCAGGCATATCATACAATCTGAAAAGGAAGTATATTTTATTCAAATTAATAAAATAAAACATATCGCGTGTTTTCGCAGGAAGGCTAGGCAGAGGTGGTACAACCAACAACCACCCACATTTCACCAGTTATGTAATAGGGGGACTCCAGGTTTTCACTGAGAATTTCTTAATGGAAAAACACAATAATAAACCCTACCTACCCAGAAATCAAACCTCCGAAACCCACACTCAGCAGTGTTGGCTCACGCTTACCACCACAAGACCAACCAACGAGCCAGTTTGTTTGTAATAATCGACTTTATTGTAAGAAGTGCTCGAGGTATTGGCACAGAATAGTACAGAAGGCGCACTTGTAGAAAGGTATGAAGCTACAAGCTGGCGGGCTCGTCTTGTCGGGCCAATTCAGTGAGCGTAACGTAGTCAGTATATAAGAGTAAGAGAGACAATATCTTCGTGAATAAAACTGTAGGTAATTAGTCGTGTCGTAGGTAGCAAAGGATCCTCCTACACCTTTCTCTATTTAAGATTGTGCATCTCATTAACTTGTGCCTGTAATATTAAGTTGAGATAAATAAAGATTTATGATTAACTCAAGAGTGATGAGAGATGTTGATAGGAGAGGGAGACGAATGATATGAAAGAGAAGGGAGTGAATGATATGAAAGAGAAGGGAGTGAATGATATGAAAGAGAAGGGAGTGAATGATAGCGTGACGGTTGATAGGGGAGAGTTGAAGACGAAAACGTGTTGCGCCGACCATAAGTGACGTGGGACAAGGGCGGGAAGATGATACTTTTTTTTTTTTTTATGGTGGGAAATCATAAAATGATTTCTCCCGCTCTGGTCGGAGCGGGAGGACGTGTCAGGCTTTTATTGACTAAAACCCACCCGTGTTCCTCCAGTTGCCTGTTGCCAAGGGTCCCGGCATCCCTTTCAGACTTTCCCGCAACTCTGGCAGAGGAAGATGATGCTTGAGGTAATGGTCTACTCACCAGAAATAAACCCATTCGGTAACACGACATTCGTCACGATATTCCCGGGCCCCCCCAGACCAGCAGCCAGATGTTCCTCCAACAGCTCCGTCTTATGATGCACAGGATACACGGACTTGGCCTTCTCAAGCAAATCCTCAGGCAGCTGATATTGTTTTTCAGTGTGGAAACACCGCACAGCTTCATACAGAGTCAACAACTGCAGGTAGTCCAACTGGTTGAGGTCTCTTTCAAAATTTTCTGTACAAAACACTTTGTTTAGTAACTTGTCTTGATAGATTCCTAACGAAGCCATTTCTAGGCATATCTTTGTCCACGGTAGCGAAGCGTTGTCCTCAACTAGAAGTGGATTGTTATATATCTGATGTCGGATTTTGTCAAACTGTGGGTGGTCAGGGGTGAAGTTGTTGTTGGAGAGGCAGTTGATGAAGCTGAACAGTGTGGTGGCGCGGCAGGTGGACAGGGTCGTGCTGTTGGCGGCCGCGAGTTCGCAGAGGTAGCGCACGAGGCCGAAATGGGTGTGTGCCTAGGAAATGACGAATTTACAATAGGGATGATGCCTGGGTATAAAAAAAATCGATTAAGTCCGTCAGTCAGATAACAAAAAAATATTTGACACGTATTTTTTGCTTTATCATATTAATAAAAAATGACTTACTTTTTTAGTTATGTTTATCTATTCACACACGAAATATTTTGAAAGGTCATTGTACGCATCATTATGAAGGCCTTTTACAATGGGATAAAAAAAATTGCTGTTTCCTACATTTCGACGAGTTATGCGAACATAAATGTAGGGAACAGCTGATTTTTTTTCGCGTTTTCATGTTTTTCCCATAGTAAAAGTTGTTCATAATGATAGTAAGGTCACGTTTTTAAGTATCATTCAGTAATTACCAGTAAGGAGGTTAGTTAAAAAAAGAATACTTACGATCCTCGACATAATGCGAGCCACCTGCAGCCCCTTATCGAAGCTAACGTTACGAGCTACCACAGAGTTAGCAATAGCATCCATCAGCTGTTCATGATAATACTCCGGATGCTTCTCTATGATCCTAGCCTTCATCTTCGCAGCCGTCCGGAGTAGCTCTTCGTACGACAGCTGGTCGATCCTCTGCGTCAATATGTCGTAGCAAATATGGAGCAGCTGTACCCTTGTGGGGAATCTCTCTTCCGTGCAGTTTACTTGGCAGAGTGACCATATGATTGACTTGGCTATTTGAGCATCAATGACCTGATCGTGGAGGAGCAACCCAGTGACTATGTTATCAATATTATGGTCAGGCAGCTTGTGCATACAGCTATACGCCAGCATATCTTTCAGTAAAGGCAAATCTTTGTGGTCAATCTCCAGCGGCAAATGTATTTGGAACGCTAAAGGCAGAGCGAGCTTCAACGCATCAACTAAATGATTTCTGTGGTCGAATTTCGTCAGTAAGAAGTCTATGAACAGGATTTGTTTGACGTTGATCATGTTGATGTAGCATCTGAGGAGTTGCAGCATGCTCTGGACCACCATAGAGTCGGCAGGCACCTTCAGGTAGGACAGAATCTTCGTAGCTTGGATAGCCTGGTTCACATCTAGCGCTCGGGCATGCTTCTTGAATTTCTGGCAGAGAATTCCGAATTTCGGGTTCGATATTAATGTTTCGGCGTCTACCTCTGACCTAAAAGATGGAAGATAAATAAAAGGTTAGTTTTTGGCGGTTTTCACTACGAATCAAATAACAAAATTACGCGAGATAAATGAAAGTCTAAAATAAAATCAACTTGCACTAGTCTGCGAAAGCAGTAGACAGATAAATGGAAATGGCGGTGCACGAAAACAGCCCCTTCTTTTGTCACCTGGAGGCACAGCCCACGGGAGTGCCCCCGCCAAGTCAAGTAAAAATAAACATTTTATCATCTGATTGGGAGAGTGCTAAAAATAATTAAAATATAGGTTTGTGTCGCAAAGCCATTCGAGTCAGTCAGCACCTTTTAAGTGTTAATAGTTCCCTCAGTTTGTGCAACTTTTGCGCTCTCGAAAATATGGTTCATTTCATCTATGATTTACATATTGACGATATCAACAAAAAAAAATGATTGAAATGAATGGAAGGAAGATTAATTTGTGATTTTTCAATTTCTTGAAGTTTAGCTAAATAATAGGAAACAGTAAATGATTGCCTGAGCTTTTTTAAACCTTATTTTTATTCTGTAACGAATATAGAAAATAGATACAAACCCCTTGCAAGTAGGTCATATAGTAATATTGATGATATTTTTTAATGTCTTCTTGTAAAAATCTTTTTATTTTTGTTCTTAAAAATTGATTGATAAAACGTCACGCTCCGGTCAGTTTTCGCAAAACTTACGTTGCGTATGTAAGCGACATGCCAGTATTACCTAAATTATTTGAATAATCCCCTCAAGCTATCTGCAAGACCACTATTCTGTGGGAAGACTAAAACTATACTTTTCAAATCACAAACAGTTATTTTTTTTCCCTTTTTCACAAACAGTGAATAAGTTGAACAAAATTAGTCGTTTTGTGCTCCACATAAATGAATAATTGATTCACAGGGAACCTGCTCTTAAATAGTTTATTTAAAAAGAACAATTCCATACTTTCCCGACTTCTGCAGCTCAAAGAGGCTGCACAAGGCCTGCAGCATGTGCTTGTGGTTCATTTGGGCCATGTTGGTGTCGACTGCGTCCAGCACGTCAGCTGCGGTTGGTGCTGCCTTGATGGCTGTCATCAGAGCATCAGGGGGTGGCACTCGGGTCAGCTGGGTTGCTACTGCAAATTTTATTAGTCATATATATCCACTCAGATTTGTTACAGTTGTATTGATTAATTATATTATATATTTAATTTATTTATCTTTTACATAGATTCTTTTCTATTTTGTCAATGTGAGAATTTTGTAGGACTCTTATACGTTTCAATTTGTTGGCCATTTTGTACTTTGTTAAGTACTTGTTTTACTACCATTTTATACTTTTTTAAGTACCTGGTACTTAGGTTTCCTAGGACAGTAGTGCCATAAAATAACAGTCAGTATAACAGATGTCCTCATTGTCCCTACTAGGTAATCCTATCAGTCAGACCTAATAGACCATTTTAGTGTACAGTTAAGGGCTTGTACTGCGAAGTGACAGACTGCTGTGCTGCTGGGGAGTTTGTTGCGCCACTTCTTCTTCCCAGCTAAAGCACTAGGAAGTGGTGAAGGGTGGGCGTTTTTGGGGGACTGTCTTATGTGATTTTGACGTTCGAAAAGTGCTGATTCTCAGCCTAGTTTGAATAAATGACTTTTGATTTTGAAGAGATTAAATAAATACTTACTGTTAGCAGTGAGACTTCTATCGAGCAGCGATTTCCCCTTTAGCACACTCCGCCACACGTTCTTTAGTAAAAGCGACATGAGTACTGAAAAACACAATTAAAAATAATGGATTATGAACGGTAAGGCTTAGAATAACTGGAACGTAGCTTGTTAGGTTATGTTTAGGTATGAAAATAATACGATTACGAATTGAGAGAATTACGGACGCAAGTGAAAATAATTATACAAAAAAAGATCTTTTAGATTATCGACCTAAAAATTAAAATGTAATTTTACTCACCTTTCTAATTAAGCTAATTACTATAAAAAGAAATAGTGGCAATATTCTTCTCAACTGAAATATTATTTTATTTCAGTTTTACACATTTCTTCACCAACCCAATATCTCCGCTAGGAGTAATAGTGTTCTTTGCCCAATATTATGTATTGTTAACGTATCCTAATATTTTGTTTAGATTGATTTCAAAAACAGAAAAGACAGGAGAGAGAATAATTTTGAAAAATTCGCGTTTCGCGTTGCTAGCACAACAGCTGATTCTGACATTGTTTGTAGTGTGGCAAGAAAAGATCATTTATTTTTTTGCTTGAATTTACGATTATTTGAAATTAAAAATGTAAAATCAATCAAGAAAATAAATTAAAGTACAAATAAAATCACTGTGATTAGAACCGCATAATGTTTTAGAGATTGATTTAGAAATAAATCAAAACCCAAAATGGTTATTTTGATAATCAGTAATTTCTGAAATGAAAAGCTGGCAAACATTCAGCTTCAGTTTCAGAACGAAATTGTAGACGTCGTTAAAAGAAAATAACAAATGACATGACATTGACATTTAACGATTTTCCGCAATTTCCGCATTTTCGTTCGTGAAGTATCGGAAAATCTTAAAAACTTGAAATCGCTTGAAATACTACAAAAAATATATAGCTAGCTAAAATGCACAAAGAAACAGTCATTAGCACACGGCCGGACCGAGAGATACGAAAAAAGGTGTTATCACCCGGAGACTACACCTTGGTTCCTTACGAAGATTCTCGCTGCAAGATCACTTTAGCTGATGTTAAATGTTGCAACGAAAAGGGAGCTTGTGAGATAGACTCAGTGAGCCGGATATTTAGCCGAGCATTTGATGGCAACGTGTTGATTGGCGACTGTGATTCGTTCATTGACAAAGATTTCGAGTTGGTGCTGCAACAGATGTGTTGCGGGGAGACTTGCGAGGCGACACTAGTGTACAGGAACGGAGAGGGGACGCTGATTAAGGAGATCACGTGTAAGGTGGAACTGCGGGAGGTCACTGAGGAGCAGCTCATCAGCGATTGGAGCTGGGAGAGGCTGTACGAAGCTGCTGTGCATCACAAGGTACTAGCTCTCGTCTCTTAGATTACCCTTACCTTCAGATCGCTTATTCTGCTTCTCTTGTACTTGTACATATACAACATCCTAGCTGATTACCAAATATTTTTTGTAACTGCCCAGCCAGGGTATGCAGAACATACAGTTGGACACTCATGAAAGCTTGAGTACTCATGCCCTTTTCTCACCTCATGTGATGATGGTGTCTAAAATATCTGCACCAGTTAACTTGGAGACTCTCAAGTCACACAATTATTTTTGACAACACAATTTACATGAACTGCTTGACACTTCTACTAAACTCAATGTTTTAAAGAATAAAACATGTTACTGCTATTTTCACTGTTTATATGGCCTACCAAACACAAGACAAATAAAATTCCTCACTCAATGTACAATTTTAAAATCTGTTTGACTATTTTGCTGTTGTTTACATTATACAGGCTGCTACAGTACAGGGTAACTTTTTTTTAGAAGCTTTTGCTCCATTTTTATGAAAAAATAAAAGCATATTCAGTCAAGCATGGGACTTTGCGTTGCAATTATGAAGTTGCTTTCTCGTTTTTGCCAGTTTAATAATGTTTTAATTTGTTTGAAAAAGTTATTAACAAATATAACTTCTACTGCTCAGGTTTTTTGTTGAAAACGTACCATCCAAAAATGGCATGTTTAATAACTTTGACTTATTTATGAATGTATCAAACAAAATATAAACATATATGTATAATACTTGCAACCAGCTCCTGCTTCCCACGGTTTCTACAACTTGACAAAGTATCGAGATTTCTTAGGTATACAATGTAACTTTAATACTAGACTCGCGACAATCTAAGAAGTCCCTTTTGACAGCTATAAAAATGCTTTGTGTAGCGATGAAAAATAAAATTGGTTTCTCATAAACTGATTCTCGAGACATATCGATTGAACATACTTAAAGAGTTTGTAAACGAAGACTTATCTACATTGCTTAAAACTGATTCTAAAGCCTTAACGTTTTATTATAAGTACGAGAACGAAATGTCAAAACGAACTTCTTAGATTGTCGCGAGTCTAACACATTATACACATTAACCTTCCAGTATAAAATTCTCAAAAAAATGGTGAAAACCTCATCAAAATCTGTTGCGTGATTTAGAAGAACAGACAAACACGAAAAGCGACATTTATTTATAATATGTATAGATAATTAGATATGTATAAAAAATCTTCAAATAAAGTTTCCCACATAATTTAAACACACTGTTTAATTAAAAATATTGAGGCACCCAGCACAAAAGTATTTCCATTTCCATTGTTCTTTTGTCTTATCTAAAGATACACAAAAACACTAAAATTCCACACATTCTTGTTTGCACACAGGAGCGTGGTGTAGACCTGATCAAACAGGGGAGGACTGCGGATGCCTTCCGCAGGTTCAACAAGGCTCTGAAGATGCTGATAGCTACGGAACCCCTGGACCCTAAGGTGGTCAGCGAGCAGGTGGTCAAGGATATGGTTGAGCTCAAGGTAAATATGAAACTGGAATAAACTTGAATTCATAATCTATATTCCATCACCACTTTACTCAACCATTTACTTAAACTTAAAATTGATTAATAGGTCCTTAAAAGTACAATAGTACCTTTGGGATGAATGATATACAACTAGCTTTCGCCCGCGGCTTCACTCGCGTGGTATGTCGATAAAAAGTAGACTATGTCCTTCCCCTGGATGTCATCCATCTCCTTGCCAAATTTTATCGAAATCCGTTCAGTGGTTTAGGCGTGAAAAGGTAACATACAGGCAGACAGACAGAGTTACTTTCGAATTTATAATATTTGTATGGATTTGGGGCCGCACTTTTAGGTGTCTAGCTTTTCGCACTATCTTCTTTACTTTGGAGAATATGTATGGACTAAAAACACCTTTTGTTTAAATAAACTCTTCTTTCCTAGGTAAAACTGTACAACAACTTAGCTCACTGTCAACTCCAGCACGATGAATACGAAGCTACAATACAACTGTGTGAGAAGGCCCTCAAGTTTGACCCCGTCAACGTTAAGGCCCTCTACAGGAAGTGCTCAGCTCACTCTGGTCTCCACATGTACGAGGAAGCCTGGACTGACATACAAGATGCACTGAGAATAGAACCCAATGATAAGGCAGCTCAATTAAAAGCAAACTCCTTGAAACCGAAGATTGAGAAGATCAACAAAGATTATACGACTGTTATCAAGAAAATGTTTGGTTAATTTATTTAGAGATTTTAATCTTTGTGGCCAATGTTTGTTACGGTTAGGTTGGGTTTATGGGTCAGTATTTTGTGCAGACTATGCTGAGCGCAGTTCTTTGAAGTAATAGTTTAAAGAGCTGCCCAGTGCCTGCCTGCTGTAGCTTAACAAATTAAAAGACACTGCTACATGCGTGGTGGCTGTTCCCTTGCCGCAGTCTAAAGGTATGATTCCCATCCGCGCTGCACGCGATGTGACGCAGCAATGTCGCGCAGCATTGCTGAAGTGCTCGGAATGTAATCTCGCGCTCAGTAGTGACGCGGCAGTACTGCTGCGTGTAGCGTAGTCCGGAATCTTAGCTTTAGGGTTTGCGCAAACCATCGGTGTGGTTAACGACGAAGTGACAAAATCGAACTTTATTTGCTATCAGCATTCTTCTCATGCAGAGGGGGCCTGTGTCAGGCTGTGTCCCAGCAGTGGGAACACTATAGGCTGAATATGATTTATGATGAATGATGGCTGAAATCCTATCTAAATAAAATTAGACTAGTCTAGCTAGTGGACTAAAATATTGATTTTCGGAGCCACTTCGATTGAGAATGGTGCGCGCTAATCCGGGGATTGCTATGTATAGAATTGTGTTGGAAATGGCGGCTCCAATATTAGATTTACCTCTTGTGTAAGACGGAGAGGCAAATAAAAAATTGTAAATACAGTATCCGACCGCAAATATGACGCAGAGTTTTAGAAAAACTTCGGCGTTATAGAGTGTCTGTCGTCTCGGCTTTTCCCGAACATATACTACTACATTCGTCCTTCGTCCGCGTGAAATGTCTTGTTCCCCCGACCCACCCCGTCAAATCACATCGCCTCCAGCCCGCGCTATTACTTCAATACTCAATACCTACTCAATTCTTTATTGCATGCCATATGTGTTACATAGATGGTATAACAAGTAAAAGATCAATATGGACCCTGTCGGGCACAGCAAACTGCCGCTGGGCTGTCGCTTCGTTTTCGCATAGCGTTCTTTCTGAGTTTTTTGGTTCTTGCTCGGCTCCGAAGTGTCCTAGCGTGATGTTAAATAGCCTATAACCTTCCTCACGCAATGGCCTACCAAGTGCAAAAATAATTTTTCAAATACGACTAGCAATTCCAGAGATTACCGCGTTGAAACAAACAAACTCTTCAGCTTTATTATTAGTAGTATAGATAGGTCGATTTATAAATTCGATTTTGCCCCCGACTGTGCCGAGTCATGCTGAACCGACCAAGTACCTACGTAGCGCGCCTCAGCCATACGTTGATACCCGTGTGGCAGGCTCTCTCTAAAGCTCGCTCGGAAATGTAATGAAGTTGTTTCAATTTTGTTGTACCTACGGTTGAACAGGGATGTAAGATAAGTGTAGCTCAAAGTAAATACGGGTGTCCATAATGAAGGTGTAATTAGGGAGAAAACGATGGTGAAATGTGTCCAAATTAAATGGCTGATCCTGTTAGCGCTTATTTATTTCATTAACAAAACCAGATAGGTACCAGACCATAAATGAATGGCTAAATAAAAGCGCTGTCGAATTTTCAACTTTCAGCGGTAAGCCGATGGTTGAAAAACCAACAGCGCGCTTTTATTTAGGCGCTCATTTAATTGTCATTTATCGAAAATAGTGAAAACGGGCATTACTGTCTTATTACCAAAAGATTTTTAAGTTTAGTCCATACTTAAATCTTGGGTTGCTTGAATGGGCTTGAACTAAAGCTAGGCCACGTTCCGTAATAATAATAAGACAGTTATACCTACTTTTGGTTTAATTAGTGACGTAACAGAATCAGCGCCATTGCTTAGATTAAATAGGTACACACGCCTACACATCAAGCACTATACATTTCCAGTATAAGCTGAGTTCTATACAACGCGAGATCAACGTATACTGGAAATGTATAACTTGATAATGTAGCCGTGTGTACATAATCAATTTGTCTTGTCATTTCCCCAACTAGGAGACTTTCGACATCATCTTCCTTGTTAATGTTTTCCTGAAATAAATAAAATATGCATTTAAATAGAATAATACAAATATTTAAATATTACCTATCATTCTACTGTGATGTCTACGTGTCTATTTTTGAGATATCTTTAACTGTAAGGCTGCCATCAGACGGACTGCATCGCAGCAACCGCGCGCAGTCGATATATTCAACTGCATGCAGTTGTACGTTCGACTTCGTTCAGTCATGATAGCAACTTCACGCGGTCGGCTGCAGTCGTGTGAAGTCAATGTTAACGGCATACATGGATGCAGTCCGTCTGATGGCAGCCTAAGATTTGAAAATCATATTAGATGTATGTATTGTAAATAACTTAGTAAAATATATTCTCTTATACGTAGCAACACTGTTTATTTACTATCACTTGTTTTTAAATTATAAATAAAATAACTAAATTGCTGTGGAGCGGTGCGCTTTTCAAAACTTCACCATGGGTTTCCGGTTTTGTCGACGGAAAAATAGACTAAATGGTCATGATACGTGTGTTGAGAGAGGAACTTCCTAACAACAAGAGTTTTGAATTTCGCGGGCTACATTCAAGGAATCACTAATGTAGAGTTTGAAAAGTAGTCTGTCTCAACTTTAAATTCTCAAGTCAGAACCCGGGTGTAAGAGCGGTACTCTTATACCCGGTTTCTGATTTAAGAATTTCAGTATTGACCTCTTGACCAATCTGCATATAGGTACAGCAGCCTGCAGCACCCACTGCCTACTCTTGACTAGGTACTTAAAGAGCTAATGTGGCCCAACGTTAGGTAACAACATTGACTCATAGGTCGTCCGTTTGAATCTCAGCAGGCGTACACTTTACTTCCTGCAATTTATTTTATAACCAAAGCTCAAAAAAGAAATAAAAAGAAATGCTAAGTCATTAATTTTCACCAAACCTGACGAGCCAAAGCCTGGCGTACAGCTTCCCACATAGAGCTGCCCTGAGTCCCAGCAGAGGGTACATTATAAGCTAATTTATAGCCTTATAAAATGCATTAAGTTTGTTGCTGTGCAAGCTAAAATATAAAATACGTATTTTTATGAAACAAATAATAAGAGCGTGTGAGTCAGCATGACGGTCGGTTGCGCGGAACGGAAGCGGATTCCCTTGTACACATACAGTACCTGTACAATGTTTTCATTGCAACTTGCAATCAAATAAATAATAAATAATGTTCATGGAGAGCCAGTGTGGTGGGCCAGTGTTAGCGGCCGCGACTTACGTGTTTGTAGGTCATAGGTTCGAACCCAGGCAGGTGCTTTACTTTGTGTAAATTATTTCATCACGACTGCTCTCAAAACGATGAAGGAAAACATCATGAGGAAACCGGCATGTCCTAGAACCAAAAACTCGAAGATATGTGACATCTACCAACCTGCACTGGGCCCGGGTGGTGGATTACGGCCCCCTACCCCTCATCGAGAGGAGGCCTGTCCCAGCTGTGGGAACGTTAAGGCTGGTTATGCATTATTATGCAATGTTCATAAAGATTATTGGTCTATTTTGGAAGCTCGGTATTCCACGAATTAGTGCATTTAAGAGGCCATATTGTAGTTAGTCATAATTATTTAGTAAGTAGGTAGGTATGGCTTATGTTATTTGTCGCCTAGAAAATGGGGGCGTCCAAAAACAAGATGGGAAGACGATATCCGCCCAACCTTGTGGCCACACTGGGCCAGAGTTGCAGAGGACTATGCCAAAAGGCACACGGAACTGCATCTTATAATTTTCTTTGGATACAATTGCATCCTGCTAACAAACGTTGAAAATAAACGGCTTTATTATTACCTAATATTAGGGGCGCTACATAAGTCCCTAATAATGTTGAGAAAAAGTAAAATAAGTACCTGATCCATAGACCCACCAACGTTCGTGACTTACTGCTTCGCCTTGACGCAATTAGCAAGCGTGGTTATGGTATGAATGCTCATTCTTTTTGTAAGCCTTCACCCAGCAGTGCGAAACTGCAATGCATATGCAATCTTCATCGATTTATTCTAGCCCACGATGCCGATGGTCGCAGGACCTTTAGACTAGTCCAGTAACTTTGGATATCATCCAAACAGCAGAGTATTTTCGTCCCGCTTCAAAATCACCATCATGGCGTTTATGGTAAGATAATAAGTACCTTAGTTATACGTATATAAAGTATCGCAAATTGTCGCCGTGTGTGGCCCTCAAGGTAATTTTAATATAGAAAGAAAAACAAACACACATCAAATACGGGAGACCCCGCAACCAACACGGGAAAGTGTACGCTCTCTATTTACAATTCTGAGCCCTTCGAAACTCTAAAAGCGTCAAAACATCATCCAAATAAAGACACGCCCTTGACACAGCAGCCGATCAAATCTCGTCTGCCTCGTATGACATCACACAAGGAATGGCCGTCTATGACATCATACTGCCCAACAAATAAAAAATTAACGCAGAAAACCTACAGCTAAAAGCTACGCAGAAAGGCAAAAGCGGTGCAAGTTTCAACTCTATGTTCAAGACCACCTGCGATTTATTTATACCGTGTTCCTTGTGAAGATTAGACCTTCTGCAGATAAATATTCGATGACCTCACCTACGCGACTGTCTGGCAGTAGTTTACAAGCCGCTGGCGAACGCGGTCCATAATCTTACTTAGCGTGTAGTTTTTGCAACACAGTTCCGCAAACGGAAATGTCGAGTAAGTATTTTAGTCTTCAAAGTTATATTGTTAACGTGTTTAGAGTTAAATTGGATTAAAAAAGTGTTGTTTAAAGTATAAATAGTGCATTATGTCATGTGTTTCACCTGCAGGTTTATGTAAACAGTGGTCAAGTTGATTGGAAGGCTGATGTGTTATGTTTCTACCGGTTTTGTGTTACTCACGCTGCCTTGACAAGGAGGTAGGCAGGGGTGTGGGTGTACATAGGGTCTGATTTAGATATTTATTGAATGGAGTTGTGATAAGTAAAGATTTTTATCGTAAAATTCCTTTCTTAATAACATTCCTTTCTATAGTTTTATGCGGGTACTCTTTTCTAATTATGTGAAACGATGGGAACCAAGCTAAAACATGAAGCAAATGATAGCAGTAGTGTAATGCACAAATAATGACAGATTGTTAGCGAGCTCCATCATCGTTAGCATGTCCGTCCGTATGACAGCTAGTTACATCGAGCACTGAACAGCCGGCGTTGGCAACTTCTTCTCATTCATTGATTGATTAACAAGTGAATGCCATAAAAATTCCGCTCGATTCCATTCGTTAGTGGCTGGCGAGTTGTAACTTTGTTTATGTACGATACTTGTACGCGAGCAATTATTAATATTACCGTCGTAAGTACCTTTAGGTACGGTCAGCGAATAAAGTCGGACTGCCTCGTGGTCGCAAGCGCTACTGCGGAGCTTGATGTTGTAGGTCCGATTCCCAGGTCGAACAAAGTGATATTGGGTTTTTCATCAGAAATTTCTCAGTAGTAGCGCGGAGTCTGTATAATGTGCTCGATTGATGGCAATAGGCTCGACCCCTATTACCTATGATTTAAGCATAACTGGCGAAATGTGGCTAACCCTTCGGGGATTATAGGCGTGATGGTGTTCATATAATTTGGAAGACTCTATCCTCTTAAAGCTCCATTATAATGCATACTAATAAAGATTTTAACTATTGTTAAATACCTACTGCGAGTGTTAGGTATCTCATTCTAAGTGTTAACATTAACATTTTTAATGATTCTATTGTATTTAAATAGTTTGACGATAACAACAGGAATTATAATGATTGCGTCGTCCACTGAACTGACTGCTTCAAAGACAATACACCTAAGTAGGTAAATTATCGTATTCAGCGAAGTTCAGGAGTTCTAATATGTACTTACATAATTTGTAATTATTTCACCTAATAAAGGATGGTTAGACCGGTGATGACCCTGTGGCTCCATGTGCCTAGGTTTGAATTCGGATCCAGGCATGCATGCACTATCTTTGATACTTTTGTGCACTTAATTCCATTCCTGGTGTCAAAAAACATGTGATATAATTATTAACATAATTGAACCACAAACCCGGTGCGGGTGATCTAATACAAGTAAGTAACGGCTTTCACAGTCGCATAGGGTACCCGCATGATTTATGTTTATCAGCTCTGTATTCATTGAATAATGTTCTTGAATACACAATGTTACATTGCGTATGTGTATAGACTTAAAAGGTCTGATCAACTCCATAAAAAAGCAAACCCTCTTTAAGCGATCGATCGTATTCGCGCGACGATCTATATAATCTTATTCACAATGGCTTTTGATTTATTTCTTTCAATCAATGTTCCAGTAGCTCTCCCCCTATGACAAATTATGTTTATTTCTATATTTAAGTAGGTTTACCAATATTTACTTAATTACAAAAAAATGACACGTCAATAATATTTTAATTATTCATTTATATAGTTTATTGCTCATGTAGATGGGATCGGGCCGAAAACGGCCAACCCACAGTGAAGTTAAGGCGTGTCAAGTTACAAGCTTGGCTCTACATGAGATCTGACAACTTTTTGACAGTGCGAGCCTTATGGTCTCGTCTTGGCAACATTTTACATGAAAATGTTTTTGGTGGGATACATTTGTTTCGAACTGATTACAATTCTGACCGATCGGTCATTACGCAATTAGGGTGCAGATTATTATCTTGTTCGTCACGTAATCGGATCATTAGTACCTATTCCTAAATCTTGATACAGTTCTCAGAGATTTTCACCCAAGCCTTTGTAGCGAGGCTGTGAAAATGTGCAGCAGAAGCCAATCAGCCACTGCGCCATCCTCTATGTATTTTATAACTGTCGTAGGTAATTAGTACTCAAGTAGTTGTGTTTGAACACGCAATGGTTGGTGCGACCAAATACCAATTAAGTTTTTCAGGAATGTCATAAATATGCTTGCTTCATTCATAATAAAAATTAGCGACGATGGTGTGCCTCACGATGAGATCATGAGACAGAGACACATTTAACTCATGAATAGGTAGCTTTTAACCGACTTCAAAAAAGGAGGAGGTTATGTTATCAACGGGTTTTTTTTTTCATGTAGGTAGGTACCCTATGTACACCGATTTTTTAGGTAGGTAGGTACGTACGTTACATTTGACTTTATTAAATTTAATTATCATCATCTTTCTCCAGTTTAGAATAACATCATAAGCTTTCCTCATTATAGTAGTATTTAATATAATAAAATACTTAAATGTAAATATATCTGCTTCATGAGGAAAACTGATGATAATAATATCCCTACCTACCTAACCTATACCTATGATGGTAAAATAGAGCCTCTCATAACTATTTATGTTACCTAGATTAAAAATGTCCTGTTGACATGAAACAATACGAAAGGACAACTCAAACTCAAATCATTTATTTCAATTAAACCATTTACAAGCACTTGTGTCGGACAGTCAGAATGATGAAGTTAGTTGGCCATTCCAAAGCGGGGTTCCTATGGAGAAGAACGGGCAAGAAACTCAATGGACAACATAAGGGAACACCTTTGATTATATTATGGAAAACCTATGATTAATCTCAAAAAAGAACTGTTGATAATTCTATTAATAATTAAGATGTATAAATGTACCAACAGTTACCTACATATCTAACATAATTTCATCAAGTCGTCATTTTTAGATGTGAGTGTGACTCATCCCACGAACCGACACGCCATTATCGAAACTTCATTTTTTTTTATTGTGGAAGCAACATTATCAGAAACATGTTCGTGTCTCAAATCTTTTTAAAATATATTTTTCCCCATGCCCTCTTACATGGAACTATAGAACTTGGTACAGTAGGGCGCACCGCGCACGTCCGTGGTAACTAAACTAAGCTGCCCTCGCACATGGACGTAATATTATATTACCGCCATGGCCTCGCATTCTATTGAAATTCCGTAGGTACTACGCTAGGCCATGTCAAGGTGCAAAGTGTTTGGTAGGACCACTGACGTGCGTTTGACTGTCCATTGTCCTTCGGCACTGCTCTATTTGGTAAGGACAAACATGACATTAAAAATTAAACTTGCATTCAAGTATCGATCGTGTCGAGTTAATTCAAGCAACGTTTTACAAGATCGATCGTTCGTAGCAGTCAACCGATTGCGAGATTAGATAGCTTAAAATACATCCTTTATTTATTGATATCTTCTCTGTTGTAGGCACGAGTAGGTACTACACCGGATACATGTAAACGCTACAAGCTTAGAGTATATAATTACAGTAATAATATATACTTTAGGCTACAAGGTTCTACTGGGGCGCGTGGCGAAAACCGGAACTAACGCCGCCATCTTGTTTTGCTGGTTCTATACAATTTTACTATTATTATTCAGACGCCAAAAGATCCTTGATATGTAATGTATCTCTATATTATATGTCCTTCTTTTATTCTCTCGATGCGGCCATCAATTTCGTTCTGGCATGGCATCAAAGAGTAAAAAGTATTTGTCACTTGTCAGTGCTTATCGTAACCTGTGCTCGTGTTATAATTTAAATAATAAGTAAATTCATGCCTTCCTGCTGGTTTCAAGGTTTATTGAAGTTGAGGATGCAGCATCCGAAGAATCGTTTTTATTTAGGTAAAAAAATATTTGAGGTACCTACTCATAGGAAAAGTTCTTTGAGTTCATTCGGGAAAATAGAGCGGAATCGGTTTCATGGTTTCATGATGAAGATATAAACAGTTAGCGATGGCCTTTACATCGGACGATTCCTTGAATGGACACCGTGATCGGCAAGTGTAAGGAAGAACGCGCAGTTGTTCGATGGACAGACGATCCTAGGTCAGATTGGAAGGCGGAGAACCTGCTGTGTTGTGGCTCCACTTCAGAGTAGTCGAGTCCAGCTGTGGATTTTAGTTAAGTTGATTGATGAATAGCACAGAGCTAAATTGGACGTTAAATGGACAGGCCTATGTCCAGTGTAGCAGTACAGTAGTATGCCACGATAAGCATATTAAATTAAATACTTACAATTCCGTAACCGCTGAAAGGTGTGGAGAATGTATCCAATCGCGACCAAACAAAAGATCGGATACTTTGATAACATTTCAATGTAACTAAGTTATGCTAATGAGTAGGTGTACAGCAGAATTCCTAACAATAGGAAATCATAGACGCGTGAAAAACTTGTTAAAGTACATTAACATGATTTTTTGTTGATTGATTTGACTCTTGTTCGGGTCGGCACAGCCGGGAGGCAATACTTGTTCGGGTCGGCACAGCCGGGAGGCAAGACTTGTTCGGGTCGGCTAACTTGTTATTCAAAGAAGCACTGACGAGGCGACCCGAACAAAGTAGCACGCCTGTCTCGTCATCTCGTGTACCTAATTTTAACCGGGCACAAAGGAAACTCAACCACATTTCACCACACCTGAGAATTCGACCTAGGAACCCTACTCTCAGCAGTCGTGCCAGCGACCTGCGGTACACTACCAGAACAAAGCGCCAGGGTTGCCCGCAAAATTCAAATTTTCTTACGTTTTTTGCAATTTGCGGGCAGTATCAGGTTGTATGTTAATTAAAATACTTATGTTTCATGACCGTAACAAATAAGTATTTACAGAATTATAATAATTAAAATTATCCATTTACTAGCTTCCGCCCGCGGCTTCGTCCGCATGGTATGTCGATAAAAAATAGCCTATGTCCTTCCCCGGGATGCCATCTATCTCCTTGCCAAATTTTATCGAAATCCGTTCAGTGGTTTAGGCATGAAAAGGTAACATTCAGACAGACAGACAGAGTTAAGTATGGATGTACAAATATCCTAAGTTCAAATGTCCCTACCCTATTGAATGAACATTTCATGAAATCGTAAAACTCAAACTCAAAGCATTTATTTCAATTAAACCATTTACAGGCACTTTTGAATTGTCAAGGAGTCGGTCAGTCAGAAATATGAAGCTACTTGCCCATTCCAAAGCGTAGTTGGTACCTATGGAGAAGAACGGAAGAAACTCCACGGACACTCTTTTAAATCAAAATATTGTTACAATATATGGGTTACATCATTCATGTTGAAATTATACATGTGAGAACAATGTATAAAGCACGTTAAAAGCGTCCGCAATTATAACATACAAACAATTCAAAAATTAAAATAAGCCATGGCAGCTAAGAGATGACCAGTCACAACTGACGGCGCCCGTTCACGAACATGACGCATGGATCAGCACCATTCAGCTCAACCATTTTGAAGGGAGCTCATTGATCCAACACACGCGCCACCATCAGCGAGACATTTAAGTGAGCATGACATTCCCAGCCGCCAGGGCACATTCAAGTCAATGAAAGACAGATTACCCGGTAAATGGTAGCTCAATAGTACATAGTACTCATACCTGTGCTATGCAATTATTATATATAATACAAAGGAGATTGAGTTTATACAATGCAAAGATGATGATGATCTTAAAATCTTCAGCAGCTCCAACTGTATGTTCGAATGTTAATTAGTTAGTTGTGATTGTGGAGCAGGACCAGCATTAAGCCAAGCATTTTTATCAGAGATGTAGGTAATCCTCCAACTTATAATATGCCTGCCTGCATAGTGTGTGTTTTATACAAGTTTTGAATTTCGTCTCATTCAGTTGAAGTATGTGGGGAGGAATTTTATTGTAACATTTTAAACGGTATCCCATAAAAGATGAGTCTACTTTAGCCAGTCTGAAACCTGGTTGAACTAATAGGTCCCTATTTCTAGTACTATAATTATGTCTATCACCTCTTTTACTAAAAAGATGTAAATTTTTTCTTACGTGCATGATATTTTCATAGATATATTGACAAGGTACCGTCATGATGTTTATATCCTTAAACAGTTCCCTTAAAGAATCGCGCCTGCGAAGATTATAAATGGCTCTGATCGCTCTTTTCTGCAGAATAAAGATAGACTCGATGTCTGCAGCCCGTCCCCATAGTAAAATACAGTAAGACATGATGCTATGAAAGTAACTAAAATAGACCAGCCTCGCGGTATCTACATCAGTAAATTGACGGATTTTTCTGACAGCATATGCTGCTGAACTTAGCCGTCCTGCAAGAGATGTTAAATGAGGACCCCATTGTAGCCTTGAGTCGAGCGTGATCCCCAGGAAAACAGTTCGTAGTATCGACGAAATCTAGTTTCTCTTGATTCAATACAATCTCACAATCCCTACTTTTGACATTAGGCAAAGAAAAAAATTTGATGCACTTAGTTTTTTTCCCATTTAATACTAATTCCCATTTAATACTAAATTATTAGCAGTGAACCAATTTTGGACCTGCAGAAGGGCGTTATTTACTTCGTCAAAATTTGTAGCACGTCTATCTACCTTAAAAATTAAGGAAGTATCGTCAGCAAATGTGTGGCTGATTTTTTAATAAATGGAGTAGATCATTCATGTATACTAAAAAGAGGAAAGGACCCAAAATCGAGCCTTGTGGAACAACCATTTTTTACTTTTAGACCTAGTGAGTTGATACCGTTTATTTGAACTTGCTGTTGTCTATCATTTAAATAAGATTTTACTAAACTGAGCGCAAGTTTTCCAATTCTGGAATGCTCAAGTTTCAAGAGTAAGGTTTCGTGATCGACGCAATCAAATGCCTTGGAGAGGTCACAAAAGATTCCTATGGCGCCTTGGGCCTCTTCCCACGCGTTAAAAATGTGTCTTAATAAGGTCACACCGGCGTCGGTCGTACAACGTCCTTTGGTGAATCCATACTGTTGGTTTTTTGATTCAGCATCACCTTTTCAAACACCTTGCTGAAAACCGGCAGCACGTACGGGTCTATAATTATTGGTGTCTTTACTGTCCCCGGATTTGAAAAGTAGTATTACCTTACTGTATTTCATTAAATCCGGGAAGACTCCTTGATCCACACACAAATTAAATATTAAGGCTAAGTAAGGCGCTATGGTCTCAATTATAGAGGTACAGACTTTAATGGACATTCCCCAAAGATCCTCGGTCAGTTTGATCTTGATTTGCTTAAAAGCTTTTATTACTGTTACGGCGTTAATATGCTTAAAGTTAAATTCAATCGGGCAGGCTGAAACGTTCGCCCTTACTAAATCAAAAGAGACCGATGGCGAGGAGTTTAAGGTTTCAGTAGTTTTAAGTGGGATACTGGTAAAAAAATGTACAAATTCTTGAGCAACTTCTTTGCTATCGCAAATGAGACCACCACCTGACGTCTCCAGTGTGTAATCGGAATTATGCTTTTTGTTCCTATTCGTTTCATTATTGATAATTTTCCAAACCACCGTAACATTTGAGACTAAATTCTCGGGCTATCTTGGCACATGGGCATTCAAATATTTGACTGATACTTAGCTGAGATCTGCCTCCTACCTCATCAAAGAAAGAACGTAACATTCACAGTGCGTAAATAGGGCTCCGAACGGTATTAACTATCAACTCGTTACAGCTTATAATTACGCGCCGTAATCGTAAAGTACATAACTGGTTAGTACATACTTCTGTTGCGTTTAATCGTATGTTACGACGACTGGATACAAGCTGTTTAATTGTGATATTAATTGGCTAAAATGGAGGTATACAGTGTAGGTTAACGGCACATCATTTGGAATAAAAGCCAATGTAGGCATCATCCAGAAAATACAGGGTCAAATTAAGTTAGCTAGCGGAACTCCGCAGACGTGATGGGTATCGATTTATTTAATCATGAGAAAAGAAAACCGTGGGCCTCTCAAACTTGATGCCTCCACGCGTTCCTGAGAAAAAGTCTTGACAGACTAACAGACGGTCGACATAGTGATCTTATACGGATCCTGTTTTCGCCTTTTGAGATACGGAACCCTAAAAACGTTTTGAAACTAATAATTAAACCAATTAAATTACAGCTGATTATAGGAACAACTGGTAGTGTTCACTTATGATGTTTCGCCATCTAACCTTGTACTTCAAAATGGATAAGGTAGAAGAATAACAGAAATACTTACTTAAACTTTACCATTAAATAACGATTACAGTGCGATGTGAGGTTCTGTATAGTAACCGAAATTTCAGCGGAAAATGACAAGATATCGGCTGATAAATTACTATTTCTATTTAGAGCCAACCATGTAAAGATCTGTGCATTTTTATCGGAATGGAGCTTGATTGATGAAGTAGATAAAGGCGATATTAATAATAACCATATCACGGTGATGGGAACTTATTGTAGTCGTCATCGACTTGTATAGGTAAATAATAACCCGCAACAGACACAATTCAAAGGGGTAGCGGGTCCTACGCATTTGGCGCCATTTTTCCAAGAAGTTTCCTAGCGCCTTCGTTTCGGTGTATGAGTGACGTCTAACTAAATCCTTTTATAATCTTCAGGAACTATGGAGAGCCTGTCATCAGGTCAGGGGATCCAGGTGGTGAGTCCGAGTGAGGACCACACATTCTTGCTGGACGAGGATGCTCTGCAGGAGCTGTTGATGCGAGAAGATGTGAGGGATCGACCCGTGGTGCTGGTATCAGTGGCAGGGGCGTACCGGAAGGGGAAGTCCTTCCTTCTGGACTTCTTCTTACGGTACTTGGACCGGACGGTGAGTTTTTTATTACTGTCCAAAACAATTTTCTATAATCTCCTATGTCAAAATCTGTTATAGAAAATTAGTAAAAAGTTTAAATTTATCTTTATGACCACTTAGCATTTGTTTATTAATGTTGTAATTGTAAATTGTCTTTCAGAAGTAGCAAATGCCTCCATAACAACAGATTTTCAGTATGTTGACACCTTCATATTTGTGCTTTCAGTACAACAATGGCGAAGGCGGGGGCGAATGGCTGGGCAAAGAGAACGAGTCCCTGAAAGGTTTCTCGTGGCGCGGCGGCTCAGACCGGCACACCACTGGCATACATCTCTGGTCACAGCCCTTCAAAGCTTCCCTGTCTAACGGGGAAAAGGTAATTTTTATTTTTACCGTTCATTCACTGTCCGCGAAATAAAAACACAATACTTACACAATCAGCACAGGTTTTCCTGGAACAATATGCACGGGTATTTGGTTTATGTCTTCAGTTGTTCTTCATTTTCCAGATTGCAAGGTTTTTAACCGAATCCAGGCTGTCCAAAAGAGAGTGAAAGATACATCTCGCTACTATCTCGATAATGTTTTAACCATGCTATCGGGCTAAGTCTTTTGGAAGAGGCCATACCGCTGAATGAAAGATAGATTACCTGAGCTTCTGCTGAAGATGATTTTGGCAGTCTGACTGATGTCTGTACACGTCGTCGATACACCTTGGACTCTTGAAGACCGACAAAAATACTTCCAAAATCGACTATGTCGAAATTAATCCATTGTATTTGCGTGTCGTACTCTGTCCCGCATCTCTACGTCTTTGTCCGACATTTTCATCATAACTTTGTTCTGTTGTATGGCAGGTGGTGGTCTTGCTGATGGACACCCAGGGCACCTTCGACAGCAACTCAACGGTGAAGGACAACGCCACTGTCTTCGCACTGTCCACCATGCTGTCCTCGGTGCAGATCTATAACCTCTCGCAGAACATTGAAGAAGATGACTTGCAGCACTTACAGGTATTTTATAGAAGGTAGACTTAGGTTTGGATACTCTAGCGAGGAGTCCTGGGACGCGGTGGTTTCCTACTGCAAGGCAGTCGTCTCGCAGAAGGAGGCTGCGGAAAGGGAGAGGGAGATCTCGTCCACTCACCCCGCAGAGGGCCTGGAGACCCGCAGCGGCGGGCCGGCACCAGTCGGGGTTGCGGAAGATTTTTACGTTCCCATGACCCCCGGCGTAGGTGTGAGTCGGAACACCGGGGTGGTTTTTAGTCAGTAAAAGTCTGACAGACCCCTCCGCCCACCCCAGGGCGGAGGACATCCATGAGGACCTTCCAGCAAGGAAAAAAAAAAAAAGGTTTGGATACTCTGCAATGTTGCAAAGTAAAAAGCAGTATCTGTTACCGCAGTCAACCACCTGCACCTCACATGTGGGTGTACGTCGCATTGTTAAAATGGATAAAGGCCGAAAATTAAATATAAAGTTTTAGAAACCACATTCTGAATGTCTCTTCATTCAGAACGTGGTTTCTAAAACTTTATATTTATGAATTTAATTCTATCAAAGAGCATAAAAACGAAGAAATTTGTTCGGGTTTTAGAGATGCAAAGGCGTTTTATAAATTTTTCGTTTTAGATCATAATTGTTGGAGATCATGGCTTTAGAACACACATTATCGATAGCCAAATATGTATCTGTGTTTCAGCTTTTCATGGAGTACGGACGAGTTGCAAAAGACGAGATCGGAGGCAAGCCTTTCCAGCGGCTACAGTTCCTAGTGAGGGACTGGTCCTACCCGTACGACCATCCGTACGGCGCCGTGGGAGGCGAGCAGCTGCTCAAGAAACGGCTTACGGTATTAATGCGGTTTTAAGATTACGACTTACGAGTTACAAGCCATGAGTTAAATTACTCTTACCACTGCCCTAAATATGGCGACGGAAAACATTGTGAGCTGGCGGGCCGACTACTGCCCGACGGTTCTTGACGGGTTGTTGTTTAAATGCTAGTTGCGCGGATAATTCAGCTTGCGCGATGTATCATTTTCCGTGACGTCAGTGCGATGCGTAGTTTGAATGTGGCGTTGAAGAGGCCGCCACAGTCCCAACAGTGTGATTATTCTAGGCTGATTCTGTTAGTATTTGTGAACTGCTAAAAAAACTCCGTAATTGTGGTCCAGGTCCGAGAGGGGCAGCATGAGGAGCTGCAGCGGGTGCGCCAGGACATCGCTCGGTGCTTCGAGGATGTCACCTGCTTCCTGATGCCCTACCCTGGATCTAAGGTGTCCACCGATCCAGAGTTCAGTGGGAAACTATCTGGTAAGCAATTCTGGTTTTTTCACCGTCACAAATCTTTGGAAATTACTAAAAGCTTGATGAAGGATCTGGTCGACAAAAATTGACAAAATAGAGACTTCCTTCATGAATTATTTGCTGGTGAGGCTTGTGGACTAGGTAGTTCACTAAAATAACATCAATTTAAACCTTTGAAAACAGAGTACCTGGAGTAACTTCAACAAGCAGGTAATGCAGGGCTATTACGAGTATACCATGTAACAAATAAAATCCTTAAGTACTGCCGTTTTGATATGATCCCTCCTTCTCCCTCTGATCTATCCAAAGGTTGTCTTTAATAGATTGCTTTTGGCGAAAAGACCGCCCATTGTGTCATCGTACTTAAAAATGTAGTACTAAATTTATATCTGTAACTAATATGATGTAAATAAGTATATTCAAATTCAAGTTCAAAAACTTTAATTCGAGCCAAGACTCATAAAGGGTCAGTAACATTTTCTTTAAAACGATGTGTTAGTAAGCAACACAAAACGGTGGCACATGTAACTGACAGCAATGAATTGGACAGTCCACTCTGCCAGCTATCGTTTCACTCGTGCCACCATTGATGCAGCGCGCTTGCGCATTATTGTATAAAAACAATCTATACTCGCCGCCGCAAACATCCCTGATGCACTGCAACGCCATGGCAGACCCATCAGTTTTCTGAACGCATTATTAAATTGGACACAAAGAGCCCTTCGTGTCCAATTTAATACTTCTCCCACCAGCTGCATGTGCATTTAATAAAGAGTATATGTTTAACTATTTATCTATCTCTCGCAACGCCACGTATTCACTTTTTCCCTCTTACCATTCCAGACATAGATGGGGAGTTCAAGTCGTGTCTAAAGCAGCTGGTGCCGATGCTGCTGGCGCCACAGAACCTGGTCACCAAGAAGATCGGGGGCCAGAAGGTGAAGGCGCGTGACCTGCTCAACTACTTCAAGAGTTACGTCGACGTGTTCAACAGTGAGGAGCTGCCGAATCCCATGACCATACTGCAGGTTAGCATCCCGAAAATAAATAGATAACTTAAAAAGAGGCATCTGGGTCCTTTTTTGTTATAAACTAAGAAAACGAAAAACAAAGAGTAAGTATTGTGGAATTGGGGAAGAGAGGGCTTTTGCCGAGCAGTGAAACTGTATTGGCTTGTGATAGTTGAATTATGAACCAACAATGCACCTTGAGCAGGAATATAAAATAATATAAATAGGTAGTAAAATGCAGATGCTATATTTTGGCGTTTTCAGCCGATTATTAAAATCATCTGAACGTTCGTGAATTCTTCCTTTCTACCCTATTATGATAATAATATCTATCAGTAATACCTAGTCCCCGCACTTATTCCCAGGCCACAGCCGAAGCCAACAACACATCCGCATCATCAGAAGCCCGCAACGTGTACGAGACCCTGATGGAGGAGGTCTGCGGCGGCACGAAGCCCTACATGAACCAGGATATGCTGGACGAAGAACACAAGAAGAACCTCAACAAGGCGCTGCACGTTTTCGAAAGTAAGAAAAAGATGGGAGGGGATGAGATGGCGGCTAAGTTTAAGGATCTTCTTGTTAAGGTAAGTCCTAGCCAGATCTTTGATAGTCTGTAGTTTTGTATAGCGACTGATAAACTGACACACGTTTAGCTTCACTTTGTTAGAAGGAGGATGGTTATGCACAAATGCGTGGCTGGCGAACCTCTCCATGCACATCTTACATTTTGGGATTTCACCTGGTTTTACTGTCACAAAGCAATTCTGAGGCCCTAGACAAAGTGATATTCTATCAGCGATAACGATGATGGAAAAGGCAAAAATGTATAGGACTGACATAAGCTATCGAAAACCTTATGTCAATCCTGTTGAAAGTCGTTGTAGAAATACGAAACGCTTTCGAAGCGATTGTCACTTGTCTAGACCCTCTGAAGTTTTGTGTGTGTCCCGCTAAAAACGTATCGTGCTAATGCGGTGGTCACATTTTGCGGCTTTGTAATAATAATTACTTATTGCATGGCTACCCGTGTGATAACTGGGACGCAGTCTGATTTTTCACTACAATAGTCGATAGTGTTTAGTTACATCTACGTACGTGTATCGTGTCTAAGCGCGAAGCTTCGTAATGCTACGGCTACACTTCGCGTTATCGCGAACTTTTCTTCGTGCGCGTTCTCTCGCACACCCCTTGATTACTCGCTGAGCAACAGAGAGCGCACGAAGAAAAGTTCGCGATAATGCTAAGTGTAGCCGTAGCATAAAGAGAATCTCCTCTGAAGGATTTCAGTAGATAACTTATTTCTTATCATTCCTTCCACCTAGGACCTAGCAGAGCTGTACAAGCAGCTATCAGCACACAACGAGGGCAAGAACATACACAGCATGCTAAGCACGCCGCTGGTGTTCCTGGCACTGCTGATCGTGGGCTACCTGCTGAGCGTGCTCGGCAGCACCTTCGCGGTACAGACGCTGGTGGCATTGGGGCAGGCCGTGACATTGGGAGGTGCTGGCATGCTGGCCGTTTGGTTGTATACCAGGTAACTGATTGCTTGTTTTAAGCGGTGGAAAGTAGCAATCATGTTTCGAAACATTTTCGTTACTTGTCAATTGGTGAACCCAGATTCTGCAAGTCTCTCATAATTTATAATCGATCGACGAGAAAGTTAAGATATTACCGTTAAGTCTTCTTGTCTTTTTAATTTAAATGTCCTGTTCGTTGGTGTTGATTGGTTGGCGGAAATAACAATAGCCAATCAGATTTTTGTTTTGTTTTTCATTTTGAATTAATTGCACATTGTTTTTTTTTGGACTTTTATCTCAGAATAATATTTTTTTTATTTATTCCTTCACAGATGGACGGGCAGCGGTCGAGAAATTGGGATGCAGCTGGATGATATAGCCATTAAGATTAAATCTAGTTTGAGTTTTGTGAGTATCTCCCTTTTAAATAGACATTATTATATTTGAGTCGACGACACTCATTCTAATAGGAAAGTTGTCTCGAGTGCAGAACATGGGTCCCGGGTTCGATTCGCGTCGGACAAAGTTCTGTTGGGTATTTCGATTAGGAAATTCTCGGAATAAGCTTACCTGTACTTATAACGAAACTACCAATCTTCGGTGTGTACTTACACTTCTGCTTAGCCTTTCGGAAAATACAAGCGTAATGTTGTGTTATTTTAAATTAGGTTTATACCTTTCCCCAGGTCTTGCCACCCAAGCCCAGCCATCTCTCAAGTAGTTACGAGTATAGCAACACAACGACAGCACACACTGAGAAGAAGGACAGCTAATGTTATTACACGAGTTAAAAAATACTGAGCGCTTGGCGATGGTACACATGCGATACGATAGTTGCCATAACCAATATAACGGGTGTAAAGAAGCCGTAAGTCATTTGTATTGCCCGTCATTGTGATCATTTTTTGTACTGGACCAGTGGGATTAACACCCTAAGCACGTAGTCCGTAGTTTCTGCCGAAGTTACGGGCATTTCCAAATCCTTATAACTTCCGGACGAGTGTACGAATGAGTTCGGGGCCCGAATTTGACAGTTGTCCCTAATTATTCCTGCCGACCTGAATTTTTTTCTAACTTACGGACTCTTTTGTCTACTTTCGGACAGGTCCGTATCTTCGTTGATGGACTTAGAGAGTAGACCTTAAGGCCCCTCGCCCAAGGCGACTTTTTGTAGCGATGCTGTCGCGCGCTTTGTAAACGCGCTTCTTTCATTGCGTTATTTACATAAATGTTGTTGAACAGACGAATGAAAATAACGCAATGAAAGAAGCGCGCTTACAAAACGCGCGACACCATCGCTACAAAAAGTCGCCGTGGGCGAGGGGCCTTATATCTGGTAACCTTCTGGTTTCAAAGATATTAAAGCTCAAAAGTTCCAACCTTTTTTTCACGAAAACTAGTTAGTTTCAAATGTTATAAATTCTTCGTCTTTTTAACAAACTATGGTGTGATTTTAAATGCTGAAATTGATACACTTAACTCAATAAGTACTTATGGCTGTTTAAACGCGGGACATAGGTATTAAAGGACATGATAATGTGTGCTCACATATTATTCTGTAACGAATAAAAATTAAATAGCAGAAGATCGCTGAAATGGTATGTGTTTATAAATTGAGAGAGTGCCAAAGTGGAGGTGGAAATATATAATATTAAGTTAAAACACCGGTAGGTACCTACTGTCTAGTCCTTTCAGGCCGCGTCCTTACTAACCGAAAGCGACTGTCGCGCGATACGCGATCGTTCATATGAATGTGACATACTCGCGCGATCAATCAAGTCGCATATATAAACTAGGTCGTTGAAAAAAAAAGTATAACGATCGCGTATTCGCGCGACAGTCGTTTTCGGTTAGGACGCAAACTGCCGCGCCGTTTGGTTGCTGTCATAGGTAGAATAACTGTGAACCTTTTAGCAAGCAGCGGTAATAGGACTGTGTGGTACCCCGCGTTTGTTGGCTTGTTTTCTGTTGTATTGTTCAATGCACCGACCAATTTGATGACACAATAATTAATTCCTAATGTAAATAAATAGGGAATAAAGCAACAAAAAAGAGCGTTGATGTTTACGATTATACAGCTTGCTTGTCCCCTCTGAAATGATGCGCCCCACTGAAAAAACAAAAATGTTAGAAGTTGTAGCGCAAACTGAACTGTACGTGTGCGTATTTAAGTTGTTTTTCCAAAAATGCATGTTGGAAACTTAATCGAGAACGCAGATTACGCCAGTGATTTGTTTAAAATTTTCAAACTATGCATATGATTTAGATCTATGTAATAAATCTACTTTATTCCCCTTAAGATGTACCTATTTTAAGATAATATTAATAAATGTCTATCACTAATGATACCGTTGACCTGAGCGCGGATTTTGTGATTTTTATATTTACAATTAAAATAAAATACTAATTTTATACCGTTCGATGTTTGTTTTATTAACATCTTTCCCGAGGACGGAAATAAACAGACCTACTAAGTATTTTGTTTAGGTATTATTGCTTTTTTTATTGCAAGTGGGGTCAGGGTAAGAGAATGATGAACAACGAGCCGACGACATATTACAAAGGGGATCATTCACCGTCCATACATTTTTGGGCTAAAGAGGTGAAAGTGCCAAACAAAAAAAGCTATATTCTGAAAGAGTACGTTTAGTTTACCCTTCATTTTTTATAACTAATAGCTATTACTTTATTATTTTAACTAAAAAATATACTGAAAACAGTATTTTTCAAAATCGTATAACAGCGCAGGCAATTGCCGTACAGGTTTGGCCCAATAGTGAAAGTGCAGAGAATAACATGTTCTAATGGAATATACCATTTTTTTTAGTTAAGCCCAAAATGAATGATCTCCTTTAATGCTTTGCCTTTGAAGAGCTAAAGAAGCGCGGACGCGGCCGTATATTGTGTGCAATATCCTCGCCGGCGTAGGTGAGTTTACGTTCCTTGCCAAGGAACGTAAACGGCCGTATATTGCAAATACGGCCGGTTGACACAAATACTGCGATGTCCTCAACTTTTGCACGGCGTCCATCAGGCTGTGCCAGACGACCGGTTACTTCCCAAAGATAACTACTTGGAAGCGGAAGAATAAACAGTAAAACAAGTGCACATTTTTAGTCAACTTTATTGTATTAAAACAAGTATTTACATGAAACTCCTTTCGCGGTCGCAAACATAAGATAATTCATCACAACCGCCATCGGTACATAGAAGACATACCATACGTAAGGATACAACTAAATAAACTATCAACTCCTCAACGAATTATTTATTATCCAATGCCAAATAAACGGAAACAACATTCATTTTAAATGAATTTCGATTGGCACATGCTATATAATTATTTACTTATAAAAAATTTCACGATATGTTACTTTTTTATTTTCCTATAAAACGTTTATTTACATTTTGTTATAAACAACTAAGCTGAAGTCTCTGTAAGTTAGCAATTGTGGGCTTGACAGTTGACAGTTGAGGTCTCGACAGTGCAAACGATTAATTTCGTGAGATTCAAAATACAAATGGTTGTTAGTTACAGAGAGTTGGGTGACAGTTACTTGTTTACATATATTTATTGCTAACTTACTCTAGACAATAGTTAATATACAGCAGGGAGGCACACTGAACTAGAATGTTATTGTCATAGTATGTATGAAGCGCGTTTGCACTTTGATTGGCGAGGTGGTTGAAGGGTTAAGAAGCTAGTGGATATTCGCCGGCTTCTGAAAAACCATCGTACGTCAAAGTGATAACACGAGGCAAAATGTAACCGCGTCTGCGATCAAATTGCCAGTACATTAAGATCGATAACAGTGTGCCCGACCCCATTACATAAAACCATGAAGGATCCCTAATCTTGAGCATAATCGACTAAAATTTTGAACACACGAAGACTTATTTAAAGAAAAGAAAAATGCAAAAAATAAAACAATAATTAACCAACATGATTCACGACTATACATTAATTTCGGATTCCAGATTTATAACAAAAATAAATTTGTAAATGACAGGATTAAGTACATGATTCTTTTTACAGTGCAAGGCAACAAGTGTTAAAATACGTTTCGAGACTAAAAGTGAGAAAATAAAACCTGCTTTGTGCATCATTTAAATCTATAATTACACAAAATTATTACTCTGATACTTTAACTATTCAATTTGTTATTTTATCTTATTGCTTTATTAAACCTATACCATCTTTGTAAATATGTTGTAAAAACCATAAGAATTTTCCGCGCGCAGTGCACCGCGGTACCCGCAGCGAGGACAGTACTGCTTACCGCGGTGCAGGGGCGTGATTGGACCTTGTCGCATAGAATAAATGCAAAATTTATCATATTTTGCTTATTTCTCAAATATTCGTAGATTTATCACATGTTTATGTGGCAATCGTAGTTTTGCTTGGCTATAACTTACTGAGGGCCAATTTTTCAATCTCGAGATAACTTTTATCTGAAGGATATAAATGGTGGTTTGAAATATTTCCTATACAAAAGCTGTCAAACTTGTCATATTTATTCCTCAGATAAAACTGTGACAATTGAAAAATCAGTGGTGACATTTTTGTTGGGACTTGTCATGCCAGTTGCGTTTGATCCGGGGTAAGAATTGTCAGTCAGATGACATAATAATCAAACAAGTATTGTAAGACACCCCACGTATAACGTAAAATGATGTTGAAACAAATGTCGTAATTTACAGACAAAAATGTTCGTCAAAAATAAAAATAAAAACAAGTAACGATCCTCATGATTTCAAATAACGATAGGAAAAAAAGAAAATATATTCACATTTCAGACGTTTGATAACAGAAATTGAGCATAAGATTTATTAATAAATAATAGCATTTGTTTGGAACGATGACAGCTTAACCATGCGACTCAGGAAGCTATATTTTGCAAAGAAAACAAACAGTACCCCCAACATATAATGATACGGAGAATAGAATAAGTTATAGAATTCGCCACTGTTGAAGTAGTTACACAGTAAAGTTTATATCGTTATTTAAAACCATGACAGCAACGCAATCATTACTTGAAGTAATTATTTAAGTAAATCATCGAGACAGATTGGGATGAAATAAGATAATTTCGATAGAATATACAATGCTGGGATATTGAGAGCCAACATTTGAACGTGTCACACATAAACTGAAAGGTTTGTTGAACAATATTGATTCTTGCTATAAATAACTCAAAAAAGAAAACGTATCTACTTTACTTAGCGCAGTTCAGGGAATTTTTGCGCAATTCGATCACACACGCCGTGAGCAAGGTTGTCGGCTATCATGTCTAACATAGAACATGTCTTGCTAATTTGTTGTAGAACTTTCCACCAACATCATGTACTGTTCATCAATAACTGGCTGACCTGACAGACATGGTCCAGTCCAAATTTAAAAAAATCCCATAGGATAATGGGACATTCAGTTTTTCCCGAATTTAAAAAATATCCGAGAAAGTATTAAAATTCTTCTTTTCTAACCTAATTCGGATTATTACGAGCATTTTAAAACAAAAAAATAGCCAAATCGGTCCAGCCGTTCTCAAGTGATGCGCTTAATAAGAAAAGCATTTTATTTTTAGTTATAAGAGATAATTTGTGCGTAAATCTAGCCATCTAGGGACTTATGGATGACACGCGCAAACGAGGTGTCATTAGAATATAGTACCAGTAAAACAAAGAGAGCATTAATTACAAATATAATTTATCTTTTAACTCAAAAATATCGTATTCCACCCTTCTCGCGACGTATGACGTCAACTCGGCTGGTCACCACATAATTTGTTACCAAGGGTTTACATTAAGGTATACAACATGTATTCAACATGATGTGTCTACTGTTTTCGTTTTTCGTTTACACCTAAAACAAGTTGTATAGAGTAGTCGAAAACTTGTTAAAAAGGTGAAAAAATAATTAATAACAAAACAGGTCTGAAACAACAGCAATACATGTATGATACGTGTTTTAAACTCATGTTTTTGTATAGTCTTTTACATGGTTTGTTGGAAACAAGTATCACAACTTGTTTATGGGTGTAAACATGGGGTTAGGTTACACCAGCTTTTAACTAAGTTCCCATAAACCATATTCACAATACCAGGTCACGTTAATGGCCTAATGGCTAAATGAAAAATGTTTGTTAGTACATTTTTCGATCATAAGTGACTAGAGTCCGACTGGTTAAAGAAATGTTCTGTACATTTCTTTGGCACATCCTACTGGCTCTCGATCTACAAGAGTTAGCCTTCGGTTGTTCTGGCAAAGTTTGGCTTCGGCAGCTAAATAAAAGTTGAAAAACTAAATGGTTTGGACTCTTTTGCAAATTGCTTTGTGTCAGAACTTTAAAATTAAAAAATGACAACCCTATCTACAAGTAAAGATTGAAGAAGTGGTGGAAGTAACCAGAATTATATTAAGTGAACAGTAAACTACTAAATTTGTCATTGACAGCGCCATTATTGCGTTGCACTAAGGGCGGTATTGACGATACATAGACCCGATTAAGAATTACCAGTTTGCACGGTTCACATGATAATAAAAATGTTCATTGTCACATGATATTTACTTAAGACACTTGTAAGCTAATAAGTGTAGTTAAGTAGGCAACACGCCACAGCCCATACCATGTCACCGTAACCTAAGACAATAGTCATCGCATCCACATTGAAACACCCTCACGAACAAGTCTCGCTCCATCCAGTCGGACTCACAAAGCTGGTCCGTTCTGCAAGAATCTCACCGCGACAACTGAGGTGAAGTGAGCTTAAAGTGAGCTGTCATTTCACCTGATGCTAGGGCCTAGGGATTGACACTATTGACAGCTCACTTCAGAGGCCTTAGTGTGAGTTTCTTTCAACCATCTCGACTTTACGCATCGACCGCGTTCGACGTGCCGATTGGCCCATCACCAGTGAAGGTCAGTGAAGGGCCAATCGGAGCGCCGAACGCGAAATAGTTAAAAGAAACTCACACTAGGGTCTCAGCTAAGTTTCAACAGTGAGATTTTTACTGAACGGAACCTGCGGTCCGTAACACTAAATTAAGTCTAGTTTAAAATGTATCTACATCCCACCCTCCCTCGCCGCACGCGCGGCCGGGCGCGCCGCCATCACAACAGCTTGTGCTTGCCGTTGGGCGTCGGCGACGTCGGCGTGGGCGGACCCAGCGCGCGCTCCGCGGCCACTGAGGCCGCGTGCTCCATGCCCTTCTCGATGCACGTCTGGTACATCGGCTTCATTAGCTGAGGAGTGAAAGGGTTCATTGATAAACATGTTGCATTTATACCTTACTTACTACTTTACGAGTTGGATCCCCGATGGGATTTACCATCGGCAAAAATGCATAAAAACTTGAATCACCTATTCCACCCCTTTAGTGGATGCATTTTCAAAAACATGGTCGTTTTATGGGGGGCACGCTTTTGCATGTTTCTTCAAATTTCATGTTTCTAGAGCCAGCGGTATAGGCTGTGCGTTGTCTGTTAGTGAATTTAAATTTTTTATTTAGTTGACTATGATGACTTTAGAATTCGTGAGTTGCATTTACTATATCAGGGTATTGTACACTTGTAAATGCATGCATTTAAGGGCGCACCCTACCTCAGATTTTATCCCGCTGCTCGCACCATACTACTCGCGACCTGAGTGAGAACGAGACAGAGTGGGGCGCTAGCGACTCTAAAGCGTCGAAAAGTTTAGGTAATTGCTTTTTACGTTGAAAATAATGGTAATTAAAAAAAATGACACATATAAGACCTGCTTTAAAGTTAGTTCAGTTATCATGCAAAGTTTCATGATCTAATTTGAAGTATTTTTTGAATACCAGCGGTTTATAATTCTGTGCAGAGGTAACTTTCGAATTTTTTTCTATCGAGAAAATTTTATGTAATCGTGTTTTCGCCTCACATAAGACCTAGCATCAATCCTCAACTTTAACATAATATATTTACTTCAAAATTAATGCTGCAGTATTTTCGGCATAACAGAGGATCATGCTAAGAAATTTGTGATTGGGTGCGCCCTTAAGGTGCAAAAATTACGGTCGATACTGATCGCTTCAACACATAATTGACACTCAATCAGTAAACTTAATCCGGCTGCCATGCACCACTGGATCGATCTGAATGGAAGATGTTATCGATCGACCACAATGTAATTGCACTTTTACGCAATTTTTGTTGCCCCTACGCACACAGCAACTACTTTAACTGTATTTTCTTTCTTTCTTTAACTGTGTGATACGACATTTCGTGTCCTAACAAAAAGGAATATTTTCTCCTTCCCAGTTATCTTCTACGTGTCGACGGCACGACACTATATTAAATTTTGATGGCCCTACCAAAACTTCGCCACTACCTAGGAAAAGCCGGCGGCGATTTTCATCTTGAGTTATAAAAAAATGTTATCTGTTTCTACAGCAAATTGTATATGTATGTGATAAAAGAAGAAGTGACTCACGCTTTCCCACAGCACGTTGGCGATGTCATCTATAGTGACGCCGATCTCGCGCATCTCTCCGCTGTACCTGCAACGAAATATAATGTTTGTAAGGAATGAGGGTTTTCAGAATGACGGTCACTAGGTGGCAGCACTGAGACGTCAGATCCAGGCATCTGTCAAAAATGTCAAAGCGCCTAGGTTTTTCATAGGTTTTTGGATAGCGATAATTATTAGGCTTAGGGCGGTTTCACCTAACTTTTATACCGACTATAAGTCTTATCCTGTGAATAAATTTTGAATTTTTGACATTTCTCATTGTTTTTCCATACAAAAAGTGTCAGACGACAATTTTATTCCACGGATAAAAGATATCTGACTTTGATAAATCAGCCCTTAGTCTGAAAAATGAGATGACAAGTAATGGTGTCAAATAAAGTTTCACGTTGACGTTGCGCAACGCTAGTTCGGTAGTCGAGAGGTCCGGGTTTCGGATCATTGGTCGGAGTTTGACATATTCTTTATTTGGATTTTTAATTGGTCAAGCCGAGGCGTAGACAAGCTCTATAAAGGAAAGCGTTTTTTTGGTTGTTATGTCCAGCAGAGGAAGTTTTTCATCGGAATGGCGATGATGGGAACACTATGTACCTGATGTAAGCCCACAGCACCAGCGTGAGCAGCGCCACGCCCATGGCGAGGTTGCAGAGGTTGGCGAGCGGGTACAGGCCCACGAGCCCGAACACGCCGCTGAGCACGTAGAACACGAGCGCGAGCGCGCAGAACACGGACGGCGTGCGCGCCGCCTTGAAGATGTTCTTGGACTCGTTCTGTGCGCGGAACTGGTTGAATTGTTCGTCTAAATCCTGGAAAAAATTGTATTATGTAGTCAACTTGTATAAACTACTCACCCTATATGACAGTTACCCTGTATACAGGTATAGGCATCCTGCATAACATAGCATTTTATACTGGGGGTAATAAAAAGCCTTATTCAGGCCTTGCCTTATTGACTGCAGGGTGAAAATCGAAATTAGACATTGCAGACCTAGCGTCATGCCACTTTTATATCATTGGCATAAGGTTTAAATTGCTATTATTGAAAAAATGCGAACGACTTTCACATCAATACGGTAAAAAGATTGCACGACAACATCCCACTGTTTATACGAATAAAATTAAACGCAGTATGAAAGTATCTCACGACAATATGTTTTACTAAAAATGCTGATCAATGCCATGTCAATTGTGCCATGCGAACACCATGTTATTTAGTACATGAGTTCCGATTATGACATAATATAGAATGTCATATTACAAACATACCAGTAACAATTGATTGTAGTAGCTCTGCGAGAACTCGTCGCCGCCCATCTTGCGCTTGCTGTGGAAGGCGTGCAGCGCCTTGTCCTTGATGCGCGCGTGCTCGGTCTCCAGCAGCTGCGTCTGCAGGTAGGGCTTTGCCCCGCCGCACACCTCCTCCATCAGCTTCGTGTACAGCTCCTTCGCTTCCGCTACCGCTGTTAAGTTGTTAGCTTCCGCTGTTGCCTGAAAATTGGATATTTTGAATAATTTGAAAGAGCTGTTAGTAATCTACTAATGAAGAATGAATGGCGCAGTGCGTCTTTGTATTTCTAGCAGCCCTTTTTAAGTTACTCCTTATAACTTCAGCTATCTGCTAATAAAAGTCCCGTCAAAATCGGTCTAGCCTTTTCGGAGAATAGCCGAAACGAACGGACATTTTTTTTTTAAATTATTCCGTACCATATTTATTTATTTATTTATTTATTTATTTAGGCAAACCAACTAAATACACACAAGGACATTCAAAGTTCATATCATTAACAAATACAATAGAATTGCATGCATCTAAATTATAGGTAAGCACAGCATATTAATTAGACCTCAACAATAATAATTAGTATAAAGATGGATAACAATGTAATTAAAACCAGAATATCATTAGTCTTTTATAAGTACTTAAAATTAACTTGAATTGAAATTTAAATTTAAATTAACTTTATTGAAATTAAAATTGAAATTGAAATTAAATTGATTTAAAATGAATTGAATTAATTAATTAATTAAATAATATTGAATCAAGGTTTATTTAAGATTGAATTAACTAACAAACTAAAAACATATCTAACTGAAATTATTATAATCAAAGCACACACACAAAACAAAACAAAACGAAATAAAATAAACAGACACAAAATAAAATATAAAATAAAATAAAAAGATAAAACGAGAAACAATAAGAGAAACATTGAGCAAGAATTACATATTATTGAGCAAAGCTCTTTTAAACTTTGTGATGCTGCCTGAAAATATGTCAAGGTCACAACTGTGAAAAATTTCGTTACATTTCCTGAGAATATAGGAAAGAGGGGCATTTTTCCCGTACTTAGTTTTGCGGCCACCAGGGGCAAAAGGCTTATAATTATGAAGTCTAGCTGACGACCGGGGCGTATTAATATTAATTGAAGATAGAAGCTGTAAGCAATCCACGCCTTGATTTAATATCTTAAATAAGAAAATTTGACCTGCAAAATCTCGACGCCAGTGCAAAGATTTCATTTTAAAGTGATTCAGTCTATCTTCATAGTTTTTAACTGTATTCCTTATACCTGCTTTAGAAGAGAGTCTTTTTATAAATTTTATTTGAACTCGTTCGATGCGTTGAATATGGATATTATGTACTGGGTACCAGACGATAGAGCAGTATTCTATATGACTACGAACTAATGCAGAAAACAGAACTTTCAGTGCTGTCAAATTACTGAATTGTCTTGTGTTACGGTTTAAAAATGCTAACATTCTATTGCTTTTATTGATTACGGTTTCGGTGTGTGTTTGAAATTTCATTTCAGAGTCGATAATGATGCCCAGATCTCTAACTTCAGACACTTTACTTAATATTTGGTTCCTCATTATGTACGTAGAATTATATTTATGTTTTTTACGAGAAAATTTCATATGATAACATTTGCCAACATTAACTTGCATGCTGTTCTTCTCACACCACACACAGAGCCTATCAATATCTTCTTGCAAAAGATCTTCATCGTTCTTTGTCATTACAACCCTGTATAATTTTAAGTCGTCGGCATACATTTCAAAATGTGAGTTTTGTATGGAATATTTAATGTCATCAACAAACAGTATGAACAATACTGGGCCCAAGTGTGTCCCCTGTGGTACACCAGATGTGGGCGTGAAGTTGTTGGATGAGTGTCCATTTACTACTACTCTTGCTGTTCGGCCAATTAAGTAAGACTGGAACCATTTCAGAAGTGACCCATGAACACCGAATGTGATTTCGAGCTTTTGTAGCAGAATGCTATGGTCAACTTTGTCAAAAGCTTTGCTGAAATCGCTATAGATGGCGTCAACTTCGTTACCGTTACTCATGTAAGCTAGAGTTTTTTCGACGAAGTTGGCCAAGTTTGTGGCAGTTGATCTATTTCTAAAGAAGCCATGTTGATGTTCCGTAATAGAGCCTTTGATATGCCAATTCATGATGGGACACAAAAGTGATTCGAGAACCTTTGCCAAAGTGGGCAATATACTAATAGGCCGGTAATTGCAGACATCAGTCTTATCCCCCGATTTTGGAATTGGTATTATTATGGCCTCCTTCCATATCTCCGGAAAAACTCCATCAGATAACGATCGGTTGTAAATTATACACAACGGTTTAGATAAAACATTAGCACACTCCCTAAAAAACAGTGGGGGTATACCGTCAGAGCCGGGCCCTTTAGCAACATCTAAGTTCTTTAGTTTTCTCTGTATGCTAAGTTCAGATAGTATTACTTGATGTAAGCTGTTACTGCTGCTGGATTTATAAATATGTGCAGGGTCTGGACCACTGCCAGAAATAGGGTTATATACCGATGCAAAGTTCTCCGCAAATAAGTTAGCTATACTTATGCCGTCGGTCGCAGTGCTATCGTTGAGCCTCATGTACCTTGGCATAACGCTTTTGTTTTCTCGTTTGTTTTTTATGTATGACCAGAAGTATTTAGGATTCTTAATCACATTGCTTTGTACATTTTGTAAATACTTTTGATACAATTCTTTTATTTTTCGGTTAGATCGGTCCTTAAGTAATACATATTCAAATTCATCTCGTTTATTTTTATATTTTTTCGTCCTCTGCCGACATTTTTCTTTTTCTTTTAACATTTTTATTAAACTGTTATTGTACCAGACTGGGTATAACTTTTTACCAGCATTCTGCCGTGGGACCAATTCAGCAATAATCTCCCGTAATACAGAATAAAAAGCAGCAATTGATAGATCGACGGTATTCGATTTTAAAACAGTGTCCCAATCTGTTTGCTCAAGACGATTTCTAATTTCACGATAGTCGGCTTTATGGAATTTATAAATCTTGGTCATTTTATTCGTAAGTGTCTTAGGAAGGTTGAGATGAATGGTGATCTGTAAAGGTGGGTGAAAATCATCGACTCTTGATATGGAATCACAAGACCGAGTTACCTCAATCGGATAAGTTAAGTTGGATATAACTAAATCTAGAATCCTATTCTGTTTATTTTGGATTGAGTTATACTGGTATAGGTCGTTAGAGGATAGGAATTCTATAAAAATTTTACTTATATTATTGGTTCCGATATTTGGTACCGCATGTTGATGTAGTGATGTTTTTGTCCATTCAACGTTACTTAAGTTGAAGTCACCTATTATAATTACGGGTTCATCATTAATTACACTACTAACTCTGTTCGTAAAGTACGTTATAAGACCAATGTTTACCGGAGGAGCCAAATAAGTGGCGCACAAGTGAATTTTTTTAGATGTTTTAAAAGCACGATTAGTTGATAAGTCTAGTGTCACCCATAAGTCCTCACAACTAGACTCGAATGACGAATTTCTATAAGCATTTATAGATTTATGAATTGCGATAAGCACACCACCTCCCTCCTTGCCCCCAGAAAAAGTTCCCGACTGCCTATCTCTTCTAAAAATCTGATAACGGTTATCAAGAATTTCTGAATCTAACACATTTTCATTCAGCCAAGTCTCAGTGAGCACAATCACATGAAAATTCATAGTCAACACATTTAAAAAAACTGTATCTAATTTTCCGCGGATACTTCTGGAATTTTGGTAATAGAAAACTAATTGATCGAATTTTAAAGTTGAATTATTTTGACAATGACAGGATTGTGATTTAAATGAACGTGATTAATCTAATTTTTTAAGACTTTCTAAACTAGTTATAACACGTGTTAATGAACCTTCCTCTTTCCTGATATAAATTTTTCCATTTCTAACCCAGACAAACTTGTATTTCTTCTCCTTGGCTGCGATCCTGGTAGCTGCATGCAATGATTTGTTAGCTAAAGTGAGGTGTTCGCTTACATAAACTGGGGATTGCTTGTCCCCGTAACCCAGTAACTTGGTGTTCAATTTATTGTTGGGGTTCGATCTGTTGTACAAGGAAATTGCCCCAAGAAGATTATCGCGCTTAATTTTGCTTGGTAGCTTGCAAATAACTGCTCTCGGTTGATTCGACGACGCGTTCAGCTTTTGTACTCTAGCGCAAGACAATATCTCACTTTCTGTTATAGGATAAGACACAACGTTGCTCAGTTGAACTAAAGTTTTAACCAGGTTCTCTTGCTTATGTTCGGGTAAACAGTGTATTTCTATATTGTTTTGCCTAGCATCTTGCTCTAATTGCGCAATTCTTACTTCCATTTCTGTCACCTTTTTAATCAAACAGCTATTTTCGCTGCGCAGACATTTTACCTCTTCATTGCAAGCCTTAAATTGGGCCGTCATGTCTTCGAAATCGGCGTTCATGAATTTGATAGATTTTTCAAAGCTAAGGATTTCCTCTCTCATGGACGAAAATTCGTCATTCAGAATTTCCTTGATTGCGGCGCGTGTTTCTGTTCTTATAATGTCTATGATTTCAGAGCGCAGTATAGATTTCGAATCCTCACCCTGATCAAAATTATCTCGTGTCGTTTTGTTGCTTTTGTTGCGATATGTGACGTTCATCGTTGCTGACTCATAATTTGGTTCGGTAGATAAGCTAATGTTTGGCTCCGATTGATGGTGAATAAGCGGTGACTGTCGCTGTTGGCTTGAAGAACCAGATACAACAGGCGAGATAGGCGGTGTTCGTTTTAACGGCATTGTAGCTTGGTAGCGTATTTATTTGAAGATAAATATTTAACAGAGAATATTGATGAAAAATGTTTTCGTTTTGAACGCGGGGCTTCTCGTATGGTACAGACAGGACTTTTGAAAATACAAAAATAATATCACTTAGTGAGGTTTGAACTCGGCTTCACGGGGCAGGTACACGCTGTAGCCACACGACCAGATGTACTCTGCGTAAAGGCACGAAATTAACAGATTGGTTGGAACGGGTTGCCGTGTAGTTGTGGGTTGTGTAGGTACCGTTATACCACAGTCCGAAGTTCACTTTTACGTTCACTTTTTAAACTGATAACGAGTTCGTTATTTTATTAAAACGTTGTTTTGAGATAGTTCCACTACTTGCATCACTGTAATATTTTCACAGATTGTCACTTATACATTGCATTTGATGTTTGTGAATAATTTTTAGCAGATTAGTTATTTTAAACCACTTTATCGAATTAAAATTGTAAGGAGAACTGACAGCAGGTCTGTACGCAGTCACGCACGCTTTACCAGATATATATAATTATACTTTCATTTGTATTTGTTAAAAAACTGTTATTTTGACATTACAAACAGACACTTTTATTTATCCATACTAATATTATAAATTCGAAAGTAACTCTGTCTGTCTAATTGTATGTTACCTCTTCACGCCTAAACCACTGAACGGATTTGGACAATATTCGGCAAGGAGATAGATGGCATCCTGGATAAATTGAAATGAATTTGAATTGAAGGACATAGGCCACTTTTTATCGACATACCACGCGGGCGAAGCCGCGGGTGGAAGCTAGTTTGTCTATATGCAAAAGTGTGTTTGTCCTTCTTTTACGTTACGTTGCAACAACGGAGCGACGGACAGAAGTATTTATTAGAGATATTAAAATAAAGCTCACCACAAGCATACTCTTGGGCTCAGGCAGCTCATTTCCCTTGTAGATGTTCATGTACGACTTGAAGTACTGCAGCAGATCCTTGGCGCGCACCTTCTGGCCGTTGATGAGCTTCGGCACCAGGTTCTGGGGAGACAGCAGCATTGGCACCAGCTGCTGTAGAGAGCATTTGAACTCCATCTCGATGTCTGGGGGAGGAGATGATGATATTGTATTTTTTGATGTTATACACTCGACTTCATAATATGGATGGCTAAAAATAGTAATCATTTATTCATAATAAGTTGGAGTTTATTCATACAGTCCCAATACATTTTAACTTTCGGCGGCATGCAAACTTTCGGATATTTGAATTTATTATTATTAGTAAATACCGGCTCGATAGGTCTTATTAAAGTACTAGGAAGTGGTACGTAATAGGCGAGCGTTTTGGGAGACTGTCTTATGTAATTTTGAATTTCGAAAAGTACTGATTCTCAGCCTAATTAGTTTGAATAAATTACTTGTTTTTTTTTCAGCATGCAAAAAATATACCTTTACTTTATCACTTCACAGCGATTCAATAGCCAGACGGATGTTATAATTTTTACTAAGGTTGTTGTTTGTTTGTGTTCGAATTTTTATTAAAATGGCTACAATTTCGCGTACCTTTAACTCTGCCATCGAAGTCCTGTGAGGTGGCGACGCGGATGCCGGGGTGCGGCATGAGGAAGCACGCGATCTCCGAGAAGCACGACGTGATGTGCTTGCGCAGGGACTGTAGCTCCGGGTGCTGGTTACTTGATACCTGCATGGGGGAGATTACTATGAGTTTTAACTTCTTTATAAAGATGTACAAGGATTTTGAGACACTATTTTGGGGTAACACTATTTTAGGGGCTGGTACCGCCTCAATCAATCTGCCTAGCCCTTTCCCAACTATGTTGTGGTCGGCTTCCAGTGTAACCGGATGCAGCTGAATAACAGTATTTTACATGGAGCGACTGCCTATCTGACCTCCACAACCCAGTAACTGGGTAATACGATACCCCTTGGTAAGACTGGTTGTCAGACTTTCGGGCTTTTGACGACCCGTAACGACTGTCAAAGATTCACGAATGACAGCCGGGACCAAATGCGTAACGTGTTTTCCGAGGCACGGAGGAGTCTCGTTATGTAAAGATGGTCACCCATCCATGGGCCAACCCCGGCAAGCGTAGCTTAACCTGATGGATCGACCCGTGCGGCTGTTATTACTTAGCCACGAGCTCCTCAGGTCTGCCTAACTAAGCTAATTTGTTAAGCTTTTATTCTTTTACAATGTTAAACCGTAGACCGTGCACAAATTCTACTTATGCTCATAGTTCAAATGCTTGGCTTGATGTTACGCTGACGTCACTAGCGTCACACGTGCCATCGTCGGTCTCGCGTATGTGGGCTTGCGTAGCACTGACAGTCAGCGAGCACAAGTCCATATAGGATCTACTCTCTGCCGAGCGTACAGAGCAGTCGTGTCATAAATTATTTAAAAAAATTATTTAATTCTCATCAACCCATTCCATATCTAAAGTAATCGAAATATAACCTATTTTGCATAATTAACTGTGACTGAGTTATCGCGTAATTCCTCTAAGTGTCCAGCCCAGTGCGGAAGCAACGACGCATCGCCGCTCTCTTCACCCCCTGGGGTAACAGAGACGGGATCATCATTTTTCGTATTCTTCACACTTGCACTGCGCGTATGATTCACGTGAGTAGTTACTGAGCACAGATTTACAATGAATCAAGTACGCTCACCGACTGGAAGTGGCATCGGCGAAAGACTTGGAGGTTCTCAACCGAATTTGTCTGAAATACATATTGACACCACTCCACAGATTACTTATCGTAATTTTAAACGAAAGCTAACCGATGATGATGACTTGATAAGAACTGAGCTGTCTGAATTACGAAAGCAAATGTCTGAAATGATGTTGCTTCTAAAGACCTCTAAAAATGACCAAGCAGAAAATTACAACAAGCTGTGTCAAGATGTCACTGCCATAAGGAATGAAGTGGGCAATATTAGTAAAACCATTGAAAGCCTGATCTCGGAAAATACAAATATTAAATCTAAACTTAATGACATAACAACCGTTTCTGAAAACACAGAAAAGAAAGTTATGCTTTTAGAAGCCGAAGTTAATAACCTCAAGTGCATGCCATCGACTTCAGACCAAGCGCATACGACTTATGAAGAATTTGTCAACGAAATTCAAGAACTAAATATGCGAGCTAAAAATATTATAGTTTCTGGCATCGCTGAAACTAAAAACAAATCAACAACCGAACGCCAAGAATACGAAAAGGCAGAAATTACTAGAATAATTAAACTTGCCTACAATGACTGTCCCCAGCATGAGAAAACCATGCGTCTTGGTAAATATAAGCCCGAGCATTCCCGACCAATTAAAGTGTATTTTTCATCTGAAGAAACAGTGAAAGTTATATTGCGCAACAGAAATAACCTGGACATAGAGAACATAAAAATTTATTCCGACCAAACTCCATATCAACGGAAATATATGCAAAATCTGAAAGACGAATTGCAAAAACGCACTGCTACTGGGGAAAATAACCTTATCATCAAGTATATAAAAGGAGTCCCTAAAATCATCTCGACAACCAAACAACCACACACGCCTGTATCAACAATTCCAAAAAACTAACTTACTGTTCGGAGAGAATAACATACCAAATTACGAATAATTACACTGATATAGTCCCAACAAAGAAGTCCCTGAAATGTTTCTATGCCAATGCTCGTAGTATAGTTAAACCAGGTAAATTCGATGAGTTAAAATGTATTATCGCAACTTTACAAGCAACCACACACATTATTGTACTTGTTGAGACATGGATCAAAAGTGATGATGAGGTAAAAAGACTACAAATCCCATGCTACACGCACTACTATAACTTTAGACAAAATAAAAGAGGAGGCGGAGTCTCAATATTCGTCCACAACAATCTAAAACACCATCTTATAGAAGAACTTTGTGTAGACGATACTCATTATCTCTGGATTTATGTAAAAAAGTTCTCCCTGAGCATTGGTGCCATATATAAACCTGACAAAGGCAATATGAACAACTTCCTTGAGATTTATTCACAACAATTGCAAAAGAAGAAGAGAGCAATAGTATTTGGCGATTTTAACCTAGACTTGCTGAGCCCAGACCGCGCAATTCGTAACTACAGGAACACACTGAAAGAAAGTAACTTCAAGATTTTAAACAAAATTGATCGCAAATATTGTACCCGAGAAACTACCTCAACCAAAACCATACTAGATCATGTCTCGTCCAACCTACAGGAAAATAACTTTCATATCGTCATGATTGAATCTGCGATGTCAGACCATAAGCAAATATTATTAGAAATTAAACAGTATGTCCCTCCCCCACTTATCAAAGTGGAATACACGGCATTAGATTACCAAACAGTATGTCCCTCCCCCACTTATCAAAGTGGAATACACGGCATTAGATTACCCTAAACTATACAAGTGTTTAGAAGACATTATAAACAACACAAATGTTGAAGAACCTTTTTATGAGAGACTAGCTGTGCCCGCGACTTCGTTCGCATGGATGTCGGAAAACAATAATATGTCGCTTAGAAAAGTTGTACCTTCATTTAAAAAGGGCGAATCTTTCGACCAGGGCTGGTGATTTTTCCTAGTAAGAAACTGCCAAAAAACTTGTGTTTTTATTTAAGAAAATGCTTCTCTTTATAAAATATTAGCGGTGGAACCACCTGGAGCGTACACAAAAAAGTTGCTAGGGTTGCTCACACGCGAAAGAGCTACATAAAGTTGGCCGTGGGAAAAGCAACCAATACTAAGATCCACCCCCGCAACGGATAATGTCTGGCCCTGAGCTTTGTTAATGGTCATGGCGTAACACAGGCTGACGGGGAATTGCACACGCTTAAAACTAAACGGGAAATTATTGGGAATGAGAGGAATTCTTGGAATAAAAACAACATCACCGGCGCCGCAACCTGTTAAGATTTCGGCTTCGATGACGTTTTGTTGGTGATTGGTGACTATGAGCCGAGTGCCGTTGCAAAGTTTGGGAGGACTTAAATTTCTGAGAAGAATTATTGGCACTCCGACTTTTAAACAAATTTTGTGTGCTGAAAGACCGGGTGTGTTAAGGGATTCTAAGAACTCTACTGGATAGTGTGTGGCATCTTCTTCTTCGGGAACCGTATTTATCGATGTATATTGTTGACTTTCCCCAGAAACATGTGCCAATATTTGTGTATTTATTGCTGTCCGATAGTCGAACAAATCGAATCAACCATAAGGCCTCTGCCTCGAACCTTGCGGGCAGCGGGGCGGCGGCGGCGGCGGCGGCGGCGCGGGCGCAGCAGGATCTTATGCGTAAAATCAAATGGACCGGTTCTCGAAAACAGCGGCGCGGCAGCGGCGAGGCGGCGGGCAGCGAGCGGTGCACTCCATTCAAGCGGTGACCGCCCGCGCGTCTGCATTGCAGTGTTGTTGCCCACAATAAATTGAGCGTTAGGAATAAATTTGAATCAAAAAGATGTTGCCGCCATTGTTCAGCCATTTCTTTCGCGAATAAAAACAAATATCTCGACGACAAAATCGTGAACACAACACTACGCGGCTATAGTGACGCGCGATCTGCCCGCTAGTTTCGAGAACGGGTCTTTGATGCCCGCCCCGCTCCCGCGCCGCCGCCGCCGCCGCCCCGCTGCCCCCAAGATTCGAGGCCGAGGCCTTACACATGCCAACAACGATCGAATCGAATGAGCGATGGTCACGAATCATACGAACAAATTACGAAGTATAATACAGTTCGATTCAAACATAATGGCGGCTCGGAACATGAGGCGAGTCGCTGCGCAGTAACAATTTCATGTGACAGCGGGGGTGAGGGGTGGGGTACTGCGCAGCTAAAAGTTAACTTCCGAGCCGCCATCCGCCCCGCTGCCCGCAAGATTCAAGGCCGAGGCCTTACACACGCCAACAACGATCGAATCGAATGAGCGGCGGTCACGAATCATACGAACAAATTACGAAGTATAGTACAGTTCGATTCAAACTTAATGGCGGCTCGGAACATGAGGCGAGTCGCTGCGCAGTAACAATTTCATGTGACAGCGGGGGTGAGGGGTGGGGTACTGCGCAGCTAAAAGCTAACTTCCGAGCCGCCATTAAGTTTGAATCGATCTGTAACGACTCGTTTCTTGACTTCTTAATTTGAATGAACGAAACCAACCAAAATACCAAATCAAAACCAATCAGATCACTGATCAATACTTTCAACGAATGACAACCCAACCCAACCAACAATTTATTATTTATTTATTTATTTATTATATTATATTATATTATCGACACTAAAGAAGTCAAAAACAAAGATACCTATGCTAAAAATTATTTGGAATATCTGGGCGAGTCATTCTAAGACGGAGAGTCTTAACACCGCGATTCAGAAAATGACATTAAACGAACAACGCCATCTATCGAGCACGAAATGATACTGTCAAAATATATGGGAAAACGTTCGAACACTCTGTAAGCTAAATAAACTATGTAGAAAAGTGAAAAATTAAAGAATAAATACCTATATTTTTTAAGAAATTAACATTTGTCACTATTCTTTCATGATTATCAAGATTTGAAAGATAGGTAGCGCCACCTATCGCACTAATACTAAACTAATAAATAAACAACGCATCTGGAAAATTTTAATTAATCTAACTTTAGAGTTATATTCTATACACAAATACACAATGTATCGCGTTAAGTTTCCGCGCAAAGAAAATGACGGTCATATAACAACACACGATCTCACAAACCTAGTAATTAAGAAGTAAGTATCATTTCACGTCAATAGATGTCGTTACGTGGATGTACATTACGTAATGAAAACTCCTTCTTGAACACTTTAAATTCATATATCTTTTGATATTTTGAAGCGATTGCGATGAAACAAAAACTAATTGAAACATCGAGTTACACACAATATTTGAGTATAAAAGTTAACCATATTGATTTCGTACTTTTTACGTGATAGTGGAACAATCAAACTACACAACATACAAACAGACAAACAGACAAAAATTCCAAAAATGGTAGAAATGGAATCTGTTGGTTATTCTTGGACAACCAACCAATTTTTTTTTTTTTTTTTCATTGTACAGAAACGCCTCGTCTACAGATTTATTATATGTATAGATTGGCTAGCAAACTACAATCCTGTTTATCTAAGAGCAAAATTTCTAAAATAAAAGTTTTGAACCTTCCACGACAAGATTGGATAAAAAAAGAAATTATACATGATATTAACGATCGGAACATATTATGGCAAAAATGTAAATCAAACACATCTGACACGACATTAAAATCGGAATTTGAGAAAACAAAAGCTAGAGTAGCGTACAACATACAAAAGACGAAAAATACATATTATTATAAATGTTTTAAGGACAATATGACAAAACCTCGGAAAATGTGGAAACTAATAAATGATCTATCCAAAAATAAAATTAGAGAAAGGACTGGACCAGAAAAACTCGAGACTGAAAATGGCACTATAACAGATCAAAAGGAAATATGTGAAAGGTTCAACTCTTACTTTTCAACTATTGGGTCATCACTAGCTAATCTCATTACTGATAAGTTAAACGGAAACCTAGTTAAAAAACCTGCAGCAAGTGACTCAACGGAACTTAATTGTCTTATACCGGCAACCACGGATGAAGTTATTAAAATTATTGACGCTTTAGATCCAAATACTAGTTCTGGCATTGATGGCATAAGTACAAAATCTATAATATGTGTTAAAACTCTAATTGCTAATGAACTTACAGCATGTATAAATCTTTGTTTGGATCGAGGCATTTTTCCCGATGACCTAAAAATTGCCAAAGTTATCCCTATTTACAAGTCTGGAAGTAAGTCTGATCCTTGTAACTACCGTCCTATATCTGTCCTTCCCGTTATCTCAAAAATTTTCGAAAAAATCTTATATAACCGTTTGGAAACATTTCTTAAATCAAAAAACTTTTTATACCTAAAACAATATGGATTTCGACCTCATTCGAATACTCTCTCAGCAACTATTGATCTAATAACCAAAATAAAAAACAAAATCGATCAAAAGCAGACAGCTTTAGGTATTTTCATCGACGTCAAAAAAGCTTTTGATACAATTAGTCCCGATTTGTTATTACTAAAACTGTCTCGCATCGGTATCACAGGCAAAGCGCTACAAATTTTTAAGTCATACCTGCAAAATCGTAAGCAAATTGTCAAAATAGGTCAATACCAAAGTACTTCTCATTCTGTCACTTTCGGTGTACCTCAAGGATCAATTCTGGGACCACTGTTGTTCCTAATTTATATTAATAGCATATCCCAGATTGGCCTTAAAGGAGACATCTCGTTTTACGCAGATGATACAAGTCTTTTCTATTTTGGGCATTCAATCGAAGCGGTGATACCTTATATACAAAACGATCTAAATTCACTTAATGACTGGTTCCAATCTAATCTCCTTACTATTAATACTAAAAAAACGAACTATGTTGTGATAGCACCCAAAAATAAAAAAATAAGCGATAATATACAACTTAAAATAAATGATCAAATAATCCAACGGAAAACTAAAGAGAAATATTTAGGTTTAATTTTAGATAACTACTTGAGTTGGAAGCCTCATATAGAGAAAATCAGATGTAAACTCTTATCACTTACTGGAGCTATTACAAACAGCACAAAATAGATTAATCAAAATATTATTTAGTTTCAAATATCGGACGTCAACTCAGAAAATATATAAAGATACAAAAATAATGAACATTTCCCAAACATATAAATACTACACATGTATACTAATACGCAAAATATTACATAAAGATATTCATACAACACTAAATTTCACAAAAAAACATCAAGTACAAAAAATTAAACTACGAAACTCCAATTACTTAGTAACACGTCCTCCCAGAACAGTTAATTACGGGAAAAGAAATATTGAATTTGAAGGTGTTAACATGTACAATAAAATACCTATGAAAATAAAAGAAGCAAAAAGCATTACTTGTTTTAAAAACCAACTTAAATCACATATATTGTGTCAATAACAATAATAATATAAAAATACTATCTTTAGCAAACAAGCATACCTTATTTAGTCAGTACGCTGCCATACATGCCACATCTAGTAATACATCTACTTTTACTTTAGATCCGTGTTTACTTGGTTGGTGATTAGTTGATATTTACTTTTTTTCAATTCAATTCAATTCAAAATTTTTATTTCAGACCAAGCATGGGATCCATATAGTGTTAGTATGAACTTAGCCTATGTTAGTGTTTTTATCACTACCTTCACATTTGTTATTATAAATTTACTTTGAACGTCATCTTTGTACGCTCGTAAACATTTTATGTAAACTTAGTTTCTCAGTAAGTGAATTATTGTTAATTCTTAATGAGGAATAATAAAGTTCTTAAACCATATATAATTTGTATCGACGTTGCGTTAAGAGTGTTTACGCTGAAAAAAAAAAAGGATTTGGAAGTTTCCCAAATGCCTTTTTTACACCTAAAACTAAATATTCGGTGTTACGATATTATTTATTGCATTTCTTATTCAATATTTTAAACAGTTAGTGAGCCATATTTCATATTTCCATACAGTAATATTGCCACATTAATCAAAACAGCGAAATATTTGACATCTTTTTGCGACGTTGCTCACTTTCAGCGTAAACGCTCTTAACACTATTTCTAGCCTAAAACTCTGCCCGAAAACTAAGGGATGTGAAGGAGGAATAGCAGTATTTCTTGGATTTGAAATATTTTTTCGCTTGATGTTTAATAAGATAGTTCTGCTCATACCTTGAGTCGTCTCTGCAGTATGGTGCGTCCGCCGTCGGCTCCGTAGGACGCCTCGTAGGGGAAGCTCCAGTCCCTCACGAGGAACTGGAGCCGCTGGAACGGCGTGCGCCCGCTGTCTTCTAGAGCTAGGCGGCCGTATTCCGTGAATAACTGGAACATAATTACAAGGAAAGATTAGCAAAGAAAGTTCTATTATACTGCTCTCTGTGCCCCAAAAGTGCAGCCGCAGTGACCTCTGTGCTTCAAACTCCGACGATGTCGTGGCGAAGTTTTGGGCCAACAATATTAAATTCACTGTTGTGTCGTACCGCCGACACGAGTAAGAAGAAGTAAAGTGACTGTGTACAATATTCAGAATACTAGCTGTTGCCCGTCGTCTGCGATCCTGGTTGAAAAGTAGCCTATGTCCTTCTCCAGGTCAAGTTCTACCCCTGTGCCAAATCCGTTCAGCCGTTTTAGCGTTTACGCGTAACAAACAAACAAACTCACGTTCGCATTTATAATAACTATTAAATTAGGATTAAGAAAGTGATGCTCGTTTTCACTGGCACTAGACAACACTTAAATTAATGCCTAAACAAGCGCGCTGTTGGATTTTCAACTTTTGACACTGAGCCGTGCGATAAATGGCATAATTTTGCGCAAAAGATGGGCTACTATCTCTCTGTGAGGTCGGTAAGTGACCAGGGGGCCTACCACCACCGCTTACAGCAGTATTATTTTAATATTATTTCAGTGTAGGAAAGAGATGAAGCTCTACAGCACGTATAGCTCCATCTCTTTCCCCCACAAAGTAAGATTAAAATAAAATACTGCTGTGTGCGGTGCTGGTCAGCGGCAGACCACACATACAGATCACACGTATACCTGCAAGTGCTGCAGGTCGTCTTCCTGGATGTTCTGCGACAGGTTGTAGATGAGCACGGACGACACCATGGTGGACAGCGCGAAGATGGTGGCGCAGTCCCGCACTGTGGACTCGCTGTCGAACGCGCCCTGAGTGTCTAGCAGGATTATGGCCACCTGGAAAAAGGAAAAAAAAAATATATATATATTATACCATATACACACTGATCCGCACACTAGGATTCCGTGTCGTAAGTAGCAAGGTTTCCATACCAGTAAATGCAAAACAATGAAACAATAACAAAAACTAATAAAAACTTTTTACAAAAAAAAAAACAACCGACTTCCAAAAAAAAAGTGAAAAATAACTTTAATTTCGGAAGTCGGTGTCTTTGGTTTTCAATTTTCGTTTTTTGCCACCGACTTCCGAAATTAAAGTTATTTTTCACTTTTTTTTGGAAGTCGGTTGTTTTTTTTTTTGTAAAAAGTTTTTATTTTTCACTTTTTAGTTGTGGTAACTACCCCACACAAATTCGTATAGCGTTGTCTGCTATGTGACGGAGTCAATTAACATGTCATCAACATCGCAAAGTGGGAAAACTACGTAATTATTGAAGCTAACTCAAAAACTACGCAAGCAAAATTAATAAAATTTATATGGGACCACCTCTGAAGCATGACCAAACAAAAAAAGAATCATCAAAATCGATTCATAATTGGCGGAGTAATCGGGTAACATACACACAAAAAAAAAAAAAAAAATACTGACGAATTGAGAACCCCCTCCTTTTTGAAGAAGTCGGTTAAAAAGAGAAAGAAAGTCTTTTTTTTTTACAAATTATGTTTATGTTTGAGTTAACAAAACAGTTTATTCGAAAGTAGTAACACGAAAGTTATGTCGTATGTGAGGTTTTATTGCTATAGCACCTATTGGTCAGCTATTTATAAACAAAATGATCAAAAAAAATTAATCGCGAAAAAATTAATAGTGTTGGCAAATTAAATTCCTGTACGAAAACCGTACAGTCAGGCTAAGTGAATCATGACCCACTTTGACGATAAATCGTTTGAAACCGTCAATATAACAAAGATGGCAGATGACAAGTTCGTTACCAAGGAAATGTATTAAAATTAAAAAAAAAAAAAGAATAGGGCCTGGGTAACTTAAATTAAAAAATGTGGGTCTGCAAACCCTACATATCGGTTCGATCTCATAATTTGCATCTAAATAATTAGTAGTTTCATTATCAATCAAACATGTATGCTAAGAGAGGCGATTTAGCCTATTTAACATTGCTCGGATTATGTTAGTTTACATTTAGAATAAGATCTTTTTGTTAACTTGTATTACCTTTCCGTTAATAAAGACTTTTAAAAATCAATCAATCAAGGAAATGTATGTTTACGCGAATGTCGACAAATGTCTGTAAAAAAATAAGCTTATGGTGGGTCAGAATTCAATTTTTTCGACTGTACATCATTAATACGGTTTTCTCTTCAAACTTTAACCCTGTATGAGATGTAAGTCCTGCGGGAGACACCCACCTTCTCTCCATTATCAAGCGTGGCCTTGAACACCTCGGACCACATGAGAATGCCGGTGGTGTCTCGCTCGGAGCCGCCGCGCCAGTTGAAGCCCTGCAGCGGCTCCTCGTCGCCGCCCAGCCAGTCGTTGCCGCCGTCTGAGCCATACTGGAACATTTAAACACATTTTTAATTTCAATAATGTGACAGGTGACAGGGTCATTTACTGAAAGGGTTCGCTAGGGCCGATGCCTGCCGGGGTCGCAGGAAAGTCCGAAAGGGATACCGTGGCCTCTGGCAACTGAAGGAACACGGGTGGGTTTTAGTTAGTAAGAGTCTGACACGCCCTCCCGCTCCGCCCAGAGCGGAAGAAGTCATTTCATAATATCCCACGCAATAAAAAAAATGTTTTACCATATCTTCACAGATTATCCAAAAAGGTCTTGGACTTTTATACCCTACTAGAAGATTATGGTTCAAGTAAAAATAATAATAATACCAGGCTATTGTTATCCCACTACAGGGCAATGGCCTGTTCTTATTTGCGGAATGGCGAATTCAGACTTTTATAAATTACTAGCTGTTGTCCGCGACTTCGTCTGCGAACCAGGATGAAAAGTATCCTATGTCCTACTCCAGGTCAAGGTGTACCCCTGTGCCAAATTACATCAAAATCCGTTCAGCCGTTTTAGCGTGAAAGCGTGATAAACAAACTGACTTTCGTATTTATAACATTAGTTAGGATAATTCGATGTTTCCTCGCGATGTTTTCCATCACCGATGTCAGTGTTGTCCACGATTTCAAGTAATGGCAAAAGTATCGCTAATTCTTTATTTTCTTTGATATTTTTCATAATCTGATGAGTTTCAGGGAAACGGAATGTCGCACTTCGTCATTTTCTATTTTTCAGTGTATTAATAACTTTATAAAACTAATAACACAGGCCCAGTACCTATTCCACAAAAATGTTTTCGGAAGTTTAGCTCCTCTGTAGTTTCATTCCATGATGGATTCTAGCCTAGACTATTATTAATCTAAAATAATATTTTTTTTTTTTTTTGGATGTGACCATAAATGTATTATTCTCACCTTATGATTCAAATACCGCAAAAAGAAATCGAGCAGGAAGGACTTGCCCTTCCGGAAGGCGCCCGCGACTGACAGTACCACCACGGGCCTGTCTTTGATGTCGTCCTGTAGCAGTAGTTCCTTCAGCACCTCCTCATCTAGCGTGAAGGTGTGGTCGACGCCGGTGTTCACCACCTGCACGCCGTGAGGACCGCTGCGGGGAGGTGGGGTCGGCTTCTCTGTTACTGGAACGTAGGAAAAGATGATATATGAGAGCTCTGTTTCTCAACAACAATCAACTAAATCAAACGTTCTTAAAGGATCTCGCGCACTAGACGGCCACGACCACGACCGCGACCAGAGTGCCTAGACAAGTGACAATCGCTTCCAAAGCGTTTCGTATTTCTACAACGACTTTCAACAAGATTGACAAAAGCTTTTCGATAGCTTGTGTCAGTCCTATACATTTTTGTCTTTTCTAGGGCGTCTGGGGTAACTATAGAAACCGATAGGAATCGCACACTTGATCGCAACGGCCAACTAGCCGCACACCATACAATACCACTAGACGGCCATGATTGGCCGGAGGAGTCGTGGCCGAGTGCTAAAAGTCTAAGTCACTAAAATCCTACTACAGGGACAACATGAGAGTTAACGGGGTTGGCTTTGTTTTTTTAAGTGTTATGTGTAGTACCCATGCCATGGTGTAAGCAAAAACTACAAATCGCTACGAGCATGACGTGCTATGATCACTATTTGCAAATATATAATACAAATTAGTAGTGTTGTAAGTAGAGTATGTGAGGTTAGCATGCCAAGTTTAGTTCAGGGCAGGGGGTCCACGCTTTAGAACAATATACGTAGTTTCAGCCTAACTTACGGAAGTTTCCCGCCCTTATCACCTAAGGACATAAGATCTGATTAGGTCGGGCCCAAACTAAGAATGAATGACAACACGATCCGACTTGACAGCTGTCCCTACTACCGATAAATAATTGCCTGTCCGAAAAATGTAATTAGCAAGTTGTTTTGATAGTACGACTACTTTCGGATGGGCCCGTATCTTCGTCGGCGAACATAGAAAGTAGACCCCTGAGACGAAGTATTGTTAAAATCGTATATTGCCTTTGGTTTGTGAATTCGTATAAAAAAATCACGCTATGTGCTTGCATTTGTAGAAATGGTCCTAAGGTACGATGTGTTTTTGCAGACAATGGCGCTATATACTCAATCTACGCCACAGTAACTAAATAACCATAATTTTCTCATTTTATAGCAGATTAAATCATAATTAAGTGTGTAATGGGGGTAATGACAGCTTAACTAGGCTCTTGGCAAACGACCAAAATAATTAATTTTCCCTCCATTGAACTCTTAGTAATATTAGTATGGATATTGTCCCTCAGCAGAGCAAAGGCTTCCCTGTAATGCAATTGTGGGGCAATCCTTTACAAAGGAGACTAGTTCATCCTGCCATCTCCTTGTGGGCCTGCCGTATTGTCGTTTATATTTATTTTATCTGTCTGTCTCTCTGTATGTTACCTTTTCACTCGTAAACCACCTGAACCTAGAACGGATTTCGACAAAATTTCGCAAAGGGGATGGATAGGTGGCATTCTGGGGAAAGACATAGGCTAAATTTTATCGATAAAAGGCGCGGGCGATGCCGCGGGCGGAAAGCTAGTTTTATTATAAAACAAAAAGAATATCATTTTAAACACCTGTTGTTAATATCTTGACGCGTCAAGGTAAACACTTAAGTGCCTGAAATATCTGCAGACAACGCGTCCATTACAATTTTAATTCTCACTACAGCACGCGAGTAAAAGTGCAAGGTTGAATTATTGAATAAAGGTCGCGGCACACATGTTACCCCCGACGCCATACGATTGTTGCGGTTGTTGTTGTTTGGTTGTTCGTTGGTCTTACAAACGTGCCTTAAAGAGATTAGGGTTACCCTATCAAAATTTGCCATTTGCAAAAAAATACCGGATATTTGCTTTTTCCACTTTCATTTTAAACTTAAAAAAAGAAACGAAAAGTTAGGACACAAGCCGAATAAGTCCGAATGGTTGGTAAACCTAAACGAGGCGAAATGTGGCCACATTGAACGCTTCATTGACGTCGCGTGGCATGGCTTGTTATAAGTCTGTTTCCGCCTTAACTTATTGTTTTATGACCTCAGCTGACGTATCGGAAGGTCGCAGATTACTGCCCGGCAGATACGCGAGAGCCAGATTAACTGATACCTACAACACGAAATGCGTTTAACATTGAGATAAAGACGTGTGTAGCGAGACGTTGGCGCCAGTTTGGGATCGGCTACAATCACTTAGCAAGCTTATTTACTTTTAAAATAAAGATAGAACTGCCTTTTTTCAAGTCGGTTGAAAATACGATTGCTTTCAAAGTATCAGGATTGATTATTGAACTTTCCGAAAGTGTAGTGTAGGTGGCTAAAAGACTGGGTTTAAAGTAAATAAGTAAAATTTTAAAATGAAATGCCAAGTATTCGATTCAGGATATCGTTGAGCTCCTTTTGAATTCACACTCATATAGCATTGATGTAGCCAACTGGCCCTACAGCCATTTATGTTCAGACGAAAACCTTTCAGAGTAATTACGATAATGGTAACAGAACGCCAAGTGATTCCTAAATAAGTAGGCTGCCCCATTTCTGTATGAGGGCGTTCGTCGGGAGCGAATAACGGATTATCTAGCGACTTCTAAAACGAGCGATGTTACAACATATCATGGAAATTGGGACAGACAGGGTAATTTTGGTGCCTGTATTACTGGTACACACGGCTACACATCAAGCTATACATTTCCAGTATAAGCAGACCTCGCATTGTTATATTCGCTATATAATGCAAGATCAGCATAAACTGGAAATGTATAGCTTGATGTGTAGCCGTGTGTACATTGAATACTTCAATTTGCCAGTGACACAATGTAAAGGAGACAGACTTGGTAGTCAGAATAGGGTGTTAAACCAAAAGGGACAATCCATACTTGGTCATCTGCCGAGCATTTTCCCAAACATATTGAAGACTGCTTCCAGTCTTAACCGGATGCAGCTGGATACCACTATTTTACAAGTTTTACAACTGCCTATCTGACCTCCAAAACCTAGTTACTGGGTAACATGGTACTCTTTGGTAAGACTGGCTAGACAACGAGTACCTAAGGAGAAAAATAGAACGATGCTGGTCATCAACCTCATTATAACCATGAAAGTCGTCATTCATGGCCGCCATCCAGGGGTTGGCGAATATATTATACTTAGCGCTGATCCAGACATCATTTAGACATACACTACTTCATGTAACATCATAACTCTCCCTTTCTTCTTCGTTAATCGGTTAACGACAACGTATTTCATCTTCCTCGTGTATAAAGCTGATATCAGAAGCTTCACTTTTTAACCCCCGACGGAAAAGAGGGGTGTTATAAGTTTAACGTGTGTATCTGTGTGTCTGTCTGCGCCATCGTAGCTGCCAAACGGCTGACCCAAGTTTTTTTAATTTTTGTTCTTCTTCTTCTACTGAAGAAGAAGAAGTGACGTGAGTTTGACGACACGGTTAGCGCAGTGGCTGAGCGATGGACTGCTGCGCAACGTGTCGCGGGTTCTATCCCCGCACGGAACAAATATTTGTATGATCTGCAAGTAGTTGTTCCGGGTCTGGGTGTTAGTGTAGTTTCTATGTTTGTAAACGCACCCACGAACCAGGAAGAAATTCTTAGTGTGGGGCAACGTTTTAAAAAAAAAAAAAGTGAACTGTCCAACGATGTCGGATTTTAGCATTCGGCATCTTCCACTCGCCTAATAAATGATCGAAAAATGAAATAAAAGAAGCAGATAAACGTATCCCGCCGGCATTAATGTCATTTTTCAGTGTCGTGTGTACGTGGTATGAAACGAAAATGAAAATTCACTCGAGTGAAGCCATTGTTGGTCCCTCATATTTTTTATGTCAAGGTCGTGACTTACGACAAATATTTTTTTTTTGTTTTGTATACATACGAGTATAATCAACTTAAGTTATTAACGTCAAAAATAAATGGTGGGATTTCCAATAATACCTCAGTTCAATTATATTCAAAGTTTTTGTAACTCAGCGCGTGATGACCGAGACTATTGTAAGGAATTTTCCAATATTTTGAGACCGTAATGTTTTATTTTATGAACCTATAACGCCGGTAAAATAAACGTCTGGTTCAGGTAACTAACTACTTTATGACCAAGACATAATTTTATGTGCCTTGTTCTTGATAATAATTTTCCGCAGAGTGGACCACCACAGAAGCAGGGTCTGCTTTGATTCCAAGATCAGTATAAGCACACGTTGAGCTTATTCTAGGTTTAATTCCATTGTATTTCTCTAAGGGCGAATTTCACCAAACTTTTATACCGAGTATAAGTCTTAACCTGCGAATAAATTTTGAATATTTGACAGTTTTTCCATACAAAAACTGCCAGACGAAAATTTTATTCCACGGATAAAAGATATCTAACTTTGATAAAATTACTCTACCATAGACAATCCGCTTTAGGGACAAAAATAGATGGACGGTTCAAGTTCAAATAAACTAAACGGGATATGTCGCTGCGTCACACAGAAAAACCCAACAAGGTGCGGTTCTTTTAATGCCATTTTAAAAAGTATAATATAGGCAAAGCCGAGAAAATATTATAGTAGCTATAAAGAAGATAGTAATCTAACTGATAAAAGACATGTATTGGGCGATAAAGTTTATCGCAGTTTGTGAAGCAACATCACGTTTTTAGTATGCTCTTTCTTATTATGTCCATTTCGCATATTACTCATGTTGTTACTGCATATTAGTCACGATGTTTTATCATGCTTTCATGCAGATTGTATGATATAAACTACTCTTATCATCATATTTAGTGTTGCCAGGTGTCCCGACATGCGCGGGACGTCCCGATTTTCAGGGGTCTAGGGACGCGTCCCGATTTGCACCTGATCGGGACACTAATTGTCCCGATAAATCAATATATGTCCAGGACGACTCATTCACTTACGCATCTATGGTTAACGTGATTGAAAATCTAAAAATTGAAACTTTCTTCGACAAGGATCACCTCTATGAAGAAGTGTATAAAGTCAAAGAAGTAGTGAAGGTAGCAGTGCAAAACAAAGACATGACGCCGGCGCCGCTCCAAAAATGGCACAATATTTTCAAAGACAATCAATTAAGACTTTGCAAATCTTCAAAAGTTATTTTCTTATATGGCTTCAATACGGGACGGAAAGGGCTAAACTGTTTGACACTATCGCATTTCTAAGCAGAAATTCAATTTCTATAACTACTTTATAAAAAACAAGGCGATCTAAAGGCAGCAAAATCTTATGATCTTATGTATGAAGTATAATTTTAATAAAAAAATAAATTACCCTCATACCTTTAAATAGCGTCAATTTAATACATGAACTACCATTTTATTGTAATAAGTATTTTGTAATTTCTACTAATCTAACAAGTCCGACCATTATTAGTTATTACATAAATAAGATGCCGCTAAAGTATCGCGCCGCTATATTCAGTTTTACAAGTACGAGTAATATATTAGTTGAGAAGCACAATAAATTAAACCTAGATTTAAAAAAAAACTCGTTTTTTTTGTGTCCCGATCTACAATCCTAAATCCCGATTTGTTTTACCTTCTGCACCGATTTAAAACAAATTGGACCTGGCAACACTAATCATATTGACCATACGGGCAACATTAAAAATACAAATCTACTATCATTCTCCTCTTGTAAGTATCCCAATTTATTTGGGGTCGGCGCAACACGTATTTTTCTTTCATACTTCTCTCTAAAAATAATAATAAGGCCATAATATATTATCATCAACTATTACTTAGTTTAGTTCTCTCAGAGGTAGCACTTGGCTTTGGCCCGTGCTATCCAAAAAAACCGGCAGATCAGAGCCGAGATACAAAAATGTATACCAACAAATAATAATAATAATAGTCCTCCAGACCGTATTTTCGGCCACGGCGGCCAGTCTCAATGGAGACTAGCCTTCGGCGCGGGAGATATTATAGTGCGCAGACACAAGTGCCCGATGGGACGGCAATCCGACACGACCGGAGAGAGATCAGGCGTAGGACCAATGGCTTAACGTGCTTTCCGAGGCACGGGGGTATCACACCGCCAACTTCCAAACTCCGGGCTGTTACTACGAAATTCCTAATGGAAAAATCCAATAACACTTTGCCCGACCCGGGAATCGAACCCAGGACCCCACGCTCTGCAGTCTCTAAAAATACTAGTCTAACAAATTAAATACATAGATGTAGCGTGGTTTTATTTAGGACCTTAGTGCCATGCCATGCTAAGAGTTGGTTAATAATGTGGATTAGTGTTTGTAACAGTATTTCTGTACTGGACTTACTTGGAGCCTCGACCCTGGTAACAGGCTGTGACAAAGCTAGAAATAATAAGAAAAAAGCGTTAAAAACCTTCTAGAGGATACTAGGAAACTTTTATATTTAACTAGCTGATGCCTGCGGCTTTGCCCGCATGGATGTCGGTTATCATATACTAAAACCTTCCTCGAGAACCACTCTATCCATTGGTGAAAACAGCATGAAAATCGGTGCAGTAGTTTTTGAGTTCATCGCGTACAGACAGACAGACGCGGCGGAGGACTTAGTTTTATAATATGTAAGGATACTCTTACATCTCAATCGTAACAAAATACTATTTACAAACGAGTGCCCTAGAAAAATCATATCGTAATCGTAAATATCGTGCCCAAATATCATGTCAGATGTTGTACTGCAGCTCGGGACAATGTATTTACAAAAGCGGTTTACTTTTTCGACATTCATATTATGAAAATGTTGTCATTGAAAAACCGAACGTGTCATATTATCCTGCTTATTTATGCCTTCAAGGATCGCAGCCGTCTCCATATTATATGCAAGAAGAAATCGGTTTCTTGGCAACTACCATATGCACCCTAAGTAGGTTACTAGACTACAACAGCATATTCAAATATAACACTTGTCCGCACACATTCGCAACGCGGAAGCATGTAACAATGGATATCCTCGGCGATACTAATTAAGGGTAATTCGTACTTATACGTTGCGTGCGGACGCGGTGCGAGGGTCAAGATGTACGTCCGTAATGTTATGGACGTGTACGATACGTGTATTACGTCCTAGCCGAAAACAAAAGCTGATTAGGGGATTTCAGAACGTTCTAAAAGGTCAGCTGTAAATTGAAATCTTTTTATGTAAAAAGGTCATTGGAGTTTTTTCCAGCGATCCGCAAAGGACTAGAACGGTCTTTAATGGCGGGGGGGTAGGGTTCAAAATGTTCAGCTGTGCGCAAGTAATCCCTGCCTACATATTGTGATTACATCTGGCCTTTCGTAATGGCGAACTTAATCGAAAAAATCCGTGGGTGAATAGATTTAGATGGGTATATTTTGTGGTAGCCAGAACTGCCAACGTCTAGCTAACGCGAATCGCTAACAAGACAGAATTTGTATTTGAAAATTCGACATTTTGAATGTATCCTACATTCAACAAGTTACAAGACACACTAAGCCGATTTTACCGATCAATGGATAAGTATATTAAGTATAAGTACATACTTGTGAATATTTCCATTTACATTATAGTGTAAAACAAGTTGTAAAGTAAAGTGTAAGTTATGCGTTAAATGCTATAACAAAATACCTTGTGATATATTGCAATTAAATGAAAGAAAATTTAAAACTCATATAAAAAGTACACTTTGTAAACAAGCTTATTACAAATTAGAGGATTATATCCAAGATAAGAATGCTTGGAAACATGCTGGTCTTGCTCCAAAGGACGATTTAGTGTCTGGACAAAATCAAACTGATAGCTAATTTAGTTTTTTATTTTATTATTTGTATGTCATAGACTTTTACACTCTGTCATTACTTAAACTCACGCACTGACTTATTAGTACTACTTGTTAGGACTATTGTAATATCGTATACTTTTACAATCTTCGTAAATATGTGAGCACCATGTATCTGGTAATTAATTTATTCATTATTGCTAATTCTTTTTACCTTTTGTGGTACAGTAATCTTATTGCATTGTCACATAATAATATAATTGATGTATACAAAATATTGTAAAACATTTTTAAAAGAGTAACGGTGGAGTTTCTTGCCCATTCTTCTCCATACGAAAACTACCTTTTGGAAGGGGCAACTAGAATCAATTCTATGTCTTTGTTTTGACGTTCAAAAGTGCCTTGTATGTGCCTGTTTGAAATAAATTATTTGACTTTGACTTTGTAACAAACAAATAGCGCATGTAATTCAAATGCCCCCGCCCCCCCCCCCCCCCCATTATGTATTTAAGATCCTGAGGACGGATTTTAATACAAGAATATTGAAAATACAAAACAAAGAAAACATTCCTCCCACATAAATATGAATTCATACAAAAAGTGTTATGAATATTTTTTACAGCATTATTGTACATATTTTGATGAGGTATAAAAACAATGTTAAAGTCCAAATCGAAAGAAATAATAAGGAAAACCAGTTCCGTTAACTTCCGAAAACACCGAACTAATTTTTAAGATGAATGCTAAATTATCATATACCTACAATTAAGGAATATTAGAAGGTATATGGTCAATCTCATATACCATTAACTAACTTCTCAAAACAACGATATTTTAAAGTGGTTTTCTACTGTAATTGCCATAATCACTGTTTCTTGGAAGCCTGCTATTTTCGCGTGCAGGATATCCTAATAAGGAGGGGAATACACATTGAAGAAACTAACATTTTAACTGGCACATTAAACAGAACTATTAGTTAGTTAAACTACGTATAATTTGAAAACGGGTGGACAACCTACTCAAGATCACGGGTACAGTTCGATTCAAACTTAATGGCGGTTCGGAACATGAGGGTGTGAGGTACTGCGCAGCGAAAAGCTAACTTCCGAGTCGCCATTAAGTTTGAATCGAACTGTGAGACCTGGATGAGAGTCACAGAGACCAGGGAAGTATGGCACCAAAGGGACCCCTTCTCCGCAGTGGGTGGAACAAGGTTGCACATGATGATGATGATTATAGTTCAGAAATCTAAATTATTCAGCACAATAAAGCCTTGAGAGCACAGTCGATCGCACGTCAGTGATCACCTTGAACTGTCCCAGCGTAGTACTACGAAATTTCAATAGAATACAGGGCTAGTTTAGCGAGCTATGGAGCTATGTTTGAAATATCTCTGAGGGATAGAATCCGGAATGAGTTTATCCGAGAGCCAAAGTTGTCGACATAGCTCACAGAATAAGCAAGCTGAAGTGGCAATGGGCCGGCCATATTAGCCATAGAACTGATGACCGTTGGGGTACACGTCTTCAAACGTAAGGTAGGATGCCCTCAGGCTAGCTAGGTGGAGCGACGGACAGAGGCTGGCGATACAACTCATACTTTCCACAACATGATTGTCAAATCATATGGCGAATGAAAAAAAATATCTTATGAACGAGAACAAGATATGGAACAACCGCGGTTCACATTGTTTCGTGTTGGGACATACAAAAGGATTAAAATCTCACGCTATTATTAACGAACAACCTAAAATTGGTCAATTTGCTTATTTGGCGCAATTAGATTCGAACAAGTCCTGAACCATATTGTTGGACTTCGCTCTAATAGTAAGTTAGACTTTGAATTGCTTTGAACACCAAAAAGTAGTACCTACGAGGAATTTAGGTTTTTCCAAATTAAAACTAGCAAACTTTGAAAATTAAATTTGCGGGCGCAGAATTGTGTTTCGAAAACGGATCGTGTTCGAAACACAATTCTGCGCCCCAAAACAAAATTAGCTCACGTGGCTCAAAAGCCTGCTTACAACTCAACTTAAATGGGACTGGGCAGGACAGGTCTGCTGCATTGCGAACAAACTGTGGTCCCGAATAGCACATAAATGGTGTCCTGAGACAGTGAGGCGGGGTAGCGGCAGGCCACGAACGAGATGGCGGGAGCGCGGGACGAACTAGACAGATTCCGCCAAAACTGGAAGGAGGACGCGCGGGATCGCAAACGATGGAAGGAGTGGACGGCCTTTGCCCAGGAATGGGACAGAGCAAGCTAACAAAACAACAAACAAACATAATGAAGATCACAATATCAAACAATGCGAGCAAACGCCAACGTCATAATCAACATCATCATTATAGGCAGCGGAGAGATTTCTAATTTTAGACATAAAAATACCATCTCCGGGGATATGCCACTTGCATCCAACGGAATTTAAATTGGAAGTCTCTGAGCCAAAAAAAATAGAATCTACAGCAACTATTATTATGGAAGACAATGGAACTCACTTATTGGAAGAAATAAAGAGAACGATATTTCTAACAAATCGAGTTGCTTTGACAAGACATTTAATTACTATTCATGTTACAAAAAGTCTAATTGTAATCGCAAAACAGTAAAGCACCGGCCTATTCTGTAAACTCACCGAGAAAACTTAGGTGAAGTGCAAGTTTGAAGTGACCTGTCATTCCATCTGATGCTAGGGATTGACAGCTCACTTCACCTAAGTTTTCACGGTGAGTTTTGTACAGAATAGACCGGCTAGTGGCTGACAATCATGCTACGTAGATACTGTTGGTATATTGGTTGGCCAGAATATCAACAACCAATCATAACATACTTATTCGAGTTTGGAATAAGCTACATACGTGTTATTCCAGACCAAGTGTTTGTCACCTTTACAAGCTGTCAAATAAATCATTCATTACATAATATTGGCGTAAATAACACCAGCATTAATAGCTAATGGTTCTAGTCTCGCGATAATCACACCTGTCACTTTGAGCATGCGACCGGCGCAGGCGCATCGTATTGTGCCAAGCATTCACCGACTGTCGGCGCACTTTTACTTTATTATAAACAGATTTGAGAGAGTCTTCATCTATCTACTCTTTTCCCTACCATGTTGGCTTCCAGTTTAGCCGGATACAGCTGGATACCAGTATTGGATCATGGAGCGACTACCTAAACTGCACAACCCTGTTACTGGGTAACACGATACCTCTTGATAAGACTGGTTGCCAGACTATCCGGCATCTGAATAACAGTAATGAAGATCTACGAATGACAGCCGGGCAAAAGCAGCTTTAGAGAGAAGAGAACCAGGAATATAGGTTGTTATCTTTTTTTTGTGCTGGTATTCCTTCGCATGAACCACCCATGGAGAGACGATTGAAGCAAGTAAAGCAGGAAGTTAAAATAATGCTGGAGCTAGAAAAATCCTGCTCGGTTGAGGAAGTTTCCAAATTGTGATTCGTCTTGTCCGTTGTTGTTAAACTAATGAGACTCATGAGAGGTCACTTTGGAAAGTTTTAATGGCGAGTTCTAAACAAGATAAATGAAGTAACTAATTTAAATAACTTAGCTGTCTAGTTTTTCGTGGTCAAACGTACTACATAATTTCTGTGTTTTCGACGGGGTAAATAATTGAGAACTGTGTAAAAAATAACCTTAGTTTGATCATTCGCATGAAATTCTTACTAACAGAAGACTAGAAACAGATTTAAGAGAGGGTCCCAAAAGAAACTCTCGCGTATAGAATCATATGACCCATTTGAAAGTGACGCATAGAATCAGGTGATGCATACACTTACCCAAAAAAAAGAAAAGTAAAAACAAAAAGTTATCCAAATTTTGCATTTAGATAGCATTTCCTGGGATATCACTTCCAAATGCTTCACTTATATCATGATCTACAAACACACCAACGATCTCAAGTAATTTCAAAAGTAAACTCAGATTCAGTGGATCAGTTTATAAATACAGGCCAAGCCTTGTAGTATACGTTTATACATCAGAGTTACAAGCGCAGACATCGATTTGTACAACATTCGACACACGTTAGGACTCCACATCGGAAAGTTAAACACACAGAGAGACGCACACGCACTTACTTTGTATGTCTTTATAATTGACAGGCAAACTCAGCTTGCCTACCACCTCACTGCCTGGAACACAAGTCATAAAATTCAAATAGTTGCAAGTTATATAATGTATATAGGCCGTCAGGTTTATCAATTTTATCAGTGGCCATAAGAGCATACTATGAAAAAAACATGGCAATCCGACGATAATGATAATCGTAAATGCAGAATCTAGTTCAAGTTGCCTCATTGAACTTGCAGTATGCGTTGAAGATTTAGAGTGATTGATCATTCTTAACTTATAAAGCAATCATAATATAGCTGGCTAATTTATTTTGAGCTAAGTGGTCTTTAGCGCATGAATGACATAATGATCAGGTTAAAAATAAATAATATGGAGATCTATCAGTACATTAAGCTGTTGGGCCATAAATCCCACTAGTGTAAAAGATACGTGGAGACTGAAGTCTGAAAGATGTCACGGTGTGTTATATCTAATTTCTACAGCTCGTATTTAAAATTCTGCTTTTCCCGTAAGTACAATTGTCGTGAAGGAGCCCAGCTGACACTTTCACTGACCGTAATAATTACGTACGCAATGAGAGATCACCGATGCACTCGAAACAGTTCTGGCGAGCTCCCAAACTTGAGGCGAATTATGTCAATAACCTGCTTGGAGCTGTTCCAATAACGGGAATATTCGGAAACTATTTATCAGCCTGAAAGTATGCTGTTTAATGGACTTTCTTCCTAATGAGGCTGAACTATTGAATAGGGTGGTTTGGCACTGAAGCCCTAATGGTTTAGAGATCGGGATGAGGTTATTAGGTCATGTTTTTACTTCGAGGTGTCTGATCTGGATTAGACACTACGAGTCCCTGTGTACAGTTTATTTACATTTCATGTAACGCAGCAGCATTCAGAATGACGAGTAACCACACGTTTCGATAAATTAAATCGACCACTCCCTAGTGGCCTACATAGAATACTAGCTTCCCGACTTTAACTGTTTAGATTTTTTGACAATGTTACGTGAAGTTTGGCTTATTCCACTATAAAATAGCTTCCCATTTAGCTCACTCACAAAAATAATTTGAACTATTCTTTATAATAGGAGACAGGCTAACGAACTGTCACTGAACATCCAAATATACCACACACACGTGTCCCTCTTGGACCTCGGCCGACTCCGGCAAGAAAAAAATCGAAAATCGACTAGTTTTACATGATTCATGTTTAGAGCTATACTGCGCTATGTTGTATCTGGCATGCACCCAATAACGTGGAACCGGGCGCTGATTGAAAATAATTCTGTTACGCGAATCGTATACGTACTTTGATTTTTCGACACTGATGGATGTATTTTATGGCACGTGTATGAAAATAGGACACTGTTTTAAAACGAAAAGAAATAATATGTAATGGAAGGCTCGAGACTTCCATCGGTAACATAATGAAGTCGAAACTAAGTACATAATATCTATATCTTCTGCTACAAATATCTGGGTAAGCTTACAGTTATTAAGAAGTGAATAGTGATATTATAGATATAGATACAAGTATAAAGTATAGATGATTGAAGTCTCAAATAAGGACTATTCTCTCTACAAAGCAAAATCTTCATATTGTACCACTGCAGGGCAACGGCTTCTTATATAGAGAAGCGCATGACCATTGATCACCGCGCTTGCTCATGGCAATGACAGACGTATGTCCGAATAAAATTCCCAGCTACCGCAGCCATGACATTGAACTTTCGGACAAAAGATATTGCTTAATCGTAATCGGTGCCAGTGTGCGAAAGTGAATGGGAGCAGATCGTAATAAACCGGCCGAATTATCGGCTAATGTAATGAAGCCATTGGCATTAATATGGGAGTCAATGAAAATATATTATTATATCGGTTAGGTGCTTGATATTCAGCGCAGGTTTAGAGGTCAAGGTACGTTATAGAAGCAGATGGTCCTGAAAGTAGAAGGCTTTTCTAAATAAACACACACTATGTCTAAAGAAAATAGCTGATGAAAACTGGTTTAACGAAAAACAACATGGCTGGTAAGCACAGAAGAAATTCAAAAGTATTTCCATGCTCTGGTAACTAATAAAGTCTATGAAATGTATTGATACTGTGTCTTGTGATTTCCGTATACAATTCATTCCGTATGCATTCGCTCAAGAAACAAGGCAGTTAATCCATCACGTCAGAAGTGCAGCAAATACGTCCATTGTCTACTAGAAGATAACCAGGGAAAGAAGGATAACAAGTGATTGTCACGCAAGACTCTTTCCCACAAGATCGTGAGAGTAACGATAATATTATATCAAAATAAACTACGTCTTCCGTTCTCTCACACGCAAAACAATTATGAAGGTAGCAGTATAGTTTCGAAGTTTGTCACTAATGACGCCGAAACGGCTGAACGAATCTAGATAAAATTTGGGGGACAAAGGCAGAAAATATATTGAAATCATGAATCTGAACCAGGATCTTTGCCCGAGATGGGTGAATGATATTGTGGTCGTAGCGGGTGCAACCTGGATGAGACAGGTGCAGGAGTATGGGGATTGGCACAAGCAACGAGAGACCTATGCTCCGCAGTGGGTGAAATCGTGCGAGAAAATGATGATGAGGAGGAACCACTCTTCTTTTATAACGACGCGAGTAAAGACACATGAAACATGAGTTATCGACACTTGGTCAATGGAATAAATTATCGCTTTATCATGTAAACTCAAGAGATTATTCAAATGAGGTCGTTGAACCGAAACTAATGATGTCATACCATGCTCTGCATACCGTTAGTTTGCATATTTTATGTGTGTAAGTTAGATTTTAGTTACTCATAAACATGTTTTATGGTAAGAAATAACTTCGTGGGGAGGTTGTCAACACGTAGTGGGCCAGTGGACGATATACCATCTTTCTATGTTTTTGAAGCAGTATACATATTAGTAACAGCTTTTCCATGGCGTCGTGTATGATACCACTGCTGGACAACCCTGATCAGCTGCTGCCACAAGGGATAATTTCTTCTCTAATTTAATTTTATTTTTCAGGGTTAGAGAACCCTGAAACTGACCCTTTTTTATATTTACAGGGTAAAAGAAGATTAGCTTTCATCCTTACGGTTATCTAGCGTTATCTCTGGCAGTGGCAGAAGTCATTAAGAATTTTATAAGCATAAGACCCTATATAATGTTGGTATCGTTTACAATCAATAGTAATGTATTGAAAAACCATAAAGTTTATAGCCAAGATAAACATGCTCAAGCTCAACAACCATGTAACTGCTAACTATTAATGTCTCGTGTCGTTGAACATTTTACAAACTTATTGATAAGCAGTTTCTCTGATTATTATGGAGTAAACTGTTTATTTCATGTAATCACAGAATGGGAGAAAACATTTTATTCTAAAAAGTTAATGGCATTTAAAAGCAAATAAAACGCAGAGATAAAGAACATAAAGTGAAGATTTAGGCCAAGTCCGATGTCATAATAATATTAAACCGGAAAATATTATGAAAACACATTTTCGTGTGAAAATAAACTGAAATAATTTCGTTGCTTTTAGAAGTTATAGAACAAGATTAGACGTTTAATACCGTTGTTATTAACCATTATAAAATCGATAAATTATACAGAAATCGGCAGAAAATCGTCGGAAAATTATAGAAGTAGATATAGGTATTAGAAGATAAGTTATCAATGGATAAGAATATTAATCTTATCCTATAACAAATTAAAACTACCATATTCGACACCGCTGGCTTAAGATAGTCTAATTTTACGATGTTTTATCAATTCATCATTTTATCCTATGTTGGGATCGGCTTCCAGTCTAACCGGATTCAGCTGAATATTTACTAGTGTTTTAAACGGAGCGACTACCTATCTCACCTCCAAAACCCAGTTACTGGGTAACACGATAGCCTTGGTAAGACTGGATGTCAAACTTTTAGGCGGCTGATTACCCGTAACGACTGTCAAAGATCCACGAATGGTGCTTTCCGAGGCACGGAGGAGCCTCGGTATTCGTGTAAAGACGGTCTCATCCAAGGTTCAACCCCAGCAAGCGTAGCTTAATCCGATGGATCGACCCGTGCGGCTGTTATTACTTAGCCACGAGCCCCTCTTTTTCCTCACTCAATGGGACTTTATTATAAAATCATCTCTCTACCAATTAATATAAGGAAAAAACTGAAACAAATTTTCAGTGTTTTCCTTGACAATTAAAACTGAATACCTGTAACCGCAAGTATTTTCGATCCAGGAAAAACAAACGATATTCTTGAAAATAGCATGGGCTCCAACGCAGAACAATTTTATTATTACTATTAATTGTATTAAAAGATTCCTTCTCTATAGGCTTGCTGAGTAAAAAAACCTTTCGAGCATGAAATCAATTTCATTCTTCATTTAACACGCTCAAATCGACAAATCAAGCGAATTTGATTACTTAACTTATTTGATTAATAACAATTAAAGGTATCAAGTAGTACTGTTAGCATTTTAATTTAACACAAATAGATCTCCCAACTGAACACGAGATTCATAGATGACTCCTGAAGTGGTACTATTCCCCAAACGATGGGACACTTACTCTGGTAATATCGTGTCCTGGGTCCCTAGGCGTCCTATTGTCTGCACGTTATGCAGGCGCCACACATTGGCCTTGGCCATTGGTTCAGGTTTTACACCAAATCCAATGTTAAGCAAAAATTTGTACAATCCTGTCCAAGTCCAAGCCCGATACACACTTTGGAGCCAATGCTCCAAGGCTACATCTTGGGTCCAAATTATGTCCAATGTGTGCATTACAGACACTGATGGACGCTACTGATGCCGCCAAACTCGTAGCCGAATTCTATCGAATCTCATATACTTATCGAAGATTATTATCTCGTTAGCCAAACATCCGCTGCCTAGTCATCGTGAGAAAATTATTGTTTCACTGCATTTCCGCAAGCTTAGGGCACTGGTTCTAACTCGGCCAACAAGACCAATGCAGTTACTAGTTTAACATACCACAAATATCTTAACTGCCTGTTACTACAGAAGTACAGACAAATATCTGAGCTGTTCACATTCTTAGAAAGATAACGGTTTTACCAATAATACTGGTTTTGAATTTACTATATTGGATTGGTACCAATCGCCTTTGGTGAGTGTTTCTGTTATCGCAATAGCGGGAATGAATGAATGCAATGTGTTGAGTCTTATCGCGAATACGCGAACCATGTTGTCGAATCTGTGAATGCTATTCCGATATTAGTCGCCTTTCATCTGTCTATGAGACGGCTTGGATCATCTAAATTTTGATGCAGTTTTCACCATCATTTAGAGAACCGCTTACAGCAGTATTATTTTAATCTTACTTCATGGGGGAAAGAGATGGAGCTATACGTCATTTAGAGCTTCATCTCTTTCCTACACTGAAGTAATATTAAAATAATACTGCTGTAAGCGGTGGTGGTAGGCCCCCCCCCGGTACTATTTACCTGACACACACATACGTTTCGATGATTTGACCAGTCGCTAGGTCGCCAGTTCGCCACTCGTGTGAAGCAGGGGCCACAAAGTATAAATAAAATTGTACACTATGAATTAAATATTCAAATTTAAATCAGGCTGGCACAGGCAGCCTGATTAAAATTTCAGCGTGAGGATTGGCACAAGATAAGAAATGCCGATGCTCAGCAATAGCTGAAGTCGGCTGTGGATCATGATGATATTAAAATTGCCTAATTTAAACATCCAATGTATATCAATATCAATACAGTTTATTGTTTATATAAATCTTAGACATTCTGAAGCCACCATGCAACTCAGACATGCACATACATAATTTCTTATCGATTGCCTCAAGAAGTATGCAATTCTAAGCTTTATGATGACAAAGCGTTATCAATGTATCGATCCACAACCTCGGGTCAAATGCAGCGACTACTCAATATTTAATCACTAGGTACTAATTATGCATGGACAGTAGGTGAACTGTTTAGTCATCGCGTAGGATTTCTTCATTTAAATCTAACCGTAAATTGCACGTTGCACATTGAGTTAAATTAAAATTTTGATTTTTGTAAAACGTCATCACGTCGCGTCGTCATAAGAGAACTGTGTAGCGGCCATGGTAGCGGCGTTTTACTTTGTGTAAATTATTTCATCACTCTCAAAACGTTGAAGGAAAACATCGTGAGGACACCAACATGTCCTAGAATAGAACCAAAAATTTGAAGACATGGCACCAACCAACCCGCCCTGGGCCCGCGTGGTAGTCTACAGCCCACTCCTTCTCGAAGAGAGGAGGCCTGTGTCCCAGCAGTGGGAACATTACAGGCTGATTATGCAACCTTATGTGCCACAGTCTCTTTCTAAGCTCTCAGTGTCATTTTAACGACAGGGAACAGTACCCTCTCCGCTCACTACAAGACATGGTAAATTATATTGAATTGGCTAACAATGGTCTGTGACCCAGAAGATTATGCCTGTTGAGTTTCAATGCTCTACGGCACAGATATTATAATACTACGTACAGATACCCAATGACATACAAAGAAATGACACCACCCTAAGTCTGGCTATTGAGCTGGCTATTTTTCGTTCTCCATTTTTTTAATAGATGGCAGCAGCGACTCACTAATTGCCAGAGACTGTAGTTTTTTAACGCCATCTAGGAGTCTTGCCTAGATACTACGCAAGACTCCTAGATGTTTTTCTTCCTTTTTTACGTTTTTTCTTCCTAGGTGTTCAATTTTTATATTTCTACGTAAAGTACTAGATTTAAAAAAAAAATTGTTTGATTTTCTTGAAAAAAAAATTGATTGACTTAATGAAACGACATAAAACGCAAGTTTAAAGTGACCCTATCATCACTTGAGTAAAACGCCATCTATTGCAAAGAGCTCTCAACAAAATGATTAGCAGATGGCTACTTTATCATTTTAAGGGCTCGAATTGAAGTAAACGGCTTAATTTAAGTTTTTTGTTGAAAATCCGAGATTTATGAGTGTAAATACATAAATCAGCATTAAACAAAGATGTTTTGATTTTTACTAATATTACCTCAGCCAAAATTTGTCGTATAACGCTTTTTAGTGATTGTTAATTTTATAAATTGTTACTTATGCTGCCATCTATGATTTATTTTCAAGACTAATTGTTCGAGTTGAGACCCCATGTCTACGGGGAATTTTTACTTGACTTTTTAAAGCCGCCCGTTGTGAAAAGTGAGAAAGATTACGGTATTCGATCTACGGAAGGGAATATTCTCACCACCATATATTCCAACTCAAAAATCACCTAGCGGTCACGGTGCTAAGTCCTATGTCTGTGAAATTAGCGAGCATTTAATGGAGTAAACCCTGATAAAATAACACAACATCACGCCTGTATTTCCCGAAGGGTTAGGCAGATGTGTACCTATAGTACACACAAATTTCGCCAGTTATTTTTAAGTCCGATATTTATGGGGCGAGCCTATTGCCAACAATAGACGCCGGGGTGCTACTGAGAAATTACAGATCGAAAAACCCAATAGCACTACCCTATCTGGGAGTCGAATCTAGGACCTCATTGTCAACAGTAGCCCTTGTGAGACTAACGAGGCACTCCCTGATAAAATGCGCGAAGAATTTAACTCCTGTTGGTAAAACAGAATTTAAGTTTAGCACGACAGAATGTTCGCCTTCTACCAAGGTCCTGGTTTACTGCAATAACATTTGATCACACACAGCGAGAAACGAGAATATTATGAGTATTTTGTATGCAGCACTTGTAAGGTTAATACGCCAGTAAAACAGACATCAATATTTATGTCACCTGCTTGTACTCAGTCTATAAAACCCGGTAAAAAAACCCGTAACGCCTAGATGCATATGGATTATGTAAATGTGCATGTGTTTGTCCATGCTTGACCAACGTCTATGTATAACGAACTGCTAAGTGCCATGTTATCGTTTGCAGGAAACCCACCGGATCGGCATACTTTTGGATTGGAAGTGCATTATCATACATTCAATAGGATGTTTTTAATATGCAGCTGTTTTCTCTAAAAAAAAAAGCTGCCAGTTTTTTAGGGTTCCGTACCCAAAGGGTAAAACGGGACCCTATTACTAAGACTCCGCTGTCTGTCTGTCCGTCCGTCCGTCCGTCCGTCACCAGGCTGTATCTCATGAACCGTGATAGTTAAACAGTTGAAATTTTCACAGATGATGTATTTCTGTTGCCGATATAACAACAAATACTAAAAATCAGAATAAAATAAATATTTAAGCGGGCTCCCATACAACAGACATGATTTTGCCGTTTTTATAGATGACATACGGAACCCTTCGTGCGCGAGTCCGACTCGCACTTCGCCGGTTTTTTTAGTGTTCTGTATCCAAATGAAAAACGCATAAACGTAATTCTAATAATTTCGTCGTGTCCGTCAGTCCGTCCATCCGGATGACACATTATACACGGAGTCGGATCACTATACCGACGAAAATTGGAATTGTGTATTCTGTGACTCGCTAAACAATACATAGTAGTGTAATTATGAAAAAAAATAGTCTCATTAAGAATTACTTTATACCTACAAACTAATTTTTGCTGTTGATATAACGAATGTTGTACATGACAAAATATATTCATCCCAACTATAAAACACTACATTGTGTGGTCAGAGCCGATGTTTTGAACTTGGCGAACTCACTACCATTCACCCTCAGAAAAGAAAAGCTGTCGTCTAGGTACAGACATGCTTTCCACTACACAAACTTTTCCCACGACAAAGGATGGAAACAAAAGACACTTTCCAAACTTTTGGAGCTTGCATTCATACTGCAGACATGCGTTTTACGAGCTAGAACTATGGCTTCAGTTCCTAAAGCCAAGACAATTTATATTTTGGAGCTGTTAGATCTATCAGCTCCAAAACTGCTAACTAAGTCAAGTTCTCAACATCCGTTAAGTTTACCACACACAGATAACACGTCACTCGGAAATGGACATGTGTTAGCAATTTCGATGTTGCGTAACCGCCGCACAGCTTTCTAAATCAACGGGGCCTACGGGGCCCGATGGCTGACCGTCATTAGTACACATTCCTTTAACGACAGATAAGTAGATAAGTAGGTACTTTCAATACTTCCAACTCGAGAATTTCCGGTCGTTCAAGGGTTTTTGCTGTAGCAGTACTTACAGTAACTAGGAAATATACAGTTATCATCGCAGGATGCGAGTTTTATCGATCCGTGGTATGGACGCTTTAATCCTGTTATATCTAACTAATATTATAAACGCGAAAGTTTGTAAGTATGGATGGATGGATGTTTGTTACTCTTTCACGTAAAAACTACTGAATGGATTTAGATGAAATTTGGCACACAGATAGTTTATAACCTGGATTAACACATAGGATACTTTTTATCCCGATATTCCCACGGGATCGGGACTTACGCGGGTGAAACCGCGGGGCGCAGTTAGTAACCTCATATTTTGTTTACTGAAACCCTGGTAAGAAGTGTCTGAGCAATGGATGCTTTCAAATCAAAAGGAACAGAAGTAGAAGAGTCCTCTGCGATTCTTTCGTCCACTGAGATTGGATTAGGTACAGAAGTCTCAAAAGCCGAAATCTGCAATGAAATCAATAATCTCACTAATAAGCACGTGGTTATGAGAAAGAACAATGAAAGAATAACGAAACGTAGCATTACAACAATGATCGCCTTCTACCATTCACTGCAACAATCAATGAAGAATACTTTAATCCAATAACATCAGTATATAGCCGATAACAGCACACTTGACAATGCCAAGCTCAAGTGCACTTCCTAACCGCAAGTAAGTAAATATCATCCGTACAATATACATCAATACAACATCTACTGTAAAGTATTACAAAGTTACATTCTGATACTCCATAGGAATGCCAGACATGCCTGCGGTGAAGCTACAATACGCATTCATTACGACATATTTGTTTACTTTCAAAGGGAATGATTAAGATTCTATGTAAATTGAACATTCTTGGAGGTAGGGAAGGAATTTTATTGGCTGTGTGGCTAAAATTGTGAAGACTGTGGCTACATTGGATGATTGTGAAGAAGATACAGTACTCGTAATTGCTCGGAGAGAGACTCGTTGTCAGAACCGGAACAAAACGTCTGAAGGTTAAAAGTTATTATAGGGCCCTGACAGTGAAAGAGTAATACATAGAAGAACTTACCTATTTAAGAAAGGAATTTAACAGGCTGGTGCGGACTGCTGTAGGGAGAGCGATCTTGGTACAATAAATCAATCAATCTGCCTAGCCTTTTCCCGACTATGTTGGGGTGGGCTTCCAGTCTAACCGGATGCAGCTGAATACCAGTATTTTTACCCGACTACGGGGAAGAAAAAAGGAGGGTTATGATTTTGACCGGTATGTATGTATGTATGTATGTTCATCTGTTCCCTCCTATCTTCCAAACCACTTATCACAATTTGACAAATGAGGTATCGTTAGAAGCGTCGTGATTGTCCGCTGGTTATAGGCTATGTGAAGTCACATTAAATTAAAAATGGCGCCCTCTAGAGGACATAAAGCGAGGAACTTAAAAAAAAATATGGTTTAATCGTACCATGTTGGGTATCAAATGAAAGGCCTTAATGAGCACATTTCAAAAATATATATATTATAACCCCAAAAGAATTTAAAAAAATATAGTAATAAAAACTAAAACCCAACTACGACTTAAAAGGTATAAACAAGACACCACAGACAGACAAATTAAAAATCCGGAGTCACACGTAATCAGTTCGATTTATCACGTGTGACTCCGGATTTTTAATTTGTCAGTCTGTGGTGTCTTGTTTATACCTTTTAAGTCGTAGTTGGGTTTTAGTTTTTATTACTATATTTTACATGGAGCGACTGCCTATCTGACCTCCACAATCCAGGAACTGGGTAATACGATACCCCTTGGTAAACTCAAACTCAAAGCATTTATTTCAAATAAACCAATTACAGGCACTTTTGAATTGTCAAAGGGTCGGTCAGTCAGAAAATATGAAGCTAGTTGCCTATTCCAAAGCGTAGTAGGTTCCTATGGAGAAGAACGGGCAAGAAACTCCACGGACATTCTTTTAAATCAGAATATTGTTACAATATGTTGTTTACATCATTCATGTTGGAATCATACATGTGAGTACAATGTAGAAAAACGTGCAGGTTAAAAGAGTCCGTAAAGATAAAACGATACAAAACAATTCAAAAATTAAAATAAATCAAAATAAGCCGTGGCAGCTAAGAGATGACCAGTCCCTACTGATGGCGCCCGTTCACGAACATGACGCATGGATCAGCACCATTCTGCTCAACCATTTTGAAGGGAACTTAATGATCGAAAACACACACGCCACCACCAGCGAGACATTAAAGTGAGCATGACATGCTTTCAGCCGCCAGGGCACATTCAAGTCAATGAAAGACGTACCTAGTAAATGGTAGCTTTAAAGTACTTAGGTAAGTACATAGTGCTCACACACATGTGCTATGCAGTTATACAATACTAGGAGATTGAATTTATACAATGTAAAGATAGTTTTTACAATCTTCAGCAGCTCCAACAATATTTTCGTATGCTAATCAATTAGTTGTTGCGCCCTGTGGAGCTGGACCAGCGTTGAGCCAAGCATTTTTGTCAGTGATGTAATGAACGGTAAGACTGGTTGTCAGACTTTCGGGCTTCTGACGACCCGTAACGACTGTCAAAGATCCACGAATGACAGCCGGGACCAACGGCTTAACGTGCTTTCCGAGGCACGGAGGAGTCTTGGTACCTATGTAAAGGTGGTCACCCATCCACCGACTAACCCCGGCAAGCGTAGCTTAACCTGATGGATCGACCCGGTGCGGCTGTTATTACTTAGCCACGAGCTCCTCCTTGGTACACACACGTCTTTATGCATACAATAGACTATTCAAAGATAATCTAAATAAAGTATCTAATATGGACGAGATGGAAGACAGTGCAGAAAGCCCTAGGAGTATCAGAAGCTCTTCTTCTTCAACATTCGAATTTAATATTCGTTCTACTTCTCCAGCCAAAACTAATACACAGTAACATTGACGTAACGACGATTAACTGTTAGCAATATAGGTCGAAATAGATTGTTACATAGTTCGTTAGCTTGCGCTTGCGACTCTGCCTGCTTCTAATCGATATAACCTTAGATCGAAACTATCGAGCAGGTGTTATTTAGTTATCGATACCAATGTTTTAAATGGTGATCGGAATTCGGATCAATTGTTAGATCATGCGGCATTGGGCTGATTGGAGTTTATAGCTTATGAGTTTGACCCCTTACAATTTGTAATTAGGTTTTATTTTGAGGTTCAACATTTTACGTCAGAATATCTCCACCATATACTTACCTCTAAAGAACTTAAAATCACTTTAAGATACCTTTAACTAAAAGCAGAGACCAAAAAGGAGAACATATTATATCAACAAATATCAAAATGATTGGCGTGTTTACTCGTCTGCAACCATATTTAGACTACAGACAACTTAGTACAAGACTTTCACTGGTAGAAGCCATAACGCCACCACAACAAGGTACGTAACATCACGCAATGCGCAAAAGGGGTCACGCAGCTACAAAGGTCACTATCTCGCGTCAACGAACTGTAAGAACACCACTTATTATTGTTAACTACCTATTCCGCAACTCCACCTACGTGTATGGTTTTTATTTTTTCGGGATAAAGAGGTACCCAGTATTCCTGTCCAGATTGGAGCTACTTGTTTACCAGATTACATCAAAATAGGGTGCAGTAGTTTTGCACTAAATCCGTGCCAAACAAACAGACGCACTTTCGCAATCGTAACACTAATGTGGTGCGAAAGTTGTAGGTGTGTTTGTTGGACAGTTGTGTCGAAAATGCTGAACGGATTTGGATGGAATTTGGTTTACATATTATAGAATATGTAAACCAAAAACCGTATTGGTTCTTGGATTAGAATGTTAGGTAGTTTTCATCACGGAAAAGGATGCTCTTTTCACTTGAGCGATACCGCGGAAATTAATCTCGCGGACAGAAAGTCAAAATCCCTGGGTCAAGAAACATCAAATTTTGCACAAGAAAAATCGGTCACACTAAGAAAGTATTTTTTGAAATTCATCTCTTCCAGGGGATTGGATAGGCAATGAAGGTTTCTATGGACGTTCGTAATGTTTGCCAGTTGGATAGCCCATCGGGCACACGGCTTTAATTATGACAAGTTACATACACAAAGGTATGTTATCTCTTATGTTATAACATTGCAACTAGACAAAGCTGTTTATTTTGACGCAATCGGTGTAATGACAATGTGTGACCGATATTATTCAATGTTGAACTTGTGTGGCCGAGTTATTGAGTACTTAAGCCACGTTTGTGATAATGAAGATGGATAATGAAGTGTGAATCATATGGATGAATGACCTAAAAAAAGGACCTAGATTTATGCACATTCGAAGAAAATTAAGACGAAAACTCTGCATTCACACCAAATGCTGTTCGTTGGTAAGCGCAAACTTGAAAACGGCTGGGCCGTTTTGGTTATTTTTTTGGGTTAATTATGTTCGTAATTGTATTAAGTTTTTATGGAAAGAAAAATTGGAAAAGCTAACCGGAAAATTGGATAACTCGGGGAAAACTGAAAGTGCTTGTTTCTAAGGGATGTTTGTGTGAACTTGACTATTGAAATTTTGACTGAATAACGTCTGAAGGGTCAGCTAGTTAGGAATAGATCGCATCGTCTGCATTGCAGTTGGAGAGAAGCGGATACACCACATTGTATCCAGATATACATACAAACAGACTTGACGATTATAGTTAGAATTTTGGCAAAACAAACTGTAACTATGCCAGACCCAGATACAGTTATATTTAGCGGTAATTGACTACCTGCTTGTGTGGTCTCGAGGTAAGAATAGGAAACCTCTTTAAGTGGGTGGTGAAGTATGCAAAGGTGCGTATAGATTGGATAAAAACAGAATATTTCTGCAATGGGGAAAGGAGGTCAGTAAAAAGCAGGAAAAGCACCTGCATGGTTTCGTATGGGATGGGTACCCCTGAACTTCTCAGGTATTTCGTACTTATATATTTATGCCTTGATTTTTTGCTAACCATTTTACTCTAACAAATATCGGTTCTGCAACTGCAAACAACCTGGTTTACTCCTTTGTAGATCTAGATGCAACTTTATATCTTGAAGAACCGGTAATCGCTAAATAGTTATGGCAGCGACGGAGTAGCGAGAGGGCGTGAGTTCCATCACTCATTGCACTAACGACGAATACAAATTTATGCCTGGGCAAAAGCAAATTAGAGGGGTTAGCTGGAATGCCCAACGTGCAAACATTTAAAAATGCCCGATTCTATATCAAAACAAAGCAATTTCATTCATAGACCGAGAAGAATTTGAGCTTACTTATGAAGAATTTGACCCTCATTTCTAGTACACTTAAGGCCGGGTCGTAACCAAAATTGCCTGTCTTCAATTTGATTTTTCATAAAATTGATAAGACTTAGGTATAAAATAAAAATAGTATGAGTAACGTAGTAATTTTCACGTATTTTCGATTTGTACTTAAAATTCTAATGCCTATTATGATAAAAATTAGATGATTATATGGTATTAAAACAAGGCAAAAAAAATTGTGTAGGCTTTTTTTTTTATTCCTTTTATTTTTGGTTTTATTACGAATCAAAGCTTATAGGACTTACGACGTTCTTAGTTCGTGGAAGAAGCCATCTTCCGTCGCACATTACGGGAACTTCAAGCATATTTTTGTTTCACAAATCAGTCGGCGTCGCTCTGTTGAGACGAGAGGACTACGCTCAAATTTTTAGCTGCGCTGAAATATTATTTATTTTCGTAAATAATATTTTCGTAATTTATCACATTCCACAAAAGAAACTGAGACATAGAAAACATGAAATAAACACTAAAACCACTTCCAAAACGAATATTACAAGTGTTATTGATTGATAAATAAATAAATACCGAGTCTAAATAAACATATAAAATTCAATGTTGATATTTGAAAACTCAAGATGACATACATTTTATTTGACAGATTTTTGACTGATATAGTAGCACGGAGTAAAGAAAGAAGTAGGTACAACTAGCGCCATTGCTCTGTATTGCGGTGAATTTTCTTGCGGAGAAAATTTACAACATAGCCAACGAGCCCATTCCACGTTCATTTGAAAGTTCGCACTGGAGATTAAATCTTATTGCGATTTACTCAGGATCCAAATTCGTTTACTCCCACTTTTTTTGACAAACTTCTTGTAAGGTGACCCTTAGACGAACAATTGGAGCGACTGACCGCCCCTAAATAAAATTTGTTTAGAATAATACCTTTATTCTTCGGTTATTGGTATAACGAACGAACTCGAACAGATTACGTATGACTCCGGATTTTCAATTTGTCTGTCCGTGATGTCTTGTTTATATCTCTTTATTTGACTTTTTTGTCGTAGTTGGGTTTTAGTTTTTACCTGACTACGGCGAAGCAAAAAGGAGGGTTATGATTTTGACCGGTTTCTATGTATTTATCTATGTCTGTTCCCTCATATTATCTTCTAAAAGACTCATCACAATTTGACAAATGGGGTATCGTTGGAAGCTTCTTGATCGTCCGCTGGTCATCGGCTATATGAAGACACATTAAATTGAATATGGCGCCCTCTAGGTGACATATCATGAACAACAAAAAATATTTTTTAATCATACCATGTTGGGTATCAAATGAACGGTTTTAATTAGCACATTTCAAAAATATATATTATAACCCCAAAAAAAGCAGCGACAATCAAGACGTATATTGCCATATGTTTATGTTATATAAGTGCCGCTTCACGCGCCACCGCACCGTAAACAGAAAAAACGTCAGACGCGCCGCGTGACACCACACTGCACGCGACGCGCCACGCCCAGCGTCTCCGTAAATGAGGCCTAAAGTTATAATGCAACTTGGCATGTTTTCAAAGCTACAATTTCAACAGTTACAAAGAGGGACCATACTAAACTTTCTACTAAGGGACTAGTTATAACAAGCGCCCGAAACGCAGCGTACAAAATGCGCGTCTCGGGCGCTCAATAAAATTGTATGAATTCCTATGTAACGAATTTTATCAAGCGCTGCAGTCTAAGCGAGCGCCCATGCCGGGCGCCGTTAGGCCTGCACATGTCGCAACTTGCCACTCTCAACTTGCATCTCCGTTGTGCGATTTACAAATAAGACTGGGAGAAGATATGCCGCGGGCATCGCTTCATCGAGAATTGCTGCTGTGTGCGCCGCCGTGATGAAACACCGCGTGTGACGCGGCTATGCCATTCGCGGGCTCCGCCGCAAAAAACGCTCCATTTCAAACAAACGCGTGTAAAATCGCGTCTCCGTAAACGCACTTATACAACGCCATAATGTTTGAATTCAGTGCGGGCCGCGCCGCCCAAAGCCACGCGCGACTCCTCGCGTCTCCGTAAATGAAGCCTAACCGTACCCTTGACGCTTGGACGCGAGTTCCTTTTTCACTATTTTTCCTTGTCATTTTCTCCGCATTAGTAATAAACAAAAGAAACACGGTTCAAAAGTTACAACAAAATGTGGAAGTCTTGTTGCGTTTGACGAGCGTCCAAAACGCGCCGGGCGCGCGCCCAAAACACAGCGCAGGTACTGAGCGCGTACCTCGGGCCCTTGTTATAATTAGTCCCTTTGGTACTTTGGCACCCATTTACATAGATGAATAGATGTCAATTCTTTTAGTGGTGAAGCCGACAATCCTACATTTATTTCTTCTGTACAGAACTCGGCCTCTTTTTCACATGTTTCAAATGTTTTCGAAGGGGATTGTTCGCGTTTGGCGCAGGAAAGGTTTTCATGACACATGCCATATTCGTTGCACAATACAGTGCAAAATTCATTATACGAATATTATTTTTTATTTGGGTATCACTTTGCACGATTCTCCAAAGAGAGAAATCCACGATATAGCATTATATTTATTACTTGGTAACACAGTTTTTCACAAAGACGTCATTAGGTACAAATTGTACAAGGTCCTAAATAAAATTTGGTAACATTTAAATTTGAACTTTTTCACGTCAACATTGAGTTTCTAGTTCCAAAACATGAACATGATCCATAGTTCTGAATTCAAGCTTAGCGTATCGTATAAGCAAAATAAACTACAGAAGATTGAAATTCGAATTCTATAAACGCCAGACGAAAAGTTTCTGCTGGCGGGAAGGCATTGTGTTTTGTTTTCGTCGTGTTTAATGAGAGGGGTAGGTAAGGGTTGCGCGGGTGAAATATGATTTTTTGCTGTCAATACACGCCCCCTTAATGCTCCACAACGCAGCATACATCGTCATTATCTTGTCGGAGCCGATTGTCTGCATTCTAACGAGAGCATGACCCGACCTTTACGCAATTGGACCTTGGCGACCAGCCGGGAACCACGAGAAACTGGGTTTGCAGATCACTGCCGCATACGTGGGTCTTCTGGGGAGATAGGCCATTGGGAGATGGGGATAGATATTGCATTATACCGGAGATTTTTATCAGGTGAAGTCTGCTTCTGATTATGACTAATAAGTACCCAATCGAGTCATGACAAAGCTATGTAGATTTTAATAGGTGCTTGCTGGGAGTATTTCATTGATCTATCTATGCAAAGGAATTAGACTTTGATCTTAACAATATGCTTTTTTTTTTAGATGAAAAATAACAATAGGCTCTGTTTGTTGAGCTGAGTTTGAAACTTATTTAGTAATTGAAAACAGCAATAAAAAAAGAAACCAGCCAAGTGCGAGTCGGACTCACACAAAATGGTTCCGTATAATATTTAGCAAAAAACATCGAAAAACACAAGAAGACTTATCGTGAAGCGGTTATAACTTGTATTAATATACATTTGAATATCTAGCCTAGCCAACTCATTAATGTTCTCGATCGAAAACGTCCTAATTAAAATCTAACTTTGTAAAGTTATTTTGGAAAACTAGCAATACCGAAACAGACGTCTAGCGTGCATTAAAAGAGCATTGCACTTTAACAACTGTAGTATATTTAAGTATTTAAAACGTTCGTTGTATTATTAATACTTATGTGGGCTTACAGTGGGCGTGACAATCCTTGAGTAACATTCCGGACGACAGATTTATTCAATACTAGCTGTTCGTGCCCGGCGTTGCCCGGGTGTAATTCCGACTTTTCCGGTGGATCAACATAAAACATTTTTCATACAAATACAAATTATATACGATATATAGTATTGCAGATACGAATAGAACAAAAAAGTGAGTGATGTACTTAAAATAATATAACGTGAATTCATGCAAGCCTAGTACTTTTTGTCAGTTATAATTATTTGATATCCTATTAGTTAATACTATCGTGAATTCATGCAAGCCTAGTACTTTTTGTCAGTTATAATTATTTGATATCCTATTAGTTAATACTATCGTGAATTCATGCAAGCCTAGTACTTTCTGTTAGGTTACAGCTCGGAAACTGCACAATTTCTTGTGAACAGAATACCGTCAAGCGCTGCACGTAATACCCCGATAAAAAAAAAAAATCATAAGTGTTAAATCCGTATATCTTTTGATTCTGTTGGTCGATTTTGATGAAATAAAGACTAAATGTTACTCACAATAAAGCTTCTTATTTTTCAGTAATTCAATTTGGAATCCAATGACTGGCTTTTACGTGATGCGCTCACAAACGAACAAACAGACAGACAAAAATGTCAAAAAATATTTTCTTACTTTCTATTACTTATTTCTCGCGGCTTCCAGTACTTTTTTTGCAAAAATCTTTAATGTACAGACACGGACCGTTTACGATTTTATTATACATATGTATAGATTGTAAGATAATGAGACAGTCGAGACAGATATCAGACTCCCATGGTAAATTATGGGATTTGAATAAGCTGCGGTCTCATTCCTCAAGGCGTTCTGCGCATGAATGATATCTATGGTATCTGCTGTGTAGCTATTTGTCATTTGAATTGAATGCACCCTGTACTTATAAGAAGCAAGAGACGCTTGCGCTGATTAAATCACTATTATAAAACAAAGTCCTGCGCCGCGTCTGTCTGTCTGTTCGCGATAAACCCAAAACTACTGCACCGATTTTCATCCTTTCCACCAATGGATAGAATGGTTCTCGAGGAAGGTTTAAGTATATAATAAAATAACCGACATACATGCGGGCGAAGCCGCGGGCATCACCTAAAATTGTTATTTGGTATTAACTGCTCTCAAAACGGAAAAAATCGCGAGAAAACCGGTATGTCCTAGAACCAAAACATGTGACATCTACCAACCAGCACTGGGCCCGCGTGGTGGATTACGGCCTGTCTCAGTGCACTGGGTAGGAACATTATAGGCTGATTATGCTTATGTTACTTATGCTTATTGCTCTTGCAATGTAAACAGACCATCATTGAAAATGAAGCGAATCTCGAAATTCGTCCGATCGCCTCAGTTTGACCAGAGCTTATGTACCTACTTGAAAATGATAATTATTATGCAAACTACATTCAAAATCAACTCAAAACAAACGACAAAGATAAGCACTAATAATAATAAATACCTAGATTTTTTTACTTTTTTACTCAAGATAACCAAACAAGTTTATACCTAAAGAGAATTTAATTATTTAATGTTGGCAACAAGATATGTATAAAAAATTATAATAAGATACCGGGCGATGCAAAAACTGACTCGAAAACAGGTATTATTACTGCTTGCGTATGCTTTTTTGTATTAGAAAAATACTGGTTAATGTTATAGTTGGATCAACAAGTTGAATACAAACTATGTTCTACTAGATATTCATTAAGAACTTTGTAGGTCTTGTTCCGTGTAACATTAGTATTCTGGCTTTTTCCACAGTCAAAATGGCTTTATGGGTGTACTAACTGTTGTTGCAAAAGGGCAAAATTAACACCTTGGGATTTTATTGTGTACATTTAAATAGGTACATAAATAAAAATTATACATGTCAGTCTTTGACTATGAATTTATGCTTTAGAATAGTACAAAAATTCTATTGAATTAAAAACCAGTTCAAGAAATTGGGATTAATCAATAGGTGCTTACTATTGTCTAAAAAGCTTTTAACTTTCAGTTAAAAAGGGTATTTATATTGATTCCATATTAATTTACATGTAACTGATCATGACCTCAGAGATCAAAGACTGATATTAGTGACTCAGCTGAATCATAACTTCATAAGGCACCTATTAAGACATGACTTGCACAATACCCTTGGATATTTTCACAAACCATATTGATGCAATCAAAACAAATATTGCATTATATTTTAGCACATGCAACAAGTCAGAATATAAAGGATTATAGCAATGTAAACAGAACAGATAATCATAACACATAATTTAGGATATTTATCTGTTGATTATGTTACCCTATGACTGATAGTGATAACACATGATACACAGTTTGGCTATGAAGTAAGCTAATGGGGACTGAATCAAATGGTGATAGATAATTTTATGCTTGGTGTATGTATGTATTGCATATGTGAATGGTTCACAACTGCCAGCTTGACAATAACATTGATTCCACTTTGTAAACACATTTTTGTTGGTCTAAAGGTAGCATAAAATCATATTTGGTATATCAAAGCATATATTAGTACTAAAGCTATTTCAGAATTTAAGAGAACAACCTTTCTGATGTTCAAGGAACACTGAGCATATTAAATGCTAATAAGCATGGCACAATGAGCTGATGTACACATACAATAGTATATAACACAATAGAAATCATATGTAGTAGTTAATAAATCTTGGTCACATTGTTAATGATATGTATTTTACTGATTTTCTATGTTTCTGGGTCTCACTCATTTGTTACTTTATGGGCCACAGGAATGAGGAATATAATACCCTACTATAATATAGTATCAACTTGTACATGAGCTATTGAGACTGTTACTGGCGGCCTTATATGTATATTGTATTTGTAATGTCAAATTGTCAACAGTATACAATTGTGTATCAATCTACACTAAGTAATATTTGAAAGAGAAAAGATTTGTATTTTTGTTTGTAACGAATAAACTCAAAAATACTGGACTGATTTAAAAAATTCTTTCACCAGTAGAATGCTATATTATCTCTGAGTAACATAGGCTATACGTAATTTATAAACATATCACGCGAGAGAAGCCATTGGCGTAAGTTAGTAAATAAATACAGTAAAATAAAAAAATTATGTGATTGCAGGATTAGTTTTGGAAAGAGAGAACCTAATCACAACCAAAATATTCAATGGAATGTGAAAAGTATGTATAACAAATGGCGTAAAGCATGCAAATTATTATCTTGTTATGGAAACAAATGTTTCTTAGTAATTTGTTTAAAGGATATTATTTAAAAAACACTGAAGGAAGTTTGGAGCCATTTCCTGCCCACTGTAGTCTATGACAGACTAATTTAACAATTATGATGATTCAATAAATGGCTTAATACATAAGCCTTTATCATACCAATAATAAATAAAGTTATCAGCTGTAAAAAAAAGTATGATAAATTATTGTGGAAATTGAACAGAGATTATTTACAGAAAGTGAAACTCAGCCATAATAAGGTAATCAACAAGTTCTCCTCATAATGGGTAGCTTGATTAATGTTATCATGAAATTATAAAGAAAGGAAATCTTAATCTACAGGTGAAACTACTGTAACCGTCACACACACACTTGAGAACAACTTGTGGAGCTACGTTAATTAAGAATTCATCAAACAACTGTTCAATAAATTACAAAAAATTTCAAACTCCATCAAATATCAACCTTGAAATCAAACTCTTAGTACTAATAAGTTATTGCTCATTAGAATTAATTAAAAATCAAATTGTATGACTTGTCAACTCTTAATGACTGGCAAAATACCAGATTTAGATTGTTCACACACTGTGAAACATTCTAATTGGACAAGAAAGGAAACAGTTCGGATATAAACGTTCATGTTGTGCTAACAATGCGGTAATAACACTCCACGAATGAGCAAAGTTCAACACGTCCAATAAGGTTCAACCCGCGCAAATAAACAACATTAATTACGTTCTAGCGCACTTAACCTCAGCTAATATCGAATATTACAACAAAACAATGTAATACCTGAGTGGAGGCTCCTGTCCGCGCCCCCGGTCATGTTCACTAAGTCCGTCGGACGGAACCACTCAACGCGTCAGGCGGGCGGCGCACTCCGGTCCTGGCGGCCCAGCACCACAAATCCACGCAGCAATTATAAAAAGAACCCAATTTCAATGTCACAAAGGTAACACGAGGGTAACGGGGCTCGGCGACGCAGCCGATCCGCACTGACGTCCGCGATACTCACTATCCACGCGCTCTAACCATAAATATCATAACATAATTTACCTTCTCCCTCATGGTAATTAGTTTCTCGATGTTTATGTCCTTCGACTTCAGCCATATTCAATTTATTTATTTCGAGATCTGACTGGACTGAACATAGCGACGTAAAATTTTTCCAACACGACGCAAGTTGACAACCTTGCGGAGAAAAAAAGACGTGTCATACTGTCAAAGTCAGAGAGAGAGCCGATTTTTAAATATATTATCTTATTTTTTGTACTAAAAATAAGTAATTTAAAAAACGATATTCGTGTGATATCTAAGCTATAAAGTGAACATTTCACAATACAAGTAAATTTAACACAGCACTATACAATACTAAAAGTGTTGTTAGTGTTCATGTCCAAAATGTTAGGATACTAGTACACTACACCATCTATGGTTGACTATGGAACCTCACACTTTAGATTTTGTGCTTCTCATATCATTGATTTCATTGTAGGTTCTCATATTCTGAGAATTAATAAAATAAAAGAATAAAAATAAATTAACTACGCGTTTTTTTTAAACTAAAATTGAATTTGGAAAAACTAGCAAGCATAAAGGTACAGAGAATGCTCTGGCAAGCTTACAACTTAGTTGTCAAATTAAATCGATTCTGATTCGATCATTCAACTCGATTCATGGTTCGATACGATTATGGATTTTGCTACGAGGGCTGTACTAAAAGTATCGGGAATGGAATATCTCCACTGTTCCTGTCATATAATTGAAAACTCCTTGGTTTTAAAAATCGAATACCATTTATTTATTTAAAAAAAGATTCTCGGTCTTGTCACAAGGTTTTGTCAAACTTGTTTAGTCGTTGAGAAAATGGAATTGACTCGAGAAAATTCAAGAGCGATGATTTATTATGACTTTCGAACTCAGACCAACAAAAAAGGAAAGACAGATCACGCCATACGTCAAAAGTGAAGCCACCTTTTTATCTATGTGTGTGTAAAAAGGGTTGTCAGTTGTTAAAGTTTTTCCCTATAACTTGGGGAATAATATTTTGGGTAGGCTAATATTGTACGCACGGCAACACATCAAGCTATACATTTCCAGTTTATGCTGATCTCGCATTGTATAGAATTTCCTTACAATGCGAGGTCAGCTTATGCTGGAAATGTATAGCTTGATGTGTAGCCGTGTGTACGAGTAAGATATTGTTGAGTATGGTATTGTACCTCAATTTTTAGGAAGAATTCCGAAACAAACATTTTTTTTTACATTGCAAATTAAATAAAAAAACAAATTAAGTACAAAGTGCATTTATGAGATCACCTTTTATGCAAGAATTGCTTGTGTTAGGAGACTCCGCTCTTTCACTTAGAATTATCCATTAATTTTCAATTGAGTGTTAAAAAAAAATATATATATGTGTATAAATAGGTTAGTAAATTAGCTACTATCCATTTATTTTTATTTTCAGTATTACATGGAAATCTAAAATATTAAATGCATAAAAAAACAGACATAATTACTCGAAGTAAAAAATATCGAATGGGGAAATTTGAAATCATATTATGGCAACCCTCGCTCTTTAAATGTCACTGTTTTCGTTCATTCATTCGTTCAGGTTTTTTATTCCAAATAACCTAAAATTCATAGTTATCTAAATTAAAAAACGATGTTATTTTAAGTACTTACAAGTGAAAAGTGATTCCGTGAGACTTTTTCTGTGATTTACTATTGTTTTTACACGTTTTCACTACACAGGAAGGCATAATTATATTTGTTTTGGTGATGTTAGCTAGACGACGACTCGTGACGTACTAGGAGCGATGAGCTTGGTTTTAGTGTAGGTGTGTGCGTGAGCCTGTGTGTTTACTTGCAGGAGCTTGGTTTTGTGGCTTCACTTTGGATGTACGGCGTGATCTGTCTTTCATTTTTTGTTGGTCTGAGCTTTCGAAGTGGTTTAACACAAAAACAGTGTGTTGACCGGATGATTTCTGCATTTGGTGATGAAGCCCCATCCAAAACCACAATTTATCGCTGGTTTGCTGAATTTAAACGTGGACGTGTCAAGCTCAGTGATGATCCCCGTCAAGGTCGTCCAAAAACTGCAGTCACCCAAGAAAACGTTAGCTGATTGAGGAAGATCGACATGTGACATACCGGACCGCGAAATTCAGGCAACTTTAGACATTGCCATGAGTCAAATACAAATAATCTTGCATGAACAATTAGGTTTAAAAAAGTTGTTTTCCCGATGGATACCGCATTCGCTCTGTGAAGAGCAAAAAGCGGCTCGCGTTACTTGGTGCGTCAGAACTCTCGAAAGATTCCACGCAGGATCCTCAAATGCTGTATACAACATTGTATCAGGTGACGAATCCTGGATATACACGTACGAACCCGAAACAAAAAACCAGTCACGCGTTTGGGTGTTCGAAAATGAGTTAAAGCCAACAAAAATTGTTCGTTCACGGATTGTTGCAAAAAAAATGGTGGCATTTGTTTGCCACAGGTCGTTTCTGAACTCCGTAAAGAGAACTGCAACCGTCGCATCATCCTCTATCACGACAATGCGAGTTCTCACACTGCGCACAGAACAAAACAGTTTTTAGAGCAAAAAAACATAGAATTATTAGACCATCCGCGGTACAGCCCCGACCTAAGCCCTAATGATTTCTATACTTTCCCTAAAATAAAGAATAAATTGCGTGGACATAGATTTTCATCACCTGAAGAAGCTGTGGACGCCTACAAAACGGCCATTTTGGAGACCCCAACTTCCGAATGGAATGGTTGCCTCAATGATTGGTTCCATCGTATTGAAAAATGTGTCAAATTTCGCGGAGAATACTTCGAAAAGCAATAAATACATTTTTAAATAGTAATGTTGTGTCACTTCCTTGATTCCCGAAATTTCCAGTGCCGCCCTCGTACTATTCTCCAATCTGTTGACATCGTTGATTTATGTTCTTTACAGAGTAACATTTACATAATTTGATAATAAAATTTGAATAAAAAAAAAAATTGAATTGAATTATTTGATTGAATGTTTGAATGCAGTGCAAGAAGTAAAACAGCAAATACAGACACAACATTGTATTACATTTATTTATTTATGATTAACATGTTTATAAGTTAATTTCACATTTGATATATATAATACAGAAAGCAGTACCAGTCACTATATTTAGTTTATCACAATTTCTTCTGTTATAATAATACTACCTAACTCGGCTCATCTTACTATCTTGCCCTGTAATGGTACAATAATGGGTAGATTCTAGAACTAATCATTTTACAGAGCTAACTCACACCTACAATTTGGGTTGTATTGTTTGTTAGATACACTCATATCTAACAAAGTTACTGCTAGATATCATCAGAGTTCTGCAGTGTGATGAGGCCCTGATATTCCATCTCTTTGTACATGATATCCTGGTTCAGAGTGTGCAGAATGTCTTGGAACCTCTGCCTTAGAGCCAGATTCTCCATGCCAGCAATCTCGTGCTGGGTCCTCTGTCTCCTCTGCTTTAACTCTTCAAGTTCAGCCCTCAGCTGCTCAATCCTTAATGTCATATTGTCCTTAGACATGTCTCTTGGTTGGTAGTCACCATCGTCCTCTGAAGAAAGAGCTCCGCTTTTGGACATTCCTGAAGCTGCAGGAGTAGTTGCCCGACTGTGGCCAGGGAATGATTTTGGAGTAAGATCTTGTGGGGATTGGAACATGTGTGACCTGAATTGAGTTGGTAATGCATCCCTCTTAGATGCACTCTCGCCATGCATGGAGTTTGTGTCTGATAGGCGGCTGTCATAGGCTGATAGGCGACTATCTTCCATTTCAACATTGATGTTGTCATCCTCCAAGTCAGAATCACTGACGGCTCCACCAAATATGTCCACGACATTGGAGGACTCTGGGTTAGAGACATCTACGGAGACTGATTCACGTTTTGGATTGCGCTCAGCCTTTGTCTTCTTCTCTGGTTTGACATGAGAAGAGGTGCTCTGATCCTGTTTGGGATGGTCATCTTCCTCTTTAATGACCTCCCAGGTGACACTCACAGCTTCATTGTCAGCCCTTAACAACCTCTTCACCTCTTTTTCAATTTCTGGTGCTTCCACATACTTCTTTTTCAGCGTCTTTCTGAATCGCCGCTTACGAACGTTTTTAGTAGGCGGAGTGATACCATGGGGCCATAGAAACTTTTTGTCAACCTTGTAAGGATCTTTCTTCTTATTTTTAGCAGGAGACTCTTCTTCTACTGATGGTTGGTCAGGTTCCTCTTTACATATCATCATTTGACATATATCTGCTGTTTTGTAGAAACTCTTGTTGTCAATCGTTTTCATCGATTCTATGACGGTAGGCAAATCAAAGATCTTGGCGTGCATCAGCCAGTGGTCGAACCTCACCTCGCCCTGGCGCATGTCGTTCTCGATCTGTATCGTCAGTCTGTTCTTTAGGTTCTCGCCAGACTTCAGCACATCTCTCAACACTTTAGCAGGCTCCTCAGGCAGACGCATTACGAACTGGGACTCCAACTCGGTTGGGTAGTCCGGTTCCCTTTTCTCACGGTTCATAGTGGTTGTTAACGATATTTACTAATTGGAATGAAACTTATTCAGTTCGTATTTTATTTACAACATGAAAACAGAAATAAAAACACAGATTACTGTAGAAAATCCCGAACACAAAACACAAATCGACAAACGACAAGCGTAAACATGTCATGGAATATTGGAATATGACACGATAATCACGATATGACAATAATGACAAAGCCAATTCGAGAAAAAAAAAATTGCTAGCACAAAAAAAAAACTGTTCGGCTGCAAAATAATGTCAAAAATCGTAAAGGATGAAATATATAGACGCGGATTTCAATTAGAATAATTTATAATCATTCTTTCTTATTGTTTGTAGAAATCACATGAATAAATGTGAGATACGAGAACGGTAATGCTTGTCAAAAAAATAATCCAAAAGGGAATCCACAGAGCAGAGCTTGAAAACGATACCAATTCACATTAAAAGTAACGTTAAGTAACGGTATTTCCGTAGAGATACTTCGATATCGGTATAATTTGGTAGCGTTACTTAGTAGCGTAACATAATAATAACGTTAAAATTTTTGGTAAAAATTACCGGTATTTTTAACGTTATTGTAAAAATAGCGGTAAAAAATTATCGGTATTATTTTGTTATTTTATGCGACGTTGCCAGCCCGTCTCAAAGGCGGCCGCGGCCGGCGTGCGCGCGCGCCCCTCTCACTCTCACACGCTGTCGGCGCTGTTGCCATTTCGTTTGTCGTCTTCATATCTCTCACCGCTCATGGCAGTCGTACGCGCTTACAGAACACGGTGGACCAACCAACCAAGTATATTCTCAAGTACAAGCACAACACAGAATAGCAATGATAAGATAATATCTATTAAACGCGCAAATAGTCGTACGGCAGTCTTAGCGTCGATGCAATCTGACATTCTTTTGCGATTGGACGAGAGCGACGGTAACAAAACTAATTATAACGATAAAATTATCGTTACCTTAGATTTTAACGTTACGTATGTTTAACGGTAAAATGTGCCAGATATACCGGTAAATAATATAACGTTATTTATTAGTTAACGATACCTGCATCAGAAGGCTGTAACGATACCATATTTTTAACGGTATTTCAAGCCCTGCCACAGAGTACATTTTTCTAGAGAATGAATAATGAATCATTGAAATCATTCGCAATCATCTGTCCATAGAGTATAGTACATCTGTCTTTTCATGGTGTCAGATTTCCCGAAAATAAAGCCTCTAGTTTCATAAAAATAACAGAAACAAATAATTCTAACACAAAATGCAGGTAAATTACTGCAAATAGCGTATAACAAGATATTTCAAACATGCGTGTGTGGTTCACTTTGATGTTAAACATGGTGTTTTATTTTTAGAATCCAAATGAGGATACAGAATGGAACGATGTCCTCCGCGCCAAAGGTATCATACCTCCAAAGGAGGCGGAGATATCAGAGGACCAAATAGTTAATATGATAGAGCAGACCATACAGCAGAAGCAGGCTGAAAGTTAGTATAAACATAACACAAGAGGTTATGGTGACAGACACCTGTTGCAGTAACTGATCAAAAAACCTATTAGAATTAGTAATATTAACTATAATTCACTTAAAACTTATAGAATTTCACCCTATTAATAGCATAACTATTTACAGCATCCCTAAAATTGAGCAGTTCAGCAGTTCCTATAATTTTATGGCTGTTCTGTTAACTCTTAAAAGTATGTCTCAAACTAAAACTGGCAGCAATCCTACATAAAACTTTCAAGACCATAGTTTCTTCAATTTAATTAATAACAAATGGATTTTCAGAGGACAAGCAACTATCAGAACTGGATCTAGATGGTCTTGATGAGCTAGAAGACTCTGAAGACGAGGCTGTGATAGAACAGTACAGACAGAGGCGCATTGCTGAGCTGAAGAGACTAGCGGAGAAGCCTCGCTTCGGAGACATCCGGGAGGTGTCCGGACAGGACTATGTGCAGGAAGTCAACAAGGCTGGCGAGGGGATCTGGGTGGTTATACATCTGTATAAACAGGGGTAAGTTGATATAAGTTATAAATTGGATAGTAATATAAATCTTATTCTCAGGTCTTAGGCTACATTTAAAATATGCACGTAAGGAACAGTAAAGATGATTTGAGAGTAAAGATTCATTTACTAGTCAAAGTCAAATAATTTATTTCAAATAGGCACATATATTGCCCCTTCCAAAAGGTAGTTTTCGTATGGAGAAGAATGGGCAAGAAACTCCACCATTACTCTTTTAAAAATGTTTTACAATATTTTGTATACATTAATTATATAATTATATGTGAAGACGATGCGCCTACAGTAAGATTACTGTACTACAAAAAGTAAAAAGAATTATAAATGGAGCAATAATGAATAAATTAATTACCAGATACATGGTGCTCACATATTTACAAAGATTGTAAAAGTATACGATATTACAATAATCCTAACATTGTTACAAGTAGTACTAATAAGTCAGTGCGTGAGTTTAAGTAATGACAGAGTGTAAAAGTCTATGACATACAAATAATAAATAAAAAACTAAATTAGTTATCAGTTTGATTTTGTCCAGACACTAAATCGTCCTATGGAGCAAGACCAGCATGTTTCCAAGCATTCTTATCTTGGATATAATCCTCTAATTTGTAATAAGCTTGTTTACAAAGTGTACTTTTTATATGAGTTTTAAATTTTCTTTCATTTAATTGCAATATATCACAAGGTATTTTGTTATAGCATTTAACGCAGTTCCCCATAAAAGATGTTTGTACTTTAGCTAATCTGAAAAATGGTTGATCTATTTTATCTTTATTTCTAGTATTAAAATTATGTCTATCACTTATTTTATTAAAATATTTAATATTTTATTGAATATTATGTATGTAAGAAAAAACTTAAATCTAGTTTTTTCTTACATACATAATATTCACATAAATGAATTGGCAAGGTACCGTCATGATATTAATCTTTTTAAATAGTTCCCTGAGAGATTCGCGGTGACATAGATTATAAATGGCTCTGACAGCTCTTTTTTGCAAAATAAAAATGGATTCAATATCAGCAGGCCGACCCCACAGTAAAATGCCATACAATATAATGCTGTGGAACTAACTGAAATAGACCAAACTCGCGGTTTCTACATCTGTTAACTGTCGTATCTTTCTAACAGCATAAGCGGCCGAGCTTAACCGCCCCGCAAGAAATTTTATATGAGGTCCCCATTGTAATTTCTCGTCTAGCGTGATTCCCAAGAAAACTGTTTGATTAATAAACTCCAGTTTTTCTCCATTCAATATGATGTCACATTCGCTACTTCTAACATTAGGTAATTTAAATCGAATGCATTTGGTTTTTTTTTCATTTAGTACCAAATTATTGACCGTAAACCAATCTTGTACCTGAAGAATAGAGCTATTCACGTCGTCAAGATTTTGTGAACGTCGATTTATTTTAAAAATCAATGATGTGTCATCTGCAAATAACACCATCTTCGGTTGATTTAGAAGTAATTGGGGTAAATCATTAATATAAACTAAAAAGAGGAATGGACCTAATATCGAGCCTTGAGGAACGCCCATTGCCATTTCAGATCCCAATGAGTGTACGCCGTTTACTTGAACTTTTCTTTTTTTCAGATATGATCTTAGTAAATCAAGAGCTGTATTCCTAACCCCATAGTGCTCTAGTTTCAACAGAAGTGTATCATGGTCGACGCAATCGAACGCCTTCGAGAGGTCGCAAAAGATTCCAATGGCATCTTGTGCTTCCTCCCAGGCGTTAAAAATGTTCTTAATTAGGGTGACACCGGCGTCGGTGGTACAACGCCCTTTGGTGAAACCGTACTGATGTTCATGAAAGATGGAATTTTTATTAAAGTGACGTAACATTTGATTGAGCATCAACTTTTCAAACACCTTACTGAGAACTGGCAGAATTGACACAGGCCTATAATTGTTGGGTTCCTTACTATCACCGGATTTGAACAAAGGAACTACTTTACTGTGTTTCATGAGATCCGGAAAGACTCCTTGGTCTACACTGGTGTTAAATGTGATGAGTAAAGGCTGATTGCTATAATTTACGAACCGTTATTGGTTAAAATTGAGACTTTTGTATGTATACCCATAATGAAGCAAAGACTTCATAGCTTTGCCTAGTAGACCCTCCCATAGGGAAGTAGCTATCACAGGTAAAATTATTTTACGAATCTATTTTTTTATCCAGTTTGGCAATAAAATGGTGTAGTTTTACCAGGCAATATAGGAGCAGCAATTTATTTCTGAGTTTTATTTAAACACAATAAAATAAAACATATCCAAACTCCTAAATGAAGAACTTATTCTTACAATCATCTGCTTTGCATATAATAAACATATCTGTATACTTCTCCTGCAGCATCCAGCAGTGTGCCTTAATCAACCAGTACATGCGCCAGTTAGCAGCAAAGTTCCCGTACACCAAGTTCATAAAAGCAATTGCTCAGACGTGCATCCCCAACTTCCCTGAGAGGAACCTGCCCAGCGTGTTCGTGTACTTCGAGGGGGACATGAAGAAGCAGTTCATTGGAGCTACAGAGTTGAGAGGAACGTCGTTGACTCTTGAAGGTAGGTTGCAATGGACTACAATTTTAAATGAACCAGCATGTTGTTAATTTCTTTCTTTGAATGCAGATTTCAACTAACCAGGCTTATGCATTTAAAAGCTTATTTCACTTAACTTACCCTATTTCACTATTTCTAGATAGGCTACAGTTAAAATGTCTGCCAGATAATTTCATACAAATTCTGTTCCATTTGTGTTATAGATAGAGCCTATCTGGAGACTGATAAATGGGCCCATGGTAAAAATGAAGCCCATAGACAAAGCATGAATTGAGTTTGAGAATTTTCTATAAAGGTTCTTGAAAATCCTCCCTATTAAAATAAAATTAAAATCCTCTCTTCTTCCAGAATTTGAATACATTCTCGGACAAGTGGGAGCAGTGGACTCGAAAATAAAAGATGACCCCAGACCGAAGATTAAGGACAAAATGTTCACCGACCTTGGGTCCAATGACTGGTGATGAATGATAAGGTGGTGATGTGGTGATTAAGGTTATCACCAGTGTGAACTGTCGGCTTTGGTGCGGGTTTATGTGCTTTACTTGCAAATTATTTATTTCGTTAAGTATTATGTAATGAAATAATTTTTATGTAATAATTTAGGAGAGTACCTACTTATTTTATTGTACCAAAATGATGTTAGCATAGAAAATCTTGTCAGGAATTTAAGTTTCATAAAAATGACTGTTTAAATATTATTTTATCATTTTCATTTGTATCACAAAACTGCATTTTCTTGCAAATTAAAATAACTAAGTGTAAATTGAGAATGTCACACAAGTTCCAAATATTTAGAATAGCATTTTTGTATGTTGAGCGTCTAATAAAATGTCTACAATACGTTTCAAAATTATTTCTTTTTATTATCATTATTTACAGGAAATACTATAATATAGATCTAAGATTAAGAAATTCGTTTAATACAAAAGGATTTCTTGAAATAAAACATTGGTTTATGGAGGTCTTATCACACTTGTTACTAGGTACCCGAAAGGGAAGTCAGTGATTTAGACTATACCAAAATTTCGCGAGTAATGATCATTGGTCTCATTTACCAAATCCATACATGATGACATAGATTCTTCTAAAGTGAAGATATTATTATAAATTCTTCTATCGTCATACATCGATTACTAGCCGAAAGACAATTAGAGATCTGGGACTTAAGGGCCCACATTCATGTTACTACTGTTCAAATCTATCATAAATTTGCAAACTGCCAGAATACGCTTGGTCGGCTTGTACTCTGCTGTCAAGTTAACATCCTCGATGCAAGTTGATTGTGGCGACGCACTTAGCGATGCAGGGCTCCACGGGGTGGCGCGACTTAAGCCCCAGGTCGAACACCCTCATCAGGACCTTAGCTGCGTGCTCCTGCATGCCTACCACCAGTTCCGGTAACTTGTCTAGTAAGGACTGCGTTACTTCTGGCTGATGGGAGTCTAGACATTCTAGGACTGCTTGGAGACCTGAAAAGAATAATGTAACGCTAGATTTGATTTGACCAATGAGCGCGCGCGGTGCTGGAGTTGGCCGTCACATGGTACCAACCTATTTTCCGAGAGGTTGTAAACAGGAGGATGATGATGACGATGAATATTGTTTATATCATATATACGTCAGTCAAGATGTCAGATGTTACACAGCGTATGCGACTACTGTAAGGCTCGCTCGTTTGTTTCTTTATTTAAGCGCCTGAATAAAGTTTTAGAATAACTGATTTTCTTGAAAACTGTTTATTTTGTTACCTATTTTAACGTGCTGCTAACCAAAGGTTTGGCAACTGACTAATTACTGACTAACTTAACTTTATAATTTTTTGCTATAATTCAATTGACCTGCGAACCTCAAATAATAAATTGATGAATAGCCTTTTACTGCACAGTAAAGCCCCTAGGTTTTTTGAAAGGGGCATAAATCATAAATGTGTCTTTCTGAATACTGGTAATGTTAAATATCGTACCGGGTGTAGTATCGGTGACGGCAGGCAGCAGCTTGGCCAGCAGCGACAGCGCGGTGTGGCGCAGCGGCGCGTGCGCAGCCGCCGCGTGCGGCGCCGCGCCGCGCAGCACGGCGCCGGCCCACGCCGCGCCGCCCCACGCGCCGCCGCGCCGGGAGCCCCACGACTCGATCTCCTGCAACAGATTATTGCCAAAATCAAAAGTCATGTTCAAATAAGGCTGAGAGTCAGCACTTTTTGACCGAAATAATTACATAAGACAGTTCCCAAAACCCTTCACCACTTCCTAGTGTTTTAGCTGGTAAGAAATGGCGCAATACCTCCCCAGTAGCATGTCTCTCTATTATACTAGAGAACATTGAAGTCAATAATTTAGATACAGCTCACTTCCAAGCAGTAATCACTTCCAATACACAGGTACAAGTACAGAAGATTCACTCCGCAAAATCGTTCAAATAAATAGCGACTCTTCCCACGACACAATAAAGTGCAATTCAAGTCGCACGGCGCTAATTGTAATAACCTACAGTTATATTCTCCTAGAAGTTGCCTCTCTTTCGCGTAACTCTTACATTCTAACTCCGTTACGCTCACTGAATAGGGAATATGCATGTGATTCAAATATGGGTCAAATATTTTTTTTAATAAACTATATTACTTCAGAATTATACCTTATATTAATTTTTTTAAAGTCCCAAATAACTGGGTAATTCAAATACTTGAAAAGCTAGGAGTGGATGTGACGTAACGATCCGGGATAACAATCTAAATGTCAATGTCAAGTCAATCAACAAGTGTCAAGTCAATGTCAAACACTCCTACAAAAAGGAGTTTTTGACGTTGACTTGATGGTTGCTTGTTTATTTTCACGGACTGTGACGTCACCATACCAAGCGCGCGAAATGGAGGGCGTTTAAATAGCCCGGATCGGTTGGATATATTTTTTTTTTTCTAAGTAAGTACTTTAAATTGCTTTTTCGCCGTCGAATTTTTTTTTTACTATTATTCTACGATGTAAACTATCGAATAAAAATATTTAAAAAATACATGTATATTCCCTATTGGCCCGTCATACTAAAGTGCGGAGTGTCCCGGCCGACCAATAGCTTAACTCTTGAGTGTGCACTGACCTGCAGCAACCAATGCAGGTTGTCGGGCGAGTCGTAGCGCCGCTGCAGCGCTTGCAGCGCTAGCGGCGGCGGCGCGGCCGACGCGGGCGCCTGCACCTCCGCTGCCTGCAGCGAGGACAGCGCTGGCGTGTTGCTGTATACAAAAATGAATTTTCATTGTCATTCATTTATATGGTTTCAGTTTTTAAACTAACGCAATAATCATTTGACAGTCGTTAGTCATTACCGAGGGCTCTCGTGCTACCCAGTAACTGGGTCGTGGAGTTCAGATAGGCAGCCATGTAAGATAATTTAGCTGCATCAGGTAAGATTGGAAGCCGACCCCAACACAGTTGAGATAAAGCTAGGCAGATGATGATGTACTACTTACGCAATAGTGTCCTTATGCGCGTGCAGCAACGCGTTAGCTAGCTGCGGCCTGCACGCGAGGTAGCGCCGCAGCAGCGCGCCCACGCGGTGCAGCAGCGAGCACACGCCGCTGCCCTGCTGCGTGCGCGCCATGGTGAGGAAGCATTCCAGGATACTATGCACTTCCGCACTGGACAAATTTTATAATTTGGTAATATTGACAAGTTCATCAAAATAGCGGAATATTTGACATTTATTCTCAATGTTGGCAACTTTCATAATGCACGGCCTTAAATACGTACGTATTATCGGGCGCGAACAGCTCGCGGTCGGGCAGCACCTCGAGCGCGGCCAGCACGTGCGCGTGGTGTCGCGCGGCGGGCGGCCCGGCGCCCCGCAGCAGGGCCGCGGCCAGCCCCAGCGCGCGCGCGCCCGCGCCGCCCACGCGCGCCCACACGCCGCGCACGTCCGCCTCCATGCGCCACAGTCTGCGCGGAGGAGAACACTCATCCAATTAATAATTTTTTTAAATTTATTCTCTAACCGAAACAGACAAAAAAACCGTTGTCACTCAAACCATGGATAGTTGACTTAAATATAAAAATAAATAACCGAGTCACAACAAAAAAAAAACATAATTATCATTAAAAGATTTAAAAAATCTAGCCGACACGGTCCACAAATTCATGGATAAGCGCCCCTCCTACCTACCTACATAACACATGAATAAATACACAATAGGGGTCGCGCTCATGGCCGGTCAGGCCTCGTCCCGCGCCCACCACCCATGTTGTGACGTAAGCTCTATGCCCTAGAGCGTGATGGTGAAATACGCTTGTGGTAAAATGTAGATTATCTTTTGAAAAAAAATTGTGATTTTCCATTGATTTACGTTCTATAAATGAAACCAAACCACTGGTTTCAAGGATAACGGTGTTTACCCTAACACCCTGTATAGTTTAAACGGCAACCAGTAACATAGGATTCTTTATATACCGAAAAAATGCAAGGTTTCTGTAATCCTGAAGAACCGTAACGCGGCCTGTTTTTAGCACTCGCTAGGAAGAGCTAGCAACTAACTCCGACTCCTTGACAAAAGTGCCTGTAAATGATATAATTGAAATAAATGTTTATAGTTAGCTTACTTGTGCTCCAGCTCCTTGCTGTGCGGATGCGGCGCGGCGATAGCGGTGAGCAGCGCGTGCGACACGCGGTCTGTGGCGCTGGTGGCGCGCGCCGCGGCCTGGCGCAGCTCGGGGCCGGCCCGCAGCGGGCTGTGCGGCCGGCTGCGCGGGCCCGACTGGCTCAGGAGGGGCAGGATCTTTGGCACCTAAAGGGTATTAAGACGAAGTTTCTTTTTATTTCTTGAAATTATTCAGGTTAACTACAAAAACTTAGTGTCCAATGTACGTAAACTCCCTACTTCTAAGTAATGTTTAACAGTCGTTTAACTTTGATATACATAATTTTCTGATATCAAAGTTTATGTCATCTTGAAAAGTTTATGTACAGCTAAGAATACTTTTGCTTCACTATTGCAGGGTGCTTGAGCCTTGTACAGTCACGGACTTTAATTGATGAGCCACCTTCAAACTTTTCAATTTTACTGTTTCATACATTCACGAGATTAAACGATTAAACACGAACTCAAATCGCAAGGTCGTAAACAAGATGACAAATAAATTACTTTTAATCGGAAATATCCATAGAGGTTGACTAATAAGTTCTCAATGATAAAAATAAATACAATGTTGCATTAAGTTTATCCAATCTATTTGATACCGACCTCCTTTGAATCATAGCTCATTAACTCGATAATTATGAAAACATAACTGAAGACAGTGACAGTTGAAATATCAAGATGACAAATAAATTAGTTTTAATCGGAAATAGTCTTATCCATAGAGGTTGACTAATAAGTTCTTAATGATAAAAATAAATACAATGTTGCATTACGTTTATCCAATCTATTTGATACTGACCTCCTTTGAATCATAGCTCATTAACTCAATAATTCTGAAAATTTAACTGAAGACAGTGACAGTTGAAATATCGATGTCAGAGAATTTCTCCGTACGCTAACGTTACTGTCGCAACAGTAACCTAGCAACAATTGTTTATCGTTGCTAGGTTACTGTTGCTAGACCTGCAATTGGTTAACTTTGAGTAGTCACTGCTGTCAAGTTTGTAGTTCTGCTCTCAGGTTAGCCAACCGGTAAAGATATGAAATATAATTTTCTTCTTCTAACACGAAGACATATGACTTTGCGTGTCGGGAACCGAATAAACCCGATTTGCATTACACGGCTAAAATACGAACAGTGCCAGGTGGCTCATCAATTAAAGTCCGTGACTGTACATTAGAAATTAATTATTACAATCACCGCAGCCGTTGCAGACTACAACTTTGCTATTTTCATGAACCACCTATACTTCGTCGTGGGCATAGTATACCATAAATAGAACATTAGAAGTTGACCTTCATGTACAGCAGCAGCAGCAGCAGCGGGTCGTGCAGCTCGGCCGCGGCGGCCACGGCCAGCAGGCCGGGCGCGCCGGGCGCCGCCCGCAGCAGCAGCGCCAGGCGCGCGTCGGCGCGGCGCCGCGCGGCCGAGGCGCTGTCCGCGGCTTCTATGATACGAGCCTCTTCGGCTACGTAGCGCACGAGGACTCCCAGCTGTGGGGCGTTAAGGGAAGATGAATTAGTAGTAGGCAATGATATTATAAGTAAGAAGAGATAGATACAGGTAGCGGCACGTAAGTCTAGCGCTGACCGTTGATGCGCAAAGGTCGAAAATAAGGTGTCTTGGGGGAGTGAAGGGGACGCGCGCGCGCGTGCGTAAGCGATGATTGGCTCTCCAGTCGAACTCTGCCCGCGCACCGATACGACGCCCCGCTCACTTCTGGTGTATAGTCGCGTTCTAAATTGTATTGATTGTTATTACCGTTGTTGTTTTCTGTTAAGTTTGAGTTTGTTTTTTATTGACAGTTTTAATTAATTTTGTGTTTATTTGTGATTTTAAAGTTTTTTTTAGTGGAAGGCGTGCTACCCCTATCTGTATTTTTAATAAAAATTGTCAAGCTTTTTTTAAATTTTATTTCTCCCTCCCCATATTAGTGATGAGACTAGTTAACGAACTAGCTTAGATATAAAAGAAAGACAAAAAAAACACGTTCTTTATTAGTAAGGATTAATGTAATCAATTTGTAGAGATAACAATTGCGTGCGCGACAGTACCTATGCGCAGCTACCCCCTCCACGTTTCGTTCACCGCTAGACTTATGTGCCGCGACCTGTATATGTTATACACGCTCCGAAACTGACCCGTCAAAATTTGGCTAATTACCCACCATTTTCTTCGTCTTGTCTCTTTTTCGCTCCCGTTATTTACGACATGCCGCCTTATTTCTGCGTGTCATCTAATATAGTGACATTATACCATTTTTGAAGATGGAATGTTGGGTATGTAACCTATCTACGTCTTTTTACTTATAATATTATTGGTATTACAGTAGGGTTTATTTTTGGAGTTCACTGGTAAAATCGTCACGTAAGGATAAAGAGTTATGCCCCCTCCATGCGACTTTAATCGCATGGAGCGACTCTCTCTATCTTCTTCAATTATATACGAATGTGCGTGCGTGCGAGTGTCCCGTAACTTCGTTCCCGACGGGGGTCCCCCTTCTTTCAAAATCTGAGAGACTGGTGATCAAAATTAAAAGTTAAAAGGTCCTAAGACTATCTGCCTACCCCTAATGCCCCGTCTCATAAATTCACCCTGTATAAAATATAAATAATTATATCACATTTGGAATATTGGATTCCTTTGGCGTAATTAGCTAAATTAGTGAGTTGGCTCATTTTAGCAGAACTCAGTCCAAAAGTGCCGATAATAAAATATTTTCTAACCTGCTGATGATCAAGCCGCAGCGTGTCATCGGGCACGTAATGCTTGGGCGTGGCCTTGTCCCGTCCCTGCCACACGCGCGGACTCTCTATGAGAGTTTCTGCAAAGTCCAGCACTGCACTCGGTGACCAGCCACTGACCAACAAATTGTAGGGTAAATATACTTTATCTACATTCAAATACACAATGTGAGGGACATTGATGCGCAAACTGTTATCAATATCATGAATTCAGCTCATGATTTTAGACTCTCTTCTGATCTGACAGTCGCTAATCGGCGTCATTATTTTTTAAGTAATTTACTGGCAACATTACCCTTCCGGCTGCAGAAGTGTGGTGAGGCAGTAGTGCAGGGTCCTCCAGGAAGCGCGGTGCGCCAGCAGAGTCACCAGCAGCGGCCGCCAGGGGGCGCAGCCCGAGCGGAACATTAACTGCATCTGTGCACATAAGTTATAACATTCAGATGTGGAATTATTGCGAAAAATCACCAGCTGAGTGACTCAAAAACGTGAATTCGGTATCTTTTTTGATGCAAATTTTATAGAAAACCTTTTTGAGAGTTAGGTTTTCTAAGCATTTTTACATCTTAATTAAAATAAGACCACATAAACAGCACTTTGATTGCGTAATACACGATCAATCAAAATCGGAATCAGTTTGAAACAAATGCCTATGGCATTAAGTCAGTATTAAATAAATAAACAAATTCCTAACAAATTGCGTCATAAGTTCGAAAAAAAATCTGCTCAACAACGTAAATGACGTAATGAATGTTGTTGAACTGTCAAAATTAAACAGATTAGTCTTGATCGGTTTCGAAAATAAGTTACGCTAATATATTGCAGTTGTCATGTACAGTCACGGACTTTAATTGACGAGCCACCTTCAAACTTTTCAATTTTGCAGTTTCATACATTCACGAGATTACACGATTAAACACGAACTCAAATCGCATGCTCGTAAACAAGATGACAAATAAATTACTTTTAATCGGAAATAAGCCTTATCCATAGAGGTTGACTAATAAGTTCCCAATGATAAAAATAAATACAATGATACCGACCTCCTTTGAATCATAGCTCATTAACTCGATAATTCTGAAAACTTAACTGATGACAGTGACAGTTGAAGTAACGATGTCAGAGACGTTACTTACGAACTTTTCGAAATGCCTTTTAATATTTATCCGTACGCTAACGTTACTATCGCAACAGTAACCTAGCAACGATAAACAATCGTTGCTAGGTTACTGTTGCTAGACCTGCAATTGGTTGACTTTGGGTAGTCACTCTGCTGTCAGATGCTGCTGTGTAAAGATATGAAATATAATTTTCTTCTTCTAATACGAAGACATGAGTTTGCGTGTCGGGAACCGAATAAACCCGATTTGCATTTTTTTTTTTTTTTTTTTTTTATGTTAGCCTATACTGTCCCACTGCTGAGCAAAGGCCTCCCCCAAATCCTTCCAAACATCCTTTTCTAGGGCCACCTCGATCCAACCCTTGCGGTACGCGTCTAGATCGTCCCTCCATCTCTTCCTGGGCCGATTTGCATTACACGGCTAAAATACGAACAGTGCCAGGTGGCTCATCAATTAAAGTCCGTGACTGTACATTTCAAAAAGTCCTAAAAACATTGTGGAGTGCACAGAAATATAGATATTACTCTGTCAAGACAGAAGTGTGTGGAAAAGGGAAACCTGTGGGACATAACGGGCTAAATAGACTAATAGAATAGATAGATAGTGTACCTGTCGTTGTCTCTGGTCGCTGGGCCCCAGGGCTTCGCGCTGTAGTTCTGACATCCAGTCCAGCAGGAGGCCGACGCCCAGGCCTCCGCGAGAGAACACGTGGACAGGGCCTGATGTGCCGTCCTCGTGCTTTATCTGAGGATATGAAGGACTTATTTAGAACTAGCTGTTGCCTGCAGTTTCACTCATTTCTCAGGGGAAATGTACAACGAGAATATTCTTACTTTGCAGTCTTAAAAGGGCTAAGACTGAACACAGACAAAAATATTGCTTTTAGATTTCGTAATGCCCTTTTTACTGGAATTATTAATTAATATTTTAGTCATCATCTGCCTAGCCTTTTCCCAAATATGTTGGGGTCGGCTTCCAGTCTAACCGGATGCAGCTGAATACCAGTATTTTACATGGAGCGACTGCCTATTCGACCTCCACAACCCAATAACTGGGTATTACGATACCCCTTGGTAATACTGGTTGTCAGACTTTCGAGCTTCTGACGAACCGTAACGACTGTCAAAGATCCACAAATGACAGCCGGGACCAACGGCTTAACGTGCTTTCCGAGGCACGGAGGAGTCTCGGTATGTAAAGATGGACCCATCCACGGACCAACCCCGGCAAGTGTAGCTTAAGCTGATGGATCGTCCCATTCGGCTGTTATTACTTAGCCACGAGCTCGAGATATATTAAATTAATATTTTAGTGCACTTATAAAAAAAAAAAAACAGGTAAATATTTGACAGCTGTTTGTTACATTGACACCAAAAATGCATGCTCTTAACGAGGACTGAACCAGGCCCTATGTGAATTACCTTGGACTCGTAGTGCCCCTCCTGGTTCTTCTCCAGAATGTGCGTGATGACGTCCACGATGACGCGCGTGTCCTGGTTGGTGATGATACGGTTGCCCAGGGCTTCTAGCGTGCTGGGCGTTGAAGACTCCAGGGCTAACAACGAGATGACAAAATAGTTATTTTTGCAATTCAATGGTGTTGCTTGAACGAGCGTTTATTGAGTTGTCGGCCAGACCAAGTGTTGTTGTAATTTGCTCAAAATGCCATGTGTTAGTTAGTAATTACTAGCGTCACCTATAATGTGCGGTGTCGGTTCATATTCATATTCATATTCATTTATTTGCATACCATAATGTGAATTAAGTTGTTACAAATAGGCTTAAGGGCGGGTATGAAGCAAAATTGCCTGTCTTCAATTTGATTTTTCATGAAATTGATAAGACTTAGGTGTAAAATAAAAATAGTATGAGTAACTACATGATATTTCCAAACTTTTTGTGGAACAGAAACACAAAATATTAAAATTTTCTCGATAAAAAAATATCACGAAGTTACCTCTAATTTTCACGTATTTTCGATTTGTACTTAAAATGCTAATGCCTATTATGATAAAAATTAGATGATTATATGTATTAAAACAAGGCAAAAAAAATTGTGTAGGCTTTTTTTTTAATTCCTTTTATTTTTGGTTTTATTACGAATCAAAGCTTGTAGGACTTACGACGTTCTTAGTTCGTGGAAGAAGCCATCTTCCGTCGCACATTACGGGAACTTCAAGCATATTTTTGTTTCACAAATCAATCGGCGTCGCTCTGTTGAGACGAGAGGACTACGCTCAAATTTTTAGCTGCGCTGAGATATTATTTATTTTCGTAAAATCACATTCCACAAAAGAAACTGAGACATAGAAAACATGAAAAAAACACTAAAACCACTTCCAAAACGAATATTACAAGTGTTATTGATTGATAAATAAATAAATACCGAGTCTAAATAAACATATAAAATACATTGTTGATATTTGAAAACTCAAGATGACATACATTTTATTTGACAGATTTTTGACTGGTATAGTAGCACGGAGTATAGAAAGAAGTAGGTAAAACTAGCGCCATTGCTCTGTATTGCGGTGAATTTTCTTGCGGAGATAATTTACAACATAGCCAACGAGCCCATTCTACGTTCATTTGAAAGTTCGCACTGGAGATTTAAATCTTATTGCGATTTACTCAGGATCCAAATTCGTTTACTCCCACTTTTTTTGACAAACTTCTTGTAAGGTGACCCTTAGACGAACAATTGGAGCGACTGACCGCCCCTAAATAAAACTTGTTTAGAATAATACCTTTATTCTTCGGTTATTGGTATAACGAACGAACTCGAACAGATTCCGTATGACTCCAGATTTTTAATTTGTCTATCCGTGATGTCTTGTTTATATCTCTTTAGTTGACTTTTTTGTCGTAGTTGGGTTTTAGTTTTTACCTGACTACGGCGAAGCAAAAAGGAGTCTTATAATTTTGACCGGTTTCTATGTATTTATCTATGTCTGTTCCCACATATTATCTTCTAAAAGACTCATCACAATTTGTCAAATGAGGTATCGTTGGAAGCTTCTTGATCGTCCGCTGGTCATAGGCTATATGAAGACACATTAAATTGAAAATGGCGCCCTTTAGGTGACATATCATGAACAACAAAAAATATTTTTTAATCATACCATGTTGGGTATCAAATGAAAGGTTTTAATTAGCACATTTCAAAAATATATATTATAACCCCTTAAAAAGCAGCGACAATCAAGACGTATATTGCCATATGTTTATGTTAACGCGTGGGATGTTAACTGCCGCTTCACGCGCCGCCGCACCGTAAACAGAAAAACCGTCAGATGCGCCGCGTGACGCCACACTGCACGCGACGCGCCACGCCCCGCGTCTCCGTAACTGAGGCCTAAAGCAACTTGGCATGTTTTCAAAGCTACAATTTCAACATTTACAAAGAGGGACCATACTAAACTTTCTACTAAGGGACTAGTTATAACAAGCGCCCGAGACGCGCATTTTGTACGCTGCGTTTCGGGCGCTCAATAAAATTGTATGACTTCCTATGTAACAAATTATATCAAGCGCTGCAGTCTAAGCGAGCGCCCATGCCGGGCGCCGTTAGGCCTGCACATGTCGCAACTTGCCACTCTCAACTTGCATCTCCGTTGTGCGATTTACAAATAAGACTGGGAGAAGATATGCCGCGGGCATTGCTGCTACGTGCGCCGCCGTGATGAAACGCCGCGTGTGACGCGGCTATGCCATTCGCGGGCTCCGCCGCAAAAAACGCTCCATTTCAAACAAACGCGTGTAAAATCGCGTCTCCGTAAACGCACTCATACAACGCTATATGTTTGAATTCAGTGCGAACCGCGCCGCCCAAAGCCACGCGCGGCTCCTCGCGTCTCCGTAAATGAAGCCTAACTGTGCCCTTGACGCTTGGACGCGAGTTCCTTTTTCACTATTTTTCCTTGTCATTTTCTCCGCATTAGTAATAAACTTAAAAGAAACACGGTTCAAAAGTTACAACAAAATGTGGAAATCTTGTTGCGTTTGACGAGCGTCCAAAACGCGCCGGGCGCGCGCCCAAAACACAGCGCAGGTACTGAGCGCGTACCTCGAGCCCTTGTTATAATTAGTCCCTTTGGTACTTTGGCACCCATTTACATAGATGAATAGATGTCAATTCTTTTAGTGGTGAAGCCGACAATCCTACATTTATTTCTTTTGTACAGAACTCGGCCTCTTTTTCACATGTTTCAAATGTTTTCGAAGGGGATTGTTCGCGTTTGGCGCAGGAAAGGTTTTCATGACTCTTGCCATATTCGTTGCACAATACAGTGCAAAATTCATTATACGAATATTATTTTTTACTTGGGTATCACTTTGCACGATCCTCCAAAGAGAGAAATCCACGATATAGCATTATATTTATTACTTGGTAACACAGTTTTCCACAAAGACGTCATGAGGTACAAATTGTACAAGGTCCTAAATAAAATTTGGTAACATTTAAATTTGAACTTTTTCACGTCAACATTGAGTTTCTAGTTCCAAAACATGAACATGATCCATAGTTCTGAATTCAAGCTTAGCGTATCGTATAAGCAAAATAAACTACAGAAGATTGAAATTCGAATTCTATAAACGCCAGACGAAAAGTTTCTGCTGGCGGGAAGGCATTGTGTTTTGTTTTCGTCGTGTTTAATGAGAGGGGTAGGTAAGGGTTGCGCGGGTGAAATATGATTTTTTGCTGTCAAACTACTCCCCCTTAAAGCTAAGATACAATTATGGACCCTGTAAGGGCACAGCAAAATAGGTAACAAAAATTAATTAATAAACATTCTAATTAAATTAAATAATAACATTTACAACATGGATAATTCTCATTAAATATATTAAATGTATTTAAATTAGAAATAAACAATATTTATTGTTTATTTTATATTATATGTGTGAATGTACCTAATTGGCAGATGTAATTGGTAAATTTAGGGAAAATGTCAATTAAATATTTTGCCATTCCAGTCACAGTTTATCATTCATGTATTCATTTATAGTATAGTAACTTTTATTTATTAGAAATAGCTTCAGTTTATTACTAAACATATTATATTTATTTATATTCTTAAGATGTTCCGGTAGTTTATTATACAGGGTGTTAGGGTAAACACCGTTATCCTTGCAACCAGTGGTTTGATTTCATTTATAGAACGTAAAATCAATGGAAAATTACAACTTTTTTTTTCTTTTTTTTTATTCTATATTTTACCACAAGAGACGCAAGTTCGTTGTCCTATGCGCTAGGGCAACGAACTTGCGTCTCAACACGGGCGGGAGGTACGGGATGTGAACTGACCGGCCGCGAGCGCGACCCCTCCCTCAGTCAGTCAGCTGTTTCACTAGAGAGCACGGTGTCCGATAGAAACTTTTTAAAATCTTTTAATGAAAATGACGTTTTTTTTTTGTTGTGTTCGGTCATTTATTTTTATATTTAAGTCAACTACCCATGGTTTGAATGACAAGACTGTTTACCCGTACAGCCTGTATATTTTTATTGACATTACATGTGTACTTGATGAATGCATTTTAAGTACCAAAATCATACGTTTTATTCTACCGCATACATCAAAACCAGCTGAAGAAACCGGATATCTAAAAGCCCACAACTGTCCGCAAAACACTGAAGCTTGTACTTGTCTGTCATTGACGATGGTAGAATCCATAAAATATCTCGGTGTGTTCGTCGACGAAAAACTGGACTGGACCACTCATTTGGAGTCATTAACTGCTCGCACCAGAAGACTTATATATATATTTAAAAACCTAAGATTTCGGCGGATAAAGATACACTCCGAATGGTTTACTTGGCCTTGTGCCAATCAATCCTGACGTACTGTATCCCGGTGTGGGGAGGAACTCATAAAACTGAGCTATTAAAGCTTGAACGAGCTCAAAGGGCTGTGCTAAAAGTAATTCACTTTAAACCACGCGACTACCCTACATATATGTTATATTCAGAATGCAATGTCCTAACTGTTAGAAAACTGTTCATCGTAAGATCCATTCTCCGAAAGCACTCTATGATCTCGTTCAATAAGCTGCTAGTCAGTCAGCGGCGTTGTGGCTTTCCTTTATGTCCAACAGTCTCTTGTAGGACTGCTTTCGCAAGACGACAGTTTAATGGCCTAAGTGCTAGGCTCTATAATAAAGCCCACAAACAATTAAATATCTACGCCCTGACTAAGTATGAGGTAAAACACAAGCTTAATTCCTGGCTACAGACGTTAACATATGGTGATACCGAGGAGCTTTTAACCACTGTACAGTAAAGTGAGATAGTTTTACATCCACACTATGGGCCTCTAAAAACTAAAATCTAAAAACTAACACACTGACGCTCACGCGCACGCACACTCACACACACACACCCTCACACACACTACCAGATACACATACACACACACACACACACCCTCACACACGCGCATTTTTATTTTTATTTTTGTCCTTAAGAGCCCCTATCAATTTCGCGGTCTAAAAACAGAAAATTCCAGTTTTTGCGGAGCCAATGTCTCAATATCCTTAAGATACCTGTTTTGTTTTTAAATGCAAAATTATTCATCACCTATTTAACTAGTAAGTTGTCTAATAAAATTAAAACTAACTACTCAATATAAATTACGAAAAATAAAAATCTAACACACGTTTTTACGTAAGCGTGAAACACCTGGTTTTTCAATTGCTTTCATAGCTTACTGGTAGCAAATATCAATCTGAGAAAAATCCTAAATACTGGGCATATAGTATATTAGTAAGGCGTCAGATCATTTTTCCAAAGTTTATTGAATTAGTACTTGAAAAAAAATGTGATCCACGCTGAAAAAACGCAATAATACCATGTGCAAAATCGTCGTCTACGCGTAAGAATTTGTTACATATTAACATTTAGTATTAAATATTTTAAAATTTGAGTTATTTATCTACCAAATTCAGTTTTTATATTTTATTTTTGACTACTAATTTAATTATAATAAAAGATCTAAATAATGCCTTATAAACCGATGCGCTCGCTCGACGCAATCAGTCGCGCCCGAGGGCTTCTCGACGTCGGACCTGTGTCGCCTGTGACGTTCGCCGCTGCCGCCGCTCCCGACGTAATTCGCGGAATCGGGCGTACTTTTGTACTAGAGCTAACCAGTGTTGAGACTGTGAGTACCTATATAATGTATGGTGTCACACTTTGTGATTTGCTAATGATATTTATACATATTAATGTTTTGTATTAGACTTACAGTAAAATTGTGTTTAATTTTTAGAAAATGGGTCGAGTAAGTGAACTATATTATCACGGAAGAATGAAAGCTAATAAAAAGAAAAAAGTTGAAAGAACACGGAAGGCACGTGCAGTTCTTAGGTAAATAATAATTTTTGCCATCATCTTACTAATTAAGAAAATTGTTGTAGTTTACTATTATTTCTTTAATCTAATAATGTGTTAATTATATTTGTAGAGAATTAAATAGGCAGAAATCTGCCGAAAATCAAATATTACCTGGAACATCATCGATGAGCGAAAAGGATCGGGACACACGGTAATTCTTTTTTACCCAACTACGGCGAAGAAAAAAGGAGGGTTATGATTTGACCGGTATGTATGTATGTTCATCTGTTCCCTCCTATCTTCTAAACCACTCGAGCGCTGGAACCAGTGACTTTAACTTAAGTTTTCACTTTGCGTCCAGCGCTCGGTGTGGTAACACGTCGCGTTCTGGTTTGCAATTGGTCAATCGTCATCCTGAGGATGCCTCGTTGAGAGGTGAAACACGTGTCGATTTCTTACGGGGTTTTTATGACTCTTGGAGAATAGTCAAGCGGAATAGGTAACTTAATATAATTATTTACGTCTATTGTATTTTACTTTCATTTTTTACATAGTAATAATTATAGTTACATATATCACGAAAGTTTCATCATTATCAACAACTGTCTGTAAGAAATTGAATACTATATGTCTATCATTATTTTCAGTTACACTAACATACAGGATTCACCAACCTCGTTATCAGTAGGTGAAAAGAGGGAAACAAGGTAATTTTTCAACTATCATAATTATTGATCAGACTAGTAATTTGGGCTACTTTTATCTTAAAAAAATAATAAGCGACCACGCGGGCGAAGCCGCGGGCAGCAAATAGTTTGAAATAAATTAATAGTAGGTATTTTTATATTCTATAGGGATGAAAAGGAAAACAAGTCACCAGGGAGTTCAGAAACATGGTCACTTACAAAAAAAACAAAACCACGGCAGTATGTATATTTCAAACATATTCATCGTTCACTACTAGTAAATGGGTACTGTAATGTGTCTTAGTTGTATGGGTGTATCAAAAGGACTTGATATTTTTTAAAGGGGGCCGGTACCCTATAAAAATTTCATGTCCTTTTGCTACCCAGTACCCAGGATTATAATTATAGATATCATATCCGATTATAATCTATCTCAGTGTACCAAGTTCCATGTAAATATGTTTAGTCTTATTATTATAATTTTAGAACATGGATGTAATTCAAGAAACGCCTCTCCCAATGGACTTTGATGCTCTTGATGATTCTTTAGAAGAGTTAGTCGTGGAGTTGGATAAAGTACGTACTTACTTCTCTTTGTATCAAATTAGAATAAAAAGCTCGAATCATTTATTTATTTGTCTACACACTATATACAGGGTGTTAGGGTAAACACCGTTATCCTTGCAACCAGTGGTTTGGTTTCATTTATAGAACGTAAAATCAATGGAAAATTACAACCTTTTTTAAAATTTTTTTAGATCTTAATTTTACCACAAGAGACGCAAGTTCGTTGCCCTATGCGCTAGGGCAACGAACTTGCGTCTCAACACGGGCGGTGGGTACGGGATGTGACCTGACCGGCAGCGAGCGCGATCCCTCCCTTAGTCAGTCAGCTGTTTCGCTAGCAAGCACGGTGTCAGATAGAAACTTTTTAAAATCTTTTAATGAATTAACGTTTTTTTTTTGTTGTGTTCGGTCATTTATTTTTATATTTAAGTCAACTACCCATGGTTTGAATGACAAGAGTGTTTACCCTTACAGCCTGTATTATTGATTGTACTACAATATAGGAAAGGTGTGATCACAGGTTATGATCAAGTACCTACCGATATGAACAACTTTACTATGGGGACCAACTCTGAAATCGAAGAAAATATCACTTGTTCCATAGATACGAGTATTAGTCGAGCGGGCATTGAAATGTATAAAACAGCAGATTTTTTTGGCAATTTCGAAGTTGGTCTCATATTAAAAGTTGTCCTCATAATATCTGACTACCTTTCTGTTTTACCGGTTTTACCTAATTATTAAATAACAAACAACTAATATTTTTTTCAGTCTGTTCCAGCTACGCCAATACAAATAGAAGGAAGAAGAATAATTGACTAGCAGTTCTTTTTCGACCAACTCGTTGCTATTGCTAAACACTCTATAAAATTTGGATGTCAAATGAGCTATCTGAAAACGATTGAGGAAAAGCGACATGGTTTCTCATCAAAATTTGTATTGCGTTGTTCTATGTGTGGAAGTATTTTTTATCTAAACGCTTGCAAAGAAGAAGAGAGTGAAATGGACATTAATCATTCTGTTGTTTCTGGTACAATTATGACAGGATGTGGCCGGGCAAATCTTAATGAATTAGCCTCCTCTATGAATTTGCCAACAATGAACAATAATATTTATTCAAAATGTCATAAACATCTTCATGACTGGTGGAAATCAACCGCCGAACATACGATGAAAGAAGCAGCTGCTGAAGAACGTGCTCTAGCTCCTGAAAAAACCCCCTCTGGAATACCAAAGATAGCCGTGACGGCAGACGCGAGTTGGTGTAAACGATCCTACCGCACAAATTATTCATCGTTGGCAGGTGTAGGTGCCATAATAGGCGTTAATTCAGGAAAAGTATTGCATATTGCTGTAAAAAATAAGTACTGTATAGTATGTGTGCGTGCAATCAATAAAAAACAAAATCCTCCTGAACACCAATGCAATGCTAATCATAAAGGATCTTCCACAAGTATGGAACAAGCGGCGATAGTAGACGGCTTCAAACAGTCTGTGGATGTCCATAATTTAGTGTATGCTAAACTGATTGCAGACGGTGACGCGAGTACTTATAAGAACATTTTGGAAAGCCGACCCTATCCAAATATTAGCGTTGAAAAAATTGAGTGTTCTAATCATTTATTACGAAACTATAATGGAAAGAATTTGAACTTGACGAAGGATACATCGATTCCTATAGCTGAACGAAAACTTCTCAATAGTGATCGCCTGAAACGTTTACGGATAGCCGTAAAATCAGCAGTTCGTTATAGGACAGCTCAAAACCTGTCTTTGTCAGCCAAAATAAAGTTTTTACAAAATGACATTTTAAACAGCCCGAAGCACATATTTGGGGAACACACTAATTGCGAAGACTATTTCTGCACCACAGAAAAAAAACTGGAACCGAACAATGTACCCAAAGCTAACACATTGATGCAAAAATTGAAGGCGAATGCATCCAGTTTGGCATATCATGCTCGAAGCCTCCTGTATAACTTGAATAATAACAGAGCGGAACAGTTTAATGCTATCGTCGCAAAATATATAGGAGGAAAACGCATTAACTTTGCGTTGAAAGATTCCTACGAGCTCAGATGTTACGCGGCAGTGGTAGCATATAATACGGGAACACCAATTTATACCCTAAATAAAACCATATTCAATAAAAGCCCATCTGCTACTGTAAAAAAATTCGAAAAACAAAAACATGTACAAAATACAAGGAAGAAGACAACAATACCAAAAAAGCATTTATTTAGCGCTGACACTACTGACTACGGCCAAGCATGTCAAAAGCCTGACATGCCATCAGATGACTATGAAATCGCCAAGGAACTCTTTTTGGAAAATCTGAAGGAACAAATACAGGACCGACACGAAATCGAAAGAGATACCATATTACAAGCGGAAAGCGCTCTATGGCTGGAGCTAAGAAGGTGTCTTTTAACAGCATCAAATTTCTCAAAAGTTTGCAAGCGACGTGAAAATATCAGTTCAGCACCTCTTGTAAAGAGCATGCTTTATAGTTATTCAATAAGCCATGTTCCAGCCATCCAGCATGGTAAAAGTAATGAGTCTATTGCCTTGGAACAATTAGCGAAGCAGGAAAATATCGCGATTCAAAAATGTGGGTTGCACATTGATGAGAAATATTTCTTCTTGGGTGCTACGCCAGATGCCTTATTTGATGAAGGTATAATAGAAATAAAGTGTCCTTTATCAGCTTTTGGCATGAATGCCGATGACGCCATAAGAGCGAAAAAAATCAAGTTTTGGAGTATTCAGAACGAAAATACCATTGTAAACACCAAACACGAATGGTTCTTTCAAATACAGGGCCAGTTGCATATTACACAAAAACCCCTATGTTTGTTTGCTGTGTGGACTGGACCGGATCAGCCTCTGAAAGTAGAAAGAATAATAAAAAACCACGATTTCTGGGCAAATAAAATGGAGCAAAAGCTAAAAAAATTTTATATGACATGTTTACTACCCGAAATTGTTGACTCCAGAAAAGCACGTTCTATGGATATTAGAGACACCTCGTACTAAACTCATAGTTGTATAGATTCTTGTTATACATAAAGAAACTTAATTAAAAGTATTTTGTATTTATTTTCACGCCGCCACCGTTGAAACCTGTAATGAAAAACATAATTATAGGAAAATAAATATAGAAATGATATTAGATAAAGGTGAGCTTAAAACAAATAATGTTCTGTTTGAGTATTTGCTATCTTCGTTATCCTCCATGTCCCGCTCGTTTTTTCGACGTGTATACAAATAAATTTAGTAGCTTTAAAATACAACAAGTTGGCTCGCTATACCTCGTCTTATAGCGAAGGAAATGAAGGTACACAGGAGTGTCAAAGCACACCGTTATCTATTTAATCTAAATAATAAAGGAGTACAATAACACGTGTAATTAGTTTCAGACTTACCTTATATACGCTGGTCACACTTTATAGTTTGCTTTTACTTCAGTGAATGCCATACTAGGTAACCATATTTTTATAGGGTACCTAAACATAGCACGTCATAATCACAAAATAAAATCCATCCAGTATTACGGAACCTAGTAAGTAAAAACTCCTAATACTAGCGGTTACGGACCAAGATTATTAGTTCGCGCTGCACCGTGCGCACAGCGCACACTACGACTGTCAGCGATACGTCGACCGCACACAGACACACTGCGCTCCGATAGTTACCTAAACTCGTAGCGCGCCGAAATTGATAGGGACTCTTAAATATAAGTACTTTGTTCGCCCACTGCACGTACCAATTATTTTTTGTAACCGCCACTAAGACCCATTATAAAAGGATACTCTTTCCTAAGATACAGACAGGTTTTCCTGCCTAGTTTAGGAAAAGGGAGTCCTGTATTACTAAAAAATAAATAAACTAAAATTTATGTTTAACGGTGTTTTTCGGCGAGGGTAGAACGTCATTACTTTGGTTTTATTAAAGTTTATTTCCAGGTTATGTTCGGTCATCCAATTTGTGGTATCGTTAAGTATGGAGTTTAATTTATTATTAAGGTTGATATCGGAGTCACGTGAGGCTATTATCGATATATCGTCCGCAAACAAAACGCAGGGTTCTTTAATATGGTGAGGAAGGTCGTTCACATAAACAAGAAACAAAAAACAGCCGGTTGTAGGCTGCATGACAATATTTCCATAGTCTTAAGAGTATGTAATGTTTTTGTATAAGTAGAAATATACTTCCTTTCCTTTCATCTTGGCAGTCAAGCGCGTTTGTTTTATTGAAGAAACCTAAATATACGAGCTTTGATAAAAAACAAATTTCATCTCAAAAATACTGCTAAGGGCTGATTCTACCATGGTCGGATATATTTTTATCCTAGGAATAAAATTGACGTCTGACAGTTTTTGTATAGAAAAACTGACAATAATACAATATTATTCCAAGGATAAATATATCTGGCGTTGATAAAATCAGCGCTTAATTTATTAAGTGCAGAATAAACTATTTTTGTTTGTATGTGCTGAATCAATATTTCCTGCTGTTACACTGACCCGCAATAAGCTGTTGCTTGGTGGCTGCAGGAGGCACGTGAATGTCCAGCTCGCGCTTGATCGTGCTGGTGCTGTTCCTCTGCATCATAGCCCGCAGTATGTCCACTACGGGGCCAGTTAGCAGCTTGCATTGCATGAGGAGCGTGTCTGCGATCTAGGGGAAAAATAGAATGCTAAATATGCAAAGGCTTGAGGAATACAAAGCCGTCAGTCATCACGTATTTTTTCTTTATTATTATTTAGTTCGATAACTTGAGCTTGCCGTTCATAATTATTTTTTCCTCTATAACCAAGAGTCAACCTTTAGAGATTGGTTGTGAACCAAAACAAAGAGTTCGAAGTCGAAGCTTGAGTGTTGAGACAAAAATACAAAACATATGAACGGTGGAATAGAGCTGACGTAATGTTGAGATGGTTCAATTGGGTACCTCTTGGGTATAAAAATACTTTAGAAAAGGAGTTGGCTGTTTATTGAACTCTGTCCGTCCTTGTCGACACACCCACTCAGCTGTGTGCCAGCTCCGTGTTACCTGCTGCACGTCGCGGCTCTGCGTGGTGCTGAGCGCGCGCAGCAGCGGCGCGGCGTGCGCGGGCGCGCGCACGAGGCCGGCCGCGCCGCCCGCGCTGGCCGCCAGCGCGCGCAGCCACGCCACGCCCAGCGGCACGTACACGCCGGGGGCGCCGACGGATATCTCGCCTGTTATCAGCTGGGAGAGGAAGACAGCAGGTGAAAAATAGTTCGCGGCGGGCGGCCCGTGCGGCCAGTGCCTGCTAGCGTCACACACACGGCTCGCCCCCCGCACCGCACCTACTTCCGTCACACATGATGCACACACATCAGACAGCATCAGACCCACAACGAAACATTTACGTGCAAACACCTCCTACACAAAAAATAATAATGGAAAGGTGAAAAGGCAACTAGAATCAATTCTATTCAATTCTTGAGATTAATTATTTTTTATTTCATTTTTCATACATATAAATTATATTTTTAAATATTAGAATAATAAAAATATATAAAACATATAAAAATATAAAAAATAGTAGCCCACCGGTATCGGGAACAGGGTCTAAGCTACCGGCGGTCAGGGCTCCAGAGAGAGGAACCTCCTAACAATGCGAGCCGTGTCCAGGAGTACAGCTTTCTGAATCAAGCCCTTAATCCAGCTGCCCAACGAGAGCCTGCTTAGGTGTTGGTCGAGGCTCTTGGTAATTAAGCCATTGGCTGATACGACTATCGGCACAATGATCGCAGAGTCCACATCCCACATGTCGACAACCTCGTGAGCCAAGTCAAGATACTTGATTTGTTTATCTTTCTCGGCCTTCACGAGGTTCCCGTCATGCGGGACCGTTATGTCAATGATCATTGCGCGCCGCTCTGTTCGATCCACCACCACTATATCAGGCTTATTGGCAACAATAGTCCTGTCAGTGATGATGGATCGATCCCAGTACAATGTGATATTTCCATTTTCGAGAACTGGATCGGGCACGTACCTGTAGTACGGCACTTCCGATTCCACTAGGCTGTATTTCAGAGCAAGTTGCTGATGGATAATCCTGGCTACAAGGTTGTGTCTATACAAGTACTCTCCGTTAGCTAGATGAGAACATCCGGAGATTAATTATTATTATTATCGAAACTGCAATCAGTTTCATGCATTACAGCTTTGGATGTGTTTTGCTACCGAAAATATCGTCACCTCCTAAAACGGAGGCAGTTATGGCACTTTTGAGATTGCTTTTAAAACGCTTTAATTTAAGAAAAATAAATAAATAGGTAAATAATACTGTGCAAAAAAAATTATCTAACACAAATAAAAAATCTTACCGATAGAAGTTGCGTGAAGGCCGTATCCACGTCTCCGGGGAAGCTGTTGGCGCAGAGGAACACGGTGTTCAGCAGCGGGGAGACCAGCTCAGGCTGCAGCGGAGAGGGAACCGTGGAACTGCCCCAGTCGTCTTCTGGCTCCATAGGGAGTTCCTCCTTCACGAATAGCATGTCGTCTAGTGGGGGATGAAAGGGAAAAATTATAGAATTTCGATAGCATTCATTCAAGGTTTTAGGCATTAAGGTTTTTGAAACCTTTTTTAGGCCTTTTAATGTTTAAGAAAGAAAAAGTAAGGCAAGATTGTACCAACGACAGATCTTATATTGCCTCTCGCTCGCGTCACGCCCAGCAGGGAGCACATGTAGTAGTACTGTAGAGGTTTTATGCGATATGCAACCTCACGTTGGGCTGGCTGGTAGAACCACAGCCTTGACTTGCGAACGCTCCAGCAGTCGTCGTTTGAATATTGACAGATAGGTTTTTTATGTCGAGTCGGAGAGATCCGCCTGGACCCTTAATATGTATAAACGTGTCTTCTAATTAATAAACCCTTGGAAAGCCTACTCCTCTTTGAAGTTCCCTCCTCACACACCCCCACACATCTAGTTAACGCCCTTCAGGCGTTACAGTACATACAGGGCCCTGGAGCCACTCACCAGGCGGGTAGGCGACGGGCGCCAGGCGCAGCGTGGAGGCGAAGGCGTGCCCGCCTGAGGCGCCTCTCGCTCGCGCCACGCCCAGCAGGGAGCACATGTAGCTACGCTCCACGCCCAGGCGGTTCACGGCGCCCGCGGGACACGCGTCCAGCGCTGTTAGCAATGCGCTGGGGACATAACATCATAAGTTACGACATTAAACTAACCATATCATCTTTCACACAGTCCATCCATCGTTTCTCTGGTCTTCCCCTACTCTTATAGCCATCCACATTCATACGCGACATTTTCCTCATTCGTCTGCATCACATGCCCATACCATGACAACCGATTTCCATTTCTTCGCATGCCTCTCATGCCTGCCTCGACCAATGGCGAGCGGGCACAACGCACCATGTGCAGGCGCAGTCTTATGCATTATTTAATCAGTCTTACAGCAACTTGTAGTATACGAAGATACACTGTTTTCTCGCCACCTCACTCACCTCATCGCGTTTACAGGCATCCCAAATGTCTGAATAAAGATGGCCAGTTTAGGCGCGGGCAAGCCTCTCATGCCCGCCTCGAGCAATGGTGAGCGGGCACAGCGCACCATGTTCAGGCGCAGCCAGTCGGGCAGCAGACAGATCTCCTCTTCTGTCTCTAGGTTGAACGCTTGTGGGGCATCGCTGCCTACCCATACTGACGTCAGCCAGGAGTACATCTCTTGGTTTGTGTCGTCTGTGAAAGCATAAGCATAATCAGCCTATAGTATTCCCACTGCACAGGCCTCCTCTTCGAGGGGGTATGGGCTTTATTTGAGATTCGAAATGACCGCGAATTGAAAAGTAATTGTAAAAACGTAAACAGTAAACCGAGATTGATAATTGTCAATCTGCTCTGTAACGGGTCTGTCAGATCTACATCCCTAAATCAACTAGTGGCTAGTACAGTCACGGACTTTAATTGATGAGCCACTTGGCACTGTTCGTATTTTATACTCGTACATCCAGACACGGAAAGTCATGTCTTCGTATTATAGAAGAAGAAAATTATATTTCATATCTTTACCGGTTGGCTAGCCTGGGAGCCAGAACTACAAACTTGACAGCAGAGTGACTACCCAAAGTCAACCAATTGCAGGTCTAGCAACCGTAACCTAGCGACGATTTTTTTAGCGTAGCCATAGTAACGTTAGCGTACGGAGAAATTTTAATTGGTCATTTCGACAAATTCGAAAATAACGTCTCTGATATCGGCATTTCAACTAAGTTAATCAGCTCTGATTCAAAGGAGGTCAGTATCAAATAGATTCGATATACATTGTATTTATTTTTTATTGAGAACTTATTAATCAACCTCTATGGATAAGACTATTTCCGATTACTAGTAATTTGTCATCTTGTTTATAAGCATGCGATTTGAGTTCGTGTTTAATCATGTAATCTCGTGAATGTATGAAACTGCAAAATTGAAAAGTTTGAAAGTGGCTCATCAATTAAAGTCCGTGACTGTACCTACTAGACAGGAGAACTCTACAAAAAATTCACAGCGAATTTTTGACACTGTTTATACACTGAAAACAAATGAATGTTAAAATTTTGAAAAACCATTTAACAAACAGGTTTCCTTTAGTTCTAAGTTTTGATTATTATATAAATGGGTGTAAAAACAATTAATCAAAAATAAAAACAGCAACATACCGACCCCAACATAGTTGAGAAAAGGCTAGGCAGATGATTATGATGACCATCTATACATATTATAAATTAAAGTCGCTTTTCGTGTTTGTCTGTATGTCCGCGTTATTCTTCTAAACCAAGCAACAGATTTTGATGAGGTTTTCAGCATCGTTTCGAGAATTTATTCCGGAAAGTTTATGTGTAAAATACGTTAGTGTTAAGTTACTTATAACTAAGAAATCTCGATGTTTTGTAAAGTCGTAACAACCGTGCGAAGCGTGAGAATAATATAATAAAATATCTTTTGATTGCTAACCCTATAGCATCTATCAGCTACAGAAATTGAGTACTCACAAATGGAAGGCCCCACGCACAGCAGCTTGATGTACGCGTGCGCCAGCAGCAGGTGCAGGCGCGCGGCGCGGCCGCTGGGCCACTGCAGCAGCACGCGCTCGCCGAAGCCCCACGCGCCCGGCGCCGCCGCCGCCTCGCCCGGCGCGCGCGCGCGCACCTGCGGGCCGGCCGTTCATGACGCTACTCATATTTTGTACTACAACTAACCAGCCTATGGATCGTTGTTGTTTGAGCAAATAAATAAATTATTATTATTCTAACATGTAGCATTGAGAAGAGTCTCACCTTCTGCATATGGTCATACAGTATCTTGGTGAGCGCGTACAGGGCGCGGTGCTGTGCCCGCTGCGGCTCGTGCAGCTCGTCCGTGCGGTCGCCCGTGCCCACCACGTTGCCCATCATAAGCGACCGCTCCATTATCACTTGACACATATCCTGGGCATAGAAAAGAAACGCTATTATACAACCACCATAGACTTTTCACTGCCAAACGAAACAAGTTATAAAATAGCAAATTTCAAATAACTGCCGATCAACACCAACATTATTTACCATAAAACACAACAATCATAATTATTATTTATATCATTGCATATAATTTAACTACTGTATACCGGATGACATTTTTTACCGTTTCGAGCATAATAAGGTGTGTTGTGTAAGTGAAACAGAAGCCATACCCGAGAATATTTGCTTAGTATCATTGAGATTGTACAGGTTCGGAATTTCCTTCAAAAATCATGAAAACTATCCATCCTACGGCCCGTGCGTAAAAACTAATAATAGCCAAAATAGGAGATCGTAAACGGCGTAGGCTGCGATCGCGTATGAATGAAAGTTGTACGTGTGTGCGAGCGAAACGCACGCACATTTCTTTTGCGTCGAAACCTAGTAAGCGGCCGCCCCTCGCATGATACAGTCGTGTTGAAAACATTTCCAAAATCAAATTAAAAATCAACGCAATAACATTTATACTCCACTTACTAATAAACTAAGACAAACCTGATCTACAAATAAAATGAACACAATACCCAAAAATTCTCAAACATACAATACAAATACCCAATTGACTAAATAAGCCTCACACCAAAAGAATAAGTAGTAAATATGTAATAACTTAACACAAGTAAGAAAACTTAACCTACCTAAAATAATTAAACACAACAAATACTTACGTAAGTACAAATAAAAACCCCACCAATTTACCAATTAAAAAGATAAAATAATAAGAAAACCTATCCTTACAAATAAAACGAAAACAGTAACAAAGACTCGGAACGAACTTTTAAAACAATCTAAGTAATCTTTTTTAAATAATTCGAAACAATAAATACTTGAACTGCGCAAGAATACTCGACTGTACTTCATTCAAATGAAAAGGACGTGCATACATGCGGGAGCGAGAACATTGACAGAAGGTCGTTCGGTCGACTCGTTGCTAAGTAACGTCGGCGCGCCTACGCACACACACGTACATAGAAACTTGATGTGTGCGTGAGAGTTCACTTACCGGGGTTCACGTACGAGAGCCGAGCAGCTGAGCGGTACTCGCGCGCGGGCGACACGACCGAACGACGCGCACGCGCATTGCGCGCATTTTACAAAAAATGAACTTAGGTCTGTACCTACCTTTTTAGCGATATCGCAGTAGGTAATTATTGTTCAAAATGTTTCGTTCTAAACATAAACTAGCACGTCTTTGCATATTGTTTGGTAAACTTCGAGGCGTGTCTCTCTACCACTTTTCAAAACATTAAAAGCGTTTTAAATTATTCGCTGTTTTAAATCACTAACGCTTTGAGCTTCTTCGGTATACACTAAACGTCAGACTAAACGTTTTAGTTCGGCCCACAAATAAAAGTCAAGGGGTGTTATGTAGGTCTGGTGACCTCGGCCGCCAGTTCACAGGTCCACCGCGACCTATCCACTTAACACCAAATTGACCATCGAGATAAGCGCGCACAGATCGTTTGTAGTGAGCTGGACATCCGTCATGCTAGAAGTACATGTCTTGCAGATAGGGATCAGGAACGTCTTGCAACATGGTGTCAATGACGGAACGGTTCTGTACCCAGTGACAAAACTCCAAGCGGGGTCCGGCGGGGAATTTGAGGAGAAGGGATACCGTTCCTTCGCAGCGACTGAAGATTTTCTTCTTCTGCGTACATTCGCCTTGCACTGGCTGTTTTCACCAAACAAGATACTCTATGTTAGAATATTCGTACATGTATTAGATACGACAAATATGACCGGGTGCACGATGCATACGCGGAAACAAACAGCGCGACGTCACGCCGCCGTGACTAATCGCAGGTGACTGAAGCTCGGGACGCGGGCGGGCGGGGGATGCGCGAACGAGCAGCTCCGGCGCGGCGGTGGCGGCGGCTCAAGCGCCTAATGATATCAAAGAAGCCGACGGCAAGTGCGGCGAGTACCTACCGCAAAGGAACGTATCTAATTCATTGATAAATTCCGTGCTTTTAGTAGGGTGCGTATGATTTGAATTTCGATATTTTTTCATCGATTTATTCTTTTTTTTTTAAATTTCTGTTTTTATTGTTTTTGCATTAAAAGTTTAATTCAAATGGGTAGTATGTTTAGATAGATCAATTTGTTTAAAGGGTATAAAAAAAAAAAAAAAAAAAAATTGACTATGCCATTGGCTTCTACTCCGTTCACCTACTAGACCCTACGTTTGTCGAGACGGTAAAAAAAATCATCCGGTATAACAACGATTATGAAAAACATATACACCTTATGCCTACTTCATCAGATTATTTTTATCGTCCGGCTACGAACTTTTCATCTCGGCCAATCAATAAATACCTAATAAAATAAACTATAAATCTAATAAAAAATCGCGCTGAAATCGGACTAAGACACATAGGTACACAGAATGACAGAGCCGTCATACCAACCAGCGTCAGCTCGGTGTGGTCGCTGTGCGGCGTGAGGTCGGCGTACTTGTGCAGGAAGGCGATGTAGGCGGCCATGTGTCACCCCCCCTCCCCACTCACCAGCGTCAGCTCGGTGTGGTCGCTGTGCGGCGTGAGGTCGGCGTACTTGTGCAGGAAGGCGATGTAGGCGGCCATGTGTCACCCCCCCTCCCCACTCACCAGCGTCAGCTCGGTGTGGTCGCTGTGCGGCGTGAGGTCGGCGTACTTGTGCAGGAAGGCGATGTAGGCGGCCATGTGTCACCCCCCCTCCCCACTCACCAGCGTCAGCTCGGTGTGGTCGCTGTGCGGCGTGAGGTCGGCGTACTTGTGCAGGAAGGCGATGTAGGCGGCCATGTGTCACCCCCCCTCCCCACTCACCAGCGTCAGCTCGGTGTGGTCGCTGTGCGGCGTGAGGTCGGCGTACTTGTGCAGGAAGGCGATGTAGGCGGCCATGTGTCACCCCCCCTCCCCACTCACCAGCGTCAGCTCGGTGTGGTCGCTGTGCGGCGTGAGGTCGGCGTACTTGTGCAGGAAGGCGATGTAGGCGGCCATGTGTCACCCCCCCTCCCCACTCACCAGCGTCAGCTCGGTGTGGTCGCTGTGCGGCGTGAGGTCGGCGTACTTGTGCAGGAAGGCGATGTAGGCGGCCATGTGTCACCCCCCCTCCCCACTCACCAGCGTCAGCTCGGTGTGGTCGCTGTGCGGCGTGAGGTCGGCGTACTTGTGCAGGAAGGCGATGTAGGCGGCCATGTGGCTGGGGATACACTCCACCATGCAGGCGCCGCGTATGCGCAGCACCACCTCCTCGCGGACCGACTCCCAGTGCGGCAGCTCCCACAGCAGGCCCAGCCACTCCCTGCAAGAGAGGTTTCGATATAGATGTGCACTTCTTCCCAGCTTAAGCTAAAGGGCGGGCGTGGAAGGGGACTGTCTTATGTAATTTTGACGTTCCCAAAGTATTACATTGATGCCCAGCCCAGGAATTATGATTTTCTTATTTTCCCGAAGAAGACCCTTGTGAAGAATTTTCATCGCGATTATTTTTAATCAGGCATGCAACAAAGTATATTGCGACATGTGCCAAAAAACAAAATTATATACTCGTATGAGGTCCCGATACTAAATTGTCTAGCGTAAATCCTAGAAAAACTAGAAAGACATGTGAGTAACGAAATGCATGGAGCCGATAAATTAATAAAAAAAATGGTAATCACTCACTCGGGGCTCACTTCAGCGTTGTAATCAGTTTCGGATGTATCCTCTGATTTTAGAACCAATTTCAGACCCTGTGAAATGAAAACATGTTGTTAATACCAAGGAAGTTAGTTTTAGAAAAGTCGAGAGAATTTACCGCCGCGCCGCCCGTCTTACTCTTATCTAACAATTATTTTGGTGAGTAAAAAAAGGGAGATGCGGGCGTTGCATGCGAGCAATCGCAATAGAATGTGACAAATATTTTTTTTTATAACAACATGGGGATGTTGTATTTCTGCGACAAAATAATCGCGCATGTAGTAAGTAGTGCAGCACGGCGCGCGCGCCCTCCTGCGACTTACCCTGCTAGCACTGGCCCTGGTGGGCGCATGCGTGTGCGCCAGGCGCTGCATGTAGTAGTGCAGCACGGCGCGCGCGCCCTCCTGCGACTTACCCTGCTAGCACTGGCCCTGGTGGGCGCATGCGTGTGCGCCAGGCGCTGCATGTAGTAGTGCAGCACGGCGCGCGCGCCCTCCTGCGACTTACCCTGCTAGCACTGGCCCTGGTGGGCGCATGCGTGTGCGCCAGGCGCTGCATGTAGTAGTGCAGCACGGCGCGCGCGCCCTCCTGCGACTTACCCTGCTAGCACTGGCCCTGGTGGGCGCATGCGTGTGCGCCAGGCGCTGCATGTAGTAGTGCAGCACGGCGCGCGCGCCCTCCTGCGACTTACCCTGCTAGCACTGGCCCTGGTGGGCGCATGCGTGTGCGCCAGGCGCTGCATGTAGTAGTGCAGCACGGCGCGCGCGCCCTCCTGCGACTTACCCTGCTAGCACTGGCCCTGGTGGGCGCATGCGTGTGCGCCAGGCGCTGCATGTAGTAGTGCAGCACGGCGCGCGCGCCCTCCTGCGACTTACCCTGCTAGCACTGGCCCTGGTGGGCGCATGCGTGTGCGCCAGGCGCTGCATGTAGTAGTGCAGCACGGCGCGCGCGCCCTCCTGCGACTTACCCTGCTAGCACTGGCCCTGGTGGGCGCATGCGTGTGCGCCAGGCGCTGCATGTAGTAGTGCAGCACGGCGCGCGCGCCCTCCTGCGACTTACCCTGCTAGCACTGGCCCTGGTGGGCGCATGCGTGTGCGCCAGGCGCTGCATGTAGTAGTGCAGCACGGCGCGCGCGCCCTCCTGCGACTTACCCTGCTAGCACTGGCCCTGGTGGGCGCATGCGTGTGCGCCAGGCGCTGCATGTAGTAGTGCAGCACGGCGCGCGCGCCCTCCTGCGACTTACCCTGCTAGCACTGGCCCTGGTGGGCGCATGCGTGTGCGCCAGGCGCTGCATGTAGTAGTGCAGCACGGCGCGCGCGCCCTCCTGCGACTTACCCTGCTAGCACTGGCCCTGGTGGGCGCATGCGTGTGCGCCAGGCGCTGCATGTAGTAGTGCAGCACGGCGCGCGCGCCCTCCTGCGACTTACCCTGCTAGCACTGGCCCTGGTGGGCGCATGCGTGTGCGCCAGGCGCTGCATGTAGTAGTGCAGCACGGCGCGCGCGCCCTCCTGGCTCTCGGCCACAGTACGCCGCAGGTGCGCGCACAGCTCGCCCGCCTTGCCCACCTCGCCGCCCGCGCCGCCCGCCGACAGGAACTCGCACAGGCATTGGACGGGGAGAACACTACGAGGTAATGAAGACAGTTGTATTAAATGTCCTGATCTGACAACTCTGGGAAAGACTAACTAAAATGAAACTATGAGTATAATCATGACATATTGTCAAGGGTCTCGATGATCGCTTGGCATCGTACTCTAGCTATGCCTACCTGAGTTCCAACTGGTCGTGTCTCAGCAACTGATGCAGCCAGGGCATGGCTCTCCTGGTGCCGTGTCTCTCCACCAGGTCCAGCAGTAAGGCAGGCTGGCGGCACAGCAGCTTGCCCAGGCGCATCTGAGAGCTCATCGCTTGGAGGGTCTCGATGATCGCTTGAGGAGGCTTCCTGGCTGGGCCCAGGGGTTCCAGGGTTGTGAGCTAGGGGAGAAATATTGCCGGTGAAAAGGCTGTTGGAAAATATTTGGGTTATAATAATAACTGCTGGAATTGGTGTACCTGACTGAGCAGCCTGGAGGAGTGTTCGCTGATGGGCAGCTTGGCGTTGCTGGCGGCTGCGAGGTGCGTCTCCAGCTGTAAGATGGTGGCCCGCTCGGCCTCCGCACGTTCGGCTTCTGCTGCTGATGAGCTGTTGGTCCATTCGATGCTCGGCTTGCTAAGGGAAGAATATAGGAGTAACTAGCTGATGCCTGCGGCTTCACCCGTTGACAAATTATATACTAAAACCTTCCTCGAGACATTTTAAAAGAGTAACTAGAATCAATCCTATTTTCTTGTATGTTTTGACGTTCAAAAGTGCCTTTTATGTGCCTAATAGAAAGAGACATTTTTAAATTTAATGACTAATTCAAAGGTCAGGTGTGTACTTACTTGGTGATACACATCTCAATCAGCGCCCTGAGCGTGGGGTACATAGCTGCAGCTCGCTCAGCGAACTGCTGCGGGTTGTGCGCCGCCAGCATCGTCAGCAGGATCCAGCCGCGCCAGTACAGCGACGTGATGGCCAGGGCCGGCGGGCTGTACCTGAGAATATGAACATTATCATAAATTAAAATATAAACAGATTAAAAATTACGTTCAATATATCTGGAGAAAACAAGAATGAATTTTGTATCGTGGTGGTTATGTATGGGTCAAATCTTGCGAGCTGAATTAAAACCACTTCCTTTAATGCTATGGAGTTGAATTTTTGACATGTTGGTTCAGTTTCGAAGACAATGATTTTTGTTTACTTACCCAGCCGGCAGGGTAATGTTATCAGGCGGGTTAAACTGACACAGCTGGAAAATATAGTCAGCGATCTCCAGCTTATCCACCTGCAGGGGATTCTCTTCAGCTGGCAGGGCGCATGCGCGGCGGACCAGCTGTTCCACCAGCTCGAACACTTCCGCTGGCGAGACTGGGATGTCCTGTGAGGAATGTGATGAAGTGTGTTAAGTGTGGAAGGAGTTGATGGCTAAGAAACCTCATTAGGTGTTCAAAAAGTAAAATAGTGTTTTTTTTTTTTCCTTTAAGAGCAAGCCTCTGAGAATTCGTTGTCAAATCGTATGTACCTATATTTTGACGAGGTATGCGAACATAAATGTAGGGAACAGCTGATATTTTTTTCGCGGTTTGGTCCCATAGTAAAAGTTGTTCATAATGATGAGTACAAAACCCCCTTAATTCGATAATTTCTCGATAATTAAGATGGCTTTTCAGAAATCAAGGGTCAGAGATATTGTCTACATATAACAGATTACACCAATATGATTTTGATTGATCATATTAAGCACCAACCAAGAACGGTAACTTATGCTGAGCATAACCATTATGTAGTCTTATCGATATTATTCAGTTGATCAAAAAACTTAATTCAGAAACGAAAAAATGTTTAAGTTATACTTACGTACAGATTAGGACGTTCTCAAATTCAAATTCTCAATTCAGAAACCGGGTGTTATTCTAGAATTTCTCTTATTTAATAACCATAATTATTAAACACTAGCTGCCGCCAGCGGCTTCGCCCGCGTGTAATCTTTATAAATTATGTAATGTAGCTTTCTAATGGTGAAAGAATTTTTCAAATCGGTTCAGTAGTTTCGGAGCCTATTCAATGCAAACAAACAAACAATCAAATCTTTCCTCTTTATAATAGTATAGAAGTATAGATTGAAAAATTAACACATAAGTTTGTAAAAGAAAATTAACATACCAGTTAGACTAGTGAAGAAAAAGGTGTGCCTCAGTAATAAAATTGCAGAGTGACAGAGACAGGCATATATCTTTGTTCTTCACTCACTTGGCTTACCTTCGAGAGGCCTATGAAAATGACCCGGAGCAGTGTGTTCTGTGGTAAGGGAGCTTCGCAGCACAGGCGGTACGTGACGGCGCGTTCAGACTCCGGCGGCCAGTTGTCGGCCTTGCTGTACGATTCTGCTGGTTCCACGAACATCACCTGTAGGGTACATAGAAATAATTAGGACTAAAGTCCCCGTCACGAGAGCTACACATTCTGGGGTTCGCTACCTTTGGATCAAATAAAAGAAAAACTGTTTTTTAATAATTTTTATGTTTATACAGAGATATAAATATGTTAACACACACATCTAATTACTGTCGTCAGACGATTCCGAGTATTCCGTTTCAAAATCAGTTACTTGGCTAACAAAACTGTCTACCATGCTATCTATCCTTTCATAACTTACTTTTTTTTCTGATACTTCTTATTTTACAACAATTTATCTTTCTTTACTTCAAAATGGCGGCCCAAATGATTACGTTCCATGAGTCAGACGCGTTCCAATATCACAAAACATTAGACGACAGCGCTTTATATTGCTAAAATATAACCCGACCGTACAAATTGTTCATTAGTTTCGTATTACACCTATGTTACTTTGAGTTGATTAAATTTGGGATTATTTGTTGTTGATGATGCCGCTCCTTATGGCGACACTTTGGAGAGGCCTATGTTTTGCAGTGGACGTTTTCGCCTGAAGGACGATTGATGACAATTTTTTTTTTGATGTACTTAATTGTTATTTCGGGGTTTGATATTCTTTTTACTTACCTTGTTGAGCGCCAGCAGGTAGTCGTGTCGACTGGGCCTGTAGATGGGCATGGCGGTGTCCAACAGCCAGCCGAGCGCCGCCGCTTGGATGACGCACACCTGCTGCTTGTACTCTGGGAGGTGCTTGCTGTGTGATGCTGTTACGAGGCAGCAGCAGCAGAATAAGTCGGCTAGTGATGAGAAGGCGCGCTCCCGGACCTGGACAAAAGCAGTGGAGTAAAATATAGGGTCGAGACGTTTAAATCACGGCTTTTCTCTGTGCCATAAGTGAATGCCGGCAGAAACGGTTCACAATTAAATGATCAGTATGTCAGTAAGAATTCGCAGTTTCGCACATTTTGCACACAGATTGAAGAGACGATACAATCATTGTCATTACAAAATATTTGAAATAGCAAAATAAATAAAGCGTCACCTCCTGCGGCGGCTCGTGCGGCGGCGGCATGGCGAGCGCGCGCGCCAGCGGCAGCAGCGCCTGCGCGTCGGCACGCGCCGCGCGCACCACCTCGCGCGTCAGCGCGCGCAGCGGCCGCAGGTAGTCCTCGGGCCGCAGGACCAGCTCCTGCCGCATGACTGAGTGTTAGCTGCATTTGGGATGAAATAAATGCGAAAAGAGACAATGCGAAACTCGAATTCGCTGATACTCGTGACACTACATCTCAGAATGTCTGACACTGTATCTCCGAGTGCCTGACAAGCTTGACTAGTTTCGGACTAATTGAGTTTGTCAATAATGTTAATATCCTTAAACAGTTCCCTTAGAGAATGGCGCCTGCCGGATTATTTATATTAGGTCTTTACCTATGAAATTGCCGTTTTGTATGAAAAAATTTAAACGAATTTTTTTGATGTATTTTTTATTTGTATTAATCGAAGTAATCACCCATGCAATCAATGCATCTTTGCCAACGGAGTGGCAGTTTATTGATGCCCTTCTTAAACAAATCAGCTGGACGGGAGGCAACAAATTCGACAAAAGACATTTTGTACTGCCTCTCGGGTATTGAATTTTTTTCCCGCCAAGAAGTTATCCAAATTCTGGAAAAAGTAGTAGTCTGTAGGCGCAAGATCTGGTGAGTAGGGCGGATGACGGAGAGCTTCCAACCCCAGTTCTTGCAACTTGGAGACCGTCTGCTGTGCAGTATGAGGTCGCGCGTTGTCGTGCAGGAGCAGCGGAGACGAGCGATTGACCAATGCTGGTTGGAGATGTGCCAGCTTCTCCATCATTGTGTTCAGTTCTTCACAGTACACATCTGCAGTAATGCTCACCCCGTTTGGTAAGAAGCTGTGATGAATCACACCGGCGCTAGACCACCAAACAATGACCATCACTTTTCTAGGGGTAAGTTTTCGTTTAGAGCATTGTTTAGGTACTGAACCAGGATCCAACCAACTTGCTGAGCGCTTGCGGTTATCAAACAGAATCCATTTTTCATCGCAGGTAACAATGCGGTTCAAAATTCCATCATTTGTGTAGACACACAGCAGGTCAAGGCACGCCTCGACGCGTACTTCGCGCTGGCGATCATTGAGTTCGTGGGGCACCCATTTTTCAAGCTTTTGTACCTTGCCAATTTGACGCAAATGGACCAATATTGTTTGACGCTAACGTCGAAAGCTGCTGCTAATTCAGCCGTAGATTGTGTATCATCAGCTTCCACAATCGCCTTTAATTCGTCATTGTCGACCAAAGTCTTCGGACGACCGCGAGGTTCATTATTCAGGTCGAAATTTCCAGAACGGAAGCGAGCAAACCAATAACAGGTGGTGCGTTGGTTTGTAGTGTTAGCTCCGTAAACGTCGTTGATGTTGCGTGCCGCTTGTGCCGCGTTGCTGCCACGACGGTACTCATATTCCATAATTACTCGAATTTTTAACGTATCCTTAATGACGAAAAAGATTGAAATGCGATGAAAATGTAACACTAATCATTAAACAAATGACTTCTTTTGAAAAAAGAATTCCATGTTTTTAAAATAAAATTAATTTGAAATTAGAATTCTTAGCCAAACAAAAAATATTTTTATTTGAAATGGCCAGTACTGCAGAACGGCAATTTCATAGGTAAAGACCTATTATAACTCTGATGGCTTTTTTCTGCAGAATCAAAATAGACTCGATGTCTGCAGCCCGTCCCCAAAGTAAAATACTGAAAGCTAAGACACTATGAAAGTAACTAAAACAGACTAGCATCGCGGTATTTACATCAATAAATTGATTTGAGTCGAGCGTGATCCCGAGGAAAACCATTTTATTGACGAATTCTAGTTTCTCTTGATTCAGTACTAAATTTATCCACTTAATTTTTTTTTTCATTTAATACTAAATTATGACCTGTAGTAGGACGTTATTTACGTCAGGTAGCACGTCTATCTATTTTAAAAATTAAGGAAGTACCGTCAGCAAATAACACAATTTGTAGTTGATTTTTTAATAAATGGATTAGATCATTTATATACACTCAAAAGAGGAAAGGACCCAAAATGTTGCCTTGTGGAACCCAAACAAAATTACTTTTAAATCCCGTGGCTTGTGACACCATATATTTGAACTTGTTGCTATCTATCATTCAAATATGATTTTACTAAGCTTACTGCTAATTTTCTTAGTCTGTAATGCTCATGTTTCATGAGTAATGTAAGGTGATTTACGTAATCAAAAGCTTTAGACAGGTCGTAAAAGATACCTATGACAACTTGGGCCTGTTCACGTTAAAAATATGTTTTATTACACACTTGCGACACTCAATCTCTGAGTGTCTAACACTAGTGACACTCCATCACCAAGTCAGAAACAGAGTGACTGAAAATGTTTTTTTTTTTTTTACTTTTGCTGCGAGGCCTTTTTTTTTTCGTTCTTAATGGCGATACTTGTGGTGGCCTATGTCCAGCACGGGATGTACTTCGGCTAAATGAAAATAATTCTCACTCAACAGTGTACCTGATACGTATCTGCCATGGCAGCTGGCACTTGCTGCGGCTGAGCCTGTATGAGCGCGGCTAAGACGGCCATGTTGTTGGGCGAGCGCACGTTGGACAGCTCGTTGTAGATCGTGTGCGTCACCACGCTGCGCAGGAGTGGTGGGCTGTCTGATACCATCTCTCTGGAAGAGGACACAGAATTTAGTGTTGATATTCTTCCTCTTTTCGTATCGATTTCCTACTGAAATGTTCGACCAGTAAGCGACCTGCAGAGCTATTCACAACTGTTCGATTCTTAAGGGTTGTTGCCACCTAAAAAAAAAACAAAGCAAGTGCGAGTCGACCCGTATGAGGCCAATATGAGTTCTACCTTTTTTTTATTTGCCACGACAGGGGGCAGTAGCATGGATTCTGTCAACCAGCTACTTATTAAGGCTAGAAAGGACAAACAATACCCTATAGGGTACACATTACCTGAGGCAGGCCTGGTATGCGGCCTGCAGCGGCTTGGTCTTGAGCCGCATGCGGGCCAGCTGCGCTAGAACTTCATGGTCTCTTGCGGCCGTGGGCCCGCATGCGTCACAGTTGCAGCAGACGTAAGCTAGCAACTCTTGCGCACATCGCCATAGCTTGCCGGAATGCAGCCATGCTTCGAGACGGGAGGCGGATATCATTCGGATCTGAGAAAAACATTTGAGATTATAATCACGGCCTTATTACAAAACAAGGGTTGTCTTTAAGAGAGACAGTTTTAAACCATCGAGCCATTTTTTTATTTAGAACTTTATTTAAGATACCATAAAAAGTTCCTTTTACAAAATAAAAATTAATGTAAGTTGACAATTTTGTACTAAAAACTTTACAACTGTCGGAATAAAGTTCAAAATATTAAATATATTGTTATTAAATATATTGTTGTTGTGTTGTAATATATTGTTCGTATTTACTTGTTTTCTTCTTTTTTTTTTTTTGTTTGTCTTAAAACTTGAATTTATGTAACTATGCTTTTGTGTTGTGTCTTCTATGTTTGTACTGAATAAATGTTCTATCTATCTATCTATCTATCTATCAAAATACAGTATAATGCTTGCTAATGAATTGCTGATATTGCAATGCTTGCAAGAGGCTGCCGAGTCATAAGTACCAACATAACATAAGACCATAATAACCCGACTGCGGCGAAGCCAAAAAAGGAGGGTTATTTGCTTGCAATAAAAGTTTTTGAATTTGAAATACAATAACTACGCCTCTGTACATTTGTGTGCTAAAAGTATTAAATAAATAACTAACTTATCGTTTAAAACTTTATTTTTTTCTTTTACTACAATATCTGGCTCGAAGTTTTGGGCTTGGATTAAAGTTACAACTCGTTTTTTTATGAGACGGTAAAAGTCTAAGGCGCTGGACATAAACAAGAAGCGAGTAGCGCGGGCGTGGCGACGGCGACGGTGCGGCGCGGGCGTTGCACCGCTCTTTTCATATTTCATACAAAATGCATAGGAGCGACGAAGCGCGGAATATACACAGATGGCGGCGCGCGGCGCAGTCGAAATATGACAGGAGCGGCGCAAAGCCCGCGCCGCACCGTTGCCTCGCCCGCCTCTTGTCTATGTCCCGCGCCTTAACTAAAACCTTATTGCTAGTTTCCATTTGTTGCGTTTTTTTTTGTAATTTTAGTAGTTTTTCACACGTTTTTTTCTATCACAGATGGTTATACTTTATTCACGTTACAATCTAGCCTATTAGCTAATAAGTGATTAAAACATAACTTAAACTGCTAAATAATTACTCATTTGCCAGTTTATTTCATAAAGGCTTAATTGCTAATGGTTGTGAACTTGCCTCAGGGAACCCGCAAGTAGCAGACAGCAGCTTGAGGAAACCCTTGCCGATGGCATCGGGCGCTGCGGACCTCCTTTGAATCTGTTCTTTTATGGCTTCCAGTACTAAAGCTTCCACAGCCTCATAGCTGCTTGAATACCTATGAAATATGTTCAAAATAAACATACACACATATTGAGCCCGCTTTTCATACAGAGATTGGACTATCCTTCTCCAATCTCTGTATGAAAAGCGGGCTTTTATCAGTTAGAAAGATATGGAGAATTCTTCTTCTTACCTTGGATAAACTGAGTATTCCAGCTCCATATTGTCAGGGTCTTCTTCAGTGCTGCCCATCAGTGGGGAGCCAGACCCTGAGGGAGACATAGTACCTGTGGAAAAAATGATTAGATCCACTGCACTGCTAAATATTTCAGTGGGTTGTGACCTAAATGATAATTCGGCGTTACAATGAGGACATTCCCACAAAACAGAAAAACAGTCGACTGTTCTTATATAAATTAAGATCCCGTATTTTCTAAATTAAGTGGCCTGTGAATTAAGGTACCTGAATAATCATTTGGTTAGACTTTTGTCTGACCTATTCCAGCTCCAAATTTCAGATCATAATTATATCTGTCATCACGTATCTTAATACAGTAAGTAAAAACCACCTTACCTAGTGTATTGTCAGTAGGTATAAGATGTGATGGCGGTTGCTTGGTGCTGAAGGCCGTCACCACATTCTCAACAAAGCACTTGCACCAGGAGCACTCTACCCAGCAACGCTCGTTCAGAGCATCTTCTATGTAGACCTGGTGATAGAGGAATAGTAAGACGGATTCAAATCATTATTTAAAAACTGTTAAATAGAAAACTATAGCCTAAATAAAAAGCGACTCTTACTTTTACACAATAAAGTGCAATTCTAGTCGCACAGCACTTATCACCTACAGTTATCTTCACCTAGAAGGTGCCTCTCTATCGCGTTATGTCTTCTGACTCCATTTGTGCCTTAATAGAAATATAAATCATGAATACTTTAACTAATACCTTAATAAATATATCCGGCCAGTTATTACTCTCTCGATGTCCAGCATAAAGCATGTTACAAGCCAGTATATACACCAGCGGGTTCCCTTTGTTCTTGAATGCGGCACCTTGTTCCCTCTTCAGCAATGTACAGAGGCTCTGCGTTACAGTCTCATGAGCGAACATGTTGGGACGTATCTTTGTTAAATAGAGTAGGCTCATACATAGTATGGGGTCTGGTTTTGAACGCTGGGATTTGAGGAGCCGTATTGAGCCTGTCAGGAGGCCTAGCTGCAAGAAATCAAAAGATAATTATATTTCTGAGCACTAGTGTTATTTATTCCAACAACCAATTTCAAAAGTAACAGTGTAACTATAAGAAAATATATGGTTTTTAACCACAAGTTCATCCAAATACTAACCAGCTTATCAGAATTATGTGTATCCAATGCTTGCAGAACATTAGGCACCAGATCCACAGGGTCTACTTCCAGGGATGTTCCCCCAACGGCCTCCGCTGGAGAGCCAATCCTAGCCCTCTTGCTAGGTGGCTGACTTCCAAACCCTGAAGTTTCTCTTTTGCGTTCTACACCTATAACATTATGTTCATATTTTTATTTATATAATGTTGAAATTATACCCAAATGTAACAAAAGTATAAAGTATTATTGAGAAATGGGAAATAATTTGTTTGTCAAAACGAAAATGCCAATTTAGCACATTTATTTAAGGATAACCCATGTAAATGCATTTAAGATAGTCCTTAATACATATTTTAATCTCCTAATTCTTACTGTACAACCTATAACAATATGTAACCAAACTAAAAGAAAACCACTACTTTCACATCCTCAAACAGAGGTTAGTAAAAATCTCTAACGTGTATGTCGTACGTACTACTTGTAGATGGTTTATGGATGTTCCTCTTCTCAGGGTCTCTGGAGACCACCACAGTGGACTTGCTGCCCAAAGCGAAGATATCCTGGGGATGCTGCGGAGCCTTGCTTTTAGCTCCTCGACCCGCCGACGGCATTTTTCCTCGTTCCATTCTTCAATATATCATATGTTTCAAATTTTGGTCTCTGTAGTAATTGAAGATCATCGCATTTGTAAGCAGATTTCTGTTATAATCACAGTTTTACTTGCAAAATACTGCAGTCAGCTAAACCAACATCAAACACAAATAAACAGTGACAGTGACGTTTGTTTGACTTTGACTAATTTGACATTACCAAAAATGACAGCCACAACACAATTCGGAATCGTCAATGTGATTTCAATTTTATCACCAACATTTATTTGATAAAAAAAAGGAAATTCTGATAATAAAAAGTCAATTAGCGCTTTTACATAATATTTTGATAAAAATGTTATAAAAAAATATCATTTCAAGCGATTTAGAGTACGTTTACTATAGTTACCAGTGCCTTAAAAAAACGGGGTGGTCGTGATCAATAAAAAAATCAAACTGTCATAATTGTCAAAAGATCCTAGACAAGCGAAAACACGGAAAGGTACTTTATTTTCTATTTTATTACTGTTTTTAGATGCAATTTACTATTAATTCATCGAATAAGACTCTAGAAACCACAATAATAATGATGTCTAGTAAATTTTATCAACAAAGTTATGTAACTGGTGTAAGAGGTTATGTTGGTTTCAGATGCTGACTTCCAGGCTTATGGGCGGTTTGAAGGTGGCGCAGACCTCTGTGATGGTCACCAGGAACTTGGCGGCTGCGCAGAAGGCCAACGACCCCATCCAGCAGCTGTTCCTCGACAAAATCAGCGAGTACAAACAGAAGAGCTCGTAAGTTCAAATAATTCTGACCTTGCTGGACAATTTGCTCAGTTATATCATAATTACATTCCTGATGATTTTCAAATAAGATTCTTATATTTTCGTTTAAAATTACCATAATTATTGTGATTGAACCATGCAGTTATTATCTTCTTATTAATTTAATATGTTTGAATTTTAATCCAATTAATCTGCTACTTTTATCCAATCGGTTTAACTCGAGATGCAACTAAATCACTTCTTTTTAAAAGAGGGTGGAAGAAACAAATAAAAAAAATAATGATGCATTCAAGAATTCTATAAAAATTATACAAACTTACTTAAAATCACACCTTTTTCCCATGGGGGTAGGCAGAAACTACAGAATGAAACTAAATACTTATAGATAATGCTTGAATTTAAGGATTCTTACTTATTTAGGTTTTAAAACATAAATTGTAATTTTTCAGTGGTGGCAAGCTGGAAATCAGCCCCGCAATTGCCAAGGAAATGAAGTCTGAACTGGAGAAGCTTGAGAAGCGGTATGGTGGTGGTTCCGGAGTGGACATGACCTCATTCCCAGCATTCAAGTTCGAGGAACCCAAGCTGGACCCCATCAACGAACAGCCAATTGCCAAGTAAACAACCTCGTGAATGCCTTGTTATGGTATATTTATAAGTGTATAATAAAGTCATCGGATTAGACAGTCTGTGTTTGTATTATTTCCTTTTTGCTGCTAGGTCAGCTAGGTGGTCTCAACTTATTTGTGTTTTGTACACACAACTGTGTGGCGACGTCACATCGCAAAAATCAGTCATGGTACCCTTACCCTAAGATTTTCTTAAGGATGCTTCTGCGTTGTGAATTCGCATCGCGTCGATTCGCAGTTTTGTGTACAAGCCCTTAGAAAAGAACAAGTTCCTTTCGCTGTGTTGTATACTATAATTGTGTATACAGAGCCATCTAGTATTAGATGGGTCTGTATTAAAAAACAAAAACTTGACACTGTCTTATTAAGGTAATATTGGGTAGGCCACGACTATCAGGATTTAGCATCATAAGAGTTACGAGTAAGTATGCCCTGTTATTTATCAATATCAAAAGTACGCGATACGCATTTGCTGCAACAATCAAGGTGCCGAGACGCCTGAGAAAATCATTATAGCAATATCGCATTACAGTTTATTGCAGTACTCTATCTTCAGGAGAAGGTGCGGTTTCCACTTTTATTTGTTAGATTGAAATATGTAGTATGCTAATTATTATGAGAGAATTTTGACTTTAGTGTATGCTTGATGAAGGCTTTGATATTAGCAGATAAGTGAACGCTGCTACAGTGCAGTGCTGCTCATCTTGTACGAAAATTCATGCAATCGAGAGCTGTCGGAGAACTAGGACTCGTTATGATCAATTTTTAAACGTAGATTTTTAAGATAAAACTGCTTCTATGTACCTAGGTAATGACTAATGTCACGTAAAAACGCATCAAGCGATATCCCAGACATATTTTATAGTATATAATATTGGCTGTTGTCAGCGGAACTACATTCTCTAGACTTGCATAATCGGCCCAGGGGCCAGGTTACACAAATTACTAGCTACGCTACGTTTTGATGCGAGCATCCACCAAGCTTGTGTTAAGTTATGTGGTTCATCAGAAAGCACTTATGCTCAACTAGGTAAATCATACTACCTGCATCATTAGAGGTCCATGCTATATGTAGGTTCCAACTTAAATAGAATACTCTCTATTATAAGTACTACTCTTTATTATACTACTACTTAATAGGTACCTACTATTATGATTCTTGTCTGCAATCTAGATAAAGTAATCGTCGCGCGAATACCGAATACGCGATCTGTCGCATCTTTGATGTCACTTTTTGTTCGAAAAACCGGAAAGTGTCCTCTGTCGGCGCAACCGACGATTTCACCGAACAAAAAGTTCGAACGATCGAGTGTCGTCGATCACTTATAGGATGCGGTGGGGTGCGGACTCGTGGTCACACCAGGTTGTAACACCAGTGTTACTAACAGCAATGATTTTCCTTTGGATGTCGTTTCTACCACACACAGTACCACTGGGGACCGGGAAGTCCTTCGAGTAGGTAGTAAGTATAGCCATACTTACTACCTACTCGAAGGACTTCCCGTAGGTAACCGTACGGTTACTAGCCAGTAACCGTACGGTTACCTAATATTAAAATGTAGGTTCTGCTTTCTGTAATCAGATGATAGTAGGTATTTCAGGGATTATCTTGACATCACAGATCATATTCAGTATATCTGATCATATTAAGTACACATGATAGGCCTTAGTTATAAAAACACTTGACTTTTTAGAATGTGTTCTTATCTTTCGATGTTAGAGATTCTGAGTAAGATTTGTCAGTAGGTAACTAGAATTTCCTTATGGATTTTCCTTCGGTCTATGTTTATTGCATAATATAATAATAATGTGCTTTATTCTAATTGCCTTTCTATGACCATACTTAAAACCTATATTATTTACATCATTATAACATTTTACTGCTCGTAAATGTTTCCCATCGAGGCTACATTTGCAAGTGAAACATTGAAAAAATTCGCGCCCATTCATTCGCGTCTCATTTCCCTTTGATGTTGACTCAGCAAGCTTATAAAAATTATTATAATACAAAAATACGCTGCATAAAGCGGTCAAAATCAACCAATCGGGCGCTGAATGTGCGTGGTAAACTAAACAGTGATTGGTATGATTTCCTTCTAGCGCTTGACATTTTTCCGCTGGTTTTGCGCGACGCTGTTTCCAGCCAGTCATATCGGAGAACCGGAGGGTTGCCGACGCATGACGCGTGTTTTCACGTGAATTTTGTCGTTATGGCGACCGGTTTTGTGGGGTCCACGAAGAGTTTTCCGTTCTCGTTCGACACTGATGTGGAGGAAGAGGAGCAGGGCCGAGGGACGCCGCGGCTCAACAAGCGCGTCGGTAAGTACTTGCCATGTGTTTCAATATCTGCCTCAAAATAATGTTTATGTTCGCGTTAGAAGTTTAATTGCACGGCTAGTGGACTTTATGGCTTGATTACATTTTTATTTAAACTGGAATTTGATTTTGGAATGAGACAAGGTGTTCATGATTACCTACGCCTTACGCCCTAAAATAAAACTACCTATGTAATCAATAACCGGGCGAGTTTAATTCTTTTGTTTGGTAATTAAAACAAATAGAATTTTTCATCAACAATTTCATTTTCCGTATATCTTTGTGTCACCAAAACTTACCATCTTGCCCGTACCTAATCTTAACTAACAGTAGCATTCATGCATACCGTGTCCAGAATATCATTGTAGCAAATCAAATAGCCAGCTGAAATATCACACCTTGGTCTGTTTCAATTTGCATGACAGACATAATATTCCTCCGGTCTCCGGAACACTTCAATGCGGCAGTCGCTTGTTTTGTTGACGTTACCCGACCGAGTGAGGATACTTCCCGACCGAGCTACGTGACCTAGAAACTGGGAGCTGCTCACTTTTCCCGGGTTATGCGATCGATAGTCTCTCAGCTGACTCGTATTGCGGACCACATAACTGCCCATATGTCTGCACCTATATGCAGATATAGTACCTAACGTTCCTACATTTGCGTGTGGTGGTAGATTGAAAACTGTCCATAAAACAGCTAAAACTGTCGCGAATTAGCGATATCGAACTTGGGGAACGAAGTTAGTAATCTAATTTATATTCGGGCCGCGAGCCAGGCGATTTACAGGATATGCTTTCCCATTTAGTTGAAAGTCTTGAACATTATTATGATGTCGCTGAGGTTTTGTATCGTGACGTTGATAAGGTAAGTTAGGTATTGAGTTTGACAAGGTGGCTAAACCGGTTTCCGAAGTGTCCGACAGTTCAGATTGCCCTCTAGACGTCCTCAAAACGATGATAAATCCAGGACACCCAGGCACGGCCCCAAACCCAATCATTATTGTAGGTTCCCTGTTCAATAATACACCTTGAGCTCAAGTATACAAACACTTCTGTGGAATGGGGAACTTTGAACTAACTCGTCAACAGGGATCCTATTGATTAGAATTAATTATTATTGGATAGAATCATAGATGCAATTATGACGTCGACATCGACATTATGAGGTCACGACGCGTCGTGACCTCATAATGTGACCTCCTAGATTACATCAATGGGGCTACGGAAATGGCGCTGCATAATAACAGCGAGACATTTTCCTTGTAGATTCTTCTAGTGTAGTCTAGACACATTGCTCTATGTGACGAGATGTTTATGTGGGCGGCTATGATATAAGTATTATAAAAAGAGGCAGACTAGAAAAGATAGAGGATGGATTGTTGGACAAAAGACAGTGAACTCTGAGCTAATGAAAGAAATACATTTATTTGCGCTAAACATGACGCAAAGAAAGAACACAAATACAAATAAGAACAATTTGGTGGAAAATATGCGTCACATCCACGCAAAACAGCAATCGCTCAGGATAATGCTGTGACCCTATGCGAGACAGAGTCCCAGCGCTAGTTGGCTTGACGGCTACAGGCCACAGGCTAGATCTAAGGAAGACTTGCAGCGCCGACCTCAACTAAATTAGCATAAGCGCAGGGCAGGAGGATATATTAGGTAGTATTGGATGTGTTGGATGGAAGTCAGAAACGTAACCAGAATTCATTTATCCTCTTTCCATATTACTACTGTCGCCAGCACTATGTCTAGCAAATTATAATTTTCTTGATGACACTGTGGCGGCATCTACATCGCTATATGCGAACTACGCTATCACAGTGACGTCACGCAAAATCCTGCATCGCGCAAGCAAAATTTACCGCGCAATTAGCTTAACTTCCCGACATCAATCGTCGGGCTGTTGCCCACCAGACAGGACACCCATCTTGTCGGAGGACCATCCATTTTCTATAGAAGGTGAGTGAACTTATACCCTGTTCCTCATACCTGTATAACACCGGGCGCTACCTTTTGTAGTCGGCAATCGGTATCGTACTCAGGCCTCTTAATAACAATTTGACATGTCCCTATCTGAGGTCCCTATTGACATGTCTATCGGCTTTTAGCTAACCGAACTGATACCATCTGTTGATTAGATAATATGGTAATAGTGATGTACCTACCATTAGTTCGAAAAGGAACTGTTTATCAGCAAGGGAACATAATGTAGGTGTTAAAAATTTGTGGGCTCCACTTCGATTTACGATCACCGAGATATCTCTGAAGTGCTTAGTCTATCTAGATATGTGGAAAAATATACAAAAAACATTGTAAAATCCAAAAGTGCACGCGTCCAAGACCGAAATGAAATCTAAGAGAATTCATAGATTTTTGAACGGTTATGAGTTTGATAACGAAAATAATCGATAGGGCTCATCCGATGGATAAAACAAAATTTATAGAGGAAGAATTAGATAAATCCATTGTGTGTGACGATGTGAATCTTGACGACAAACAGACACTGTGTCACACTTCCTAACGGCACTACACGTAATTTTTTAATAATGGGTTCTTACATTTTTTGTTACATCCTCCAATACATGTTTATGTAAGTATATATCAAAGTAGGTATATCTTTCTAAAAATATATGAATCTTTAATGTCAAGTCTAGTTTTTAAAACTTCCCTGCTAATACGAATTCCATAAATAATTGAGGTCTAGAAACGATTTTTGATGTTGGAACATTTTGACAAGCACGTAGTACGTAAAGAAGTAAGAAGTAACGGCAGTAGAGAGCACTCACACGCAAGAGTTGTGACGCCTGCAAAAAAATACTGGACATACCTATATCGACGAGTATTTTCTAGCCCATATTTTGTAGTTCCAAATGCAACGTTTATGAATCAACGCTAAACTGCTCATGTGTACCTACCTAAGTCTCAGCGTGTGGCTTAACATAAAGGTTCCGATATATTTTGAAAATATGCATGAGGCATTAGTCATCTACTTGGCCCTTTCCCAACTATTTTTGGGTCAGTTTCTACTCTAACCGAGTGCAGCTGAATACCAGTTACATTTTACATGACCTCCTCATACAGGTCAGATAGGCAGTCGCTGGGTAACACGATACCTTTTTGGTAAGATTAGTTGTCCTTCTTTCGGGCTTCTGACTAACCGTCACGACATTGACGAAATCGAAAACATGACTCGGAGATGCTCAGAATTACCAGTTTTTAATAAAGTGTTACTTAAAATAATTTAGTTTATTACAAATGAAATGATGCAAAGATAGTCTGTAATAATTGTCAATCGTGCCAATATATAAAGTTATCTGGGTCGGCAAACTATCTCCTTGTTGCGCCTTCGCAAATATTGTGAGCAATGTAATCTGTTTGGTGGATCTGTACCTAACCAATCGGCAATCTGATAAATTATTACAGTACCTACAGCCTACATTTTGGCAATGCTCAGCGCATATGAGAAGTTTGTAAAGGTAACAATTTAGGTTTGATATATTACGTTTTTCCAAGATTATCCTAGAGGCAAGGCAACCAGACACACCACACAACAAGAATTTCTGGAACTGCCATGTATAAAAACGTGTTGTTGTGTGAACAAACAAATGTTGGCTGCGCGATCCGGTTACCAACCAATAGTTCCTCCATGGACAGAGAGATACTGCGTTTTGTATATAGGCGGTATGTACTTCGGTCAACAAAGGTGTCATAATCAGGAAGACGATAAATGTGGTAACAGTCTTGAAGGAATTCCACTTGTTTTATCCTGTTCAGAATGTTACGGCGGGTGTGATGATAATAATGGGATAAAAAATAAAATTATAAGTATTATTATCATTGGGGATAAAGCAGCTACACTACTGTTTATCTTGTCGTTATCAAAAAGATAATTATTATTTACATAACTTAACAGTTATTCGTGGAACGAAATAAAGTAGTGGACAGATAAGAAAAAGATGGGAACTGAAGGAGGAATCTAGGTTAGATTGGATGCGGATAGTGATGACAATAGATTATATTTTAGATCCCAAAACCGAAAAAATGGCGTGTTATAGGGGGAAAGGAAACCTACATTTAGCATTGGGTGGTTATGGGATGAAAAAGGTGAGATGATGATATCCGGCATTGGCAACCGATTGGATAAGTTGATTATTCATTTAGGATTTGTGGAATTGGAGAGTCTTAACAGCAAAATGGAAACTTTGAATAAAGGTTAAGTTAACTCTAAAACAGGAGAAACTTTAACATTCACGTCTTCTCATCAATGTCCAAAGTATTAATCTAACCGCACTTAAAATTTGGCACCTTCGGTAACAAAGTTTAGATTATCTGTTGTTAGACTTTTGAAACTTTTTTTTCAAATATTTGTGACTACCTTACCTATATTGTATGTTCGTGTGAATATCCTAAAAAAAAGTTAACAGAGACGTTGAACTTGGCTGAGGTTTCCGTGTTCCGCGGCGCCCACGCAAACTTGTAGATGGCATGCTATTTTTGTATGTAAATCTGTGCTTCCATGATAATAGAACTTGTCTATTTATAAAATTCATTTCAGATTTTTCATTTTCTTTAAAATGTGAAATGAAAAGACAGATCGGTAGATACGAAATCTAAATGCATTTATCTAGTTTTTGGCATGAAACCCATGATACAGGCAATCTTACTTATTGTAGCTACCGCAGCTAGAAAGATCCACGAAGAGAAACACATAAAAACTAAAAAGTCGCAAGTCTATGGAAGAAAACTATCAAGAAGCAGTCAGAGTTTTAGAAACAATTGACAAACACAAGACACATATCAGACAACATGAGACATTTTTCACGAATCAACCACATTAAACGAAGGAGCCAAGTACCCAATAACAGTTTGTAACAGAACAACCATCAATCATTATAGTCACTATCAGTCAAAACATATGAATCACACAAACGAATCTTCAAGAAGATAAACTATAAACCATTAGGGTATATTTAGCCGATCTTGACGTGCCAACTGAAGATGACATGGCAGCCCTTCTAGCTATGCGTCATCAACTCGCTAAACTTCGAGTCAGTTTGTCATCGCTTGTGGTCATCACATCACTGACGAAGGCGAAGAAGCGGCGCCAAGAGACTGTTGGTCTACTTTGTAAAGAAATATTTGGCAAAGAAGCTTTGGAATTTATATTACAAATCAAGCGGAATGCTTATTGTTTCGAGATTGATTTGTCAGAACATTATATGATATTTTTTTTGGCTTTTGGGCTTTTGACGCTATAATTTTAGAAAAATAATTTAATGGTACCTATTAAATTATTTTTCTAAAACTGTAGCGGACGTATAAAGCGCTATAGCGTTTCCGAGAAAAATATTTAGAAAACCGATAATGGAACTAATTTGTCTTGCTTGTAAATAAAAAAGAAGAGAACATACATATTATGTATTTGGGTCCATGTCCCCACCCCGAGTGGAGTCTCTCTACCTTCCTATGGGGGAATGCCTCAGGGTTCATTATTTTGTCCTGTTTTGACTGTCAGTCTAATCTATTTTTAGTATGTTTCGTCTAACAGATCAAGAAAAACTTACTTAGCGATGCCTTAAAATAGAGAAAAGTGGAAAATACTAAAATGAAAAGAACGTGTCTCCTTCGTTAATGACGAATCTGTTTTTAGATTGCTATAGAATATTCTGAAAACTAATTTTCGTCAGTTATAAATAGCATCTTCCATCGGATTTGGAACGTTCCATCCAACCTTAGAGATATAAGTGTATCTACGGTTCCAACCAAGGTTATGGTCTATGAGAACATATGGGACATGTCGGTTACTGTTTGCTAAGCGTCCTACGATATTATTGTAGCATGCACCACCACCGCCTGATGTGCTTTGTCGTATACTCTCTACGAATAAACTAATAGGCTAGGTATAGTTTGTAAGAAACCTTAGCTTTTAACTATAGATATGACTGAAAGTATAGTAATGACTTGATGAAACGATCCCAGGTAGTGACAAATTGCTCGTGATAACGCTTCTCCCAGGTACTAAACTATGTTAATATCACTCATAAAACTGCTGCTGCACAGCATTGTAAACTCTAAACCAACCATATTAAACACAAAATACTTTATCTAAACACCTACCACTCTAGAGTAATTTACACAGTAATCTTCGAACGACAACGCATAATAGATCGCGCGTGACGCCTCACTGAAAACTGAACGAACAAAAGAGTCGAAACGAACACCGTGCCAAGCTCAGTCTTGGGCCAAACATTGCCACAATAACATAGTGTTAGTGTTCACAGTAAATAGTGGAAAACAGAATCTGATCGAGTGTCTTGAGTACCGGAATTTTCCAGTTCGAAATATTATGTGACAGGTGCATAGTGTTACATTTTCAAAGTGGTATGCTCTTACGTCAGTGGCTGTTGCAAGTGTTACATCTGGGTCTGACCATGCCATTCGTCTGCTTGCCGGCACGGAAACACAGTATCTCGGTCAATTAGAATTAATGAGTCATCTGGCGTCCTTTGATAAGGTATTTTAGCATCACGTTGAAAACCGACATTGAACAGCTAAGGTAACACGACAACACTTTTAAAACTGTCCTTGACACGATCGATTGAGCTTGCCGTAAATAAAAGCAGTTTTTATGTGACACTTTATAAAGCTGGTGAAAGTCATAGTGTTGATTTTCATAGCAGATGTAATTTTCTGATAGAGTTGATTTGATCGATTTGTTGATAGCAAAAGTGACCGCTTTACGTGAGGTTTCGCTTGAGTTGCAGCTCGTGCAATGACGAGACAGTTTCAGAATGAACGAGAGATAAAGTAAATAAAATGTTTTGCCCTAAATATTATTTGTCAACTCATGAATGTTCTGGGAGTTTGTAAGTACACAAATTGACGCAATTCAAGGGTATTCTAACGACCTGACATGTGGTTGGTATAACAATTACCTAGGTACCTACTAGCAAATGACGACTACTAGCAAATGCTTAGGCTCAGACAGACCTAAGTTCACATATTATTTATTTATTTTATTATTTATGTACACACAGTAAAATACAAAAAAGATACAACATAATTAAAATATGAGTACAAAATATGAGTATTATAGATAAGAATCTAAACAACAGCACAATAAACCGTTTATTAGTGCAAACTTATCATCATAAACATTGTAGTTCTCACTAGATAATACAAAAATATACATTCATTATGAATATTATGATAGGTACATACCATAAATCATACATATATTCTCTCGAAAAACATTACCCTCCTCATTCTAGGGCAGGATGATCTACTAAATACTTACTTTAAGTATTTAGTAGATCATCCTCGCTGTTAGTTTAAAACATTCGACTTTGGTTCTCGATTTAGAATCACTATAATTATATTTCGATCAACAAAGAATCGTCTGTTTTCTCTCAAAACGAACGATGTCTTCGAACGAATCGCGTCTGAATTCAGATAGGTCTTTGACTTTCAGTGCTCGCAGTCCGTTTCAGTGGGTGTTTGGCAACTTTCCCGCCGAAAATAGCTTCCAATTTGTTGTCAAGAAACTCGGCTGAATGCTACCTGGCAATTTGGCAGGTAGATGGCGCCAAATGGAAAATTTTATTTATTTGCTGCGTGCGCGCATTGTGGAGTGGAGACAGTAAATCAGCTTCATTCGAAAAATGATTGAGGTTGATTAATTTGCTAAGGAGTTCCCTGAACATTTGTCTCCAAAAACTTACACACACTGCTGCAGAAGGAGATGAGCGATTTTTTTTATTGAATGTACTTATTTGATATCTTTATCGTAAAATAAATTAATAAAAAACAGGATTATCTCCATAACTTGGCTACGTGATGCCGAAAGTGCAGAAATTATCCAAAATAAAGCAATGTTGGCTGCTCAACTCTATATCGTGTATCTTATAAGACCCAAATAAACAATTCTACCACCGCTGATTGAATTTCGTTATCTAGATCTGCAAGAAGTTGTTCTCTGTTTCGTTTCTGCCAGTAATATATGTATGTCTGGCGACCACAACCCACTAAATAATGATCACAACACAAGATTGATTGTCTTTGCTAATATCTTCGTATGCACATCGATAATAATAAGTACCTACACTACCTACCTGGTCAACCGAGCTTTGCTCGGGTGAAAAGATAAACATATCATCCAGGTATATCAACGTTGTTACACATTCACGAGGCTGTGAAAATAAAGAAAACGAATTGTCCCAGTTATGAGACCTAGCTAGATCGATTTTTCGCCCCCATAGACTCCTTGCAATTTTCATTGTCATCGTTAGAGCCGTTTTCGAGAACGTGGTTATAAAAACATATGATTATATAAGTAGGTATATACATATAAATATTACTCATTATTAGTATAGGATTTAATTAAGGCCTCCGCAGACTGGTGACAGGCGCGATGGGATAACGCGACGTGACTCTAGTAGAAGAAGAATTTCTATGAAAACTTCATGGAATTTGTTCTACCAGAATCGCGTCGCACCGTCACGTCGCGCCTGTCTGCGGGAGCCTTTATACGTTTGCATACTCATTTGGAGACAGTTCTTCTTCATGGCTAAATTATCAGGCAAAGAATACTTTATAGTGAATGATATCCCTAGGAAGTTTACGTTTACTACACTTTAATTTCAACGCCTTATCTTAATAGTCTTTCGGGGTGGTTCAACTAGGTTATATGATCTTCTTCGTCATATCGATGGCACGATGGTGTATCTTTTTGGCCTAAAACAGAGTCATGAATTCGATTCTTTCATGAGAACGAGAATGTGTGGTTTCGACTTGGGGGTATCGATTTATCTAAACATTAAAATGATTCATGTTTTTTTTTTTGGTGGTCAGCGATGGTAGTTTTGTTTGAAGTATGAGTTGAGAAAGTCTGATTTCTTTTGTTTTCTCATGTTAAGATATCGATACTCATCTAACTCACCTGTGAAGTTTCGCTAAGTTATTTAATTTTACCCTGTAGATACAGTCTCATTAGAAAGAAGAAAGAAAAGAAAAGAAAGAAAAATTGTTTATTCTGCACAAACTAAACGCACAAAACAAAATAAAAAATGACATTTACTAGAACTACAAATTAGCCAAAAGCCTCGTATTTAACAACAAGAATATTAAAAATTTGTTAAATTTTGTCTATAGCTTGATGAGAGCATAGTGATTAGTGTTACTACTGCATTACTGGGCAAAATCACTCCTCACAGTATTTCACGAACCTCTGTGGTTGTTTTTGTACCTAAGTATAGCCAAAAACCTTTCTAACTCTTTACGCCAGCGTTTCCTTAGCCTGGCTGGGCTTTTCTTTATCAGAATCATCATCATCATCTTCCCGCCCTTGTCTCTTGGAAGGGATCTATTGGTATTGTGGTTACTTCTAAAGGTTCCATGATCGTCATCAGAATTTCTGCCAAAAGACGTCCATGGTTGGTTAAATCTCGTCGTGTAATGATATCCTATAAATTCATATCAGAATCAAGAACTTCGTCTACCGGATTTTTTGTTTCATTAATCAGAGATTTCCCAGAACATTCCAAGCATTATCGCTTTTCAATCAAATGCTTTGGCATTATTAGATTATTTTCTGAAACGGACACGATGTGTCGTTGATATAATCGCCAGTTTACGTCGTAAACAATACCCAGTATGATATGGTTCCAATCCCATCCTTGTACTTATCTACATATATCTACATTTGCCTAGCCTTTTCCCAACTATGTCGGGGTCGGCTTCCAGTCTAACCGGATGCAGCTGAATAGTATTTTACATGGAGCGACTGCCTATCTGACTTCCACAACCCAGTAACTGGGTAACACGATACCCCTTGGTAAAACTGGTTGTCAGACTTTCGGGCTTGACTTATCTACATTATATCGATACTATTATAATAAAGCTTCAGAGTTAGTTTGTTCGTTGATCGCGCTTATCTTTGTGAATACCAGTCGGATGTGAAAAAATCTTTTAGCATTTGATAGCATCACCAGCAGGCGTAGCATGGCGCTTTCTATCTCTACGAAGAATAGACATAGGTTTGTCTATAGAAAATGAAAGTTCGTTTCTTCATTTTTGACATCGCACCGTAGAAATCTTTCTACAATCTGTCATTTTGTCTTTCATTTCTAACGATCTTTGTCTAGGTCTTTTTCTATGTAGACAATTTCGGAAGAAAGTTTTCTATCCTTACTGTCAAATCACACTGACAACCGATAAATCCTGAGTTGAATTATGTAAAAGAGTGAATTTCGTAAAAAGTGCTGTTGACTCTTTCTACTTTGCTGCCGTCGTACTGTCTACAGGAAACGTCATTTTTGTCTACTCTTCCGTCGACAAAACGATGCTCATGCTACGCCTGCTGGAATTTGCAGGATACCCTCTATAATCTCATTAGTATGTTCTCAATGAATAGGTTATAGATAGATGGTGAACAGGGTCTGGTGAAGGAGTAGGAAAGAGAAATGAGGAAATATGTGTATACCGGAGGGCTTTAAATTTTTAATTTATGCTTGTAGATTAAAATAAGAAATTTTTCTCCTCAATTTGGGTTCAGATTTATGAATGTAAACGAAGTAAAAGGAGTGTGTAGAAATTGTAGCAGGTGGCGTTCTGTAGTTTCTAAACTAGTGTAGAAACTATACGTTTATGTATGTGTATGTATAAATAAAGGCTGCAAACTGTTACTGCAGTGTCGTTTGATTACATAGCTTGCTCGTCGTTAGGTCGCTTTATTTTCATTAAAGTGTGGGTGGCGCATTTATTGATTTCACTCAAATTAAATTGGTTCGTGGAATCTCTCACTATTTATATTTAGTTGCAATCGGCGATCGGTTCATGGTTTCGTGGAAAAGCTTTTGATGATACAACACACTGGCATTTTGTTTGATTGGATTCGACAGGGTTGGCTTGGATTTATTATTTTTTTATTTAAATTAAGCTCCATGTTGTTCTCCTCACCGCTGTCACTGTGGCGAAGTTGTCAACAGCCTCGGACACCACGGCCTGTCTTGCAGCCGAAGTGCGGGTCGCTTAGCACGTCACGCTAACATTAATGACATCATCCGACGAGCTCTTGTCACCGTCGGCGTTCCAGCTGTATTAGAACCCAATGGCTTGGCACGCGACGATGGCAAAAGACCGGACGGCATGTCCTTATTTCCATGGAAGATGGGTAGGCCTTTAGTGTGGGACGCAACGTGTGTCGATACTCTTGCGCCATCTCATCTTCCTGGCTCGGCGTGCTGTGCTGGCGCCGCCGCTGCGGCTGCGGAAAACCTCAAGCGGCGAAAGTATAATAGCCTTATAGGCAATTATATTTTCGAGCCGTTTGGGGTTGAAACCCTAGGGCCGTGGGGTCCAAGTGCTCATAGTTTATTTAATGAAATCTCGAAACGGCTGTTTGACACTTCCCGTGACCCAAGGGCTGGCTTTTACCTTGGTCAGAGGCTAAGCATTGCCATTCAACGTGGCAATGCCGCCAGTCTCTTGGGTACACTACCAGCCGACAGCGATGCGGAGGAATTTTTCGACGCCATATTTTAGATATTAGTTGTTTATTTGTACAGTTAGTTTTATTTAATATTAGTTAGAAAATTGTTTAGTGATAGATAATTAGATTAAGTAAGCCATCAGTATTATTAATTTTATATGAATAATTAAAAGCCATTTAAGTAGGTATAAGTTCTGATGTATGAAATTATAAATCAATTACAGGAATACACAATAATCACATACTTACCTACTTAATTTAAGCAACATCTTCTCTACTTAAATAACTATAATATTAAAAAAAATATGAATTAAAAAACATAACCAAGCAGCTTGGACTTAGTTAAGCTTAGAAGGTCTAAAAAGAAAAAAAAATGACTGATTAACATCAACAAGTAATACAAAATCGGTTACATAAAACTTTTGAAATGGGTTGAGTAGTTTCGGAAATTATACCTCCTTATTCTAACGAACTTTTCATTTTAGTTCTAAACTTTGAATCTTTTCAGCTATTCCTAGCCTAAATGAGATCTCTAGGTAGGTACCTACTTTGAATAGAGTGATAAATATACAAATATACTTAGATAGAGAGATAACGCATAGGTATTGTTGTCGATACCTACGCGCAGGCGCAATTTTCCGGTTATCAACGTAAGCCGCAAATAGCCACAATACGCGATAAGCAATACCTACATTACCTACTCATCAATCACTGTTGGTCATACGTAATATCTTAGTAGATAATGTAGGGAACCTAGTGATGCCCTGTGGTCTTCATGATCTACTTTTTACCCGACTGTCCTAGAAACGTTTTATAGTCACCGCTAAACTGTCGATTGGCCTTTAGAAGGCGATAACAATTAATTAAAATTCTATTGTAACACTTAGAGGCACTTAGTGACACTTGGAGGTCTATACAAGGTCAAATAAAATTAGCTAGCGAAACTTTGCAGACGTTAAGGGTATCGAACTATCGATAATTATGTAAGTAATAAAAACTTTTTACAAGAAAAAAATAACCGACTTCCAAAAAAAACTCTAAAAAGTGAAAATAACTAAACTAACGAAAAAAAGTAAATAATTTCGGAAGTCGGTGTCTTTGTTTTTAAATTTTAGTATTTTGCCATTTTTTTATTTTTAATTTTTTAGTTGTGGTACTTATCACACCACCTTATACTAAATACCTTGTTCGACTGTACAATGACCTTAAGAGATTTCGTGTATGAAAAGTTACACCTTAAACCTATAGGTGTCTCATTGAATCAGCTTTATTGCTATTAAACATTAAACATTCGTACATGTCTTACATAACAGCTGTTCAATGTCGTCTTCCATTGTTTTCAATGACGAACAAACACACGAGTGCACCTGTGGCATATTGCAAATTTAAAACAGCCTTATCGGATTACTCAATTGTAAATCTGGTGTTGATAACAAAAAGATACGATGAACTTATAACGGACACAAGACACTTCAATCGAACGACAACACTTTGTGTTATATTTACTCAATTTATTTGAAAATTGTAACGTAATTTAAAAAAAATCTCGGTTTTCAACTAAATGTGACCGTAGCACACCATGTGTGTTGCTTTTGCACCTCAGTAAGTGTAGTATAATGTTGTAATGTAAATGACAATAGCGATCGAGTGAAATGTCTATAAGAGGCGTCCAAGATGGCTCCAGATCTCCGCGGATGAACATCACCGACTCGTTCTTCGATGATGAAGGTAAGGTGACGCTTTTAATAACTGTTTCTTTAACCTTTAAATATTTAACAAACGTAAAAGCTCCCGAATACAGGCGCGTCGCGTTAACGCAGAACAATTTTATGAAAACTTCATGGTAATTGTTCTCCTAGATTGATATAAACTTTTGTATTGTTTAGTTTTTATTGAATTTTTACTCAACATAACATCACGCTTGTAATTCCGAAGGGTATGGCAGAAGAGTAGGTGCCCTATTGTACATGTACTCCAACATTTCGCCAGTTATGGTCCCATGTAATAGGAGGCGAGCCTATTGCCTTTTACTCAAATTCTCCAAAGATATCTGTCCGAACCATGATCGAGCATAGCTCTAGATAGAATGACGGTACATTGCCGGTGTTTTATGCTAGCTAAACAGAAACAAAAGAATCTAGCTATTTATTCCATCCCCTATTTTTGTAGTGTAGGGTAACGAAGCGTAATGAAATGTTAGCCTTGAACGCATGGATGCACCGACAAAGGCGTCTTTCGTTCACAGCTGTTTGACGTGGGCTAGCTAAAAGTAGAACGTTTAAAAACCTACTAAGTTTATACCATTCAATGAATCTGCCTCGCCTTTTCCCATCTATGTTGGGGTCGGCTTCCAGTCTAACCGGATGCAGCTGAGTACCTGTATTTTATATGGAGCGACTGCTTATCTGACCTCCACAACCCCGTAATAACTGGGTAATACGGTATCCCTTGGTAAGACTGGTTGTCAGACTTTCGGGCTTCTGACGACCCGTGACGACTGTCAAAGATCCACGAATGACAGCCAGGACCAACGGCTTAACGTGCTTTCCGAGGCACGGAGGAGTCTCGATATGTAAAGATGGTCCCCAATCCACGGACCAACCCCAACACACGATACACGGGAACACGGGGTGAATTAAAGAGTACCCGTGGAATTCCTTGCCGGCTCTTCTCCATAAGAAACGACCAATTTGAACCGTGCTCCTAACTTCTGTTATTTCATATCATAAGTGACCATGTAGGTAGGTACGTTTGTTCCTAGATGTTCCACGTGCGGAGTTTCAAAGAGGGAGTACAAACCTATTCTAGCCGCCAAGTCAGGCAACTTGGTTTCAGGTGATTTTGATTTCAATAATTAAGTCGGTACTTATAAAAGAATAAATTGTTTTTTTTTTAAACCTTCAGAGGAAAAAGGCTAATTTCTTATACTGGTTAGTACGTACTAACATAGGCAACTCTTGTGTTTTTGAAGAGACAAAAATAAATTTATTCGAAATAAACAAATATTTTAAATTAAAAAAAAAGCAAAAAAACAAAAAAGCTTATAAAAAGTTGAAATGAAGTGCTTAAAATATTTCTATGAATGCAAAAAGATTCCTTCGAGCCGGATTTGAACCAGCGACCTATGGATGACAATGTTTATTACGCTACAGTCCACCGCTCTACCAACTGAGCTATCGAAGGCTTATGAGACAGTGCGAAATTTTGAACCAGGTTCTTAGTATAAACGCATGATATAATAAAGTCACAGTAGGGTGACGATGATGTTTGAATCAACTGATACTGTTCTGTTTAGTATGATAATAATTATTCTCGCATTCGATAGTTATACATGTTTTTTGAGCTTATATTATTCTAGAACTACCTAATTATCATAACAGGTATCTTGAACGTATTATTTCCGTTATTTTTCCTCATCGTACTAATTAATGTTCTTCTATTCAGTTATTATGTTTTTATGTTGGGGTTACTAACACTTCTTATCACACCATTTTTAATTTAGCACAACAATATTTTTTCTCCCGTTTATCTAAAATGTAGCAATATGTTGTTTTTGTTGCAAGAAATTAATAGTTAAACAAAAGCCGATCAAAGCTGCGCAATAAAGTCACCTCAAATCCTATCTTTTGTTTACAATGTCGGGTCGCGTGTGTGGGGCGAGTGAGAGAAGCGCGCCGGTTGGCCGTGGGTCCGTGAGTCCGTCTGTCAGTCCGCGTTTGTCGGCACCGTCGCCGGCCGCTACCGAGGAGAGGGCGCACTGGCGCTGCGGTCGCATTCGCGCAGTTTGTCGTGGCGCGTGGCATTCCATATTGAATTTTTGACAACGCATTTTCTTTTTTAATGAGTTAATGACACTGTGATAAGACGGCATGTTTGTATTCCTACTATTTCCTATACTTTTAGAAAGTTCAAGTTTAGTGTTGACTTTTCCATCGCAATGCGTCTCATTAAGTACAATGTTCAACTTGAATTATTTGCACTATTTGCAGCTTAGTTAGCACTTACAGCTGCATCGACTTAGGCCTCTTTTATTGCATGTTGTTTTTACAATTTAGTGCCAGACTGTTAAATAGAACAATTCACTTAACTTGTTTGCTTACAAATGTAGGTTAATAGAACTAACTCGCTCTCAAATACTATGACGTGTTACTGATAATAATATGCAAAATAAATATTTTAATCGTTTTCTGTGCGATAATAAGTCTTGTGTAATAAGCGTTAGTTCAGGCGTTAATTAGTGGAGAATTTAACGAAGTTGCATCACAGTTTTAGGCTCCTGTAATATTTGCGTGTTCCAATTAGCTTACACGCAAGGAAATCAAAAGTGAAGGAGCAGTGAAAGTTGTAAAATTCTTCCGTTTATAGTCTTTCGCACTCACTTCCAATAAAAATCTTTATTGGACGTCTTTTCATGAGAATATTGGAAACATAAACCGAGATTCCTATTAAAATTAACGTGCAATCAAAATAATAACGGAAGATGGACACGTTAAAATTTTTAAGAGCTATTCATTTAAATTACAAAAGAATTAGTAGGTACTATGAATAAAATGAATATTCATAACTTACTTGCTACCTTTCACGCATTAACTACAACAATTACTAATGAAGTAACTCATTTGCACCATAATAATGTTCGTCATTAATGACAGCTTCAGAAATCACTAAAAGATCTTTACCAGCTTGATTTATTAAAATAGTCGAATAGAACAATAATTTATCTTTTCAAGCTGACTTCAATACTTGTCTGCATTATTTCGTTAATGAATAATGAATTATTATAATGCTTTTCATACACAATTATGGCTTTGTTTGCTTTCAATTCTATGTCCAACAATTCATTTGTGAGTTAAGAACAATCTTTGAATGTATAACAATATTGTAGTTAGCATCTATTATATCAACTGAAGTTGTTAATTTCAGTTCTAGGTCATCCATCATTGTTATTTCATTTGAGCCTCTAAACTATTTAGTTAAGTATTTACATTCTAAAATATTTATATTTTTCTAATTTCCTTCCAATCCACCATTACTCATAAAGTAAAAAAGGGACTAACAAGGGGAAAAGAAGGGGTGGTGAGTACGTGTGTATTTTCATATAACTTCTGAAAGTAGTTCTGATGAAAATGACCCACTTTTACTATGAAACCACCTCTTAAATATGATCAAAAAATAAGCTGTTCCCTGCATTTAGACCGGCACCCTAATTGCACAATCTGAATGATTTTGAAGGATATTGCTAATAAAAAATGTAAATAACGCAATGAATGGTGATGAACTGTCAAAATGAAAGCCATTGCTACTGTTAGTGTGTTACGTAATTAAGTGTAATTACACTTTTATATAAATTGACTTAAAAATGACAATCGGGACTTAATCAAAGCTACAAGTCTTAACAAATTTTAATCACATTGTTTTCTGATCACATCGCGGTGACATCAGTCCGAGTTATTGCGATATTCTTCCACACCTAATTGCGCATTAATGGAAAAATTCCTTCGCCATGTTTTGTCATTAGGTATGTCTGTCGTACAGACGTTGGTTGGATAGTATTAAGCATCATAAATTAGCTATAAGTGGGTTGTTAGGTTAGCCTCGCCTTAGGACTGTGACGGTTCTATAAAAATACGTACCTAATGGGTCTGGACTCGCCTCTTGTGTTGTTATGAGGTTATGCCTGAATGTCTTATGTTCACTACTGGTTTTCATTTACAATGGCATAAGTATCTCATGTTGTTGCAGCATTCATTCTGTCAAAACTTGAATTTTAATTTCGAAAGAGTCAGCCTATCCAATGGTGAATGTAATGTAACCGTAATTGCAAAGACTGGTCATTTCCGAGCTGCAAGGTTATACACTTTACACCAACCAGCAGAATGGAACTAGTGCGGTTCTTGGGTCCTTCACTGATACTTCCATGCATTCTTCCAATTCACCACATTTCCTATGTTTATCTAACTTTTCCATGAAATAAAGAAGAGTAAAGTATTTAATAAATACTATTTATTAATTTATTTGTATAACCTGGTCTGTAGCTTTAGTTATTAATTAGGACTTGCTCAACTCCTCCCTTAAGCTAGAAGGAGTTGAGGCAAAATATGGAGTTGTTTTCAAGAACAAGGATAATTCTGGGTGTCAAACTACATATTATATTTTTCCTATATTACGGAGGAAAACTATGTTTATTTGATTTTTATGACTCATTTGTTATTATTAAATCCAGAGCCAAATTTAGAATCAATCGAGGAGTTTATGACTGATATTAAAATTAAGTTCTCCAAACAAATATACTCTGGAAACTCTGTGTAGAGTTTGGTTTTCATCGCGCTCTCACAACATTAGAAGAGTTTTAGCAATCTTTTTTATGGAAATGTTTATGCGAGCATGATTTTTGTGAAAAACTGCTTGTAAACATAACTGATAAATTAACTATTGACCACTTGAGTCATAGGTGATCACGATCAGGCACTAGTTTTTTTGGCATTTATGCTGAACAGCGGAGTAATTGGGCCTATTTGGCGCAGACGTGAGTCACGCAATGCTATTTTAAGTTTTTTTCTGTTTTTGAGTGAATATTGTGTTCCTTAACGTGGGTCAAATAAATTTATTTTTTTGTTTCTCTTTCTTTTCTATCTGGAAAGTCATTGTGTTACGGAAGATTCTACTTTAACCGGAATTTAGTCTGGCATGTTAGCTGTGAGTGTGACATTACTGGCGAAAAATCCAAACAAGGGCCAGACGAATGACGTAATAGTAAAGCACACATAATGCGACATTACAAACATTCCACTTTAAATACGCTAGGTGCTATCGAACACACAAACCAGTCGAAATAAATGCTAAAAATGTCAAATGTCGCTTTCAGCTTTTAGCTGATTATTTGTGTATCGACAATGACTATAGAAACTAAGTATTCTAATATTTTAAAGTAACGCTTATTGGTCTACTCCTAATTCATTCGATTATCTTTCTCTTGGGCTTTAGTACCGTTTGAATTTGTGATAGATTCATATGCATGTGCATGTCGCATGCAAATCTATCACAAATTCAAATGTATTCATGATCCAATATAGACATAAAATCTACAGAATATATTTGAAAGTAGCAATACCAGTTTTCAAAAATTTATAGCTCGATCAGTATTTTTAGAAGGTCATCCTAATCCGTGAGTAGATCAACAGGGCACGATGACGTCGTCGCCTCTCAGCTGTTCGCTCGTCGCCATTGCGGGCATAGCTACACAAGGGTCGTATTTGGGTCGAACATTATAATCTGTTGCTACGCGCCTTTCGATCTCTGTGACGCAATAGCGCGATTTTTTGCGTTCTTATTTTAAATGTTTATAAACTTATTTTGTTTCGTTATCTTTGGACGATAATTATTAATTGATGAGGTTTTTGAAAACCTCATAAATTGGTATAAGTTTGTAGAGGGGTGAAAATGTCGTGAAAGTTACCAATATTATGGTCATATCACACTCACGCTTTGATGCAACCGAGTGTTTGTCGTATTGTCGTATTAAATAAATGTCCTTATAAAAGCGGGAAATTTGTACAAATGGTGTATATCCTTGGAATAATTACAATTGCGTCAAATAATACAATATCTGATCAATTTATTATCTAACAGCAATTTCAAACAACAGTGTCACTAGACTCACTAGTGCAGATGAATCATTTATCAACCACATTTCTCCACTTCCGTTGATGATACCTATACTGGCTATATTATACCATTTACCACCAAGACTTCCGGCCAGTCTACTTCGTGCCGCTTAACATTCATATTTGGAATGCTTGAGTTCATTCAATAACAACACGTTAACGACGGCGGTCGTCTTACACAGTGTCATTATCTTCTCAACTTACCGATAACCTTTCTTTCAGTGATAATGAGTTAACTTACAAGTTATGCGTGTTGAGTAATATTAATAGTGAGAACAAAGTGACACAAGTGCCTTGGGAAGATGTATAGCTTCGATAAAGATTTGTGGCATGTGAGGAGACCTTCGGAATCTCAGGACTCGCAGGAGACTCCGAAAAGTACTGCTTCAGAGAGACAGAGTAAATATTTCTACTGTTTATTTAATAATAAATTTGGTATCATCAAAATGTTGGGATCCTGCGGGGAAATTGCGCAACACACATAAAATGACAATAGATCGCGTTTCTTTCATTTTGACAGGTTGGCTACGTTCATTGTATTTACGTTGTTGAGCAGACGAATTTAAGCAATGGATTAGAAACATCCTTCAAACTCTTGGATTGTGATTGAAACTGTGTTACGCAATTAGGGCGCAGGTTTTGATTCCCGGGTCGGGCAAAGTGTAATTCAGGTTTTCCAGCGGGAATGTGCCCGTGGATGGTAACAGGCTCGTGCTTTACTCCATGGGACTAAAGTACATACTACTACCTGGCGACATGAGAGTGCATACGATATCTCTGCCTGACTGTTCTGGGAAAATGGGCGACATGTTCAGTAATGTGCTATTTTTAATTAAACTTAGAACAGCACAAGAAAGAGGACAACATTAAAATGAAACCACGGAAGCCTTTACAATGAAAGAAGAAAGCTCCAACTGTGAAACAAATATAAGTTCCTATTTTGTACATGGAATGCTATTAAATTGTTGTTCCTGGGAAGCCGACGTTGTGCTTTGGTTCATGATTGGGTTTCTAGAAAACGAGCGGTTTGATATTTAGTATTTACGTGTTAGGTACGTTAAAAGCCGATATTCCAGGAATTTGCGCGGAATTTTATTTATTGCCGTAGTCTGTAGTGTGTTTTTTATGAAAAATATCCGAGAACTTCGGTGTTTATTAAACTTACTCATTTTAACATCAATAAATACTCTTCGTAAATAAAATTCGCGACTGAAAATAAATCGAGCGTGAGGGAATGTGGTTATATAGTAATAAATTAATAACCACAATCGAGGATTCCATTTGGAAACATTTTAACATACGCATAAAAGGTAGTTTAGCTCTTTTTCCCATTTAAAGGAAAATTAACGATGGTATCCTGAGTCATTAGTAAAAAAAAAACAATATACGTACCCTGGTTTAAGAAAGCTGGCTCAAGTTTGTGATCAGCTAATCTGTCTGAATCAAACCAAAATCAATCAATCGAATCTGATAATTGTGAGAAGAGTCGGAGGACGGATAAAGTAACGACATAATAAAATGATTACTTAATCACATAAAATCACACGAGATTTGGCAGCAAATGAAATGAAATGGCTTTTAACAACCGGGAGATACAACATTAAATTAGAGAAATACTCCACAAATCACTTTAATATCACGTCTGAATCGTAAAATTGGTTTCCCTCGCATCCTGGCAGAATAAAAAATAAAATATATGGTCTTACGCATTGCGCACAAGCTTAATCGCGTGCTAGCAGGCCGGACATTTTAACGACAAGCACTAAAACTACTGCAGATTTCTACCCCATATGTTATTATTACCTACTGTATTATTTGAGGGTCGCTAGTTTTATATTTTTGTACGTCGTTACTATGAATTAGTCGGTGAAACTTCATATTGTATGGATAGATAGGTAGGTCTATAAACAATATAAAATCATTGGCAATAGGCTCGCCCCTGGTACATTACATGAGACCTAAACATAACTACTGTCAGAATCAGAATCTTTTATTTGTTAAACATAGGTATTTACTTAATGGTGTTAGGTTAACATATTTGAGCGCTATGTTTTCCACGAAAGCATACAAATTTTTCATTAAAATGTAACTAATTAAAAAAAAAAAACTAAAATACTTAAAAAACTAAATAAAACAAACAATAAAAACAAAACCAAAAATATACTCAAAAAATATTAAAAATTATCACTCTGGCTGCCCCTTCGGGGAATACAGGCGTGATTTTATTTTAATTCGAAATAAATATCTACACAAAATCATTAGGTCTGAAGAAAGTTTAGAATTTGTACGTTGTTATCTGCAAAGGAATATTCGATATTACTTGGCATAATCAACTATAATCACCATTCTATTTTTTTTTTCAATCGAATTTGTTTTGCAATGACGCAATTTGACGAATTTTGAGACGCTTGGTCACCCTAGCGACCTTCTTTCTCATTGCAATATCGCGGATTCTTGTCTTGTTCTTTTTCTTTAGTATTAATTTATTTTTCTCGATGAGATATGGGATATTTAAAATGTCGTGATGGCCCAGTGGTTGTACGTATTTAGTACTATGTAGTTTGGTACATTGCTATACTGACCAGTCCTATGATATACATATTTGTAGACAGTAGACAGTACGTTGCTGTTGATAGTACATTTTGTATGAACCATCGGCGGGCCGCACCGCGCCGCGGCAGCGCAACGCACTGTCGCGAGCGGATCTTACTTACTTTTGCGGCCCCTGTTTTGAGTTGCGATGCGGTCATGCGGCCCGTCTAAATGTGCGCGAGTCTCATTGCACTGAAGTGGAAACAGAATCTGTCTGAAAAAAATCCTTGAATTACAATTTATTATACTGCTATACTCGTACGTACGTACTCTACGTACTCCCGCGGCCGGCCCGCTCCCGACCCGCTCCCGACCCGCTCCCGACCCACTCCCGCCCCACTCCCGTCCCGCGCTGTTGTGTCGGTGGGCGGCGCGCGTGCGCCCGCGTTCTGTGTCTTGACATCCATAATAATTCCTTGAATTACAAATTATCATACCCGCCGTACTCCCGCGCCCGACCCGCTCCCGCCCCGCACCCGTTCTGTGTGTATTTTGGGCTTTACCTACTGTGTTGCGGCACGTCGCTTCTCCTAATATGCTTTGGCGCATTTCGCGACTTCACTTATATTTAATAACCAGCTGTTATAAAGTTCGTCAGCTCTAGGGAATACCATGGTTTGTGTAACAACGTTATGCTTCGATGCTACTGTCCGTCCGCTGGAAATTGTCTTGTCTTACAATACAAGGCCCATGGGGATAGACGGGGTAGGTACCTAGTGAATTGGAAGCGCTTTGTAAGTAACATTTAGGTATTTTATCTACACCCATGCTATAAATCCTCTATAAAAGTATCTGAAACAGTTAGCTTATAGCCAACATTAAAACATCCAGTTTCATAGTAACCATAATATCATCCAAACGGGTGTTATAATGTTGTACTGAATTTCATAATGCAACTCATTTAAAAAAAAGAACATTGTCATTCACGAGCGTTTCACTAACAAATCACCGTACCTATTATAGTTTAAAAAAAAAACACATTCGAATTCGAAAAATTCGAATTCACGTCGTACCGCGCCATTTTTTCGATATTGGTATTGCAAAGAAACTTTTATAGAAGATTCATATCATGGGTGTAGATAAAATCCTGTATGCAACTGATAATTAGGTATTAAAACACGAATGTGGATAATAGTATCACATGAGTGTAACAGTTGCATAAATAACTATTATGTTTCAAGTGTTAGTAGCCCGATTTACCCAAGTTGGTTTGGATTGACGTGTTTCTGTGACAAATTAACCTATGTACGTATTATTCTTATTTTCTTTCTTTCGAACTGTAGGAAAGTCTTATCACAATGCTGCATTAATTGCTTCCGTAAGTACTAATTTCACATGGTCATGGTAGCTTAGTCGAATGATAAAATTTTCGACCCATTCAATTAGGTAGTAGGTAAAGTATGTTAGGGTAAGTAATCAAATTCCGGGCCATTTTATATTTTACTAGTTTCTACCCGCGACTTCTTTCGCGTTTCGTAAGATACACAATCTACTAAAATAATAACAGCAACTCCCTCAGCCCTCGCCCCACCGCATCGCATCGCATCGCCCGCCCGCGCTTTTACTTCGTTTTCGCTTAGTGTTCTTTGTGACTGTTGAAAACGATAGCCATATTAATCGGGAATTTGATTTGTATGGTCATAACCCAGCGCCGAACTTACCCAAAACACTATACCTGTTAGGTCAATGCCGGATTTCCACACCTAATTAACGTGCTTACATAGAGAAACACAAGCTTATTGTTGTTGTGCTCAACTAATATAACAGTTAGTCAATTAGCGTTTGAAATCGATCGGACTGGGTTCGTGACCCCTGCCTCCCTCGTAAACATGAAGCCACACGTGTCAACTTACTGGTGGCAAACATAAATGTGAATTGTTTAAAGTTTCTTAGCAGGGACAATGTTTCAATACAGCCAAAAAGAAAGGTGTTATTATTCGGGTTGAGCTGACACGGGCCGAGTTGTCCCTGACCCTATAGTGCATCCACCTTTCGCCAGTTCTTTATGTTTGAGTCCTATTGCTAGGGGCGAGTTTAAAGCTATCAACCGGGCAGAAATTGAGACTGTGGAGCTAGCTAATGATAATTGATGATAGCCCAATAACAATTTGTTTGAAGCCCATAATTATGTGGCAGTCACACGTACTGGAAATCACAAAATAATGCACTGGCAGACATTTTTTTTTAATTGTCGCCCGTAAATGTAATAGGTACTATTATATATAACTAGCTGATGCTCGCAGATTCACCCGCGTCGTTGTCGGTTATTATAATACTAAAACCTTCCTCGAGAACCACTCTATTCATTGGTGAAAACAGCATGAAATTCGGTGCAGTAGTTTTTGAGTTTATTGCGAATAGACAGAGACAGACGCGGCGCAGGACTTTGTTTTAGAATATGAAAGGAAGTGGCAAGTAATACGTAATGGACGATAGAGCGGTGGTACCACAGGACCCATGTTTCACTCCCAACACACCTTCACGCTTCAGATCAGTACACAACATCATAATATAATGTAGGTATGTCTAATGTCTATCCAATCAATATTGTATATCTCCCTCTACCATAAAGCAACAAAGTTGATCCGATGCACCTTCGTCCCCCACTGATATGATAGCTTTGACGTCCATAAAGTAATTACTGGCTCCTTAGTACAGAGAGGTTTTACGGAAATTCTCATCTTCTGTACAAAGTGAGGTACTTACTTTGTGAACTGAAGAGGTATTGGAAACGGATTTTCTTGAAAATGATAAGGGAAGGACCTATCCGCCGATGGCCGAGAAAATTATGGGGGAAGTTTCGCATGGATTGATGTACGAGCACGTTTGAATATTTCTTATAGCTTATCCTACATGAAATTCCAAAGGACATGTGAATCACATATTTCTCTACTGCGTCTTGGCTCATTATTTTAATATACGGAGAATGCAATTTCTGTGAAATGCAACTTTGGGGAGAGCTATCTCCAACAGTAGATAGCGTTGCTATGAATGGAGTTGAGACACAAATTGACGAAACTATTCTCATCAGAAATTAGCGATATATCTATATCTTCTGCCTTTTATCTAAGAGAGGGTACCAGCAATTATATTGCTGATCTCTCTACAAACGTAGGTACGAGTTATTTATCTATAGTCTTCAGGAAATGTCACTAATATGAATAATCTTATCTGGCTTACATCAGGATCCATTACTTCCAGTAGATTACTCTCGAGCTAGGTTGACACTTGGTTTATCGAGGTTACTACCTACCACGTGGAGACTGCTTACTACCGTCGCGTATAATGTTAGACTAAATCGTGTTGATGTGGATTTGATTGTGGTTTTTTCATTGTATCCTTCGAAAATCTTTGACCATCATTTTTGATTCGGTCTGAAATGCGGGCACTTTCTAATAGCTCTGAACCAGCAACATTATAATAAAGCTCGTATAATCAAAATCTAACAGTTACATTACAGTTACCAATGGTGGAATTTACATTGCATTATCTTTAGATGACGACATCAATTTGCGTTACCGTAAATAACCCTAGAAGTAAGCTACTCCATGGCCATTGCTGAATAACTGATAGCCTCAGACTCCAGGTCGCCGAAGCTGTGTCGTCGTATCGTCTCGTGATATCACCATCATCATCTCAAGCAGTCCAGTGCTGGACATAGCCCTCTCCAATTGCACGCCATTCAGCTCAATTCTCGGCAAATCTCATCCAGCTGCTACTAGCCACCCTGTGAATGATTTTCGCTCCACCTAGCCCATCTGAGGGCATCCTACCTTACGTTTGCCGATTCGCGGTCTCCACTCAAGAACACGTCTACTCCAGCGGTCATCGGTTCTACGGCTAATATGACCGGCCCATTGCCACTTCAGCTTGCTTATTCTGTGAGCTATGTGTCGTCTCATGTATTGATCTGTCTTAGAAAGATGGATTAGCCATATAGAAACCGTTATTAGTGAGAATGTATGTACGCATATATTGACTCAATACAATTCTTCCGTTGCTATGCCGATTTTGGCACGGTTGCTAGTTTTATGTGTATCATTATTCATTATATTCCCATCTATAACTTTTGTATTGAGCGCTATTGTACTGTGTATTGTATTATATTCTCCTCTTTGAGTAATCCCGTTGTTATGCTAAAGTGCTTTTTAATTGAGTTCTCTCACTATTTCCAGCGGTTTTTACAATATCCAGACCGCATTGATTAAATTAAAATTGATGCTGAACACTTTATCTTTATAAAGTAGTTTATTGAGTAAGTACTGCATCTTCATAACTTTTAACGATGGCTTCTTTATTATGGTTTACACGATTTACATCACCGATTATTTATAACAATAAAAATACTCTTTTTACCAATCTAGAATACCTGCACTGTATAAATGATGGAATGTCTTCTAAATCTGACAGCACTGTTCTCAGTAAATCATCATCATATCAGCCGAAAGTCTTGTTCTGCTGGATATGGGCACCACCAAAATGTCACCCATATGACTGATTCTGCGCTACCTCCAGTCTTTTTTTACTAAATTGCTATCTCTAACACCTTCCTTTTGTTCACAGGGAGTGAGAGCCCCACCAGTGCTGTGGGTGCTGAAGCGCCCCGAGAGCTGCCCAACGAGCTGTCAGCTCCATACGAGGTGCCGCAGTTCCCCATAGAACAGATCGAGAAGAAGCTGCTCATACAGAGGCAGCTTAATGTCAAGTGAGTTTTAGATCATACAGAATTTAGCATACACTAATATGCTCTTGGAGAAAGTTGATTTCAAAGAAAAGTCTTTAGATTTGGAAATAAAAAAGGGAGTAATAAAAGATCTAGTATTGATGACCACAGCGTGTAAACAGCGAACCCAAGACCATCTCATCTGTGGAGTATAGCACAGACTACTAAAGGTTGCAAATCTATGAAAATATAAGAGCGAGGCTTTCGTCAACATAACGGGGCATGAATGTACATGAATGAGTTTATAATTAAATCCAATGAGATAACCTCTAGCCGTAAGTTCAGACTTTCAGAGGAATAAGTTACTAAGAACCTACTTAACATTGCTTCAAATTATTGGAATTATCATTCAAATAAATATCCAAAGATTGCCCGCTCTATTTTAACACAACTGCAACAATTTACTTACGTTCTATCAGTAGTCAGTACCTTGCAAAGAGTAGCTGTGTCTCGTAAGTAGAGGTGTTCACAGCGAGCCAGCTTAGTGTCGAGTAACTGTTTACTTTAGCTCCACAGTGGAAGTGGCCACGCTGCGCTGTTGCATCCCAGCTCGTTGAGACGTGGCCACTCAATAATAAACGTTATAGACAAGATATCGAACATTATATTGAGAAAAACTTAGTAAACGTTGATTCAACATACATGATGATAGATTAGGTTTGAGTTTCATAACCGACTTTTCTGAGATGAAACAGTGAAACAAAGTCAGAGGTTTGATAAATACTGAACAGCCTGAAGAGGAAATCGACAATAATGTAGCGAAAATAATCAAAATTGTTAATAACAATAAAGAAACAAATTGTATAATTAGTAGATATCATCAAATTATCAATATTGATTGATAGCTCAATATTAATAAATGTTATTAAAAATATGGCAGTTTTTTGTCCACATCGAGTCTTCCAACATATTTGACAATGAAAATAATTAAACTACGTATATACGAGCAATATGATTTCAAATCTGCCATTGGATGCCATGTTATACATAATAATACCTATATTGAAACCAAAGATATGTTATTGAAACGATTGAAACTCATACAATACCTTATTGTTCGAAATAAACTTATTTTATCGATTTCAAAAGAAACTTTTTTGAAACATTGAAAACATTCTTTTGAAGCGTCTATTTTCGGACTCAAACAAAAAAAAGTTTCAATAGGAGTGCTAGTGTACACACAATACAATAATTAACTTTTGAATACGTTGTCTGAAGATCAATGACCACTGGTACACCAAATAGTTTTTATTCTGTCTGTTGTGTGCTTTGTAATTTTCCACTATATTGTATTCATCTTGTAACTCGAACTTCAGGCTTCTCCATAAATAATTCCATTCCTAAAAATGTTTCCTTTTTTATGTGTACCCTGATGTCTCTGCCTCCCCTTCCCCTCCAAACCACTATAGTTTATGTGATTTCTGTCCACATAATTTCCTACACATATTTTTCTATCGAAACATATACTCATGCATGCCTCGTTTCTATTGCGTAATAAATCGATGTTACTCTTTCAACCTTCACTGAGTCTATCTCATTTTTGAGTCTGTCTCATTTACCGAGCCTATCGCATTTACTGAATCTATCTCATTTACTAAGTCTGTCTCATTTACTGAGTCCATCAATTTTTTTCATTTCAATTTCATTTTTCCGTTTTCACCGTACCTTGCTAGACAAAAGCCACCCTCCACCTGTCATTCTTGACTTCCAAACACATGGCTTTGTTCAAATCCAGTTACATAGCGTAGTGTGTTTATTTGTGTAATTCAATTTGCGTGACCTTGGTTAGAGTCAGGGTCAGACAAGACACGTGTACGAATTACTTTAGAATTCAGAAACAGTTTGAATTTATTGGCGATGAGGACGTGATACTGTATTTTACTTAGAGTTTTAACTACATATAGCTTACAGCTCCTATCACCCCTATTTCGTTCCGCATTGCAATTTGCTGCCGACAGATTTCTTTTTATTCCGTCTGTTTTCCAGAATTAGGTCACAGTTTTGTCGAATAAACTGGTATAATAATTGGCAATCCAGGACTCCTATTTTATTTTATCCTTCTCCTATTTCGTTCATAATGAAATCCTCTTTGCTTTTTCGCATGGAAAATTGGCAATCAGGAGAGTTAAAACTCTAACTTTTATTGTTGTAGGATTAGTGTAGTCATAACTATATGGTAAAAATGTCTGTATGCGTAATTTTCAAAATTTCTATAAATTCACTATTCTACATGCAGCTGATTTGATAATGTGGGCCGACGACCAGATGTAAAGCTAAGCTACTATATATATACGGTAATACGGTTTATTATCTCCATCGCCCTTGCATGGAAATCTCATGGAAAGCATGCTACTCACGTGTTCTCTGGGGTATTATTTATTCAACTCTGAATTTACTGCCCCAAACGACTTTAGTACTACCGACTGAATAGTTAAGTGTGCTGCCTTTGCGGTTAGCTTTATTACTTCATTTTCCATTTGCAGTTTTAGTATGTGACATTCTTTATGCCTGGCATATTAATTCCTACGTAATAATTATCGCTTGCTATTCAGTTAATCAAGATTACAATTCTTTGAAAGCAGTTGTTTCGTAGATAGTTATTGTTGAATTAAATTAAGTCAACAAGGTTTAACTTCCAAAGATTTAGATTCTCAATCTCAAACTGATTATCTCGGTTACAGTTATGTAAATCGATAAGCATTGTGCCACGACTCACGATTACTCACGAACGAGTCAATTGACATCGAGTCGTAAATATCGCCTCGCCTTCGCACACATAAATTTTACGAGCTATTTGGTCTGCTCTAGCTTATAATAGAGCTAATGGTGCGTATAAGCAAGAGTTAGATGTTGATATGTCTCGACTTGTGTAGAGCTTGGTGTGAGGTAGTCAAAGTAGAATTTATTGTTTTCTTTGGCAATGTTTTTTACGAGCTGTTGCCCGCGATTTCGTCTGCGATCCAGTTTGAAAAGTAACCTATGTCCTTCAAGGTGCCAAACATCCATACCCGTTGAGCAGTTTCAGCGTGAAAACGTAACAAACAAAAAAACCTTCATTGTCGCATTTGAAATTATAGTTAGGATTGTGCTTGGTGCAATATTCGCGTCTCTAGTACCTACTCCTCTCTCTACCCTAAGGAGATTTCAGAGAATACCTCATCATCAGCCTACAGCAGTGCTGTAGCTGGGAAGACATGCTTGATGTTATTGTACAACTGAATGTACACTTCCTCACGGTTCCAATATTTATCTCAGCCCATTTCATTATTACTTTATTTTAATCACACACTATTAAGGAGGATTATATTATGTATGTAAGGAGCTCGTAAACAGCCGCTGGGGTCGATCTATCAGGTTAAGCTACGCTTGCCGGGGTTCGTCCGTGGATGGGTGACCATCTTTACATACCGAGACTCCTCCGTGCTTCGGAAAGCACGTTAAGCCGTTGGTCCCTGCTGACATTCTTTGATCTTTGACAGTCGTTACGGGTCGTCAGAAGCCCGAAAGTCTGACAACCAGTCATACCAAGAGGTATCGTATAACCAGTTACTGGGTTGTGAAGATCAGATAGGCAGTCGCTCCATGTAAAATACTGTTATTCAGCTGCATCCGGTTAGACTGCAAGCCGACCCCAACATAGTTGGGAAAAGGCTAGGCAGATTGATTTTGACTATTATATGTAATGAATGGCCAGGGAAATCGCGATGTGTGGCTTTTCTTGTGACTGACCGATGACATTCATTCAAGTCAATCTTGAGTCATAATTCTATCTGATGGTATTATCATCATCATCTTCGCCTTTTCTATCAACGTAAATACGTCATAAATGTTACGTTGGCCGTATATGCACGGCAGTAACTGCCGCCATTGTGTTCAAGAGGCATTAGCGGCAAGTGTTATGCCACCTTCAGTCTATAAATATTCCCGGGCCCTAAGCTCCTGTAAAGCCATCGATAAACCTCTTTTTGCGGTCGCCACGTTTACACGAGCATGCGATACGGCTCTGAGACTCGATATTATTAGTGGGAAGTAATTGGATTAACCTTGGAGTGACAGTAACCCTTACCGCGAGGGATGCCGCGCCATTTGTAATTTGATTGCATTGCAACGCGTGTCGCCGGCAGAACGCGGCCGTTCCATTGCCAACGTTTGGGTTATTCAAAAACTTGTTCCGGTTTGGCGGGAGATGTGAATTTGTGATAGTTTTTTGTTCTGTGCTGTGGTGTTAATTTTAATATGTTTGGAAGCAAAATAGATTGTCAGAGATGGACGTCAACGAGGAATTCAAGGTAATTTAATTGACTTTCAAATTGTTTATGAAAGACTTGAATAATGTGAGAAGAGTTTTACGAATAAACCCGAGCTGTTGCGAAACTGATATCCTTAGTTTTACATTTGTTTAAACATAAGGTATTGGAAGGCCACGATGGATTTGAAAATGAGTTTTTTAGATTTAGGGTCCTGGTGCAATCGCTAGTTTGGTTATTTTATGTAGGTACCTAATGTGATTTGTGACACATGATAAATTAAAAACATATTAAAAAGAAATAAGCCAAATGTGAAATCACAACCCAGCGGTTTCAGATTCCAAAGCCCATTAATACTTACATGTTAAGACATATCTGGTGTATCAAATTCCACCTACTGTACCTAATATATTTAAATATGGTGACTAATTAACCGGTATCAAAAAACTACAAAGTTAGCAACTAGTAAGTACTTATCAATGAAATGGAATGTCATCTGAAACGCCCACTGCTTCCTTTGCAATAGCTCCAAGTAATTGATATTGTATTTTCATTTTCAAAGGTAAAGTATAACTTCTTTTGAATCTTTTTTCGTCACTAATACGTAAACGAAAATGATCCAATTGTCATTATTGAAAGAAATTTAATGTTATCATAATAATATTAACTCTCATAATATTAGCAATGTAACTTGAGAAGTGACGCTAACACGCGACGACACGTTGAGAATCACCATCGTTTACAATGTTTGTTACACGACGAAATTAGTTTCCAAAGAAAATGTTAATTAAGTTTTTCAACAAATATGTACACCTACTTACTAAAAGAAACCAATCTGCCTAGCCTTTTCCCAACTATGTTGGGGTCGGCTTCCAGTCTAACCGGATGCAGCTGAATACCAGTATTTTATATGGAGCGACTGCCTATCTGACCTCGACAACCCAGTAACTGGGCAATACCATACCCCTTGGTAAGACTGGTTGTCAGACTTTCGGGCTTCTGACGACCCGTAACGACTATCAAAGATCCACGAATGCCAGCAGGGACCAACGGCTTAACGTGCTTTCTGAAGCACGGAGGAGTCTCGGTATGTAAAGATGGTCACCCATCCACGGACCAACCCCGGCAAGCGTAGCTTAACCTGATGGATCGACCTGCGCGACTGTTATTACTTAGCCACGAGCTCCACTACACCTACTTACTACCGACCGCACGGGAATTAAACTCGTAACCACGCAAATGCACTGAGCCACTACGCCTTTATACCTATTGGGTCGGAATAAGTATTTCATAGGTTAGGTTAGAACGTTAGCTGCCTGACCTCCACAATCTAATTACTGTCCAACGAACAGAACTGTAATGTACAGCAATATACACAAAATGTAATTAGCAAAACACCCCAAATGACTGTGCAAATATTTGAGCATTTCAACAATATTGTGCGGGTAATGGCTCCGCGAGCTATTGTCCTATCTCTTTGCAATTAATCATTTTTGATGGTATAATTAGTATTGTTAATATTGAATGTTGATTGTAAAACAAATGGCTAATATAAATGAATTGGCTCAGTGGTCTGGTGGCAATTAGAAAGTGTGGCTGTCTGTCATGGGTTCCGTTTCAAGGTGTTATGGGCTGTATTGTAGAATTTGCTCAGCTCAGAATTGGAACTGCCCTAGGTAGTACACATAGTTTAAATTCGCCCATAATGTTGACTGTTAAGCTCGCTGAGTGACAAATGCGTACACTGACTGGGCAGGTCCACTCAATCTGTGTGGTTCTTACCTCAAAAGACCATTACAGACACCAATCTATACAGGTCTTCACATGATCTGATCAAAATTATGTCTGGACTTTAAAAGAGACTGGAACTCTGAGTTTGTGTCGGACATTCTTCTCGGGGTAGTCAGATAGGACATGCCGACCTCATCTAGTTTATAAAAATATGATTGACGTGTAAAAGTGTTTGTATATCATTTATTATTTACTCTTTTATGAACCTATAAGTAAGGTATTTAGTTGGCGACAACGTTAAAACTAGGTGCCAATTAAAGGCTGACGCACATTTGGGCGGGCCGCAACGCAACGCATTTGCATGAACATTTTGTATGAACCATCGCACTCTGCTAACGGGACTCACCAAGGTTTTTATTACTGAACTGCGATGCGCTGCGGCCTGTTGCGGCTATAATGTGCGCTCAGGTCTGTCTGTGAGGATTAATATCATATATTTTAACTTCTTGCTCATCATCCCCCTTTCCATCCCCAGGGCTGCAGAATGCGGTCAATCAGTGCGTTCGTTCGGCGGCAGCGAAGCGGGCGGCGCAGGCGCAGTCTTCGACGAACGGATGCGGGTGGCTGATGATGACGAGACAGACTTCGTGCTGCCGCACTTCCAGAGAGTCGCCATCAGCGGGGAGGACACATCTGGGGTGAGTGCTGTTAACTTTGTGGAGGTGGTTTAAGCTCAAGCTGGTAGTAAGTGGCTCGATGTCTGGTTAACCTCTATGAGCGTAAAGTAAGCCACCGTGACTTGAATAATCCGAAACCCTGGTGGCCATAGGATTCCCAAGGATCACCAACACTGGTACCAAAATCAAGGACCACCACGACTATAGTTTGGGGTTGGACAGGCTCACCGCATCTAGTCGATTGTCGCCACCTTTTTCAGGCCTGCGGGATTCTATTACATAATATGTTAGTGTAAAGTTCGCTTACACAGCTGTATCACCAAAACCACTGTATTATAAAAACCAGAAAACCAGATAGGCTTCCATGTTCCAATAGGGTTAGTTTGAGCATCAGTAATTTATCTTAATTTCGCTTTATATTTCTCGCAGGTCCCGCTAGAAGATCTCCAGTTAGCGTCCTCGTACTTGGTGCAGGCGCTGGAGCTGCGCAAACGCTACATGGAGATGTCACAGCAGAGCTACGCGACCATCACGGCGCGTTTCGTGCGCAGCACTGATGCCAACGCGCCCGCCTACGTGCCCAGCGTGCACGTACAGAAACACATTGCGGGTACGTCACTATCACTTCATCTTTCTTAGATCTTATGAAGTCGTAAAATGTGCAACTCAATGAAGGGTAAAACAGAACAGTTGAACAGCACCTATACTATGCCACAATTTTTTCAGTGTTAGTGAGAGACGGAGCTATACAAGGCCGCTAGCACCATCCTTTTTTCGCAGTGGAATAATGTTGGCATTAATACTTCGTAGTCAGCCCCCAGGCCTTTTTTTTTTAGTTCAATAGCTTAGGAATCGGCTACCTCTAATTTGCTAAACTTTCAGAACATATTGCTAATTTTTGGCAAATGAAATGGTCATGACATGTTACGGTTAGCAGTTCCTGTCATACCATATCATTCACTGGACCAAGAATTTTGATCCTTCTTTTCATCTATGATCATTCCAATATTTGCCAAATCAACTAACACAGCTAACCAAGTTGACATGTAATCTATGTCTGCAGACCACATCGTCCACCCTCCGTTTAGGGCCGGCAAGGACCCGTGGGAGTGCCACAACCCAGAGCCGAAGGACTACATCATCAAACCAGACAGAGGTGTCTTCAACCTGTACAAGAAGGGAGAGGATGGGCAGGAGACCAGGCTGCCGTATGAGTACATAACCATGCAACAGTTCATGCAGGACAAGAATACTATGTGCAATATGATGTCTGATGGACCACTGTGAGTAACTTGTTTTAATCTTTATAGTTTTTGGTGGCAATCTAGTAAAAGTTCTGTTCAAATCTTGCCTGAAGAAATCAGGTAGTTTTTGAACAAGGATTTTATTCCTTTAAAAAATCTTTTTCCACTGTCTTACGGCCAGTTTCCTTATCAAAAGTAACAGCCAAAGTAGCAGTCAACTGTTCTTTTGCACTGTTGTATTTTCAATCCTCGGCGCTGAGGCGAGGGTTGCAAATCGCCAAAGTAACACTTTGGCTGTTACTTTACCAAAATCCATGCATTGATGACTATTTGGCTCAAAGTCTCAGTGATGGTGTTTGACCTGTTAAGCCAGGTATGTACTTACTTACTTGGATATCCATTGAAAAAGCTGTGGTTTTAGAATATTCGGAGCAGCGTCATTGTGACTCCGATACCTTGTTCACTAAGGTAGCAAGCATGTCGCCGTTACTTTGCCTGATCGGCGATCACATCACTGCTGCTTCTTAACCCCTCTTGCATTGTTCCAGTAAATCGTTCTGCTACCGCCGTCTGTCGTACTTGTCGTCCAAGTTCCAGCTGCACGTTCTGCTCAACGAGCTCCGAGAGCTCGCCTCGCAGAAGGCCGTGCCTCACCGGGACTTCTATAACATCAGGTTAGTTTACCTGATCAATAAGCTACCAAGAACCTTCTTGGTGGGTTGTGAAGGGAATGAACCATCACCCTTTCTGAGGGATACTTAAATAAAGCAAATTCGTTTGTCTTCTAGAGTTTATTAACCGTTGAAACTGGGGCAGCCGAATAAAATCTATATACATATTATAAAACAAAGGCCGCGTGTCCGACGTCCTGTCCTGTTTCGCGATAAACTCAAAAACTACTGCACCGATTTTCATGCTGTTTTCACCAATGGATAGAGTGATTCTCGAGGAAGTTTTAGTATATAATAATCGACGTCCACACGGGCGAAGCCGCGGGCATCAGTTAGTATTATAACAAAATAAAAGTTTGTTATGTTTTAATTTCTTTGGTCATCAGGAAAGTGGACACTCACATCCACGCGGCGTCGTGCATGAACCAGAAACATCTCCTGCGCTTCATCAAGAAGACCCTGAAGAACCATGCTGACGAGGTGCGTTTAAAGATCATTTTTTTCTTTCCCAAATTCAAATAATTCATTTTCTCTTCACAAACAACGGGATCTTATAATTTAGACATGCTTAAAAAACTATGAGACACTAGTTTGTGAGAGACTGGTGTCTGCACTAGGAGTACCTGTATAGCAGATCACCAGGGTCCTTCCACACGGTATATAAACTTAATCAGTAATTTAGTAAATGTGGAGGGAGGGCATAACATAACAATCGATGATAGATTCACAGATTTAAAACAATAAAACAAAAAATTATCAAAGAAGTAAATTGAAAAACGCGTGAATAAGAATATGTCGAGAAAGTAGAGGGATGGACTATTTTGGATGAGTTAGTAATTCTTCAGTTGCGTTATAATCCAAATTACTTTGCGTCCTATTGTAACAAGGCGTTTTTATAATTTTACTTGAACTGAATTCGTCTTTTTAGCATAGTCAGCCTCAGGACTCAGGCCTCCTCTCTGTGAGAGGGAGTGGGCCGTAATCAACCACGTGATCCCAGTGCGGGTTGGTAGATGTCAGATGCCTTTGAATTTTTGGTTCTAGGACATGGTTTCCTCACGATGTTTCCTTCACCGTTTTGAGAGCAGTGGTGATGAAATTACACAAAGTAAAGCGCCTGGGCCACCACCGCTCATATACTTAGCTATATAGTTCTCTTATACATATATTCTTGTGTAGGCTGTGGGTTTATTGTCAGTCAGTCTGTATATTGTTTGTTCCGCAGGTGGTGACCCTGCACAAGGGCACTCCGATGACGCTGAAGTCAGTGTTCCAGTCTATGAACCTCAGTACCTACGACCTCACAGTCGACATGCTCGATGTACACGCGGTAAGAAAAAATAAGCATTACCGTGTTTATTCAATTTCACTAAGGAAGTATGTTTAATTGTTCAAGGTCACGGATGAAAGGTTCTGGCCTGAAATATATCATTTTGTCTTTTGTGGGTGCGGCTGATCTCGAAGATATATTTTCTTTTACGTTCTTTTTTATTCGGGATAAGAAATAGACACTAATATTAAGGCTCGGATACCGGTTAAATTTTCAAACTGGTCTGATGTACTTGACGCAAAAACCTTTACATTCGGATTCGTTCACTTATATACCGGTTTTTTTAACATTTATTTGGAAGAGTAATATATAAAGAGTAATATATAAAAAAAAAAAACAGATTTACCGGTTTTGAGCAATAAAAACCGTTTAATACTTCAGTTTTTATTCAGCACAGGATTCTCACAAGCTTTTACCGACATGCCGCTCGTCGAATAAACCGGTTTATTTAGGTTAAAATAAAGTTCTCTACACGTTCGCGTTCTTTAGAAAAGTTCGGAGGAAAACCGAAACAAACCGGTATTCTTAAACCGGTTCCGAGCTTTGACTAATATCTTAATAAACAGGTAGTGAGAAAAAGAAAGAGATTATATAAACCAAAACCATGTTTCTCAGGACCGCAACACGTTCCACCGTTTCGACAAGTTCAACGCGAAGTACAACCCCATCGGCGAGAGCAGGCTGCGCGAGGTGTTCCTCAAGACTGACAACCACATGAACGGGAAATACTTCGCCAGGATCATCAATGTACGAGAGTATACCTACTGACTTTACTGATACCTACTTGATTTAGGCGTGACTTTGCAGAAATCCGTTAAAAATTACAATAGACGTAGATATATGTATTTAGTAACCTATTCCGCTTAACTATTCTTCAAGAGTCATAAAAAACCCTGTAAGAAATCGACACGAGTTTCACCTCTCAACGAGGCATCCTCAGGATGACGATTGACCAGTTACAAACCAGAACACGACGTGTTGCCACACCGAGCGCTGGAAGCAGAGTGAGTGTTGTGTCTGTTGTCTCTGTTTCTTACAGGGTTTTTATGACTCTTGAAGAATAGTTAAGAGGAATAGGTTACTAAATATATCTACGTCTATTGTATTTGATACCTAATTGTGATCCAGTTTTCTGTTAACATTCATAAGGCAATGATGTCTTCTCCCACATTATTAGTTTCCCTTTCGAGATAGTTATGAGATTTCCTATTCAATCTGTATGAAATACTGATTTAGTAGCATGTAAGCTGTTATTAATTTGAACTCTCTTCGTCGCGACCACATATGACACGTCTCCAAGCTATGCAGTCTTCTGCAGCGTGGACCGCTTGGCAGATGCTGCCTCCAGCAGCCTTCTTGATGGCGTCTGACCATTTTGCCGATCGATCGATCGATTGATCTTGCATCTAGCGATTATTTTGATAAACCATCGGAAAACACGATTACTTCGACTCAGTGCGATAAAATTTTTTGATTTCACCAACCCATGTCTTATTTTTTCTTCCCCAGGAAGTAGCAGCAGATCTTGAAGAGAGCAAGTACCAGAACGCAGAGCTTCGACTGTCGATCTACGGCAAGAGCCCCAGCGAGTGGGCCAAGCTCAGCAAGTGGGCCGTGCAGTACAACGTGTACTCGGACAACGTGCGCTGGCTCATACAGATTCCTCGATTATAGTAAGTGATTATATTTTATTATCACCTTCCTGGTACAATTTACTTAGCTCAGTGGGCCTAAAACGGCCACATTAGCAATTTCTCTAAAAGCATTTCATTTACTGAATTTCCAGCCGTCATTAGCAATTCCTCTTATTTGACGCAAAAGCAATTCATAATTTGTGGACCATTTTACGAATCTCCATAGAAAACTGTTTTTAAATTTAATTACACGCAGATCATAATATGAATTGTCAGTTTGTGATATTTTACGATCATTCATAATATTTTCATATTATGAATCTGCTATAGTGACCGTTTTAAGGCCCCCACAACTTTTTTCTTTTTTTACTAACTAAATGAAATGGTTTATTTTGTAAATAGGATACAGGGAATCACATTTACAGGTCATCTCTTTCCACCTTCCACCGTGGGTATTTCAGAGTTCGCTCTTCTTACTTTATCCAAGTCCTAATTTCCTCCACACTAACTTATGTAGATTAGATAACAGAAATTCTAACAAAGCCTTCTCTTACAGCGACATCTTCAAGTCGAACAAGATCATGAACAACTTCCAGGAGTTCCTGAGCAACATCTTCCTGCCGCTGTTCGAGGTCACTCGGGACCCGAAGACCAACGACGAACTACACAAGTTTCTTACTGTAAGTACCTACATACATACATACAGTACCCTAGCCACATCGAGTTTATGAAAAAGTTCGGCTTTATAACTCACTAGCTGCCGCCAGCGGCTTCGCCCGCGTGTAAGCTTTATAAATTATAGCCTATGTTAGGGTGAATGTAGCATTCTAATGGTGAAAGAACTTTTCAAATCGGTTCAGTAGTTTCGGAGCCTATTCAATGCAAACAAACAAACAAACAATCAAATCTTTCCTCTTTATAATATTGGTATAGATAAATGTGTCACAGTCTTTTTTTAAACCTCGATGTGATATTTGTACAATCTTTTTCCACACAATTCGAAAGATTTGAATTTCACTTTGTTCTGTCACTTTAACTTCGATACGAAAAAAGCGAGGGATAGAAACAAGTCGATTCGAAGTTTGATTCCTTCCGATGCCTTCCAGTAGGTAGGTATCGATGACAATGACAGCTCACTTCACGATCACTTCACCTAAGTTTTCACGGTGAGATGGTTACAGAATAGCAATGCTGCATTGTGAAATGAGCGTGGAGCGTGGCGTGAGATGTCATTGTCAAGCTAAGGCAGTGACAGTTAATTTTAAGCTCACTTCACCTAAGTTTTCACGGTGAGATTTTTACAGAATAGCTCAACTGAACCTCGGTCTACCCAACCATTCATCTGTCAGTGTCATCCCTTCTCACAAAATAATAACTTGAACCTTCTTAACTCGCAGCACGTAGTCGGATTCGACAGCGTGGACGACGAGTCTAAGCCAGAGAACCCTATGCTTGACCCTGACGCCAAGAGTCCCGAGGAGTATGATGATGAGGAGAACCCGCCCTACGCATACTACCTCTACTATATGTATGCCAACATGACCGTGCTGAACCACTTCAGGAAGTAAGTAATTTACACGATATTCTTTCAAGGTTTTAAATAATCTTTACGTCTTAAGTTTACTATGCATAATAATATCTATCGAAACACCTCAATGATTAAGGTTCTCAATATTTCAAGCTGTTTTTAAACTACTTTCATAAAGTGCATTAATTCAGTTACACATTGTAATCTCAAAAGTGTAGTATATTTGCTCACCACTATCTGCTTGTTCCCAGGGAACAAGGGTTGAATACGTTTGTGCTGCGTCCTCACTGCGGCGAGGCGGGCCCGGTGCAGCACCTCGTGTGCGGCTTCCTGCTCGCTGAGAATATCTCGCACGGACTGCTGCTGAGGAAGGTAGGCATATCATCTATATCATCATTTACAGCTGTTCCACCTAGCAAATGACAAGAAGAAACATTCGGAGTTGATGACCAATTTTTAGCAGTAAGAGAGGTACAAGGAAAAGAGGAAGAATCATTTACAATCCGACTTTACTGGCTGATGGCCCTTTGATTATGCCAGTCTCTACGTTCATTATGAATATTATATGTATTGGCAAAGATTTTACTAATATTTTTGATAATCAGGACAATCGCATTTAATCATATGACAAGGTTTCAGACAGCGGTCGATAAAATTTTACTTCTTCATTGAACTTTAACTTTTCTTTTCTTCTCAGGTACCAGTCCTCCAATACCTGTACTACTTGGCTCAGATCTCCATTGCCATGTCTCCGCTAAGCAACAACTCGCTGTTCCTTAACTACCACCGCAACCCTCTACCCGAGTTCCTCGCGCGAGGACTCTGCATCACGCTCAGCACTGACGACCCGCTGCAGTTCCATTTCACCAAGGTAAAGAATCCTTGAATGAATTATTCGTGTTAGGTACGGGGCTATTCTGCATTTTCGATATCTAATCCTATGATTTGAGAACACTTTCTAGACAAATCAATATACAATCTGACACTAAATCTTTGATTATAGCTATGCACCATACATTTATCTAATAATATATAAACTCATCTTTCCCCTTTAGGAGCCGCTGATGGAAGAGTACAGCATTGCTGCTCAGGTGTGGAAGCTCAGCTCATGCGACATGTGCGAGCTCGCTAGAAACTCTGTGCTCATGTCCGGATTCCCGCACGAGGTAAACAAGAATTAAGATTACGTCTTCTGCCTGTCGTGAGTTTAAGAATACCTGAGTTACGGTTCACAGTGTACAGACGTGCTCGTTAGCAATATTTAATAATTACCTACTCTAATAATAGTGACCTCCTTTAGTGCATTACGAACGTAATGCAACTGAAATTTTTGCTTAGTGTGTAGTTTCAGTGAATTATGGACACGAAATAGTAAACTGATAAAAATATTAAATGGATAACAGCCCCTTTAATCTAAGGGGGCCTGTGCACCCATCCGCCTCGCCGTCTAATATGACGACGCAAATCCCAGCCCTTGAGTCGGTAACGGCTGATGTAATTTCAACTCCCGAGATTCAAAAATGGATGACAGCCATCGAACAGCACTTAAATGAAGTTTGCTCTATTGCCGCGGATGGAAAACTCAACTCGGAGCAAAAAATGAAGATATCTAACCTATGCCGTAAAGTAGGATCTGGAACCTCACAAATGGCAGTCTTATATCAGTCGCTTAAGCAAAAAGCCATTCACGCGTATAACGCAGTTAATGCTCTTCAAGAAAAGCGAGACCTGACGGAACATATTTCGGAGCTCAAGCAGACGATTAAGGATTCTGGTTCTGCGGGAATTGTTTCATTTGCCGATATGGTGAAGAAGGGGGCAAATGATTTCATTCGACCGAACAATTTCAGCTCAATTGCTATTTATCCGAACGATAAATTAAAGTCTAGTGACGAAACTAAAGACCTCGTGCAAAAAATAATTCGCCCTGATCAAATGAAGCTGCATGTGCGTGGTGTCCGCAAGACCAAAAATGGAGGCGTTATTGTTAGTACAGAGACGAAACACGACGCTGATAAACTCAAGCACGCAGTCCAGCTCTCTACATCCGGACTTACCGCCGACGAACCCAACAAGCGCAAACCTCGGATCGTGGTTGTAGGTGTGCCGACTACTTTGGCTGAAGCTGAAGTCTTCAGGTGCATTTACGAACAGAACGTAGCCGACAAGTTACCAGCAATGCCTATGGAGTCCTTTTTGAGCTTGGTTAAATTAAGCCACAAATCTGGGAAGAAAGATGCGTCGACCTGTAACTATGTCATTGAAGTTACAGCGATTATACGTAAAGCCCTGTTATCCCAATCAAGGCTTTTTATAAATTGGACGTCCTGCCCTATCAGGGACTTCACCCTGGTTACGAGATGCTACAAATGCCAACAATATGGTCATGCAGCAAAAACATGCAGAGAGCTGAAATGTACGTGTGGTTACTGCGGAGAAGAAGGACACTCGATGTCAGAGTGCCCCAAGAAAGCTGACACACCGAAATGTGCTACTTGCTCACGCTTTAAAAAGCCCAATAACCATAAAACGGGAGACGCTGATTGCCCTGCTAGAAAAATAGCAGAGTACAGGTACATCAACTCTATCGACTACGAGGGCGCCTAGAGCGTCATTATCAAGGCCAGAATTCCGTGCTGACTCAACAAAACACTGCACTGCCCTACATATCCTCGATTTTGTTGATGTCTAAGCATATTAGTCGTCCGCAGTAAAAATCGAACAAAATCTTAGTCTCGAACGTGATTTAATTTTTGTGCAACATTTACTTTAGCCCACTTACAAATTCTGCTGACGGAAAATAATAATTATGTGTTTAACTAGGTTATAAAGTGCAAGAAACTATTTTACGCAAACTAAATAAGAAATTACGTATTTAAGACTTTTTATTGTTCTTTTTATTTTTAAGGTAAATAGTATATAAGTAAACTAGGTATATAAGAATAAATCAGATTATTAAATTTTGTCATTATTTCAAGACTTCTAATGTTAAATATTGTTAAGAATGTTATTGTCCTTATAATTACCATAAGTTTGAACTCATGCCGCCTGTGATACAGGTTTATCCTAGTACAGGCATCTAACTTTATGATACCTTTGTAAATTATTTCTAAGATTTTATGTTAATACTTTACCAATTTTATACTTAATAAAAATATATTCTAAAAATATATTCTATTCGCTCTGCCAGAGTTCTTCGTTCAGATCAACTGTTTTCTCTGGTCGACAAACTCCCTTAACCTTACAATTTATTAATTGATTGATGTCTCCTTCGGCACTTTATACATCTTCGGCATTCCTATCTTTCTTTTTACTGATGACAATGAAGATGTCGGACTCCAATGACACTTTGGACTACTCGGCCCGAGTCTAACGTCCCATTTTTAATAACAGATGAAGCAGTACTGGCTTGGCCCCAACTACACGAAGGAAGGCGTCGCTGGCAACGATATCACCCGCACCAACGTACCGGACATCCGCATCTCCTTCCGACACGAGACTCTGCTTGACGAACTTACCAACATATTCAAGGTATATTAGTTTTACCAGCAAACCACATATTGAACACACAAATAGGGAAACTGCACTTTTTTGGGCTCACGTTTTTGGTTATTTGATTTCTCCACACATAAGTACATACTAAAGCTGCACATTTTTATATCTTACCCTTGCAATACATCTGGGGTTGCTTTGATCGTTAAGAACTGAGCAGCAGTACAATGTCTTATTTATTGAGTGAAAAACAGACCTAATACCATAATATTGACGATGTTGAAGTATCTTACGTATGTACCATGCTCCTTAATTCCCAAAGATCAAATCATAATGCCAATTTAAATATTTGACACGACTTATACTGCTAGATTCCAATATTTGCACTTGCTTAAATGCTTACAAGCACCACAATTTTATACCTTTTTAACTAGATACGGCTTAGGCGTATTATCAAGTCGAGAAACGTTTACGTAAAAGTAAAAACACAAGTGGTATATATTTAACTTTCACACACCATGTACAATAAATACTTACTATTGATAATAGACAGCTGAATTAATTATTAGGTAGATCAAAACAAAAATATCACATAAATTAGTTGGTTTATATAGATGATTTGCTAGTAGGTTTGCAGTACTAAAATTATTTGATTACAAAATGCAGTTTAGATTATTACTCTTGTTATAAATTGATAGTGCTTAATTATAATAAAAGTCATGTCGTGTGTTACGTGTTTACCTGTTGCATGTGTGTCATAATCTCAATGTTCCCATACTTCCCATAAAAATAGTTAACATGCACTCTTCATTGTGTAGGCTTATCTCTAAAACTATACCTTATTAAATTATATTGTATAGCTGTCGTTCACAACATCTTTAATATCAGAGTACATTTTACAAAATAATTAAAAACTTATAAATATTTAGATCTCAAAGTCTTTAAAGATAAAAACGCAATTAGAAAAATACTAATTCTCTCCAGCCGTGTATTCTGGTATTAAAGATAAAAAATAATCACCGTTAATAATAAAACAAAAAACTGTAATTTCAGGAAGGTATGTCAGCTCGGAGATAAACCTACATCCACCGACAAGACAGTGGGTGTTGACGACAAACATTAATATTAGACTTTTACTAATTTTTAACATTTACTAAAAATCAAGTTAGACTGTATATTAATCAATAATTGTTTTTTTATATATAACATACGTAAATCCAGGGCTATAGTGCCTCTAAATAAAAAAAAGTTTATTATATTAAGGATAGGTCCTATAGATTACCCCTTGTGATAATTAGGTGAAAATGAAGATTGAAACTATTGAAAGTGCCATTTCATTAAGAAAATGAATGAAGTTTGCTGATCCTAAACTTGAATTTATAGAATTAGAATAGATATTATGAACTGTGAATGTGGATGATGATGACCATTCGTTGTTGGATGGTAATGATGATGATGATCATGTAGTTAACCTAATAAAAACCCCAATTAGCCTTAATTGTTTAGCATGAAAGAAACGAGAGATAGAAGACGGACAGACCTTTCTACAATTACTCTAAAATACTATATACTGCCATGATACTTTCCATTATACTTCAAATAATTGTTGTTTTTAAACTTAAATTATAAAAATTATCTGAAACTATATTTTTTCTAATAAGCAAATTTAATATCGTTAATATACTGAGAGAGATTTACCTTATAAATTAACATGCACATTCATAGTTCATTTTCATTTTCAAATCATGTCTTACTGTGTAGAATTTATTATAAAGCTTTTCAATTGTACAATTTTTATATACTCTATCATACAAGCCACAGCTCACGTTACGTATTTTAATAAAAATAATATTAAAATCATATTCATGAAATCTCTATTTACCAAATATTTTCTTAAACAAACTAGATTTTTCTAATATAAGGTATAATAAAGCAACAAAATCAAATTCTTAAAATAAAAGTAATTGAAAAAAAAAAGATGAAGTTAAACCATATTGTAGTGTTTCTTTCTTACCGTATCATTCCCATTACCTCTTATATCATTGTATTTTAACCAATTTATCTCGAATTAATCTACATTTTTAACCATTTTTTCTTAAAGGATTTGAACGCGTCGTTTTCTACAGTCCTTATCTGTTTTACTGTTCCTATACCTAAATATCTGTTTTCATTCATTATAGCTAAGCTTAAGTGAGCTGCTGGCGCAAGCTTTACTGGTTGTATCATTCTAACTATATTGTGATCGTTAATCTTGTGTTATTGTGACTACCTATATATTAACTATGTTAATATATCTACTTATACATTTAACATTACTGAAACTATACTCGAGTCTTCGAATTTGGATGAATTTGGGAAAAATTCCAATTTGTAAATTGATTGATATTGATGAATTGATATTTTAATCATAATAACTTATTATTGACAACTTTTGAGAAAGGATTTGGGTATAGTTTCAGTAATAGTGCATTTTGTGCTTCTGTCCAAATGGTATGGGATTGTGACTTCTATTTTTACCTTCATCTTCCGAAGAAGACATATTCTGAGTTTTTACAACAAACTTTATTAAAACATAAAGATCCAAAATTATATCAAACATAATTCAAATTCAAATTCATTTATTCTGTAGTAATAATAAAATATTTAGCCTGATATAGTGGTGGCGGATCGAAAAGACCGGCGCGCAATGATTGTTGATGTAACGGTCCCGCATGGGGTGAACGTGAACCTCGTGAAAGCCGGGAAAGATAAACGAAAAATCTTGACTTGGTTCGCGAAGTTGTTGACATGTGGGATGTGGACTCGGCTATCATTGTACGAAATGGCTAAAAGACTCAACCAACACCTAAGGCGACTCTCTTTGGGCAGCTTGATTCAGACGGCGGTATTTCTGGACACGGCTCGCATTGTTAGGTAGTTCTTCTCTGTGGAGCTCTGAGCGCAGCCGCCGGTAGCTTGGACCCTGTTTCTGATACCGGTAGACTATTATTTTTTATATCTAAAATGTTTTTAAAATTTTATTTTTATACAAAGTATTTCAAATGTAATAAACGATTAAAATAAACAAACTCGCGTAGGTTTATTTTCTCTACGCCACTGAATAATATTTTTGACAGAGTTTTTATTTTCCTTACTTGTAACTCTCTTGTCTACTTCAATAACGAATTTCCCAAAGAATTCATGATCCACATAGCATTTGTATGGAACAATCTACCTTTGTCTTAATGTCGTACTTAACCATAAAATACAACCTATGAATTTAGATTATACCAATATTTATATTTATAGAATAATAAACCATTTAAAATAATATTAATGTTATCATTGTTGAAAATAAAAAAAAATATACCAAAACTGTTTTCTGATTACCTACCCTTACTTATTGTTAGTAAACAGAATAGTTATTTCGATTAAATACTTAATTGAAACTGCAAAAAAAAATGCATCGGTATTAGTATAACAAATCGTTGAATTATGTAGGAGCTGCTAATGTGAAAAAATTTAAATACTACTTGCTCATTGATAAAAAATAATTAAATACTAAGGTTACACTCTGACAATCTGACTCTTACTAGCTAAACAAGTAGGTACATGCAAAGCTTTCCTGCTGATTTTGAAAACACACAATACACGATTTTTGCTTTTACAGGTTGTTGATTTAGTTACCTTCATCCTTTAGAACAACGGTCTCTATGAACTCATCTCCGATTCGTAAAGAACCAATTCTTCACACATGAAGCACGTCACTGATCTGATCCTAAACATCCCCTAAATATGTCGATTCTGTAAAAATCTCACCGTGTAAACTTGCGGGGAGTAAGCTGTCAGTGTCATCCCACTGATGCTAGGGATTGACCAAGCATTACATTTACAATCATAATCGAGATAAACTCTTGAGTCTTCGTTAGTTAAAGTGGTGCCTAAGCTACAAATTAATTAAAACAAAGTGCCGTTCAAGTCTTGCGACGCCATTTGCATCAACCGACACTACGGCGCGCGACTTTATGTCATGCCTCGTCCCTTCAGTGACGACAGTAACTTGTAAGACTGCGCTCGCCGGTCTCACCCGCCCTAAAGTCCGTGGCCGCTGCGGCTGCGCTGTTGGCTAGTATATTTGATTCACTCGTACGCTAAATCGCTCGTAAACCGTTTCCGTCACGCGAGTGATACGCGCCAAACCGTCGCGTCGCAGTTTATCATGACACGCTCTAAACCACTTCTTTTATTTTGTTTTCTCCGCAGTGGTTGTCGCAAGACTCGTGTAGATCATGGTGAATGGGTAGGTAGTTTTTGGGCAGCCAGCATATTCAATTCCCCTATGTAACTGGTATTGTTTTAAAGCATGCTATCTTGACTTTCACCTCTTTGCGTCCCGTGGTTACGTTCCTCTACATTGAGAAGAATGCCGAAGGGAGGATGACAATTAGTTGTAATATATCTTTAAGGAGCATAGTAACTCATCATTAGTCTAGCCTTTTTTTGCCCAACTATGTTGGGTCAATTTCCAGTCTAACCGGATCCAGCTGAAGGTACCAGTATTTTACATGGAGCAACTGCGTATATGACCTTCACAATGGGTACTCCTTATTGACTAAGACGATACCCCTTGGCAAACAGTCCTACTGTTTGTAACGACTGTCAAAGATCTACAGCCAGTACCAACGGCTTTACCGTGCTTTGTAAGTCACGGAAGGGTCTCGGTATGTAATGGATGGTGACTCACCCACGGGCCGATTTCGGCAAGCGTTGCTTAACCTAGATCGACCCGTGCGGCTGTTATAACTTAGCCACACATGAGCCCCACAATAACTAAAACTTTAAAATTACAAACAATAGTTTAATTTTGTTGTAACTAGTTTAACTGTTTGTCTGTAGCTAAAGCTGTATGCCTCACCTATCTCCCTCTAAGGTACACAAGTGTGTTTGTAAGTGTGTGTGTGTGTCACAGTTACCTCTCTCCACTTTATGACATTTATCATCAACCATATCAGTGTTTCCTTGGGACGAAATATTTGATGATAGTAGAGTAGATCACTATTGTGTCATAACAGTTTGCTACTTTCTGTTTGTGTGTTGTGTCTTTTACATCGATTATGCCTACTTACTACTTCAGTAGCATATCATCTGGGTTATATTCCCTTACTATTTTATAATGTGAACGATCTTATGATCTCATTCTCTTCTTTCTTAAGAATTAATGGTAATGAAAAAGCTTAATCCTCAGTTACTGTAGGTAGTCCGTTTTAGTACCTAATTTGTAAATTCTTTTGGAGACTCTTATAAAGTTTGGTAAGTATTGAGAAAATTACAATTTCCGCGAAAAGTTTCAGATGTGATTTGTTCCGCTTTATAACGATGGTTTCATTAAGCATTAACTGGTGCAAGCATAACTTACATGGGTAAAAAGTAGATAGGAAAACTAAAAACAAATGCTCTTAACATGCTAAGTAGTCTCATAAACCATTATTTATGTGTATAACTAATAATACTTTTGTTAAATGTTACTACTATCCACAGTGCCGTTTCACCCAGGCTGAAGCCCCCATGACGTTTAGTGGTACCAACGGTGGAGTGTCCCCAGCGATCCCTAACTTTGCAGCCCCCATCGTCAGCCTGAAACGACCATCCCTTGTTTAAATAGACCTACAGAAAGTTCACTACAATGTAATCCTACAGTAATAGAAAGTAAACTACATGAATGTAATCCTACAGAATAAGAAAGTTATAAATAAACACAATTATGGAATCCTATAGAATAAGAAAGCAAAGAAGTTAATTACATGAATGTAATCCTATAGAATAAGAAAATTAATTACATTAATGTAATCCTACAGAATAAGAAATTAATAAACATGAATGTAATCCTACAGTATAAGAAACTTAACTACAAATAAATTAAACGAAGAAATAAAAAATGTATTCCTCTAGAATAAGAAAGTTAATTTAAAGGAATGTAATCCTACAAAATAACAGAGTCAACTACAGAAATGTTATCCTACAGTTAAAAAAAAGTGTCTTACGTACTACCTCAGATTCTGTATTGGCATTTGGTATATTTAATTATTAACACAAATAATGAAAAATGCAACAAAAATATCTTTAACACTGTTTCGCTATCCGCTCATATAATATATAAGCTATCCGAACATAAACTAATTCAGTTTTTCAAAATATCTACCTTCGTAATCATGGAAATTATGTAAATGTAATGGTTAGTATTTTTAATTATCTAAGTACTAAAATCCTGAATCATTTTTTGTCAGTACTGTTTAAAAAAAAAAAAATCAATCATTTAGATATAGGTAAGTACATTATTTAAGATTAAGTTGTTAAGAAAAAAAAAATTTTTTTTTCAATTTTTATTAAAGTTTTTATCAAAAAACATACAAAAATATACAGGGTTTGAAACTACATTTTTGATAATTATATATTCGTTTTATTATTTATTTTAGGTATGTGATGTTGAAATTGTCCACAGAAATAAAAATACAGGACACAGGGAAATTGATTCATTATCAAATTGACTACCAACTTAAATTGTCCGTATAATCCAATCAAAACTGCCACTCTTTGACAGTTGTATGAAATGGCTATAACACGGCAAATCGGGGTAGTGTGTCTACTTGATAAAACATTAATTACCCGGACTGTACTGTACCTACACAAATTATTCAAAACTATGAATAAATAACAGTGATGATAAGCACTGTAGTTTTACGTTCAGAATATGTATAAGTATATACTATATAAAAACCAATAAAACTCTACAACTCCGGATCAGGACTATTATTTCATCTCTCGTCACTATTGTCACCTTATTATTAACAGATCACATAGTCAACAATCTACAAAATAAAAAAAAGACCTAAGCCATTAACCTAGATTTAGCTAAAGCATTTGAAACAGTATCTGTTCCTATTTTGATTAAAAAAATAAAGAATAAGGGAGTAATCCTTTTACCACTTTAACTATTCATAGACTATTCAGAGACAAAACACAAACTACTAAAGAAGTTAATTGGATTAGTCAGGAACTTCCTAATCAGTACGGTGTTCCACAGGGTAACATCCTCGGTTCACCGTTATTCTTATTTTATATATACGATTTATGTAATAACAAGCTGCAAAATGGTAAAGTCATCACTTTTGCCGATGATACTGCTTTGATATTCGACGCTAACAGGTGTAGTGAGGTTAAAAATGGTCCTCAACAAGGTCTACGGTCTATATGGAAATTCTCCAATTTGCTTACCATCAATTTTGATAAGAACAAATATATGTCATTAGACCTTAGACTGAAAGCCCACTTATATAATTTCTTCAACCATTGTTCTTGTCCTGTATTAGTTAAAACAAATTCTATCCAATATCTTACATAGATTAACGTCTCTGCTTCCAACAACGCACTGAAACTCTAGTTAAAAGAATCCGAAAATTAATCTACTTACTTAGTTAAAAATCTAAGACATAATAATATCTGATACATCAGTTATTAGACAGTTTACTTTGCCCGTCTTTTCTAGTCTATGCATATTTAATTACCACTTGGGGCGGTACAATTTAGAGAGAGCCCAATAAAGAGCTTATTAAGAGTGTTTACGCTGAAAGTGGGCTACGGCGCAAATATATGTCAAATATTTCGCTGTTTTGATTAATTTGGCAATATTACTTTATGGAAATATGAAATATGGCTAGCTTTAGGTGAAAAAGGCATTTGGAATCATTCGAAATACTTACTTTTTTTACAACTGTAGTGGTATGTAACCCACACATGCAGACGAACTTGTGAACTCAAGTACCTATGACGTCACACGACTCACACGTCCCTTACTTCGAACTCAGGGTTCAGTTTTCGGTCACTAGCCGTCATCAAAGTAGGACACGTTCACTAACCACGAATCGCATCACTTGTGCGTCAAATTATAATCATCATAATCTTACTTATTGTACCGTGTTTAGTTATAGTACATTTATTAAACTCATTGTGAACTAACCAATGAACATTTAATTTAATTACACTATAGAACCCGTAATCACATCACAACAAAAGTTCTATATTGGTGACCCCGACGTGATTTGATACCCGACGTGATTTGATACCCGACGTGATTTAAAAAATACGGTTCCATACTGTACTATAACCCGCGAGTGCAATTGCGTTAATACAGACTTAGACTCTCTTAAGTGTTTACTGTGAAGTATTTTACGAAACTCCGAGATGTCCAACCCTAACACTGCTGCTGCCGCCACGGCTGGCGCCGCACCTGACAACGTCTACGCACCTCAGCAAGCTGCTCCGAGTTACATCGTAGACCAGCACCAGCCGCCAGAGACGGGGGCAATCACCATCAACTCCCGCATCGCCGACTTCTGGTCAGCGCGCCCGCGACTATGGTTCCACCAGTTTGAGGCCATAATCGGTGCACAAAAAGCAGGTGACTTACAAAAATACCAATTAGTTATAGCTAAGTTAGGTCGAGACGAATTGGGTCAAATTAGCGACATTCTCGAGAACCCGCCTGAGCACAATAAATATGAAACTTTAAAAGTCAGGTTAATTTCGGCATATGAAGAGTCTGAGTCCAAACAACTACATACGTTGCTTACGAAAGTCGAGTTAGGGGATCAACGACCCACTCAACTCTTACGTAAAATGCGCGAGCTCGGAAGGAACAAAATTCCCGAGGACACTATCAAAATTTTGTGGTTAGATCGCCTGCCTCAAACAGTCCGCGCAGTAGTCACTGTCTGCGATGTTCCATTGGACAATATCGCAGCTATAGCTGATAAAATAATGGAAACTTCACGGCTATCCGAAGTCTGTACACTAAATCCTGTCGCTATCTCCAAACAACCAATGGACCAACAATTTATTAAATTGCATCAAGAAATTGCCGCGTTAAACACTAAAATTAATGATTTGCAAATCACGCGTCAAAGTAATAATAGGAGTCGTGGCAATTATCAGACGCGATCGCGGTCACGATCACGCTCTCGGTATTTTGATAATCAAAATAAATACAGGCGTCAAACAGCGCAACCGGGAGACAAAGATTTCAAGTGTTTCTACCACTATATTTATGGAGATAACGCCAAGAAATGCGGCGACCAACAATGCGTCAAAAAAGCGTTAAACTAAAACCGACACCTGCTGTGGCGAGCGTAGGTGTCGAAGGAACTCATCGCTTGAGCGTCACCGACTGGAAAAGTGGTACGCATTTTCTCATAGACACCGGCGCTGATATTTCAGTTATTGCCTACAAAAACGCGAATCGTCAACCAGCTGATTTTACGTTATTTGCTGCCAATGGTACAACAATCAAAACATATGGGTCTCAGAAAATGACTTTAGATCTTGGCTTACGTCGAGCTTTTACCTGGGAATTTGTCCTGGCCGATGTACAGCGGTCCATTATAGGGGCAGATTTCCTAGCCAAACATCAATTGCTTGTGGATCTTCACTCAAAAACGTTAATCGACAAAGTCACTCTGCTCTCTAGGAACGCTAACGTAGAAGATGCCTCAAATATTCCTACTATTAAGGTCATCGACTCGGATAATAAATATCACCGCATTTTAACAGAGTTTCCAGACATCACTATGAGCGAGTGTTACAAGGATCCACCCAAACACAATGTCATGCATCATATTTGTACCCGTGGCCCACCCGTTTACGAAAAAGCACGTCCACTTAACGCTGCAAAATACAAAGCGGCGAAAAATGAATTCCAACGCATGGTAGAACTAGGAATATGCAGGCCGTCAGCCAGCCCATGGGCAAATGCTTTACACGTCGTTCAAAAGAAAAACGGTGAATTACGCCCGTGCGGAGATTACCGTCGTTTAAATGCAATCACCGAGCCCGATCGCTACCCTATTCCTCGTTTAACGGATTTTACATACATCCTTAAAAATAAAAAGGTACTATCTAAAATTGATATTCGACGTGCTTACCATAACATAAGTGTTGCACCTGAGGACATACCGAAAACCGCAATAATAACTCCATTTGGTCTGTTCGAGTTTACAAAAATGAGCTTCGGTCTGAGAAACGCTGCGCAAACGTTTCAAAGATTTATCAATGAAGTTTTGAAAAATACTCGCAATACATTCTGTTACCTAGACGATATACTTATCGCATCAGAATCAGAAGAGTGTCACATTCACGATCTCAAAGAGGTGTTCAAGCGACTTAATGAATTTGGCGTCACAATCAATACGTCTAAATGCGAATTCGGAAAATCCGAACTTACATTTCTCGGTTACCGCGTTAGCTGTGATGGCATACGGCCGGACAAAGAAAAGGTCAAGTCAATCATAAACTATCCGCAACCAGAAACCATCGAAGAACTGAGGCGCTTCCTCGGTCTTATAAATTTTTACCGAATGAGCATTCCTAAAGCAGCCAACACTCAAACTATTTTAGACAAATATTTGCACAATGCTAAGAAAAAAGACAAGACAAAAATCGCTTGGACAGAAGAAGCAATCATCGCATTTAATCAGTGCAAACGTCATGTAAGTGAAGCCGTTACCCTCGTGCATCCAGACCCGTCATCGAAACTAATCTTAATGACCGACGCAGCGAATACCTGCGTCGGCGCAGCACTCCATCAACTAGTCAACAAACGGTTAGAGCCACTAGGATTTTATTCCAAAAAACTAAGTAGCGCCCAAACAAAATACAGTACCTACGACAGGGAATTATTGGCTATTTACATGGCAATAAAACACTTTCGGTATATGATTGAAGGGCGTGATCTCACAGTGTTAACCGATCACAAGCCGTTAATATTCGCATTATCGAAGAAAGAATCTAAATCAGATCCACCAAGACGTCTTCGTCAATTGGATTATATTTCTCAATTTTGCAACAAAATTGAGTACGTTCAAGGCGAGTTCAATAACGCCGCAGATGCTCTTTCAAGAATAGAAGAGATTTATGTACATGATATTTTCGATTATGAACAATTATATAAAAGCCAAGTCGAAAATACGCAATTAACCATGTTAAAACAAAAACCTAATCTGGAATTTAAATTGTTCCGCATGCCATATTCAAATCATGAGCTTACATTCGAAACATCAACTTCAACAGCGCGACTTTATTTACCGTCGGAATTTCGAGAAAAAGCGATTTCAAGTGTCCATGCACTTAACCACCCTGGGGTAGCCGCTACGCGTCGCCTTATCGCGCAGCGCTATTTTTGGCCTAACATGAATACTGACGTAGCAAACTTTGTAAGAAGTTGCATACAATGCCAGAAATGTAAAGTGCAAAGACATACAATTACACCTCTAGGAGAGTTCGAAAGGTCAGACCGTTTCGAGCATGTTCATATAGATATTATTGGACCATTACCACCTTCCGATGGATATACATACTGTGTCACAATGATTGATCGTCATACAAAATGGCCCGAAGTCGTTCCTGTAAAGGATATAAGCGCTGAAACCGTCGCGAAAGCTCTGCTCGAGCATTGGATAGCACGTTTTGGTTGCCCTGCAAGAATAACTTCGGATCAAGGTCGTCAATTCGAATCCAACCTTTTCACACAGCTGACCAAACTACTTGGACTAGAAAAGATTAGGACAACAGCGTACAATCCAAAAGCGAATGGACACGTCGAAAGAATGCACCGAACGCTAAAAGCTTCCATCATGGCACGTTGCGATGGTAACAGTCAATGGGCACAACAATTACCTATCGTGTTATTAGGAATGCGCAATACAATTAAAGAAGACTCAGGATACAGCCCCGCTCAAATGACCTACGGTAAATCTATGCGTCTACCGGGAGATTTTTTTGTTCCCACCGAAGCAAACATCAACAACACCGATTATATCTGCAAACTCATGGAAACATTAGCGAACCTTCAACCGACCACAAGGAATCAAGCTAATAACAGAAACATTTTCGTACATAAAGATTTAACAAGATCGGACTACGTTTTCGTTAAAAACGAAGTGAAACGCTCGTTAACACCGCCGTACGAAGGTCCCTATAAAATCGTCAAACGAAGCAATAAACATTATGTCGTTCAAGTAGGTTCTCGAAAAGTCGCTATTTCTCTCGATCGTCTCAAACCTGCTTATGTTACAACTTTTGTTTCGCCTGAAACCACAACCATAACACCGGTTGGGACCCAAACGACCCCACTTGACAAAACTGAGCCATTTGTCACAACAAGATCGGGTCGCGTCGTAAAAAAGACTGTGAGATTTGACATTTAAAACATTTTTTTATCGCCAGACCCAAGGTAATAAATAAATCAATGTGAAATTTAAAGTGCAGTGAAGTGTTGTGCGTTTTAAAATAGACCAACTTAACAAACAATTATGGAGCGTTCTCACACTAATATGTCAACTTATAACGTATTTATTCATACTTATACCACTTGTAGAAATGTTTAAATTAACTCATAAGTTTAAAACTTTTTGTAACCAAATTTATGACCAATGTATTTTATTTTTTTACCAAAATGTGTCTTTAGTTTAAGCATTCATAAGTGTGGTTTTGTTTTTATATACATTTTAAATGCCTCTTGTTAGCGTAAGGTCTTATTGTATAATTTAAGAGTTAAGTATAGTTAAACACTTTTACACCGCATGTTTATATTAAGTATTTGCAATGTCTTTACAATTATTTTTGAACCTGACTCATTGTTATTTTGATAGTCATTATTATTGTTTTATCAAAGGGGGGAGGACATGTAGTGGTATGTAACCCACACATGCAGACGAACTTGTGAACTCAAGTACCTATGACGTCACACGACTCACACGTCCCTTACTTCGAACTCAGGGTTCAGTTTTCGGTCACTAGCCGTCATCAAAGTAGGACACGTTCACTAACCACGAATCGCATCACTTGTGCGTCAAATTATAATCATCATAATCTTACTTATTGTACCGTGTTTAGTTATAGTACATTTATTAAACTCATTGTGAACTAACCAATGAACATTTAATTTAATTACACTATAGAACCCGTAATCACATCACAACAAAAGTTCTATACAACTAAAACCAGGGCTTGAAATACCGTTAAAAATATGGTATCGTTACAGCCTTCTGATGCAGGTATCGTTAACTAATAAATAATGTTATATTATTTAACGTTATATCTGGCACATTTTACCGTTAAACATACGTAACGTTAAAATCTAAGGTAACGATAATTTAATCGTTATAATTAGTTTTGTTACCGTCGCTCTCGTCCAATCGCAAAAGAATGTCAGATTGCATCGACGCTAAGACTGCCGTACGACTATTTGCGCGTTTAATAGATATTATCTTATCATTGCTATTCTGTGTTGTGCTTGTACTTGAGAATATACTTGGTTGGTTGGTCCACCGTGTTCTGTAAGCGCGTACGACTGCCGTGAGCGGTGAGAGATATGAAGACGACAAACGAAATGGCAACAGCGCCGACAGCGTGTGAGAGTGAGAGGGGCGCGCGCGCACGCCGGCCGCGGCCGCCTTTGAGACGGGCTGGCAACGTCGCATAAAATAACAAAATAATACCGATAATTTTTTACCGCTATTTTTACAATAACATTAAAAATACCGGTAATTTTTACCAAAAATTTTAACGTTATTATTATGTAATGCTAGTAGCATTACATAATAATAACGTTAAAATTTTTGGTAAAAATTACCGGTATTTTTACCGGTATTTTAGTAACGCTACCAAATTGTACCGATATCGAAGTATCTCTACGGAAATACCGTTACTTAACGTTACTTTTAATGTGAATTGGTATCGTTTTCAAGCCCTGACTAAAACTAAATACCTATTCGGTGTAACGATATTATTTATTGCATTTCATAATCAGTATTTTTAACAGTTAGTTAGCCATATTTCATCACGTTTCATAGTTCATCAGTAATTTCATCACAAACAACAATACCCTTTTTCATCACGTTTCATAGTTCATCAATCATCAGTAATAGATATTTTAATTAACTAGAAAAAAACCTAGGAAGCCTGCTTTCCCGTGGAATTCTGCCAACTTTTCTTCGTAAAGTGGACCGCACTTTAGTGAAAGCAGAATTATTAACGATCAAGAAAAACCTCTTTCGTTCATAACTTCAAACCGTTGACAGACGATTCAAACTCATGTCACTGTGGCGTACAAATACAATGCTGTCTTCACAGAGTATATTTTTAGCTGTCTTTCTGACAAGTGCCGCGAAAATGGGATAAATCTTTTGTGTAAAAACAAAAAAAAACAATACGAAAATGAGGAAAAGATCGGCTTTTAAGCTAGACACGAAACCAAGTTCATCCAAAGCTCACATGACACCCAAAAGTCAGTTTCAGGGGCCGAACAAAGAATACAAGAAATGGACAAAACGCGAGCCGGGGTAACTTACCTACTCTATTATAATCTGATTTCTTAAGACAAGCGCACATTACAGCCGCAATTGACCGCAGGGCAACGCATTTTTATACAAAAATATGTAGTTAAAAAAAACTCAAGAGTGCGGCAGCAACACGTGGCGTTTGTAGGACACATTTCTGCCGCGCTCTAATTAGGCAAACATGTATGTGCACGGCCGGTAGTCAGAAGCGATCGCGCGCGGCAGTCGTCTAAACACTGGATGGGATCTTCACTCGCGCGTCCAGCACTCGAGTGGCAACTCGTCATGTTCGGGTTCGGGACTGGTCAATCGTTGTCTTGAGGAATAGTTAAGCGGAATAGATTACTAAATATATCTACGTCTATTATATTTTAAAACCTGAACCAAATTGCTCATGGGTACTTTAAAGTTTTATGTTCAAAATGGGCTCTTCTGTGCCATAAACAACCCTTACTCTTCTTCTAATTCCAAAAATTAAGAGTTAAAGAAATTAGATAAACAATTTCGGGGCGGGCTACAATCAACAGATTGTAAGTCAACAAACCACTTTTCTCCAAGCCAAACGTTTACTCGTTGACAACATAAAAGTAAGTAGAGTGCAGTTCAAAAGTAATTGGTAGGTAATTATCTCAATGAACTACAAGTACAGGCAAATTACGTGTAAACACACGCAAATTAAGCAGAGGGAACCGTGAATAGCGAGTAGACCGTTAATCATGTTAAAAACTCAAAAGCCGCTTTGCAATTGTGACCGTGTCGTTCCTGTACGTAGATATAATGGTAAATAAACTTGTTCCTATAACACTTTAGTGTTTGATGTTTTAGAAAATTTGTTTTAGATCGAACGGTTTATTAAAGTATGAGGTATCCAATGGAACCACAATGAAGGCCATTCAATTTCAGAGTTTGGAAAAAGTTATATTTAGTGAAGAATTCTGGGTTTACAAAAATTCATAAAAATTGGAGTTTCTCGAATCCCATGTCTTTCGCCTAGGCTTTATGGGGTGGTTAGTTGTTGCAAATGAGTCACACTACCACACGCTGGAAGAAATACGTCAAATCAAGTCAACCTGTATACTTTTAACAATCTCATATAATCAAATCAATCAATCTGGCTGCCTTTTCCCAACTATGTTGAGGTCGGTTTCCAGTCTAACCGGATGCAGCTAAATACCAGTATTTTAAATGGTGCGACAGCTTCCCTGACCTCCACAACCCAGTAACTGGGCAACACGAAACCCCTTGGTACGACTGGTTGTCAGACTTTCGGGCTTCTGTCGACCCGTAACGACTGTCAAAGATCCACGAATGACAGCCGGGACCAACGGCTTAACGTGCTTTCCGAGACACGGAGGAGTCTCGATATGTAAAGATGGCCTCCCATCCACGGACCAACCCCGGCAAGCGTACCTAAACCTGATGGTATACCTATACCTTACTGTGTAACTTTCTTTACTTTTGGGAGTAACAGCTTAGCATTGACACAGATATTCTAATACTACGGCATTGATGACTATTATGAGTCTTCATTTAATGATTTATGGTTTTTTACTCATGAGATATGCAGTTGATATGCCATGAATGTTTTTGTAGGGACCTGTCTTCCATGCACAACATGGACGAGGTGAATCGTACGGCGACACGCGACCACAATCGCACGCGCATCCGCACCCCGGGCGACACCGACAATCAGCAGCGCAAAGGTGCGGAGCAGGATGACGTGCGCTTCCAACGCGTCTCCGTCAGCGGGATACACGTCACCGGGGTTCGTGCACCTTCAGCACACTGTTACAAAGTTCTTTTCGAATCGCTGTTGGTAAACTTACTTATACTTGCTGGTGTTGTGAAATGTATTGAAAAGATAAAAGAAAAGAACCCTGTAGGCACAGCTGTAGTCAATACGAGAAACACATAAGCATAAACACAATAAGGGCCAATACACATTTAACACGCTGCGCTGCAACGACTTCTAAAATACAGCGTGTTGTAAGTAAAAGTTCAGCTTCTTACGACGAGTTAGTAGCAGTTCCTCTCTGGACATCCGGACCGCTAGACTCTTGGGTATTCTGCTCTTATTATTAAGACGAAGAAAGCATAGAAGAACAGAAAGTTCCTAGTAGGTACTTTCTGTTCTTCTATCGTTTTACAATTATAGGTATCGTTTTACAATCCTCACTTTTACGACACAACGTCGTGTACTTACTGGTGATGTGTGGAAGGGCCTCAGATGGATACAAAAGTGCCAATGAGTTTTCCCAACCATGTTAATATAAGCTTCCAGTCTAACTGAATGCGCCTCAATAGGTACCAATAATTTACATGGAGCGACTGCCAATCTGATTTCAAACTAAGACTGGTAGGATTGGTTGCCAGACCAACAATTGATAACAATTAGAAACCAAATGTCAAATCAAACGATGCAAAAGAAGTAAGTAATTATGACCTAAGGATTGTAACAGGTGACGTTCTGTAGTTTCTGAGTCGTGAGTTTATGTATGTTGTTGAACAGGTTCCTCTTGAGGATCTGATCCGTTCAGCGAAGCTGCTGCTGCAGGCGCTGACGACCCGACAGGAGTACATGGCCCAGTCGCAACAATACTTCTCCCCGATGCTACAAAGGTACCTGCGCAATAAGAAGCAACGGGAGAACTTCTCTACCATGAAGATATCATTTAATGACTATAATCGAAGCAGCATGTACTTGGACAGTGAGTAGATATTAAATTGATGTGAAACATCTATTGGCGCGCCTTGGTGGTAAGATGGACTCGTATTCTGTGGCGGCAAACGACATGACGCTCTCATGCTATCATGTCGTCGCCGCCGCTCTTTTCGATGTTTTAGTTCCTATTTGACTTCGCGCCAAAAGATTTTTATTCAGTAGCACTTCTCCCGATTCTTAAAGTGGGAACGTGATAACTTATTGAAAAACTGAACTCTTTCATAAGTAGGTAGGGTTAATAAAATTGGAACTACCACCATTACCTAACGCATAGTACACGGCCGTTATTAACTCCCAGCATTACCGTAACGTACAGTACAGGACCGTTACTAAGTGCCACCATTACCGTAACGTACAGTAAACGGCCGTTACCATTACCTTAACGTACATGACGCGGGTAATTTGTAAACCTTTTTTATTTTCTAATTTTTTAGCTATGTTCTTTGGTAACTTATTCAAAATGTTTGGAAGAGCATACGTCCAGGCCCTTTTACCATATTCATTATTGACTTTTGGTAATTTATATAAAGGCAAGTATGACAGGTTACGAAAATAATTTGGTCTAATTCTTTTTTGTAGTTTACTCATATGCATAGAGTAATCAGAAACAACAGCTAATTTCAATTTTACAAATACATTTAAGACTTCAATATTGAAATAACATATCATAATCGGGTTTATAATTAAGTTTAGTTTTGTATGGTTCCAATATCTTTAATAATCGTATCTCTATATTATGGATTTTCTTAAGGTAAGTTTTATAAGTTCTTCCAAAACTAGTTATACCATAATTGATTACAGAATCGGCCAATGCCATGTACAACAATCTTAAAGTCTTATAAGGCAATTTGTGCTTTAATATACGCAACTTTGACATGATAGCCCTAAGCTTAATACATACATAGTCTACATGTGGACCCCAGTTAAATTTATGATCAATTTTAAGACTTAGATACATATGTTCTTTGACATTTTCAATCGGCTTACAGTCACACACATCCAAGCACTGATGCATACACTGATGCTCATGAGCCACAACTCGTGGTGTTCCTTGACTTTTTAGATACGGTGAATGAATTTGCATGAGTTTAGTTTTTTGGTAATTGATTGTTAAGCCAACATCATGTGCCCATTTACATAGAAGGTTAAACTCACTTTGCATTAGCTTCTCCGCAGTACTTAGGTCCCTGTGAGCTGTGATTAGACACGTATCATCAGCAAATTGGTATAAAGAACTATGCTGGAATAAGTTACACATATCGTTGACGTACAGTAGGTACTCGGTTGGGCCGAGGATCGATCCTTGAGCCGTTCCAAATTGGGTCTGAATTCTGTCACTATGGGCCCCCGCTATACTAACCATATTATATCTATTTCTGTGATAATCTTTGAACCACTCCAACACCGGGCCCTGTATACCATTTTGCTGCATTTTTGTGTAAAGCACATCATAATTTAGCGTATCAAAAGCTTTGCTAAAGTCTATCATAATTGTTATTACATGTTTTTTGTTGTTAAAGTGATCATTGATTTCGTCTAAAAGGGCGCGTCACGTCGCGTCTCGGTGTGAACTGACCCTTAACCACTACACATTAAATCACATGAGATTCACTCCTTAGGTCTGTACGAGTATGTCTAGTAAACCTCGATGTGCTTACAATTTTCCAGCTGAATTTGCTGAACAATATATGCGGTTGACGACGTGTTCTTCCGATGAGCTGATAAACCCGATGCTCAAGATGAGTCCGCAACGTTCCGAGACCAAACGTAAGCACCCCAGCCTTTCGTATGCCGTAGTTACAGAAACAATTTAAAAGGCATTGTGCCTCGCACGGATCCACGTTTGACGAGGGGTACGCGAAGGGTACGGGGTATGCGAATGTTTAATCTTCTTTATCGTGGCGCAGGCCTGGGGAAGCATGCCACAAAAGGGTGGAGGCGTATACTCAACAGTGGGTGGAACAAAGCTCCCAATGATGCTGCTAATGAACGTTCATTATCAGCACCATTGGTGGAATTAGTGCTACGTGGCACTAACTCTTAAATAACTAAAACCCAACTACGACTTAAAAGGTATAAACAAGACACCACAGACAGACAAATTAAAAATCCGGAGTCACACGTGTTAGGGCATAAATCGAACAGATTACGTGTGACTCCGGATTTTTAATTTGTCTGCCTGTGGTGTCTTGTTTATACCTTTTAAGTCGTAGTTGGGTTTTAGTTTTTATTACTTGATTTTATTTCAAATTCTTTTGGGGTTATAATATTTTTTTTTTGAAATGTGCTCTTTAAGCCCTTTCATTTGATACCCAACATGGTACGCCGTAGTCGGGTAAAAAGGAATGTCGTAGTTAGGTATTTCAAAAACACATGAATAAATGCGTTTTATTTTTCAGTAAGGTATTCTTTTGTTTGGCAGTTTCCTGCGGGGAGAGGCCCACGAGCAAGTCTTCAGATGCGATGAGAGGCGTCACTGAGAGTTATGAAGACCTGTCGGTTTTAAACACACGTTCGTTATTATGTTTCTTCTTCTTATCGTGTCGATGGTACTTTACTTTATGGAAACAAATCCCACCCATAGACAAATATCTCCCGACTCTCCAAGTCTCCAATATTCCATTACTTACTCCAGGATGCATATCCTGTTCGGCTCACAAGTCCTTCCATATCTTCCCTACAATAACCGCGCTCCCGGGCGCGACCGGTCTACTCCTTGTTATGCAATGGTCTCTGTAGCCCCATGAAAAATGAGACTTCAGGGGCTAGTGTAAATCTTCGGGTTCATTCGATTAATCGAGTCTGGTTAAACCACGCTATAGGGTCGGTGCATTTCATTAATTTCATTCATTCATTCAATAATCTTTGTCAACGACTCGAAAAGGTCGCAGGATTTTCTACGCGTTCAATACAACATTGTTTATATGATGCTGTTGCAGTTGTGGCGGCAGATACTTCCTCCGTCATAAAAGGCAATTTGTGAGAAGACTTATATCCTAGTTTCCGTTTCTCGTTGTGTCTAGTGGATGGGTGGTCTTCTCATTAATTCGTCTCACAAATGCACAGGGGTAGGTATAGATAAATTATATTACACAAATATCAAAACAAAACCGTGTCGCTATTGGTCCTTAAACACTTCCCATACAGGTGTGACCAGACTCCATAAATTTTTAGAAATAATGTGACGTCTTTCACCAACAAGGATAGGACTGGACCCATGGGCGTGCTCCCAGCCACCGGACCTGCACTACATCTGTCACTTCGAGGACGGGGTGATGCAGTTGTTCCGCACCGAGGCAGACCTGGAGGCCCACAAGCCGCTGCCCTACGAGTTCATGCCATTCAAGAAGTTCGTGCAAGACATGCACAGCTTACAGAGCATGGTGTGTGATGGACCGCTGTGAGTTTTTGACTTCTTATACCTATAATAATACTAACTTCTACAGGGCAAAGACTCTCATACAGAGAAGGGGCGAGTACTGATTACCACGCTTGCTCAATGCGGATAGGCGATTTCAGACTTATATTAACTACTTATAACTCCAGATTTGCTCCTGTTCCTTCACCGATGTCAGTAATGTCCAAGAAGGTACATTTAAATTGAAAAAGTCACATTGGTTTGTTTGCAGCAAATCGTTCTGCTACCGTCGTCTGTCATATCTGTCGTCCAAGTTCAAGATGCACCAGCTTCTGAACGAACTGCACGAGCTGGCGCTACAGAAAGCCGTGCCACATCGAGACTTCTACAACGTCAAGTGAGAATTATATCACGCCTGCGTCTTTTATTTTTAGAAGTCCTTGCGGGCTCTTCTAGCGTTTCGAAAATGGTTTAATTATACCATTTGCAATTCGTTCAAGAAGACCACTCTCTTCATGACACTGTCAGAACTGGGCGTAATGTGCCTTAACGTTCAACACTATATTCATAGCTACCTATAACCCATGAAGATAGGCAATAATGTCTGGCATAACAGAATCATTATTTGCTCCTCCTCTAAGACAGACACCAAAATGTAGGTACAATCAATTTCTCCCGCCATATTCACGACTGTTCACGAGCCATCAATCATCAGGAAAGTGGACACTCACATCCACGCGGCGTCGTGCATGAACCAGAAACATCTCCTGCGCTTCATCAAGAAGACCCTGAGGACGGAGGCGGATGAGGTGGTGGACATTCAGAACGGTGAGCCTGTCACCCTAAAGATGGTGTTCGAGGACATGAAGCTGGACGCGTACGATCTCAATGTGGATATATTGGATGTGCATGCGGTACGAGCATTTTGATTTTTGTAGGTTTGTCTTGAAAATAAATTTCCGTCTACGATAACGTCCTATCGTGTATGTATTTCCATAATGTTTCGTAATATTGTCACCCTGGAAATGATAACAGCGCACATTGGCAGATAGATAGGATCTTTGACAGTCGTTACGGGTCATCAGAAGCCCGAAAGTCTGACAACCAGTCTTACCAAGGGGTATCGTATTACCCAGTTACTGGGTTGTGGAGGTCAGATAGGCAGTCGCTCCATGTAAAATACTGGTATTCAGCTGCATCCGGTTAGACTGGAATTCGACCCCAACATAGTTGGGAAAAGACTAGGCAGATTGATTGGCAGATAGAACTGCTAGTTACTTATTGAGAACCATGACATGAGCAGTACCTATAGCTCGTAGAGACACGGGAGAAAATACATGGTTCCCATCTACTTCTGCCTGGATCTGCAGGACTATATTCTAAATTGAATGTGAACAGGATCGCAACACGTTTCTCCGTTTCGACAAGTTCAACGCGAAGTATAATCCCGTTGGCGAGAGCTCTCTGAGGAATGTGTTCCTTAAGACTGACAACTACATGAACGGAAAGTATTTCGCTAAGATCATTAAGGTATGTTGAGCAGGATCAATCGCAGACCATTTAATTCTAGAGATAAGTATATAGGATAGTGGTAAAACTTATTTAAAATTATAAAAAAAACTTCACCAAAATTGAATCATGACAATATAACTGTATATTGTCATGATTCAATTTTGTTATTGAATCATGACAATATACAGGGCAGGCATAAAAAATTGGCATTGTTTTTTTGATAGGTTAGATTTGAGACTATCTGCATCCGAACTAGGTGGTAAACCTGTATCTCAGATTGCATTTCCCCATAAATAAATTGTGAGAATTTAGTAGCCAACAGTTGTAAATATATTTGTTTGTATATGAATATGAATGAATGAATGCTTCAATGATGAATGCTGAAGAAGTACCTAGGCTACTAATATCTTCATTGAAAAAGAATTTATCCCAAAATCAGCATAGTGCCAAACAAGATATATGGGGGAAACTTCTTATCTGTCTGGCCCATGTGCCCCTCCCAAAAATTAATCCTGGATGCGCTTAAACGTATATAATTCGTAGGAGGTGATGTCAGACCTTCAGGACAGCAGGTACTCATACACGGAGCCCCGGATCTCGATCTACTGCAAGAAACCGAACGAGTGGAACAAGCTAGCCACGTGGGCGTTGAAGCATGACGTCCATTCGCCGCACGTGCGGTGGCTGGTACAGGTGCCCAGGCTGTAGTGAGTATCATCACTATCATCTTCCCAACTATGTTGGGGTCCGCTTTCAGTATTTCAGTAATTTACTTTACTTTAAATTAAAATTACATTTCTTTTGAGTTGACCACTGACGTTGTGCAAGCCTGGCTTATTTTTTATCCTTATTATTATTAATGCGAAAGTAACTCTGTCTGTCTGTCTGTCGCGCTTTCACGCCAAAACTACTGCACCGATTTCAATGAAATTTGGTACACAGATAGTTTAAAGTCTGAGAAAGGAAATAGGCTACTTTTTATCGACATACCACGCGGGCGAAGCCGCGGGCGGAAGTTAGTTAATAGTAGTTTTTCGAAGATTTGGTGCTTTCCACCACAAGTCCAAAATTTCCAACACTTGACCCCTTAAGAGATTTCATGTATGAAAAGATACTCCATATATACCTACTGCTGGGCGGGAATTTTTTCATGTATTCAAAAATAACTACCTACTTATTTAGCAGGCGGGGGCGCCCCTCCAATTGACTGTACCAAAAATGTGAATTTTCACACACCCCCAATATTTAGGAACGGCCTGTCCAACGACCTGCCCAAAACCTGTACCTACAGTGCGATGGTTCATACAAATTGTACGAAACTAATATACCTAACAGGATTTTTTCGTTTTGGCGAGACCCGCTCTGATCTGCGCTAGCTTGCATGCAGCATGGTGGAAACCGGTATCTTGATGAAAGCATGTTCTCATTGTCTTCTCAGTGACATCTACCGGTTCAAGAACCTGCTGAAGAACTTCCAGGAATTCTTGACGAACCTGTTCGAGCCGCTGTTCCTCGTCTCCGTGGACCCTAGCTCCGACCCGGACCTGCACAAGTTCCTCACTGTACATTGTATTTTCTCATTAGTGTAGTATTACCTACTTAACTGCCGAACACCTAAGACCTGCCCTATGATTTAAGTACCTAGAGGTACATGAGTGATGGGAATTTAAAATATATAGGTAAGTGACGAGATGATGAAGTCACAATCACATGTCTGAGGACCACGTGTGAGGTCTGCCGGAGGGCATATAGTTTTCGAGGAAAATAGGCGTACCTGCCTGCCTGTTACTAATTCTCAAAAACAGAGTAGGTACGGCGTGCTCTACTTACTCTAAAAATTGTTGGATAGGTTGTTCTTGACATTCCTAATTTCCATGATCACATAACGATGAGATGAAGTGTTACCTGTGCTTTGACTTTGAACAATACACTAAATTCTAATATCTTAATCCTAAGTAATAGGTATTATAATGCGAAAGTGAGTTTGTTTGTTACGTTAATGTTGGCACATGGGTAGACCATGACCTGGAGAAGGCCATAGGCTACTTTTCATTACAGGCGTTTTGGGAGAATGTCTTATGTAATTTTGACGTTCAAAAAGTGCTGATTCTCAGCTGTTTGATTAAATGACGTTTGTTTTGGCTTTTGCAAGGTAAGCCTGACTAATTTTCTAAACCAAGAACCTAAACATTCAGTCCTATATGATGGGTCATGTATCTTCCAGCACGTGATTGGCTTCGACAGCGTGGACGACGAGTCCAAGCCTGAGAACTCCACGCTATACGACACCACGAAGACCCCGGAGAACTGGGACCACGAGGAGAACCCGCCTTATGCGTACTACCTGTACTACATGTACGCCAACATAACCATGCTTAACCATATCAGAAAGTTAGTATCAATTACAGAAATTAAAAACTAAATTAGTATCTCGATTGACTTGACACACAAAAAAATTATCTTGTTTTGAATTGTAAATCAAAAAGTTACCTTTATACGCCTAAATGGCTGCATAGGTGTAGATGAAATTGGCACACGGATAGACCCCTGTGTTTAGGACACCGAAGCACCCTTGATATTTTTATAATTTCGTAATGTTTTCTTAAAGTATATCTTTTGTAGGTTAATTTATGATTTGCATGGCCATGTGACACTAGAACATGAAGAACTTGATTATAAAAAAACATCGATGTACCAATAATAGGTGGATAATTATTATCCGCGTTTGCGAAGGAATAAATTATTTTGATCACGGATAATTATAGAGATCTCCACGAGGACGAAGCCGCGGGCCAGTATGATATAATTATAGAGATCTCCACGAGGACGAAGCCGCGGGCCAGTATGATATAATTTGTTACGAGTTTACTTTTACAGAGAACAAGGCCTGAACACGTTCGTGCTTCGCCCCCACTGCGGCGAGGCTGGGCCGCCCATGCATCTCAGTTGCGGCTTCTTGCTCGCTGAGAACATTTCGCACGGCCTCATGCTAAGGAAGGTAGGTCCTATAACATTATCGATTGACAAGAAGACAACAGTTCAAAAGTCCTATTATTTAGAATGGAGAAAGAGAATTGGAGTTCAGTCGACGATAATAGTTGATTCAAGATTGTTTATTTGTGGAAACATGATTACACATACAGAGCATGCAAGTTATTAAATTATAGTATAAGATCAGTCATGTTTGGCCTTAGTGGCGTACAAATATTTAAATTTCAGTAATAAAAGTTATTGGTTAAAGTATTATATTACATAATTATGAACAAATAGTAAATGTCAATTTTTTTAAACAAATAAATTAAATATATGGTCATAGTTATATAACAATGATTAAATGTCATTATCATCATAGCAATAATAATAAATGTTGCTTTATGTAAATTATGTCAAAGATGTATTGATAATATTAGATGTTGTCATTAAGAAATTCTAGAATACTATAGTATGTTTTCCCTTCCAGCAGTATAAAAAAAAGTCCTTTCTTCCTCCTTTTTCCTTCCTTTTTTCTTTTTTCCGCTCGGTGTGGTAACACGTCGTGTTCTGGTTTGCAATTGGTCAATCGTCATCCTGAGGATGCCTCGTTGAGGTGAAACACGTGTCGATTTATTACAGGGTTTTTATGACTCTTGAAGAATAGTTAAGCGGAATAGGTTACTTAATATATCTACGTCCGTCTTAATGTATTTTACCTACATGGTATAAGTCCTCACGTTCCAGGTGCCAGTGCTCCAGTACATGTACTACTTAGCGCAGATCTTCATCGCCATGTCGCCGCTGAGCAACAACTCGCTCTTCCTGAGGTACCACCGCAACCCTCTCCCGGAGTACTTCTACAGAGGACTGAGGGTCACGCTCAGCACGGACGATCCGCTGCAGTTTCATTATACTAAGGTTGGTAGCTAGAAAGCTAGAACTCCATACTTGGTATGAAGATATTCAGGTTCATGACAACCTGGCCAGAAAAAACTGAAGATGGGAAAACTGGAAATTGGTGGGGGAAGGCCGTTGCCCAGCGATGGGAAATTGTAGGTTTAGGAAAAAGAGTTGATACCTACTTATTGACGACTAGTGGTTGCATAAGTAAACGGAGAATAAAAATAATAAAACGGATGCTTCTGGGCGAAAAAACATCCATCTATCGCGTCTGCCTGTTACTTTAGCGGCTGATCGGAATTGGATGAAATATGGCGCACGGATAGACACAGATCTGTGTTAGGACATAGAATTATAGAATACATAGTGTATATCCTGGTAATAGTTCCCGTGAGATAATTTCTGACCTCCAAGTGGGCGAAGCCGATGGCATAAGTTGGTGACAGACAGATAGTTTGTCTGACAAACTAAGGCTGCTCATGTACAGCCGCCTCGTGAATACGTCGATAAAGTCTCCATAAGATATCGGCGACGTGTTCTTGGATGGACACCACGAAGCGGCAAATGTAAGGTCAGCTCAGACTAGGTGCCTCAAAGAGATGTCAGCACAATTGACGGGGTCCGCTAGGGCCAATAGGCTGCCAGGGCTGCGGGACAGTCCGAAAAGGATACCGGGGCCCTTGGCAACAGGCAACTGAAGGAACACGGTTGGGTTTTAGTCAGTAAAAGTCCCGTCCTCCCGCTCCAACCATAACGGGAGAAGTCATCTGATGACTTACCACTCCCAAAAAAAAAAAGCTCCGGCTAGGTTGGTGAAGCGATAATCTTCGCTAGAAGTAACTTGCTGAGAGAAGCCGGGGATCGGATTGTCTGCTTACGATTTCTCAGGAACCGTTGATGGAGGAGTACAGCATCGCGGCACAGGCGTGGAAACTCAGCGCGTGTGACATGTGCGAGCTCGCCAGGAATTCTGTCATTATGTCTGGATTCCCTCATGAGGTAGGTCCAATACGTTTTGCAATCACTAGGTATCTTTTGGCAGACTGTTATACCTGTCATAAATGCCCGTTCCTTAAGCCCACTTGCACAAAATACTTTTACCGCTACACGTGGTTGAAAAGTCGTTAATTATGTCAATCGTTTGAAAATGACAGAAACAGAATGATATTTTAAATCAGTTTAGCGCTAAACGAATTTAGTGATTCGCAGCACAATGCAAGCGGGCCTTAGTGTCTAAAACGGACAGTTTCAATACTTTATCAAATGTCTAATAAAAAAAAAAGCTATTTCTATGCTGCACCGGTTGACGTCATACGTCAACGCTCTGGCTAAGTGTCACAGCAATATGCTAAGCGATGTCTGCTTTGCGTGGTTGTGACGCATATTTTCCCCCAACTTGTTCTTTTGCGTTATTGTGCCTTATGTTTTCTATACGCGTCACGTTTAGTGTAAATAAATGTATGTTCTTTCTGAGCTGTCACCTACAGTGAAGTCCACTTTTCATTTCGTCACAACATGTCTTCTCTTTCTTCCAGATGAAGCAGCACTGGTTAGGGTCGGAGTACCTGCGCGAGGGTCCGGAAGGCAACGACATCACCCACACCAACGTGCCGGATGTCAGGATCTCCTTCCGGCATGAGACCCTCATGGATGAGCTCGAGAACCTGTTCCGGGTATTATTCATCATTCTCTTGCTCTTATCTTAATTATTTGTGGTCGGGGCGACATGTCTATTCTTCCATACTTCTCTACAGCGCATAAGGGTAAACACCGTTGTCACTCAAACCATGGGTAGTTGACTTAAATATAAAAAATAACCTTATTTTCATTAAAAGATTTTAAAAAGTTTCTATCCGACACCGTCCGCAAATTCATGGATACGCGCCCGAGAGACTGACTGACTGAGGGAGGGGTCGCACTCGCAGCCGTTCAGTCACGTCCCGCACCCCCCACCCGTGTTGAGACGCAAGTTTGTTGCCCTTGCCTAAAGGGTGAAATATTCTTGGAGTAAAATATAGATTTGCTTAAAAAAAAACCAAATCACTGGTTTCAAGGATAACGGTGTTTACCCTAACACCCTGTATTAGTCGTCACTCTTGTAGGCACCTCCTTTCTAGACATATCATCTTTCACACAGTCCATCCATCGTTTAGTTAGAGGGAGACCAGTTTTCCTCTACTCTTATTCATTCTCAAAACTTTCCTCACCACATTTACCTCCGGGTATGATTCTTCTCTCTTATAAGCATATCATCTGTATATCTAGCCTTTTCACAACTATGTTGGGGTTGGCTTCCAGTCTAACTGGATGTTTTTCTAACATAAGGTGACCACTGAATGCTTTAACAAAAGCGCGCTGTTCGCTTTTCAACTTTCAGCGCTAAGCAGAGCGTTGAAAATCCAACAGCAAGCTTTTATTTGGTATAAAACGAACAGCCGTCTTGTATCCAATAAGTATAGAGTGCGTTTCATAAAATAGTTCCTTTGCCGTAATGTTGGCTCCACCGTAAAATTTTATAAAGGGACCTATTAGGTAGTGCCTTAGCGACGTAGTGTATTTGTATTGTTCCTACAACAGTGGAGCCAACATCACTGCATAGGAACTATTTGATGAAACGCATTCTAATGGTGGACAAAATGTTTTGAAATAAGCACTTTTTTTTCAGGCCCCAATTCTATAAAAGAAGAAAATATATATTATACGAAAAACCTTCCATCGACAATAGCACTAGATTAAAGGATTAGGAACAAAAACACCTCGCTCAATATGGCCGCGATTGCTTAACTGATTATAAACCTCAAGGCTCAAACCTTGAGTTTATTATCGTTTGCTATATATTTACTACTTCGATTGAAAAGTATACGTATGTTTTTTTTTTTAATAAGAAAATAATATGTAAAAATAAAACAATAATGTCTAAGCAATAGCTTATAAATTATGTTATAATTATTTGGCAACATAGTTTTGAAATTATGATATAATTATTGCGAAACATAGTTTTGAAATTATGATATAATTATTTGGAAACATAGTTTTGAAATTATGTTATAATTATTTGAGGTCACTTCCGGGCGTTTTTGATGCGCTCATCAGAAATCTAGTATTATTGTTGATCGAAGCGAATAACTTGATAAAAAAAGAAACTTTAGAACTGTATGTTTAAACATTTATTAAAATAAGCAATCGCGGCACTTTTTACATATAGTAATCATTGTACATAGAACAAAATAAAATAAATACATCAACGATTAGATATTATACGTTTTATTTACAAAATATTTTAATAACCCCTGACCCTGCCTGCCTCACCCAGAGGAGAGAATTGGCGTTATGTTCGGTTTATTAACCGACTTCTTCAAAAAGGAGGAGGTTCTCAATTCGTATGTTTTTTTTTTTGTATGTATGTTACGCGATTACTCCGCCAATTATGAATCGATTTTGATAATTCTTTTTTTGTTTGGTAGGTCATGCTTCAGAGGTAGTCCCATATAAATTTTATCAAAACGTGAGTCGTTTTTGAGTTAGCTTCAATAATTACGTATTTTTTCCACTTGGCGTATGTAGACGATATAATTATTTCACTCCGTCACTGTTACTTACATAGCAGATAAAGGTGAAAAATAAATTAAATTTCGGAAGTCGGTGGCAAAAAACGAAAATTGAAAAGCGAAGACACCGACTTCCGAAATTTAAGTTATTTTTCACTTTTAAGTGTTTTTTTTTTGGAGTCGGTTGTTTTTTTTTGTTTTAAAATACGGTCTTTTTTAGTATCTACTTAAGTTCCCTTTGTTTTCCATGGGGAAATCGGGAGAACGGCCGGTCCTACTTACTAAAACCCGGGATAAACTTGTACATTCGCAATCTACCTGTTTATCATGTCAGTGGAATTTAGGCTTTAAACGGTCGCGTTACGATTCAATATAGTCAAACTATATTAGAGTGAGGATCTTTTGGCGCCTGAATAACATTGCCCAGTTGCAAGTCAGCGCTGGACGACTTACTGTACTGTCACATGACTGGGCTCGTATAAACTTGCCTTTATTGGTCTGGGCTCTGTCATTTCCTGCCTGATTGACGAAAATGATCTTTCTCGAAGTCTTTCTCTTATGACATACAGTTTTTATATGAATAAGACTTACGACTGTTTAGTCAAAATATCGGTACGTATCTAAGCAGAATACTTTAAATATTCTTTAACCCTATAAGGTGCATACTTAATATTAAACTCATTTGGTATCTCTCATAAGGCATTTATTTTTGGTTGACAGGCCGAGGCATATGTATCAACATAGACTTATGACACTATTAAATAAAATAAAACATATTTTATATTGCTAATAACATGTGACATATTCACAACAACTTATTGATAACATTTACAAAAAGATGTATTATCCAAAAGGATATAAAATTGCTAAAGTTTTTTTAGTTTATACGCACGCAATAATGAGTGTTGCCAGCGTAGTGAAAAGATGTTTATTTTTAACTCTAGCAACAATCAGTTTTTGAACGACGAAATATAACATATTCCACATTGATATTTAAAATACTTATTACATCAAGATGACATCAGCAACGAATGAATGCATACACGTTTAAATAATTATATTTTTTGTTCTTATTTAAAGTAAGACCCCACAGGGGTCACAGTGAAATCGCCAACTCGAAGAGAGCAGCGATATGTGTTTTAAATTTTCTTAAGAATTTTCTTAAGTGTCATCTGAGTACTGCATTAAGTTAAAATGAACCAAACCACAATCTTTCATTAATTAATGGATTACTTTGACAGCCAAAGTAACAGTCAACTGTTATTTTGCACTGTTCTATTTTCAATCCTCGGCGCTGAGGCGAGGGTTGTAAATCCAACAGCGCGGAAGAACAGATGAGTGTTACTTTTGATGAAGAAACTGACCGTGTATCAGTCAAAGTCAAGTCAAAGTAATTCAAATTCAAATGGAGCCTATGTTCAGCAATGGAGGTCTTTCGGCTGAAATGATAAATAATGTGGTAATACTGTCTAGAAACCACAATCAATCTCCAAAACTAAAATAAATCAACGAGAATTCTAAAACTTCGAAAAAATTTAAGTTTGGATGTGGATTGGTTCGTTTTTGCATAACTGGGTCCCAGTTTTATAAAGTATGCCATCGTGATCATCCGCTGCGAAATATGGATGGTGCTATCAGTCATGTCTCTCTCGCAGCGGAAAAAATGAGACATTACGGCACCTGTCCGACGAGGAAACGACTAGCTTTCAACTGTTTTCTCGCTCAAGAAATGTAAAAAAGATTGTAGGTCTCGTGCTCAGACTATTTGGTCTGAGGTCGCGTGTAAGTAAAAGAGATGTGTATATTAATAGTTGATCGCCGACTGTTTACACCGCCGGCGAGTACTCGTTTGTCGCAGCGACACACGCTTGGCAGGCAGAACACTCGCTGAGAGACACACTCTTGGTAAATACATCGATTCACAGCCGCACTCGCATCTGCCTGTGTCTTTGCTTGTGGTCAAGCCGCCGGTAGTGCCGCAGGGCCGTGAGGATCCACTATAATACTTTATAATAAGCGCTAGGTTCATTTCATATCATTTAAAATCCGGTGACACTCCTGATGGCCTTCTCCTCATCGAGTGGCGACATCTGGTTGTGCGAGTGGAACTCCATGGTGAAGGAGGCCAGGCCGGAGCTGAGCGAGCGAAGCGAAGATGAGTAGCCAAGCAGCTCTGACAGCGGGGCTAGGCATTCTACTACCTGAGGATATGAAGATAATTTCAGTATCAGTCCGGAGTCTGTATTTGTACCCGGTTGATGGCAAATATTACATGGGATTTGAACATAACTGGCGAAATGTGGGTGTAGTATAGGTAAACCTCTACTTAACCCTTCGGGTATTACGGGCGTAATGATATGTTATGATACACATGTTAAGTACATGTATAATATGTACAGTCACGGACTTTAATTGATGAGCCACCTGGCACTGTTCGTATTTTAGCCGTGTAATGCAAATCGGGTTTATTCGGTTCCCGACACGCAAAGAAAATTATATTTCATATCTTTACCGGTTGGCTAACCTGCCTGAGAGCAGAACTACAAACTTGACAGCAGTGACTACTCAAAGTCAACCAATTGCAGGTCTAGCAACGGTAACCTAGCAACGATAAACGATTGTTGCTAGGTTACTGTTGTGATAGTAACATTAGTGTACGGAGAAATTCTCTGACATCGATATTTCAACTGTCACTGTCTTCAGTTAAGTTTTCAGAATTATTGACTTAATGAGCTATGATTCAAAGGAGGTCAGTATCAAATAGATTGATAAACTTAATGCAACATTGTATTTATTTTTATCATTAAGAACTTATTAGTCAACCTCTATGGATAAGACTATTGCCAATTAAAAGTAATTTATTTGTCATCTCGATATTTCAACTGTCACTGTCTTCAGTTATGTTTTCATAATTATCGAGTTAATGAGCTATGATTAAAAAGAGGTCGGTATCAAATAGATTGGATAAACTTAATGCAACATTGTATTTATGTTTATCATTAAGAACTTATTAGTCAACCTCTATGGATAAGACTATTTCCGATTAAAAGTAATTTATTTGTCATCTTGATATTTCAACTGTCACTGTCTTCAGTTATGTTTTCATAATTATCGAGTTAATGAGCTATGATTCAAAGGAGGTCGGTATCAAATAGATTGGATAAACTTAATGCAACATTGTATTTATTTTTATCATTGAGAACTTATTAGTCAACCTCTATGGATATTTCCGATTAAAAGTAATTTATTTGTCATCTTGTTTACGAGCTTGCGATTTGAGTTCGTGTTTAATCGTGTAATCTCGTGAATGTATGAAACTGCAAAATTGAAAAGTTTGAAGGTGGCTCATCAATTAAAGTCCGTGACTGTACATGTTTTTGACAAACCTTTAACAAGATTGCTGAGTTTAACAAGACTGCTGCCTTTAATAAGACTGACTTTAACAAGACTGCTGACTTTAACAAGACTGCTGACTTTAACAGGACTGCTGACTTTAACAGGACTGCTGACTTTAACAGGACTGCTGACTTTAACAGGACTGCTGACTTTAACAAGACTGCTGACTTTAATAAGACTGCGGCCTTTTACTGTTGGTGGTGTACCGAATTTAAATAAGACGTCAAAATGGGTGTAAGCGCGGTTAAAGTTAAGTGTTATTCTTGAAAAGGCGGTAAAAAACTGCTGTTAATAATGCTACATACCTTGTTCTGATGCCGGATGTGTATATGCTGTATCTGCGTGCGCCTGCGCGCCAGGTCTGCGAGGACTCGTCCGGAGTGGCTCTCGGGACACACCACCTCCAACGACATGAGGGGCTCTAGGAGAATCGAGTCTGCTTCTTCAAACACCTGAAATGATTGTATTTGTGTGTACGAGTATTTTTTTCTACTGCCTCTTCGGTCTAGTGGTCGCACGTGCTACTGCTAGGTAAGAGGTCCTGGGTTCGATTCCCGAGTCGAGCAAATTTGTGCGCGGTTGATGGCAATAGGCTCGCCCCCTATTACATAGGACTTAAACATGGTGATATGTGGGTGTACTACAGGTACATCTCTGCCTAACCCTTCGGGGAATACAGACGTGATGAGTCGTCGGCAAGAGGTCTAAGGGAATAATTCGTGATTGTATGTATGTTTAGCTTCGTAGTTTTCTCATTTGCATAACTATTATATTTAATGCTTGTTTCTCTCTTTTCGGTTTAAAGGAAGAGGAAATGTATAGACACACTTTTTTTTTTTTTTCGGGTGTGGGATATCGTCAAATGACTTCTCCCGCTCTGGGCGGATCGGGAGGGCGTGTCAGACTTTTACTGACTAAAACCCATCCGTGTTCCTTCAGTTGCCTGTTGCCAAGGTCCCGGTATCCCTTTCGGACTTTCCCGCAACCCTGGCAGGATGTAAAGTCACCCGCGTAATTGTTTGAACACCATGAGATTGAATGTCACTTGTACTCGGAAACGACAAGGTCTTTTTTCTATGTGAAATTTAGATGGTTTCAATGTTAGTAAAGTTCCAATTTACTGTGAATTGTTATTGTTGTTTGGTGATAAAGCAATTATAAGGTCGACTGTACTGCTAAAGTATAATAAAACCAAGGGAATGCGCTTTACTGTGCCACTGTATTTGTATTGTAGACTAATATTATAATTTCGAAAGTGAATAGGTTTGTTTTTTACGTTTTCACGCTAAAACGGCTGAACGCATTTGGATGGAATTTGCAACATGGCCTGGGTTAGGACATAGGATATTTTTTATTCCGGTAAACGCAGACGAAGTTGCGGGCAGAAGCTAGTTTGTAGACAAATTATAAAGTGGAACAGAATTTGTATGATAAATTTTTGGAGATGGTGAAAGAGATCTTACCTTCCTAAGACACTGCGCGACGGCGGCAGTGACCACGGAGTCAGACGTGCCGCGGCCCAGCTCGAACCAGTGGAGCGTTACTTGCACGTCAACCACCTAAGACAAGGATTTATTATCGGTTACAGGGGGCTGACTATGAAGTATTAATGCCATCATTATTCCACTGCGAAAAAAGGATGGTGCTAGCGGCCTTGTATAGCTCTGTCTCTCACTAACACTGGAAAAATGGTGACATTAATACGTCGTGGTATAAGTGCTGGTGTTCCTAGTTATTATCACGCGGTTTATTCCAGAAATCCCCATCGAAAAATGCCCACCAGTGGGGATTATTATTTTTGTGTTCAGAAATCCCCACTTGTTAAATAAACTGGGCCTAGTAAGACAAAAATAAGTAACAATCCCCACCAGGTGTTATTGTTTCTAAATTATTAAACAAAAATGCGTTAATCAATACGTTGAATTAGAAAAGTAAGTAATAGGGAATATGCATGTGATTCAAATATGGGTCAAATATTTTTTTTTATAAACTATATTACTTCAGAATTATGCCTCGATCAATATTTTTGAATGAAATTTCTTTTTGAGCGAGGAATTAATATTTTAAAAGTCCCAAAAAACCGTGGGTAATTCAAATACTTGAAAAGCTAAGAGCGGATGTGACGTAACAATCCGGGATAACAATCAAAATGTCAGTGTCAAGTCAATCAACAAGTGTCAAGTCAATGTCAAACGCTCATACAAAAAGGAGTGTTTGACGTTGATTTGTTTGTTTGCACGGTCTGTGACGTCACCACACCTAGCGCGCCAAATGGAGGGCGTTTAAATAGCCCGGATCGGTTGGATATTTTTAAACTTTTTTTTAAGTACTTTAAATTGCTTTTTTGCCGTCGATTTTTTTTTTACTATTATTTTTTGATGTAAACTATCGAATAAAAATATTTAAAAAATACATGCATATTCCCTATTATGTCAATATTATAATCAACTTTCATTATACATTTTTGCATTGAAACGAAAATCAAAAATATTTACAACAATTGACTGGATTCAAACAATAGTACATTACTGTCGCGGCCTGCAACGGGTCTATTGATAAGCCGAAGCACACAAACGTGAGTCCATCAATGCCTGGTTGCGGCCAAGGCTTGTATAGTACTTTTTTCAAACAATGCGCGGAAAGTAAATTAATTATAATTTCCAGAATAATAATGTGGATAATCGGAAACGAATGAAATGAAATGAAATGAAATTGTTTATTCTGTAAATAGGATATTGGAATCACTTTTACACGTCATATTAAAAAGTTGTAAAAATAAGCTAGATGAGGTCGGCGTTTCCTATCTGACTACTCTGAGAAATCTATGTTCGCATCCGAACATAGATTTAGTTTTTATTATTTTGCTGGCTACATTTTTTGGTGTTTTTTACTGGCAACACGGGAGAGTGTATCCATTTCCGAGAGAGAAGAAAAATGGCGATTAGCTAGAAAACATGAAAAAATTATCGTATCAATAAAGTGATTGCTAAAATTCACAAAACAATTTTATTTATGTTCCTGCCACGAACATAAATTTGGTTCCGATACCGAAAAAGTTGGTTGCCTGCTGGAAGTGAAAATAATACGCGTGGAAGTCAAAGTCAAAGTCAAATAATTTATTTCAAATAGGCACATATATGGCACTTTTGAACGTCAAACAAAGAAATAGAATTGATTCTAGTTGCCCCTTCCAAAAGGTAGTTTTCGTATGGAGAAGAATGGGCAAGAAACTCCATCGTTACTCTTTTAAAAATGTTTTACAATATTTTGTATACATTAATTATATAATTATATGTGAAGACGATGCACCTACAATAAGATTACTGTACTACGAAAGGTAAAAAGAATTATAAATGGAGCAATAATGAATAAATTAATTACCAGATACATGGTGCTCACATATTTACAAAGATTGTAAAAGTATACGATATTACAATAGTCCTAACATTGTTACAAGTAGTACTAATAAGTCAGTGCGTGAGTTTAAGTAATGACAGAGTGTAAAAGTCTATGACATACAAATAATAAATAAAAAAAAACTAAATTAGCTATCAGTTTGATTTTGTCCAGACACTAAATCGTCCTATGGAGCAAGACCAGCATGTTTCCAAGCATTCTTATCTTGGATATAATCCTCTAATTTGTAATAAGCTTGTTTACAAAGTGTACTTTTTATATGAGTTTTAAATTTTCTTTCATTTAATTGCAATATATCACAAGGTATTTTGTTATAGCATTTAACGCAGTACCCCATAAAAGATGTTTGTACTTTAGCTAATCTGAAAAATGGTTGATCTATTTTATCTTTATTTCTAGTATTAAAATTATGCCTATCACTTATTTTATTAAAAAGATTTAAGTTTTTTCTTACATACATAATATTCTCATAAATGAATTGGCAAGGTACCGTCATGATATTAATCTTTTTAAATAGTTCCCTGAGAGATTCGCGGTGACAAAGATTATATGGAGGAGAAATTCCTGCGGTCTTGGCGGAGGGTCTGGAGGATTGCTGACAATTCAGTTTATACCTACATCAGGACTTCATCTGCTGACTTGCGGGGCCTTCAAGCATCAAACATACAAGCGGGGAATCATCGAAAATAAATAACCTGAATTTAATAAATATCCATAAATTTGGTTATTAAATTGTTCATTTTGTACTGTGCAAGAAAGAGACGGCAACAGAATCAAGTTCAAGTGTGGTTCTTACCTGCACCTGGAACGCAAAGTGCAAGTGGCGCGACATTCAAAGGGACCAATCAGAAAAAAGAAGAACGAAACTGAGCAAGTTCTACCATCCTAATCAACGTTGCGGGGCTTCGTGATTCGTCGGCATCACACGTCGTTAGGTTGCCTACTGTTGAAAAGACGCGACGGGACGCCCGCGGCGATTTCGTCGATTCATCAATAACTACGCCATTTTGTATTTCTGTGTTCTTTGTTGGGTGTTCGTGCGCAACGTTTTGTACAACAGCGAAGAGACATTATAAGTTATAAATACCTACGTTAAAGACGCAGGATATTGCCGATCGGTACAATGGCCGAATTACAGGACCTCATAGCTCAAAGAGGCTATGTTAAAGGTAGTATAACTCGCTTGTTCAAATTTTCATTAGGTGATCTCTCCGAATCTAACTCCGAATTGCTCAAAGAAAAGTGTAAAAGAGTGGCAAATTCATTTAATGAGTACGAAACTTTAAATAAAAAAAATATTATGTCTAAGTCCTGACGATAAGGAAGATTACAGTGAAGTGGAAGAGAAGTATTTCTCTTCAATTGCCAATATTAATACAGCACTTGATACAAAATCAAAAGTTGTAAATTCTCCTAAAGGGGAATTCAAAAAGTTACCTGTTATAAATTTAAATACATTTAATGGAAAAAATGTAGTGGATTATCCACCATTCATTAATATGTTCAAGTCAGTAATTGATGCAGACAATCGGTTAAGTTTGGTTGAAAAGCTTCACTATTTGCGCTCATTCTTGGCTGGGGAAGCTCTAGATCTAATAAAAAATTTAATGTTGAATGATGAAAATTATAATGTTGCATTAGACTTGCTAAACAACAGGTTTAATAATAAATTATTAATAGTTAACCATCATGTTAATAACATTCTAGAGTTGCCCGTGGTCACAAAATGCACTGCTCAAGGTCTTAGGTCTCTTGTTTCAGTAATAAGCTTGAACATTGCTGCACTAAAGAATCTGAAGGAGCCAGTGGAGCACTGGGACACATTACTGGTTAATATAGTGTCCAAAAAGGTAGATAACTACACCAACAGAGGGTTCCATCAGGAACGGCTTAGCAAAGATATACCTAAGTTGTCCGAGTTTCTAGATTTTCTGGAACGAAGGGCTATTGCAATGGAAAACACCACCGATGATAAGTCACCCCATTCCCAGAAGCCAAGTAAGGTAATGAGCGGTGTAAGCACATACAAGACAGCATTATGTAAGTATTGTCAGGAAGCACATAAGCTTTATGAGTGTTCAAAATTTAAATTAGCTTCTGAAAAGGAAAGATTATCTTTTATAAATGATAATAAACTTTGTAAAATATGTCTTAACAATCATAATGGAAAGTGCTTACTAAAAATAAAATGTGTGACTTGTGGGCAACGGCATAATACGCTTTTGCACAATAATGCATCTGAAAGTAATGCATCTAGCAATACAGCTTTGCTGGATAATCCAAAAAATAATGCTGGAGATAACCAGGTGGCTTTATCGAGTGCTACAGCTTACACAAATGTCTTACTGCCCACTGCTATGGTGCGCTTAGTAAAAAATGATGGCACGTTTATCACTGCTAGAGCTTTACTTGACTCAGGGAGTCAAGTATCATTTATTACTGAAAGCTTGGCTGACAACATTAAATGTAAATTTAGTGAGACTGATCAGCTTATATTAGGTGTGTGTCAAGGTGAACAAAATGTTTCACGCAGGGCTGATTTAACTGTTTACTCAACCATAAACAACAACAGTGTAGCAGTTTCATGCTGTGTTGTAAAAAATATTGCATGTCCATTACCACAGCAGTCTTTTGACATTTCACAATTTACTTTACCTTCTTATGTGGAATTAGCTGACAAAAATTTCAATAAAACTGGTGAACTATCTTTGCTATTGGGGTGTGACATATTTTTCCAGGTGCTGCGTCGTGAGTCCCTGCCTGTAACTCCATCAGGACCTTACCTGATAAATACAAGTTTGGGATATGTTGTAGCGGGCAGGTTGCCTATCTCCTCACTAGGAATAAGTGTTTCTAATTTTTGTTTGCTAATAAATCCAAACAACTATTCAAAGGTATGTAATACATGCATTACTAAAGATAGTCAGCTTGAGCAAACAATTTTAAAATTTTGGGAATGTGAAAATGTACCCAAGGTATTCCACTGGATAAACAAGACACCTGACTGCTGATTTAAATCTGCTCTTGTAATTCTAATTAATAAATATTAAATTTCGTTGTTTAAAAGGCCTATTTCCAATTACTCATCAAGTAAATAGGATAATAATGTGTATTTTGTATTAGGTTCACCTATCAAGTGCAAAATAAGTGTAATTTTTTCAATGTGAATCGGTGTCAGTTACCGGCACAAGTGATTTTTGCATTGTCATCTTGTTAACAGGTACAATACTTTTTATTTTACTTGCTATTCGTTTGTTTACGTACTATAATTTAACCAGCAATTATATAGTTCACTCTTAATAAGGCTACTTATTGATGCCAATAACTTTTAAACGTAAACATAACCTTAGTTTTGGATTGGTGACAGAACTCCTTTTTTATTTACTTACATCTAAATTTCAACCTAATGACGACCCACTGACCCACTTTTCCTTTCAAACGAATCATTTCCTTCTGCCACAACTTCCTACCTTCTCTCTTCCGATTTCTTGTCTATTCAAACCTTGTCTATTAAAGTTGTAAGTAATCATGATTATGACTCGCAGCGCCCGTGCTCGCCTCGAAGAGTCCAAACTCAATCAGGCTTTGAGCGAATTAAAGGCTTCAAAGGAGTCCTGTGACCAACTGAACAAGGAATTGGATGACAATGAAAGGGTGCTCTTTGATGCCCATGAAAAGAATAAGAAGTTAAAAATTGAAATGGCTCAGATATATACTCAATACACTGATGCCATGGAAGACCGGGACAGACTTCAACTTGTTGTTGACGGGTTCAGCCAGTGTAGCATAGAGTATGAACAAGCTCTTAGTCACAAATATTTATTACAACAGCAGCTACATGAGGCTCAAAGTCAAATAACAGAACTTCAGACTACAAATCACAACATCACCGCCTCGCTGAATCAAAGTCTGTTCAATGAGTTGATGCCTGTTGCCCCGTCAATGGTTTCTGCCACAAACCCATCTTACACTGTAGATTTGACAAGTGATGATGATTCAAAGTCATGTAATTCAGTGAGGGTAGTCACCAGTAAAAATAAACTTAAAAAATACATCAAAATTAATAAATACATTGTTAAAACACAAAAGATGGTTAAAAGACAAAAGTTCTTTATAAAAAATGTTAAACTTAATAGAGAAAGGCTAAATTTACTTAAACAGTTAGATATGTATTCTTATAATTTGGAACAAAGTACTAGGAAACATAAAATTGACACAGAGTACTTGCAATCTGAACTTGACCATTTACAGGAGAAACTAAGTTCAATGACTAACAAATATAATACCTCTGAACATCTAATGAGGGAATATGTGTTGGCAATGAATGAGCTGGTGAAATCACAAGCTAACAACTGTGAGCAGTGTCAAACACCATCCAATGTACATACACCGGACCAATCATTGACAACATGCAATACCACCTTACCACAACCCTGTGTTGATTTGACATTTCCTGTTATGAATAGTTCAAATAAACAATGTAAACTAAATGAACAAAATGATATTGTATTATTTTGCGATGAGATTGGAAAGGACTTAGGCCACTTGTTGACAGATGAATATCCAGGGCACTCCATAATAAATTATTGCATGCCTGGTTGTTCCTTATTTGATATCATGAAAGAAATTATTAAATGTAATTTTAACAAGGATACTACTTTATTAATTTTTATGGGTAATAGGGGAAATGTGAACAAAGGAGAATTGCTCCAATATTATAGGACATTGTGTAATCTTAGTTTAAGAAAAATTGTGTTGTTTACATTCCCCTATAGTAACAGCTTGCCACAGGAAGAAAACAACATAAGATTTGAAATTAATATGTCATTACATAATTGGACATTCAATAATAATCTGTTTCATCTGGTAGATACTAACAATTATGTTAGTAATAATTTGATTTTGACAAGAGATAGATATAATATTGTTATGTACTATCTTTCTAACTATTATAAAAGACAGATAGCTGTGTCGCTATCATATTTTTTTTCCATTTCAGCCAAAAACTTGGCTAAACAACTTGCTTCTTTTGAGCAACGCAGTGACATTTTAAATAATCCTGCCAATAATTTGGCAACAACTAATGACATTGATTATTATTTAAATTAGAAATTAGGACAACAGAGGAAACCTCTTGCATAATAAATGAAGAAAATATAAATACTGGTTTAAATCATCAAAATGTTTCAAAAAGTTCTTCTGTAATATCATCTCACCCATCAAATTGTAATCTAAATAAATATAATAATAATACTCTAAAAATTGTTCATCAAAATATACAGGGTGTGATAGGTAAGGAATTAGAATTGGAGCTGTTTATGAACTGTAGTTTTATTGATATCCTATGTGTAACCGAACATTGGTTAAAAGTCCACCAGTTCATGTTCAGCTTTAACAACCACCAGGTTGCCAGCTCATTCAGCAGAGTTAATATGATACGTGGTGGCTCCCTAATAATTGCTCGTAACAATATTAAATTTAAAGAACGTAAAGATATTGTGAGCCTCTCTGTTGAGCGAGTTATTGAAATAGCATGCATTGAGCTTGAGCAGTTCATTGTAACGAGCGTGTACAGGCCCCCATGTGCTTCATATGATATTTTTGAGAAATGTATGGAAGAAGTATTGTTAAAGACTTCTAACAGTAATAAAACAGTTGTTGTCTGTGGAGACTTCAATATCAATATACTAGAAAAATCTGCTACAGTAAATAGGTTTATAACTCTATTAAAGTCGTATAACTTATACAATACATTCTCTGAGCCGACTAGAATAACTGCCACTAGTGCTACCTGTATTGACAATATTTTTACGAACTTAAGACCTTCTAGCCATTTAATTATAAATGAGTTGGACTCTGATCACTGTGGCCAGTTAGTCACTTTCCCTCAGAAAATAGTCAGAGCTCAAAGGAAACTTGTGAGTTTTGTTCCTGTAAACAAGAATCGCTTAGGTCAATTTAGAAATAATTTAATGGAAAAACTACCGGGTTTGCCTTATCACGACGACCCGGATCAAGCTTATACATTACTATTTAACCTAATCAATTGTGAGTTTAGAAAAGTTTTCACCTCAAAAATATTGCCTGTTTGTGACCGCGTTTTATTTAGTGATTGGGCTACGACGGGTATTTACAAGAGTAGGCAACGGTTATTTGAATTATATCATGAAAAAACATATAACCATGATGAAGCTTTTAAAGAATTTGTTAAAAAATATTCCAATACTTTTAAACGAGCCTGTTCCTTAGCAAAAACCATACACATTAAAAATAAAATAAAATCTTCTGGAAATAAAATTAAAACCACTTGGAATATTATTAATTCAGAAACGGGAAGAACGACAGTACGAAATCGTGACTTCCATCTAAAAATCAATGATGTAGATATTAAGGCAGACGTGGAGGTGGCGACTGAGTTTGAAAATTTCTTTACAAATATTCCCATTTTAACAACCAAAACTCTATCATCATCGTCCTCCACGTCTGCTTATTCAATACTAAAAGAATGTGTACCAGAATGTGACAAGCTTTTTGCATTTACAATTATTACTGCCGAAGACATTTTAGAATCTTTTAAAAATCTTGATGTAAAAAAAACTGCTGACCTTTGGGGGTTGTCAGTACATACCATGTCTTCAATAATTGATGTTATTTCACCCTTTTTAGCAATTGTTTTTAACTCTTGTATTGCATCTGGTGTATTTCCTGATCTGATGAAATTTAGTAAAGTGATTCCATTGTTCAAATCTGGCAGCACAACTGATCCTACGAATTTTCGGCCTATTTCGATATTACCTACTTTGAGCAAAATCTTTGAAAAATTAATTTTAAAACAAATGTTAGGACATTTCAATGCACATAATTTACTACATCTGAAACAGTTTGGTTTTACAAAAGGTCGTTCTACTACAGACGCGGGCGTGGAATTACTAAAGAGCATATTCGAGGCCTGGGAGGAGTCGCAAGATGCTCTTGGCATTTTCTGCGACTTGTCCAAGGCCTTCGATTGCGTACATCATGATACACTCATCAGGAAACTGTACCACTATGGTTTGAGGGACAAGGCTCTCGAACTTCTGACTTCTTATTTGAATAACAGAATTCAGAGGGTCGATGTTAATGGCAAGAGATCTGCAGGATCTGCGGTCACTATGGGCGTTCCACAGGGTTCAATTCTAGGTCCATTCTTATTTCTAATTTATATAAATGACTTACCTTATCATATAAGGGATAATAACAAGATCGTATTATTCGCAGATGACACTTCGCTCATTTTTAAAATCAAACGTCAGTTAGTCAACTTTGAACAAGTCAACGATGCACTCTCTAAAGTTGTGCATTGGTTTAATGTAAATAATCTACTCCTGAATGAGAAAAAGACTAAACTGATTAAATTTTCAACGCCAAATGTCAGGCAGCTAACTACCAACGTTCAAGTCAATGGAATAGAGTTGGACCCTGTTGAGTCAACGGTTTTTCTTGGAATAACTATTGACGGCAAATTACAATGGGGCCCACACATAGAAAAATTGTCAGGAAAGCTTAGTTCGGCCGCCTATGCTGTTAAAAAAATTAGACAGATAACCGACGTAGATACAGCCAGAATTGTTTATTTTAGCTATTTTCATAGTCTTATGTCCTATGGGATTCTTCTCTGGGGAACCTGTGCGGACATCAATAATATCTTTGTTTTACAAAAAAGGGCTGTTCGAGCCATTTACAACCTAGGTCCAAGAGATTCCCTTAGAGAAAAATTCAAAGAAATAGATATTCTGACTGTAGCCTCACAATATATATTTGAAAACCTGTTGTATGTACACAAGGATATATCAAATTTTAAGAAAATGTCCGATATTCATAGTATAAATACTAGGAATAAACACAATCTTGCTGTACATCGCACTCGTCTCCACAGAGTAGGCAACTCGTTCATGGGTCAATGTATACGCTTTTACAACAAACTTCCCATTGATATTAGAAACTTACCCATTAAACGATTTAAAAGCAGTATTAAAACCAAACTATGTAAAAAAGGGTACTATAAAATTTCGGATTATTTAGAAGACAGAAATGCATGGGATTGAGCTGCTCGCTCTGCTAAGCCTTGAAAAAACCCTATAACTTGACATTTTAACTTTAATTAGTATCTAAAATCATTAAATTATACCAGTTTTATATACCTACAAATTGACATTGTTGATTATTCTTTATACAACATGACATTATTACTTTGTAAGTATTATTTTGTTTTGATTATTGTGAATGTGAGGACTATGTGGATCATTTTTTATTTTTTGCTCCTCTTTCCCTGTTTTAATGATGGTCTGGCAGTTTTGAGTACTTTCTGCGGCCTACCCAAATGTCCTTTTTTTGGTATTGTTCGTCGAGTCGTTGAGCTCCTTCAGCTCTGAGTTGAGCTCCTCGGTTACTGACAAATGCTTGCACTGACTGGACAGGTCCACTCAAATCTGTGTGGTTCTTTCCTCAAAAGACCATTTCAGACATTAATCTACATGGTCCTCATATGGCTTGACCAAGATTATGTCTGGACCTTAAAAGAGACTGCGACCTCTGAGTTTGTTTCGGCCTTTCTTCTCAGAGTAGTCAGATAGGAAACGCCGACCTCATCTAGCTTATTTTATTTTTTTAATAATATGACGTGTAAAAGTGATTGCGATATCCTATTTACAGAATAAACAATTTACAGAATAAACAATTTCATTTCACAATTTCATTTCATTTCATTTCATTTCATTTCCACGAGGATACTTCTGAGCATGAGCAAGCTGAACAAATATTTCAGGATTCTGTAAAATTAGAAAACAATAGATTTACTGTTGCCTTGCCTTTGAAAGTTGATGTTGATAATACAGGGTTGGGACATTCATTTCCCATGGCTATGAGCAGATTGCATAATTTAGAAAAAAGATTTACTAAAGATATTAATTTGTTTCAACAATATTAAAAATTTATATCTGATTATATTCAGCAAGGTCATGCAAAATACTTAGATACTAAAAACCAAAAACTAGATTTAGGTAAGTTAAACTTTCTTCCTCATCATCCTGTTATAAATCCTAACAGTAAAACAACACCAGTCCGTGCTGTGTTTGATGGAAGTGCAAAAACAAAAAATGGTTTAGCATTAAATGATATTTTAATGAATGGACCCGTTGTCCAGAGTGATTTGTTTGATATATTGACCTTGTTGAGAACATACAAATATGTATTGCTCTGTGATGTTAAAGCTATGTATAGACAAGTATTTCTAGATGAAAAAGATTGTAGTTTGCAAAATATACTATGGCGAGAATCCAAGGAAAATCCTGTTCAATGTGTTCAATTACAGACCGTAACATATGGCTTGAAAAGTTCTGCCTTCCTTGCCACTCGCTGCTTAGTTGAACTAGCGCATAGATTTAAAGATCAATATCCTTTAGCTGCATTCTGTTTGCAAAACTCAAGTTATGTTGATGATATACAATTTGGCAGTGATGATATCTATGAGCTGAACCAGACCAAGAAGAGCTTTGCAAATTATTAAGCATGGGTAGTTTCGCATTACATAAGTGGTGTTCTAATGATATTAGCTTACTAAAAGACATTCCTGTTAATTTGCATCAATTAGATATAAAAGATTTTGATAAAAACTGTTTGTATGTTAAAACATTAGGGTTAATCTACAATGTGAAAACTGATAGTTTAGAAATACAATGTCCTGTAAAAGAGTTAAAGCTAGAATATACTAAGAGAGAAATGCTTAGTTTTATAAGTAAATTTTTTGACCCACTCGGGCTTGTGGGACCTATATTGGTATCCGCAAAACTTCTAATGCAAGAAGTGTGGTTTCATAACATAAGGTGGGATCAGTTTTTGCCATCAAATATTAATAAAAAATGGCTTGAATTTGCCAAAGATTTAATAAATATGCCATGTATTGCTGTTCCTAGGAATATAAAAAGTATAATATGTAATAACTTTGAGCTAGTAGGATTTTCTGATGCCTCTAGCGTCGCATACGGTAGTTGCTTATATTTAAGAGTCATAGGTCCTGATAAATGCGTAAATATTAATTTATTTTGCTCTAAATCACGCATTAATCCTAAAAACAAAGCATTAACAATACCTCGACTTGAGCTTGAAAGTGCATTATTGTTAGCTAAATTGGCAAACAAAGTTAATAGTAAGTTGTCTCTAAAATATAATGTTCGTACATATTTGTATTCAGACTCAAAGATAGTACTTGCGTGGCTAAAAACAGAACCTGTAAAATTAAACATGTATGTTGCAAATAGAGTTAAGAAAATAATTGAGCTAACTTCCTCTTATAAATGGTTCTATGTCAACACTACAGATAACCCAGCAGACTGTCTGTCCCGAGGTGTAAGTCCTTCTTCTCTCAAGGATAATTTACTGTGGTGGCATGGACCTAAGTATATGGGGAATGTCGAATTTGTTCATGGCATTGATCCACTCCCAATGCCCATGGAAATTATACCTGAAATAAAACCTGTAATAAAAACAAGCAATATATGTGTTAAAGATAATAATATGTTATTGACTATGTTGGAGAAATACTCAGGTATAGAAAAAATTACTAGAATAGTAGCTTATGTATTGAGATTTATAAATATTTGCAGGGCGCAGCATTGTAAAAGTGTGAAAAAATTAAGTCCGAAAGAATTAGATTTTGCCTTGCAGACAATAATAAGATTAGATCAGGGTAAACATTTCAAAAGTGAAATTCAATGTTTACAAGCTGGTAACTGTGTAAAATCTAGTTTGAGTAGTCTTAATCCTTTTCTTGATTCTTATAAGTTATTAAGAGTAGGTGGTCGATTGCACAATGCTGACTTACCTTTTGCAGAGATGCATCCTATAATCTTACCTAAAAAATCGAATGTTACTAAGGGGATTATATGGAGGCAACATATTCAATTAAAACATGCAGGTCAAAGTTTAGTTCTTAGTAGTTTGAGTGAAAAATACTGGATTCTTAATGCTTTACGTGAAATTAAATCTGTTTTGTATAAATGCATTATTTGTTTTAAATTAAAGGCTAAGAATGCTACTCAATTAATGGGATCTTTACCTTTGGATAGGGTAAATATGACAAGGCCATTACAGATAGTTGGCACCGATTATGGTGGCCCTTTTAGTGTCAAGCAAACTCGTATTCGTAATCCAGTTATAACTAAAGCCTATATTGTGTTATTTGTTTGTTTTGTAACTAAAGCCATACACATAGAATTAGCATCTGATATGTCAACAAAGGCATTTTTGGGTTGTTTGAAAAGATTTATATCCAGAAGGAACAAGCCCACAAAAATTTATTGTGATAATGGTGCATGTTATAAAGGAGCTGCTAATGTGTTAAAAGAATTGTATGATTTGCAAGCTTCTACAAGTCACCAAGACACTGTAATAGAATTCTGCAATACAGAGAAAATATCCTTTCATTTTATACCAAGTTATTCTCCTGTGTTTGGTGGGTTGTGGGAAGCAGGCATTAAAAGTGTCAAGTATCATATGAAACGGGTAATAGGCAATACAGTGTTAACTTATGAGGAATTGTATACTGTTATTGTGCAGATAGAAGGCATTCTTAACTCGCGGCCGTTGACGCCTCTGTCTAGAGACCCAGATGATATGTCTTACTTGACACCTGGACATTTTTTAACGGGATCACCATTGTCTACTTACCCTGAATTAAATCTAAGTAATGTTAATGTTGGTAGACTATCCTTTTGGAAACAGTGTGAACAAATTCAACAATTATTTTGGGAAAAATGGCATAAATATTATTTGGTTATGTTACAAAATAGACCAAAATGGAAAAGTATCCAACCAAATTTAAAAACAGGTGACATGGTCATATTAAAATATGACAACATAAATCCCCTCAACTGGCCTGTGGGAAGAATTCTAAACGTAATTCCTGGCAAGGATGGATGTGTTCGGGCTTTAGAGGTTAAGACTGCTAAGGGATCTGTGATCCGAACTAGTGTTACGAAAGTATGCCCCTTTCCTATTAATGAAGATAATATTTAATCTGTTTTTGTTAAAAGGGTCAGAGGCGCCCCCAGTATGTTCGCATCCGAACATAGATTTAGTTTTTATTATTTTGCTGGCTACATTTTTTGGTGTTTTTTACTGGCAACACGGGAGAGTGTATCCGTTTCCGAGAGAGAAGAAAAATGGCGATTAGCTAGAAAACATGAAAAAATGATCGTATCAATAAAGTGATTGCTAAAATTCACAAAACAATTTTATTTATGTTCCTGCCACGAACAGAAAGGCCGAAACAAAATCAGAGGTCACCGTCTCCTTTAAAGTCCAGACATAATCTTGGTCAGGCCATATGAGGACCATGTAGATAAGAGTCTGAAATGGTCTTTTGAGGAAAGAACCACACAGATTTGAGTGGACCTGTCCAGTCAGTGCAAGCATTTGTCAGTAATAGTGGAGCTCAACTCAGAACTTAAGGAGCTCAACGAGTATGTCCGAGAATCCACCCAAAGCTTATAAATTCAGTTTATGCAACTAGGCCAACTAGGTAGGGACTCTCGGGGATACGTTTCCGAGTATCCACCTTAGGGTGGATTTTTTGGTGTGGATAAACGGAATAACTGAAAGTGGTAAGATAAAGCTGAAACCTTCTAAATACAGATGAATGTTTTACTAATTAATTACCTTTTCTAAGTGCATGGGTAGAATTTAACCTGAACAGGTTTACATTTCTATCAGATACTGTTGTAACAGATCGTATTTCTTTACTGACTTTTGATAAAGCACTACGTACCGGACAGCCGAGCTTGGCTCCGTGCATGAGCGCGGTGGCGACTCCTTGCTTGATGGCCTGCAGGTGGCGCGGGTGCAGGTGAGACAGGTTGGCGGCACTGTCGCCGCTCTTGTCCAGCCTGGAAGACGGAATTAATGTTGATAAACCTCTTTTGAACGTCCCTTTCTCTAACTGCTTTTTTAGGGTTCCGTATCCGAAAGGTGCCGAACCCGATTATGTACAGTCGAACAACAGTATTTGGTATACAGGCAGATAACTTGCAACTACTTTTAAACAATTCGAGTCAGTTTTAGTAGTCAACAATCCTTTTACGTCACCCTACTAAGCCATAAGCTTAAAAAAAAATAGTTACACACACAATCAAAACGAATTTTGGCAGTGAATATATTTTGCCTGTATACTAAATAGCTTGTTCGACTGTACTAACCCTTCGCTGTCCGTCCGTCTGTGTGTCAGCAGGCTTTATCTATCTCTTGAACCGTAATAGGTAAACAAAGAAGGGAAAATTTAACAACTCACTTCAATATCTTCTCGTGCGCGATTCCTTTGACCCCTTTAGCGGACATGGTGACCTTGCACAGCTGACGGGCCCCGCCGATCTTACGCTCCAGGGCCAGCGCGTGTCGCGCGGCCCCCGCCAGGGTCTCGCGGTACGCGATCTGCAGGGGCCCCAGCTCCACGTCGATCTTGTACTCACGGACTATGCGCTCTTTTATTATTTCGAGGTGGAGTTCGCCCATGCCTGGTTATCAAGACGAAAATTGTATTATTAGGCGAAATAGCTTTAATTATTATTCGAACGTATTTAAAGAAATTTGTTGTGCGTAAATCGGTTGTCATGGTATGGGCACGTGATGCGAAGGAATGAGGAAAATGTTGTGAGGAAAGTTTTGGGTATGAATGTCGATGGCTATAAGAGTAGGGGAAGACCAAAGAAACGATGGATGGACTGTGTGAGAGATGATATGTCTAGAAAGGGGGTGACTATCGAGATGACTAATAGAGAATTATGGAGGATAGGCACAAGTTGCGCCTACCGTAAATAAATTGGGATAAGGGCAGAAGAATGATGACGTACTTAAAGAAATTTCATGGCTGAATAATAATAGCCGCATAAATCCTCATGTAATTGCGACAGCTTCTTGTCACTTCCTCTGGAAGATGTGATAGATACAGCTGCTGATGATGGAGAGCATACGCACCCGCGAGCACGGTCTGTCCGCTGTCGACATCGATAGTGACCCTGAGGCTGGGGTCCTCTCGCTGCAGTTCTGTCAGCGCAGTCTCCAGGGCTGCTTGCTGCGCCACGCTCGGGGGCTCGATGGAGCACAGGAACACTGGCTCTGGGACTGTGTTTCCTGATGATAGAGGAGAATTTTAAGATATGAAGCTGAACAGTTTACAAAGTATCGACAAACTTCTCTAGTAAAATGTTATGTAAATGAAAACATTACACTCTTATTTTTGGGCAGTCGTGTAAAAAGTAACGCGTGATTCCATAACTTCTGTCAAGTTCTCTAGTATTGTAAACCTTCAATTTATCAATCTTTAGATTTTGGGAAGGGGCTTGCCGCGGTTGTTCCATGGATGGGTGATCCTTACATACCAAGACCCCTCATTGCCTTGGAAAGCACGTTAATCCGTTGGTCCCGGCTGTCATTTGTAGATTTTTGACAGTTGTAACGGGTCGGCAGAAGCCTGAAAGTCTGAAAACCAGTCTTACCAAGGGGTATCGTGTTACCTAGTAGCTGGGTTGTGGAGGTCAGATAGGCAGTCGCTCCATGTGAAATAATGGTATTCAGCTGCATTCCACAACCCAGCTACTGGGTACACATAGTTAGGTTTTTTTTAAATAGAAATGAAGAGAAAAACCTCATAGAGGTCTATGACCTGCGATGGGCCGCAATAGAATAAGGTTCCCATCCTCGATGAGTATAGTTGTCGTTTTTAAAAGTATAAAAAATAGTATGAAAATATTCAGCTCATGGTCCACAACTCTCCGTGGACGAGAACCGGTCTATCCAAGTGGGAAGGTTCATCAGAATCGAGTCACCTAGCAGTCTTCTTGAAAACTGGCCCATTTAAACAAGATCCTTACCAATTCCTAGCAACATTTCAGCAAGTTCCTCATTGCTGGGCTGTTCGTCCAGGGTCTGGAGACGCAGGCGAGCGCTGGGCAGCACCAGTTCCTCCACCTTGCCAGGGTCTCGCAGCAGCTGCGCCAGTTGTCCCTTGGCGCGAGTAGCGGCCGATTGTGTCGAAGTTATGAGGTCCCCAGTCATCGTCGCCTGCGCAGCACTAGGTTATATTATTATGGCAGTTTGATTGCCACAGGGGCAGAGCGGTTGGCTTTGCCGCTGAGGCTTGGGGGTAGGTAGTAGGTTTGATTCTCGGACGGAACGTTTTTATTTGATTTTAATTTAAATAAAAAAAGCAAAGCATGCATTACATACATAACGATTAGGCTAGGAACAATCTTAATAACTAAAGTAAATGTTCCGACAGATTAATCCATACTAATATTATAAATTCGAAAGTAACTCTGTCTGTCTGTCTGTATGTTACCTTTTCACGCCTAAACCACTGAACGGATTTCGATAAAATTTGGCAAGGAGATAGATGGCATCCCGGGGAAGGACATAGGCTACTTTTTATCGACATCTCACGCTGGCGAAGCCGCGGGCTGAAGCTAGTGTAGAATAAATTAAAGGTCTACAACTCAAACTCGCAGCATCAACTCAAACTCGTAGCATTTATTTGAATGGAACCATTTACAGGTACATAGCATTTATTTTAATTAAACCATTTACAGGGACTTTTGAATAGTCAAAAGGTAATTTTTTCAAATTATGTGCACAAATAAATAATCAAAATCGTATACATATCGGTCAGTGTAAGTGATAAATGTAATTTTAATTTTAATAAAACAAATAGTTACCTTCAACGAGCTAACGACGGCAATGTTGCCCGCAGTGACTTTCTCGACGGGACGGTACTCATCTGCCAAAGCCACGTACAACGCTCCTGTCTGTTTCAAACAAAGACATAAGAAATCACGACTTCAGAATATGACACAAAGAGTTTTTTTTTTAATTAGGCACGCTGTTTTCTGGTTCCATCACCACCATCCACCACCATCTGGTGGTGATGACGGTGGACGCATTTGCAATTTAGAATATAAAAGTAAACAAATGTTTTTTTGGAAAAAATGCTTTAAAACCCACGAATAAGTTTGCGCTATCATATAATTATAGTACTAGTTATTCTGAAATCAACTTTAACAGCGTCATAAAGTTGACATTTCTTTTTAGTGGAAATAACACCAATTTTCTCTGAAATTCCTAATCCGCCTTGAGCAAGCATGGTGATCAATGCTCGTGCCTTCTCTGTATGAGAAGAGGGTTTTGCCCAGCAGTGGGACAGTTAGGGTCACTTCACACCGAGACGCGACGCGACTGCACTTTTTATGATATACAATATCGAATTTGTGTACTACACAATAAGGTACACGCGCTGCGCAGCATCGCGTATTTCAGCGACGCAAATTGCAAATTGATGTTAAAATGTACTAATACCAGGCTGCAAGGATCAGTTCAGACCGCGACGTGAAGTGACGCGACGCTGCGTGCACTTTTTAACAATTATCGAACTTATTTTCTTCACAATAATTTATGTGCGAGTGTTGACACGTCGTGTCACTTCACGTCGGACAAACAAGGATTTTAATACGAAATGAATGAATGAATGAATGTATTTTCTCTTTGTTTGCTAGCTAAAGGTTACTACATAGTAAAGAAGAAGAAGAGTAATCCAAAGTACGCCTGCTACTAAAATTCTAGTAGGTACGAGTATACCTTACCTGCTCATTCTTATCCCTAGCTAGATTATAGATCTTCTGTCCCTTGCAGATCTCGCCGCTGTACAGCCTCAGGAAGGTCAGCACCCCGCGCTGGTCATCATGCTGCACCTTGAAGGCTCTGGCAGCAAGCTCGGATCCGAAGCTGTGGTACAACCTAGAAAGAGAAAGAAGTAAAAACGATAAGCATCCAGCCGCTCATTCATCAACGCTCACGGCCTCCCGCCGCTCATTCGTCAACGATAGTACCGCACATTCCCAAGGTGTGGTACAGTCAAACTATACAAAGCCGCTGTCAGAGTTAAGGCCAGCATATTCGAGCGCAGTAGGCATTTAGCGCTACCTCAATCCCTGCGAGCTAGTCGCGCGAACACGTAGTTCAAATGAACTCGCTGACCCCGCTGTGCAATAATTTTGCGTCACAGTATAAAATTGTAACAGTAAGTACAATTAACTTTGTTTTACGGAATTCATGCTAATGTTTCGGGTGTTTAGTTTTTAGGGAAATATAAGCAACACAATTTATTTTATTACCTACCTACCATGGTTTTTTTTTAATGTCACTAACACTGTTTCCTTTTCTTTCATGACTGTTACAGCGCTTCCGCACTACGCTTACTTATAATATTAGAACCGGCCAAGTGCGAGTCGGACTCGCGCACGAAGGGTTCCGTACCATTATCTATAAAAACGGCAACGCCCTTAAATATTTATTTTATTCTAGTTTTTAGTATTTGTTGTTATAGCGGCAACAGCAACATACATCATCTGTGAAAATTTCAACTGTCTAGCTATCACGGTTCATGAGATACAGCCTGGTGACAGACGGACAGACAGACAGACTGCGGAGCCTTAGTAATAGGGTCCCGTTTTACCCGTTGGGTACGGAACCCTAAAAAACGAAGTATAAAAACAAATTATTTAAAAAAACAAAAAACACGATTGCAAAAACATAATTGAAAAGAGAAAACCGGCACTTGGCCGAGTCGGACTCGCGCACGAAGGGTTCCGTACCATTATCTATGAAAACGGCTTAAAATCACGTTTGTTGTATGGGAGCCACCCTTAACTATTTGTTTTATTTTAATTTAATTATTTATTTTGAAAGTGAATATGTAACTAAATATTATGTGAATATTTCAAGCGGCTACCTGTTGTCGATTTCAATATCGAGCAAAAAACTCACGTTTGTTGTATGGGCTCCCATACAACAAACGTACCCTTAAATATTTATTTTATTCTGGTTTTTAGTATTTGTTGTTATAACGGCTACAGACATCACCTGTGAAAATTTCAACTGTCTGACTATCACGGTTCATGAGATACAGCCTGGTGACAGACAGACAGGCAGACAGCGGAGCCTTAGTAAAAGGGTCCCGTTTTACCCGTTGGGTATGGAACCCTAAAAACAAGCATTATAATCTATAGAATTTTGGTAAGTCAGCCGGTAAGTCAGTCGGTATGTCGGTCGGTAAGTCAGGAGATAACAGATATCTACACTATATAGTCACTATTTTGTGTGAAAGTACAACAACATCAACAACCTTGCATTATTATTATAATTTGTACAATAGATACCTACAGTAGGCGCGCGAGTTGAATTGATGCAGTAGGTACACTAGGTACATGTCTGACGCTCACGTAATAGAATCTACCTATTGCGCCTGAGCGAGAAGCAAATACTGCCGTCGCATCGTCGCGTCGCCATTCTAAATCCCATTCAAAAAATCGAGTTGTAGGTCAGTTTAACTGAACAGTCAGTTGAACTGCAAAGATAAAAAGTTTTATTTGCAAAAATGATCTTTGATGTAGTTGTGCTATTGTTAGAAAGAACAATAGCAGTACAACAACATCAACAACCTTGCATTATTATTATAATTTGTACAATAGATACCTACAGTAGGCGCGCGAGTTGAATTGATGCAGTAGGTACACTAGGTACATGTCTGACGCTCACGTAATAGAATCTACCTATTGCGCCTGAGCGAGAAGCAAATACTGCCGTCGCATCGTCGCGTCGCCATTCTAAATCCCATTCAAAAAATCGAGTTGTAGGTCAGTTTAACTGAACAGTCAGTTGAACTGCAAAGATAAAAAGTTTTATTTGCAAAAATGATCTTTGATGTAGTTGTGCTATTGTTCTTTCTGTAAACTGTAATATTAAAAACGAGTAGGTAGTTATAATATACGTAGAAAAATTATAATCAAACTCATCTTATTGTTTATACAGACTGATTTTTAAAACTAACACACACGGAAAATAACAATAATTTCTCGTATATTTTGCGGGGAACGCAGCGAGCTAGCAACAGCGGCACAGTTCCTACCTCAAAGACGCCTGGCCGGCTACTGAAACGAAGCGCGCGGGCCACCTTGTTATATAATATCTTGTTAAAACAATAAAAAACTGTTTTGAGAAAAATGAACCATACAATATTCTTCGTAATTTCATTGCCTATTTTTTGACATGTTTTTCGGGAGTAAAAGTTGGTTCTACTACAAGTAAAAATAATAAAACGATCAAAAAATCGCGAAAAAAGGGAGTTTTCTCGATTTTTTATGATCGAGTGAAGTTGTATAAATCGTGTTTTGAACCAAAGAATGATCAAGAATATTTATTAAACTACAACATGTATTTTTATCAGATCAAACAAATAATATTTGATTGTTTAATTTTGAATCAAAAATAGGTCGATTCTGAGAGTCCTGCCCTTAACTTGTTACCATTATCCTGCGGTTTACTGTACACAATAATCCTACTAATGCTACAATGTGACTGTTAGTTTGTATATCATTCACGATTTTTTCCATAGAGATAGTTTATGGGCTGACTGATAGTTTATGGGCTGACTGATCCATAGAGATAGTTTATGACTTTTTATAGCAGAGAAAAGCACTGTGCCTGTGGAATAAAAAACAAAAGAACCACGGGGGGAGCCGCGGGTTTTTACCCGCGGCTCCTCCCGTGGTTCTTTTGTTTTTACGTGTGGTTATTTTGTGCTAGGTGACAGCTTTTTAAAGCTACATTTTTTTTTTAATAAACTTTATCCGACAATTAATAAATTGGCCCTTAAACAAACAAAACAATTTACAATTTAACGCAACATACTTGTGCCCGTCAGCAGGACTGGGCAGGTACGATATGATGGCGTCCATCAAGGTCTGCACCCCTATGTTCTTGTACGAGCTGCCGCACAGGATGGGGAACCCTTTCATGGCGAGGGTGCAGCGCCGGATGGCTTCCTCTATCTCTTTGCTGCTGATGTCTAGCGTTTCCTGTGAAAAATGAAGCAGTTTTTATTATGGCAAATTATGAAAATTGATAGATATCGCGTTAGATAGATGAGATTAGTGACATGTTATGCTCATCTGTGAAGAATCTGTGAAGTTCAAGTAACATGAGATTTCAACAGTGCTGGCTGGCTCTAAGAAGTGAAGTCCTATCTATATTGTGGTTACATAGACATCTTAACTGCCCACTTATTGCCCACTTATTCATTGGAAACAAAAGTTGAGCAACATTGTTTCCAGCAAATCAATGTTGCAGGAAACATTGTTGCACAACAAACTCAAACTATTTATTTCATTTAAAACAATTACAGGCACTTTTCAACTATCAAGAGTCGGTCAGTCATAAAGATGAAGCTAGATGCTAGATTCCAAAGCGTAGTAGGTTCCTATCGAGAAGAACGGGCAAGAAATTCCACGGACACTCTTTTTAAATCAAAATATTGATAGTAAGAATTTTATTGCTGTTTCAACTTTACCTGCTGTATAATATTCTCAGCCAATTGGTCATCCAAACTAGACAGTGTATCCACCAGCTCCTTGTGGTCAGACATGGCGGTCTCCCACTTGGATCCATCGACCTGCTCCGTCAGTTTCCGGCGCACCAGGGTCTGACCACGCCCTTGTGTCCATATCACCTCTTCTAGTGTTATCAGGTCTATTAGGCCTGGTAAGGAAATATAGATAGTTTACCTAAGTATTGAATTACAACGATTTTTATTGTGCAGAAACTACGTTTCCAAGACTGAGGCCCTAGTGTGAGTTTCTTTTAACCATCTCGACTTTACGCATCGATCGCGTTCGGCGCTCCGATTGGCCCTTCACCAGTGAAGGTCAGTGAAGGGCCAACCGGAGCGCCGAACGCGGTCGATGCGTAAAGTCGAGATAGTTAAAACAAAGTTCACACTAGGGCCTCTGATTCATTGATGAAAATTAAGTAAATAAAACCATTATGTGGGTTTTTAGTCAGAGGAGGAAATGAGATTTAACGGGTACATCTTATACTAGATGTTAATACATGATAATGGGGTGCTGAAGCTTCTATGAATACCGATACTTATTTATACGTCTACCAGTACCTTGGACCTTCTACGAGCAGCCCTTCTACGACTCTGCTAACTGGCTAATTTTACAAAGGCGTGTGTTTCTTTTATAGGTTGCAAACCGATATGGGAACATCGCTTATGACACAATGGTTTAGCTTAGTCCAAGTTATGCTCAGTTTGTAGCACCAGTACCACTTGCCTATAAGTCTTCCTTCAAGCCGCACATCAGTATGCAGTAACAGCGGCTGCGCGTGTAGCTTGTCTGCAACAGACCGCGCGCACGCCTCCGCGCTGGCGTCGCCGCGGTCCATCTTGTTCAGGTACAGGATCCGAGGCACTCGGTAGCCATTCGCTTGTTTCCATACCGTTAGGGTTTGGGCTTCTACGCCTAGGGAGAAAAGTTAATTGATTTTTTTGTCATGTTAACTACTTTGCAAACTCAATCTGCCTAGCCTTTTCCCAACTATGTTGGGGTCGGCTTCTAGTCTTACCGGATGCAGCTGAATACCAGTATTTTACATGGAGCGACTTTTTATTTGACCTCCACAACCCAGTAACTGGGCAATACGATATCCCTTGGTAAGACTGGTTGTCAGACTTGCGGTTTTCTGACTACTCGTAACGACTTTTAAAGATCTACGAATGACATCCGGGACCAACGACTTAACGTGCTTTCCGAGGCACGGAGGAGTCTCGGTATGTAAAGATGGTCATCCATCCACAGACCAACCCCGGCAAGCGTAGCTTAACCTGATGGACCCGTGCGGCTGTTATTACTTAGCCACGAGGTCCTACTTTGCAAACTATTGTATAGAATAAAGTTCTTCTAAGTAAGCAGACAGCTGTGCTGCTGGGGAGTTTGTTGCTCAACTTCTTTTTCCCAACTAAAGCACTAGGAGGTGGTGAAGGGCGGGCGTGACGGGGGACTGTCTTCTGTAGTTTTTACGTTCAAAAAGTGCTGATTCTCTGTCTAATTTGAATAAAGGTAACAACATTATAATGGGGATCTTGGTTAAATAGCTACGTAGTTCGATTGGCGAGTAGAGAGAGATGGTAGTTGTGTTTCTTAAATCGAGATTCTCAATCTGGCTGTAACTAATGTTTTACAGGCTAAATTCTTGTAAATTATTATACAATCATGAAATCGCTGTAAATTACTCACTGGACAAGAAACTTTACACAAACACTTTCACTGCCAAGTACACACGGCTACACATCAAGCTATACATTTCCAGTTTATGCTGATCTCGCATTGATTTCCTTATAATGTGAGGTCAGCTTATACTGGAAATGTATAGCTTGATGTGTAGCAGTGTCATAGAATGCATACAAATTAGCATGCCATAAAATGTGTCTCACAAATCTATAACAATCGGTCAGTCGAGACCATCGGCGCGCCGTCTATAGCTACCTATATACTATAACACGAGGCGAGTTGTGGGCACGCGAACGAATTATCATTCCACTCCTGAGCCGGGTGCTTGGCACGCGCAATTCCCAAAGAAGCTCCCTTCGTAAAGACAGGATAATATCCATTCATTTTCTCAGTTAACTCACCAGCAGACGCGTCCAGCACAATGACAGCTCCATCTAACACAGCGAGGCTCTGCTCCACCTCCATAGTGAAGTCAATGTGGCCAGGAGTGTCTATCAGGTTGATCTGCCTGTCGCGCCACGGGAATGACACAGCAGCAGCTGTGGGTGGGAGATACAGATGGATCAGTGGAAGATGTAGTGGGAAAAGTAGAAAAGACAGTTGAGAAGATGAATGAAAAGCGGCAAGGCAGATGTGATTGGAAACGCCGGTTGGGGACGTCCTTGGAAGACATATAGTGACCTTAAGGGCGTTTGTGCACTACAAGGAATTTTACTGTCCAGCAGTAAAAATGTGAACCCAGCAGTATTACTTGAAGTACAAAAACAGACCTTACTGCTTCGAAATAAAGGTGCTATCAACATCGGACCGTAAAAAACCGGACTGCCGGACAGTAAAATTCCTTGTAGTGCACAAACGCCCTATTGGTGATGTTGTAATGAACGTGCCGCGTACTGGGCTCATACAATATTAAATAATTTAAAAAAAAGAATATACAACAGTACTATCGACACGAAAAGAAGAAGAAGGTACAGTACAAATATTTTCTTAATTCCCCTCGGGAATCATCGCATTTCCGAATACAAACGATTTTTAAATTACCAACACCTATCTAAGAGGGCCGGGTAACCTGTAACTCAGGACCCTCCACTTCGGACACCTTGCTTTATTTAAGACTAGCTGTGCCCCGCGGTTTCACCCGCGTAGGTTTCGATCCCGTGGGAATATAGGGATAAAACGTATCCTATGTGCTATTCCAGGTCATGGTATACCCGTGTGCCACTCCTCTCCTCTCTAGAGCAGGGAACGTCGCGGCGCCAGCGTCGAACGGTTCGCGTATTGTATTTTTATACTCGTGACAACTTCGAAATTAAAGGTCCGATTCGAAAGAATTAAAAGGATTTTACTGCTAAATAAATACCCTTGATGATAAAACTATTTATTTTAATAAGAATTAATATTATGTGGATAAAACTCCTTCGCAAATAATGCATTAATTTCGAACAAATTTGATTACCATAAAAAAAGGTTATAGTGAGTCAATCTTAAAAGATAGACATATGCTGTCGCGGACTTTTTTATAGAACCTTTAAAGAGGAACAATTCCATCATACATAATATTTACGTAACATAAACCGTTTACGCAGCGAAAGCTCTCAAATAGGAATATTTTTTCCCGTTTTTGCAACATATTTCATTTATGCTCCGCTATTGGTTGTAGCGTGATAATAAATGGACTATCCAACACAAAAAGATTTTTTCAATTCCAACCAGTAGTTCCTGAGATTAGAGTGTTCAAACAAACAAACAAACTCTTCAGCTTTATAATATTAGTATAGATTATGGATTTTATTAACCAGTGCCTGTAATAGGATGCTGAAATAGATAAAGATTCATGATTATAATTACTTATATGTTATAGTTAAAGATTCATGATTTTTATTATAAGTTACAGTTAAACCCTACATGTAATGGTAATTCCCCGCTGCCTCTCTTGCTCCATATAATCTGTGACTGTGTTGCCATGGTGCACCTCCCCCATGGACCTGATGGTCCCTGAGAAGAACAGCATCCGCTCCGTGGTTGTTGTTTTACCTAAAACACAACTTTTGTTACATAAAAATATAATTTAAAGTTTCCTTGAGAGCTCTGCCAATTGAATTAAATAAGTGATTGGGATCAATAGCTTCTAATATAGATATCTTAATACTATTTTTTTATGTGTAATTCAGTAATTTTAAGTTACTAGTTTTACATAATTAAATGAATTGAGTAATAACTAACCTGCATCGATGTGAGCCAAGATACCAATGTTTCGAATATTTTCCACACTACTTCTATCTCTTCTACTGCTGGAGCAGTATCTTCTAGACCAGGAAACTTTAAACAATTTCCAGTAACGACTCATGTTTAAAACGCCCTTTTTTCACATAATTATAGAAAGTAAATAAAATTCCATGCCCGAACAGCTGACTGCGACCGGTGCACTGATTTATTAATTCATTCGATCAATTTCATTCATTCATTCAAAGTTGACGCGAAGGTTAAGGTTGCCAATTTTGATAAACAATTATAGTCTTACCGCCTTACTCAGACCAACATTTTTGTTGGTCTGAGCCGCCTTAATAATAAACGTTCTATAGCGCCTGTATAGTTACACAACGCTTTGTCTTCTTCTTTCAAAATAATCAAAATAATAAAAGTCAAATTACTTGTTACGTTGTGTAACTATACAGGCGCTATAGAACGTTTATTAGTAAGGCGGTAAGGTTGCCAAATAAAATCACACGGACGGACACATGCCGTCACGCCCCACCATGCCGGGGCTACATTGTCGCGTTAACGCGAATTTTACTTCGCGCGCTCCACAGAGGCCTTAGTGCAAGTTTCTTTTAACTATCTTCACTTTACGCATCGACCGCGTTCGGCGCTCCGATTGGCCCTTCACCAGTGAAGGCCAGTGAAGGGCCAATGGGAGCTCCGAACGCGGTCGATGCGTAAAGTGAAGATAGTTAAAAGAAACTCGCACTAAGGCCTCTGAGCACTATATAATGCGCGCTCTCTCTCGCACACCCCTCGACGTGAGCTGAGCAATAGAGAGCGCACGAAGTAAAGGTCGCGATAACGCGACAATGTAGCCCTGGCAAAAGAAGCTAAACAGAATCGGAGGAAATCTAAAGGGGTTGAAGATTTTTGTATGGAGGCTCTAACGTTAGCCGCCATTTGATTTTCTTTCAGAATCGCAGTGCACAACAAAAGTTTATATTTAGATAGAGGGGACATAAACAAAAAATGTCATTGATCACAATATCCTAAAGCGTCTTCGGTGGTTTCGGTATTTTTGTCTAGCATTCTAAACCCAATACCTACTTTGTTTCTGAAGCTCGACGCTTACGACGTGGTTTCAGAACGTAATCCCATTTACTCTGTGGCGAAATCCATTTGTCCATCTCTCTTTTATCATCTCTCTGTCTCTCTCATTTCGAAATGGCATCTACGTCGATTTGTTTGTGTTGAATGAATACGTAACAAAATATAAACGAAGTGTTAAAATCAGACCAGATCTTCAAAGTGAAACCTCAAGATGGGAGTACCAGCATTCTTCCGCTGGCTGAGTAGAAAATACCCGAGCGTAATTGTGGAATGTGTTGAACAGAAGGTAAAACATAACCTAAAAATAAATGTTTGGATCCACCGATTCCAATGATTTGCTTATTTTTGTTGGAGCTGAATGAAGTGCTAGTGCTTCTGGGCCTTGAGGAGAAGTACTTCAACGATTCTGGGTTTTGGGCAAACTTCTCAACCCTGATTAGTGGTAGTCAAATCTGTAACCTACACACAACTTTTTAACGTTTCGCTAAAGAATAGGCAGTAGGATCGACGTATTTTCACGCCGTACACTGAAAAGATGTTTTGTAGGCCTTATTTCTTGAAAAAATCTTGTCAAGTATCAGTGAGGTTTCCATTACTTACCAGTATTATTTGGTGACATCAACAAAAATAAGGGAGAGAAAGGATTGTTGGGAACTACAATTCAATTTAATAAACAGTCGTAGTTTGGGATGATATGTCTATTATGTACAAAAAAATACTTTTGTTTAGCACATCTCAGATGTTAATCTTCTTAAAAACTAACGGAATGGAACTAACTAAATCACAAAATTATTTACAAACTGCCATTGGATTTATTGAACTGCTTATGACAAACAGACATTTACTTGTGAGTCATGACTACATGTCTTTTCATTTATCAAACGTATTTTGGGGGCAGGTAATAGACATTTACATTACCAGGGGACCTACATGTGCAGAGGGTATTATTGCCAAACATCCTTGTCTTCAACATAGTTTACTCCATACTATATATATACTAAATCCTAACTAATATTATAAATGCAAAAGTGAGTTTGTTTGCTACACTTTCACGCTAAAACGGCTGAACAGCTCATGGGTAGACCATGACCTGCAATAAGACATAGGCAACTTTTTATTCTGGCGTTACATACATGGGATGGGACATGGGATTACATACGTGGGATAATTTTCAACATTCATGGGGGCGAAGCTGCAGGCACAATATCTTAATAAAACCTTTTCCTTATATTTCCAGCCAACCGACGTTGATGGCACGCTCATCTACATTGACTCTTCACTCCCAAACCCCAATGGGGTGGAGTTCGACAACCTGTACCTGGACATGAACGGCATCATCCACCCGTGCACGCATCCAGAGGACAAGCCACCCCCGAAGGACGAGGATGAGATGATGGTGGCTATCTTCGAGTGCATTGACCGCCTATTCCGCATTGTGCGGCCCAGGAAGCTGCTGTACATGGCTATTGATGGAGTGGTGAGTCTGAATTACTAAAATATTTAATTAGTAACAAGAATATAATAACACCACCACATTATTAGTACCACAGTCCCACTGCAGGGCAAAGACGTCTCCCCATAACGAGAACGCGTAATCATTGACCACCACGGTTGCTCAAGACGGGTTGGCGAGTTCAGACTTATACAGGATGAAAACAATAGACAATAAAGGGGGTGTTTTACCCATCAAATATATTATAAACACCTATTACTATGGTACCTATCAAAGTAGCAAGAATAAAAAAAACCCGTAAGCCCCGCCTGAAAGTCTCACAACCAGTCTTATCAAGGGGTATTGTATTATTATTAGTATTGGGGTACATACTTATGTCTGTAATTTTTAGAGTATAGATTTTTAGAGATATTTCAAGAGTATTCTATCTATCTATTGTATTACCCAGTTACTTGGTTGTGGAGGTCAGATAGGCAGTCGCTCCATATAAAATACTATTCAGCTGCATCCAGTTAGACTGGAAGCCGACCTTAGCATAGTTGGGAAAAGGCTAGTAGATTGATTGATTGAGATCAATCAAGACAACAAAAACTCATCTTCCCCTATTAATTCTACCAGGCACCCAGAGCAAAGATGAACCAGCAACGCTCCCGTCGTTTCCGTGCCTCCAAGGAAACCCAGGAGAAGATTGACGAAATCGCCCGCATTCGTGACGAGTTGCTGGCTAAGGGCGCTTACCTGCCCCCCGAGAGGCCTAAGGAGGCGCACTTCGACTCCAACTGCATCACGCCGGGAACGCCCTTCATGGACCGGCTCAGCAAGTGCCTGCATTATTATATTCATGACAGGTTTGTGAGATATTTTGTATTTAACTTTCTAGCTTTTTTAGCTGTCGTATCTGCTGCTCACTATAAGTAACTCAAAAACAAAACGGTGAAGGAAAACATCGTGAGGAAACCGGCATGCCTTAGAGATATTTCTCGTCGGCATGTGAAGCCAAGTCAGAGGCCCATGGGGGGCATAAAAACTCCGACACTTTCACGCGTAGCATGACCACCGTAGATACGGGTTTTGTCGACGGAAGAATAGACAAAATGACACATAAACAATCACAATCGGTAATTTTGTCTATTATACAAGACAAAACACCTTCCCACTGACGACACGAAAAAGAAGACTATTAGTAATTTTCAAGTAAGAATGCAAAATTCTAACTCAACTGTTAAATAAAATAAATAATTATTGCCATATTTCTTTCTTGACTAGATTAAATAATGATCCCGGGTGGAAGGGAATCAAGGTGATCCTATCAGACGCCAACGTGCCCGGTGAGGGCGAACACAAGATTATGGACTATATTAGGAAGCAGAGAGGTAAGAGAAATGCTTCATTTTAGTTATTTATGCAACTGTTATATAATAAAGGGTATTAAAACACGAATGAAACGTATCACATGAGTGTTTTAATACCTAATTATTTACAGTTGCATACAAGATTTTATCTACACCCATGATATGAATCTTCTATAAAAGTTTCCTTGCAAAACCAATATCGGACAAAAATGGCGCGTTACGACGTGAATTCGAATTTTTCGAATTCGAATGTGTTTCGAACGCTCGTGAATGACAATGTTCTTTTTTTGAAACGAGTTGCAATTCAGTACAACATTATAACACCCGATTGGATGATATTATGGTTACTATGACACTGGATGTTTTAATGTTGGCTATAAGCTAACTGTTTCAGAAACTTTTATTAGCATGGGTGTAGATTAAAAAAAAAATTCTAACTTTAAATATAAATTTTTTGATGCAATTGTTTTAACGTAGCTATGGATTGTATGCGACCATTCAAACCACTGCAATTTTGTTGACGAAGTCTTGCGCATTCCTGCAATAGATAACAGGGAATACCAATAATAATAATAATAACCCCACCGCTGTATCTCTACGCCCCACCGCTGTATCTCTACGTTGACGTCGTGGTGGGGCTTGCGCGCTCCGAACTCTAGGTCTGTGCCGGTAGAGTTTACTTTGCCGGAACGGGTCTAGGGTGAGGAGCCAGACCAAGAGAGATACAAAAACCCGCAGGGCAGCATGTGGCGAGCTGTTGGGCAGTAGCGACCCCACGAACCCTACCTCCTGGGAGAAGTCTTGTTCCTCACCTCTGGCTTGCCTTTATTGGCCGGCTGGAGTGAACACTGACGAGGAACAGAGCTCCCACCTCATTCTTGCCTTGATTGGCCGGCTTGAGTGGAGATTCGCAAGAGCAAACGAGCTCGGAGGAAGGAAGTATTCCAGTAAGATGCTGGTAGGGATCTTGACCGTACTTCCGGGATTGTCCTGATAGCCGTGGAATACCTCTCCACTCCTCTTAAGCACCTCAGGACATGTTGCCCCCTTGTCGCTACGACACTTTGTGCTAGCGACCGTTTTGGGGGGCCCATTATTGAGTGTGCAAGTCACCCCCTGCCATTTTATCTATGTATTGTAAAACATTGGTCAGGCAGGGGCCATAGTCTTTCCATAGTTCAAGATAACCAGTTCACCAAGCTACCCAAACCCATAGTCCAATATCTTTGTTTCTATGTTCTGCAATAGTCCTACACCAACCGGGGGTTGTTCTTGGCTGCACTTGCATAGTGCGAAAAGGGATAATCGTCGGTTGGTGCCTCATTCCATTTAAAATTGTCTAAGGGGCCTCTGCGAGTTGGCTTCGGCCCCTCGCACGCCTTCCAAAGGTCCGGGACCCCAGGGTCCCGAGATGTACAAACATATAAACAAATAATAATAATAATATTACCGCAAGCACCTGTTTCAGACATTATCATTATGTCAATCTGTTTTGTCGCACTTCCAACTTGATATTTTCATCATCTGCCCAGCCTTTTCGCAACTGTGTTGGCTTCAGCTTCCAGTCGAACCGGATGCAGCTGAAAATCAGTATTTTACATAGAGCAACTGCCAATCTGACCTCCACAGTCCAGTTACTGGGCAACACGATAACAAGATTCTAACTTAAAAAAAAAATCTATGATTCCAGTGCAGCCAGACCACGACCCGAACACACAACACGTACTGTGCGGAGCTGACGCTGATCTCATCATGTTGGGGCTAGCAACACACGAGCCCAACTTCACCATCATCAGGGAAGAGTTCAAGCCCAACAAGCCGCGCCCCTGTGACGTGTGCGGACAGCTGGGTGAGTTATCAAATCATCATCTTAAATTCAACAGACAGTTCCAGTTTTAGAAGTAGTAAAAGAGCTCGCCCAGGAAAGCACTCATCATACCTACCAACTCCTTGACAACACTGAATTAGTGCAAAGACTAAAAAGGGTAAAACCTTTGAGTCAGTTAAGAGCAGTTTGAGTGAACTTAACTGTGCATGCGCTGACTATTGTAAAAAGCACGAGAATCAAGTGTCTGCACCTTAACATAAAGTGAATAACAAAGATGATATTGGATGATTTCTTAGGGCCAGCACACATATGGAGGAGTGCAGCGCAGAGCATTTTTCTTTGTCAAACAAATATCAACGTTGCACGCCTAAAAATAAAGTTGAGAATAAATAACCTGAGAAACGCACATCTTTCCACTTATACGCGCTCTAGAGTTAATGGAAGTTTATTTTATTTTCAACTTTATTTTAATGGTGCAGGGTCGATATTTGGTTGGCAGTGACGAATGCGCTGCGCCTCGCCATATGTGCGCCGGCCTTTAATATTATATTTACTTAGAAGTAAATTGTATTATTACTTATTAGCTAACAGGGTAGATTGTAATGTAAATAAAGTAAAAAGTTTGAAAGCCACGTCATTCTCGTGTCCTTATTTTAATTTATTTGATGTTGACCCCATAACATTAAATCATTTTCTTGTTTCCAGGCCATGAAATGAAAGAATGCACGGGCAGCAACCCAGACGCAGCCCTCGTCAGATCAGACCCTGCCTTCGGAAACCAGGATAGCTTCATCTTCGTCCGTCTGTCGGTCCTCCGAGAGTACTTAGAGAAGGAACTGCAGATGCCAGACCTTCCCTTCCCTTATGACTTCGAGAGGGCTCTCGACGACTGGGTGTTTATGTGCTTCTTCGTCGGGAATGACTTCCTGCCGCATCTGCCGAGCTTGGAGATCAGGGAGGGAGCCGTTGATAGGCTCGTGAATTTGTATAAGAAATGTGTTTATAAGACTAAGGTGAGTGATGATGTTTTGTTGAACTTTTCAGCAGACAGATGTTCAAAATTAATCACTTATTGAAAAAAAAAAGTTAGGCACAAAGGATGAAAATAAGAAAGGCGGAAAATTAGCCAAAAAGGATGTCAACAGATAACAAGTGAATTAATACTATAGTCTTCTCTGAACATAGTTTTTCGGCAAAGACCCGCTGTTTCTGTAAATGTTTAAAATAACGTTGTCCCTTGTGATTAGCATAGTCAGACTATAATGTTCCCACTGCTGGGACACAAGCTCTTCGAGAGGCAGTGGGTTATATTCTACCTCGTGGGCCCAGTGTGGGTACATGTCTCGTGTCTTCGAATTTTTGGTTTGAGAATTGGAAAGGAAATAACGTTCATCCCTCTCCTTTCATTTCATTTCGATCATTCGATAAGCGAGTGAAACATGCTGAGTGCCGAAATCCAACATTGTTGGATCGGTTCACGAATGAATTCATTCTTCACTTTTAATTCATTTTGTGTACATTTCACTTCGACTGAAAAATGCCGAATGAGAGGTAATAAAAATGAACAGAAAGCGTCTGATATCGGTTTTACATAATACCTTGTCTCCTCAGGGCTGGATCACAGACTCCGGCGACGTAAAACTAGAGCGGGTCCAGGTCATCATGACTGAGCTAGGACATATGGAAGACGAGATCTTCAAGCGACGCCACCAGAACGAGATCAACTTCAAGGCTAAGGATAAGGCCCGGAAGAGGCAGCAGCAGAGGGTTAACTTTGGAATGCTGGAGAAGACGCAGTTTGCGCCTGTGGTCAGTGGAATACAAATAATTTAATTCATAAATTTCACGAGTTTACGAGAGAATAACATTGTAATTTAAACTTTATGGCGATTATCGTAAAAGTCACATGATGCGCGATCGTGATAATGTGAATGTTTTTAGGCTAGCAAAGGTAATAAAGAGACGTTTGAAAGATTACGGAAGACACCATTGCCCAGCAAACGACGTAAAAAAAAAAAACTTCGCGTCAAGTCTTACTAACTTTCGAACATAATTTAGTTTTCAAACCCTTTAAACTTTTCGCACGTGAACACGTTGTTTTGTGATACTAATTTTGTTATTTTATGCTTATTTCAGGCAGTAGGTCAGAATCAGAACCCGGCAAAGCCGTTGGAGAACGTGCGTAAGGAGGCCGCGAACATGCGACTTGCGGGTATGCAGCACGAAGCCGCTGTGAGTATACCACATCACTTTTGCCTTGTTTCGCCGAAAGGTTGGGCAGAGGTGTACCTATAGTATAACACCCACATTTCGCGAGCCTATTGCCATATCAGGGCCCCTACCACCAGCAGGCGTAGCATGAGCACCGTTTTGTCGACGGAAGAGTAGACAAAAATGACGTTTCCTGTAGACAGTACGACGGCAGCAAAGTAGAAAGAGTCAACTGCACTTTTTACGAAATTCACTCCTTTACATAATTCAACTCAGAATTCTTTGTTTTGTCATAGGATTTATCGGTTGTCAGTGTGATTTGGACAGTAAGGATAGAAAACTTTCTTCCGAAATAGTCAACCTACAAAAAGACTCACGTCCACTGTACGAACGGGTAAACGTCAAAAATGGCGCTAACTATCGTCAAATAAAAAACAAGGGTTGTTTCACGAAATAATGGAATAACTTTGACACAACGCTTTGTATTTAACGAACGTTACATTTGACGTACGTATGCTACGTTAACCAACCTTTTGAAACAACCGGCCCTTAGACAAAGATCGTTAGAAGTGAAAGACAAAATGACAGATTGTAGAAGGATTTCTACGGTGCGATATCAAAAATGAAGAAACGAACTGTCACTTTGTATAGAAAAAGCTATGTCTATTCTTCGTAGAGATAGAAAGCGCCATGCTACGCCTGCAGCTCTTACAGCAGTATATTTTAATATTACTTCAGTGTAGGAAAGAGATGAAGCTCTTACAGCACGTATAGCCCCATTTCTTTCTCCCACTGACTAAGATATAAATAATACTGCTGTAAGCGGTGGTGGTAGGCCCCCAGTTTGATTATTTTTATCCAAGAACCTTACAACAGTAAACATTCTTTCCAGCAAGAAGAACAACAGGGCCGCGGTCGCAAGCGATCTGCCCAACAAGCTGGACTGGATGAAGAAGATGATGACGACAAGAATGATGAAGTGAGGCTGTGGGAGCAGGGCTTCAAGGAGCGGTACTACGAGAGCAAGTTCGAAGTGGCGAGGGATAACCTCGAGTTCAGGTCCGTGATGATGATAAATGGCTGGTTGTCTGAGGCCATCATGAGCCGCGGTGGAAGGCTGTCATGGACCACTGGGGCCATCTCGGTGGAGGGCTATCATGGGCCACTGTACTAGGCCATCATGGGCCGCGGTGGAGAGCCATCATGGGCCACTGTGGGACCGCCATGGGCTACGGTGGAAGGTTACTATGAACTACTGGGGACCATCTTGGGCCACGGTGGAGAGCCATCATGGTCCCCCGTGGGGCCGTCATGGGCCACTGTGGGAAAGCTCTCATGGGCCATGGTGGAGTGCCATCATTGACTGGTGGCCTAAGATTTACGAATATAATCATCATACTCTATAAAGAATGTGGTTGGGGTTATTGAGGGCTTCCTTTGTTGGTGAAACTTTTGTATTGCCGCCACATGGCAATACCAGATTCCCGTATGCCCAGAGCCCTTTGGCTAGTCAGTGTCATATGTGACAATGAGTCAGGAAATGACACTGATTGCCACATTAGTGACATGGAGTACATTAGCGCATCCCCCTTAAAAAATAATGTTTTTAGAATATTATATAATATTTATATACTTTCTCCACCCCACAGGTACCGCGTGGCCCTGCAGTACGTGCGCGGTCTGTGCTGGGTGCTCCGCTACTACTACCAGGGCTGCGCCAGCTGGAAGTGGTACTTCCCCTACCACTACGCGCCCTTCGCCTCAGACTTCGTCAATATCTGTGGTCTGTCCACCAAGTTTGAGGAGGGGACGCTGCCGGTGAGGAATCTTAAAGACATGAGTTAATTAGCCACGATAAACGTGGAACAAAAAAAAATTGTGTTAATATGGAATTTTTTATATCAATTTTTTTTATTATGCTACCGCTACACTTCGCGTTATCGCGAACTTTTCTTCGTGCGCTCTCTGTTGCTCAGCGAGTAATCGAGGGGTGTGCGAGAGAGAGCGCACGAAGAAAAGTTCGCGATAACGCGAAGTGTAGCCGTAGCATTAGAGACTTGACATTCAAATTGGATTAGACTAACTATGTCGATGTTCTAAACACAGATTCTCTACAACTTAATAATTTAGAATTTCTTATGCTGCCTGTCCTAAATAGTTGCAACAAATTGTAAAGTTTTTATTAAATCTTTGGGTCCTAAACTGAACCTTACAGTCATTAAATTAGGGTAAATTTTTCCACTTCTGTCTGCCTACATTCTCGTATACGATTTTAAACCTTATCTCTTTAACAATGAGGCATATTTCTCCACAGTTCCGTCCGCTGGAGCAGCTGATGGGCGTGTTCCCTGCCGCCAGTTCTTCACACGTGCCCAAACCCTGGGCCCAGCTCATGAGCGATCCTGTAAGTAACTTTTTAATGAAATGATATTGTTTATTCTGTAAATAGGATATTGGAATCACTTTTAAACGTCATATTAAAAAATATTAAAAATAAGCTAGATGAGGTCGGCGTTTCCTATCTGACTACTGAGAAGAAAGGCCGAAACAAACTCCGAGGTCGCAGTCTCTTTTGAAATCCAGACATAATCTTGGTCAGGCCATATGATACTTACTCATTGCTGATCATGGACTGCTTACACAGCGGAAATGGTGTTAGTGCATATTGCTAGAAACACTAATATCTGTAGATGGATTTGTAATCGCAAAAATAATATGTTACAAGTATAAAGATGTGTAAGCCTGTGTATATAATTCAACCAATCTTGTGTCCATCCGTCTATTTCTTGACTTTATTATACTCTACAAGCACGATGTCTTGGATTCCATTCCCAGGTGGGGCAAAGTGTTGTAGGATTTTTCTTTTTCCATTAGGAATTTTTCAGTAACAGTCCGGAGTCTGTATTTATGCTTGGCTGATGACAATAGGCTCGCCTCCAAACACTTCCACACTATAGGCATAACGGACAGTCCTCTATGCAGAGCGTGTATGGAGGCTGAGGAAACCGTCTCGCACGTGCTCTTTGAATGCACGGGCGTCGCCCAGATTAGAACTGAAACCCTCGGGTCACCCAGATCTTACACGGAGGTTCTGTACAAACCAGGAGACTTAGTAAACTTCTGGAGGGAGGTGGGCTGGGTGAAATATCCCCCAACGGTCGCCATGGCCCACGCACAATGGTCCACCTTAGGGACTAAGTGCGGAAACCAAACCCATAACATAGAACATAGGCTCGCCCCCTATTACATGGGACTTGAAAATAACTGGTGAATGTGGGTGTACTATAGGCACGCCTCTGTCGAACCCCTCGGGGATTAAAGCCGTGATGATATTTTATATAATACTCTTCAAAAGACTCAGTGTTTTTCATAATGTTACATTTTATCTTCTGTCTCCAGTTCTCGCCGATAATCGACTTCTACCCGACGGATTTCAAGATTGACTTGAACGGCAAGAAGTTCGCGTGGCAGGGAGTTGCGTTACTACCTTTTGTGGATGAGGAGAGGCTGTTCAAGGCTCTGGAGCCTTTCTATGAAGAGCTCACCGAGGCTGAGAGTAAGTTTCATTACAAACTATCATATTTTATAATTAAAACATACATTAATTTATTTAGAAGTACTCCTCGACATCCATGCCATCTGGAAACCTACCCGGAAAACATTAAAATAAACATTAATATTCCGAAACTCGGATCTGTATATCCTAACTATAATATTATGAAAGCGAAAGTGAGTTTGTTTGTTTTTACGCTTTTACGCTAAGAAGGCTGAACGGATTTGGATGAAATTTGGCATATGGGCAGACCATGGAAATCTGAAAAAGGACATAGGATAACTTTGATCCCGATATTCCTACAGGATCGAGACTTATACGGGTGAAACCGGCGGGCGCAGCTAGTACATAATATTTTCTTAGGCTTTTAATTTATATTCTTTATGCTAGCCGAATATAAAAAACATATTTTGGCCTAGATCTTATAGGAGGAGGCGTGAAAATTGATTAGCTGTTACAATGTATAGTAGATGCTGAGACTACACTCTACACTAAAGTTTAACGTTTAAAGGGTATTTGACTCCTGTAAAAATAAACTTATTTTAAAGATGTTACAGATAAACGATAAACTAAAAAAATAGAAAAATCGATGGTAATATTGAGAAGTTACACGCTTTGGAAAAATCGTACGAATTCGCGAGCAAAAGCAAATTTTATCCATATATTCAAAAATCAACAAAATAGTCGTAGCATATTTATTTAAAAAAAAATATTTTTTAACAAAATCATCGTCTTTTCACCCAGAACTGCGGAACATCCGCGGTCACGACCGTCTCTACGTGGGCACCAGCAACAAGAGCTACGACTACCTGCTGGGACTGTACACAGAGGCAGGCGGCAAGCTCAGGGTCCTCATTGAGAAGCAGCAGAAGTACCCCTACAGGAGTGACGGGGTCACGGGCGAGGTGCTGCTCAGTAAAGACTGCGTTGTTATTGGAGGGTGAGTTATTTTTTATCATAGTCATAATTATGTACAGTCGAACAAGCTATACAGTATGCAAGGGTAAACACCGTTGTCACTCAAACCATGGGTAGTTGAGTTATATATCAAAATAAATGACCCAGTAACACCAAAAAAAAAACGTTATTTTCATTAAAAGATTTGAAAAAGTAAATATCCGTCACTGTCCCGATACTCATGGATACGCGCTCTAGAGAACTGCGAAACAGCTGAAGGCCGGTCATGTAACGCCCCGCCCGCCCCCGCCAACCGCCGCCCGCCGTGTTGAGACGCAAGTTCATTGCCCTTGCGTATAGGGTGAAAAATTCTTGTGGAAAAATATAGATTTTCATTTTTTTTTAAGTTGTGTTTTTTCATTGATTTTACATACTATAAATGAAACCGAACCATTGGTTTCAAGGATAACGGTGTTTACACTAACACCCTGTATAGGCAGATAACTTGCAACTTCTTTAAACAATTTTGTGAGTGTTTTCAGTAGTCAACAATCCTTTTTCCTCACTCTTCTAAGTCATAAACTCAAAAAGTTAAATTAGACACACAATCAAAACGCATTTTGGCAGTGTAGCGGAAAATGAATATATTTTGCCCAGTATACCAAATAGCTTGTTCGACTGTACAGTCCTTTTATAGTTACTTTACCTCTAAAGTCGAATTTACGTTACAACATTAATTGCACGCATGATACATTACATTTCACGAAACTAGTTTCAATAACAGTGTAATTTGTTTCGTGAAATAATTAGTATCGTGAATTCTACAGTATTATTTTACATAAAATAAGATTCCACTCTCTCTCATAGAGAGGAGGCCTGTGTCCCAGCAGTGGGAACATTATAGGCTGATTATGATTATGAAGATTCGCGACCGTAACAAATATGGCTTTACAGAATTATAATCATTAGAATCAGTAATACAATTCTTAAAGTTAGAATAATCGTCAACTGTCATGATTTCATGAAATAGTCATTCAGTAGGATTAAATGAACTTAGAGAGTTGTATTGATGATTTTTTTAATTATGATTCTATAAATAAATATATATTTAATACGGGCGCGAATCATTAGATTAACATACAACCTGATGACCTAACTTACTAGTACAGGAATATTTGGCAAAACTCAATTATGCAGCCACGGAAAAACAATTAGAAATATTAAAATAAAATTTCCATCTACCTACTCCAACATAAGTCTCTTCCTTAACCTAATTAATAATAGTCTCCTCTTTATTTAATTTAATATTATTTGGTAATTTGCTTAAACATAATATATTTTACTTAATCTAGTTTTAAAAGAATATACAAAATAGTTACCTACTGTTTAAGTCATTGAAAATATTATGTCTCCTTTTTAATTTAGAATCTAATAAAATTGTTGTGTTCCTTTTAAAATTTTGATGTAATGTAATGATGGCCTGAAACACAGGTTTTCACCAACCTAGATCAGGCAGGTCTATATTACAGCTAGAATTAAAGTTACCTCGTTTATAATTAATGTAAATCTTATTTTTACTTTTTAACTTGAATAAATTTAATTTAATTTAATTTAATTAATTTGATACTGACCTGCAAATTGCAAAAAGCGTAAGACAATTTGAATTTCGCGGGATACCGTGACACTTTCGCCATAATTTAAATAAATGATTTTTATTATATACCCTCTACAAAGCCAATCAATTAAACCAACCCCGTCCCCCTCAGCCAACTCCCATCGCCCGTGATCGGTCTCCAGCCCGTGATCGGCAACCACGTGGTGTGCGTCCGGTTCGTGGACCCGGCGTACGACAAGGAGTTCCCGGCGCGACGGCTCGACGGCGCCGTGCAGCCGGCGCGGGTGCTGAAGCCGGGCAACCTGGGGCACGAGGAGAACAGGAACTGGAGGCCGCAGATCGGTGAGTTACGAGCTTGTGTACTGTGCAGTTTTCGACTAACTTGTAACAGAAAATAAATACTGTGGTCTGGGCGCACGTATGATTGCTCGGTATCTCCTATTATTTTGTCATTCCTTCATTGACAAATGTCGCGCTAGGTCAGTGAGTCGTCTTAGAGGCGAGGTACAATTCAGGTCGCACAGCGCTAATTACCTACAGTTATATTCACGTAGAAGTTGTCTCTCTTGCTCTTATATCTTCTGACTCCGTTACGCTCACTTAATTGGCCCTACAAGACGAGCCCGCCGCGTACTCGTAGCTTCATACCAAAAATGCGGGGTGAACCATCAGCTGTATTCATCAGCTGTATTCATCTGTGGTATGGTTGTCGTAAAATAGAAGACTTGGCCCCCTTGCACTAAGTCGATCTGTTTCCGCAGGCATGGTGCGATCCAACACGATAGCGACGATGGAGGCAGCAGGTCGCAGGATGCTGGGCCACCACCTGCCGCGACAGAACCCCTACTCATCAGTACCACCACCACCACAGGCACACGGACAGCACAGTGAGTACCTTTTTTTACACCAGGGGGCTTAAAACGTCGCGGGAAAGTCCGAAAGGGATACCGGGACCTTGAAATGAAATGAAATGAAATTGTTTATTCTGTAAATTGGATATTGGAATCACTTTTACACGTCATATTAAAAAGTTGTAAAAATAAGCTAGATGAGGTCGGCGTTTCCTATCTGACTACTCTGAGAAGAAAGGCCGAAACAAACTCAGAGGTCACCGTCTCCTTTAAAGTCCAGACATAATCTTGGTCAGGCCATATGAGGACCATGTAGATAAGAGTCTGAAATGGTCTTTTGAGGAAAGAACCACACAGATTTGAGTGGACCTGTCCAGTCAGTGCAAGCATTTGTCAGTAATAGTGGAGCTCAACACAGAACTAAAGGAGCTCAACGACTCGACGAACAATACCAAAGAAAGGACGTTTGGGTAGGTCGCATAAAGTTCTCAAATTGCCAGACCTTCCCTAAAACTAACAGAACGAAAAATAAATATCCACATAGTCCTCACATTCACAATAAAACAATACTTATAAGTAATCATCATGTCATTTTGTATATAATATTCAATAATGTCAATTTGTATATAAAACTGGTAGGTATATTTTTATGGCTTTCCATAATATTCAAATGTCACAATGCTTAGCAGAGCGAGCAGCTCAATCCCATGCATTTTTGTCTTCTAAATAATCTGTGATTTTATAGTACCCTTTTTTACAAAGTTTTGGTTTTAATACAGCTTTTAAATCGTTTAATGGGTAAGTTTCGAATGTCAATGGGAAGTTTATTATAAAAGCGTATACATTGACCCATGAACGAGTTGCCTACTCTGTGGAGACGAGTGCGATGTACAGCAAGATTGTGTTTATTCCTGGTATTTAAACTATGAATATCGGACATTTTCTTGGCAACAGGCAACTGAAGGAACACGGGTGGTTTTTAATCAGTAAAAGTCTGACACGCCCTTCCGCTCCGCCCAGAGTGGGAGAAGTAATTTCATGAACAAATAAAAAAGTGGGCTTAAAACAGTCACTTTGGCAGAATCACAATAGGAAAATATTATGAATCATCGTAAAATGTCACAATCTGACAATTCATAATATGATCTGCGTGCGATTCATATTACGAAATAATTCATCTTTTTGACAGTTTTCTATGGAGATTCGTAAAATGGTCCACATATTATGATTTGCTTTTGTGTCTGGAAATTCAGGGAATTAAATGCTTTTAGGTGAATTGCTAATGTGGCCGTTTTCGGCCCACAGGATAGGTGGTACACCTTTTTGATGGTGCTCGTCCGGGTAAGTAACATAACATAACATCTCGCCTGTATTCCCCTAAGGGTTAGGCAGAGTGTACCTATAATAGTACACCCACATTTCGCCAGTTCTGTTTAAGTCCCATGTAATAGGGGGCGAGCCTACTGACATCAACCGGGCACAAATCCAGCCGGAGTCTATATTGCTACTGAGAAATTCCTGATAAAAACAAAAAATATGAAAATAAATAGAATCCTAACTCATCATTCTCCTGCCCTTATCCCAATTTATTTGGGGTCGGCGCAACATGTCCCTTTCTTCCATACTTCTCTATTAGCCGTCATCTCGATAGTCACCCCCTTTCTAGCCATATCATCTTTCACACAGTCCATCCATCGTTTCTTTGGTCTTCCCCTACTCTTATAGCCATCGACATTCATACCCAAAACTTTCCTCACAACATTTTCCTCATTCCTTCGCATCACGTGCCCATACCATGACAACCGATTTCCGCACAATTTTTCAGTCACCGGTGCCACTTTCAGACTTCCTCTTATGTACTCATTTCTTATTCTATCCATTCGTGTAACACCACACATCCCTCTTAACATTCTCATCTCAGCTGCATGCAATTGCCTTTCATTCATCCCTTTTGTGGCCCAACATTCTGATCCATACAAGACAGCAGGATCCATACAAGATAGAATCCTAACTAATATTATAAATGCGAAATTGAGTTTGTTTGTTACGCTAGCACGCTAAAACGGCTGAACAGATTGGATGAAATTTGGACTATATTAGGACATACTTATTAACCCAATGTTTACACGGGATCGAGACTTATGCGGGTGAAACCGCGGGGCGCAGCTAGTAATCTATATTATTTAATAATAAAGCTGAAGTTTTTTTTATTTGTTTGACCGCTTATCTCCGGAACTACCAGTCGGATTTCGAAAAATCTTTTAGCATTTGATAGCCCAATTCTCGAGGAAGGTATTTTACACGCTACGGCTCTTAGGAGGCGAGTAAAAAGAAAAAAAGTCACAAAGAATGCTAAGCGATAACGATAAAAAGCGCGGACAAGCACGCGGTGGGTCGGGGCCCGCAATTCCACGCGGACGAAATCGCGGGCCGAAACTAGCATTTAATAATCCTAAACACAAACTAATAACCGTCAACATAACAAACATCGTAATTTATTAAAAATTAATTCGGCCGCACGTCACTTCCGCCTACAATGGCGCGGCGTGCGATTTAATTGCGTCACGTGCCTACCCTCCGCCCCGCTCACTGCGCACCCCTCCCCGCGCATACCGCGTCACTCGTTAATTGTCCGGCGGAGGGAACGCACGTGAGGGCGCGGACTGCAGGAGGTTAATGCGCTGGTGATTGACGGGTTATGTTTATTTGAGTTTGATGATATTTTCTGTCGAGAAAAGGGGGTGAATTAATTTATATCGAATAGGTAGATCTTTGTTTTCCAAAAATAAGACATATATCCTATTTTGCAATTAACTTTTCGAATTGGATCCAGAATGTTTTTAAATCAATAGGATAGGATTCAATCCCATAATTAGTAAGTAGTTGTTATTTTTTAGATCTTATTCGCACCTTCGGTGCAACAAAGTCACAATTAGTAAATTAAAAATGAGCTGTTTTGACTTTTGTTTCGGTGCAACAAAGTCACAAATAGTAAAATTATAAAATGAGCTGTTGTGACTTTGTTGCACCGAAGGTACGTTATTATAAGTACTACTAGTTTTTTACGTTTTTCATAGTTCTAAATTGTAAGTATGTTTTAAGACTATGGAATTAGGCTCACACCTGTAATGATAGTTGTAAAGATTTTGATAAATAAATAAATAATCTAATCTGAAATCCCAAAATGCAGTGATCCTTATTTAATCAACTTGAACATAACTGGCGAAATGATGTACTATAGGTATGAGGCGGTATCTACATCGCCACAAGCGAAATACTCAATATACGCATCAAAGATCTGACGTCACACAAAAATCCTGACGTGACATAAATACTGCATCGCGCAATTAGAGTTTACCGCGCGATGGACATAATTATATACAAGAATCCAATATCAATCATTGGGCAGTTGCCCGCCAGACACAACACCCGTCTGGTAGGAGGATCCTCCCTTTTCTATGGTGGATGAGTGAACTTTACACCCTGTTCCACATGCCCCTAAAGGTACACCTCCTGGCTAACCCATCGGAGATTATAGGCTTATAGATTATAGGCGTGATGTTATTTTATTTATTTATTTATTTAAAACTCTTAAACTATCATTACAGGTTTAGAAACCTAATGCGATAGCTAAGTAGTGCGATAGTTATGTTGTTATTTAATCAGCTAATATAGTTACAATTTTCTCCTCTCATATTAACGTCCTACAAATACCTCTCGCTTCACACACGAACAAAGTGTATTTTTATTTCTTGACCTCTATTACAAATCCTGACCCAACAAACATCACGGTTCACACCCACAAGGTATAAGCAGTATCCCACACCGCCTCAGGCCAGAGTTGTTCCATATTGTGAACATGATCGCCTCACAATCGTCTTTGCTCTCTAATTGGACTCCCCTACTGCCGCCGCCCTGAGGCTACTGTTATAGTGAATACTACCGGTTGTTGTATGTTGTTTTACATGGCACCTTAGGCTGTTAGTGGCTTGTAGATTTTATTGTTGCATATGGGATGTAGTGTAAAAATTGCAGAGCACAGAAATAAGTGATATTATTTTATTTCTGTAAGTAGGTTCAAACCATAGATATATAATTATAGTATAGAGTGCGCGCAACAAACTATGAACAGTAGACACGGGTTTGAACAAAACGACGTTCCTCACCACACTCACTCACTTGTCAGTTCGAGATTCATTCATTTGTATGTCACAGTGAAGCGGTACAAAATGTTATTTTGAGGTGTTGGGACATTCAATCATTTTGTATGGGACTTTTGAAGTGCCTCTTGTATGTCCTACCCAACACTAATCTATAGCTCACTTGTCTACGATGCGCACTAAGCGATTTGTGCAATACGCGCACTCTATGTAATATTATATCTCTATGGTTCAAACACTTACAAGTCACTACCAGTTTAAAAACTAGATGAGCTCGGTGTTTTCTCGCCGACTACTTTGAAAAGAAGGGCTGAAACAAACTCACAGTTGTGTTCGCGAATATAAGACTCTTTTAAGATTGTTTTGTTCTGAGTAAACGAAAATAATCTGCAACTTTACCATTTATTAGCAGTACTTACACCTTTATCACAAAAAGGCACAAAAAGTATATTTACTTCCTCAATTATCAAACAATACAAACTCACATCTTCACAAAGCCTACAACAGCTCGCCCAGTCCACTAAACAGTTATTAACTATTAAAAAAAAACTAAATTACGCACCAATAGCCGCCAAATGTATTCCATTATACGACATTCGAAATTCAAATTGGCCAATCGCTCGCATTCACGTTAAATAGCGCGCGAGGGCAAACAGGAAGTGCGTAGGGACGCCATTGTATGCCGCCGTGTCGCCAGCTACGAAAATAATAATTATAGAGGGTTGCCAACAATAGGCACCGGTTTTTTTTTAAATATCGAAGCTCAAGTGCTTCCTATAGAGGATTACCGATACAATGTCGGTTTTTTTTTAACTTTTTTCTTTTAGTAACCTTTAACCAGGTGTTTTAATACGAGGTTTAGGTTCTTTTTTTTAAATAATCGGATAAAGATATCTTCTGATCTTTAATTGTGGGTTATTTTGCAATGTTAAGTGTTACGATTTTCATCTTTTATAAAAGAGTGGAAGCTTGAGTGTTTTTTAACAAAAATGAGTTTTTAAAGGATTTTGCATTCGCCTAACGCGAAATTGTGGAGGATGGAAGTGTTTACCCGTTTACAAAAAACATATAGTTTTATTGCTAGTCCATCGCAAATATAACTTATAAGAAAATTGGTTTTCATACACAAGCTGTATTTTGCTTTAAAAATAGACAACTTACATTTGTCCAACCGAATTTGTACCGAATTTTTACTTACTATAACTTCGAACTACATAAAATACGAAATAAGTTATCAGCAGTACCTCATGACGTGAATTTGTTTTGCCTCACATTACTCACATTAAATGGTAAATTTTCATCTATTTTCTTAAATAACTATACAACTATTTATTTACGTTACACGTCCGTGTTTGGGTCACAGTAATACATTATGTATACCTTTTAACCTAATTGGTCCATTAAATTTGGAGCAAATTGCCTGAGGCAGACGAACAGACAGACAGCCAGCCAGCCAGACAGACAAACACACGAGTGATTCTATAAGGGTTCCATTTTTCAGCCGGACGTACGGAACCCTAAAAGCAAAATTTACTTTTTTTGTTGATCAGTATTTTTTATTTACTGACCGGTTTTCACTCTATCTAAAATAAGATTCAAAAGCTTGCATGAACACCCCCGCAAACTGATCAAGTTCGCACTACCTCAAGCGGTTTCGATGTCATAATATCAGGTTTCAATGTCAATACAAATACGCCCACTTATTGTTGACGTATCGGTTACCAACGAACGGCTAGTTAGCGTGTTGGTGGTATTAGATAATGTAGTAAATATGGTTTTTTTTTCTACAAAGAATTTTATTTTGAACTAGCTGCCGCCAGCGGCTTCGTCCGCGTGTAATCTTTATAAATTATAGCCTATGTTACTCAGGGCGAATGTAGCTTTCTAATGGTGAAAGAATTTTTGAAATCGGCGCTGTAGTTTTTGAGTTTATTAAATAAAAATCATTTAATTCAGACAAAAAAGTCCATAGGCACAGCAAGGTTGTTAGTAACAAGAATTTTGCTTATAACTAATGTTAGTAACAAAAAGGTAAAACAATCCTAGACTCACCGTCTACCCCTGCGCAGTAGGCTCATCGGCCTCGCAACACATGGAGTTCGCTGAACCTACTGAGCAGAACAGTATCGGTTCTCTCGCCAATCATCCTCAGGACGCTATTCGGGCTCCCCCGTACTCGTCGCACCACCGACGCAACTTTTTTACGCATAATTGCGTAGAAGTCATCTACGCTGGCGTCAGCAAACATGCCGGATGCACTGCAATATCGAGGGAGCCGAAACAAAGCCCTGAACACATTATTATACTGGACGCGCAAGGTCTTGTAGGCTTTTTGTGTAAAGTTTGCCCACAGGCCGCTCGTGTAGAACGTCTGGCAGAATGCCTTGAACATTGTTATTTTAACAGGAGCAGTACAACGAGCGAACCTGCGTGCCAACATATTACCGCGCACCGACAATGCCCTGCGCTCCCTATCAATATCCAATTCGTCACTCAAATTCTCAGTAACAATGTGTCCCAGATATTTGAACTGTGTAACACGACTTAGAGGTACACCATTAAGTAATATAGGTGGTATAAAGATATTGTTTTTATTTTTACATTTAAATAACATGAACTCACTTTTACTTTCGTTGTACCCCAAGCCATGTCCCGCAGCATAAACCTCACACGCCTTTAACAGCTGTCTGAGACCCCCAATTGACGGACTCAGCAGCACCATATCATCGGCATAACTCAAATTATTGACACATATGTCATCAATATGACATCCTACATGCATGCTGCTGAGCTCCTCAATCAGATGGTTCACATACATATTAAAGAGCCGTGGCGAAGTCAGCCCGCCCTGTCTGACGCCACACTCTAACGAATATTCATCCGGGTATACATTTCCCCACCTTACTATATTAAGCTGTTCACTATACCAGTAGGCGAGGATATTCACAAGATCGGGTTATTCATTACAGACATACACATAAAAAAACAAGTAATAACTAGTAATAAACTAAAACCCAACTACGACTTAAAAGGTATAAACAAGACAGAGTCACACGTGTTAGGGCATAAATCGAACAGATTACGTGTGACTCTGGATTTTTAATTTGTCTGTCTGTGGTGTCTTGTTTATACCTTTTAAGTCGTAACTGGGTTTTAGTTTTTATTACTTGTTTTTTTTTTAATTCCTTTGGGGTTATAATATATATATTTTTGAAATGTGCTCATTAAGCCCTTTCATTTGATACCCAACATGGTACACACGGCTACACATCAAGCTATACATTTCCAGTGTAAGCTGACCTCGTATTGTACGGAAATCGTATACAATGCGGACCAGCATAAACTGGAAATGTATAGCTTGATGTGTAGCCGTGTGTACGATTAAACCATTTTTCTTTTAAGTTCCTCACTTTATGTCCTCTAGAGGGCGCCATTTTTAATTTAATGTGACTTCACATAGCCTATAACCAGCGGACAATCACGACGCTTCTAACGATACCTCATTTGTCAAATTGTGATAAGTGGTTTGGAAGATAGGAGGGAACAGATGAACATACATACATACATACATACCGATCAAAATCATAACCCTCCTTTTTTCTTCGCCGTAGTCGGGTAAAAATACAAATCTTTCCTCTTTATAATATTAGTTTTGAATAACATCAAGCCTGTTATCCCCGAAGGGTTAGGCAGTGGTAGTAAATCCACAGTTCGCCAGATATGTTCAGTCCTATATAATAGGGAGCGCGCCTATTCGGGCACAAATCCGGACTCCGGGCTGCTACTGAGAAATTCCCTAATGGAAAACCCAGTAATACTTTGCCCGACCTGGGCGTCGAACCCAGGACCTAATGCTCAGCAGTAGCGCTTGCAAACACTAGACCAACAAAGAAAGCAATACATTTTTACCCAAAGGGTAAAACGGGACCCTATTCCAATTCTGATTGATCATGTCATCCATACTAACCATACTAATATTATACGTAAATTCGAAAGTAACTCTGTCTGTCTGTCTGTCTGTCTGTATGTTACCTTTTCACGCCTAAACCACTGAACGGATTTCGATAAAATTTGGCAAGGAGATAGATGGCATCTCGGGGAAGGACATAGGCTACTTTTTATCGACATACAACGCGAGAGAAGCCGAAGGCGGAAGCTAGTATAATATAAGTCTGAAGTCGCCAATCCGTCTTGAGCAGGCGAGGTGATCAATGCTCGTTCCTTCTTTGTTTGAGAAGCGGGCTTTGCCCTGCAGTGGGACAAAAATAGGCTAGTATTATTATTATTATACGACAAATACAAAATGGCCTCCCACCACAGTCTAACCTCAAAGTGGACTTCAAGCAGTACAAGAGTAATTTGCAACTGCCTTCGAACATCAATAAAGCTATGAATTCGTAGTTCAAACGCTGACAACCCATCAAAAGTCACTCTGAAAGACTTCCAATTATAATTCAATTAATTTAAAAGAAAAAACCAGTAATTGTAATTCGTATTACAATTGAATAGGGGTTGTTTTCGCATGATTACAGTGGTTGAAACAAGGGGTGGAGTGCACGCGGCCCAATTATGAGTTTTCTACCCCCAAGCTCGGGAAGGCTTTAATTGAACACGCTTATTTTATTTTAAGATTGACGTGTTTATAAAAAGTGTATGTGTTGTCATGATGTTGTAGAAGGGTAGGCAGAATTGTAGGCTTCCTATGAACTTCCGTTGGTAGTTAAAAATACCAATAAATAATGCCATACAATATGAAGTATAAAACTCTCTCTTACTGATGCAGCTTTGAATTTAAGCCAACCTGCCAAGACATATAACTCAGTCTCGTGAATAGGTTAGGCATATGGATATTCTGCTACGCAAAAATGGATCTTCTTGATAAAAATCCCATTGCCGAACATGAGTCCCTAATAACCGCAGCAATTAGGTACCTTAAATAGTAGGCGCCATATTGCTACAATTTTATGTAAAAAATGTATACCTGTGTGTATACCTACATCTTTTTGTGGCTGACTGTGCTCACAATGAACGGAGATTTAAATCTATAAAAATAAATAAAATTGAAGTGTCTGTTTGTTCCGGCTAATCTCCGAAACGGCTGGACCGATTTTGACGGGACTTCCACTGGCAGATAGCTGATGTTATAAGGAGTAACTAAGGGTACTTTTATTTTAGAAAAATATTTAGGTCTACGCGGGCGAATCCGCGGGCAGCAGCTAGTACCTACTTACATAAAGATAAAATAACACAACGATATATAGCACCTCAGAAAGTCAGACTTATTCTTCTTATTCGTGTGGATGGCACGACAGTTTATTATATTTTGTCGGCCCAAAACTTCACCCCTCCACGGCGTCGTTCGATGGCAGCGCAAATATCACTTTGGCTGCATTATTTTTTGATACAAAGAGATGGAACATAGTTTGCGACACAACTCCGCAGCTACACCCGGCTGCAATCATCATCACCTGTCCAGCGACATTTTCAAACCGAAAAAATCTCAACCTTTGCAAAAACCAGAGAGCATCCACGTAAGATAACACGCGTCACGCATAACGAAGCCCTCAACAATATCCGGGGGTAGATAGAAATAAACGAGTCGTCTGCGCCACTCCACATTGTCGCCGGTCGCGCGGTAATTAGAGGCACCGCCCGCGCGTGCTCAAGGGGGCGACCTGCGAGACGCGCCAGTTCACCGTTCAGAGTTCCACAGGGTTTGAGGGACGAATTTTGTGATTTTTTACTGCATTTACAACATAAAATACACGTCTGATTTCCCCAAAGGATATACAAGATTAACGTCAATCATCAATTACCATGAGGTATCGTATTACCAAGTTACTGGGTTGTGGATGTCAGATAGGCAGTCGCTTCATGTAACATACTGCACGCGTAGCATGACCACAGTAGAAACGGATTTTGTCGACGGAAAAATAGACAAAATGACAGATAAACAATCCCAATCTGTCATTTTGTCAATTATTCCGTCGACAAAACCCGTTTCTACGGTGCTCATGCTACCCGTGCTGGTATTCAGCTGCATCCGGCGTGGAACCGACCCAAAGGCGTCGTCCTATTTGGCGAAGATCGCACGATGACACGATGCGTTCTCGTCGTGCGATGAGTTCAAACATACAGATTTCATCAGAGTGTCCTATTTGAACCTCGCAAGTAATCGTGCGAGCACATGAAATGCTTAATAACGATCGTACGATGCGTTTGATCGTGCGATCATGTAAGCAAAGCAACAGATCTCTTTTGAGTGTCCTAATCGGTTACCTACGCGATGCGTCGACGCGCGAGGGCATCACACGATAGACATCGCGCGATCTATTAGGACACCTGTTAGGTCATCGCACGACCACTTTGATCGTGAGATGAAAAACGCATCGCGCCATCGTACGATCGCTCCCAATTAGGACGCCGCCTTATACAGTTGGATAAAAGCTAGGCAGATTGAATTTATTTAATCCATCTAAAGGAATCCAGGTATCCAAGTTACTTACGCCTTAGCAAAGTCTACGGAGCCCTATAAATGAGAGCCGACACGCTCCTTGCAATTTTCTATTTTTGTAATTATTATTTTTGTTTTGTTGTCACTATCATTATAAAGTTGGTTAGAATTGTCAGATTTATGCTCAACAAAGCTAGAAGTTTTAAATGTAAAATGTTTTGTTTCGTTACTTGCAATTAGTGCGGTAAAACAAAACAACAATACAATGGTACAATATTTTCACCTTACTTTAGCAATATCGACAGGATTATATTTTTTAAAGAAATTGTTACATCACAATGAAAAAATCTTATACCTACCTACAAATCAAATTATTTGATTTCACATGAATTTACATGGGCACTTATGACACGTCAGAAGCTAGGTTCCATTTGGTCGTTTCTTATGGAGAAGAGCCGACAAGCAACTCCACGGTAACTTTTTATTATACCTACTGTCTTCAGAAATACCATTCGGAATCCTTCCTATTCAACCCCACTTGATGTTTCCGGGGTGATGTCTTTGCGGTGTGTTACCGGCCATAGCCGCTTGAGATTTGAGATGTTTCTTCAAAGACATTCGTAGCCGGTGGCAATCTTCATCGTTGTTGAAATTAAATAAAAAAATATACAAGATTTCTTTAAAAAATTATCTGCTAATAATAATAAAAGTCATGTTTTGAAAATCTTAGGGTGTGCTCTCACCCACTCGATCGATTTCGATTGTTGTCTTATAATCTCATTTACAATCGATTCTAGATTCAGCCTTTCCATAATGTGTGATTTCATTTATAAGTTCCTTTCATTTTTGCGAGTCGAAAAGCTACCTATACAATTTTTTTCTAAAATAGTTCTCCATAAATAGATTTACATTTATACAATCTAAACTACAGAACGCTACTTACAATCCATACTGACTGCTTTTGCTTCGTGATGTAACAATTGATGTTCATTATTCCGCCTCAGGGAACCGACGATATTTTATCTAAAGGAGCCGCATCTTCATCTGACAAGTTTACCTAGACAATACTAGATAGTACTCTGCGTCCAGCGCTCGGTGTGACAACACGTCGTGTTCTGGTTTGCAATTGGTCAATCGTCATCCTGAGGATGCCTCATTGAGAGGTGTCGATTTCTTACAGGGTTTTTTATGACACTTGAAGAATAGTTAAGCGGAATAGGTTACTAAATATATCTACGTCTATTGTATTTTACTAGATAGTTGTCTGATATTTATTCAGATTACAACTGAAATCTGCATACAAAAGTAACACATCTTCCATCAAGTCTTCACCAAGTTCTCAAAATAGCTACCTACTACAGATAGTCAGCGAACGTGCTATAATTTGGGCGCGCGGCGTCGCTCGTTGCTTTCACGTGAATGTGTCGCCGCGCGACCATTAGGTGCCTATTATGTCTGCCAGCCACCGCGGTTTTATATTTTTTAGTTTTTACCACTGACTCATAAAGGTTGGTCCTAACTATAGTGTAACATTTTTAGGAAATCGTTTCCGTTTACGAAATTGGCATAATGAGCATTTGAATTAATAACATATTCATTTAACTCTCCGAATGAAATAGCCGGATAAATAGAATAATTATGTCTTTTAATTATACACATCCAATCAACAGTTGAGCAACTGTTGATTGGCCTTTTAAATGCCGATAACAATTAAAATTCTATTGTGTCTCGTCTAGTGACAGTTGGAGGTTTATACACTTATTAGAAGATGGTTGAATAGTAAAAATGCAAAAAAATACCCCAATCTGCTTTGAAATGAAAATATAAATAAAACATATTTCTACTCCTACCACCACCGCACCGGAATAGCAATCAAGTGCAGCCAAACACAGCTAAGCCAAGCCCTGAGCTGCTGCATCATCGCTTTTTTTAACCTTAAGGCTTATAAATAATCTTATAAGACGAAACGAATGTAAAGTAGGTACTACTTTACATTCGTTTGTGAATATCTAAATCAGCTCTACAAATTGACTTGTTACGACATAGTGTTGAGATACCTTAACGCGAAGATTCAACTTTGCATGAAAAGATCTTGTGGCGAAAGTCCTGAAAGAGGATTTTTTGACACTCTCACCGCCTTCAGCACGTTAGCGTCTTTTTAAGACAGCTGGGATTTCGGCAGACGGCTTTGTACGTATTTTAATTAAAATATAGAAATAGCCAAATAAGCACCATAGCCACACGAGTGCTTCACGAGTTCTATGTTTTTTGGACTTTAAAATTCTTCGAATTTTTGGGCAAAGCAACATAATGTTCGAGTTTTACACAGCGCTTTAATAATTTTTGGCGCTTTGACATTATTATCATGGGAAGTAAAATGTATGGAAAATATGAAGACTCTTTTAAATTTCCGTCCACGATAAAGTTATAACTTGCAAGTGTTAACATACATTTTAAGGACGTAGACTAGGACGTCAATTCTTTGAAATAAATAAATTCTGATTCTTGATCCCTAACTTCTAATGCCTAAACAATAACCTACCACCAATTCGACCCGCTACTCGTACACCCACAATCATAAACTTAGCATGAATAGAGCGTTGTACGTGCCCCGCGTTGGGCGCCAACTGGGCCCAACAATGGCTGGCTAATGGCGACGCGTCGTTACGCACTCGACATCTCCCGCCATTATTAATGCCTTCGCTGCTACGTGTGACAGGTACAAATAGACTATTCTCTTGCAAATTACGGTTATACGCGGGTGTTTTCAATTGCTGCGTTAGATTAGGTGATAGGGAATATTCGGTGAGATAAATCCTTCGATTCATGGTTTTTGTTTTGTGAATCTACGATCTTGTTTATTAGAAAGATGCTGATGCTGTTAGTGTAGTAGTTACTTAATCAAACAATAAAACTATATTGTTTTTGAACTCCTGCTCCTAAATACGTGTGTTTTATACTAAATAATAAGTACTTACTGGCAACACTCTACATTCCTCCTCCGAACCGAACTATTGACCAAAGACAAAAGGCTAACGCCACCACTTCTACCATACTCCACGGTACATAAAAAAGTTCAAAGTAGGTACCTATTCCCACTCGAAAAATCAAAGGCTCACTGAATACAAAATGTAAATATTCATAATCTATTTGCGATGATACTAAGCCACTGGAGCCGCACTGAGCCACTCTTGCGCCTCGCAATCGCTTTACGCGCCAAATTTTTGATGTACGAAACAGCTCACAGTTACTTAGACCTGCAAGGATTATGGTCGTGTAGTTTGCAACGAGGTATATTCGCTGGATGTGACTAGGGAAAAAACAATCCTAGATTTATTTTATTGTCTGAGATAAATTAGTCGGTCTTTTGGCAACACATTTTTAATAAATAACTCATTCAAAATGAAAAATCTTTTATTCAAACTAGGCTGAGAATCAGCACTTTTTGAACGTCAAAATTACATGAGACAGTCCCCCAAAATGCCCACCCTTCACCAGTCCCTAGTGCTTTAGCTGGGAAAAAGAAGTGGCGCAACAAACGCCCCAGCAGCACAGCTGACTGTTCAGTCAGAAAAAAAAAGATTCTATACAATAGTATGCAAAATTATTTACATTAGGTACAGAACACAAAACATAAATCATTTTTTTTGCCATTATGTTTGTCAGCTAGCACACGCCAATATACCAACAAAATAAATTATTAGCATCAAGTCGCTCATTATTTTTTAAAGAGAACGTTGGTGCGGCTTTCTCTTAACTGACCCATGCATTGGATGCTTGTGAAGCCACTTAACTAAAGTAAAAACTCATAGAAATCCAGCGGACAACACAGGTATAATTGCACAGATTTATGACTTTTTCTTATTCGTAAGAGTTTTGGCTTCATGAATAAATAACAGCATGATCTATGCAGCTGAGGCTTCTGCTATATTCCCGAGTTCTCTTCCAGGCCTACATAATCACAGTCGGCATTACATCTTGACAAAGCGAGCGATTAAACACTCGAGGTGCGATTCGCGCGGGGCGCGTCGCTGCGACTTTTAGCAGAGTGTCGCTATACGCGAGGTTTGTGCTCAAAGGGAACGTTTATATTCACGCAAGTGTCGGGATAAAAGATGGCGTTTGATTCCCGCACTAAAGCTCTAAAATAAAGAACGGTTCTATTGCTGGGTGATTTAGAAATATACCCTCATTTTCCTGGCTGATTAATCCCTCCTTTGGATTGCCTTAAGAGTCCTTAATTTGATCACCAAATTGCAATAACAACTACACAAAACTAGAAACCTATAATATGTCCATGCGACACCCGATTAGTAAAAAAGCTATGAGTATATAAACATCTAATTCTTTGTTTCAGATCGTTCACACTCATACGGCCCACGGCCCGGTGGCTACGTGCCGTACCAGAACAGCCAAGAGCATGGCCGCAGCTACAGCTCAGGTGGCCAGGAACAGGGCCGGGGTTACAACCGGGACCACAGCCAGGGCTCCCGCAGTTACAGCCAAGGCAACCAAGACTACAGCCAGAACAGTCGCGGTTACAACCAGAACCAAGGGTACAACCAATCCAGCCAAGGAAACCGGTCAGGGTACGGTTACGGCAACCAGAACAGGTTCGGTAACTCAGGTGGATCAGGTGGCCCAGGGTACAATCAAAACAGGACTCACAGTCAAGGCTACGAGTCACAAGGCAGTAAATATGGTGGCCATCAGAGCAGCCAAGGTTACTCCTCGACATCCAAGTACGGCTCACAAAGCCAAGGGTACAGCTCACAAGGACCACGAGATTCGAGGAATAAACATAGTGCTGACCAATCACAGCCAGGTTCTAATAGAAGGTATCAAGGTTCAAGTCAGGGCGGAGGCGGCTCCTGGCATTAAGTTAAAGTATATTTTTGTAATAAAAATGATGATTCGACAGAAAAAGTCGTAATTTCTTGGATGTGCATATCTTTAAAGCATAGCTGTCAGGGTGGCAGTAGAAAATAGATGGAATGGCTGATTATAGGCACCCAATTTAATGTGTAATTTACGCGCATTTCACTTATCAAAAATAGTCAAATATTGGACAAGTTCTAAAAATAAAAAACATATTTATAATATTAATATTTTTTTTATACAGTATGTTAACTAACAAAGGGCGTTCCCGTTAACCTGCAATAATATAGCGTCTATACATGCAAAAAAAATATTACCATTAAAAAAAAATGTTTTTTTTTGTTTTTGTATAGTAAAATATTCACAAAAAATATTAAATTGTTACGGAAAATAAACTCTGTACACGCCCACTTGTCACACTTGTTTTTCTACGTTGAAATACAAGTGTGCGTGTACAGAGTGTTTCTTTTACATTTAAATTTAATCGTTTTGTGAACATTTTACAAAACAAATAAATTTTTATTTTTATTTGTAATATTTTTTTTAGCATGTATACACGCCATACTATTGCAGGTTAACGGGAACGCCCTTTGTTAGTTAACATACTGTATTGTATTAAATACATTTTCAGATTCTTTTACTTGAAAAGTGGCAGTTTGTATATGTTGTATATTTGGTGACAATGTATAGTTTAGTTTTTGTCAGAAAAGAAAAATGTTACTAGTATGAGTTTCAAACATTAACTAACATCCATTTATAGGGAAATAATTTTATTTTAATTCCTAAAGAGCTCACACACACACACATTCTTTCTGTTTTAAATACCTAACATAGACTTACGAAAAATCAGTTTTCTTCCAATTTCCAATCATCAAAATTAAGTATGAATAAGATAAGATAAGTAAGCCTAGTATTTAATTCAAATGCCTTTAAAAAACGGATGTAGGTATTCTTGGATTAAAAATATTATGATTGTAAGACTTGAAGCTGCAATACTCACTACAGCAGCTGTAAACACTTCACACTTTCACTCTGAAGACTGCTATTACATTCACGAAATTATATTGTATCTTGTGGTTTGCAATTTCATGCAAAAAGATGATGTAAGTATAGGACGGTAGGTACTATTTTTTCTTTAAATAGTACAACTACCTCCAAATTGTGTGACTTAAAGAAATATTAAAATATTTCTTTACTTATGTATAAAGGACATGAGCAATTAGTAGTAATACATAATAAAACTTTTATAAATCATTGTAGAACTGCTACAATTAAAACAGATGGTCGAACTTGGCGGTGCACTGCCGTGCACCCATATTTATTGTATGTAACTATCAACACTAATTTGTGAGTTGTACTCGAAGATGAACTTGATTTTATTGTAAGGATTAATAATAATAATTGTCAAATATTCCCCGCGTCACGATTGCCGCAATAATGCGATGAAGTAATAGTTAAGATTAATTTTATATATAATTTCGGCGCCAATGTTAAAAAGAAATAAAAATATCGACACCTCTATTTTGTAGTTTTGTCTGTAAATCCTACTATATCTCCGGCCCTCTGCCTCTGTTTCGCAAAATAATGTTTTTCACCTCGGACCACCGTTAAAATCGTATGATTTTATTTTATTTATTTCTACATATAACGGCTTACCGGCAAATAATATTAGAGCAACATTAATATACAACAACTAGGTTGCTTATTACAAGCGTCCACAGATAACATTTTTATGAGACTTGACTTCCTAGAGTCTACTATTACATACTAATTCCATGAAGATAACTTAAATTATCATAATAAATCATATTATCATATGTTAAATTAAACACAACAAAAAAAAGGACGTTTAGTGAATCTAGTCAGGTAGCTGTCACTGAGGCTGAGGAGCTCGTGGCAGTAATAACAGCCGCTCGGGTCGATCCATCAGGTTAAGCTACGCTTGCCGGGGTTGGTCCGTGGATGGGTGACCATTTTCACATATCGAGACTCCTCCGTGCCTCGGAAAGCACGTTAAGCCGTTGGTCCCCGCTGTCATTTGTAGATCTTTGACAGTCGTTACGAGTCGTCAGAAGCACGAGTCTCACAACCAGTCTAACCAAGGGGTATCGTATTACCCAGTCACTGGGTTGTGGAGGTCAGATAGGCAGTCGCTCCATGCAAAATACTGGTATTCAGCTGCATCCGGTTAGACTGGAAGCCAACCCCAACATAGTTGGGAAAAGGCTAGGTAGATTGAGTCGGGTAGCTGTCACTGATGTCAACTGTCAGTCATCCATCACAAACGGCGGGAAATAGAAGTTGAAGCGAACTCTGGACTAGGAAGATTTGGATGTGATGCTGAGCTTGTGACTCCCTGTGAGTAAACCGTGATAACAACCCTGCTACAGATATTCACGGATACCACAGCAAGAAGGAAGTACTGCTTTAAAACTAATAATTATATATCAGTCAATTTAATTTGCAATTTTCCCCAGTTTCATGCATATCAACAATTATGTAATGTTTTCTTTTCAGTTTTTTAGATTCTGTTGATACTTAATTGCAATTTCATACTTTTACGTAACTCTTACCGTTTTGTAAAAGATCATGTCCTATCTAGGAATGCCTGGTGATCGGTGACTCAGAACAGGACCCTCTACCTTAGACACCTTTATCTATTTAAGATTGTAAATTTTATTAACCAGTGCCTCAGAATATAAGTAGGTTTGTACAAACACTTTTACACGTCACGATATCACGATGTTCATATAAATAAAGATTTATGATTATGATCATTATGATTGCCTTTATTTCATTTAAATACTTATAAATTACATTTCAAAATATGAAAAATAGTAGCCCACCGGTGGTATTGAGAACAGGATCCAAGCTACCTCTAGAGGAGGAGGAGGACGCGTCTCGCATTGTTAGGATGCTCCTAACAATGCGAGACGCGTCCAGAAATACCGCATTAGGAATCTGATCAATCTGATAATTATGATTATTATTACCTACTGCTTACCTCCGAGACCACAACCTAAGCGTAGAAAATAAACGCATAAATAAATTAAAACACGTTAGTGCACATGTCAAAACGTTTTCCAATATGGCGGACAAAAGATTTTCAAGTGGCGCGCGTTTGTGCACGATCAATAGTTTTTTTTTTTATTCTTTCACAATCGAAGGTAAGCAATGAAAGGAGCCTCTTGAAGTATGAATGAAGTTAACGGCGATTTTTTAAGATTTTTTTGTCCAGATAGCATGTAATGGACTGTAAATAATTCATTGCGTTTAGTTCGATGCTAATGCTGGTTTTATTATGTTTGAAGTTATTAGTTTTTTTTTCTGGCTAATTATTTGAAGGTACGTAGAGAAAATTTGACAAAGAAAAAGGTGCGCGGAAAATGCTATTATTTCCTCCTGTCTGCTTACATACTACGGACGCGTCTATTTTGGTTCATGAGATACCTACAGCCCGCTGACGGACAACGGAGGTTTACTAATAGGGTTCCGTTTGGTTCGGGTATGGAATCCTAAAAATTAAATAATTAAAGGTAAGTAGGTATTCATTTAAAACAAAATATGTAAGCTTTCTTTCTGTAATCACCCTTAATTTTAACCAATAAAGCTTTTTCTAATTTTATATTTAAAATAAAATGTAAAAAATCTCTAATTTCTAATAGGTGATCCATTGGGCCATCTACATTGAAAAATGGTGCTGCGTGGGAGTGGGATGCATCCCACAGTATGAGATAACACTGCTTAAGGGTACATCTTCTCGAACAAACATTGGCAAACATGGATAAGTAATACCTACTTACCTACATACAAAAATATCAGTGAGTCCGATTTTCATTTTATTATATAACATTTTAATGTGTCCCATAGGTAGGTCCATCAATATTAAATTGGTCAATACCTACTATGATTTGCTATAAAAGGGCCTACTGATGTAGAAAAGAAAGCAAAAATCCCATGCCATAAGAAACCCATAAACTATTGAACTGTAAACTACTAATGGTTTTTGACAGGATCTGCACACTCAAAACTCACATTCACACAGTCACAGAACAATCAGCCGTGTCAAAGTCAAGCGAATCGCGACTACTTGACCTTCTCTCGCATCACAATGACTGATCCGTCAAATTCCCATCAAAACGGGAATTGCTCATTCACACTCCGCCGACTTAGAAACGCCACTCAAATTCTCAAGACTCGGAAATCAAAAGTCATCTGTCAAACGGAATTTGAATTTTGAATTCGGAAGCATGCTGCGTCTGCGCAGCGTGACGCGTTTCAGAGTCACGCGAGCGCCGCGGGTCGCGCGGCGTCACGCTGGCCGTGCCGATCCCCCCGCGTCATTAGTACTAACGACAAAAGACAAACCTTTGACACATTAGTTCATGGTAAAGTGAACATTCTAGATCTTGGCGAGTTTATGGGAAATGAGCAGAGGTATAAGGTTTCCGGTTCAGGAGTGATGTGTGTGAGAATGTGGACATATGGGCGGTCTGTGGACTGATTTGTTACATTCCGATGGTTGGGGAAAGTAATCGCATGCGAAATATGAGGTTTGTTATTTAAAATCAGTCAGTAGGTGCTTTAGTATGGTGATTTTTATGCAAACTATGTACTATACAGTATACTAATACAGTGACCCAATTAAAACACTTATATACCTATGCCATGCGATACCACCGACCTATTTATGAAGCTAGTAGCTACTTATGTATATAAATCCTCCAGACCATATTTCGGCCACGGCAGCCAATCTCAACGGAGACTAGCCTCCGGCACGGGAGATATTATAGTGCACAAGTGTGTGCGCAGGCACAAGTGTGTGCGCAGGCACAAGTGCACTCCCTCTTCCCTCACTCTCATAGTCCGATGGGACGGCAATCCGACACGACTGGAGAGAGATCAAGCGCAGGACCAACGGCGCAGTCACTACTACTACTAATACCACCACTTACTACTACTACCACCACTTACTACTACTACCACTACATACTACTACTACCACTACATACTACTACTAATACCACTACTTACTACTACAACCACCACTTAGTACTACTACCACTACATACTACTACTACTACCACTACATACTACTACTAATACCACTACTTACTACTACCACCACCACTTAGTACTACTACCACTACATACTACTACTACTACCACTACTTACTACTACCACCACCACTTAGTACTACTACCACTACATACTACTACTAATACCACTACTTACTACTACAACCACCACTTAGTACTACTACCACTACATACTACTACTACTACCACCACATACTACTACTAATACCACTACTTACTACTACCACCACCACTTAGTACTACTACCACTACATACTACTACTACTACCACTACTTACTACTACCACCACCACTTAGTACTACTACCACTACATACTACTACTAATACCACTACTTACTACTACCACCACCACTTAGTACTACTACCACTACATACTACTACTAATACCACTACTTACTACTACAACCACCACTTAGTCCTACTACCACTACATACTACTACTACTACCGCTACATACTACTACTAATACCACTACTTACTACTACCACCACCACTTAGTACTACTACCACTACATACTACTACTACTACCACTACATACTACTACTAATACCACTACTTACTACTACCACCACCACTTAGTACTACTACCACTACATACTACTACTACTACCACTACTTACTACTACCACCACCACTTAGTACTACTACCACTACATACTACTACTAATACCACTACTTACTACTACCACCACCACTTAGTACTACTACCACTACATACTACTACTACTACCACTACATACTACTACTAATACCACTACTTACTACTACCACCACCACTTAGTACTACTACTACCACCACTAACTACTACTAACTTAGGTAACTGCCCCGATGGGCTCGTGGTCGCAAGCGCGACTGCTGAGTGTGGGGTCCTGGGTTTGATTTCCGGGCCTGGCAAAAGTATTATTGAGTTTTTCCATTAGGACCTTCTTAGTAACCAAGTGTTGTGCAAAACCACTACCGTTGACCAGTCGTCGAATTTAAGTGGATACACAGAAATGTTGGTCTGAGTTAGTAACAGCTCGGAGTTTGGAAGTCTGTTGTAATACCCCGTGCCGTAGTCTGTAGAACTATCCATACTAATATTATAAATTCGAAAGTAACTCTGTCTGTCTGTCTGTATGTTACCTTTTCACCTAACCTAAACCACTGAACGGATTTCGATAAAATTTGGCAAGGAGGTAGATGGCATCCCGGGGAAGGACATAGGCTACTTTTTATTGACAAAACACGCGGGCGAAGCCGCGGGCGGAAGCTAGTACTACATATACCATACTACTACCACTACCTACTACTACTTATACCTACTACTACTTATACCATAGTAGGTACTACACCATGTAGTTAAATCATTCTATCACCATGTTGTATAGAATAGATCATTAGGTTGCAAAATGTAGGTGTCTGATTTTTTAGAAACCGGTGGAGAATACTTTATTTATTTATTTATTTAAACTTTTCGCACAAAAAAAAGGTACAAAGGCGGACTTAATGCCTGAGGCATTCTCTACCAGTCAACCAAGGGTGGTGAAGAGATTAGATGGTGGAATACTTTCAAGTCTTTAACTAATCTCTATCTACTAGATACAGTTCTGTTTTTACCAGCGGGGTAATTGTGAACACACTTACAGTAGCAATTTCTTTCATTTTGACAGTTCAACAACATTCATTGCGCTTATACACCTAACGTTGTTGAGCAGATTTTTTTTTCGAAATGTCGCAATGGTGTAGCAATATTCTTCATAATCATTCAGATTGTGATTGAAAGTATGTAACGCAATTAGGGTTCAGGGTCAGCAGATATCGTGTTGGTTACTAGCAAAAATAGGTCGAGTAACTACCGTAAGTACGAAATACACAATACCAACAATCAATCCTGGGTAAGTTAGGTTATGTAAATACATGAAACGGTATCTAAAACTCAACGCAGTAGATAGAATAACAAACAGATGTGGTATTTAACATCTAACCCATATTCATTCACCCAAAAACAAATTAATTCTCGCCGCGTCAACACAAAAACTTACTACAACAGTAACAGCACAGTTTCCCCCCAAATTTTACATTCGGAACACGCGCTGTGCGTCTCTCTGATTGGTCGGAGCTATTCGGCGGTGATTGGCTCACAATTTGACAGTAATGGCGTTAACTCAAACCTTCTTGGTGAAAAAAGACGTAAAAGTTATATTTGATAGTTTGATTTTGAATCTTATGCTGTATAGTTAGAGTGGTATATTGGTTAACGTAGAAGACAAAGTTTTGAAATAAGGATGTCACGTTCTCCCCTCTAGACAGATGTTGCTACATTTTAGTAACAAATTCGCCCACAACCGGTTTGAAAAAGCTATTGTGTAATTTTTTTTTCGTATTATTTCGCCTAATTCATTTGTTGTGCGGTTGGTTAGACATGGAGGGGAGATATAACTCATTTCGCGCTTTTGTTCGGAACTACCGGTTTTTAAAAAGTTGTTTTAGTAAAAGATATGATGATTAATGATCTGATAGGTATGTTTTTTTAGGTTTTTCGAGTATTTGGATATAAGTTAATGGTTCTTGAGAAAATATTTAGGTGTCTCTGTAAAAATGGTGCATTATGGTTTGATTAAGGGTTTTTGATTTTGCTATTAAGACTCACAGCTGTAGGTACAGGCATTTTGTTTATTTTACTGCAAATAACAAGTTTATAGGTACTTAGATGACATAGCTTGACGCTTGCTCTGTTATCGTTATAAGACGCGTAGAGATCAAAATATAATTTTCTTTTCAGTAGGTTGGTATGTAGGTTTTATCATGGAAGTATTCATTTGGTTAACCTATTTTATAGGTATAAGATTCAAATTAAACACAGTATATGTTCCCAATCAATTCAGTCCAATGTGTCAATTTTAAACTTTATTCATGATTATCAATGTTAATTCATAATTCCTGATCATTTGTCTGCGGGTAAGCTGGCATGTTATATTTCACAGGCGACCTCACTTTCAAGGGTCATATATTTTTATTTTTTTACTTTTTAATAATTCGCGCGGCGCAGCGGTCGAGCCTCAAGCACTCCACTCGAGCACGGACCCAAAAAAATCTCAAAAATCCACGCATGTGTTGCTGTAGTTTTGACTAAATTGATCGAGGTTCCGTACCTTTACTTAGTTAGGTATCCTAGTTACAATTCAATTAAGTGACAAATAAAAGAAGCATATAAATAAACATTTTGAATTTGACCTTGTACCTAACAGTTCCTTTTAAATAGTTTGGAAGGACTTATTATTAGGTATTACATAGGTAGGTAGGTTAGAAGTTATCAAAAAGTGTATGCATTAAACATTGAATGTCGCATTTTCATAGGTAGAAACTGAAAGTAGGTATTGCTGCCTAAGTAGTATTTTGTTGACCAAATAAAAATGCTACGTTGGTTGGTTGGTATTACCCTCTTCCTAATACAAAAAAACCGTTTAAATCCTACACACATCACCAAGGATCTCTAAGCTCACACAAAAAGCTGCCTCATTTGACGCTGTGAATTATTATGTATTTTGGAAAAATCCATTGTTTCGTAATCTACCCCCGTCCTCGTCTCGAGAGCCCATTCACCCGGCTGTTGCAGGACGACAATTATGGCATGTGCTGAGGTGCCAGCGCATGTACTTATGTAATGAGCTACAATGAACACGGTTGCGTTTTTCAATAACAGCTACCTATATGTGTATGTTGCGTGGCTATGTGTGTAGTTACATTCTGCTAAATAAAGACGGTTGACATAGTAACATTACAAATAAATTAGGTTGTTTGTGAGTCTTTGTTTATCTCAGGGTTACATGCACATCACGCCTGTACTCCCCGAAGGGTTAGACAGAGGTGTACTCTACATTTTTTACGGTTGCAAATCATATTTAGATCAAAAAACAAGTACACAACCCTGTTCTGCAAATTGCAAAAAACGTAAGAAAATTTGAATACCCAGGGGTGAAAGGTTCCGATTGATGCCCGGTTAATTGGCTCGCGAAATATGCGGGAGTACCTACAATTTAACAGTGTATTGTTTACAGACTCCAGACTGCTACTGAGAACTCCCGTGATAATGGAAAACCGAAAAACACTTTGCTTGAGATCGAACCCAGGATCCTCACTCGGCAGTCACGCTTGTGAACACAAGACCAACATGGTACCTATTCAGTAAGTGCTAATGATTTATTACAGGTCAAATTAAATTAGCTGGTGAAATTCTGTTTTTTTTTTCGTGTTATCTTAATACAATATCTAGCTAATTTAATGTGACACTTTATTTGGTACTATTTCGAAATGGCTTTTGGAATTTCAGGCCTGCCTGATGAATCAGTATCTCGCATAATTGAGATTTTACTCATTCATAACCTACTTAGAGGTAGGAAGTCAAACGCACAAACATTGACCGACTTATACAATTTCACTTATCGGAAAAACATTTCAAAATAAAAAATAAAGCTCCAATGGAGACCGTTAACCCGATTCATACATATAACCACAATGGCGTTCGACATCAAACGTTAATGTCCTTTGTGTGTAAAGATCGCGATATTTCCCCATTGTTTCGGTGCGCGCCATTAGCGGGCAACAATCGTACAAATGAAAGCGCGCCAAAACCTCTCAGCTGTCAGATCGCGCGCCATTTTCCCTCGAGAGGATGAAAGTCGACGTGCCTTTGCCTTTAAAAGTAATCCTTTATGTCCGTTCTCTTTGTGTTTAACTGGAGTAGGTATCAAGGACCTACGTAAAATACCTAACGAGTCGAGGACGCTACAGAAGTGAACTTGTAAATGGGTTATGTTATAAGAAAATACGTACCTGCTTAGGTGCTAAGGTATATAATACCTACTAACCTACATGTTTCTGTCGTTATCTTACTCAATAATAATTAGGAATAAAGTAGAGGACCTATTAATGGATCATTACTTAATTATGCTCAATATAAGGCAAAGAAATTTATCTTGAAATGAATGAAATGATCTTTGTCTGAAATTAAGAATATAATAATTATCAGCCTACAGCACTGCTGGACAGAGGCCTCTTCAATCGCACGCCATTCGTCTCGATTCTCGGCAAACTAATTTCTTAATAATGAAAAACAAACCTTTTTAAATTTTTGATTCCTTAATGCCGTTAGTCAGCACCATCTGTCTGTCAGTCTGAACCATCGCGATGTATTACTATCGCAGCCTGCAACTGGTGCATAGATGGACGATCGTGTAAATGTGGGCCAAGGCGAAGCTAAGGCACACATACGTGGGTCCATGAATGCCTGGTTGCGGCCAAGGCTTGTTTAGTACTTTTGTCAAATAATGCGCGGAAATTCAAAATGAGTGCTTAAATCCTATCCTGCGAAAGTGAGTTTATTTGTTTGTTACGCTTTCACGCTAAAACGGCTGAACGGATTCCGATGAAATTTGGCACGTGCGTAGACCATGACCTGGAATACGACATAGGTATAGGCATATACTTTTTATCCCGGTAGTACGTTCCCGTGGGATAACTTCCGACCTACACGCAGGTGAACCTGCAGGCAAAAGCTAGTTAATTATAAATTCCAGAATCAATGACGGACAACGATAATTTTTCACGCGCCATTATGTTCATTTGTTGCTTTAAACAGCTATTCCACAAAACGAAATTCAAATAAAATCTTTGATAAGTTACCTCCTTCCTTGGTTACCATGTGTTGAAGTTCGTTCCACTTTTAACACTACGTTATATGAGTTTTCATAGTAATTTATTTGGCCACTAAACACGATAGATATTTTTATAGTAACATTGCTGGCCGCATCGTCACTTGTTTTTGATCAGCACAGCGATTTCGATTTTGATTTATCTCGAAGAAGGTTGTCAAAATAATGCTCGAATTTGCAAGCATGTTTGAAAAAAGCCGTTACCCAATTGAATGGATAAACAACTGGTAGACCGGACTTTATCTGAAAACCATAAATTGACATATAATTCAAACTGCTAACAAAATAATTTTGTAGGCTGCACTAACAATAGAATTTAAAAATAAAAATGACAGACACTTTAGAACCATAGACAAAGTTCTTGATATAAAAAAATCAAAACAAACATCAATTTGATTTCATTATTAGGTTCATTAGAACATACAATGCTATGAATTATTTTAATGAGCGCTCTAAAAAATGTTAAGGTGTGTTCATATTTAATCCTGCTAAATCTTTTCTGATTTGATATTATCATATTATGTAACCTCTCATTGAGAGGAGGCCTGTGTCCCAGCAGTAGGAACATTAAAGGCTGATTATGTATACCTAAGCTAGGTACCTATGGATAACAATAACACCCACAACAACTAAGTAGGTACTCACCCTCGCGTAGAACATAATTTTGTCTATTTCTGTCAGTTTTCTTGTTTCCCACCAACGCGGCAACGTTGCCTTAGTAAATACTCAGTACTTTCAAACGTGATATTTTCTTGACAAACCCTAACGTTTCATTAATCATCTATAGGTACATTTGTTTTAAAACAACAGATTTTTTTTTTCGCCTTAATCGATTCTTTTTTAACTGTAAAATTAAGATAATAATAGGTAGCTAGGTTCCTACACACTTAAATGCCTTCTCTTCTTTTCTCCTACCCTTATATATTCGAGGTCGGCGCAACATGTCTTCTAAATTTGCTACATCTTCCCAGTAATCTCTTGAACAGTCTCCTAATTATTTTGATCTAATATGAATGTACCTTTATCAAGTATATTGACGCCACCTGTCATCGCTTGGAGGGTTGTCAAAATAACGTTCGATACAGAATGGACTAAAATAAAAGAAGAATTATTGAACATTCGAACAATTTGCCGAGTCATCGCTGTGCGATCGACGGATCGACGGCGAAATAGAGATGCGTGGGGCAATTCGAAAAAACCATATTACAATATTAAAAATTTTGCTTACTTATATACATTTACACCATTTGCCCATGCAGAGGCATTACCTTCAGAATACTACGATTCTAACACTATTATAACTCCTTCCAGCTTTTGATATTTTCTAGTTTCTGAGCCTTGAGACAAATGGGAGAGAAATCTTCAACTTTTAATTAGAATCAAACAAAAGTTTTGAGCATTTCCATTGTCACTACACTTGCCAATTTTTCGTGGCAATGGACCATCAACAAATAAGCCTAATAGCGCCTCAAATCAGACCACAAGCAAGCCAGCTACTTGATGTTAGTAAAATACCTCTGTGGACCTAATTGGGACCATATCCCATATAATTATCTTCAATGACACCTCGCCAACAATTTACTCTGACCCTACAGAACCAGCATCCCAAGTCTGATCGCAGCGGTGGTCGTGACAGACAGGCGGGCGAGATAACGAGGTGCGCGCCACCGAGACACATCAGCCACGACCTGTGAATGTGTGAACTGTTCACACTACCTATGTTATGTGCTGTTGTTATGTACCAGACTGCCCGTGTGAAGGGGCCTTCGTTTTCCGGGATCGTAAATGCCTTACTAGCAAATTTCACCTTTCGCATTTTTACATTCCCGTGTGTAGTTTTGTGGGGTTATTAATTCCCTACAAGCCTTAGACCATATAAGTAAAATGGTCTAAGCTAATGGCTAAAAACGTGCAGACACATCAAAAGAGAAATTACAGTGTTTTTAACACTGAATATATTAACAGCTACCGAAACTCGTAATATACTTAGGTCATCATCTGCCTAAGCCTTTTACAAACTATGTTGGGGTCGGCTTCCAGTCTAACTGGATGCAGCTGAATACCAGTATTTTACATGGAGCGACTGCCTATCTGACCTCCACAACCCAGTTACTGGGTAACAGAATACTTCTTGGTAAGACAGGTTGTCAGACTTTCGAGCTTCTGACGACCCGTAGGCAACACCTGTCAAAGATCTACAAATGGCATAACGTGCTTTCCGCGGCACGGAGGAGTCTTGGTATGTAAATATGGTATACTTAGGTACCATAGTTAATTGTTAAGGTAGGTATTGTGAGTTAACATAAAACCATAATATATCATTATGCTCTCAGTTCTGTAAAGAAGCGGGAGCTCTACAGTTTACCTGAACATGTACCTGTCAATTCGTTTTTCATCCGCACCTAACCTAATACCACCCCTTTACAAAATCTGAATTAAAAATAAATACCTTCTATTACCTACTTACATAACTAAATTATAGAATATGATACTAATTTAACTAATTTTATGTAAATCAGAACCTACAGCCGTACCTAATTGGGTCTAGTCAGACACCTCAATCAAATAATTTAAATGGCATCCAGCGTCCTAAATTGATACAATCATAACTCATAAACCCGGTTCTAAATCAAACAGTGCACTCGACTTGTCCTAGTCGCATAAAAATAAAACAACGGAATAACCTCGTCAAAATACTAGGTTCTCTAATAAATTCATTACAACGCACGCCCGTGCTCTATCGATTGTGGCCTCTTTGCCCGAACGTGCCAGAGACAATCGACGCGATGGCGCTTCTCTACGCAGCCGTAGACAGCTATAAATGACATAGTAACTGCTATATTCCAAGCCAAATAAAGGTTTATTGCATTGGTATAGAGTCTGGATTTCCTTGATGGAGAAATGAGAAAGGGCGTTCCAAATTCAAAGTATCCGAAAAATAAATGTTCCGGTCAATGTTAAGCCGCTATTTCCAGATTCAACTTTAAGACCTCATCCAAAGAGTTGGTATTTGCAGAATGTTCAAAGGGGGGTATAAAACCTTTTTGTTGGAAAACTGCGCGCTCTTTGTCTCTGACTCACTGTCAAGCGTACTTGTGTTTTCCCGCGTTTTTTGTTCTAATTAGTCAGGCCCGCTCTCGACCTCCGCGCGCTCCTGCCACCACCGAAGCCGTCGCCAATGTTTTATGGAGATACCTATTACAAAAAGTTTACGTGACTCGCTTCATTGAGATTCGGATTCGGAAGTTAGTACTCTATATAGATCCATCAAAATGTAAATCAGACTATTATCCTAGATAGGCTGACTTTATTAAAGTGGCTGTCTTTCGACAATTTGCGGTTTAGCAAAATATTTAAAATCTTAGAACACTAAAACAAAAAAATAATAAATACTTTGCTTAAGTATTGTTACCGTAACTTAACAGTTACAGAATGATCTAGATAGGTAGTAGGTTTCACAAAGATATTATAATCATACCAAGAGGGTAATTTCGCGTAGCGAATGAAAAAAGTTTGTAAATTGTTAATTGATTGTAATGACGCCTTGGTATAGGACTACCTACATAAGAGGCAACAATAGCATGATAGCATGTATCTATAAATAATGTTAGTACCTAGGTACTGTGTCGGCTATAGCTAGTTATAGGTACTACTTAGGTATTTCGAAGATCTTTCACCCAAGCGAATTTTTACAATAATTTTATTGACTTCAGGAGGCCCTAGACAAAGTGACATTCTATCAGCGATAACGATGATGGAAAAGGCAAAAATGTATAAGTGTAAGCTATCGAAAAGCATACGTCAATCTTTTAGAAAGTCGTTGTAGAAATACGAAACGGTTTCGAAGCGATTGTCACTTTTCTAGGGCCTCAGGAAAGTTTAGGCATAGATAGATGCCAGTATTATTTCCTTGCATTGAAAACACATAAATACCTCAATAAAATACCTCAACACAATAATTACAGCAATTACAGGAACCCTCCCCATGCATTCAAAGTAAGACGGCCTCCTTAACCCCATGAATGGGGAATCTTAAGGCGTAATGGTGTCTCACCCCTTTCCGTATTCATGGGGTACCATAAATACGAATAATATTCACAAATTTGTTTACAGATCGCGTACCCACGCACAATGCGCGGTATTTCAGCGAGGGGGCAATGGGGGAAATCCTGGCTTGTTTTCACTGGGGACTTTTTGCATGAATATACTTTTTTAAAGCGATTTTGATGAGTTGTAGACATAAATCTTGGAACGATCTGACTGGAGCTTTATGAGGGCAATCCGAAAGATATCTGTTTTCTTCAATTCAGTAGTTGGATAGGTACAGGGTTCAGGTTCAGGGTTTATAACCCTGACACTCTGTGACATCCTCGATACAAAGAACACGCCCGACATAACTCATCAAAGATTTAAATCGTAGATTTACCCTAACCGTACTAATTCGCCCGAAAAAGTGCCCTTATGTACTGAGTGTATGTACAAGCATGAGCTCGCACAATAATAATGGCGTTTCCATGACAATCAAGTTAAGTCTCTGCGATATTGTGTATGTTAGATGTGTCAAAACGAAACGGAAATGCGACCATCTTTTGACGCGGCAGGGCCAATCTACGATATAAATCTTTGCTTATCATGAATGCAGTTAACCTTTCAAAATCTTTAGAGCTAACGTAAATGAGATTAGACAAAAGACTAGCTTCTCACCTGCGCATCTATAGTATTTCATGCCTTTTACCGACATCAGGGCAAAGGCCTATGTCGCTTTTCCAAACACTTCTGAACGCTACTAATCTGTGCCAGTTCTTTCGGTAGCAGTTGAGCTCGTGCTGCCATCCTCGCCTTTTTCTGTTGATTATTCCGACCAGTATCCTGACCTAATCTTTGGCCAAATATATAACGCGAGACACCTAAAACTCCACTACACATCATCATTTCACACCAACCTCTTCTAAATTTTAAAAAACTTCGTGTTTTTATCTAAATCTACCCTTTCCCGCAGTTTGGACAATAGCCCACGACGCACACGTGCCCTATCTGACGATCGATAGAGCTTCTCACAATCGCTGCTCCCGGCATCTTTTATTATCGTCTGTTCTATCCGGACAGGGAAATACACTTGGTTGACGAGCAATACACATGCTGCGGAGAGTATTTTTTGGCTAAGATCCTACCTACTACCGACCTACTACCTGCTTAAATCTGCGATAGATTAACTTACGTATTTGAAATAAGAATAGCGCTAACCTTGACAAGGAATTTAGTAAGAGTCTCTAGCTTTAAGATACGAAAATAGCGCAATAGCCAAAAGTATGTAACTACCTTAAAATCTCAGAGTAGTTAACGATTGTATTGATTGAAGAAAAAAACAATTAATATTCTCGACTCATAAGACCCTTGTGAATCCTAAAAGAATGTTCATCCTATCCGTCACCTGAGACACAAATCCTAGCAATATACTCGTATAATCTGTTCGAGAGGCCAATAGTTTTCAATTTCGACCCCTCACCTGCATGTTTCACTTAATCCAGCGTTTTATTAGCGAGACTCGTAACGAGTCGCACGTGTACCCTACGCCGCCTTTGTTCTATCAAAATTACTGTTCGTCATCCAAACGATGTTACCCCATATACAGTTTATGCCAAAATATTCTTTATATGAATAAGGCAAGGGTTTCAATTTCAGAGAAGTAAGATTTCATTTGAGCTTTTCAATGACGTGAGCGGCCATGTTATTATTTCGTTTTGGCGGGTCGTGACTGACGTTCAAAGTCGGTGTTGCCATGTGGAATAAACTGTAATACGAGTTATGAAAGATTATGGCGTAATCTGGGAATATGGAAGACAATAAGAATGAGCTTACGTTTAAAATAGGGGTGATGTTAGCGTTTGTTACTTTTATTGTTCGAGGGGAGTGATTGACTCAGATTGCGATGTTTTTGTATTGTTAATCGCTGAAATTGAGCGTTAGCTACCTGGGTAATTGCGTAACACACATAAAATGACAATTGATCGCAATGGGTTTCATTTTCACATTTTACCCACGTCCATTTAGGTTCGTTGCTGACCAGACGATATAGAAACAATCATCAAACCTTATTAGAAACCTTATTATACTTAAAAGGTTTTTTTTTGTAATTTAATTTTAATTATGCCCTAGCTTTTCATCTTTCGAACATGGTGTAGTGTCTTTTGGTGCACCATATTATATGTACCTACCGTTCTAATAATAGGTCTTTACCTATGAAATTGCCTTTCTGCAGTACTGGCCATTTCAAATCAAAATAATTTTTGTTTGGCTAAGAATTCTAATTTCAAATTAATTTTATTTTAAAAGGAATATATTTTTATATACAATCTAACACTAAAATTATATACAAAACGAAATAAAAAGTATTATAGAAAGTAGGGCTCATAGGGCGTCAAAAAATTCTTCCGCATCGCTGTCAGTGGGAAAAGTGCCCAAAAGGCTGGCAGCATTGCCACGTTGGATGGCAATGCTGATTCTTTGACCTAGAAATTGACCAGCCCTCTGGTCACGTGAAGAGTCGACCAACCGCTTGGCGATGTCCCGAAATACTCGATGAGCACTCGGACCCCACGGCCCTAGTGTTTCAACCCCAAACGGCTCAAAAATATAGCTACCAATAAGGTTGTTATATTTGCGCCGTTTGAGGTTTTCTGCACCTGCAGCAGCCGCCCCAGCACAGCCCGCCGTGCTAGGAAGATGGGATGGCGCGAGGGTGTCGACACAGGTTGCATCCCACACCAAAGGCCTACCCAACTTCCAAGGCATTATGGTCATTCCGTCTGGTCTCTTCCCATCGTCGCGTACCAAGCCATTGGGTTCTAAAACAGCTGGCACCCCGGCGGTGACAAGAGCCCGACGGATGATGTCATTAATGCTTGCGTGCCGTGCCAACCGGCCGGCGCTCCTGCTGCAGGAAAGGCCATGGTGTCCGAGGCGGTCGACTGCTTCACCGCACTGACAGCGATGTGGGGCCCCACAAGGAGCGCCCAAACGCAGACTTATAGCGAGCCGGAAAGTGGTATCACCCAGCATAGTGCCTATGTTGGGTGACGGTAGCGCCTGAAGCCAGAGGCCCGACTCCCATTCCCCCACAGCCAGTAGGCGGGCACGCTCAGCAGTATTGGTGGACGTATTAATGAGGTTATTCCGTACCAACCTGCAGAGCGGCTCATCCCACTGTCTCTGGGAGAACGGGTTCTCGGGCTTGTCCGTACCCGGACAGGCCACTTTCCAGGCGTTCATTGCATCAGTCAAACACGGCACTTCAAAGTCAACCTGAGAAGCAGTTAAGATTCTTGTGGTTAACTTTTCGGTGCTGTGGACCGAGGACAGGAACGCCGGTAAGCTTACACTGGAAATTTTGCGGACGCCGAGCCCACCGAAGCGAATGGGTAGTGTAGCTTGCAGCCACGCACGGTCGTCCAATGCCACATTTATGATTGATGTTAGAGTGCTCCGAATGATTTGATCAATTTTGTCTAAAAGGTGTGGCTTTTTCCATAAAGGTGAAGAGCGGAGAAAATACATAAAATTTGGACCGAAACAGCAGTATCTGATGAGGGTGAATGCCGAATGTAGGTTAATTTTAGACAGTCTATCCGAAATGTCATTGAAATGTTTAATTTTTTCATCAATGAAAGGTGAGAAACTGTCTTCTAAAATTGGGGAACCTAGGAGGTGCAGTGAACTTTTTTCCAAAACTTTTATATCTGGGGCTATTGAGTTAAATTTCTGAATAGTCAATTGTCTGTCAGTATTGTCACAAGGGTAAATTTCGCATTTTGAGTAGTTGAGGTCAAGGCCAATGGATTGGAACTGCTGCTTAAGGAATTGGAGATCTTTTAGGACAGTATCTACGTCACCTCCTAGAGTCCCATCATCTAAATACCATACATTAAATTTTGAATTTAGTTGTTGTATTATGGGGTGAATAGCTAAACTGAAAATGACCGGCCCGAGGGGATCACTTTGTTGGCATCCGACTGCAGATTCCAAAACGTTGTCTTTATAGAGTAATTTTGATGGGTGCCTATAGCACTGCCACAAAAAGCCAAAAATATCCGGTAACACCTTTTTTGCTTCGGCCAACAGGGTGTCCCTGTTAACGGAGTTGAAGGCGTTCTTGACCTCACCTTTACACCTTACACCTTACACCTTACACCTTACACCTTACACCTTTTTTGAACCTTGAGGATGACCTCACCTTTAACGGAGTTTAAAAAACTGGAAAGGGCATGTACGGCAGCCTCGCAACCCCCTTTGGATCCAAAACCAAGCTGTAGGGGCTGGAACTTGGTTTTTAAAATATCTCCATATAGTCTGCAGCATATTTTGGCTGCCGTACGCCTGTAGGTACACCCAACGGCGATGGGACGGATGCCGCCGTCCTTCTTGCGCAGGGCACACAAATTGGCTCCGTACAAGACATCGACGACGGCATCATTCACGCCGCCGTTGAGCATCAGGTTAATTAGAGCTGCAAGCTCCTTCAAAAGTGACTCACCGGCTTCCCCGGCGCCTGAACTCATTAAGTCTTTTAAATGCTGAGGAGTCAGGCCGTCGAGGCCGCCAGCGGAGCCACTTCGGAAGGAGCTCACGGCAGCAATCAGCTGGGGGGCGGTAACGCTAAGAGGCGTTAAATCCAGATTAGGAGGGAGAGGGGGTCGGGGAAGGTGAGACCATCGGCAGGCGCTGGATGTTTACTCTCCAGGGCTGAAAGAGTTTCTGGAGAGTAGGGCGCCACCACATCGCTACTGAACAGTAGCCTGGCCGCTCCCCTGATGTCACCTTCGCTTAGTTTAGATTCTACAAGTGAACATATCCCTCTACGTGAAGGGTTATTGGAAACGGGTAATTTTGGGTCTAAAATGAGGGTCGAGTTGTTGCAATTATCTTTAATTTGATTCGTTAAGCTTTTTTTGGTCACCAAATTTTTTTGCACATGCAGAATCCTATAAGGGAAGGTGAGTAATTGCTCCCAGGCACATTGTGAGTTCTCCTGGGTCGCAAGACGGACGCATCGCGCCAAACTCAGTGCAACAGACCGTCTCGCGCCCCGGGGAACTCTCTTTAAAACTGGGGTAGAATTTTTTAATTTTGTTAATGTTTTCCACAAAGTTTGATCCGGAGGTGTTGGGGATGTGGCTGGGGGACACAAAGGTACACTATGAGATTTGTGGATCTTGCCATAGTGTATCCTCAGACCCCGTTCGCCTTTAAAAAAACGTGCCTGTGAGCAATGGGGACACCTCACCAGCTGGACATCAAGCGATGTGGCAGGTTGAGTGGCACAATTTCCGGCGTCGCTACGGCCCGCATTGAACATATGAAATAAAACAATTAAACTTACATAGAAAGAAAATTAACAGAAACTATATACACAGACGCACCACTCGGTAAAAACACAAAAGATAAATAAATTAGAAATAAAATTTTTCACTAATATGTCACTATTAGAATTGTCATTTTTGATGACTGCGGCGCAATCGTGGGGCCTGCGGCACCGCGCATCCAGGGCGCCGCCCTCACAGCCGTTGCCTTGGTTGCAGGCGTGCGTCGCGTCTTCGCCGTAATATGGTAATATTTTATTTCAAAACTTGCTTCCTTATTATAATTTTTGGAGCATATTAATAACTGAAGTTGTTAACGTTTTTGGAGCAAAAATCAGGGCAAAGTAATAATTGAAATAAATGACTTTGGCTTTGGTATAACACTGAGGAACTCAACTCAAGCAAATTAAATTGTTCGTTTATCTATTAAAATCACAACTGTCATTCTTTGCCAGTTGTATCATTCATTTACAGCAAACAATCTTTAGATAATAAACGTTTGGTCGAATGATTTGTTAGGTTAGGTTAGGTTAAAACTGTGACCTACTACCAAAGGTGTGGCTATTTTAAAAACATGGAATTCTTTTATCAAAAGAAGTCATTTGTTTAATGATTAGTGTTACATTTTCATCGCATTTCAATATTTTTCGCCATCATGGATATGTTAAAAATTCGAGTAATTATGAGTACCGTCGTGGCAGCAACGCGGCACAAGCGACACGCAACATCAACGACGTTTACGGAGCTAACACTACAAACCAACGCACCACCTGTTATTGGTATGCTCGCTTCCGTTCTGGAAATTTCGACCTGAAAAATGAACCTCGCGGTCATCCGAAGACTTTGGTCGACAATGACGAATTAAAGGCGATTGTGGAAGCTGATGATACACAATCTACGGCTGAATTAGCAGCAGCTTTCGACGTTAGCGTCAAAACAATATTGGTCAATTTGCGTCAAATTGGCAAGGTAAAAAAGCTTGACAAATGGGTGCCCCACGAACTCAATGATCGCCAGCGCGAAGTACGCGTCGAGGCGTGCCTTGCACTGCTCAACAGACACACAAATGAAGGAATTTTGAACCGCATTGTTACCTGCGATGAAAAATGGATTCTGTTTGATAACCGCAAGCGCTCAGCAAGTTGGTTGGATCCTGATTCAGTACCTAAACAATTTGTTTGGTGGTCTAGCGCCGGTGTGATTCATCACAGCTTCTTACCAAACGGGGTGGGCATTACTGCAGATGTGTACTGTGAAGAACTGAACACAATGATGGAGAAGCTGGCACATCTCCAACCAGCACTGGTCAATCGCTCGTCTCCGCTGCTCCTGCACGACAACGCGCGACTTCATACTGCACAGCAGAAGGTCTCCAAGTTGCAAGAATTGGGGTTGGAAGCTCTCCGTCATCCGCCCTACTCACCAGACCTTGCGCCTACAGACTACTACTTTTTCCAGAATTTGGATAACTTCTTGGCGGGAAAAAAAATCAATACCCGAGAGGCAGTACAAAATGCCTTTGAAGAATTTGTTGCCTCCCGTCCAGCTGATTTCTTTAAGAAGGGCATCAATAAACTGCCACTGCGTTGGCAAAGATGCATTGATTGCATGGGTGATTACTTCGATTAATACAAATAAAAAATACATCAAAAAAATTCGTTTAAATTTTTTCATACAAAACGGCAATTTCATAGGTAAAGACCTAATTAGGCAGGTACTTACCTATTACAATGACTTATTTTCTTGCTTGTAAAAATACTTATAAAGATTTTTCCGAAACCTAAAGCAGTTTTTATCTATGTATTTTTCTTCAGGAAATTCTTTTTATTTGCCCATATTTTCGAGATGAAAAGTACATAGGTAGACAAAAATGACTATCCCTTTGTATGCAAATTCCTCAAACTCAATGTAGGCATTTTCTCTTTGAAGCGAGTAGGTACTTGAGTTACAAGTGTTCTACCTAGATATAAATGTCTGTTCTCATAAGACTTGACCTCATCATTTTGAGGTCCACTTGAGGATCAAAGGGGCTCAAGAAAGTTCTCGAATGAAAGTCCAAATAAAACTCATTAATTTTATTAATTTTATAAATCGAAATTCATTACACCTTCCTTCTTCATTATAGTTACAAATTCCTTCTCATTAATACTATTATTTATAATTATCATAATAATAATTATTAACTCCCCCTAAACCTACAAATTATACATCGACCTAATTTTTCAGAACATATAAATTAAGTTGAAAAACGTTAATTACAACTCCATTTTGATACAACTGACGAATTATTCTAATTTTTATTAAATTCTTATTGCTATTATTTTCCTTGTCGAATTGCGCGGGAAATTCCGCCGTCATATCGCGATGTTGCCGACATTTTCAATAAAAAATCTCCACTAATTTTAATTATTATTTACATTGCAGCAATTCGCAGGTTGTAGTTAGTAAAAAAATAAAAATTGACTTAAGTACACAATAAGATTGTAAGTAGTGATTGATCTTTGTTAGTTTTTAAATTATGTAAGAAAACAAGTAGTGATTGAAAATATTTCATGAAAAGTCTTAAGTTAGTATCATGTTTTTTGCTGCAATTTATTGAAAATTATTGTATAGAATTACATATAAATAAAATAAACTGTAACGAAGACATTATTTAGAGAAATCAAACTGAAATGGAAAACTCCTGTTATTTATTATAAATTCGTTGTTTGATATTTTCTTTTAATTAAAATACGGAAAACCCTTTAAAAGATCAATTTAATATGTTTTGACTTGGTTGATTCAGATTTTAAACAAAAATAGGTAGGTCTAGGTACTCAAGATATTTAACAAAACCTAGACTTTTACTTTTTGTTGTTACTGAAAGTGAACACAAGACGCGTTCATTATCTTTTTATCTAAACATCCACGACACATTAGGTACTTTTTTGTAAAATTATATTCAATCAACCAAGATAGACAGAGATTGCACAAGGGATGTCTCCCGTACCCGCTCATCATACTACGAGCGATCACAACTATTTACATTAGATAGTATCTACACACGCAAACACTGACTCTTTTTAAATTATTTTCTATTCACCCAACAATTAGCTACTTCTTTATCAGTTATTTACAGTAATGTACCTACAGCTGACGTAGAGACTTTCACCACCGTGTTTAAAAGAAAAACTGATTAGGTATTAGAACATTCTAGTATAGTAATTATTGCAACAACAGATTTATTTTGAAGCAAAAAAATGCAATAATAAAATGTTGCGACAATTAAATAAATTCTATATTTATTTAAATTTAAACATAAATCGATTAAAATAAAAGTTAGAATCAATTTAGGTGGTGAAACACTCTATCGAAGTCATTACGTATAATAAGCAAAACAATTGTGCTTTTATCGTATAAAACGGAGACATCAACCATGAAAGAAGTTTGGCACTCTTATTTGAAACCTGAACAGAAAAATATTTAAATCTACACTTACTTATTAAAATCTGTGACATCTACAAAAGAAAAACATTTTCACCGTAACTTGTAAAACACGCAAAAGTTATAACTACAGTAATACTACTAAAAAAAAGACAGAAAAAATATTTTTATCTTCAGGTTCGTATGTCAGTAAAAAAAATATCACAAAGAATCAATTCAAATCCTCACGTGTGCTTAACTAAAGCTATTTCTAATTATTTACACATTATCCTCCTCCCGTTTTTCGGTTATTACCGATTGTGTCCACATTTCACATCAACACTTTCGAAATTTCACTATTTTTCTAATCAATGTTCATTTTGGAAGCTGCAGCCAGCGACGCTTCACCCGAGACAGTGTTCTTAGAGGGGACTTGTGGTTTCAAAACTTTTATCATAAATGCAAAGTAACATTAAAACAGTTTCCTTGCAAATAAAACAAATAAATTGTTTTTCTTTAAATAATGTAACATTGCTGAGTTGATAAAACTGACAACTAACTTATCTATTTAAAAAAATGACAAATAAAGTCACAATCTCTCAAATGTTAACTTACCACGAACTCTGGGAAACTACGTATTTCTAAACTGCAACACCGATGAATTAAAAAAAATATGATATCAGCACAGAAATATTCATTCAGCCGTCCCAAAAAAGGCAAAGAAATAAAATCATTCCGTCTAATTGAAAGGACACAATACAAAAAAATTAAAACCACATTCATTCGACTTAATCGAAATACATCTCTTCCTTGAACATTGTCTCGTGATAAAGCTGTGGGAACTTCTACCAGGCGCGGCCCTGTAGCGGCAGGTAGCCTGAGCACTGCTGCTGGTAGGCCGCGGGCTGGCGGTACGAAGACACAAGCGGGTTACTGCACGCGGCCTGCGACGGCTGCGGAGCAGAGTAACCCGACGTAGGGGTGGCGCAGTGACTGTGCGCGGGGGACGAAGACTCCCCGGAGCCGCAAGGTTTCCCGTCCTTCACCAGGACGGGAACTGCCACTCGCCGGGGCGATGAGGATGACTGAAGGAAGAGATTAAGTTAGTTACAGAAAACAAGTCAGTGGACAGACATTTATTTTGCATGAACTGTTGTTTAAGTCTCGTGCCGTTCCATATTACACCTTTAGATCCTTTAAGAAACATTCACATTATTATATTCAATAATTAAGGATGTGCGGTGCCTGTCTGTCAAATACAGATTTTATGCAAAGTTCAAGACTCCTCTCATAAAACTACATCAAAATAATGAAATAACTACAACATACAATAATGAAAATCACATGGAAACGAGCAAGTCATTAGTAGGGCGGGCGGCGCCCAGCGAACAATCAGAATGTCGTCGGTCCGCCCGCCCCCGCAAATTGAGCCAATGTTCTACACACGACAGGGTTACTGCACTACTGGGAGTTGGGGTTGCAAAATATAACGTATATTATGATTATTTTATTATCAGTTACAGAAGTTCAATGGGTTTCGTTGGCAAACATTTTAATAAAAGGGAAGTCTGAGCCTAAATTGCGGCGAGTTGACGGTAGGCTTTGTCGCAGTGCCTACTCTTGAGTCTTGACCATTGAGGATTCCAACCGAAAAAATCACATCTAATTTATTTTAATTTATTGAGGACGCATTTGTCTATCTTTTTTCTATCAAAATCTCATCATTCATGATGAACGATTACTTATAATTAAGTACTTTTTCTTCAATCGTTCGTTTAAAAGGCAAAAGATAACATCTCTCAAGGCAACCTTTCGCACGGCAGCCCTATTTTCCCGCGAAATATAATTCTAATTGTCTCGGGGTTGCCAGATTTGGAAAGTGCGGGCCCCGTATTTTGTTACCCATTGAGGAGCGCAGCAGGAGATTGCTATCGAGTGGGCAAGTCTATCGCCTCTGCAAACAGGGGACCAGCCCCTTGGCAGCACGTCAGCGGACGATTATTATCGCTTACACGTTAATATTCATTAGCATTGTGTAAAGTTTTATGAATTAATAATGTCACGTCGGAAGATCATTTTGCGAATTTTTTAGATAAAAAATTGTAAGGATATGAATTTTTAAATTAAAAATGAAAGAACTATAAAAAATTGCACATACTAAAACAAACCTCCATGCTTTTGAATGCCTACCTACACCAATCATTTACGTACCGGTTACCTACGAAATAAAATAGATTTGGGTTGTAATGACGTCATTTCCTCATATTAACACTTACTCCATCTTTATGAGAGATAGATAGATAGAATACCTACTCTTTATTATGTACACCATATAAATTACGGATATTACATATACTCACGCCTTATTCCCATGGGACTAGGCATAAACTACAGAACGTCATCCGCTACGATTCTTAAATACCTTTTGCTTCATTTACGTTCATAATCATTTTAAAGGGTAACAATGGACGGTTAAAGACTAAATCCAAAATCAACCGTCATCTCAACATTTTTCAAGTGCATCTTCTAACTTACCAGGTACAACTTCCATTACAGATTTCCATGAAGCTGTTACTAATTTATATAAAGTATGAACACAAGTTTATCAAAATAATTTTTCCTAGACTCACCTGATTGTGTTGGTTCTGCTCTGCCATCGCCTTCTCTTTCGCTTGTCTCTTACATTTGTAGCGGTGATTTTGAAACCATATTTTGACCTGCAACAATAATTTTACCTGAAGAAAACAGTAATAAATAACCCATTTGGTTTCGCGACGATTTTTAGTTCCCGATGAGATTCTACCATTGAACATTACATAAGAAAATTGCAACACTTCCGTATTCAAATAACTACCAACATGGCAGGAAAATAAAAATGGCGGCACGTCATTCGTTGCAAACACATTTATTAACGATACGAATAGATTAACTAGCAATATCTGCGTTTAATGACAAGATAGTAGGTATGGAGAAGTCGTAAAAGTTACTACTAAAACCAAGTTCCCTCTGACAATGGTATCTCAACAATGACAAAAACGTAGGTAGTTTTATATTTAACCTACTAACTGCTTGTCTAGAACTTAATGTTGTAACCTGCGCAAGTGCGCAACTATTTGAATTGCATTTGAAATAGTATTGTGGAGTTACGGTTAGGCACGCTTAGGTAAGTATCAACCTACGTTTCTAAAATGTAACATTATAAACACTTTCACAATGTCACATCAAACTCTGACTGGTTGATTTGAGAGTTGTCCCAATGACTTTCAGATTTTTAAACAATTCAAACGACGCAATTATTCAGGGAGCGATAGCAATTAACGCGCTAATTCCATCCCAAACGCGTGACGAGTCAACAGGCGAAGTCAGTGCCTCCCTGAAATTAGCGCTAGGCCGAGCCCGGTCAACACTCCACCTTAATGACGAAAGAATAAACATTCGCTGTTTGCCCCACCGAGCGGCCAGCCTTTGTCTACGCACGCTCCCGACGCAGCGAAATATACACTTTATTTATTATTTATACATCGAGAGCGTTTCCTCGTGTTTATTCTTTGAAATGGATGTGTGCTCCCCCGTACCAAGGACTCCTCCCGTTACGATACCAAACATTAAGTTCTGCGCGCCAAGTTATTGTTGATACATCCGTTATAAAAACAAAATCGTTACATAGTTACTAAATACTGGCCACTAGACAGTTTATTGGTCGTTTTTTTCTGTTTACTCTGTGGTGCTTCGTTGTGGGAACGTTGGCAGCAGTGACGCGCGCTTTTGTGCTGCGTTCAGGAATGATGCTCGCTAGGTTATTTATGGAGGAGGTGAGAGTTAATGAACGGGCCCGACGGCGGGCGTCGCTTATTGCACTCCGACGAGGCTTGGACGCTCTCGTGTGGAGTACTTTCTTTCAATCTCCTTGTGCATAATGCTCGGTGTTGGCTCGCACGCACTCTACGCCCGAGTGCGCCATTCACTTATTTGTTTTACATCTAAACGACTGTTGTTACTCGTCGAGTGATGAGACATTTCGGGTGTGTCCGAGGGCTTTCGTGCTTGAGTTTACACCCACTTAGCTGCCAAGCGTGATGTTTTTCTATTATGCTATGCTAACTATGGACGGGCTACTGGATTCCGTCGCGGTATTTTCTTAATTATTTATATATTCAGTAATTAGAGGTGACATTCTCACGGATTTTTTGACACATAATTTGAAATGTTAACATTAAAAAAAATACGTTCATTAAAACGAAAAAGCGGCCACCCAGTCAGCTGTCATCGTTACAATACAAGTCAATTTTGGCGCCGATGCTTTTCTTTCGTCAGAAATGCGTGGGTGTCGGAATTAAAACCTAACCCTCACGCCATAAGGTTTGGAATGGCGTTTTACCTCATTAGAAATAGTATGGTATATGGATCCCGCGTAGGTGTTCCGTTTCTCTGAACCATGACTCGGAATATCGAGCGACAATTATTATAAATAAAGATGCACTCGTGTTTGTTTAGCTCTTCATTTGCTGCAGTCATTTTTTCCAGCGATGAGTTTGACGTTTTAATATTTGAAACGTTTACTGACAATGGCCCGTATTTGGGCTCAGTTGCGTGCTTGAGAGTGTTGTAAATCAATTCTTAGGATTTTACAGGGAGCAGTAGCTCAAACATTTGACCAGTTTAGAAGTAGGTAAGTGTTTGTATTTTGTTTTTTTTTTTTGCTTTTTATAACATTTGGAGGATTTTCATTCTTATTATTTGAATTATTTGGTATCCCAGAACATTACAGTAGCTACAACAAACGTTGACGAAACTTGGCTGAATCAGAAATACAGAATGGATTGAGACAACAAAATGCTGCTTAGCATAAATAAAAACGACAACATTAATAAATATCTGTTCTGTGAAATACCGTTAGAATTATTAAATAAACGGTCCCATCGTCGATTCATTTAGAAACGTACGGCGTGTCACTGATTTGTCAGTCCCTGCAGCTTTCACAATGGCTGATTGTCGCACATTATTGTATCGAAACCTCTGCATCCGACGGCGCGCTGAGTAAACACGGCTCCGCGCCATGACAGCGCATCAATGAGCTTCATTTATTTAGTAACTTATAAAAATATTGAGCAAAAAAACTCTACGTGCAATCACAAAACTATTTGACAAACGATTTTCAATCTTATTCGGAAGACCAATTTGAAATTCAACGGTAAAAACTGATTTTACAGATGCAAAATGAAGACGGTGGAAAGTACGTGAGTGAATGTTGGTTACAAATAAATTCTTGTGGATAGTGTTTTTTCAGGTGATAGTGAATCTTTTGATTTCAACGTTTATTGTGTACTACTACTATCTTTGCTATCGTCGGACTTGAAATATTCAAGTTTAATTACAATTCTCGGCTTGTCAGGGCAATATTTACCTGACGTTTTCTCGCTGGACTAATGACTTACGATCGTATCGTCAACATATAAAACCTCCAATCTAAGCAATTAAATGAACTGTACATAAGCCTGAAGTATCGTTTAATGTAACTCCGACCCCTACCCGTCGACCGTGACTCGTAGGTAGGTACCGCTAATATTTACACATCAATCCACCAAATTAATATTTGTAAGTTGTATGCTTATTAAAGTTGGTTTAAAATGTTACTTGTCGAGTTTTGACGACTGTGCGTTTAGACAAATATACTTTGATGTTGAGATTTAATAAACATTTTGTATAGGTATACATAATTTTTGTTTATTTTGAGGTTAGAAGAACTAAGGCCGCACTCCAATAGAAAAACATGGTACTTAAAATAGATAGTCATACGTCTCATAACTCATATCAATACATACCTACTTTAGACATAAAACGACAGCAAGAATCTGCCCAATATGACAAAAAAAAGCTTCTGTCCGAATCGGTATCTATAATTTGCGAAATAATCACAAAAAATCCCTTAAGATCCCACGCAAACACCGCAATATTAACAATGGAACATTACAATTCAAATAATGCCCCTTACCTGTGCCACAAAGGGCTGTGTCAGGTGTATCATCCGCTTAAGATACTATTAATCCTTCACAATACCTTACAAAAACCTTGCCATTCATAAAATTTAATCTCAAATATATTGCTTTGTGCGGGCAACCCGAGCGAAAAGCCAGGCAATAATTTTCGCGGTTATTAAACGCGGGAAACGAATCAAAACTTTTTTTCAAATTTGTTTTGACATGTGGGCCGCATTGAGGCCTCGGTCTCTTGGTATAATGATAGCGAGGATAATGATGATGAATGATCGTAGAGTTCCATAGAAGTAGTAAAGTCTTCTAAGGTACACTACAAGAAATTCAGAAAAACAAGAAATACAGCAATCAGAGCCAATTGTGAATAATACAACAATATTTCGAGGCAATGATTACAGATGTTTTTCAGGCAGTTTTCTTAACGATTCGAAAAAACGATCAGCTGAACAATATTGTATCTACCACTATCTATCCTACGTAACCCTGTTTCATTAGCAACTTGGAACCGAATTTTATTTTTACCCAAAAACACGCGCATACTGAACATGTACGGAATTCTAAACCTGAAAACCACTTCATTTAACCAGACAAATTTTTAATAACCGAAATAAGGCAGATGATTCCAGGTCCTTGACAGGAAGCTTATTGAAATCCCACGCCGATTACGGATTTAAAAAAAAACCTCGAGTGGGATTACTGGTGAATTATAAGCTCAGAGGGATTCGCCGACGGCTTTCAATCAGGTTAGGTTAAATAATTATGATGCGAATGTAAATATTATTTCATTGATAATACTTTGGGGTTTTAGGAAAAAAAATCGTTTGGCGAAACCGCAATCTGGTGAAAATGGGTTTTGTAACTTTTTTACTTAGTTTGAATTTAATAGATGAAAAACTTGCAGCTGATATAATTATTTAGTATAAGGATTTAATAGAAATGTTTGTTTGGCTTGAAACCGAAAATGCGAAGGGATATGAACTAGTGATGAAAGTGGACTTCTTTACGGCTTTTTCTCACTGATCAATTATGTGGGAAATCAAAGGTTCATCTTACGTATGACGACTACAACTATCATTGTTATGTTGTTAAGAGTTTATGGGATGCATTTTTACATTATGTAGCAAATCTCATAATTATGAACTTCTTGTTCTTCGCTGACCACCTGGTATACCTAGATGATATAATAAAAAGTAGTACCGAAAAGTGATTTATCATAGTTTTTTATCAATTATTGATCAAGCTATCATATTTCCTCCTGTCCTGTTCTAACTTATTTCTTTGTCGCAGAACAAATGGTCCAAACATTACTACTTCTGTGGTCCCATCAACAGTTGTCTGACACAAACATGATAATTTTTCCGGGGGCTACTTGACATCGGCCAGTGAACGAACATCGCTGACAGGCTATTGTTTCATGAAGCACCATTATCTCATTCCTCTCATTAAACGTGTCGGGCGCCCGCATGCGCGCATCCGCCGGAGACAAGACCATAGAGTTCGTGACCATAGACAATGAGCTGAGGCTTTTGTTTTCAACTTTTTTTGGCAGCTCTCACGGTTTTGATGGTGGTGTTGAAATTTAGACATTTATTATGTGAGATTCTAATTCGTAAGTAAATCAAGGTTATTAGCGGCGTTTTATTAGAACATGATTAGATTACTATAATAATGAATCACATTTTAGAGATTTGCCATGATTGAATTGATTAATAGTCATAAAATGCGTCGTGCGTCAAATAAAAATGGAAAGATGGACTATAAAATGCCCCTGAACCGACATTTAAAACAGAATCAAACCTTCATAAGCAATTTTGAAAAATACAGCATTCATTAAAATAGCCATTAGCATTATTAAATCAAAGTTTATTTGAGACGGGCGAGGCCCCGGTGGCTGTGCGCGCGAACATCGAAATTTACTTAAGTTGAACGAATGCGCCCTCTGTTTGCTTATCGCGAACGTCAAACAGTCGGGATATTGTGGCCGAGTCCGTCTTTATTGCTGGGCTATTTAAATGGCATGAATATGCACGGTTTTAGCATTTTGGTTTCTATAGCTGATGGCTTTGTCGAGTCAGATTTTGAATGAGTGGGCTTAGATTTTAATGCCTGGGCTTACCTGCCGGCTGCTAGGTCCGTAATATATTCAATTTGAGAATACCTATAAGTATAGATTTCGAGATGCTACTTTAATAGCCTAATACTTTAATACTTTAATAGGGTGCTTGTTAGATAAAAATATTGGTAGCTATATTATATTTGGTTGTTCGATAATTTACTAGAAACCTCATGCAGTCGTCAGCCAACTGTGACTAGTAGCGATGCCAATGCGCCAGCCCTCTAAACCAGTATAGCAATTCCCACAAATTCATCATAAATGAAACAAAAAATCCTCGTATCCTACCTATGCCTACTACAAAGACAAAAATATCTGCACAACACTTATATCACGAAACAATATAAGTCCATAAAGATTATCAGGAAATTGTCGGAACTCAATACAGATAATACAGTGCTTAGCGATGGATGCACGCGCCGGGCGTGCGCCTGACAGTGGCTGGGGGCGGCTCGGCTGACCGGACCGGTAGCAGAGGATTTAACTCTAAATGAAATACACATAAACCAACCGAAAAAAAAAATTAAAATACTTATAGACTCGAGAAGCAAAAAAAAATCGAAAAAAACGTTAAAGGTTTATCAAAAGTAATAAGAAATGTTGATAAAGAGGAGGGAGGAACAGGAACTAAAGATTAGGAAAGTAAAAAAAAGTTTGCGAGGGATAATAGACAGCTATGACAGTGCAATACCAACTTAATTACAAGAAACTCGGGAAAATAAAAGGAAAAGAGACAGAAGCACCTATAGATCGTGGCATATTATTGTATATCCAAATGGCAGCATACTTTTAAGTGTTGCCTTCGTTATTATTGCTGATTCTACCATTCTTTATGCTAAGAACGTATCTAGAGTCGATCGCAATCATGCGGATATCAAAATTAAATAATTTAGTTTAGTACCACGTTAGTTATCAAGGCAGTACCTATACATGGAGATATGGTTATATTTAACAATAATAGGCTAAAGGCTTTGCCAGATTCGGAAATATTAGCATAATTGCGTCTTGCCTGTCTAGTACCATTTTGTATTATTAATTCAGTTAAATAAAGTAGATGCCTACGCAATTAACTTGTTCGGGCTCGTGTATACAAAATGGACATATTAACAATCCGCAAAATATTTCACCAAATATTAACACAAAAAAAACGTCATCGCCATTATTAATATAACTGTCAACGACACGCGCCCTATTTCCCACATTCGTTTACAAAATTCAAATCCTTTACAACAATGCGTCGATAATCTCTGGCCGTGTCGATATAAATTTCATAAACTCGACGAACGCGACCCCACAATGGTTTAGGTCCATGAATAATCTCCATTTTGACGGTGTCAGCAGCAGTCGTTTGGCGCCAAAACAAACGTCAACCGGGCACAATGGCGACGCGCGTTAAGCCGAAGATAATGCGTTGTTATTATAATTGGGCCGTGTAGTTCGTATTGTTAGAGCGTGCAGGTTAATTACGTTATTGATTGCAGCTACTTGCACGATTGTGCGTGAATTTGGATTACAGTGGGAGCATTGGGAAATGCTATAGGCCGTTAAGACAATGACAAACTATAGATGAACTGGAAGACATACATTGTAAAAAGTTTTTTTACCCAGCACCGAAGATACAAAATATTGTCTAGTGGCCAGAGTCATAAATAGACATTGGCTAAAACTGAAAACGACAGAATTAGCTAGATTTACCCAGCTTGTTGCAAAATTTTCCCCTGATTATCGTGGAAATCTAACTTCTGAAGCCTCTTACAAGAAACAAGCTTTTACTACGAAACCCTTACACACTACCCAAAGACAAATTAGCTCTACAAAACACCCATTACGTAACACAATCAGCTTCAATTGATAACTACAACCCCTAAACCACTGCTCAAACGACAGCTAACCCTCAAACCGACACCAGCCGCAGGGCAACACGCGAATCGTAGGCGTTTTCTGTAATTGACTCCGTCGGTCATCGCCGGAGGCGTTTCTGAGCGGTTATAGCCTGATTTACGACCGCTTGTTGCTGGCACAGCGTGACGCCCATGCAGAACGCTATTGATACGTGTAGCTTGTAAGTCATGTCTGCTTGTGGTCACGGGAAATTATGAGATTTGGGCGTGATTTTTTTTAGGGTTGGCTCTGAGAAAAATTCATAGATATGGAGCATCTAGTTGTTATGAGTTAAAGTCCTTGTTGAAGGTGTCATGGAAAAATTCAAACGATTGTCTATAGTTTTCATGGGAAAGTTGAAGGGTTAGGAAATCTGGTTATTAGATTGGGGTGAATTATTCATTCATTTGTATTGTCTTTTTGAGTATGAAGACGAGAAAGGGGTCGGGGACAAGTAGAGAAATATATGATTTAAGACGCCTTTCGAAACTACACGACGATGATCAAATTGTTAAAATAGGTACTTATCTGAACTTCGTCAACTCAGAATTCTTTAATGATTATAAATTACTAGCCATTTACATCGAGTTGGCCGTCATCGACCGTTAAAAACGACGGCACAATTACTAATGTGGTAATTTTTTTTTTACTGTAATTTTTTTTTAATTATAAAAAAAAAATACATTGTGTGATATTTAAGCTTCAAATAGTAATAATAAGTTAAAAGATACATTTATTTCCTCAAACGTGCATGCAGGACAAGCAGGAATAATTATGATTGTTAATAATTTTGGTACTGAAGTCAATAACATTAATTTACCTTGAATTTAGCAAACATTCATAAATTATAAATTAATGTCAACAGTAAATAAAAATAATTCATAAAATCTATGTCAAAATAAATGTTTCCGTCAGAAATTCCTTAATATTAAATTAGACCTTGTCGGTTAGAAGTAACTTTAATTGTTTCTTCAATTGTACAGTCAGACTAAGTGAATCATGACCCACTTTGACGATGAATTGTTTGAAACCGTCAAAATAACAAAGATGGCAGATGACAAGTTCGTTACCAAGGAAATGTATGTTTACGCGAATGTCGACCTGATTGTATTTGAATTTCTCTAATTTTCGTAAAATATGATGACACTTTACTAGCTGAAGCATACTCAATTCATATCATATCAGAATCATATTTGGAAAAAAAAAACAATAAACAGTAACTCGTTAAAACTGACGCTACAATGGGCGATCTAACTAATGCTTCAAAACGCTTTGGTACTGCAAGTGCGCTCACAACTATTAGTTCGCTTTGTGAATCGCAACGAATTTCTAACTTTGACCATTTGTGTTGTGAATGTTGATTTGCTACGCTATTGAAACCAATATACAACCATAGTTAGACCATAGTCTAAGCCGAGAACAGTTAATTTGTAAATAGCTCCATATTGTTTTGTCTAAATTGTTTTTTTTAAATAATCTACCACACGAATTTGATTGTTTTCATCTGGCAAGCTAAGACAGCTCGTTAACGTCATGACGTCACCGCATTAGTGCTTCAAATGCTTTGATTCACAAGTGCTACGGTACGAATTTTCCTTGTTTGTTACATTTTAAGTACCGTCTTTGAATTTGGGGATGAGTAGGTACATGTGGTGGGGACGGCTGTTTTTATTTTGTTGCTGATTATTTTCATATTTTTGTGTCCAATCAAAAACGAGATGCTTCAAGACCGTAAAGACGAAATAATGATTTTGAAAATTTTCTCTTTTAGAATTTCATTTTTTTCTCACAACGATTGAAGGAAAAGTGGGCGACAACACTAGACAGTTACTGGGAAACACGATACCTCTAGGTAGGACTGGTTGTCGACGGAGGAGTCTCGGTATATAAGATCTAACTGTTTAATTACTTACATAATTTCTTAGGAATCGACAAAATATTAACTTTTTGCTAGAGCCTGTAATGGTGTTTGACTTACCTGCGTTGGTGTTAGGTGTATGAGTGAAGCCAGGTGTTCCCTCTCCGGTGCCGACAGATACTTCTGTTGCTTGAACCGCCTCTCCAATTCGTATACCTGCACAAATGGAGTCTGGTTAGACCTCTCTTCATACAAATCTTAAAGTTTTTAATTTGAAAATATTACGTGACTTATTGTGTTTAAAATTCTTAATTGACAATACTGTTGTCAAGGATATTATAACCGACTAGAGGCCCGGACATGATGCCAGACATGAACGCGAGACATGAACGTATCAAAATATCATAGAGATATAATTTAGGACAATATATCTCTATGCAAAATATCGTCTGTTCAGCGGACACAAAATGACAATTGATCGCAATGGGTTTCATTTTGACATTTTCACCCACGTTCATGTCAGTTATTTACGTTGGGCAGACAAAATCTTATGACATTTTTTTTTTTTGCCCTTATCACAATTTGTACCCTTACCCAGACAATAATACAGAATAAAGTATAACAAGTACTAAGTTAATATATTATATTATGTGCGAAACGAATACCTATTTTCAATTTTAAAATCGTTCGAATTTACGTTACGTTGACTCCACTATTAACTATTAAATTAGTATCTAACTAGATTTTTATATTTATATACGTTTGTATAACAGGTTCTATCGTAAGTGTAACACATAAGATGTACCGTCGGGAACCACGCAAGCCTGCTCAAATCTCATTAAACAATGCAACGTCAAAGCCTTTGGCAAACTGTATGTAGGCACTATGTAACCTCTCTGTTAAATTAATTCTAATCTATCAAAAGAAATCCTTCAGTTAGACCAATCACACATATTCGAAATCCCTTTAACCTCAATCAAATCCAACTTTTAGCCAACCTAACCTCACCCCCACTCACACACACACCCTATGCACATAAAAATATAAACACTAACACACCCCCACATTTACACACACATACAGAGCAACATTGGAATCAAACTGCAACCGGAAAATTCCGTGGAAATAGAATTAATTACATGGTTGATAGCTGGTGGTATGCTACGAGGGCGGGGCGGAGCGGGCGGCGGCGGCATGGGCGGGCGGGATGGGCGCCGCCCTCATACGCTCACGCAATTTCGGCTTTAGACTTTAGTTAGCTTTTGAATGTTATGTTGCTCGTTTGATTTAATAAGATTTTAGGCGTAATGTTACATTTAAATGTAGGTATTGCAAATTAATGCATCATTTCAGGTTTTGGTAATTTCATAGAATGCACAACGGGTACCTAATTTTGCTCTTTAAGGCTCTTGACAGTTTATACCTAGTAATATAGAACGACTTTAATGTCGCCATCATAGTCTATCTATAGGTACCCAAATAAGAATACCACCTCAGTAATAGGTAACTACACACATTAGTAATAGGTAACTACTTTGGATTATTATTGCAAAGAATATTTCAGGACGTGTTTCTAACTTTTAACCGAATTTGACAGTAAATTGTTCAAAAATTGTATCGTATCTTGCACGCGTTTTCAATTTCCATTCTATAACAAAGTATTCTATTTCTGAGCAACTCCCACTCTGTTATTTCCTATGCTTTGGGAGTTATTATTATCTACAGCATTACCATCACTCTTATGCAATACTATTTACTATAGCGAACCGCGACCGTTTATATTACTTGACAAAACGTCGAGTTTTCTATAATATAGGATGTACTAAGGTTAATAGGTATTAATGCTTAAAACCGTGTGTTTGCACTGGCGAAACATGTTGAAATCTCTATTTCTGTCAATGTTCCATACAATTTTTGACAGGAACTAGAGATTTCAACATGTTTTGTCTTGAATGTTTCGCCAGTGCAAACGCACGGTTAGATATACATATAAACCTTCCTGAATAAATTCTCTTAATGATGGTGAAAACTGAACCAAACACTTGCGTAGATTAGAAGAATAACGAACAGGCAGACACAACAATCGGCTTTCATTTATAATACTCATGTGAGGTCACAGCGTTGCAAAATCACAGCTCGATTTAAAACTCCACGGATCTTTTGTTATCAATCGTTGCGACAGCGATTTCGTGTCGACAGTTGACCCGACACAGTCGCGGTCACCATGGTACCGCCTCGATATGAAACCGGTCATGCTACAATTCACCCTCGTAAAGCGGGCTGTTCACTGTGCGTGCGACTGCGATTTTAATTCGTGTCACACTTGTTGTTCAGTACCTATATCTACAATTGAAGCTATGATACTTTGTCGTGCTTTTACAATATATGATTAGAAATATTTCAATTTTGGGGTTTACGCCATTTATTATAGGTAGAGATCATGTAATTTAACATTGCACGTCCCTACACTGCTTGTTACACGCATTTCAAATGTTTGTTTAGTTTTATAAGAGGGGCGTGCAGTTTTAAATTAGACGATCCCTATCTACTTACTCCTTGCAGTAGTAAAGCCCTAGTCACAAGGGATGCTTATAGTTGACAGCCAGCCAGCTAGTTGATTTAATCGATATTACTTATTAACTTTTTTAATCTTACTAAAACTTCACATTAATTATTTTTCCAGTTCAACCGAATTGTCGATCACCAGTCGCACAGTGAATGAGATTCCTTCCATCGCGAATTAAAGCAGGTAAAGTCCCCCAGTGCGTATTTATTTGTAAAATGATCGGCAAATAAGGCTCCCCCTGCGAGGGTCGACGATCCAAATACCGGAGGCTTTGCAGCACAACCGGTACCACAACCTTAGGTACTGTAGGTAACGTGCCCATTTTTGGTAAATGTAATTCAGATAAAATATCCGACGGTGAAAGGTAATGCGAGAGAAGCCTACCTCCTACCATGCAAGACAAGCCTACAGTTCGATTCAAACTTAATGGCGGCTCGGAACATGAGGCGAGTAATAACAATTTCGTGTGTCAGCGGGTGTGAGGGGTGGGGTAGCAGCGAAAAGCTAACTTCCGAGCCGCCATTAAGCTTTAATCGAACTGTACCTCATACCATGAGCCATCAGCTGAGATACTCCGAAAACAATGGTTGCTTTAAGATCTAAGTAGGTTATAGATATTGCGACCGCTAAGCGTTGGGTCCTGGGTTCGATTGCCTGGTCGGGCAAAGTGTTACTTATATCTATTGAATTTCTCAGTAACAGCCCGGAGGTGGTGTTTGGAAGTCGGTAAGCACGTCCTGCGCCTAATCTCTCCCGGGTCGTGTCACATAGGACTATGAGAGTAAAAGAACAGAGAGTGCACGTGCGTTTGCGCGCACACTTTTGCACTTTAAATAATCTCCTGCGAACTTGGCTATGCTCCACTGACATTGGCCGTCGTGACCGAAATACGGTAGGATGGATATTATTATTTGATAGTTTCACTCACCTGTGCCTGAGTAAACAGGACTCTTCTCTTCCGCCTCTGCGCGAGAGGGAATTGCATTGGCTTGGAGTCAGGGCCAGCGCAGGCGGCCAGGCCCCCCATATTGTTGACGTGGCCCATCCCGCCGCCCGTCGACGTCATTAGCCTGGAAACTAAAGCAGCCGCTCAGATACGCACACTTGGATCAACTAAGCTAAATTATAGAGTACAAGCTGTGTGCCCGATGGGTAGGAGCCAAGGAGCCATAGGATGAGGACAAACTTTCATCGCCTCTTCAGGAGCCGAATTTTCGAAAATCTTTCTGCTCACTTTCGAGCTTCGTAGGCCCAGCATTATAGGATGTGCGGTGTCTGTCAGTGAATTAATGAATTTATGATTTTTATACCTAAGCAGATTTTTACAAAGAATCATCAAAATAAATTCATAATTGCCGGAGTAATCGCGAAACAAATACACAAAATAAAACTTAGAGTCAAATTGAGAACCTCCTTATTTTTGAAGTCAGTAAAAAATGAAAAACATTTTTGAATTTCGAGTTTAAGATAGGTAAACAAATCAAAGCATTTGTTGAATGTGTCACAGGTTATTTAACCCCCGACGGAAAAAGAGGGGTGTTATAAGTTTAATGTGTGTATCTGTGTGTCTGTCTGCGCTATCGTAGCTGCCAAACGGCTGAACCGATTTTGATATTTTTGGTTTTGTTTGAAAGGTGACTTGATCGACAGAGTACATAGCTATTTAAAAAAATCGTTTATTAGATGCTTTGTTTTTGTCAGGGGTTTTTTAATTTAATTTAACTTGTTTTCTGATTCATTTTCATCAGATACTTTTGGAACTAGACTAAAGATACAATTAAATACGGAGTATACATGATTAAATCTTGCAGTTCACGAAAGCGCGTCAGTCATTGCAATTAAAACAATGACATAAAAGTCTATTGGTATTCCCAGTAGGTATTTTATAGGCCCTAAGTACTATAATATTTAATCATTATAAGTATTCCTGATTATCCTTTTATAAGATTAGTGAGCAATTAACAAGTATTAATTAGGTTTTTAACTTTAAAAGCTAAGTTGAGTTAGCATTGAATTTTCACCAGATTTCCTTAATGGAGGTCGCTTTTTGAACTGAAAGCGTTTGTCTTTAGCCAACTTTAATATTCATTAAATCTTTGGTATTAATTAGTTGATTAGCTCTGCCGAGGTTAGATTAAAAAGGTTTTCTATTTTCCGTATTATTTGTACTGTAAGTTAGTGCAATATAAAACTTATTTGGAGTAACTTTTATAGTCTGAGTTAAAACGTAAAGATTTATTAAAATCGGTAAAAACTTAAGCCTTTCAGCAGTAGTTTGTTCCTCCTAGTTGCTGCCATGGACCAACAAACCTAACAGTAGGTACATTTATAGGTCACATTAACAATTACAGTAGCAGCTAGTGTAGGTTCTGTTTCACGAGTACTAAGTAATATTCATAAAGCTCATAATTTAAAATATGTTCGCAATATTTATAACGAAACAACTGCATCACTTTAATCACATTTTTATCCATCCTTGCAAATTATAAAAGGGGAGTAGCGGGAAAATAAAAATTAATACTTTCTCGCGGTAGAAATTAATCTCTTAGCGCTGGCAACATTTAAGCTGGCGCCCGCCATTTTCCTAATGACACTAGACGTGGTTTCCCGCGCTACTAGCTTTGCAACGTATTTTAGTCACTTTGAGAATATACAATTATGTTTAAAAATGTGTTTAACATTTATTACAAGCTTTTAATTTAATCTTTTATTTAACTTCATGAAAAATGTCCACTAAAATGTGCAAATGAGTGATGTAAGAGGCGAATATTCTGTGTATAAATTAATATCATTTGAGTGACACTAAACGCCCCCAAGCGTAATAATAATAAAACCTCTATTGTGTCTCGTTCAGTGCCCTTCGACCGAATGTGTAAAACAGTTGCGCTGCAAATTCAACACTACCCTGTATCATCATCTTTGTTTTCTATTATCTGTCACTTCATTGCGTGTGGCGTATTTACCGGCTAGCTTACCGAGAATATTTTGTAGGAGATTGAGCTCGAAGCTATTGTTCAACAGCGGCATGTAAGTCGTGGTTCGTAATACTGAATCGGTACATTTTTCATGTGTTACTTCAAGACACAACCACACTGTACTATTCTAGTCTAAATAATAAATCACAAGACTACAAAGGGACAGTGGCCAAAACAAATGATTGCGACCATCCGCCATCATGACAATTGGCTGTCTAATCGCGTAGGCCGACGACCTTTAAAACACGGAACTGTGTTCAATAGAATAATGACAAGACTACAAAACACTTAAAACTTTAGAACAGCCTTTCGGAAACTGTAGTACCTATATGAACTTTTGAAATTAAAAACTGGCGCGGTGCCGACGATATCATAGACTTGTACGGAAATCCTATACAATGCGAGATCAGCTTATACTGGAAATTTACAGCTTGATATGTAGCCATGTGAAACTATCACGCAGGTTTGAGAGACAGAAACAACGCTCTAAAAAACCTAACTTTTATTTTTTTGGAAAATTTGGATCTTGTAGAGCTTATTATCGAAACTAATGTCGTATGCATTGTAGGAGAGTGCTGATTAGTCAAGTATTGGAGCTGTTGCATAAGTGGTAAGATGAATATTTTTGCTTATGTGCCTCTTTGGTTGACTGCCTACGTACTTAATTGAAGCTACAAATATAATTACAATTCTATCACCAACAAAGGCTCGTAGACAGCGTTCGCTAAGGTCGGCACATCAGCATTTTGGCAGCAATACCCAGCACATTACACACGCCGAATCCGCTGCTATTTACACAACACTCGACGAAAAGGGTCTTTCAATAAAATATTGCTCCCCATTCTGTCTTACTCTATTGTGCGTGTGTGGCTGTATTGTGTGATATCTTTGCCTCGTCGATGAAATTGGTGCAAGCTGGGAGTTTTTGGGTTCTGTTCGTTATTTTATTAAAGTAAGTTTAACGATGTTCAAAATATTATAGATAATGTAATGTAAAAAAAATACTGAAGTATGTCAGTTTAATTCTATAAGAATTCTTTAATTAGAAATGATAGTGCTTTATTATTAGTTAGCACAGATACTGGAAAAGTTGTTTTAGTTTTTCTACGGTACCCCAAATAACTCCTAGTAGGTACCCGCTCAATTCAAACCTCCTTTGTGTTGTCAATAGACCACGGGACATTTTGTTATCAGTGGATCTCTGAGTTTAATTGAAACGTAGCGCTATTTCCATGGCGGATGAATGGGCGCATTTTTAGATTCCAATTGAATCGTTAAATGACACGTAAGGGGGTTGTTTACAAACATTACTGAATAGCTTTCGAAGATTCTTCAATGCGATCTTGATTTTATTTTAATTGATGCAATCTGTACGGCGTTTTTTTTGTTTTTTGCAGTGAAAACAGACTAGGGGTTATTCAAATACTATTATTTTCTTAACAACGAAATTTCTTCTTCGTTTTACTTCTCAGTTCTTAATTTTATTCTATGCCTTGCTATTTAGATACCTTCTTGCAATTTTATGTGGGAAATAATGAATCTTCAGAAGTTACGCCGCACCAAAGTGCAAAGCAGACCTTAAAATTTCCAAAAAATACATCGACACTCATATTCCCGTGTGTGACAGGGGTCGGACAGAGATGTGCATATATTTTGACAACAAATACGTCGGTAATTGAACCGGGGGCTGGCCACGACGAGGGACGCTAGGGCGTCAAAATATGTCGTCGTAAATGGAACCATTTTCACGGCCGACCAGTTTCGGTGTTGCTATTAAAATTATTATTTTTAATGGTAGAAAATGTTTGATAAGAATGCATCTGACCTAGCAAGATTTTGCGGCATCCTAATTAAATGGTAATTTTGAAGAAGGAATTATAGTCTGTAACGATGAGGAAACCCAGTTTATAAAAGTTGTCATAATTATAAAGATTTTTTTTTTTTTCAATCTCCCTTCAAAAACCGGCCAATTTTATGAAGATTGTATCAATAGTATACTTAGTTTCATCTCACAAGATCAAACACCCTACCAAACGAACCCAAACCATTACGCACCCATTGCCCCCAATTATCATTCTACCCGTAGTTCTACCCGCACAGAAAGTCGGAAGAAAAATAAATAGTTGCACGAAACGGACACTTGGCTTTAACGCGTGCATTTGATGACACGATTGGCGTGAAATTGGCCCGAACTGGGAGCTGGGGGCTGGGAACTGGGGTCCGGCTCGAGGGGGCAAGCAGGCGTGCGTCTGACGGCCGCTGACCGCAAGTAATTACCAACTAGACAATGCTAGTTGAAAATTCACCAAAGTTTTAATGGCCACCCGCTTTATGTGAAGTTATTATTGCTTTTGAGTTTGCGATTATTTCGGAGGTGATTTCGGTGAATACCTTATTGTTTTGTTTTCTATTGTTAGTTTCTTTGGTTAATGATGCCTTGGATTTATTCGTAAATAACTACTAGTTGCGATTTTTTATTTCACAATCACAATTACCTATTATTGCTTGGCATCTGCTTATACTTTGCTACCGTTTCATAACATTCGTCTTTAACATGCTTCATTGAAAGATTTGCTAAAACTTTTCCCCATTTTCCAAGGGGTTCCTTGCTTTAGTTACCACAAGCCAACAGTTTGATCGCTATGATTATTATTTACAGATCTCATGGACATTGGACCCACTACAAGATCCCCTTTTTTAAAACGCCATACTCCATATTTATATTGGCCATACTGCCCTTTTCCAGGAATATTTACAACATTTCTTGCCATCCCCTAAATGTGCTCTACAAAAATACCTCCGTTATCAACGTGGAAATTAATGAAAAATTACAGATAATGTCTAATTTCACCATTTCAGCAGAGAAAACAGAGGCAAAGAGAGTTACCGAGAAGAAAGTGCATTAATAGGGAATATGCATGTATTTTTTTAATATTTTTATTCGATAGTTTACATCGTCAAATAATAGTAAAAAAAAATTCGACGGCACAAAAGCAATTTAAAGTAGTTAAAAAAATGTTTAAAAATGTCCAACCGATCCGGGCTATTTAAACGCCCTCCATTTGGCGCGCTTGGTGTGGTGACGTCACAGTCCGTAAAAACAGACAAGCAACTGTCAAGTCAACGTCAAACACTCCTTTTTCTATGAGCGTTTGACATTGACTTGACACTTGTTGATTGACTTGACATTGACATTTTGATTGTTATATCGGATTGTTACGTCACATCCGCTCTTAGCCTTTTCAAGTAATTGAATTACCCACAGTTTTTTTGGACTTTAAAAAAATTAATTTCTCGCTCAAAAAGAAGTTTTATTCAAAAATATTGATGGAGGCATAATTCTGAAGTAACATAGTTTATAAAAAAAAATATTTGACCCATATTTGAATCACATGCATATTCCCTATTGGCCAACTGTAGGAAAAAGCGAAATACATAGAGACAAGCCTGCAGCTACATATATAGAGTAAGAAATCGACTTTGATGAGTGCTCAATAAAGTTTTGTTCGGATGGATGAACAAATCGTTCCATTCCATATCAATATCTATTCTTGACTTTGTCTCCACATCCGCTTCATCAGCTGAGGCAGCATGAATTACATAAATATTACAAGAGTTTACTTTTCCACTAGCCATGACAAATTGACCTTTTCGTCTTCGAATACATTAGGTAACACCTTCTTATTAGTACATATGACATTTTTGTTTGTTGATCTTAAATGTTTGTCTTCAAGCTACCTTCAAACTCGAGTATATACCTAACAAGTATGCGTTATGTAAGCGAGTGAAACGGTTAGTGTGTGACAAGCAACAGAATTTGATTTTTCTATATTGATTAGGAAAATGATGAATTAAATTATAGATCTGTAGAAGAGAGTCAGTAGAACAATAAATTATTTTATTAGTTTGTGGGTGATGTTTTTTTTAGAATTGAATATTTCTTGCATGTTGTTCAAATCAGAGGTAAGATTCGCCTTTAATACAAATCTGAATGAGATAATAAAAGTGATGATATTGAACATATGAACGCAAATAGTGCTTGAGATTTCTTTAAAGAATAAAGCATTGTTAAGAAAATTAAGGATCCTCCTTGCCTAATACAAACATTTAAGCCTGACAATACAAATAAGAATTAAACGTAAAAACAAGGAATCTCAATATTGATTAGATGAATCACAATAATCATGATGTTTACTGAAGCACTAAGAATTCAAATCGGCGTACAGTGCGTACATAATGAGTTCGGACGTGGTCGGGCCACTTCGGCTACCGTCGACAACATTCGGCCCGTGCGCCCGCGTCACGGTTGGGTCAATATTTGCTGACAACTAATGGATTTTGCGAACGAGGGTTCGTGTGTGTGAATTTGAAAGTAAAATTGAGAGATGTGTGTTATAGGTTGGATTTATTTTTGGTGCCAATTCTAGGAATTTCTAGCTAAATAATGCTAATAAATAATGCTATATGCTATGCTGCGTTTATTCAAATAAATACTATAACGTGACCCCCAATGAACTTAGTGTGAACTTGAAATCAATTCAAATAGAATCTTTGTTTTTATGGTAAATGTACTTATTAATTTAATAAAATTATCAAAATTCTATAGACCGGTAATTTCACACACGCGGTGATATGTTTGAGTTGGGTTTAAAGCATAACAAAATCGTCCAGATGGACCAAAAATAATCCATCATTAAAACACTCATAATCCACATAAACTGTCTCTATCAGTTCATAATAATCGCATTAAAATTCGCCATACGTACGCATCAGATCGCCCCCTTATAGAAAATGTTGCCAACGCTGTATAAACGCGAGCAAATTGTGCGTGGATAAACATTGACAATAATAGAAGCATTGTTGCAACCCCAACCGGGTGTGCTGTTAAAATAGAGAAGATCTAATCGCGGGCGGCCGATCGGAAAATGAGGCAGATTGGTATTAGATACTTTTTAGTTGGGTTTCATTTATTGCCTGAGGAAAAAAAATGGTAGTTTGGTAGATTTTGTATACCTCCAACTGTCACTTACGACAATAGAATTTTAACTGTTATTGGCCTTTTAAAGGCCAATCAACAGTTGAGGGTCGTTTAATGATCCGGTTTGATGTTTGCTTAACTTTACGCCCAATTGGGCAAAGTGGGGTTAGACAATCCGTCGCTAATCATTGTGGTAAATTTTAAACATGTTTATGTTTGTACAGAGATTCTGGGCACGCGTTCATAATTTATTAGAAATAATTAGGAAAGTATTACGAAAGCCCATCTAAATAAATAATGAAGGCAGATGTGTTATCCATACATACTATAAATTAAATTCAGTTTTCGTGTGGTAAGTGTATATTAGGTACGTTAATATTAAAGTTACATATATCTAAGAAATGTCGATGTTTTGTCAAGTCGTAAAAACTGTGCGAACTAGGAGCGGGGCGCTAGTTATTATTAAACCGGTACTTTAGTAGTCTCTCTGTACTTAGGTAACAATATTGAAGTAGGTCGACAGTCAAGGAAAAGTAATCTTTTGTAAAACTAACGAATCCGCAAGTAAACTCACAGACTGACCCAACAATATTACCATCTCATCTCCTGTCCAGTAAAAACGGTACCGTCGCCATTTCTAAAAGTAAACAAACCAACAAAGATGGCGGGAAATGAAATAGCAAACATTTCCGCGGCTATTTCCCTCAGTGTTGCCACACTAAGGAAGATAAACTGCGGCCGGCTGGCGGTGACGCGGCCACTCGGCCCGCATTAGGCGCGCCTGCATGGAAACTAAGTGTGTCACACACTTATTTTTTCCCCGCGGCAATTTTAATTTACCGCTGACCGTGGGTGCTGGGTACGTTTGATGTGTCGCAACACTTGAAAAATGCTGCGGATCGAGCGGTTGAAAATTGTGTGAATTTTTTTTCCACTTTGGCACTAGCGTTTGATAGAGCGGCAGAGAGAATTTTTTTTATTACCTATATAAAGGGCTTGAAAAAAATAAAAGACTGACTTTAAAAAAATAAATATTTTGTTTTTTTCGAGAATAGTATTAAACAAGATCAAAGTAAGTAGCTACATAAATAATGTTTACTTATAATTTAGCAAAGACATATAAAACGAAATCTTTCTGAAATTCTAACGAAATACTTCAACTCTACTCTACACGTTGAATAAATATTTTTAGTACAAGTATTTGAGGTACTCGTTAATATGTACACACGCAAGTTACTGTATTTATCCGACATTTACAAACTACCTTTCACACTAAGCAAGAACACAAGTATCGAACACCAATTACCATATTCATTACCATATACTAAAATAATTTCTCCTGACTCGGCTGGAGCCTTCGAATGCACCGACATCACGCTATTTGCGGACGTGAGGCCTCATGTTTACTCAGTCAAGACTCTAGTGGTGGGCAAATATGGGCCCGATCAAATGGAATTGCTTATTTTGTCTGTCTACACAGCTCCCTAGTACAACAGGTACAGGCGGGCGACAGGCGTGCCTCAGGGCTCGCTCCTCGGACCACTTTAGTTATCTTTTTTTTCAATAATTCGGTGGGTATTCGAAATGTTTTTTGTCCGTTGGACATCACTCTACAGTTTACCGTTTTAATCTCTGCTCAAAGATACTCGTATGTGCGGAAGCGTGATGTATTATTGTGTTAAATTATTTGTAAATTTTGTTGAACGAGTTGTTGGTTTTGTTTCGATAGTATTGTTTTTTTCTGTTATGAGAGATAATAAGCTTTATTGTATTCAGAGCTTTGTAGTTATTGCTCGGCAGAGAAGAGCACACTAATGTGACTTAGTGCCACTGTTTGATATTCTTTGTCGGTAGATGAAATTACTCAGCTGTAACCATTTACATAGTACACCTATGTAAATGGTTACAGCTAATGAAAAACAAAAAAATACAAACTAATGAAAATACAAATGAATTGCGTGACACATTCAATTTATGAAGCCAAAGCTCTAAAAAAGGTAAAAGTACAAAATTATTTATTGATATTACATAATTGCCATACCTATATCAGCAAATTTATATATCTCTCGGAAACTAAAAAAAAAAAAATAGTATCAATGGCCAATTAGTCTTACAGTTTATTGAACGGTTTATTTCCCGCGTCTATAAATAGATCGGCGCCATCTTTGTACCTATTCTATTGTCTATGAGTACGCTCAATTATTTCAGTGAACACATTGTGAAGGTCCGTTAAAATCTTTTGTGCTTTTTATTTTCAGCTATGTAAGTAGCTTGAATTTTTATTTAAAATGTCTTACCTACAATATCTAAATATCAATTGAGTGTATAAAAATTTTAATCACGCTAACTGTAATCCTTCAAAAGATTATGTTTTATAAAGTTATGCCTAAAACAATAAAAATATCAGTAGTTACTCGAGTATTAATAATAATAAAAACCTTTTTCATAGTTAAACAACAACACACAGTATTTGTATTTAACCATTTCTATGAATTTTACATAGAAAAACATCGTGGAAGGAAACCTGGGCTTATAGTACATACATAGTTAATATAAGTCCGAAATCAATGACGATCAATGCTCGTGCCTTCTCTGTATCAGAAGAGGCCTCTGCCCTGCAGTGGGACAATAAGGCTGGTATTATTATTTATATTCAATTTGGTTTCTTTGCCTTCCCTATCTCCAAGTAACTCTACAACAAACAGTAAGTCTGTACTATTTATACTTTCTCTCATCAACTACTGGCTTTTCCACAGAGTTTAGATTAAATTACCGATTGTCTTTGCTCCGTATTGTCTACCGTTTGACTTCAAGTGGTGTCTCGTTGCGGTCACCGTCAACTTAGAGTGACGGCGATAGTTTTAGAATTAGTTTTGGGAAACGCCTAGTTCTCTCTTCTCGATACATCTCCAAATGATTGAAGATTATCAATTTTATGCTATTTTAAAATAATATGTCCACTAATAAGATTGATTGCTGCTATTTTTGTCAACCAGTCATTGGTGACATGGAATTTGGCAGCAGATACCTACTATAAATTTAATCAAGATAGATAGAGAGATGATCAATCAATCAAGGGAGAGAGATGATACAATATGCTTTAATCTACACCAAAATTTAACCAAGCTAATTTACATTATAACCATAAGCTACAAGCTCTATTTTATGTATGATATTGAAAACACACCCCTAAAACACTATTAAAATTTCACTCATCGCAACAATCTGTCTGTTGAATCTAAAAATATTATTCTGTTTCAATATAATTGCCTTGCACACCATCGAGTTGCAGTAATTGCCAATAAAACAAACAAGACGTATGTAATACTTACATAGAGCAACTGACTTGGTTAGTTTATATACCGTCGCCATTACTCTGTCAACGTTAGCACTGATTTATTTAATACAAAAAAATGTATGTAAATATTTTACTTCAAGCTCTAACAGACACGCTGGAAGCTAATACATGGCTAAATTCGACTGATTTTAGAGATTCAATAAAATTGCAAATGACGCCTGCCGTATGACTCTCGGTAGCAGTAGTATAGTTCATATTCACGTTGATTTAACAAAATACACGTTCTAAGTTCTAACCGCAGTAGCACCAAAACAATGACTGGTACCACTTACGCAAGACGCCCCTTATTATGAAAACCAATCTTAATCAAGTACCTGATTCTTAGAAAAACATTAAAATGAATAAAATACGACTTTATAATCTACATAACCGTTAACAAACAAGCCACGGGCCACGATCCCGAGAAACAGTGAGATTCTGAGGAAGAGGTAGTAAACAAATGGTAGTAATATAAATAAGAGTCTGTGTACATCATGACCATACTCTATGCACCTGCGCCATCGTAAGCGCTCCCGTTGCTATATCGAATTACCAGTGAGCCATAGATTATTATAGACATGTGGTTGTCTGGTTAATTCTTGGACTTAGCACGCGGCTAAATAATATAAGCATGAATGTAATGACAAGCTAGGAATTATCAGAAACCAACTAACTTTCCTCGTACTATGACATTCTACAATGGATTATAAAGAGTAAATAGTACTTACATAGTTGTTGGTATATTCAAAATACCTGAACGCATTTACCATTCTCGTTAAATCTTTCATTCCGTAGGTACTACTGAAAAACTGAAAACAAATTCTTTAAAAAATATAATTGCCAACGGAGTACCTTCATGCACAACTGCACATGAAACTGATTCTAGTTTAATAAATCAATATCAGAATATTCAGAATAGTGTTTTCGAAAGTCATTCTAATAAAAAGAGACAGGCCACAAGTCGGTCATGAAGACCAAATAATCAAACTCAATCAACAACGTGTTGTATTGAAGTAAAAAGTACCTATTCGAATGCATCGACGCCTCTGTCTCAAATGATGGTTGATCTAGGGCTAAGATGGTGGCTTGGTAGCCGAGCACGTAGTTCGGTTTTTTTTGTCACCGCGTCGGTTAATGGTGTTTGCTGTGTAAACTCGCAATCTGAGACAGTTTTATTTTGGTAATCAAGAGGCTAAGGAGTTAGAAATTAGAGATCGTTAAACACGAAGGTTTGATGGTATTTTACTTGTACCTATACTTATTTATTTAAGGTCTCAACTAGATTGCAGTATTATAGATAACAATATTCAATACATACATACCTAAACAAAAACGTCATTGCTAAAGATAAAGAAGAAGTGATTCCAAAAAATGCACAATACATAATTGTAGATCTATGATGCAATCTAGGAAGCGTTGTTTTCCAAAAAAATATTTTTTTGAGGCATTATGTCAAATAAGCATAGACAAACGTTTAAGGTTCCAGGAAAGAAAGCGTGTTTTTTTTGGCCATAGACTTGGTCTAAAAATTCGTCCAAAGCCGCCATTACACCTATTCCACTGGCCAGCGAATCACAATATCATATTCCTAAACAGACCCATCCCACTTGAACAGTGAAACACCATCCATATCAGTTCTCCGATAAATACCGAATTAGTTAAACGCATCGGGTTACATCAAATTGCCGTTTGTTACCCGACGCGCTCACGTGCCAGCGGTGTTCGCTACACGCATGCGCCAACCCACCCGCCATCTTGAATTACCAACGTCAATTTATTGTAATGCGTTAATAGTACGAATTACTTGTGCCTTGGTTTAGTTTGTTAGTTGATTATTTTTATGTATGTTGATGACATCGTTAAAAAAAAAATCAGAGATGATTATGATGAGAATAGATATACCTAGGCACTACTTAGTTTCGGGGGGTACTTTAACCCCTCGCACTATAGCTTCAAAGTCGTCCACTGAATACAGGTGCTTTGAAGCTGATCATAAACCTAACTTTGACATCTAACATTACTTCTCTCCAGATTTTATAATAAAGAAAGTAAAGTCCTACCTTATTAATTTAGAAACTATCTAGGCGGTAAATTAAATATTGTTGAAATGCAACGACCGTCAGAGATGGAGACGGTTATAAACGGAGTCGGCTCCGTGCCTCCTTGCTTCTTGCCGTCGCATGGCTTACGGACGCTGTCGTGCGACAAACTCAATATATCAAAGCAGCTTTGTAGCATTTAATCAAATAATAGCATTTAATCCAATGGAGAATTAGAAACAGTTCTTTTCATAACATGTTAAAGATAAGAAAGAAGTATTGTAGTAAAAGTTGTCCTGTTTTCTTCCTGTTCCTTTACGAATTTTCGGTGGACAGATTTAATTAATTTCATTGAAAGGATTTTATAGACCAGTGTATACTTATTTGCTTAAATATGAGTTCATGGGTTGAAATAACCATCATAAATTTTGGTCATATTTTTGGCCATCAATGTGCCTTAATTGGTCCAACCTAATCAATGAAGGTTTAAACATTATTTTGGTCAAACCCCAAGTAAACGCAAAATCTTCCTAAAAATTAACACACGCTAAAAACGTTGCTATAAAGAATATCGCCGACTCACTGGCAAACCTGGGGTCGTTAGACGCGGGGTACCAGCCGGCGCCTCTCATGTCTCCATAGTGGGGCAGGTCTGATGGGGCACAGCCATACCCCTGGACCGGGGCACCGCCGTACAGCGGCACCGCGTACGGGTTAGCCGCCATCCCGCAGGAAGGCCCCAGCGGGGAGTTAATGCTGCTGCCTGATGAGTTCGATCTGAAAGGAAAGAAAGATGTTAGATTGAGAAAGACATGTCAAGTCGGGGAAAATTATTTCTAGCAAATTGCACTTGTTTTTCCGATTCACTATACATACTGGCAGAATAGTCAACATCGGCTTTGCTTGCCATAAATAAGAAATGGAATAGAATAGACTATCAACGTTTCGAGCAAATTCAAATCACAACTGTAATTTTTTGGCAGTCGAGTGAAATGGCTAATAGAAACACGGCAAATTGATGTAGGAGGTCAATCTGCTAAATGATTAAGTACCATGCATTATAGTGCATGGTCTGCAACAGCGCAGGAGTGTGACCTCGAGGAAGGCTGTTAGTGTGATACAACAATGATATAAGTTTGTAGACGAGAATATGAAGAAGAGGAGTAGTAATATACTTCCCTCATCCTTCTATCACACTCATGGGCTATTACGTGAACAGAAAGACATAGTTTGCAAAATGACTAATGATACTTTACACAAAATACTAGATTTAAACACTCTAGCTTCGTGTAGTTAACCAATGCTGCGTTTGTTGTAAAATACAATAGATACATTTACACAACGAAAACAGACAAACAAAACAAATTAAATCTTTGAAATTGGACTGTTAAAAAGGAAAGATTTCTCGTTCTTGATGCTTCAGTAAATCGACAAGAAAAGGCAGCGCTAAAGAAAAAAAATCAAACAAAACTATTAAAAACAATTGAACATCCCTTTCTTCCGGCATTAAGAATTTTCTTCCTATTTTTTGTCTGCGAAATTATCTAAAAGATTAAATTCAAACAAAACAGATTTGACCCAAATCTGCCACACGCAGGTCTCTAAACCGTTACCCGACGAGGCGCCAACACGTCACTCTCAAACAATACCGAGCTTATCTGCCTAATCCCTATTTACACAATTTAATCTCCCTATCGAATCATCCCTGCATCAAGAAAAACAATTTACAAGCAATTTTAAACCTTAACTTTCATGAAATAACGATTAAATCGATTACTCTAATCGGTAAATATATCCTTGTCTATGGTACACCCCCAGGGCCGCCATTACGATGTTTGGTTTGACAAATTGAGTTTTGACAGGGCGGGAAATTATGGCGCGGGCCGTTTTAGTTGGTAGCTACCGTAATTGGAGTTAATTTTAATTTAATTTTAAGATTGTTATCTTTCAATTTAGCGTGTTATGTAAGTTTTAATTGGTTTCGCGTAATTTGATTAGTACCTGTAAAATTGGGAAGGTAGAAATAAATAAACTTTTAAATTAAAGAAATTTTGATAGGTAGGTACCGTACGCAATCATACTTACAAGGGAAAGTAAGTTTACTTTTTAATAAATCAAGATGAATTCAAATAAACTGAAATCTTCCAGAAATACTTCCAGACATATTGGAAATTTCTAGAAGTTAGTATTTCTATCGATTCATCAGTAAACACCCCTAAAGATTGAAGTTACCAATTGAAACATAAACTAGTGGGCTTAACTTTTTTAAATTCCAAGGTTTTAAAGTTTCTACAAGCACCTATAGGTCAACTCCAGAGCATTTGCAAACTGATTCATCACCTCACAACAAACATGACTTTTAAATTATTTTTCTAATGCAGTTTTAAATCACTTCACAAGTCACAGCACGTCCAATTTCAAACTTCATAATCACGATCACTTTCCCACTTACCAAACTTTACCACGCCATAAAATAACATAATGGCCGACTATTTGTCATATAAAGCAGTGTTTATTCATCAGTAGCGGAAAAATCTGTAGGTGTGAACCACTCATAGGCCGAACAAACACTTGCTCATGCGATGTTTAGTTTATAAAAGGCTAAATCCAATGGTTGTGTCATCGTCAACTGCCTGTCAAATTGTATAGTCACCTACTTTTCATTTTTGGAATGTTTGGTGTCAGTTTTAGTACTCTTGGAAATGGAAAAGCTGTCAGTTTGGTTTGCACTTTTGCTGCGCAAGTTCTGCTGTGTGAAGTTTATCTTACGATAACTGATACTGTTGATTTTGAAACTGTAAATGCAATCTAGGTACTTATAGATACCTCATCTATCATATTAAAATAGTAATTAACAAAGTCAAAACTGTACCAAGACAATATTTGAAAAAAATTAGGTAATTGCTACAAGGTGTGGGAAGGAGTCTGATGCCGAAAATATTGTTTTTAGAATTTTTGTCCCCTTTTTCTGTTGGCCTAGATGTACCTTTGTTCCAGATTGCCGCAAAAAGGCTGAACGGATTTGGATGTTTGGCACACAGATGGTACATTTAATCCCGGTAGCACCTAAGTTCCCGTGAGATCTTTTCTGACATCCACGCGGGCACAAGCTAGTAAAGTTCCTAATAAATAATGAAATACTTATGTAAGCTTTAAGAATGCCTAATTGTTTTAAATTTAAATCCCTCCTCATATGGTTACAGAATGGAATACGGGATTGAAGGTTGCAAGTGTTGAAATTAATGATTTTGAAAAAGGCATTCCAGCTAATATGACTGGTCCAAGTCAGAGGCCCATGCGTGGCTTTAAAACTCTGACCCCAGGTTAGTCACTAACCACACAAAAAGAAGAATAAGACTGGGATAGAACTAAAATAATTCTGCAAACTCACGATTTCATAAAGTATTTAAGTCATAGATAAAATCACTAAAAATAAACCTAGTTATGAAGACGCAAGTGACGCATCTAATAGACTGTACAGTTGGTAAATCAACTGACAAAACAGCGAGTCCATAGACTACTTTATATAATGAGCGAGTCCGGTTGCCGACGGAGAAGCGTCGGTTGGTTTTATTACTAGCAATAATAGAAGGAATCAAACAAATACACTCGTTTGTGTGTTAGACGACATGAAACTGGTAAATATGAATGATGTTACAGTTATTTTTTTTTGTAAACAACGTCTTGTAAGTTTTAAATCGCTAAGTTCATAAGTAAGTATATCAAAATGTAAAGTCTACTTTTAGATTTGAGCTATTCATAATGAAAATGGGTGTATTTTGGCCATCTATAAAAGAGGATAGTTGTTGATCAAGAATTAGAATTAGTAGCGTAAAAATACTATTGCGACAAGCAGAAAACCGGCCGAAGTGGCAATGCTTGGGGGCCTATGTCCAGCTGTGGACGTCTTTCAGCTGAAATGATGATGATTATTGGTGTAGGAAAGCATGAGATAGTCTGCACAGCACCGGAAAGACATAAGTTCTTAAATTCAGGGAAATAAATTGTTTATCTAATTGACTACCAACTTAAAATGTTCGCATATTCAAATCACAGCTGTATACGTTGTTTGACAGCAGTATGAAGTTGCTTTATATCACAGAATATTGACGATATTTTAATTCACTTCCTTGATTGCACCCTAATTGCGTAATACATGATCAATCAAAATCTGAATCGTTTTGAATCAGATTGTTAATACATTGGCTTCACAATTAAATTCGAAAAAAAAAATCTGCTCAACAACATAAATAACACAATTGTTGTTAAACTGTCAAAATGAAACAGATTTGTCTTAATCGTCTACGAAAATATTTTCCGCAATTAGATAGCTGGTGATAGTGATTAGTGATTAGCGGTCCCAAGAGTTAATAAAACCTATAAAGATATAGAACACAACAGAACATAGGCCCTAGACAAAGTGACATTCTATCAGCGATAACGATGATGGAAAAGGCAAAAATGGACTGACATAAGCTATCGAAAAGCTTAGGTCAATCCTGTTGAAAGTCGTTGTAGAAATACGAAACGCTTTCGAAGCGATTGTCACTTGTTGGGCCCTCAGATATTTTAAACCCTTGGTTCAGAAGATGTTTAAAAAAAAGTAGTAAGCACCAAATATTAAAAAGCGAGAATAATTCCGTCTACATTAACGTCTATAGCGTCTGATGAGCGACTGGACCTTTAACACAAGAAGGCATTTACAAAAATGTAAATCCTTACTTTCCTTATTCTTTTTTAGTATATTCCTCTTTTTTATTTGCTTTTACTTTTGTGTATACCTATTTAGGTATGTAGTTATTTATTATTATGGCTTAAGTATATATTTTATTATCATTAGATTCCAATGCTAAAATAATTTAAGTAAATAATTTCTGAGTTGGCAAAATAATCAACTCGCAGACACTGATTCTATGTTTTTTTAAACCGCAAGATAACATTGATTCGACAGTTATTTATAACCAAGTAAGTAAATTCTAAAAAACCGGCTAAGTGCGAGTCGGTCTCGCACACGAACGGTTCCGTAACACCGTACAATATTTAGCAAAAAACACCGTAAAAACACGTTTCTTGTATGGGGACCTTTAATTTTGATCTTAAGAAGAGAAAAGAAAGAATCTACATATTACGGTTTATGAGATACAGCCTGCTGATACACGGACGGACGGATGAACGGACAGCGGAGGCTGCGTAATAAGGTTCCGTTAGGCACTCTTCGATACGGAACCCTAAAAACTTAGGTAAGTACTTACATTTAATAATCCGTGTTTAGATAAAAATTACGTCAGACATATCTAAACAAGGATGTTTGTTTGCACGTGAAAAACAATGGTTATGAAATCATCGTAAGTTAACTACAGTTACGGTATTATAGATTTTTATAAATCAACTAGCTTCGGCCCGCGACTTCGTCTGCGCATAATATAGGACCTTTAATCTATAAATAAGTACATACCTACATACAAACACAAATAAATAAAATTGAAGTGTCTGTTTGTAATGTTAAAATAACAGCTTTTTACTTTGCATGCATTTGAAAGTATACTGACTGGACCGATTTTGACGGGAATTTTACTGACAGATAGCTGATGTTATAGGAACTTTTATTTTAGAAAAAGAATTAGGTCCACGCGGGTGAAGCCGTGGGCAGTAGCTAGTTTATAAATGTATAGATGAGCGAAGGAAGATAGTGTTTATAAATGTATAGATGAGCGAAGGAAGATAGTGTTTATAAATGTATAGATGAGCGAAGGAAGATAGTGTTTATAAATGTATAGATGAGCGAAGGAAGATAGTGTTTATAAATGTATAGATGAGCGAAGGAAGATAGTGTTTATAAATGTATAGATGAGCGAAGGAAGATAGTGTTTATAAATGTATAGATGAGCGAAGGAAGATAATGTTTATAAATGTATAGATGAGCGAAGGAAAATAGTGTTTATAAATGTATAGATGAGCGAAGGAAGATGGTGTTTATAAATGTATAGATGAGCGAAGGAAGATAGTGTTTATAAATGTATAGATGAGCGAAGGAAGATAGTGTTTATAAATGTATAGATGAGCGAAGGAAGATAGTTTATAAATGTATAGATGAGCGAAGGAAGATAGTGTTTATAAATGTATAGATGAGCGAAGGAAGATGGTGTTGACGCAGCTTTTCTCTTTTCATAAAAGTTTATCAGTGGATAAAGATCAGATTGTTAGAGAAAATAACGACTACTTGGTAAACGCCAATTACTATAGTCTATTAAATTAGCATGCATAATCGGCCTATAATGTGCCCTCTGCTGGGACACACGCCTCTCTTCGAGAGGGAGTGGGCTTTTTAATGTACCACGCGGGCCCAGTGCGGGTTGGTAGATTTCACATGTCTTCGAATATTTGCTTCTAGAACCAAATTAGAATTCGAAGACATGCCGGTTTCGTCGCGATGTTTTCCTTGACCGTTTTGAGAGCAATACAATACAATACAATAATCTTTATTGACATAAGTGAGCAGTGGAGATGAAATAATTTACACAAAGTAAAGCGCTTGTCAGGGTTCGAACCTACGACCTACAACTCGTAAGTCGTGGCCGTTACCACTGGGCCACCACTGCTCTGTATTAAATTAATAACATATATTTAACAAGCAGTGTGCCCGATACTTCATATCAGTTAAAATGACGAATTTCCTTACTTGAAACTTTCATCCCCTAATAACCCGTTTTAGAGGGTGAATTTTTAAAAAGCCTTTCTCAGTTCTCACTTTTATTATTTAAGGAACTCTTGTGCAAACATTCATGCTTCTAGACCCAGCGGTTTAGTCTGTGCGTTGTCTGTCAGTGAATGAATGAATGAATTTAAGATTTTTGTTAAACCAAGATTAATAACTAAGGAAAAGAATTTCATCATCGACGGAAATTGTTTATTCTTATTTTTGGCTAGGCAATTAGAATGTCTAACTATTTACTTACTCAGATAAATGATGGAGTGGAAAAAAAAATACCGTGAAAAAAAGTTTAAAATATACGCTTCGGGCCACCGCCGCGTAAATCTGTCAACCGCGGTCAGACAATATATGAAATTGTCTGAAGGTGACAGTGGTCCTATGTTAACAATGTGGCAATGACAGAATCTGTTTAATACGACCAATTAAGTAATTGTAGTACCTAATACAATTTGTTTTCTAATAGAATCTAAACACTACGTTTTTGTTAAAACAATACCTAGTTGTTTTAACAAAAACGTAGTGTTTAGATTTTTAAAAGTGCGGTCTTCCAAAAAAATATTGTAGAGTTACGCCTACAATTAGTTTAGTTAGCGTACAATATTTTTTGCTAATAAATTATTTATATAATTTGTGCATTGGTTTTTTACCGGAGGCAATTTCATTTCTATTACCTTCACATACCTAAGTACTTACGAGTAGCTGTAGGTACAGTTGCACTTAAGTAAGGATAATAAATATTTTTGTTATTTTTTTTTTTGATTCAATCTCTTTTTCATTTACTTAATTTCGTTTAATGTAATTAATTTATATTTATAAAGATCAAAATCTAAGTAGTTTTATTTGCACTTCACAAAACCGGAACATTAACATTGATACGTATCTAGTTCGTTTGTTTAAATTAATATCGGTAGTGTTTTAAAATATTTTAATTTTAGGAAACAATCGATAAGTCCTGTGTCATAGCAGTCATCCATAGCCATCCACACATGCTGCATTTATTTTAAAATCAAATAATAAAATTTACAAGCTTAGAATTTCCATATGGCTTTTTATAATTTTAGGCCTAAATAATTGTTTAGAGATATCCTTTATATTAAGTCTAAGTTTGTTTTATTTTATTTTTGTTTTCAATTCAAATGACTATGTATTATTTTTACAAAATAATAATGCATTTAAAAAATATCATCATCCAAAATCAAATAAATAATTTGTCGGAAAGCCTTTGATAAAGTCAACGAGTGGAACTGAGAGCATTTCTCGATGATATTTGACAAACACTAGAGTCTAATTAGCCACGGACACACTATTAATGTATACCTACATATAATGGTAGTCTTCCACCAGCATGACTGTAAACCGTAGAGCTTAACGATGGCGTCCCTCAGGGTGCTACATTGAGTCCACTATCATTCATGAATGGAGACGTTATTTTTGGAGAACCGGGTGGAGTAACATCGATCAAGAGTCGAGTAGGACCGAGCTCAGGCGCGAGGCGCGCGCCTACAGCACATCGTTGACCGCACACACACCACTTGACCGCTAATCACAACATACCTGCACAAACAAACGTCACAGAACTATATCCTTCGACTACGAACGACGCTCAAGCACTCTCGTCGGGACCTTCGCCACTCGAAAAATCAGCGGGTGGAGGGCGCCCCCCCCTCCCGGCGATCGATCCACGCACCTGTACGGCGACGGCGGATTGTTCGCCAACTCCAGCTTGCGGTACTCCTCTATCGGCGACAGGATATCCGTGACGGAGAACGGAGTGGAGTGCTGGAGCTGCAGCTGGGACAGGTTCTGCTGCAGCAGCGCCGACTTGGGCGACAGGCTCATCGCCAGCTCGGCAGCGCTCAGTTCCGGCAGCGCCTCCGCCGGACACGGCGAGTAGTCGCCGCCCTCCGCGGACATCCGACCGGCCGACACTCGACGCCACTCGACGGCTCAGCCTCTAGTGGCTCTCGGGGCGAGAGTGGCGGCCGGAGCCCCCGGCGCGGGTTACGGCACTCGAAGGGCCCCGCCCCCGGCCGGCGCGCGCTCCTATGGCGCGGGCCCCGCTCTCGGATTGGCGCGCAGCGCGGCGGCCGAGCGGGGTGGGCCCGGGCCGGGCCGGGCCAGTCTGCGTCGCGCGGCGCGCCAGTCGCCACGAGGGGGGGGCGCGCGCGGCCGCCGCCGGCACGTTACATGTGACAATCAACTTATGTATCCATATTGTTTATGTTTGTTGTCTGTTAGGAATTTGTATGTGTTCCCTTTGTGTGTCTCGGCAAATATGAACACCTTCGTTATTAACACTCGTATCAATAAAGTAACTCTTTATGGACAATAATGTTAATTTTTAATGAGATGACTATTGTGAAATTAGTGCTACTGACTTGAAACAACGACGGAGTGAATTGTAATTATTTTTTAAGACACTTAGCTTCTTCTTTACCTTTGTAAATGGTTGCTATCCCTTTTGTTATCTCTGATCTTTTGTCATGTCTACTCTTAATCGTTAGTGTAACATTAGGTAAGTACTAGTACTTACGTAGGTAGGTACCTACTTAAACCCATACTAATCTTACACCAACGTAGGTATACCTCCAAATATTTTATTGAAGAATGCCATGAGAGTTAGAATAAAGCCCTAATTGTGTATTCCGATCAAGGACAATAGACTTGTGAGATGTGTTATCAATTTTTTTGTACGTTAAATACCTACCTACTTTTACCTACCTATTTATTATTACGGTATTAGCTGCAGAAACTGTTTTATATATAAATAAATCATATAATTTAGGGTAAGCAGGAAAGTTCGATTGTGCAAATACCTAACATGTACATGTTAGTACATAATAATAAATTAGTTACAACTTTAGCGTCTGACCTTCATCTGACTGACAAAAGAATGTAATTTGGAACTAATTTTTGTTATCTTCTTAATTTCTTATCGTACCTACTTCAGTTCGTTGGTTCATCGACTGCTGCATACCAAATCATCATCATCATTAAGTACTTACTTTAGCCAAAACACGTCCACTGCAGGACAAAGGCTCATAGGACCATTACATAATAGTTGTAATAAAAAGCGTAGCAGACGTATGTTCGTAGACAAAGCGTAGTAGACTACGCTCGTAGACAAAGCGTAGAAGACCACGCTACGCTGGAATTCGTAGCGCTTCGTAGGCTGCTACGAACCGTTGCTACGCTTTTAAATAGACAAAGTGCGTGGGAGTGGGCCGTGTCGTGTTTTCTGCGCGTTAATTTACATGAATCAATCACTTTATTAATAATTAATTGTAGATAAGGTGGACTGCTATTACCTTTAAGAAGTTATTTATTTTATTTTATTCGGGAAACTTACATACAGTGTTCTAATATAAAATTGAAGGCCATTTACAAGTTTCCACTGATAAACTGAATTTAGTTGTAAATAGTGTTTTATTGATTAACCTCCGGCGGTGTGTTTAATTATAAGTTAGAAAACTTTGTTTTTATGTCTCGCCGTGTCCCATTGTAGCTCCCAAACGGATGAACCGATTTCCATGCAGTTTTATTTTATTAAAAGGCTGGTTTAATTGGGAAGTTTATTCGGTTTAAGATCCCGGTTCCCGGTTCAGGTTTCGGTTTTCAGGTGAGCCTTTCCTTAGTGGTTATAGGGATCTCAGCAGCCATCCATTATTTATTTAGTTTATTATTTATGTACACACAGTAAAATACAAAATAGATACGACATAATTAAAATATGAGTACAAAGGTACTGCTTATTTCTTAAGAAATTTCTTCCAGCAGACCTGCGAAAGGAGAAATAAATGTAGACAATAGTGTGTGAGAACAAGAAGAGAAAAACATGATTAATAATTTAAGTAACTTACTTAATAATTTAAGTATTTCAGTTTCACCCCGACTGACTAAAAGTCAGATTTATGCCCTAACACGTGTGACTCCGGATTTTTAATTTGTCTGTCTGTGGTGTCTTGTTTATACCTTTTAAGTCGTAGTTGGGTTTTAGTTTTTATTACTTGATTTTTCTACAACGATTTTCAACAGGATTGACATAAGCTTTTCGATAGCTAATGTCAATCCTATACATTTTTGCCTTTTCCATCATCAGATAGTTAATTGATTCAGGCGTGACTTTGCGGAAATCCATTATAAAATACAATAGACGCTGACATATTTAGTAACCTATTCCGCTTGACTCAAGTCTTGTTGTCTCTAGTCAAGCGGAATAGATTACTAAATATATCTGCGTCTATTGTATTTTTTCCGTCATCGTTATCGCTGATAGAATGTCACTTTGTCTAGGGCGTCAGGACAGTCTCCAGACTACCCAATTCTTCGACAACTTACAGCAGAAGTATCGTGTTCGGGCAGATTCTGTTGGTCTCTATGAGTAGGTTTACTATAACTAATTGTTTTGTTTCTTTTAGTTATAAGTATCAAGGATCTTTGTAATTTGTGTGCCTCTTTCGTTGCTGCAACAGCAGAAATTTTATTTTGGGCAAAGTTCTCAACTACATTAGGTTGGTACCTTCCTAACTAATGTTTAACTGGTGTTTCGAAAGTACCAAATGGTTTTCAAATCAGATAATCTGTTTATTACAGGTTGTTTTACCATGAAATTATTCTTAGAGCTCACGGTTCTAATGTCTTTAGTTAATTTATTAAACTTTAATATTTAAAAGTATTTTTTATTTATTTAATTATGTACCTAGTTTAAATTATAAAATTAAGTAACCAAGGATAGTCGTCACGAGTACAAGTAGGTAGATACATTTAATTAAATGAGACGAATAATAAAACCCATAGCAACCCGTTTGAAAATCTTGTTTTCAGGTGAACATTGGTCAGTTGATGCGGATAAATATTATTTCAGAAGAAAATGTGAGCATCTTTGTTGAAACAATTTTGAACGTGTTGAAAAATACCGATCGTTACCTAACATAGCATTCTGGTTGAACATTGTTGGACATGATGAAAAAGCTTGCCCAGATGTAGAAAAAAATTGTGTGTCATCTTACTAATCAGACAACTTGTCGATAATCAGAAATTGTTAATAAATCGTATTGCGAAGTCATACGCCTACTTAAGTGCTTACGATTAATAAAGAGCTTACCCGACACTTCGATAGTGAGATTTAGAGGAGGATATGAGATTTAAAGGATTGTTTTTATAAATTGGGCAAAAGGCAACTGGGATAACGTTTGAAAACTACTGTTTATTGAAAAAAAAATAATTTTTAATAAATGTCGGACTCATCATCTGTGTCCGTGCGTGAGGGATAGAAAGGCGTCGCGCGTTTGCCGGGCGACTCTGAAACCTTCTTTTGGTTTTTGGAATCCTATGTGACATTTATCTGATAACAGGTTTTTAGCAATCCTGATAATTAAACAAAGGGTAAAAAAAAAAATTGAACCAAGTTGCTATGAGCCAGATCGGGTATTTTTTTAAATATTTTTGTAAAGCTACATTTGTGACACGCAAAATGTCTGAAAACAAACTTTGATAAGTATTAAATTTTTATTATCAGACCTATTATTGTGATGAAACCGTCTGCCTATTTGTTTGTCATAGCTGAAATGGGCTCCCCGAAACTGTGAAAATGTTGACCGGTAGGTACTGCTCGGCGAGTGGGTTCAGAATCATCTAAACTAACGATGTAATACCGTTTTAGCCGTATAACGATGTGACATAGTTTTGGCCGTGGGCTCTCTTACTCTTACTATCATAATTTATGACTGTAAAAGCACCCACAACACTGTTTTTTTTTTAAATGAAATCCTATTACTTAGAGTGCGTTCCATGAAATAGTATTTTAATGTTGGCCCCACTCTTCGGTGCTACATAGGTCTGTTTTTTTTTTATTATTTAACAATGGACCCAACATTACGGCAAAGGATCTATTTGTAGAAACGCACTCTACAGTAAATATTTTTAAGGAAATCGTGATTTGTGTTGTATAGAAATAGCTTAATTAAGGTAGGTACACAGCTCATTATGTAGAACCGACATTTTACTAAGTATGTTTTACAAAATAAACCATGAAATAAAATTGTTGTTTTATTTCAAAACCTCTTCCCTTTTGTTTAAATACCTACAATTCATTAAATATGTAGGTACTTCGTAGGTATGTGTAGGTACCTACTAGTTATGTCCTTATTTACTTAAATATCTTCTATTAGGTTGGACAACAAGCGCCACGAATGATGGTATAGATAGATAGATAGATATATACACTGCTATCTGCCCTTCGTCATGGAAGAAGACTTTTGGCCGCAGTACGTGGTGTTCCGTCGCTTCCGCGGACAAGTAGGTACATACCACAGGATCGACAGCTGCACAAAGTCTAGCTAGTGCTAAGTGAAGTGCTACGAACATATAGTCTTAAATAAGCCTTATTTACACAAGTTTTTGATAAGTTTATGAATATGTATGTTCAGGTTAAGGTAAGTATTTGTCTAGTTGTGTCAAGTTTAGTACCGTAGCGACCGATTACACTTTTTGTCAGTTTTGTGCCAATTTGTGGGCGTAAGTTTTGCCTACAATTTATAATCATTAAGTGACGAATTTATGGTATAGGTCACTTTCTTATTTCTTATATTGACAACCTAGGCTATCAAATTTGGTCGCTTATTTATTTAGGCATGAGTTAAACTCATGGACTCATTTCTGACACTATTTTTCCAGAAGTTATTTTATATAGAAAAAATAATATTTTTTAATTTTTATATAAGTATATTTAAAGTTATAAAGCCAAATAATATTATACAAAAGAAATTCGTAACTATCGTTTTCATATTAAAAAGTTATTTTAGAAAGTATAGAAAATGTTCAATCAGTCGAACACATTTTATTCGATTCCCAAAAATCGTAAATTTTGACTTGAGTCACTTTCGTTCTCAGCGTGCGACATGACCTCCGTCTTTTTTTGAAGTTGGTTAAAAAGGTAGGTAAAGCGTGTACTTTTTTTTAACCTACATTAGTAGTAATAAAAGGACAGGTGGCCGTTGAGCTGTGCCGTTGGTTTATTAGGGTCGCTAGAATTTACCCATCCCCATTCCACTCGGCTCACATTTTCTTCAAACGCGGTGACACTGCCATCTAGTAACTAGTAGAGTAATCACCTATGTCAACGTCCTACTGTTGCAGTATTTAGTAGCAACTATTTATCAACAGATGCCGCTACAAGAAAAGGCTCTAATGCCCTCTATTGGCCAATTTGAGAAAAACTTGCTGTCAATGTCAATTTACTTTAGTCCCTCTCTAGAAAGAAAGGCAATTCACAGATGCAGCGCGCTGCACACAGACTAATCAGGCGCTGCTGCTCCACAGACATGCGACGACGGAATCGGAATCATTATATCTGTTTATTTATCTAAAGGGGTGTCTATTTACTGTGCGTTTGCACTGGCGAAACATTCAATTCAAAAACATTCAAACTTGTGAATGTTTCGTCAGTGCAAACGCACAGTTATGAGGGTTGTTGAAGGAATGTCGAAACTCGAATGGTGCTAGATAACAATAATCCACATAATGCCACGGGACTTCTCTCGTGAGTAGTCGTGAGATAGACGCTTTATTGCGTTTCATCACATAGTGCCCTAACCGTGCGTTTGCACTGGCGAAACATTTGCGACAAAACATGCTGAAATATCTATATTCTGTCAATGTTCCATACAATTTTTGACAGGGACTAGAGATTTCAACATGTTTTGTAGTAATGTTTCGCCAGTGCAAACGCACGGTAATGTTGACTTGTTGTAGGACCAATACGAATACGCTACGGCGGCGCTACCTAATAGGTTCGTTTTATTTCATTTAACAGTTGAGCCAACATTACTGCAAAGGAACTATTTGATGAAACGATGAAACGCACTCTACTCTATTGAAGTTTAGTCTGTTTTGAATGAAGATTTGTCAGTTTTACATTTGTATTTTGTTTATCTGTATTCGTTCGTTCTTTCCTGCTGATTTCATGAATGAAATCAAAATAAACAAATACGAATTTGTTAATATTATGTAAATTGATTCCTGTTGCATAATTTTGACCAAAAAGAGTTTCTTAAAAATAACTGGGCATAATAATTTCCATTGACATTTAGAACAAAATAGTAGAAATTGAATTTATTCGTCGGACACCCCTGCGTGCAGCTGGCCACATTCTGCTGTCTCCGATTTCAGCAAGTATGTAAATGTCATAGTAATATATTTTACAAATTTTTACGCTAACAACGACCCGCGTTGAGTTTTTTACGACCGCTTGTGTGTTTTGTGTCGGTTTCCGTGACGTAAACGTAATGATGTCGGCGCTGGGGGCTCATAACCTCCGTGCGGCGCGCGCTCGCTGCATCACGTAACGACGGGAGTGCCCTGATGGTGAGACAAACCGCGATGGTGCTGAGTACCGAGTGGGCGCAGGTTGAAGTCGTCGATCTCACGAATGATGGAAACGGCCTGGGGTTTAACCTGGTAGGCGGTCGCAGCACAGGGGTAGTGATCAAGTACGTGCTGCCAGGCGGCGTCGCGGACAAGGACGGGCGCCTCCAGAGCGGGGACCACGTGCTGCAGGTGGGCTCCGTGAACCTGCGCGGCTTCACGTCGGAACAGGTCGCCGCTGTGCTGCGCCAGGCCGGGCCCGCCGTGCGCCTGCTGGTCGCGCGCCCTGCCGACCCTGCCGCAGCTCTACGCGCCCCTCTCCCTGGCACAGCTCTCGTACCAACCAAAATCCTCGGTGACCCAGAGCAACTCGACCGACACCTCATAGAGACTGGGTATGGTGCTGTGTATGACCTGTCTCAGTGCTTCACTGACTACATCAATGCTCAGAATGGTGTGACTAATCCCAGCATAGTGGCAGCAGCTGTCAGTGTTATTGGTGACAATCCTCAACAGATTCCTGACCACCCTATCATATCTGACGCCATCTCGCCGACCATCACCATCACTGTGCCTGTAGAGATCCCCAACGAGCCAGAGGTTGAGCTTGTTCATGTGGATTTAAATAAGAATGTGTATGGACTGGGTATAACTGTAGCAGGCTATGTGTGTGAGAAGGAGGAACTCTCCGGGATATTTGTGAAGAGTATTATTGAAGGCAGCAGTGCTGAACAAAGTGGTAAAATTAGAATTAATGATAGAATAATAGAAGTTGATGGAGCATCTTTAGCTGATAAGACAAATCCACAGGCAGTGGAGATTTTAAGAAACACAGCCATATCTGTGCACTTAGTGTTAGAGAGATATCTGAGAGGTCCAAAGTATGAGCATCTTCAGCTAGCTATATTTAATGAGGAGCGTCCTACGTCCCCATCACCGTCAACAACAACCTTATCCTGGTTCCCAGTGCCTTCCCAAGCTGAAAATAGTACAGTAGAAATTGAACCTGAGCCTGAGTCTAACACCACTATAGACTCAAATGTTTTAGAAATTGTTGATACACAAGAGCTAACACAAGAACCCACACAAGAGGAATTAGACAGAAGATTTGATGAAATATTAGCAGTTGGTAAAGAAGAAATCACGAAAAAGTGGGAAGGAGAAGTAGGTCCTAACAAAGAAATATTAGTTGCTGAAGTGAGCAAGCTTGAAGGTTTGGGCATCAGTCTCGAAGGCACAGTGGATGTTGAAGGAGGCCAGGAAGTAAGACCTCATCACTACATTAGATCTGTGCTTCCTGAAGGCCCTGTTGGCCAGGAAGGCAGTCTTTCTGCTGGAGACGAACTGCTAGAAGCAAACGAGTACCGGCTTCACGGCTTAACTCACACAGAAGTCGTGAATATCTTGAAGAAGCTTCCAAATAGAGTCAGGTTAGTGTGTGCACGAAGTAGCATAGACAGCGGTCCTCGTCCGCTCATTAACTTAGCACCAGACAGAGAAGGCTTTGAAGCGAGGAAGATTATATCTGGCAGCTTGAATAATTTGACAACACTAGTCAAAGCGCAGTCAGACACTTCAATCAACACATCTAGCACGGCTACATTAACAAATCATTCAGGACATTCAAAGAAGTCTCGTTCTTTGGAGTGTGTCTCGGGTTTAGCCATGTGGCAGAGTAAAGAAGATATCGTGGAACTGTTGAAAGGTGATCAAGGGTTGGGTTTCTCCATTTTAGACTACCAGGACCCTGTAGATCCTCAGGGTACAGTCATAGTTGTACGTAGTTTAGTGCCTGGAGGTGTAGCGGAGAAGCATGGAGAAATCTCACCAGGAGATAGAGTAATGTCGGTGAATGGAGTCAGTATTAAGAATGCTACCCTCGACCAAGCTGTGCAAGCTTTGAAGGGTGCACCTCGAGGCGTTGTGAAGGTCGGAGTAGCAAGGCCACTGCCTCCGCAGGATCCTAAATCGAAAAGTACCACAACATTGAACACAAAACCAAGTTAATCGTCAAACGTGATTGATAACTGTACTAGTCAAGTTGAGTCATATCTGTATGCTTTAGGGTCTACATATCGAGGGGTGTGGTGATGGCTGGGGGGAATCTGACATATTGTATGTTGCTGTATTATTTTTAACGAGCTTTCATAGCTTTAGAAGCTTTGAAATAGCATGAATTTTCCTTGCATTAATTTAAGATGGTGTTAGTCAACATGTCAGATTCCCTCCAAGGTTTGTTAGAAAGTCAGTAGACATAAGTTACACAGAGTATGCACGACAGAGCTCAAAACTCGTATGATACAATAATAATTAACGCTTTACTAGTTAAATAGTATTATGTAAGACACACACATGTCATTTTAAATGCACATTTTAAAAGTTATGTATGCATTTGGATCGACTTGAATTTTTGTAAAACAACAAGGAGGACACCTTATAAAAAAAAAAATACCTTATAAATGATGTACAGTCACTATCAAAAATATATGGTTATTTTTTAAACCAACATTTTAAATAAATATATATCTAGAATATTCTGCAACTCTTGCTGAGGGAATTAAAATAATATGTTAATTTTTTTTTTAAAGATAGTTTTTTAAGAATTCAAGTCATTCAAAGTAGTGATATGATATACCTATGATAATTTTACACAAAATGTTCCCTGTATTGGACAATCTTTTTTTACTCTAGATTGTAATATCACGTATCTTGTAGATATTTACCTAAGGGAGCAATTATATAAAATTAAATTTAATGTAAATAATACAAATATTCGAATCTCACTACACCTGCATTGGATAGTATTAAAATAAATAATATACATATTTATACATAAACAATAAGGATTTGATTGTGAATTGAGTTCTTGCCTTTTTATATTTTTTGTAAAAATTTATTATGTTGTAAGTAACAATTGTGTATAGTTTGCAAGTACCTCAGGACATATACAGAAAAAAATATTTACAGAAAAGAAAAATATTTAAAAAAAAATACCGTTTTAAGATATCAACAGTAGTTACCTAGTTACTATTGTTATATTTTATTTTCTGTGAATATAACTTGAATATACGCTACCGAAATTTTTTTTTTAGTGGTATGTATGTCTTTAGATACGATACCAGTAAGCATTTCTGTATGTTTGTATATTAATGCACTAATACTAGGCGGGCACATGTGATATGAGTGTTTAACATAGGTTTACTAATCTGACTCGTATTTTATTGTGATGAAGACGGACTAAACTGAAATTAAGTGTGCATCCAACAAATATTTAGGAATAACACATAACTGGCAAAATGTGGGTGTACTAATAGGTACACCTCTGCCTAATCGTTCGGGGAATAGGGGCGTGATGAAACCAAATCGCAATACCTATCTTGCCAAAACTAGTCAAATAGGTTTTTTATGACCTCTGTTTTTTTTTAAATAAATCAGCACCTTGATTGCGTAATACACGATCAATCATCATCTGAATCGGTTTGAAACAAATGTGTTAAACATTGCTTCAAAAGTTCGAAAAAAAATCTGCTCAACAACGCAAATAACGCAGTGAATGTTGTTGAACTGTCAAAATTAAACAAATCCTGACTAATATTATTAATGCGAAAGTGAGTTTGTTTATTACGCTTTCACGCTAAAACGGCTGAACGGATTTTGATGAAATTTGGCACAGGGGTAGACCATGACCTGGAATAGGACATAGGATACTTTTTATCCCGATATTCCCACGGGATCGAGACTTACGCAGGTGAAACCGCGGGGCGCAGCTAGTTAGTCATAAAACAAAAATAAGTTACGCAATTAGATAGCAGTCTGTGTTCATCCTCAACTAATTTTAGTATTAACTTGCATTTATTGTAACAATCTGTGCGCCTACTGATCTCTAATCAACATAATTAATTGTTTTACTCACTGATCTGTTTCTAACCGACTTCAAAAAAGGAGGAGGTTATGTTATTGTGTACACAAAGTCAAGTTACTGCATTATTAATTGAAATAAGACATCGCGTGTCTGATATTGATTTCGTTTAAATTATTTATGCAGACTATAGTAGAATGCTATATTTACTATCACTGAGTAACATATGCTATAATTTATAAAGATAATATCATTATATTTATTAATTCTTTAACACAAGTTAACGTTAGGCTTTTACACAAAAATCTATTACACATAATTACCTACCCCTTTATTGGGTTTTATACTTTGGTACCAACCAACATCGAAACTATATCTCTTTAAACAAATGTCTAACATAAATAATTTATTAAAAATGATATGTTCACATATTGCAAAAACCATAAAAAAATAACGATGCATTGGGCACATAAATCGTTAACTTAAAACATCACTTTAATTTAAGGCAAATAATATAAACATTTCTGAATTAGAAATTAGGGTTTTTTTAATTTCCAAAACACTAGCTATTTTACAGTTTGGTTTTAGCCACACAACGAAAACCTCTTATGGTCTATCTGTGAGCTGGCGAGCCGTTCATTTACATTTTACAGCAATATTAATTACTACCAATAAACTTGATAATACTTTTTTAATTCTTTTTTACTTTTTTTTTTCCATGTAAAATACTGGTATTCAGCTGCATCCGGTTAGACTGGAAGCCGACCCCAACATAGTTGGGAAAAGACTAGGCAGATTGATTGATTGAAGCTTAATAATACTTTTTTAATGATGATAAACTTTGACCACTTTTAAAATTCTGGTAAAAAAACACTTCCTCTCTCCTTAAACATCGTCATTAAATATAGCTCTTTCCTCCTGTTTCATGTTTATTATTGTATTGTTTATTTATATATATTTATATAGATAAGTATATGCTTTATGTATGTATGTATTTATTGTATATATATATTGTAAACGGTACACCACTGACTACCTGCAGTATTGTCTCTCCTTCTTACTTTAATCCATCCAAAGGTTGTCTGTAAAAGATCGCTCTTAGCGATAAGACCGCCCATTGTGTCACCCACCATGTTAAATTTCTACATTTGTAACTGTATTTTTTTATGGTGTACATAATAAAGAGTATTCTATTCTATTCTATTCTATAATATTTTTAGGTGAAAAATACTACCAGTGTATCGTGAAAGACCGTATTATATTCCATACACCAAGTTTCTATTTTGATTTATCAAAACTGGTGTGGCTATTTTAAGAGACACGTTCAATGCCGGCGAAGTTTGTGCTTCGCGGGAAGTGTTTTCTGAAACCATTTCGCGTTTGAAATACCGATATGTTTTGATACAGAACTATAAATAAAGATTAGGTATTGATTTTTAAGGTGATGCGTTCATCGCCGCTCCAGACATGATATTAAAATATTGCATAAACTCAAATTGGTACCTATTCTAATATTATTTATATTTATGAAACATTACATATTTTATTCGTACTGGAACTGAAGATCAGTTTCAAGTCAGTTATTAAAATATATTTTATCCCCCCTTTAAAATAATAAAGTATTATTTCGGAAATGTAAGTTATTCATTTGCGGAAAAAATATAGCCTCAAAGATGAGCGTCTAAGGCTTTCTAGATTGTTTATTTATCAATTAAATCACCTACTTAACTGGCGAAATGTAGGTGCACACCTCTGCCGAACCTTACGGGGATTAAGGTTTGATGTTATGTGTGTGTTATTATTATTAAATAATACCCGAGAAAAGTTTAAAACGTCAGTAAAAACTGCCGCTAACTGTACCGCATAGCACGCATTATTTGACGTGCAAAGGCGTGCGTGACTAACTAAACGTGAAAACTACATTGTACCCACACTTCACTCGTAAATCTGACCAATATCGTAGATTATAAACACACACACTTTTAAAACGAAATGTAATCACGGTCAAAAATAACGTTTGTTTAAAAATGTGAAGTGAGCAGTTTCTCGTGTAGGAGTTTTGGATAAAATAATAGAATTTTCGGTAGAAGGTAGACGTGTTTGAGGATTGTAGCCAGTTTTGTGAATAATAATAACCTTATTTTTCTCTATTAAGGAAAAGTGATCATTGATTCAACGCAAATTATTATTATTCTTATACAGGATGTTAGGTTAACGTTAAACCAAGGACATACTTTATAGGAGTTTAATACTCATGAAAATAAACAACTGTTACTATGGGACTAGACACTAATCACTCTGTTTGCGCGATGCAGGATTTCGCGTGACGCCAGTGTGATGCGTCGTTCGCATGTGGCGATGTAACTCTGAAATATGAAAAAAAATATCAGTCACTTTGTCAAGTTATGCGAACATAAATGTAGCAGTCCTTTTTTTACGATAACAGGGTTTGTCCTATCGTAAAAGTTGTTAACTTTCATACTACTACATTCCCTTTAAAGTAGGTATGTCCCTCATTTTACCCAACACTCTGTATATTTTCAACGGATACTGTGTCATTCATCCGTCATGGTAGGATAAAATCGATAGAATACAACAAGCATTTTTTTCCAATAAAAACAAATATTCGTGAATGAAAGCTAATGTACCCAATCGAGCTAAACTTACCACGGATATTCTATAACCTTCTCATATCACCCATAGCAGCCTGGAGTCTGGATTTGGGCCCGATTGAAGTTGATGGCAATAGGCTCGCCCCCTATTACATCGGACTTAAACATAACTGGCGAAATGTGGGCGTACTATAGGTACACCTTTACCTATCCCACCTACCTAATACAGGCGTGATGTTATGTTAGTATAACTTATTGAATTTGTCGGATTTCTCTCTTGTGAGTTGTCTTTTCATCATAATATGTCGTTTAAACATTTTTTTTTTTTTTTTTGTATTGGGAAATTTCAAATGACTTCTCCCGCTCTGGGCAGACCAGAAGGGCGTGTCAGACTTTTACTGACTAAAACCCACCCGTGTTCCTTCAGTTGCCTATTGCCAAGGCCCCGGTATCCCTTTCGGACTTTCGCGCAACCTACTTCTGCTATACATATAATAAATAATATCGGAGATGTGCTCCGATAGCCTTGAAAACCTACGTTAGTGTAACTTAAAAATGTCGGTCAGTGCCCAACAGTTTATTGTAGTTGGAATAATCGTACGTTGCCCTAAAAATAGGCCTACTCCCAACCAGTCAGTGATGTAAAATAAGTTTTATTTCAAATATAAATGTAAGTTTAATACCTATGTATAAATAATCATACACTTGCTGTAATAAACTTTGACGACATTACAATGCAGTGCACGGAAATTATACAAGTAATGTAATTTTTATATTTTTGCCACCAACACCTGAATAAGTTGCACTCTATTGTAATGTGGTCGACGTGGTATAAAGTAATATTTTTGTATTAAGATAAACCTCAATAGCCGAGCGTTAATTACTAGGAAAGACTGCACGCTGAAGGAATGCAATCATGTATACCATAATATGACTCTACAGAAAAAAGTAATGAAATAATGTGTAACACCTTATGTCTAGCTCCATGCTGGACACGTCGAGCTCACCTTGATAGCGCAAATAACCCATTTTTTATGGCGCAAAATACCTAAATGAGCGCATGTTAACATCATCACGACCCTCTCTTGTCTCTGACGCGTGCAGTCTCTAAAACGGCAGTTATGTACATCACACCACGAATCTTCCGTTCAGCCAGACTGACATAGATATTAAAATGTCTAATTTACCGAATCTAGGAATATGTGATAGTAATTTTTATGGGTGGCCATTTATTTTGCCATACAGTGTAAGGGAGGGTTTGCGTGCTCCTGTGACATTAATTCGTTTTGTAGAGTACAGAATTCATGTTTATTGCTGTATGGAATAATTATGAGTCCTTCCTGTGTAGGATTTATAATAATAAATACAGTCAATTAAAAAAAAAAACAAGATTTTTTATGACTCAATATCTGTTACACATTTATTTTCATCTACCCTACAAAACAGCGTCATCGCATATTCCTATGTAAGTACATTATAAATAAACTAAATAGTTTACGGCACTTGTATTATAAACGACTCACACTTAGCCTTACACTCAGATGTAATATAAAGAGAATAAATATATAAATAAGAAATATAAACATTTGTTTGTTATGCTTCTCCCTTAGGCTCAGTGCAGACCGAACGCAGCGCAAACGAGACGTTGAATAATAAACTTTGAATTGATAAAGTGCAAAGTTTTTTGAACAGTGAAGCATACAGCAACATTTGCTCTGCGCTGAGCCCTTATTATATTGATTCCCTGAATGTTTAAATACAGGACACTTAAATCTTAACTTCAACTTGCATTAAAAAAACAAAATAGGGCCAAATAAATCGGCTGAGTAAGCAGATGACGCCACCTATCCACCGTTTTCGTATGTTCAACGTTCTGCCAAACACCCTGTATGTAATTCGAGGATCATCCATCATACCTATTTCTGCCGCCAAACAACGTAGCTTAGCTCCTGTTTATAGGCTATGGATACAAGGCAAGCGGCTTCTTGACAGTTCTTGGGTGATCGAGTGCGACATAAACCATTTTGGCTTGCACTGGGTTCATTATTACTAGTTTGGTAATTATGTAGTGGCAGTGGGTCAACTCGCACCTAAATAGCAGAAAGGATACAATTTCAGTCCTTCACTGGATACAAAAGTATCTTTTTCTTTTGCATAATTTAGAAATACGCTGTACACGTCTCTGTATGTAGGGGACAATTGAAATAAACACTGGAACGGCGTCGTAAACCTTTTACGTTATACTCCTATGAAATAAAGAACAACTCGAAGTAGGTAGGGCTGCGGACATACAAATTTAAATACTTGACTTGGTAGTATCACATTAATAGCCAGAATGTGTCTTAAAAGATTTTTTTTCTCTGTATGCTGCTCGAATTTGGTTGCTGTGACAAAGTGCTGCTGCATAATATCCTGCAGACCACTCCGTGACCCGAAAAACACGTTTAGCCGTTGGTCCCGGCTGTCATTCGTAGATCTGTGTCACAAGCCCAAAAGTCTAACAACCAGTCTTACCAAGGGGTATCGTGATACTCAGTAACTGCGCTGTAGAGGTCAGATAACATAACATGACTAGGTAAAAACCGGATACTTAGCTAAAATGGCTGGCAACCCTAAGGGCGAATAAAAGTGTGATCCCAGTATACGACTGTAGAATTACTGACTATACAAACATCTATGATATTTATAGTAGTGTATCTCGAGTAATCACGACTGAATCTGGCGGAACATAAAAACTTAGTATCCCTCGTTCGCATTTTAGCTTCCAAACATGTACCTACCCACTTATTTTTGGAAAAATTACTTTATTCCACAAACATAAAGTTTAGTATGCGCTACAACTTCAAAAAATTGTATGACTTTCAAAACTACTATTGTGAAATCAAGTTATCTTGCGTTAGCTTAAAGTTGATATTTGTTTGTAAGTGAAAGTAACATCAACTGGAAACAAGGATTTGAGTACGAAATTGTGAATAAATGACACATCGAGATTTCAAAAAAAGTCCGGCTATGTATAGTGTCATCTCTGTCACTCATATCTGTGACTGTCTCAGTCTAACTGTCTACCTTCTTTTGTGATGCTTTCCTAGATCATCAGCCATGTGGGTCCCCAATCTACCGGTGGTGATGATTTCAGCAGTGGCGGCCACAGCAGGCGGCGTCTGCTTGTTCAAGTAAGTTGAACTAACTAATGAGTTGACTTAGAAGTGGTTCCATAATATGTAAAGTTAGGGAAATTAATTTTTTTTGACAGTTGTATGAAATTTATACACACATACAGGGCAAATTGACGGAGGGTGTCCATTAGTAACATTTAATTTCTCTGACTGCACCTAATATTATTCTTAAGAAAAATCAAAATTACACAACGTTTTTATTAATAAACTCCGAGTAAGGTTTTGCTAAACTTAAACCTCGTAAATGTATGGTTAAACAGGCTGAAGTTAATAGGTAGGTAAGTACGGGTAGGTAACTCTATTCTGAGCCTTTTGTATTTTCTGAACATCAGTAAAAAAAGCCATCCCCAAAAAACGCGTTTCACCTAATTATCGTGGCACATTGTACGAATACTGTCTGTCAGTAAAGTCGATTCTCGCCCAATACCCAATCATGAGTCCGGTGACCTTCCAGAGACTTCTACAGCGGCTCGCCTTACGACAAGACTGTCAGGGCTGATGACAAGGTCGTCATCATCACGGGCGCCAACAGCGGCATCGGCAGAGAGGCAGCTTGGGACTTCGCTAGGAGAGGCGCTAAGGTATGTTCTATGTTAGGGATTGGGTTTCCGGACTCAGTCCTTAAGGTGGACCATTGTGCGTGGGCCATGGCGGCCGTCGGTGGTTATTCTAACCAGCCCACCTCCCTCCAGAAGTTAATTAGATCTCCTGGTCTCTTCAGACCGTCTGAAAGATCTGGGTGACCCGAGGGTTTCTGTTCTGATCTGGGTGACGCTCGTGTATTCAAAGAGCACGTGTGCGACAGTTTCCTCAGCCTCCATGCAAGCCCGGCACAGAGGACTGTCCGTTATGCCTATTGTGTGAAATTGTTTGTTCAGCGAGCAGTGTCTCGTTATGGGCCCCGCCGGACATAAGGTATTGTATGGATTAGATTAGGGACTTGAGAGTTGGGACCCTTAGAAGTTACAGCATCAACAGCATTAAGGCGAAAGCGCCAGGGTAGCCCACGAAATTAAAATTTTCTTACGTTTTTTTTTCAATTTGCAGGTAAGTATCAGGTTGTTTGTTGATCGCAATATGATTCGCGACCGTAACAAATAATATTTCACAGAATTATAATCTCTCTAAGTTCAAATTACCCAATTGAATAACTATTTCTGAAAATCATGACATTTGAGGCCAATTCTGACTTAGTACTTATTAATGAGTCATAGCATCGTTTTCTGATCTTTTTAGAACAGACCATACCAATATATGTTTACCTGAATCCCATAATTGAACACTAACATGCATTTAACTTTGCAACTTCATTCGTTTTGCAGGTGTTCATGGCATGTCGTAACATGGAGAAGTGCGAGGCAGAGCGTCGCACCATCGTGCTGGAGTCGAACAACAAGTTCGTGTACTGCCGGCCTTGCGACCTGGCCAGCACTGAGTCTGTCAGAAAGTTTGTTGAGAGGTAAGAAATTCATGCTCCTAAAGGTTCAAGTTAGACTTAGTATTATAATATGTGACTTAGGTTACTTTTGGGTTAGCTTAAAATTATTCATCGATAAATAGAAGCAGCGTGGGGACCTCCCCGACAATCTTTAGAGAAGGTGGAAGCCGGGCAACACAGACCGTTGTGGCGATACTTGTGGCCTATGTGAACGTCTTTGTCGGATATGATGATGCATGAAAGTACCACAACGATAGCTCTCTCATAGACCAACTGCAACTTGACTGTTCTGTTATACACTACTAGCTTCCGCCCGCGTGGTATGTCGATTAAAAGTATGTCCCTATGTCCTTCCCCAGGATGCCATCTATCTCCTTTCCTAATTTTGTCGAAATCCGTTCAGTGGTTTAGGCGTGAAAAGGTAACATACAGACAGACAGAAAGAAAGACAGAGTTACTTTCGAATTTATAAAATTAGTATGGATTAGAATTTTCAGACTCCGTATTACACAACACACAAGCGTGTTAGCACAACAACACTGTATGAAAATAGAAAAATGTGTGCAGGAAATATATTTTTTTACCATCCCCAGGTTCAAGTCCGAGGAACCCAATCTACACGTGCTGGTGAACAACGCAGGAGTGATGGAACCTCCTGCAAGCGTCACCAGAGACGGGTTTGAAACGCAGCTGGGGGTCAACCACCTGGGACACTTCCTGCTCACCAACCTGCTTCTAGACACACTCAAGGTGATGCGTATAATGTTTATGAAATTACCTGCCAGATTAGCTAACCCGCAAAACTTACATGAAGAGGCAAAACAGGCTATATTATAGCCTTAGCCTCCTACGATGTCTGTGAAAGATGAAAACTGTCGAGAGACTGAATGATGTACATAAAATTCCATTTAGAATCTCAGATGATTATGAAGTTTTAGAAAAATAAACTGAATGTCATACATGATAAAGTTCAAATACCATTGCTACCAAAATTTATTTATGACCTTGGGATCTAGGCTCGAGTGGAGCACGTATGCTAAGCCAGGTTATGGTCTACCTGTGTGCCAAATTTCATCGAAATCTGTTCAGCCGTTACGGCGTGAAAAGGTAACAGAAATACAGACAGAGTTACGTTCGCATTTATAATTATAATACCATAACATCACATCGTGCTTTATTTCCCCAAAGGGTTAGGCAGAGGTGCTATAGTTGCTACATTTCGCCAGTTATGTTTAAGTCCCATGTCATAGGGGGCGAGCCTGTTGCCATCAACCAGGCACAAATCCAGACTCCGGGCTGCTACTGAGAAATTCGAGATGAAAAAACCCAATAACATTTTGCCAGACCTGGGAATCGGACCCAGGACCTCATGCGCAACAGTAGCGCTTGTGACCACGAGGCAGACAAATTATAATATTAGTATACACGTTTACATATTTTTTTAAATATGTATTACTGTAGGTGTAATACTTAAATGAATAAAACACAGTCCGTTTCCAGGCCTCCGCCCCGAGTCGCGTGGTGGTGGTAGCGGGCAGCGCGCACTACAGAGGTGCCATCAACAAGGAAGACCTCAACTTCACCCGCAAGTACGACGCGCCGGCTGCGTACGCGCAGAGCAAGCTCGCCAATGTACTGTTTGTTAGAGAGCTGGGGAGGAAGATGCTGGGTGAGTTGATAAAGTCATTTATTATTACATACTTGATCCCACCAGTAGCTTCGCCCGCGTGAAACTTTATAAATTATATTCTATGTTACTCAGTGATTGATAGTACTGCATTCTAGTGCTGTAAGAATTTTTTAAATCGGTCCAGTAGTTTTCTGTTTTTGTTCATCATTACAAACCAAAATACAAACATACAAAAATACAAATACTTTCTATTCATAATATTAGTCGTTACATAAGGAACTCAAACTCGAAAGAAAAATAACTACAACTTCGAAAAAATATACAGGATGTAAGGGTAAACACTCTTGTCATTCAAACCATGGGTAGTTGACTTAAGAGCCCCTATCAATTTCGCGGTCTAAAAACAGCAAATTCAAGTTTTTTCGGAGCCAATGTCTCAATATCCTTAAGATATCTGTTTTGTTTTTAAATGCAAAATTATTCATCATCTGTTTAACTAGTAATTAGACTAATAAAATTAAAACTAACTACTCAATATAAATTACGAAAAATAAAAATCTAACACACGTTTTTACGTAAGCGTGAAACACTTGGTTTTTCAATTGCTTTCATAGCTTACTGGTAGCAAATATCAATCTGAGAAAAATCCTAAATACTGGGCATATAGTATATTAGTTAGACGACTGATCATTTTTCCAAAGTTTATTGAATTAGTACTTGAAAAAAAATGTGATCCACGCTGAAAAAACGCAATAATACCATGTGCAAAATCGTCGTCTACGCGTAAGAATTTGTTACATATCAACAATAATTCTTAAATATTTTAAAACTTTTGTTATTTATCTACCAAATTCAGTTTTTATATTTTATTTTTGACTACTAATTTAATTATAATAAAAGATCTAAATAATGCCTTATAAACCGATGCGCTCGCTCGAGGCAATCAGTCGCGCCCGAGGGCTTCTCAACGTCGGACCTGTGTCGCCTGTGACGTTCGCCGCTGCCGCCGTTCCCGACGTAATTCGCGGAATCGGGCGTACTTTTGTACTAGAGCTAACCAGTTTTGAGACTATGAGTACCTATATAATGTATGGTGTAACACTTTGTGATTTGCTAATGATATTTATACATATTAATGTTTTGTATTATACTTACAGTAAAATAGTGTTTAATTTTTAGAAAATGGGTTGAATAATTGAACTTTATTATCACGGAAGAATGACGGGTAATAAAAAGAAAAACGTTAAAAGAACACGGAAGGCCCGTGCAGTTCTTTGGTAAATAATATTTTTTGCCATCATCTTACTAATTAAGAAAATTGTTGTAATTTACTATTATTTCTTTAATCTAATAATGTGTTAATTATATTTGTAGAGAATTAAATAGGCAGAAATCTGCCGAAAATCAAATACTACCTGGAACATCATCGATGAGCGAAAAGGATCGGGACACACGATAATTCTTTTTTACCCGACTACGGCGAAGAAAAAAGGAGGGTTATGATTTTGATCTGTATACAGTATGTTAACTAACAAAGGGCGTTCCCGTTAACCTGCAATAGTATAGCGTGTATACATGCTAAAAAAAATATTACCATTAAAAAAAAATGTTTTTGTTTTTGTTTTAGTATAGTAAAATATTCACAAAAAATATTAAATTGTTACGGAAAATAAACTCTCTGTACACGCCCACTTGTCACACTTGTTTTTCTACGTTGAAATGCAAGTGTGCGTGTACAGAGTGTTTCTTTTACGTTTAAATTTAATCGTTTTGTGAACATATCACGACAAAAATTGTTTTTTTTTTTTTTTGAGTTGTTATATTTTTTTTAGCATGTATACACGCTATAATATTGCAGGTTAACGGGAACGCCCTTTGTTAGTTAACATACTGTATACAGATCAAAATCATCTGTTCCCTCCTATCTTCTAAACCACTCGAACGCTGGAACCAAAGTGACTTTAACTTAAGTTTCAATTTGCGTCCAACGCTCGGTTTGGTAACACGTCGCGTTCTGGTTTGCAATTGGTCAATCGTCATCCTGAGGATGCCGCGTTGAGAGGTGAAACACGTGTCGATTTCTTACGGGGTTTTTATGACTCTTGGAGAATAGTCAAGTGGAATAGGTAACTAAATATATCTACATCTATTGTATTTTACTTTAATTTTTTACATAGTAATAATTATAGTTACATAAATGTAAATAATAAAGGATAAAGGACTAATAAGGAATAAAGGTCTAATTAATCTAAATAATAAAGGAGTACAATAACACGTGTAATTAGTTTCAGACTTACCTTATATACGCTGGTCACACTTTATAGTTTGCTTTTACTTCAGTGAATGCCATACTAGGTAACCATATTTTTATAGGGTACCTAAACATAGCACGTCATAATCACAAAATAAAATCCATCCAGTATTACGGAACCCAGTAAGTAAAAACTCCTAATAATAGCAGTTACGGACCAAGATTATTAGTTCGCGCTGCACCGTGCGCACAGCGCACACTACTACTGTCAACGATACGTCGACCGCACACAGACACACTGCGCTCCGATAGTTACCTAAACTCGTAGCGCGCCGAAATTGATAGGGACTCTTAAATATTAAAATAAATGACCGAACACAACAAAAAAAAAACGTTAAAAATAAATAAAAATAAAGTTGTAATTTTCCATTGATTTTACGTTCTATAAATGAAACCAAACCACTGGTTCCAAGGATAACGGTGTTTACCCTAACACCCTGTATAAAACAAACATACAATACACAGTGACAAAAAGTTAAAAGAGTATGCTTAGGGTGCCATCAGACGGACTGCATTCTTGCAGTTTAGTACGACTGCAATACTCGTAATGTACTGGTCAAACTGCAAAGCAGTTGGAGTGCAGTTGAAACAGTTGAAATGCGTTCGATAGCAGCCTTAGATGGTTTGGTACTGTTGAGAGGATGAATGTAAGTAAAGAAAGGCGACTAGCAAAATGTATTTTACAAGGCAGATGTGAGGGGACAGGAGGCCCTAGATGACCCTGGATGACCTTATTGTGATGTTCTTTAGATATATCTGGTGCGTAGTACTTGCAAACGGCGTGCGTGTATGACCAGAGGTCCTAGACAATGACATTCTATCGACGATAACGATGATGGAAAAGGCATAAATGTATAGGACTGAGACAAGCTATCGAAAAGCTTATGTCAATTCTGTTGAAAGTCGTTGTAGGAATACGAAACGCTTTCGAAGCGATCGTCACTTGTCTAGGCCCTCAGGTGTACGGACGTAAACGAAGCAAAAGGCGTAACAGGCGGCCCTCTGTAGGTTCTGCGAACCCCAATGGAAAGACGGCGTGTGCGCATGTATATTCTAAAACCCCTCATCACTCGCCAGGTACCGGAGTATCAGTGGTGGCGGTAGACCCGACCCTGACGGACACCAACATAACGCGCCACATGTCCATGATGAAGAGCGTCTCGCGGTTCTTCGTCTACCCAATATTCTGGCCCTTCATGAAGTCGCCCAAGATCGGGGGACAGGTCATCCTGCATGCAGCTCTGGATCCTGCGGTCGAAGGTGCCTCGGGAGACTATTATGTGTGAGTATAAAGACCCATCACCAAGACGAGAATAAAATGTTCATCCCGCAATTGCGTTTTTTTTTTGTCTATTTCTGGGAACCGACTGGTTATTGGTCAATGAACGTTCAATGTTTATTTTTATGTTATAACTTACTCGCTCCGCCCCGCAGTTTCACACGCATAAGTCTCGATCCCGTGGATATATCGGGATCAGAAGTATCCTATGTCCTAATCCAGGTCATGTTCTACCCATGTGCCAAATTTCATCCAAATCTGTTCAGCCGTTTTAGTGTGAAAGCGTAAAAAACAAAGTCAATTTCGCATTTATAATATTAAAGTTAGGATAGCCAAACTTTAAATAGGTACCGTAATCTTTAATTAATATCTCCTAATTTCCCTTTTATGAGATAAAGGGTGTTTTTTTTAGAGTTATACAAATTGAAAATGAAATAAAACAACTAAAATTAAATTTCATTATCATGGTATTGGTTTTATTTAAAAGATATTCTTATGCCATTACTGCTTAAAAATGATTTCGGGCATTTGGGCGCCACGGCTGGCTGAATGAAGCGTAATCGGGTAGTCCAATTTTCGACCACTTTTCCAGCAACTGGGACCGTACATCGGCAATAACGCGGCAAATGTTGGCTTCCAAGTGGTCCAACGTCTGTGGTTTATCTATGTAGACGTGTGACTTCACATATCCCCAAAAAAATTACTCCATAAGTGTGAGATCACACGATCGTGGAGGCCAGCTCACAGGTCTATTACGCGAAATTATGCGCTCTTCGAATGTTAATTTTGTTGTTAAATTTGCAAGCGTTGTTGTGAAGTACGTCTATGCATTGTGAAATGGCAAAACGTACTGACCACAAATATACCGCCAACTGTCAAATTGACAATCACTAGAAACAGTGATGCCAATTTAAAAACCAAACCTCTAAAAAAAACACCCGTTATTTATCCTTCCCATCGTAGGCAATTCTGTATCAAACTCCTAATTCCATTCAAATATCAATTTTCTCAGCGACATGAAGAAGAAGGTGCCATCACCGACAGCTCAAGACTACGAGCTGGCGGGCTGGCTGTGGAGAGTCAGCGAGAAGTGGACCAAGCTGGACGAGCACAAAGCGGCCATCGGTCAAGCGAATGCCGCGTGACTCGGCGCAAACGGCTCAAATAGTTTAACTTAGAAATATTCTAGACTGTAAAGGCGAATTTCACCGCGTTCAAGAGAGGTGTCAGCGCCATCGTTGTTGTGGAATATTGACACTGACACTGACAGTGGTCTAACAGCGTTCAGTTTGATTAGTGAATTTGCTTTATGGGTCAGTTCACACCGAGACGCGACACGACGCGCAGTTTTTTATGATCCGATACAATATCGAATTTATTTACTACACAATAAGCTACACGCGCTGCGCAGCCCCGCGTATCTCAGCGTACTTTGACACGTGTCAACGCTCGCACTGAAATGATACCTTTTCGTGAAGAAAATAAGTTCGATAATAGGGAATATGCATGTATTTTTTTAATATTTTTATTCGATAGTTTACATCGTCAAATAATAGTAAAAAGAAATTCGACGGCAAAAAAGAAATTTAAAGTAGTTAAAAAAATGTTTAAAAATATCCAATCGATCCGGGCTATTTAAACGCCCTCCATTTGGCGCGCTTGGTGTGGTGACGTCACAGACCGTGAAAACAGACAAGCAACTGTCAAGTCAACGTCAAACACTCCTTTTTCTATGAGCGTTTGACATTGACTTGACATTGACATTTTGATTGTTATCCCAGATTGTTACGTCACATCCGCTCTTAGCCTTTTCAAATATTTGAATTACCCACAGTTTTTTGGGACTTTTTAAAAATTAATTTCTCGCTCAAAAAGAAATTTTATTCAAAAATATTGTTGGAGGCATCATTCTGAAGTAACATAGTTTATAAAAAAAAAAATTTGGCCCATATTTGAATCACATGCATATTCCCTATTGTTAAAAACTGCGTGCAACGTCGCGTCGATTCACGTCGCGGTCTGAAGTGACCCTATGGCTATGCATTCTGAAAGCTGGCAACGTCGCAAATAGCTGTTTTGATTTTATCAATATTAATAAATTATGTTTTGCACTAAAATATTGATTATGAACTGTAAAAAAAGCGCGCGGTTGTAAGAGTTGTATTTTGAGAGAATGATCAGTGTGTAAAGCATTTATAATGTTAACTAGTTCTTAGTTCTATTGTTAATAAAATGTAGACAATAAAATGTAGTTACTTGCATTATCTTTAATAATTTTACTTACAAATACAAAACGGGTATAATCAAAAGCATATGTTTTTTAAGTCTATTTATTTATAAAACGTTGTATCTTAACAAATGCTACATCAACCCAAAAAGTTTCAATCCTTTATGAAGCGCCTGACCGCGTACATGACCAAATAGAAACGGGTTTTGTCGACGGAAGAATAGATCAAATGACAGATTCACAATTACAATCTGTCATATTCTCTATTCTTCGGTCGACAAAACCCGTTTCTATTGTGGTTAGTTACGCGTACTAGAAATGACGGTTTATAAAGGACCTGAACTCCTGAAGGACTAAACTGAATCCTTCAGAAGTTCAGACAGTACAGAAACGCGTGAAAAACCATAACTTTTCTTGGTAATCTGATAAAAATCCATATCCAGCGTTAATTTAAACTAGCTAGTGTAACTCCGCAGACGTGTAAAAAAACAGATTTTCGCACCCTCATACTTCAAAGTAACAAACAACAACAAATAACAAAACAATCATTAACACTCGCGACAATTTAAGAAGTCCGATTTGACGTTTCGTTCTCGTACTTGTAATAAAACGTTATGCCTTGAGAATCAGCTTTAAGCAATGTAGATAAGTCGTCGATTACAAACTCTCTAAGTATGATCAATCTATTCTATTTTTATCTATGGCAATGGTGCCGATGTCGACAATTCTGCCAATGTCAGATGTGCAATGAGATATGATCAATCGATATGTCTCGAGAATCAGTTTATAAGAAACCTTTTTTTTTTCCATCGCTACACAAAGCATTTTTATCTACACCCATGCTATAAATCCTCTATAAAAGTTTTTGAAACAGTTAGGTTATTGCCAACATTAAAACAACCAGTGTCATAGTAATCATAATATCATCCAAACGGGTGTTATAATGTTGTTCTGAATTTCATAATACAACTCATTTAAAAAAAAAAAGAAGATTTTCATTCACGAGCGTTTCACTAACAAAGCACCGTTATTTAAAAACAAAACATTCGAATTCGAAAAATTAAACATTCGAATTCGAAAAATTCGAATTCACGTTGTACCGCGCCATTTTTGTTCGATATTGGTATTGCAAAGAAACTTTTATAGAAGATTCATATCATGGGTGTAGATAAAATCTTGTATGCAACTGTAAATAATTAGGTATTAAAACACGAATGTGTGGTATCACATGAGTGGTTACCCCTTATTATATAACAGTTGCATAAATAACTATTATAGCTGTCAAATCGGGCTTCTTAGATTACCGTCCACGTCCCATCACGTCTACGGAGTTTTACTAGGTAATTTAATTTCACCCTGTAAATTCTTTCTCAATTGTCTTTCATCCACCACAAGTTCGCAAGTCACTTCCTCAGAGAAGCTCTGGTCGCTAACCCTCGTGTACGACCAGAAGCCAAGGGTTATTCCCATATGGACGTGTGGTATTCTGGCCGGTCAAAGAGCAGCTGCCTCTCCTGCAGCGGCTCGGCGCGCGCGTGCGCGTGCAGCAGCTGCAGCACGCCCGTGCCGATGGCGGCCGGCACGCCCAGGATGATGGACTCGGACACGCCTTCGATACAGTCTGTTTGTCCGTAGTACGCCGCGTCGAACAGGTGGTCGGCTGTCTTTTCGAACTGGTGGACAAATAAGAATTAAGGTAATCGCTACTATTATAAAAAAGAACAAAAGTCCCTCCGCCTCGTCTGTCTGTCTGAACGCGATATACTCAAAAACTACAGAACGGATTTTCATACGGTTTTCACCAATGGACGGAGTGATTCGTGAGTGGCTTAGGTGTATAATTTACTAGATTTTGCCCGGGACATCACCCGCGTGAAGGTCGGAAATTAACCCACGGGAACGTATTACCGGGATAAAAAGTAGCCTATGTCCTATTCCAGGTCATGGGCTACCCCTGTGCCAAACTTCATCCAAATCCGTTCAGCCGTTTAAGCGTGAAAGCGTAACAAACAAAAACTTTCGCATTTCTATTATTAGTTAGGATTATGGTTTTATGTAAATTTGCTGAAATATGACGATGATTATTGAAGATGTCGGAAAAAATCGTGGCGACTGGAAGTTGTACTGGCGTGCGCATTACGGTGGTACGTTTCCGTGGGATTTTTTCCGACCGCCACGCGAGGAAAGCTAGCCGACTCATCATTTATTTATTTATTTATTTTATTATGTATGTTCACACAGTAAAATACAAAATAGACACGACATACATCATCACCATCATAGACATCATCTGCCTAGCCTTTTCCCAACAATGTTAGGGTCGGCTTCCAGTCTAACCGGATGCAGCTGAGTACCAGTATTTTACATGGAGCGACTGCCTATCTGACCTCCACAACCCAGTTACTGGGTAACACGATACCCCTTTGGTAAGACTGGTTGTCAGACTTTCAGGGTTCTGACGATCCGTAACAACTGTCAAAGATCTACAAATGACAGCCGGAACCAACGGCTTAACGTGCTTTCCGATGGTGACCCATCCAGACCAACCCCGGCAAGCGTAGCTTAACCTGATGGATCGACCTGTGCGGCTGTTATTACTTAGCCACGAGCTCCTCCAAAAGCTATTCGACTATAATTACTTTTCTATTTCCCGAAGGCAAGCAGAGGTATAGCGTTACAGTTGATTATTGTAATAAACTAAGCGCACATGACAACCGCGTCGGCCCACAGCGCATCTCATTTCAATACAAAAAGGCGTACTCACACTAGCCAAGTTAAGCACGGACTCCTTCATTCTGGCGAGCCCGTATCTGGTGATGCCTAGGACTTCGCCCCTGGCCGTCATCTGGCCAGCTAGCAGCTCCACGTGGCGACGGTCCACGCTCATGCCGTGACCCTCCATCACTGCCTGGATCTCGCTGATGATGGTGGACTTGGCTGCCTCGATACCTAGGGTGTGGTATACCTGGGGATGGTGAAAGGTGAAACCGGTATAGTACCACACACACAATCACTAATAAGCCAAAATAGTGTTAATATTTCTTCTTGAAAATGTTCATCATTCACCACTGAAACTTATGACAATAATATTTGATGTTAAGAATAAAGAATAAGAGAATAAGAATAATTTATTTGTGAAACACAGGTAATTACATACAAAGATCTTAAAAATTAGGTAGTGCGCTATGTTTTGCCAATGGTGACATATAAATACAGGTTCTTTAAATATTGTAAAATCTTGCCAATACACACTAAAATACGAAAGTGGTTATTGATAGAACAATTCACCAATAAAGAACTTAAAATTAAATTCAATCATAGCATAGCAACAAGAATGGCAGCTCAATCGAAACTGGTAGTACCGAGATACAAAAACTATTACGGGAAACGAACGAATGCTTATTTAATACCTACTATAATGAATGATATTCCAACAAAAATTCAATCGGAAATAACAAATAATAATTATAAAAATAAATAAAAAAAATTCTTTGAATCTCTTTGAAATTGCATCATCCTGTTTAAATTTCATTCTAATAGTAATTAGCATCGACGGGCTGTGTGACCCACGCCGTCATCGTTTTTGTACATATTTTGGTTAGTATGTTTACAAACTACCTCACAATGTTTCTTTTTTAAATTAAATTATAATAATTCGTTAGTATTATGATAAGATTGCTTAAGTGTTTCAACATCCGGACAAACCTATTGAGGTTTTTGTGATGTTTCTGTTTAAATTTTGTTTTGTTCATTAATTAATAAATAAAAATAAAAAAATGTTCAATATTAAAAAAAAAAAAAAAACGATTAATTGATTAGGTCCTATTGAATTACAATGATACATTTATAACAATATAAATAAGTGTTTGAGTAGGTACCCTATAACGCATATTAGCGCATGCATGCAAATTACATTTTATTACAATTCAGAGTCGATTTCATTTCATGTCAAAATTTTAAGTCAAATTTTAAAATTCAAAATGTCGTCATAAAGGTTGCATAAGATCATTCAGTACCTCTAGTATGTTATTTGAAGTAGTCTTGGTGCCGTCCACTCCGTAGGTCGCGATGACGTCACGCAGGCCGTCACCCTCAACACACAGCTTATAACTGTAATGTAAAAAATTCTATCTATAAAATGATTATAATACTATAAATACATATTTGTTACGGTCGCAAATCATATTTAGATCAACATACAACCTGACACTGACCTGCAAAATGCAAAAAACTAAAGACTGTTTGAATTTCGCGGACCACCCTGATACTTTCGCCTTAACTGTAGCGACAAGTTGAGACAGCCGCCATGCTTCTTTACTTGTGACTGTACCTTTTTTTTCTGTAGGAAATTATCAGTTACCTTCTCCCGCTCTGGGCGGAGCGGGAGGGCGTGTCAGACTCTTACTGACTAAAACCCACCCGTGTTCCATCAGTTGCCAGAGACCACGGTATCCCTTTCGGACTTCCCCGCGACCTAGTGAGTGTACCTGACTTCACTGTCGGCGCCGCACGCTATGACGGCGCGCGACACCTGCGGCAGTCCCTTGACCACGACGGGCGGCAGCTGCCGCGCCAGCTGCTGCAGCGACATGTTGAGCCAGCCGCCGTGCTTGCTGGGCTCGGCAGACACCTTGATGGCCCAATCTGATACGATGTGGATGTTCGCTGGCTTTATCTTCAGTTTTGATGTGCATATCCTGGTGGCGAAGTAAACATAATATGTGAGTACGTAAGGATACAATAATAATAATTATAATACATAATATAATAAGTCGTATCAGCCAATGGCTTAATTGCCAAGAGCCTCGACCAACACCTAAGGAGGCTCTCGTTGGGCAGCTGGATTAAGGGCTTGATTCAGAAAGCTGTACTCCTGGACACGGCTCGCATTGTTAGGAGGTTCCTCTCTCTGGAGCCCTGACCGCCGGTAGCTTGGACCCTGTTCCCGATACCGGTGGGCTACTATTTTTTATATTTTTAAATGTTTTATATATTTTTTTTATTCTAATATTTAAAAATATAATTTATATGTGTGAAAAGTGAAATAAAGGAATTATAATACCAGCCTATTTATTGACACACTGCAGGGCAAATATACAAACTTTCATACCATTTATGTAAACTCTTTAGGGGGTCGGTTTTCAAAAATCAATCAATTTCGCTATATGAGGAGCTCTTGTGCAAACTTTCATGCATCTATAGTCTGTTTTTTAATCTCGAAGACTAATTTGACATTTCAAGTGATTGTTGTTTGTTTTTTCAATATGGATTTTGACATTTGCACCTGTCAAATTAGTCTATGAGATTAAAAAACAGACTTTAGTTGCGGCTTTTTGGCTGTGGGTTAAATTAATCTATTGTCTTTATTTCTGTTGTCTGTCAGTGAAGTAATGAATTTGTCCTACTAATAATTATAAATGTGAGTTTGTGGGGATGGATGGATTGTTACTCTTTCACGCAAAAACTACTAGACGAATTTTAATAAAATTTGGGTCACATATAGTTTATAGCCTGAATTAGCACATAGGATACTTTTTATTCCGATATTCCCAACGAATCGAGACTAATGCGGGTGAAACCGAGAGGCGCAGCTAGTTATTAAATAAATAGCTCTAGGTAACTTACGAGTACACGATAGACTCCACGTTGACCTCGAGACACAGAAGTCGTATCCTCTCCGCGTCCAGCCGGATCAGCAGGAAGCACTCGTTTGGCAGGTACACCTCCTCTATGTAAGTTGTGATCTGTTGTAGACAAATATCCATGCAGTATGGTATACAACTGGGACAGTATGCATTTAAGAAAAACCTACAAAATAAAAAATCAATCAACTAGGCTTAGAATCAGCACTTTTCGAACGTCAAAATTACAAAAGACAGTCCCCCAAAAACGCCCACCCTTCACCACTTCCTAGTGCTTTAGCTGGGGAGAAGGAGTGTACGATCCTAATTGTTGGCTACCGCAAATGTCATGACAGCTATAAAAATGCTTTGTGTAGCGATTCAAATAAAAATTGGTTTCATATAAACTGATTCTCGAGACATATCGATTGATCATACTTAGAGTTTGTAATCGACGACTTATCTACATCGCTTAAAACTGATTCTCAAGGCATAACGTTTTATTACAGAACGAAACGTAAAAACGGACTTTTTAGATTGTCGCGAGTGTAGTATCTAGGTCCTACAACAGTAGAGCCAACATTACGGCATAGAAACAATTTTCTGAAACGCACTCTACACAAATGACCAACAGCGACCCCTTGTCAATGTCACTGCAGCGCAAAAAGGTCCTTAAAGCAGTGTAAGTAAGATCTTTTCCTACCTCTCCTAGAGTAGTCTTCTCAACCCTTCCCTTCACCCTCCTGGCGAACTCCTGGTCCTTCGGATGCAAGAGCTCAGCGGTGATGATGGGCGTCGAGATGTTCCGCGACGCGTTGATGATCTCCTTGACGCGCGGCACTCCCTGCGTGATGTTCATGGACGCCACGCCCGCGAAGTGGAAGGTTTTCAGGGTCATCTGGGTGCCGGGCTCGCCTATACTCTGGTGGATAGGTATAAGGGAATCATTTGATTGATCCTCTAAAAACTTATTGTCCTTCTACAATTTTTAAAATTAATGAACTTCTAAAAACTTTTTTGGCTTTTATTTGCACGGTTTTTAGGGTTCCTTATCCAAAGGGTAAAACGAGACCCTATTACTAAGACTCCGCTGTCCGTCTGTCACCAGGCTGTATCTCATGTAACGTGATAGTTAGACAGTTGAAATTTTCACAGATGATGTATTTCTGTTGCCGCTATAACAACAAATACTAAGAAACAGAATAAAATATATATTTAAGGGGGTTCCCATACAACAAACGTGATATTTTGCCATTTTTATAGATACGGAAACCTTCGTGCGCAAGTCCGACTCGCAATTGGCCGGTTTTTTAAATAAATGAGCCACTTTTAAACGTTCGAGCCTATTCTGACAATTGGTCACAATAACTACGCTATAACCCTATAGCGTAGTTATTGTGACCAACTACAAAAAAATATGATTTGCAAATTGCAAAATCGTAAGAAGATTTGAATTTCGCGAGCTACCTTAGCGCATCCCCGTTACTGTAAGATCATGACGTACCTGCGCAGCCAGCGCGCCCACCGCCGTGCCGGGCTCGATGACGCTGCGCTGGTACTTGTGGTGGCACACGCGCAGGAACTGCACCAGCTGCGTCAGCGTCAGGCGCTGCAGCTGCTTCACGATGTCGCCGCAGTGCGAGTAGCGCAGGCGCAGGTTGCGCACCTTGTCTGCTATCACTTTGAGGAATGATCTGGGGACGATAATGTTTCGTCAATACGTCTGCTTCATTGTCATCCGCTGCTGTTAGAGCCGATATCAGACTGATCTGGCTATCAGAGGGCCAATTTTCTTATTAAAAAAAAACGATCACATTCAAGTCAAACTTGTCAATAATGTTGGTAAATTGATGGTTATTTTGACAAATTGCGAATGCGAACGTTCTTAAAAATAAGGGAATTGGCCCTTTTTTTATTGTAGGATATCATCAAATGACTTCTCCCGCTCTGGGCGGAGCGGAAGGACGTGTCAGACTTTTACTGACTAAAACCAACCAGTGTTCCTTCAGTTGCCTGTTGCCAAGGTCCCGGTATCCCTTTCAGACTGTCCCGCAACCCTGGCAGGGAAGGGAATTGCCCCTCTGATTTGATTCAGCATCTTTTACTCGATGTGAAACGTCAGAAAACAAAATGAATCAAAAGTGAAAAATAAATTCATTAATGAACAGATCCAACGACGTTGGATTTCGGCAATCAGCATCATTCACTCACCTGACCTAATGTATCCGTATTCCGGCAAATAAATGATTTGAACGAATAATTGAAAAATGAAAGGATGAACCGTTCACTCATATAATTTATCAGTATCGTGGAAAGTCGGAATGAAACAGAAATCACTGAATTTGATGTCCATCGGTTTTAGAAAGTATATTGAATTTAATCGATTGTGAGAAGGATTCTCTTTCTTCTTCTGCATCCTTCTTCTGCACACGGGCCACCGGCCACTACTACAAAACGCCACCCTAAGGTTGACTGGTAGAAAATGCCTCAGGCATTAAGTCCGCCTTTGTACAGTAGTTTATACTTGTGCATAAAGTTTAATAAATAAATAAAAACGCCGCCACCGGCATATTTCCTGTAGTTTTCATACATCTTATATAGACTCGCCGCACACAGCTACACGCGACAGCCACAAACGCCGCTATGAAAACTACAGGAAATATGCCCGTGACGGCGTGTTGTGGCTGTGGCGTGTGGCCCCTTACGCTTCAAATGAATAATTTGTTTCCAATCTACATCCCGAACACTCACGATTTTAGTGTAAAACGATACTTACAGCAACTCATTCTTGAACTCCTGCGTGCAAGTCTTGAAGTCGTCCAGCGCGAGGGTCTCTTCAGCTGCTAGCACTATACCATCACCGTCCAACGGGTCCTCTTCTCTGCAAGGAAAATGTTTAGGTCAGTCTAACTTTCAGCTGTTTATCTGAATCCATTTAGCTAAACCTTGCATTTCGGCGGAAATTGCACAATACTTGGCAATTTAGACGTGACAGAAACCTAAGCGGAGGTTGTATTGTAGAATGGTTTGTAAATTATTCCATTAGATTAATGTCCAAAACATTAAAATTACATTAAAAATTAGGAAATGGAAATCGTCTATCTACGACTTTCAATGTAAACACTAAAATGAATAATAACTTGCCTTCTTTGAAAATTTATTTTTTAATATTTAAAAACGTTTTTAGTCAAGCTCGAAAGTCTGACAACCAGTCTTACCAAGGGGTATCGTATTACCCAGTTACTGGGTTGTGGAGGTCAGATAGGCAGTCGCTCCATATAAAATACTAGTATTCAGCTGCATCCGGTTAGACTGGAAGCCGACCCCAATATAGTTGGGAAAAGGCTAGGCAGATTGATTGAAAAACGTTTTTAGTCAAGACGACTGAATGTTCCGACAGAAGTAATAAAATGAAGTTTATGTACGGACAACACTTAAAAATCTCACAGATTTGATAGAATGAAAGTAATAAAATCACACGATCCGCCATAATAGTATAGTGCGTTCCATCAAATATTACCTATGCCGTAATGTTGGCTCCACTGTTGTACGACCAATACGAATACGCTACACGCGCGTTACCTATGTCCGTTTTATTTAATTTAACAGTGGAGCCAAAGTGGAGCAATTACTGCAAAGAAACTATTTGAAGAAATCACTCTACCCCGTTTTGACTATTTAAATTAAATAGCATAATAATAATCAATTGGTCGAGGCTCTCGTTAGGCGGTTGGATCAAGGGCCTGATTCAGAAGGCAGTACTCCTTGATACGGCTCGCATTGTGAGGAGGTTCCTGTCTCTGCAGCCCTAACCACCGGTAGCTTGGACCCTGCTCCCGACACCGGCGATCTTCTATTTTTAAAATTTTTAATGTTTTTTTTTGGGTTTTTATAAAAATATTTAAAAATGTAAATATATAAGTAACTAAATAAATAAACGAAAAATCAAAAATTGTTCAATGTTAGTATTTTGTTAACATATTTATAGTTGAATAGACGACAAAGAACATTATTAAACTGTCAACTAGCCTATTGATTGCTGTAATTGCTGGGTACCGCTATGTCAAAGACTGTTAGTCTACTGTTCTTCCAAATCACATGATTTTGTTCTGTAGGAGCATCTCTACTCTCACCTGGACAGGTACTTGGCGCGCACGTCGCCCATGACCCGCGCCAGGTCCACGGGCCGGTCCTTGCCCTCCATGTAGCTGGGGTCCAGCCCGTCGCTGCCGTAGCGGAACTCCACCACTTCTCCCATCGCGTTGCGGACCGTCATGTCGTAGTGGAGTACCAGGTCTTCCAAAGACTGGGCGACAGGAAAGGAGGAGTTAGTTTGAATCATCGATTGTAACTATCTTTATAAAAATGAAATGCTGTTCGTTTGTAATAAGCGCATCACTTGAGAAAGGGTCCTCCGACTTGGCAATTTTTTTTAAATGTTCGTAATAGTTCAAACCGCCACATGCAAGCGACCCTGCGCACACTTCTGAACAATTATCGAACTTATTTTCTTCACAAAAAGGTATAATTTCTGTGCGAGAGTTGACACATGTCAAAGTACTCTGAGATACGCGGTGCTGCGCAGCGCATGTACCTTATTGTGTAGTAAATAAATTAGATATTCTATCGGATCACAAAAAATCGCATCGTCGCATCTCGGTGTGAACTGACCCTTAGGGTCTGATGGAACGGAATGAATTAGGTTTAGACTAGGAAGTGCATAAATACTTAATGTAATACAATAAGAATGAGTATAAAACCAAATTAAAACTTAGGTAAGCAAATAAGAGTAAAATAGCATGATAATGGTCTGTTTGCAGACAACCAGTAGATAATAGCATAATCAGCCTATAATGTTCCCACTGCTGGGACTCAGGCCTCCTCTCTGTGAGAGGGAGTGGGCCGTAATCCACCACGCGGGCCCAGTGCGGGTTGGTAGATGTCACATGTCTTCGAATTCTTGGTTCTAGGACATGTCGGTTTCCTCACGATGTTTTCCTTCACCGTTTTGAGAGCAGTGGTGATGAAATAATTTACACAAAGTAAAGCGCCTCTCAGGGTTCGAACCTACGGCCTACAACTCGTAATTCGTGGCCGTTACCACTGGACCACCACTGCTCCGATGATTAATAAATATATTTAATAAATTAATAATATTTAAGTAATAGGATATGCATGTGATTCAAATATGAGCCAATTTTTTTTTTTTATAAACTATTTTACTTCAGAATTACTCTCACTACTCCATCAATATTTTTGAATAAAATTTATTTTTGAGCGAGATTTTTTTTTTTTTAAGTCCCAAATAACTGTGGGTAATTCAAATACTTGAAAAACTAAGTGCGGATGTGACGTAAGAATCCGGGATAACAATCAAAATGTCAATGTCAAGTCAATCAACAAGTGTCAAGTCAATGTCAAACTCTCCTACAAAAAGGAGTGTTTGACGTTGACTTGACAGTTGCTTGTTTGTTTTCACGGACTGTGACGTCACCACGCCAAGCGCGCCAAATGGAGGGCGTTTAAATAGCCCGGATCGGTTGGATATTTTAAAAAAATATTTAAAATACTTTAAATTGCTTTTTTGCCGTCGAATTTTTTTAAACTATTATTTGACGATGTAAATTATCGAATAAAAATATTAAAAAAATACATGCATATTCCCTATAGAGCCATCCACAAAGACGCGCCCCTCTCCGCGATTACTGTACTTTACCTACGGAGCGGAGCGGAGTGGTGCGCGTCTTCGCGGATGGTACTATCTATACTAAGTTTTATATTTAATCTATTATACAGAAATGGGCCTAAGGATATAAAACTGACTTTGACCAGCCTTCTCTGCAGGTACCCTGTCTCCGCAGTCTTGACTGCAGTATCCACGAGCCCCTCGCGGCCGCCCATCGTGTGGAAGAAGAACTCGGTGGGCGTCAGGCCAGAGTAGAAGCTGTTCTCCACGAACCCTCGCGCCGCCGGGATCTTGGCTACACAGGTGTAAAGGAAATTTAGAAGTTGGAATGAGATTTTTTATGCTATGGATGTCAAGAGGAGTTTAGACATTTGACACACATAATGGAACATGGCAAGTACTCTGTCCAGAGTTGACTCGTTTTTTTTTAATGACACATCAGACACCGTTGAGATACGGTCTTGTTGAGTTAATTAGAAAACGTTACAGACATTATGTGTAGGTGTGAATTAAAAACCAAAAACAAATGCCCTGTACAAAAAGAGCTTGTGAATGAATGAATGAATGAATATTTATTTGTTAACATAGGTAAGTACCACCTTGGTCTTATAAAAATTTAGTTGACTGTATGTTTTACCAGTGGCGTAAAAATTTTATGATTACAGTTGAGTACAATAATATTAAAATTAATTTAATAAACATTATAAATCCTAACTTTTAATATTATAAATGCGAACGTGAGTTTGTTTGTTTGTTTGGATGAAATTTGGCACAGGGGTAGACCATGACCAGAAATAAGACATAGGATACTTTTTACCCCGAAATTCCCGCGGGATCGAGACTTACGCGGGTGAAACCGCGGGGCGCAGCTAGTTATTAATTAATTACAAATTCAATAGTTAAGATTAATTCATATAAAATTCAATAAACAAATAGTGATCGTACGCTACTCACAATGCCTCTCGAAGTGCGGCAGCGAGCGGTCCTCGAAGCCGTTGGGCACGCGCTTGCCGTTCAGCGCCTGCTGCCCCACGCACGCGATCATCTGCGATATGTTGATGTTCGAACCTGCGAACACGGACTATTTACTGAGGGACACATTAGTCAGAAAAAAAAAACCGACTTCCAAAAAAAACACTAAAAAAGTGAAAAATAACTTTAATTTCGGAAGTCGGTGGCAAAGAACGAAAATTGAAAAGCAAAGACACCGACTTAAGAAATTAAAGTTATTTTTCACTTATTTAGTGTTGTTTTTTTTTTTGTAAAAAGTTTTTATTTTTCGCTTTTTAGTTGTGGTAACTACCCCACACAAATTCGCATACCGTTCTGCTATTTGACGGAGTCAATTAACATGTCATCAACATACGCAAAGTGGGAAAAATACGTAATTAAGTATTGAAGCTAAATCAAAAACTACGCAAGCAAAATTAATAAAATTTACATGGGACTACCGCGGAGTAATCGGGTAACATACCCACAAGAAAAAATAACATACAGACGAATTGAGAACCTCCTCCTTTTTGAAGAAGTCGGTTAATAAACAACCTAATATATAACTATCTTAAACAGCTCCGTGACGGACTGACGGAAAACACGCAGACATTAAAGAAAAAAAAATCGTCTTGCTTCGAAATACGCTTAATTTTATAGTGCTGTGTAAGGGTCAGTTCACACCGAGACGCGATGCGACACGCACGTTTTTATTATGCGAAACAATATCGAATTTATTTACTACCCCTATAAGGTGCACACGCTGCGCAGCACCGCGCATCTTAGCGTCATTCGACATGTAAACGCTCACACTGAAATTATACCTTTTCGTGAAGAAAATAAGTTCAAAAATTGTTAAAAAGTGCGCGCAGCTTAACGGTCTGAACTAACCCTTAGAGATTTCCTAGGTTATGAATCTTCAACAGTCAACCCGCAACCACTGAACGGGTTCAGTAGCCAGAGTTAGGATGCAAACAAAGTCGCGATAGCCATTTTGATTCATAAAACCATGTTGACTACTCCCAGCTTCAACCTTACATATTATAAAACAATGTCCTCTGCCGCGTCTGTCTGTCGTCCTATTCGCAATAAACTCAAAAACTACTGCACCGATTTTCATGCTGTTTTCACCAATGGATAGAGTGGTTCTCGAGGAAGGTTTTAGTATATAATAACCGACATCCACGCGGGCGGAGCCGCGGGCATTAGCTAGTAATGTATAAATGACAAACCTTTGGAACCGCTCTGTGCCATTATAAGAGGAGCATTCGTCGGGTGTAGCTCACGGAAACAAGCTTTAGCAGCCAACTCTCTGAAATACATCAAAATTACGCTTCATGAAATTAGAAAATATTTATGTTAAAAGAAATAAACAATGCTACAGGGATGTTCGACAAAAACTTTGCAAGGGATCATGACATTGTTATCTACACTAATATTCAATCTCAATCAATCTGCCTAGCCTTTTCCCAACTATGTTGGGGTCGGCTTCCAGTCTAACCGGATGCAGCTGAATACCAGTATTTTACATGGAGCGACTGCCTATCTGACCTCCACAACCCAGTAACTGGGTAATACGATACCCGTTGGTTAGACTGGTTGTCAGACTTTCGTGCTTCTGACGACTCGTAACGACTGTCAAAGATCCACAAATGACAGCCGGGACCAACGGCTTAACGTACTTTCCGAGGCACGGAGGAGTCTCGATATGTGAAAATGGTCACCCATCCACAGACCAACCCCGGCAAGCGTAGCTTAACCTGATGGTTCGACCCGAGCGGCTGTTATTACTTAGCCACGAGCTCCACTAATATTATAAAGAGGAAAGATTTGTATTTTTGTGTGTATGTTTGTAATGAATAAACTCAAAAACTACTGCGCCGATTTCAAAAATTATTTCACCATTAGACAGCTACATTCACCCTGAGTAACATAGGCTATCATTTATAAAGACTACACGCGTGCATAGCCGCTGGCGGCACTTAGTTAAATAATAATATCCTATTAAAATGAGCCATGAGGTCCTGGGTTCGATTTCCAGCAGGCGTAGCATGAGCACCGTTTTTTCGACGGAAGAGTACACAAAAATGACGTTTCCTGTAGACAGTAGACAGTACGAGACGGCACCAAAATAGAAAGAGTCAACTGCACTTTTTACGAAATTCACTCTTTTACATAATTCGACTCAGAATTCTTTGTTTTATCATAGGATTTATCGGTTGTCAGTGTGATTTTGACAGTAAGGATAGAAAACTTTCTTCCGAAATAGTCTACCTACAAAAAGACCTAGACAAAGCTCGTTAGAAATGAAAGACAAAATGACAGATTGTAGAAACATTTCTACGCTGGATGTCAAAAATGAAGAAACGAACTGTCACTTTTTATAGAAAAAGCTATGTCTATTCTTCGTAGAGATAGAAAGCGCCATGCTACGCCTGCTGGTCGGACAAAGTTTTATAGGGTTTTTCCATCTGGAATTTCTCAGTAGCAGCCCGGAGTCTCAATTTGCGCCCGGTTGATGGCAATAGGCTCGCCCCCTATGACATGGGACTTTAAACATAACTGGTGAAATGTGGGTGTACTATAGGTAGGTACACCTCTGCTTAACTCTTCGGGGTTTAAAGGCGTGATATTATGTATCTTATTAAAATCACCTAATCAAAGTTAATTATTCCGGTAAATTATATCAATAATGTGTCACCTGATGCTGCTGAGCTCGCTCAGCATGACAGCTTCGAGGGTCTCCTCCATGGTGCAGCCGGGCTGGCACTGCAGCGTGCCCTTCTCAATCTCCAGGATGTAGCCGTCGCACTTAGAGTACCTGCAGGATGTGGGGATGGATATCAGTTCCTGGTCGGCGGGTGCTGATGCCGAAAGAGGATCCAAATTCAAGATGGCGGCCGTGACAATTTGTTAAAAGCTTAGTAAAACGATTCCATAATAAATCAATCAATCAATCAATCTGCCTAGCCTTTTCCCAACTGTGTTGGGGTCGGCTTCCATGGAGTGACTGCCTATCCTCTTAGACCTCCACAACCCAGTAACTGGGTAATACGATACCCCTTGATAAGAGTCCATAATAAATAACCTTTCTTTTTATGTAAGTTAATGCGATATTTATTTTTTGAACTCACCCCGACTCCAGCAGTTTATTCTTGGCTTCTATGAGCTTCTTGCCGGGCGTGACGTCGATGATGCCGAAGCTGAAGCCCCGGTTCATCATGTAGTAGGACGCCATGCGTGCCAACCTGACCACAATACAGTTATTAAGTACAACAGACGAGCAGCAGGCGGTCTGCTAGCAGTCAGCAGCGGTACTGACCTCCACATGCCCCTGACGGCGTGCTCCTCGCCCCAGTCCCGCAGCAGGATGTAGAAGATGCTGCTCTTGGTGCCGGAGCCCAGGGTACTCTTGTCCATGGACCCGCAGAGCAGCTCTGAGTTTCTTATTATTACATCTAGAACACGACATAAAAAATATGTTCATATAAAATATAGGTGGAGGCGTGGGCTGACGAAAGCCGGTTTCAGATCACCTAAATAGGTATCTAAATATTACATGCAGCGTCTAACATGTACAAATTCGGTGTTACTTTGAAAGGCGGACGAAGTCGCGAACAGCAAGCTAGTTGACGAGCTAGTAGTCGAAGTAGAACGAGCACTTACATGAATCCTGCACACACATGTCCTGGTTGCCGGTGTAGTTCTTGCCTTTAGTCTCCAAGTTCGCTTTCACCTCGCACTTCTTGTTGGGTTTCATTATCAAACTGCAATACAAGTACCCTTAAATTAACAATTTTAGAAACCCTCGATAAAAACAATGCATCTAATAAACGATTTCTTTTTATACCTAAGAACACTCTCGATCAAGTCACCGTTCAAACAAAACCAAAAAAACCTTAATCGGTTCAGCCGTTTGGCAGCCACGATGGAGCAGACAGACACACAGATACACACGTTTAACTTATAAAACCCCTCTTTTTCCGTCGGGGGTTATAAATAGAACCATTCATAATGCATTAATCAAGGACTTCCATTATACAGGGTGGCAATTTAGACAACTGCATCCGTCAAGGGGGTGAAAGTTGTTTAGTATGGCAGGTAGAAACCTGCCATACTAAACAACTTTCACTATGAAACTAATAGCAGATTCGCGAAAAAAAATAAGTTATTAAATTCCTATTAGTTTTTGATTGAGTGTGTGTTTTTTATTGTGTATTTATTTTATTGATTTGATTTAATTTAATATGATGTTTGATTTTGTTTTATTTTATTCCAATGTAGTTTTTATTAATTAATGTCTGGAAATGGGTGTTATTTACCTGATAATAAATGAATTTATTATACTATTAGTACTATTTATGAAGACAAAAAATAAAAAGCATTTTTTTTTACGAATCGTATTATATGTCTTTCATAACGAAAGTTGTATAGTACGAGGCATGCCTTTTAAGTTTTGTCGTTTGAAGAAAAAAATACAACTAGAAACTTATAGTACTTTTTATTGTTTTTCAAAGTATTCACCACGTAGCTTAATACACTTTTCCATTCGCTCAAACCAGTTATTATAACATTTATTCCACTCTAAAGTGGGGGTGTTCAAAATGGCTGACTTGAAAGCGTCGACTGCTTCTTCACCGGACTGGAACCTTTGACCACGAAGACTTTTCTTAATTTTAGGAATAGTAAAGAAATCGTTAGGGCTTAGGTCAGGACTGTATGGAGGATGGTCAAGATTTTCTACTTTTTCCTGCTTCAAATACTCAATCGTTTGACGAGCGCTGTGTTAGCTAGCGTTGTCATGGTGCCGGATGATGCGTCGCTTTGAGTTAGAATTTCGAAGTTCGGCGATGACTTGTGGTAAACAAACTGTGGTATACCACTCTGCGTTAACCGTTCTACGATCTTCAAGTGCAATAGTCGCAACATGGCCGGTTTTTCCAACGACGTGGCCACCATCTTCTTTGAAGTACTTCGAGAACGAACAACTTTAGTTGGCTTTAGCTCGTCTTGAAAGACCCAGATTGTAAATTGTTGTTTGGAATCAGGATCGTAGGCATAGATCCAAGATTCGTCACCACTGATGATATCGTAGACGTGATTTGACTGTCCTCGGTTGAACCTTTGCAGAGTTTTCTTACACCATCTGACGCGGGCCGCCTTGTGATCGTCGGAAAGCAGATGAGGTATCCAACGGCAAACTAGCTTTCTCACACCAAGCGCTTCATGCAAGATCTTCTGAATGGTTGTCCCTGAGATGCCTAATAGAGCCTCTATCTCTCGATACGTCACATTACGATCTTCGAGAATTAGTTGTCTCACAGCAATGATGTTATCTTCAGTGAAGGCGGATTTTGGGCGTCCTTCGCGAGATTTGTCACTAACACTAGTATGTCCACCCTGGAATTCTAAATACCAGCATTCGACAATCCGCAGACATGGGGCTTCATCACTGAACAAAGATGTTAGCTCTTCAAAACACTGAAGCCGTGTCAGGCCTCTTCTAAAGTTGTAGAAAATTATTGCACGAACATTTTCCTTAGAAAGATTCATTTTCGTACGTAACCTGACAGATTCCAATCGATGTTGTGACTAAACAATAGCATTAATCCTAATACTTTCAACTGTTTGGAGATTCCAAATTTAAACACATTCGAATATAGAACAGTTCCAAATTCAAAATTGCCGGGGAATATGGAAACGACAGAACTTAAAAGGCATGCCTCGTATGACAGGTGGAATCACCCCCTTGACGAACGAATCGCCACCCTGTATGGGGTGTACACAAAACTGGCGAAAATCATAACCTAAAGATCTGCTTCCCGGTCCACAGCATCCTGGGCTTGAGTATGGCAGGTGTGGGCATGTCGAGCCTCATGTTGGTGTCGGGCCCCGCCAGCAGGCAGGTGGCCAGCTGCTGCGCCTCGTCGCGCGTGAAGAACGAGTCGCGCTGCGTGATCAGGTAGCCGCCCGTGATGAAGTCCTGCGTCGCGGCTATGAGGAGCTCGCCGTTGCGGGGGGTTACTAGGTTTGATTTGTTCTGAACAAAAAAGGAATAAAATTGATAAATTTGTGGCGGCATCTACATGCGAAAGACCTGACGTCACACAAATCCTGCATCGCGCAAGCAGGGTTTACCGCGTGATCAACATATCACATCCCGAAATCAATGGTTGGGCAGTTGCCCGCCAGACACGACACTCGTCTGGTCTGAGGGTCCTCCCTTGTTTATAGAGGATACGTGAACACCCTGTTCCTCATACCTCCTTTATACATTCGTTTTTGGGAAATTCGCGGCCATACATACGGGTCGGAAACAGAACCTGATAATGTATATCGGTTAAAAATTAAAAATATTTTTTTACTATATGCATATAATGCTATGCCACACTGCTTATGCTAAACAAAACTTAGGGTCATGGCAGTGGTACACATACAAAAGTTTTGTTTATTGGCGTAATTATATTAATTTTAGAAAAATATAATTATTATAATTATAATAAAAAAAAATAAAAAAAAATAAAAAAAAATAATTAATTTATTATAATTAATTAATTATATTTTGCATCAGTAGATTGCACCCGTGCGAAGCAGGGGCGGCTCGACACTTGTTATCCGAGTTCATAAAAAGGAGCTATGCATTCAGCGAGTTTTTTTTTCATGTATTGTACACAGATTTTTGCGCAAGCACTGGGCCGATTCACGTGATTCTTAGTCAATTTTTTTTTTAAGACAGTTGTTTTTTTTTATTAATAACTGTTTAAAATAAATGTGTTCCTCACCCCCATGAGTATGAGCGCCTCGGCCCGCGCCTCCTCGGTCTGCGGCAGGTGCATGTTCATCTCGTCGCCGTCGAAGTCCGCGTTGTATGGAGTACACACGCACTCGTTAAACCTGCGCACACACAGGGCAAACGTAATACGTATACTTTCTATTCACGGTCGGGCGGTTTGCACGACACTTTACACGAAGTGTGCAAAGTTACGAGTACATTTAAAACTAATTATCTGTAGGTGAATTTAATTGGGTTTATTGTGGAAAATAAATAGTTACAACATTCATGATTTTTCGTGTTGGCCCAGTGGTTAAAACCTCGCCTTTTATACACGAGGATGTGGGTTCAAATTCGGGCAAGTACCAATGTGACTTTTTCAATTCATATGTATAGTTTATCTTGGACATCACTGACATCGATGAAGAAAAATATCGTGAGGAAACCTGGACTCATCAATACTCATGGGCATGAGTATTGATGAGTCCAGGTTTCCTCTCTGTATGAAAAGAGGCCTTTGCCATGCACTGGTATACTGTCCCAGTGCATGGGAACAGGCCGGTATTATTATAATAATGATTAAAATCATTTTTTTTTAAATAAAATTTTAATTTTGAATTCGTGTAAAATTGAAGTCGGTTACGTCGTGCAAAATTTTGGTACGTGAAAATTTTGCACTACGAGACCGATTTATGTTTTAGACGAATTCTGAATGATGTAGAACAGTTTACCGGAAGGTTCTCTGCGGCTGGACCCTGGCGCGGTGGCACATGATGGACAGCTTGTGCAGCGACGGCTGGCGGTTGAACAGAACCACGTCGCCGTCGACCAAGTGTCGCTCCACTATGTCGCCACACTGTCAACCACAAAAACGAACATTTACGATAGCATTTTCAATTATTTAAGTACGAATAGACTCAGCGTTTATTGTACAACCGCGCACACTTGCGGTTGGCCACTTATCACCACTATTCACCCTTCCACCGCCAGTGTCCGCGATGATACATACACAAAACTATAATAACGTAAGCAAAATGTTCAAGCGTCAGCATTATGCTTTGGTCCCCCAGAGGGTTGCTAAGCGCTGTTTTTCAGCTTAAAATCCTGTTTACAAAGAAAAAGATACATTTTAGCAACAAAGGGACTATATTACTACATAGTTATACAGTATGCAAGGGTAAACACCGTTGTCACTCAAACCATGGGTAGTTGACTTAAATATAAAAATAAATTACCCAGTAACAACAAAAAAAAAAACCTTATTTTCATTAAAAGATTTTTAAAAGTAAATATCCGTCACTGTTCCGATACTCATGGATACGCGCTCGAGTTATCTGCGACACAGCTGACTGAAGAGGGGCCGCGCGGTCATGTAACGTCCCGCGCGCCCGTTGGGACGCAAGTTCGTTGCCCTTGCGTATAGGGTGAAATATTCTTGTGGAAAAAGGTAGATTTTCTTAAAAAAAAAAAAAAAGTTGTATTTTTTCATTGATTTTACGTTCTATACATGAAACCAAACCACTGGTTTCAAGGATAACGGTGTTTACATTAACACTCTGTATAGCTTCTAGATATAGATATAGCTAGACTGATATCTTTATGAATTATAGCCTACTAGCTGCGCCCTGCGGTTTCACCCGCATAAGTCTCGACCCCGTGGGAATATCGGGATAAAAATATCCTATGTCCTTTTCCAGGTCATGGTCTACCCATGTGCCAAATTTCATCCAAATCTGTTCATCCGTTTTAGCGTGAAAGCTTAACAAGCAAACCAACAAACTCATTCTTATTATATTAGTTAGGAGGTTACTCAGTGATAATATAACATTCTACAGGTGAAAAAATGGTTTAAATCGGTCCAGTAATTTTTGAGGTCATTCATTACAAACAAAAATACAAATCTTTTCTCGTTATAATATTAGTGTAAAAGACAGACGATGATGTTTGGCTTACTTCTTTCGCTAGGCACACCTGCGCCCCCTTTTTACTGCACTCTTGCGCATACATATCCCCGTACCTTAAGCTCCTGCGCGATCTTCTCCCGGTTGCCGTACTTGAGGTACTTCTTGTGCTTGAGGCCGCGCTGCTGCACGTAGTTGGCCCCGGGGTGCACGTCGGGCCCGTTGCACACCAGCTTGCGCAGCCACTGCAGGTTGGCCGGGAACACGCGCTCTGGGTACGTCAGGATCTTGGCCACGTGGACCGGTACTCCCACCTGGGGATAGGGATTGATCGGTTTTTATGTTAAAACGAAAGCGCCTAAAATCGGCAATACAATTCTCTAAATTCAAATTACACCATTGAATGACCATCATCAGCGTTTAAACTTCAAAAAATGACGTTAATCATTACTTAAGTTTAAGCAATGTTATATAATAAGGGGTATTAAAACACGAATGTGGGTTTACATACATACATAATAGTATCACATGAGTGTTTTAATACTTAATTATATACAGTTGCATACAAGACTTTATCTACACCCATGATATGAATCTTCTATAAAAGTTTCTTTGCAATACCAATATTGAACAAAAATGGCGCGGTACAACGTGAATTGGATTTTTTCGAATTCGAATGTGTTTTGTTTTTAAATTACGGTGCTTTGTTAGTGAAACGCTCGTGAATGACAATGTTCTTTTTTTTAAATGAGTTGCATTATGAAATTCAGTACAACATTATAACACCCGTTTGGATGATATTATGATTACTATGACACTGGCTGTTTTAATGCTGGCAATAAGCTAACTGTTTCAGAAACTTTTATAGAGGATTTATAGCATGGGTGTAGATAAAATAAATTAGTAAATTTTTACAGGTCTTCAAACCCTCTCACCTCCTGGATCTGCAGGTTAGGGTCTGGTGAGATGACGGTTCTGCTGGAGAAGTCCACTCGCTTGCCGGACAGGTTTCCTCGGAAGCGGCCCTGCTTACCCTTTAGCCGCTGCACCAGACCGCGGCCCGGCTTTTTGGGCTAAAAGCATGGAAATATAAGTATAATGAAGCCACATAATAACAACTTAATCAGCCTATAACGTTCCCACTGCTGGGACTCAGGCCTCCTCTCTGTGAGAGGGTGTGGGCCGTAATCCACCACGCGGGCCCAGTGCGGGTTGGGATACTGGGTTCACATACTGGTAATACTGTGTGTAAAAAAAACCCTTATGGATGTCGAGAGTCACTTGTTCTTGTCGTTATTATGATATTGTTTTTGTTCTAGAGTTCTAGACCATACCGGGAACGTTCTGGGCCGTATTATGAAGAATTAATGCCATCATTTTTCCAATGTCAGAGAGAGACGGAGCTATACAAGACCTATAGCACCATCCCTTTGTCGCAACGGAATCATGATGGCATTAATACTTCATAATAAGGACCCTTTTTTTTTTGAGGGTGGGAAATCATCCAATGACTTCTCCCGCTCTGGGCGGAGCGGAAGGGCGTGTCAGACTTTTACTGACTAAAACCCACCCGTGTTCCGTTGCCTGTTGCCAAGGTTCCGGTATCCCTTTCGGACTAACCCGCAAATAATAAGGACCCTGGTTACGGAGATATTGAAGGTCAAAGTTCCAACTGTTTTTTACTTTTTATTAAGAAAACAAGTTGTCAATGTTGTTGTACACCGTTGTATGCACCATAAGCACGTGCGTTACATTGCGCGCTGCCATAAATAGCAATTTTCCCACCAAAAATATAAGACGTTTCTTAGCGAGAGTTTTTTCTCAATCTTACTTAGTTGTGATGGTTCTTTTTACACCCTGTATATACCTGCATGGACAGCGGTATGCCGGACATCTCGCTGTTGATGTACAGCGCGGCGTGCAGCTGCAGGTAGTCCCAGTCTTCTTGCACCAGCTCGCTCTTGCCTCCGCTGGCTATGTGACGCGCTATCACGTCGTTTATCAGCAGTATCTCCGACTGCTTCATTGTTAAGTCGTCCTCGTTTCTAGAAAGGAGATTTAGTTTTAGGAGTTAAAGTTTCTAAAATAAAAAGTCGTGTGCCCGGTGGGATTACCCATCAACATACCTAAATATTTTTGAAAAATATTTTTCTTCCATTACAATTAAATAATCCTTAAATGAAAGAGAGTCGAACCACATAAAAAAATTTTGGTCAATTGTTTTGTAAGTAGGTACGCCAATTTTTTTTCATGAAAACTGAGTTCCTTAGACAGTTTCGCGGTATCTTTTATGGTATCGTATTTACCCTACAGTCCCAGTTAAAAATAAGAGTGACTTACGTGCCCGCCTTGATTTCAGAGACAACGCTGGGCCGAATGCAGAGCGGCGGCACGGGCAGCCGCGTCAGTATCAGGTGCTCCGGACGGGTCAGCTTGGCATTCATGCCCAGCAGTGGGATGTCCTCGTCTGGGATGCGACGAAACAGGTTCAACACCTGGGTGGAGCCAAGATTGTTTATTGTATTGTATATATGACAGGTTGATTGTTGATAACAGGTTAATTTGGACTCATTTAGGGATTGTGGAGTTTGAACGGTTGAATCGGGTGGGCAATCCGGGGCACTTGCCCCGGTCCAGGGGCTGCCAAAATTATGACCCATCAAAAATGTTTGGAGGGGTTCAAAAAGAAAATAATAGAAATAGAAACTCTTTTCAAAAGATTTTTTTACAGTTTATTTCAAACTAGAGAGAGGGGGCGCCACTATCAAGTTACTGCCCCGGTTCGAAAAAATCGTAGATCTGGGGCTGGTAAAAACCGTGCCAAGCAGGGGCGGGTCACTAGAATACCATAACTTTACTTGTGAACATACCTCCAAAGGACTCATCTCGATAACAAGCCCACTGTTGATCATAGTCGCCAGCTCCTTGTTAGACTCCTTGGCCTCATTGAAGTCTCGCAGCACCCGCTTAACGATAGGATCTGTAGGTTTCTTTGCTCTGTACTTATCATGGATAATCTTCAGTATACCAGCGGGGCTCTTCTTCACCATACCATTCAAGGTTTCGCAGTATGGACATTTGGTACAAGTCTTGGCTTTCTTATGGACCGCAGCACGCAAGTTCTTCTTGTGTAGATAGGATAGATCCGGGTTCATGAATTTTCTTCTGAAGGATTTTTTTAGAGGTTCCGCTAACATCACTTTTGCGCATTCCTGTTTAGATAATGTTGTTGTATGAGTTACAATATGAAAAATTTAATAAATAGGAAGATGGATGGAGTGGACTCAGGCCTTTGCCCAGGAGTGGGATGGCATAAAAAATGCCGCCCAAGTGCGTTTCGGACCAACACTGTGGGCGGTTTAATCTCCCTTTTTGGGGTTCCTTTCCTCTTTAGGAAACAACGGAACGCTTATAGGATCACTTCGTTATCCGTCTGTCTGTCTGTCAGTCTGTCAACAAGACCCTTTGTCTCAGGAATGCGTGGAGGTATCATATTAATATGAAATACGTAGATGTACGGTCCCTTGACCCCTACCATTTGCCGTTGGAGAATTGACCGTGACGTATATCAATGTATCGGAGAACATTTTTTCATCTACAAAGCTCAAGTTTGTTCTTGGGATGAATTCATCCCAACTACGGAACCCTACACTGTGCGTGGTCCGACACGCATGTGGCCGGTGTGACTTTTAATTTCGGAAGAAATATGACAGTTTGACATATTTTCTATGCAAAAGCTGTCAAACCGTGATATTTATTCCTCAGATAAAAATTATCTGATGATTGAAAAATCAGTCCTAAACAATATAATTTGTAATGAAAAAAAAAAAAAAAAAAAGTTTATTCTAGTATTTTAACTTACTTTACAAATTGTCTGTAGAATGGTGATGATGGACCTGAAGTAGCCCACGTGAAAGACAGGCAGAGCGAGCTCGATGTAGCCAAAGTGACCGACACACTCCGCCAGACCCAGTCCGCAGGTTTCACAGTTGGCATCTTTCTGATTTGTTCCCTGCATAGAAATATGACACATTAGTTAGAAAGAACGCTTTTAGCGAGAAAACCTTCTACATTTATAAAATCTGTAATATTTATGGTGTACCTTTCTATCTATTTATGAAAATATCCTAGCATTATTATTATAAGAATAAAAAAATAGCATCGCCCGTGTGGAGGTAAACCTTTAAAAACCTCCATGCAAAAATACATAAGTGTATGTGCCATCTTTTATTGTGATTGGTGAAATGGTGATGGAGTTTATCAATCTCTTATAAACCAGCATCAATTTATATATTACTAGCATTTTATAGATATAATAATAGTTTTAAGCAGTAAAATGTAAAATACCTAAACCGTATACAGCCAAAGCTGTCTGTCTGCCTTTTTGATGCAAGTTCGAGGCTCACATTTTGAAAGCATTATTTTTTTTTGTTACTGATATTTTATCCCAGTGTAGGTTCCATTAATTATTATAAGAACAAAGGAAGACAGCTGAATGCTATGTGAACAATCTTATCAGCTTGAAAAATGAAAACATTAGGTGTTTATCCAATATTTCCCATACCCATAGCCTGGTTAAGGGTTAACACAACTAAACAATAGTCAGTGCCCATACCATTCTCCTGTCCAGCACACCATACGTCGCCGGCACCCTCTGTCCATCCTGGGCGTACAAGTTCTTAGTGATGACCTGTATATGGGCTGCCTGCTGGATAGCAGATGCACTGTCCACATTGAATGAGACATGAGAACTGAAAACCACACGAAAATACTTTAAACCTCAAGGAAAATACATGAAACTTACATCACGTGTCAGCCAGAGTTTCTCATAATATTCTAGTGTAGTGAAATGTGTATTCTTAGATTTTAAATAAAGATTTTTCGGTGTTAAAAAAAAGTAAACATAACCTTACATTTTTCTCCCGACATAAGTCTCGCGATATTGTTCCTTCGGCATCTTAGATAGAATGAAAGAAAACCATGTAACATAAACTATATGTTATTATTGTAATATTCCATGAAATATTACACAATATTTTTATAAAAACATGAACCGATTAGCATGAAGGCAGCTTTTTTTTGACATTTGTTACTATCGCGTTCATAATTAAAATTTGACAAAAGCTTAGCACAAAAATCACTTTTGCGATTTCTGAATGCATCTAATTTTAGTAATACCATATTCCTAAAAGTATTTATCTACTAATGTACCACTCTGATCCCAGTTACGAGAGCGTTTTATTTCTCTGGTAAAACAGAGGTGAATTATGCGTGACAAGAGGAATGAAATTCGGTCGCGCCGACGATTGTGTTGACTAACCTAAATAGAGGTGTTTAAAAAGTACTTTTCGAGATAATGACATCGAGATGGCTGGAGTTTCAAGTACAGTCACGGACTTGAATTGATGAGCCACCTTCAAACTTTTCAATTTTGCAGTTTCATACATTCACGAGATTACACGATTAAACACGAACTCAAATCGCACGCTCGTAAACAAGATGACAAATAAATTACTTTTAATCGGAAATAGTCTTATCCATAGAGGTTGAATAATAAGTTCTTCTGAATGATAAAAATAAAAATACAATGTTGGTTTATCCATTCTATTTGATACCGACCTCCTTTGAATCATAGCTCAGTACCTCGATAATTCTGAAAACTTAACTGAAGACGGTGACAGTTGAACTTTACTTTACTTTCGAACTTGTCGAAATTACTATTATTATTATTTCTCCGTACGCTAACGTTACTATCGCAACAGTAACCTAGCAACGATAAACAATCATTGCTAGGTTACTGTTGCTAAACCTGCAATTAGTTGACTTTGGGTAGTCACTCTGCTGTCAAGTTTGTAGTTCTGGCTCTCAGGTTAGCCAACCGGTAAAGATACTTGAAATATAATTTTCTTCTTCTAATACGAAGACATGACTTTGCGTGTTGGGAACCGAATAAACCCGATTTGCTTACACGGCTAAAATACGAACAGTGCCAGGTGGCTCATCAATTAAAGTTCGTGACTGTACCTAGTTTCAATTTTCTAGCTAGCCGAGAATTGTGTCTCCTTTGTTATGCAGACCCAAGCCGTATAACTTACGTAATTATAAGTAATATATACGTTAGTTTACATAACCGAGAAATCTTTTACATTTAGTGGTAGGCGTCTGCAAAAAAAAGAAGAGGAGCTCATGGCTAAATAGTTACAGCCGCACAGGTCGATCCGTCAGGTTAAGATACGCGGGGTTGGTCCGTAGATGGATGACCATCTTTACATACCGAGACTCCTCCGTGCCTCGGAAAGCACGTTAAGCCGTTGGTCACGGCTGTCATTTGTGGATCTTTGACAGTCGTTACGGGTCGTCAGAAGCCCGAAAGTCTGACCAAGGGGTTACCCAGTATTAACAAGGCCAGACCAGGGGTATTACCCAGTTACTGGGTTGTGGAGGTCAGATAGGCAGTCGCTCTATATAAAATACTGGTATTCAGCTGCATCCGTTTAGACTAGAACCCGATCCCAATATGGTTGGGAAAAGGCTAGGCAAATTGATTATTATGTGTCTGTAAAAAAAAATTGTCTAAGTATAAAAACGTTTTAGAAAAGGTATTATTTTCTACCAATTTAGTAGGATTTGATGTCATATTCTAACCCAGTTCATATGTTTCTGGCGTAAAAAGAAGCGCCTCAGCGCGCCGTTTTTTGGCTTGTCAACCGAAACCACGCAACATTTTTCGCTCGAAATATTTTATAAAACCTACCAATTTCCTAATGTACTATTCACTGGAATGTAGGAATAGATGCGCCGCACAAAGTTAAGTGATATTGAACACAAGTGATAAGTTAAAACGGACTGAAAATCGTTTTCCCACCGTAGTGACCCGCGAACTCGCAACATGCCTCTGTTAAAAAGGAAAGCATTTGAGAAATCAAAGGCGTCGGAGTACCTCCGGGACGACGATGAGGTCTTCCACTGCGAGATCACCGACGAGATATTCAAAGATTACGAGTGAGTGTAACTATAAACATTATAGTCACAGAATTTTTGCGAATTTCTATGTTAAATTGTAGTTATCAGTTTACGGGGACCGTTGGCTTTGTCAGCGCGCGGCGAGTCGCGCAACAACGCGAGCGTGACACAATATTTCGCTATTTCTGTCATTCGCGTCATAATTTTTATCATAATTAGATGGTTTTTCATGAATGTTTATTTACAGAGAATACTGCGAGAGGATTATTCTCGTCAATTCAATGGTGTGGACATGTGAGATGACTGGGAAGAATAATTTGACATACTCAGAGGCCCTGCACAGTGAGAAGACAGCACGGAGGGCTTTGAAAGATTTCCCAATGGAGCTGCGTATACCAATATTGTTTTTGGCAATGAGAACCAAGAGGTGTTCCTTTGCTGAGATGTCTGAGGATGTGTTCAACTTCGTGAGGGACCGCTACTTTGTTGGGGAGACTGTGGAGGCCTGCCTGGAGGGAGAGATTTGGAGGGAAGCTCACATACTGTCGGTCACAGCACAGAAACAGCACCCAGACAGGTGAGCAGTAATATACTTTTTGATAAACTTCTCTATTCACAATAATGACAAAAAGAAATCTAGTTTGGACATACAGAAAATTCAAAATTGGTACTTTTAAAAACAAAACTTTAAGTAGTTAATTCAAATTCTTACCAGAACTCCAATCAGTCATAAAAAATATCAAATTAGCATATTATTTTACTTTTCATTTTCACCATTCATAATAAAATCTCAATTTCTCTAAACATACCCACATTTGGCCTTGAACCCTGTCTTAACAAACTGCCAACAAAAATCAATAGTAGGTACAATATACCTTTCTAAAAAAATCCTAACAAAAAGCTAACAACAATTAAATTGTTATGAAGGTCACATGTCTTGGCAGCAGATGATCTAATATTATACTTACTTAAAATATCCTTATTTAATCTAAATATCATGATTTCATGATGTATGAATCATACTGTTGCTAAGTGTCAAATTGTATTTCAACAGAAAAAGATGTGATTTCAGGAACTTTGAAAATAGGAAATGTTTTTTTTACTGTTTATTATAAAGGTACTTACTACCTATAATAATTAATTAATTTCTAGCCTAATAATTTCATATAACTAATAATAACACTTATAAGCAATTAATGTAACTTAATTTTTATGTAGTAATTGTTTTAAAACTTGAATATTGTTGATTCACACAGTCTGTTCCATCTTCCTAAGAAAGTTATAGTTAACTAGCTGCTCCCGTGGGAATATCGGGACCCTCTGTCCTATTCCAGGTCATAGTCTACCCATGTGACAAATTTCATCTAAATCAGTTCAGCCGTTTTAGCGTGAAAGCGTAACAAATAAACTCACTCGCATTTATAATATTAGTTAGGATAATTATATCACTCTAAAGTCTGAGATAATAATAATTATACACACTTTGTCCAAGTGTTACGTATGTGTGCAACAGTCACTATTATTTCTCACACACTACAAATAGACAATGTCTCTGCTTTTGAATTCTATTCTGATTTAAAGAGGAAAATTCCGTTCATAAATCAAATATTAATATTCTTCAAATGTTACCTTTTACTATGGTGAAACTATAATGCGACTGCCCTTCCGATTCCAATTTGTGTGTAGGTTACGTGGGTAGGTACATTACTGTAGTAATGTACAGGAACATCAATCAACTCTGCTTGTCGCAGTCCACTGCTGGACATAGGCTCTCCCAGGCTGGCCCTGTCCATCACCTTCCGCATCCACTCTGTCCCAACCACCTTATAGGCACTAATAATTTAAAAATCCACAACTTTCAACATCCAATAATCCATTTTATAAGATTTCTTTGTTCCAGTTAGATATTTCTGAATTAGTATGTAATATGTTATCAAGTGGTAACACTGGAAACTAGATGTATTGGGTAATGTTTACTATGACTAATATTACTGATAGCATGAAGCTAGTCTAGTATTTAATTAGTAGTATTTAACTGTACATTCATAGATAGAAAAAGAAATAAGTTATTCTGAATTGATTTTCGTCTTGTCATTGTACTTGGGGTTAATGACCTACTACAGTAAAATATTTGGTCAACTGTATCTTAAATAACATAATTATCAATAGACACAGGAACACTCTTAATCTAGATAATTATCAGTGATATAATACTTAGATAAGTACACTAAACATATTTGGTTTTAAACATATTGTTTTATTTTATCTATCTTCATTGAAATCCATAATCCTAATACTATAAATTCGAATGTAACTCTGTCTGTCTGTCTGTATGTTATCTTTTCACGCCTAAACAACTGAACGGATTTCAATCAAATTTGGCAAGGAGATAGATGGCATCCTGGGGAAGGACATAGGCTACTTTTCATCGATATACCATGCGGGCAAAGCCGCGGGCGGAAGCTAGTATTATATATAGATTTAAATATGTAGAGAAGAAATGCTTCTTTCTCTCTTCACGAGCTGCCGAGAATCGAGCTGAATGGCGTGCAATAGGGTATATGCATGTGATTCAAAAATGGGTCAAATATTTTTTTTTATAAACTATATTACTTCAGAATTATGCCTCCATCAATATTTTTGAATAAAATTTATTTATGAGCGAGAAATTATTTTTTTTAAATTCCCAAAAAACTGTGGGTAATTCAAATACTTGAAAAGGCTAAGAGCGGATGTGACGTAACAATCCGGGATAACAATCAAAATGTCAATGTCAAGTCAATCAACAAGTGTCAAGTCAATTTCAAACCCTCATAGAAAAAGGAGTATTTGATGTTGACTTGACAGTTGCTTGTCTGTTTTCACGGACTGTGACGTCACCACACCAAGCGCGCCAAATAGAGGGCGTTTAAATAGCCCGGATGGGTTGGATATTTAAAAAAAAATTTAGTACTTTAAATTGCTTTTTTGCCGTCGAAATTTTTTTTACTATTATTTGACGATGTAAACTATCGAATAAAAATATTAAAAAAATACATGCATATTCCCTATTGGAGAGGCCTATGTCCAGCAGTGGACTGCTAAAGGCTGATGATGATGATGAGAGAAGAAATGCTACAAGACACAATGTGTTTTAGTTTTATTTTTAAACACAATAGGTGACTAGCTTCCGCCCGCGCTTTCGTCCGCGCGGTATGTCGATAAAAAGTATGTCCTTTCCCAGGGTGCCATCTATCTCTTTGCCAAATTTTGTTGAAACGTTCAGTGGGTTAGCGTGCATAGGTAACATACAGACATACAGAGTTAATTTATAATATTACTAGGGATGTTCGCGCCTCATTTTCCGAGCTGCCATTAAGTTTGAAGCAAACTGTATAAGAGTTTTGGCTTCATAAACAAGATTAAATTAAAACATAATGTTTAAGAGGAAGTTTTATACCAAGTTAGATGACTAATCATTATCAAGTACTTGATAACTACTGCAAGTCAGTATGTATCAATTTGTACATTGTTACTGATTATTGTAAAAGTCTTTTAGTTGACATCTTCATACTTGACTAACTTCTGTTTCTTGTTTCAAAGTCAATTTATTTCAATTAGGCACATACAAAGCACTTTTGAACGTAAAAAATTACATATATAATATACCTAGTCGCCCTTTCAAAAAGGTAGTTTTCGTATGGAGAAGAATGGGAGAGAAACTCCACCGTTTGTCCCTGTTCCACCGAGTCGCATCACATTGGCAGAAATCACCTTTCAGAACTTTCTAAAGCTATGTCATAACTAGCTGCGCCCCGCGGTTTCACCCGCGTAAGTCTCGATGCCGTGGGAATATCGGGGTAAAAAGTATTCTATGTGTTTATAGAGTGTTGTGTGTTTATGGAGCAGTGGTGGCCTAGTGGTAACGGCCGCGACTTACGAGTTGTAGGTCGTAGGTTCGAACCCTGACAGGCGCTTTACTTTGTGTAAATAATTTCATCACCACTGCTCTCAAAACGGTGAAGGAAAACATCGTGAGAAAACCGGCATGTCTTAGAACCAAAAATTTGAAGACATGTGACATCTACCAACCCGCAGGGGTCCCGCGTGGTGGATTACGGCCCACTCCCTCTCATAGAGAGGAGGCCTGTGTCCCAGCAGTGGGAGCATTATAGGCTGATTATCTATGTATGTATGTGTTTATAACCTGGATTGGTTATAAACTATCTGTTTGCCAAATTTCATCCAAATCCATTCTGTAGTTTTTACGTGAAAGAGTAACAAACATCCATCCATCCATCCATCCATACTTACAAACTTTCGCGTTTATAATATTATATAGTTAGATAGATTATTTCTACCATACATCCTGTTATGGGTTTTTACCCGACTGCCCCAGAAGGAGGGTAATGTTGTTTGCTTGTTTCAATAACGCTTTAATTCTTCCAACTACAGCAAAGCCATCCCACCAGCGGCCTCCTACTGCTATGAAGTGGAACAGTATGACGATGCCGACGCCGCTGCTTCGGGCACGATCGGCACCGCTCCCTTCGACCGTGTGCGCCGGCGCAAGGGCGTGTACACGCGTGATAAGAACCGCCTGTTCCTCAAGCAGTTTGTTGAGGGTAGCCCTACAGGTGTTATTGGTATTAAGGTACGTATAATCCGATGTGACTGAGGAAACCATTTTTTATTCACCACAAATTTTTTAGGCTCAGTAATTTGTGACAATTCATAAGTATAGCTCAGCATAGCTTAGTGAAACTTATATTATAATGCATTAATTTGCTGCCAATCATTTGTAAAGAAATCTGAGCAACTATTCTCACATCATCTTCAGCCTACAGCAGTCTGCTGCAGGACATAAGCCTCTCCAAGTATAATCCAGCTGGACTTTACGAATCTCATCACTCCTCTAGTCTCAAAGCGGTAGTAGTCTAAAAAAGGTAGTGTAGGAAACACTACCTTTTCAAAATTCCGCTAATATTAATAGAACATAACATTGTCTCCACAGAAAACAGCACAAGAAAAATACAGTATAAGCAAAGTAAGCTTTGACCAAATATTCACGGGTATCCCACCAGCGTTCCCTTCCTCCAAGAAGCTGTTGAAGTCTCCTCCAGCTCCTAAGAGTCAGGCCAAGCCTGGCTCGGCCTCTAAACTGAACAAGTCGGCTAAGAAGCCAAGTCCAGACAAGAAGGGACGGCAGGAGTCCATGGACAAGTTTGTCAAGAAGACTGATAAAGCTGAAGGTTTGTGGTTTTTGTAGCTTATTTCAAGTAGAGCCCACTACGAAACGATGGATGGACTGTGTGAAAGATGATATGGCTAGAAAGGGGGCGACAACCGTGATGACGACTAATATAATAGAGAAGCATGGAAGAAAAAGACGTGTTGCGCCGATCTGAAATTAATAGGGATAAGGGTAGGAGATAAAAAATGGTTCTCTAATTCAGTTTAGAACACTGAAAACTGCTTCAATAGCAGTTTTACAACAGATTTACGTTGAATTGGAGTTCTTAGTGACAGTGATTTGTCTAACAAGACCTTTAAATGGCAAATTTTTATTTTGAATATTATTAGATCCTATTTATGGTCATTTTACAGTTATTTTTCCTCTGATTTTATTTATTATTATTTATTTATTTGTTTAAAACACATACAACTATCATTACAGGATGACATAATGCAATAGTGTAGTTATATTTAAATGTTAGACTTACAATTATTTATTACTAAACTCGCGACAATCTAAGAAGTCCGTTTTGACGTTTCGTTCTCGTACATGTAATAACATGTTATGCCTTGAGAATCAGTTTTGATCAATGTAGATCGTCGATTACAAACTCTCTAAGTATGTTCAATCGTTATGTCTCGAGAATCGGTTTATAAGAAACCAATTTTTTTTTTCATCGCTACCCAAAGCATTTTTATAGCTGTCAAAAGGGACTTCTTAGACTGTCGCGAGTCTAGCGACCCGTATCAATGTCAAAATCACAGCTGTTGGGTCGGTAAAATAACTGAAATACTTTAGTTATTACGAAGCGCGAGCTGCATTAAAATTGAGTAGCTGAATTGAGTAAGGTAATCAATTGATGCAGTTGACTAGTCTACATCTAAAAGTCTTCAAATCTTTCAACAGCACAAAAGAAGCCTGCCGACCCAGCTGCCAAAAAGAGTGCGCAAGAAATGGCAGAGAAGATGCGCAAAGCAGAAGATTTGATGCGACAGCGCAAGGAGGAAGAGAGACTGAGAAAGAAGGAGAAGACCGCTCGTCTCCAGGCGTATATGAAGGAGTGGCAGAAAGTCAAAGATGATATGGAATTGGAGGACCATAAAGTGAGTTATAATATCTTTTAAAATGAGTGTCGATGTCCCATTCCATCCGTAATAGTTCCTATATGACACTTTTTAAATTATATGGTCGTGTGGAGGTCAGATAGGCAGTCACTCCATTTCCATCCGTAAGGCTGCCATCAGACAGACTGCATTCTTGTTGTTTGAATGAAGTTTAGTACGACTGTAATACTCGTAATGTACTGTAAAGCCCAAAACACACACAGAGCGGGTGCGGGGCGGGAGCGGGTCGGGTCGTTTTCATCGCGTGAGTCGCGCGGTTCATCGTGTTCACACAGAGCGCGGGCGCGGGGCGGCAGCGGGTCGGGCGCGTGTCGGGCGCGGTTGTACTTTGACAAGCGGCAGCGGTTGCAGTGTGAAAATGTCGGGTGATTCTGACACGGACGAAGAATTATTATTTTTACTTATTTTAAAAAGAAGAACGCGAAAATGGAGAGGTTGTAGGTTCATAACATTAATAAAAAAAGACATCAATATGGAGAATATGATCGATACGTGTATTGCAACGAATGTAACGACGCTTCACCCGCATTGCTACATTGCTATTCTGTAACTATCTAACCTTGAAAACTTAGGTGAAGTGAGAGTGGAGTGAGTCATTCTCATCGATACTTACTGATGCTAAGGCAAGTGACAGTTCACTGTAAGCTCACTTTGATATTTTACCACACTTAGTTTTCACGGAGATATTTTTACAGAATAGCACAACCGCTCCCGACCCGCGCTGTTGTGTCAGCGGGCGCGGCTCCCGCTCCGCGCCCGACCCGCGCCCGCGTTCTGTGTGTTGAAATCCATATAATTCCTTGAATTACAAATTATTATACCCGCCGTACTCCCGCGCCCGACCCGCACCCGCTCTGTGTGTGTTTTGGGCTTAACTGCATTCAAACTGCAAATTTGCAGTTGGAGTGCAGTTGAAATGCAGTCTGTATGATGGTAGCCTAATAGGTTCCTATGGAGAAGAACGGGCAAGAAACTCCGCGGACACTTTTTTAAATTATATTGTCGTGTGGAGGTCGGATAGGCCGTCACTCCATGTAAAACAGTCGTATTCAGCTGCATCCGGTTAGACTGGAAGCCAACCCCAACATAGTTGGGAAAAGGCTAGGCAGATTGATTGTCACAAAATATTAGTAACATATTGGTATCAATTTTTATTTTATTTAAAAGAGTGTTTGTGGAGTTTCTTGCCCGTTCTTCTCCATATGTACCTACTGTGGAATGGGCAACTAGCTTCATATTTCTGACTGAACGACTCCTTGACAATTCAAAAGTGCCTGTAAATGGTTTAATTGAAATAAGTGCTTTGAGTTTGAGTTTGAGAACGATGTTAAAAGACGTGCACTATAAAAGCAAAGCAAAGCAAAAAAAAAAAAATCTGCAAACACCACCCTCTGTTCACAGATAATACCGAAAGGCACTCCAATAGAAGTAGAAGGCATTTCACACGAGCACTTCGGAGATTTCCTCTCGGTACTCGAGTTCGTCCACACGTACTCCGAGATCCTGAAGGTCAAGGACGTGTTCCACAACCAGCTGGACCTGGAGACGTTCAGGAAGGCGCTGACGTCGAAAGAACATGCTGGCGTGTTCAGCGACCTCATACAGATGTTCTTAACGACAGTGTTCTCGCTGCAAGAGGATGAGGCTGAAGAGTATAATGAGAATGGGAGGATACAGCTGTCCACTGGTAAGAATTTGTATTACCTTTTGTTTTAAAGTTCTTCATTACTCTTTATATATTGTTTATTCTTCAGAAAGATAACTATTATAAGTTTAAGACTCTATACCTCAAAGTAAAAAAAAAAACAAGTCTTGTACCTACATACTTCTTCTTTAAACAAAAAACAACACAATAAATATTCTTCTATGCTTTGGTTTGACCGATGCCGCTGTACCGTGCCTTAGGTATGTGCACGGCTCACGGGCGGGCAGTGCACGCCGCTCATTCGTCAACGCTTACGGCGTTCGGCCCCCTCCTGCCCCTCTCGCCGCGCTTTCTTAGAGCGCGGTACAGCGGTCTCGGTCAAACTATAGTGAAAAAGTTAGTATAAAAAAATAAAAAAAACATGATAATAATATAATATGATACTTTTACAGAAGATCAAGAGACCGACAGTGAAATGGGCGTAACAAAGGCGATGGAGCTAGCAACCAAAGCCAGCAAATGGTCACAGACATACCTAGGAACACCGCTCAGCAAACTGCCACTAGACCCTACCACAGTCAGTGAAGTATTGAGGTTAGTCTAACTGTTCTCTTTTTGATTTTCTAAGGGCTGATTTCATCAAAGTCAGATATCTTTTATCCGTGGAATAATATTGTCGTCTGACAGTTTTTGTATGGAAAAACGGTCAAAAAATCAAAATTTATTCGCAGGATAAGACTTATACTCGGTATAAAAGTTTGGTGAAATTCGCCCTAAGGGAAAGAGGTGTCCACTGTGCTTTTATTTTAATTTGAACCGTATGTAAATAGGAGCAAGGTTGAGTTTTACTTGTTATTCACTTATTTGCCGTATTTTATTTTTATGAAGGTATCATAATAAATATTTATTCTAAAATTCAGACTGGTGGCTCCTTTGGCTTTGTCATAGTCAGGTTAAAATACGATGTAATTATTAGAAATAATATACAAATTACAAAGTTTGATGCCTGTACTAGAATAAATCTATTTCAATGAAAGTATCTAAATGATATTTATCGAGACTTTAGATGAGAAAATCAGTAAAAAATTCTGAGTCTGGATGTATGTGTGAGTCTGGTTGATGGTAATTGCGATGATATTACCCAGTAAATATGTGGCGGTGGTCAGGTCGCTCCTTGTAAGATACTGGTATTTAGCTGCATCTGGTTAGACCGGTAGCCGACCCCAACATCGTTGGGAAAAGGCTGTCAGATGATAATGAGTGCTAAGGCTGAGTCCTGAGTGACGGCGCACCGCTCAGGTGGATTGCGGAACGGATTTATCAGACTGATATCTAGTGGGCGTCCTGAGTGACGGCGCACCGCTGTAGTTTGTTGCTATGGCACTACCGTTGCCATAGCAACGAACCCAAAGACACGACATTGTAATAATGTCCTGTCCGAATAGTAATTCAACGGTTAATTCGTGTTTTTGAGTGCATTTTTCCAATATAAAGTGTAACTTGGTGCTTTTGATCGATACTCATTGTTATAGTCAGAACTCAGCCTAACGTGAGGTTTTTGTTGTGACAGACTGCACCTGCTGTCATCGGGCGCGGGCCCAGGCGGGCGCTGCGCGTCGTGGCGCTACCAGGCGCGCGGCGGCTACACCAGCGCCGACGACGCGGGCCTGCGCCTGCGCGTCACGCACCCGGCGCCCCTGCGCGCGCTCGCCGCGAGCCACGTCGCCGACCTGTCGCTCGGTATGTTACACAGCGGCTCCACCAGAGACTTGGAATCATTTGTTGTCCAATTATTTAAGCCCCGTATTCATAGGAAACAAAATTAGCAAAGCTCTGTTTCAGCAACATGTACATGAACGTGAAACATGTTGCTGGCGACATCTGAATGTTAAACATGTTGCCAGCAACGCAAAATAATAAAAGCTAAGAGGAGCGACGATCTTCGCAGGGTGGCTGGTCGCAACTGGATGAGAGATGCCAAAAATCGACCTGAATGGCGTGCAATTGGGGAGGCCTATGTCAGTGGACAGCTGTAGGCTGATGATATTGAAAAATGTGCTTATTAACAACATGAAGGACCTATCAAAGACATAAAAACTGACGCCATACGTAATTCCACAGAGGACAAATTCCTGGTGCTGCAGTGCCTCATGAACCAGATCCTGAGCTACGCCACCGTGCGTGACGTCATCGAGGAGCGCCTCGACGAGTTGAAGAACACCAAGCAAGCGCTCCGGTTACTACAGGTATGTTTATAACAATTTTTTGTTATCTTTAATCATTCTCTTGTCATTTTCTTCCATACTTCTCTATTAGTCGTTATCACGGTAGCCCTTTCTAGCCATAATTATCATACAGTCCATCCATCGTTTCTTTGGTCTTCCTATACATTTATAAATTAAATTCGCTTGTTGTGTCTGCCTGTGTAACCGCGATGTTTTTTCCTAAACTACGCAACGATTTTTTATGCAGTTTTCACCATAATTTAGAGAATTTGTTCCGAGAGATTTATGTGTATAAAACATTTATATTAAAATTGGGCGTAGCAGGGAATGGACCGCTTGTTGTTGAAATAAATCTTACCGCTAACCTATGAACCTGCTTACTGTATTACCTGGACAGTAAAATCTTGTCTATTTCTATCTTAAATCTCTTTGCTACTTCCGCAGACAAACGAACGCAAACGCGAAGCACAACTAATAACAGCAAAACAAGAACTACGCAAAGAAGCCTTCGCTAAAAAAGAAGAAAATAAACTCTCTGGCGAGAATGCGAGGGCGGTCGACGAGGAGACCAAAGCGGCCATAGACAAACTAGTGGCAGAGGGCGAAGAGAAGAAGAAAGAGTATGAGAAGAAGTTAAAGGAGTTTCAGGTCGAGTTGTTCGATTATACGTCTTATGTCGGTGAGTTAAAGATTACAATCCGGCCGTCGAGAGAATGGGTTCGTAACACCTGTCAGTTTGAAACTAACGAATGTGTTTTGCGAATTTGATCCTTATTACGACTAGAAATTGTCCAACTGACAGGTGTCAGGACCTCATTCTCTCGACGGCCGGACTGTAGTTTTAAGATGAGCCGTGTGATCGATGGTATTTTCATCGGAAAAATATCGTACTTTTATACAAACTTTCACCTCCTATTTAACCCCTATTGGGGATGAATGAATAAATTGTTTTATACCACTCCCCCTCTTAAAAGCTTATTTTATTCACTAAAAATCATTCGTCATTAGTAAATTGACGCTATTTTAAATATTGTAAGTTGTACGAACAAAAGTTTAGGGTTACTTAATAATAAATCGATTGAAAATGTTTTCAAGTGATGAAGAAGATGTTAACACCTGAATTTATGAAAAAGAGGGTAGCCGATATAGTAGAAAACTTGCTACCCAACAAATCACAGCTGGTTTACATCAAAGTCTATGTTGAGTTTTGTAAATGAAAAAATGAAAATCAAGCTTCTGTTTCCTAACTTATTTTAATGAGTTGTCGAAGAAAAAGAAGTCATTTATTTATTTATTTATTTATTTCATAAACAATTTCCATTGTGTTGAATTAACATGCAATTTACATACAAACAAAAAACAATAAAATACAACTATGAATTACTAGTTAACATTCAAATAAAGTGTCAAACAGTAATATCGAACAGTTTTCTATATAATGTCAAAAGTTATTATATGTCGGTAAATGATTAATTTTATAATGTCAAATGATTAAAAAGAGAAAAAAAAAAAAAAATTAAATACAATTCATTTGTTATTGTGCGACATTAATTCCGATATTTCATACAGACATTTTTCTAATAAAAAGGCTTTTAGTCTTGCTTTAAATACGTGGGTGTTATAAATCAAGGTCCTTAGCTCAGAAGGCAACTTATTGAATATCTCTACAGCTTGATATTTCGAGCAATGTTCTACTATGTTAAATTTAGGTGTTATTAGTTGTTTAAAATTTTTTCTTCGCGTACTCTCTCTAATCTCACGTTCCTCTTGCGATTCAAACTCATGTAGATACTTGGCAAAATTACTTAAGAGAACCAATATGTAAAGACTAGGAACTGTTAATATTGCTAATTTTTTAAAGTAATCTCTGCAAGAGACACGTTGTGAAATTCTGACTATTGTCCTTATGGCTCGCTTCTGTAAGATGAATGCTCTCTGCCAGTTATAGCTGTAACTATTTCCCCAGAGCAGGATGCTATACCTTATCCTAGACTCGACCAGCGCATAATATACAGACTTTAACTGTTCTGTATTCAATTCATCCCTGAGGCTTCTAAGTGCGTAACATGCTGACGATATGGATGATTCAATAACTGCAAGCTCCGGTTTCCAATTTAAATGCGAATCAATGTTAATCCCTAAGAATTTCACCTTGTCTACTAATTCAATATTGTCTCCATTTATTTGTATAAGTAAGTAGTCATTATTACGAGTCGTAGTCTTAAATAACATGAGGTTAGTTTTATTTGTATTTAGTAATAGGTTATTGGCTGTAAACCATTCGTAAACTTTTTCTATAATTATGTTTGTCTTTAATGTCAATTCTTCTAAATCTTTCGCCCCAATAATTACGTTCGTGTCATCTGCGAAAACAACAAGTTTTTCATTCGGCTGAGTTTTGTTCATGAAGTTGAGTAAGTCATTTGTAAAAATAATGTAGAGTATAGGTCCTAAAATTGACCCTTGGGGCACACCACGTTTTACACCTGTCATTTTAGACTTGTATATCACTTCGTGATTATTTTCGTCTCTACCTTTAATTTCTACATACATTCGTCTATTTTGTAAGTACGATTTCATAAGTTGTAATGTCTTGCCTCTTATACCGTAGTGTTCGAGTTTCGTTAGTAATAGTTCATAATCTATCGTGTCAAAAGCGGAACTGAGGTCAACAAATAGTCCAACTACTTTCATTTTTTCATTTAATTTACTAACTATATCATTTATTAAAGTATTCATAGCATCCGAGGTACCAACACCTTTCTGATATCCAAACTGTCTCAAATTGATAATTTTGTTAATACTTAAATGTACCATCAGTCTAGTTTTAATAATTTTTTCAAAGAGCTTTGATAAGGTTGGTAATAGGGATATGGGGCGGTAATTTTTCGGATCGGTCTTGGTGCCCTTTTTGTGTATCGGAATCACCTTGGCCAGTTTCAACTGGTCAGGAAAGATTGACTCCTCGATGCATCCATTAAAAAAATCTGAAAGAGGAGAAGCTAATACTTCTATATTCTCCTTTATAATTGATATTGGTACGTCGTCGAAGCCGCAAGAATGTTTATTAGCCATTTTACTAACCAAGTTTAATATTTCATTTGGTGTCGTTGGCTTGAAATTTATATCACTTTTAACTCTCTTCGTCGTATCCATCAGAAAAGTCACTGCTTTATTTTTATCTTTGTTTACATTTGATGATTTGAATACAAAACTTTCGATAAATATATTAGCAACATCCTGAAGATCAGTAATTACCTTATTGTCTACATTTAAGATAAGATTTCTACTTTCATTTTTTTTCCTCTTCTTAGTATGTTCGTTTACTATTTTCCATGTTTCTTTCGCTATATTTTTTGAGCTATTTAAATACCTTGATGTAGCTTGCTTTTTGGCTTGCTTAATAACTTTTCTATGGATTCGTACGTAATTTGTTTTATAATTTTTGACGCTGTCATTTTTTAGGGTTCCAGAGCACAGGACTCTTTTAATTTTACTTGATACTTTAATACCTTTTGTAATCCACTTTATTGTATTGTTCTTGTTGGACTTTATCCTAATTGATTTTTTGGGATAACAATCTTGGAATATTTTATTGAAATAGCTTAGAAATTGATTTATTCCCAAATTTATCCAATTTTTGTTAGTAATACTTCTTTTGAAAACGGAATTGTTTTTCTCGTTGAATAATCTTTTAATTACTGTGGTGTACTCGAATTTTTTATATTTTTTGCTGATTTCATCAAGAGCTACATAACAGAATAGTCATCGACATTATGGAGTATGTATTCTATGCTACGGTGTAGGTACTAAAAAACCAAGGCATAGCATTGACATAACAACATACTCGAAGTTGCAATATCTTTTTTTCGTAGTCATGGTATAAAGTATAGTATGCAACTCTTGAATAAAACGGATTTATATCGAGGGCCATGAATCACTCGCGTCGTTCAGGATTCTAACACTTGAATCACTCGCTATGCTCGTGATTCACTTATGGCCCTCGCTTTAAATCCGTCTTTTATTCACTAATTGCATAATATACTATTATGACGTGTATGTCCAGGCTCGGACCGCGCCTTCCGCCGCTACTGGGTGCAGCGCTCGCTGGCGGGACTGTTCGTGGAGGCGGGCGCCGAGGCGCGCGGCGCGTGCGCACACAAGCCGGTGACGCCGGCCGCGCGCGGCGCCGACGCGCAGGACACGCTGGCGCACGTCGCCAAGCTGTTCGAGCAGCAGAAGGAGAGAGGTCAGTGTGCTAACTTATTGTTATACAGTACATGTACACAGTTTAGTGTGTCCCAAAAAGTGTTATATTTGAGGTTATTACGTGTATCGAGCGATACTTTTCCATATGTCTACACCCATAAGCTCCCTTTTCGCTTCCACTTCGTTCCACCACAAAGCGTTATTTATAATCACTCACTAACAGCAGGCAGCGACAAAGAAAACGAATCAGGCGCCAACTCCCGCGGCAGCTCGCCCAAGAAGCCGCTGTCCAGCCTCAACGGTCTCAACCACAAGCTCAACGGCGTTGAGTCGAGCACTCAGCAGCTCAGAGACCTGCTGATGTGTACCGGCGATGTGAGCACGTGCCTCGTGCACGGGAAGGTGAGCTGTGTTTATTTTGTAGTTACGTATTAGTTATACAACGTGCCGCTACAATGGTGACATTAATTTAACACACGTATACGATTTCGCGTATTCGTTTTATGAAAATATTTAAATTTCATTAAACGTTATCATTTATTGATTTATTTACAATTTTCTAAATTACCATCCTGGAACGACCTGTACTTAAAGAACTGTAGCGAAGAGGTCATTTGCCGGGGTCACGGATCATATGTAGGCGAATAAAAGGAAAGCCGCGCAATTTCTTAAAAATTATGCCGACAAAGGATCTTCACCGATAGAACGTAAGCCAGCTGGTAGGTAGCTTCATGAATGAATCTTTTACACAGAGTGATCTCAATTGTGGTTATGTTTTTATTATTTAGTTTGTTAGAAAATTTAAATTTTTCAATTTACGAATTATTTTATTTTATTATATTTTTTATGTTTCCTGGCCACTAGCCCTACCCGTGTGTTAAATTAATGTCGCCATTGTAGCGGCACGTTGTATATGCAACTGTTATAATATAAGGGGTATTAAAACACGAATGTGGGTAATAGTATCACATGAGTGTTTTAATACCTAATTATATACAGTTGCATACAAGATTTTATCTACACCCATGATATGAATCTTCTATAAAAGTTTCTTTGCAATACAAATATCGAACAAAAATGTACGACGTGAATTCGAATTTTTCGAATTCGAATGTATGTTTTGTTTTTAAATTACGGTGCTTTGTTAGTGAAAGGCTCGTGGATGACAATGTTCTTTTTTTTAAATGAGTTGCATTATGAAATTCAGTACGAAATTATAACACCCGTTTGGATGATATTATGATTACTATGACACTGGCTGTTTTAATGTTGGCAATAAGCTAACTGTTTCAGAAACTTTTATAGAGGATTTATAGCATGAGTGTAGATAAAGATTTTTGTGATTGATCTTTGGAGCAAGCGACTTAGGGCGTAAAATAATAATAATAGGTTTTGCTTGAAACGAGCGTGTAATACGCTCGTTTCATGCAAAAACTGAATTTTCCACAGACACATGAAATATAAAATCGATCACTCCTTTTTTGGTGTGGTTAGTGACTAATCTGGTGTTTATGCCATAGGCCTCTGATTTGGCTTCACATGCCGTCGAGAAAAATCTCTCAAATTATAAACGTCATGTTGTTCTAATGTTAATTGTATCCTTCCCCAGTCGGAGCGTCCCCGCTGGTACGTGTACCACAGCGAGGAGCAGCTGGAGGCGCTGACGGCGGCGCTGAACAAGCGCGGGCTGCGCGAGGCCGAGCTGCGCCAGAACCTGGAGCTGGAGCGCGCGCCGCTGCTGCAGCAGCTCGCGCGCTGCCCGCTGCACCTGCTCAACGCGGCCGCCGCCTCCGTGAGTGTCACCCCCATACACACAGGACATAGCTCCATCTGTTTCCCACACTGCTACGCACCACGGTGCCACATGTCGAAGCTCTGCTCTACACGACGTCGGCAATTAACATTAACGTGTAACTATATGAATACTCCGTCATGGGGTCCCAACTCGAACAAATTATAATTAGTCTTGAAAAAAAATCATAGATGGCAGCATAAGTAACAATTTATGAAATTAACAATCACTAAAAAGCGTTATACGGCAAATTTTGGCTGAGGTAATATTAGTAAAAATCAAAACATCTTTGTTTAATGCTGATGTATGTATTTACACATTTAAAATTATTAAAGATGGCTGCCAGGAGAAAGCATCATTTGGCCAACTTGTTGTTTGGTATTGTTACAACTCAAAAACCACACTATCTCTATGAAAAGCTAACTTGGAAACAAAACCACCTAAAGTATAGTCTTCGCTCCATGGTAGGTCCACTGTCCGTGCCAATGCACAGAACTACAGCATTCAGGGGGTGTTTCAAGTTTGCAGCCACACGCTGTTGGAATGATCTCCCACCACCATTGCGACGCCTGAAAGCAATACAAGCTTTTAAATACCACCACAAAAAGTTACTCTTACATCAACAAATTTCGCATCTATCTTAAATATGTATGTTCTATAGTGTTGGTTTCACTCACCTCTGGGGTCATGGCATGCAGGCTTTGGCTTGGGATCTCCCGGGGCGTGGGCTGCTTGGAATTTCCCTCTTCTGTCACTGGAGCTGTATTTGTTGGCTGTATTTGTTTTCTGTTCTTGCTACTGCATCCTACCCATGAATGCTTAGGAACGCCAACTTCTTTCTATAATTTACGGTTAAACCTGATTAATCTACTGCACACTGTGGTTTTGTCAAGTTGGTATAGTTCCTTGATAACAAATTTATGCTAATTTATATATGAATCCAATATAATTTAATTTATCTAATAGTAATATAATTCTATAATTCATTATAATAACGTTCATTAAATTAACTATTTCTAACGTACCATCTGGTCTGTGGTTGTTCTCTTTATCACCGTAGTTTGTCATCGTCACCTTCTTACACAAATTCCACAAACACTGTTTACAAAAACTGGAGCTACACAACACAAACACTCGATGCATCCTTTGTTATTTTTATTGCATCATACCACTATTAACTAGGTAATTGCGCCATGTTATTTGTTACGTAACCATTACGACGATTACGACAAAACGCCTTTACGTCAAAAAACTGTCAAAATAGTTTTGATGACAGCTGCGCGCACAGATTGCAACCCGTGGCGCGTGAGTCGCTGACGGAACGGAATGTTGCCATCAATAAATATTATATTTTTATAAACACTACAAGTATTTATTTTTCACACTACAAGTATTTATTTTATTTATTTTTTTGTTATTGTCCACTCATTATGTGCTGCACCGATTGACGTCATGACGTCAACGCCGGCTGTCACTGAAAATCAGCGCTGGGGCTCTGTCTCGCATAGGGTCGCAGCATTATGCTGAGTGATGGCCGTTTTGCGTGAATGTGACGCATATTTTCCCGCAACTTGTTTATTTTCGTATATTTGTCCTTTCTTGGCGTCATGTTTGCCGCAAATAAACATATTTTCTTTCTTTTTCTTCTTTCTTTCTTTACACTCATAAATCTCGTATTTTCAACAAAAAACTTAAATTAAGCAGTTTACTTCAATTCGAACCCTTAGAATGACAAAGTAGCCATCTGTTAATCATTTTGTCGAGAGCTGTTTGCAATAGATGGCGTTTTACTGAAGTGATGACAGGGTCACTTTAAACTTGCGTTTAAGTCGTTTCATGGAAAATCAAACAACATTTTTTTTAAATCTAGTTCTTTACGTAGAAATATAAAAATTGAACACCTAGGAAGAAAAACGTAAAAAAGGAATAAAAACATCTAGGAGTCTTGCGTATCTAGGCAAGACTCCTAGATGGCGGTGTAAAACTACAGTCTCTGGCAATTAGTGAGTCGCTGATGCTGACATCTGTTAAAAAAATGGAAGAAAAATAGCCAGCTCAATAGCCAGACTTAGGGTGGTGTCATTTCTTTGTATGGGATTGGGTATCTGTACGTAGTATTATAATATCTGTGACTCCGTACACCCAGCCCCCGCCGGCCCCGCCGCAGCACAACACTCGGCACCGCAAGTTCCAGCCGTCGCTGAGCGTGCCGCCCGACTCCACGCTGTGCGAGGCGCTGGAGCTGTGTCTCAGAGACCACATCCTGGAGCTGGAGGAGAAGATCTTCCACGGCTGTCTGGGAGCACTCAAAGTGAAGGTATGCCTCACACAGAAATTACTCAATCAATCGGTCTAGCCTTTTCCCAACTGTGTAGGTCGGCTTCCAGTCTAACCAGACGCAGCTGAATACCAGTATTTTACATGTAACAGTTCAGACATACCTCCTACCAGCAAAATAGTTATGCATCGCTTCCGAACAGCATCGCCACGCCACAACGCGATGCAGCTAAAGGAACGTTCGACTGTACCAAAAACTTACATGTTTTCCTCGTGTTAAATTACTTTAATCGCACACAACACACGTTAAACTCCATTTCTATAACGAAACAAGTCATGTGCCCGATGGGATATTCCATCGGCAAAAACAACAACGCTTTGTAAAAAGTTTCATCCCCTATTTAGCTCCTTTAGGGGATGAATTTTCCAAATTTCATTCTGTTATAAAAGCAACTTGTGCAAAATTTCATGCTCCTGCATGTTGGTTGTAGAAGCATGAAATTTTGCACAAGGGTTGCTTTTATAGCCTGTGCGTTTTCTGTCAGTGAATGAAGGAATAATATAGGCTGTAAGGGTATACGGTCTTGTCATTCAAACCATGGGTAGTTGACTTAAATATAAAAATAAATGACCGAAAATAACAAAAAAAAACGTTATTTTCATTAAAAGATTTTAAAAAGTTTCTATCCGACACCGTGCTCGCTAGCGAAACAGCTGACTAACTGAGGGAGAGGTCGCGCTCGCGGCTGGTCAGGTCGCGTCCCGGACCCCCCGCCCGTGTTGAGACGGAAGTTCGTTGCCCTAGCATGCCATAGGGCAACGAACTTGTGTCATTTGTGGAAAAATGTAGTTTTAAAAAAAAAATAAAAAAAGTTGTAATTTTCAATTGATTGTACGTTCTATAAATGAAACCAAACCACTAGTTGCAAGGATAACGGTGTTTACCCTAACACCCTGTATAAGAATTTTATTAAGTGGGTTAAATAATAATTTGTTGTGTTATCTAGGATCGCGAAGCATGGCGCGGCACGATAATGCTGCGCGGCTACGACAAGCAGGCCGAGCACCTGACGTGGGGCCCGGACGGCCAGTACCGCGACGACTACCACCTGCCCAACGGAGTGCTCAAACTACCCACAGGTGACTTACCCTTTAAAAAAAGAGGGGTGACTTTTCATGCCCAATCTTCACCCAAGCGGGGCCGGGATACCATCAGGATATTTTATTGCGTTGAAACTAAACGCAAGGGCGAGTTTTTTCACAACATTTCTACTATGCACTAGAATCGTACTTTTACTAAGGAAATAACCCTGAAATCTCGCAAATGAAATCATCTGTTCCATACATTTAATTTGACGAAATGTATGAAAAAACAGTTTTTTTTCGACAAAATGTTGAAAACATTACTACAATAAAATAATATACTACAGTAAACAAAACTAGTCCTAAATAATAACATCTGTGTCGTCCACTGTCCAAAAATCAACTCTAACACATTCTCCCCTTCATTCCTCAGACATAGACGAATCAGACATGAAATCAATACCAGTGAACAAATACCGAGACCCAGGCTACTACCTGGAGGCGCCCAAAGTGAACGGCGTGAAGAGGGAGCCGCCCGAGCCGGGGGCGAAGCCCGACGTGGTGCGGGGACTCGCGTCTGCGCTGCTGCAGGTGTCGCAGGCCATACACCATAAGTACCTGAAGAGGCCACTTGGTAAATACCTTGTTTTCTTATCTTTTGGTAGAAAGAGCCCTGCAAAAAGAAAAGAAAAGATAAATATATTTGGGACACGCACAGGAAATACTTTAGAGGTATGAGGAACAGGGTGTAAAGTTCACTTATCCTCTAGAAAAGGAAGGATCCTCCGACCAGACGGGTGTTGTGTCTGGCGGGCAACTGCCCAATGATTGATGTCGGAATGTTGTATATAAGTTGATCGCTCGGTAAATTCTAATTGCGCGATGCATATTTTGTGTGACGTTCAGGTCTTTGACGCGTAGTTCTTATGTGACGATGTAGATGCCCTCACAATACAAACAATAAAACAACACTTAAAACTAAGAAAACAATGAAAACAAAAAAGACTGCGAGATACAGAGACAAAATGATATTTGCTTTATCAAGAAAATAGCTTGTTTTCAATCTTAAAAGCGAGGAATATTTGTTTTTAGAGAACGGGTGTTTGCGCACTTATCCGTATCCGTTTCGTATTCAATTCGTTTTCGTTTTTGATCCGGTTTGGCCATCCTAGTCATTCTATGGACGTCTATGCACTCATGCGTATACGGTTCGTGTTCAATTCGTAAATTCTCACTTCAAATTGTTTTTTGACGGATCAAAACCGAGTATATCAAAACGAATCAAATATGGATAAGTTCGCCGACGCTATAACCATGGTTTCTTGCTGGCTCTTCTTAGGAAACGCGCAATTGGAAGCGTGCTCCTAACTTCTGACATTTCATAAATGCCCATGTAGGTTTATGTTAAATAAAATATTAAGAATTTAATCAAATCCTCCAGGCCTCGACGACAAAGAACGCAAGGACCGCGAAGCTAGAAACAAACCTTTAGACCTGGAAGCTCTCCAGCGCTGGGAGGTGTCCCTCATGGAGTGCCAGAGCTTCTCGCAGATCGTCCTGCACCTGTTCACGCTGGACTCCAGCGTGACCTGGTCAGCCAGCATACTGAACGCAAGCTGCAGGCTTTGCAGGCGGAAGACTGACCCTGATAATATGCTGCTGTGTGACGGATGTAATAAGGGACATCATTTGTACTGTTTGAAGCCTAAACTTACCGTGAGTTTGTTTTTCCCTTATTTATTTACGGCCTGTCAAATTCTCAATATTAGTAATAGTAAATACTAGCATTCAAATCAAGCGCCTTGGCAACAGAATATTTTTAAAACCTTTGTATTGCAAATCCGTTTTTTCCTTAGTATGAAGATCATTCTACTCAAGGAAACCTGCACCTTATGTTGCAGTTAATAAATCCCATTTTATGTCTTATGCACCACATTTTTCTAATTGCACGCCATCAGTCGAGGTATCGAAAGGTAAAAATTTTTTTTTTGTTAATTAAAGATATTTGTTTTTTAAAAATTGTCTCCAGAAATCGACGGATCTTTGATCTCGAGCTACCATACTGTAACTTGGGACTTATCAATTAATCTAACAGTGCGCGACCGAAAATAATGTCATAAGGAGTCCCTGATTCTACGTTCTATAAAGCCGAACTTTTTGGCAACTTGTCGTTGTCATATTTATGGCCAGGTGGTGTATAGTACTATGATTAAAGTTACATTGACAATTTTGTGACCAATGTCCGGCCGTTGCGCCTCGTCGTCATGTTTGCCGTGCCTAACTTTAATCGTATTACTATAAAATTCTATGTTTCGGCACCTGTCCCACCGCCGACGAGGGAGCGACTAGCTATCGGCTATTTTCTTGCTCAAGAAGCGTATAAGACAGTCAGTACTCACCGGAGTGTGAACAGTCAGCATCAACTATTAATATACGAGTATAAGGTCCCATTAAAATAGATGGACAAATTTTAATACAGCGTCAGTACGTCTAACCAAAAATATCCAAGCAAAAAAAAAAAACACTGGTGTAGGTACTTGCACTCGCGCTTGTTATTTTTTAATATCTGTTATTTCTATCTGTTACGATAAAGACGCCTCACCCCTAGTAACCAACATTTTAGTGTATTTTCGTTAGCTGATATTTTTTTCTTGTAAATATGTAATGCGTTTTTCTTAATATTATTTTTTTTACTATTGTCCTTATTTTGGCGGTCTGAATGATTTCTAAAAGTTTGTCCATCTATTTTAATAGGACCTCATATGTATATGTATCTCTTTCACTGACACGGGACCTGTATATATTTTACGTTTCTTGAGCGAGCAAATAAAATAGTCGATAGCTAGTCTCTAGCTAGTCGTCGGTAGTGTGGTACAGGTGCCTTAAGCTACTTAGGGCCTTATCACAAAAACTTAGACACTTGTTCAACGCGTGTCTACTGTCAGTTTTATGTCAAACTCCATACAGAAATATCGTGTTTAAAAGGTGTTTAGGCTAAACAACTGTTAAACACGGTTTGGTGGTAATAAGGTTATTTTTTAAACAAGCTGATATATTTCCAATAATATGCCAACAGAAAGTGCCAGAAGGCGACTGGTTCTGCGACCAGTGCAAGCCCAAAGAACGGACGCCGCGCAAGAGAAGGAAACTATTCTCTGACGATGATATTGAAGAAGAATTGGACAACAGGTAGGTTTTCACACTGATTATATTGTAATCTGACTGACTGACTCGTTGGTTTAGTGGTCGCAAGCGCTACTGCTGAAAATGAGGTCCTGGCTTTGATTTCCGGGACGGGGAAAGTGTTATTGGATTTATCCATCCGAAATTACTCTGTAGCAGCGTGGAGTCTGGAATTAGAATAGAATAATTTATTTCTAAGTTTATGGTACATTGAGATCTAAAATTAAATATTGATTCACATATACTACCATTGCTGGTGTAGAAAAATTAAATAAGCTAAGTGCATCCAAATCGTAGACATTACAATAAAAGTTATATTAAAGTAATAAAATTGATTTGAATTTATATTTTTAATTTGATTCAATAATATTGATTCAGATTAATTGAATAGTATTATTTGTAATGTCAAAATATTAATTATTATGTCAAAAAGCATTGAATATTAATTACAATGTCAAAAAGTATGATTTAAAAATTCATTAACAGAATAGAAACACATGTCTAAGAGCCAAATAAACATTTTACATTTGAATTTTTTTTTTAATTTTTTTTTTTTATTGTACCCGTTGATGGCAATAGGCTCGCTCCCTATTACATGGGCTTAAACATAACTGGTGAAATGTGGGTGTATTATAGGTACACCTCTGCCCAACCCTTCGGGGAATACAGGCGCAAAGGCGCAAGTTCGTTTCAGCAATAATGCCAAACAGCTTCAACGCTGATTTTCAAAATGAAACATGATGAATGGATTAAGTTTGACATAAGTGTAATCCGGGCTTATCACTGACCGTTCAGTATAACTTGTTCCGTGCCGTTATGTTGGCACCATTGCTTGTCAAGCAGCTTCAATATTAAGGCCGCTTTCCGAATTAGAAAATAATCGCTCATAGCGCTCACATCAATAATTTGCGTACCGATTTAGATATAACGATTATGACAGCTGAGGGTTGTCAACCAATTCGGAATGCCATAAACGCACTGACAGTGCTCGCACAACTTCACAACTTGTAACGGTAGACAGAAGCACAATTTCGAAAATGCGACGTTGTTCTAAAGATAAAATGCGACTCACGGTGATATTAGAGCATGGTCGGCGTTATCGCAAGGTGGCGCATGTCATGATGTCATCTATGACGATTCACGGGATATCGTTATCGCGCTCACGCCAACTCGGAACTGGTGTTAGCACGCTCAAATCCATGACAGCGTAACTCGGAACGGAGCCTAATAGAGTTCAAAATGGGGACTGACAGAACATGGCAGTGCTACCAATCCCGTCACGGGACAAGCTATAATGATCGCACTGTAATAAGGGTGTGACTAAGGTCCAGTTTGTTGAACGAAAATTATCGCAAAATAATAGAGAGTTTATTTCGTCCTTTCTTTTCAAAGTCGGATAGGAAACGACGACCTTTTAGAGGCGTAAGGAACCGGGTGTTAAGTTTGTGACGAAGTCCTTCTCATCCATACTCATCCTATCATTTATTACTGGCAATCCTTTATGGCTGGCCACATCATCATTCCATTTTCAATTTGAATTCAGAACGCCACAAACTCCCGTGCAGTCTTTTTCCAGTCTGCTGCACACTTAATCTTTGGACTTGACCGAGCGTGTTACTGTCTGTAATTTTTATATAACCATCATTCTTCTAAATACTGTGATATACTACATTTATATAATCATGTGTGTGTAACCAGTAATAAACCGTTCCTCCTATCGTCTACTGTGTTTACCTCATTATTCAACGTTGTCTGGTGAGACCCTCACTAAGCGAGCTAGCGGAGGGCAGAGGGGTCTCCCGGTACAAGTTCACTCATACTCTGTAGAAAAGAGAGGATCCTCCGACCAGACGGGTGACGTCTCTTGCGGGCAACTGCCCAACGATTGATGTCGGGATCTTGTATATATGTTGCTCGCGCGGTAAACTCTAATTGCGCGATGCAGGATTTTGTGTGACGTCAGGTCTTTGATGCGTTGTTCGCATGTGGTGATGTAGATACAGCCACAACCTCATCTAGTTTTTAAAATGTAATTGACGTGTAAAATTGTTTGAACAAACTTACAGAAATAAATCATTAAATTATATAATAGCAGTCGTTATGCATTTAAGCGGAAATTGCGGAGTTTTTTCTTAAAATAAATAGAGTAGAGTCATGTCATCACCTCTCACCCTTGAATTTGCATGTTTTATATATATATATATATATATATATATATATATATATATATGTATTATAGTATTTTTTAATAGTAAGTATATGTATCATAAGTTTATAGCTTATTTATGTACTGTAAACCTGCTACTATAATGCAATATGATATATTATTATTATTATTTTTTCTCTTTGTTCCTCTCAATTAGAGCACCTGCCATCTAATCTCTTCACCACCCTTGGTTGACTGGTGGATAATGCCTCAGGCATTAAGTCCGCCTTTGTACCTTTTTTAGTGCGAAAAGTTTAAATAAATAAATAATATGACAAATTTTCAAACGCGCGTAAACTGCTGTGATTTGTGGCATGATTTTATTATGATACTAGTTTTTGCCCGCGACTTCGATCTTTTTCTATTTGCTTGGCTCCTACGGGTCGTATCGTGATGTTAAATATAGTTTATAGCCTTCCTCAAGAATTGAGCTACAAAATGCAAAATATTGTTTTTAATCCGACTGGTAGTTCCAGAGATTAGCGGGTTCAAACTAGAGATGAGAATATTGGTTGAAATTGTTTATTGGTTAATGGTTAAATAAAAATATCGATATTTTTATTGGTTGAAAATATTAGTTAATATTTTTATTCAAGTATCTGCAACATGTTGAAAAGTTGAATATTCTATTAACTAATGCATGTTGAAATTGTTAAGTTAAACTTCCCTTCATACTTTAACAGGCTTTTTTACAATATTTACAAGTTGCGACTTTTTCCACCCCCACGATTATGGAAATGGTTCCACGTATCATTATTTCGTCTCGGCATTTTGTAAAACAAAAAAAACAACAACAACGCAACGACGCGACTTTGTTATTTGAGTAAAATATCAAAACTAACTAATAAAATAAACTTATATCAAAAATCAACCATTAACCGACCGAAATATTGGTTAAAAATATCAACAACTTTCTTTAGAATAAAATATCCCAACAGTAAATGTGTTTTAACGTAACAAAGATAGAACATACAATTGAATGCACGTAACGGAATAAATATTTCTACGACACTGACGACACTGCGTTGCCGCTCCGAAGGTCAACCCGAGCGAGCGAGAGACAGCGCGTTGTTCGAGCGAGACAGAGAAATATTCGTCCTTGCCAATTTTGCGCCGAAGAAGTTGATATGATATTTTTATTCGTTAATGTTAATTTTATTTATTGAATATCATGGTTAATTTTAAATATTAGTTAAATTTAATGGTTGATGGTTATATTCATCATCTCTAGTTCAAACGAACAAAAAAAAAACTCTTCAGCTTTATTATTAGTACAGATATTTAGATAATTAGGAATATAAACTTAATCGACAACAACAAGGCCCCAGGTTATGATCTTATGGACCAAAAATTCTTTCAAGAATTATATCGCAAAGGAATTGTGTATCTTACAATACTTTTTAATGTCATTCCACGAGTAGGCTACTTCCCAGATATATGGAAACAATTAATAATGATCCATAAACTTGGTAAAACGATACATGATGTCACCTCATACCTGTGCTACTACATAGAATGTTACTTGTCCTCAATGAGAAGTCCATTGTCCCAGATCACCAATTCGCATTTTGAAAAGGACGCTATGCTACCATAGAACAAGTCCATAGAGTGTGCAGGGCGATTAGAAAAACCTTAGAGAAAAAACTACTACTCAGCTGGCTTTCTTGATATTCAACACGCATTCGACAGAGTCAGGCACATGGGTTTGCTGTACAAAATAAAAACCTTGTTACCACACACATGCTATGGTGTACTGAAATCCTACCTCACAAACAGAATACACGGTGACATTTGAATCACAGTTTTGCTGGATCAAATGCTGTTCAGACCATGGTCTACAACAATTCTGTAGCATTAAATATAGTTCTCAAATAAGTCTTATGTTGCTCAAACGCGTTCAAACATTAACCGTAACATCAAAGTACTTACTCATCGCGGTAGCGATATGGCAGTAAAAGAGTTACTGTGTTGGGGTCGGCTTCCAGTCTAACCGGATGCAGCTGAATACCAGTATTTTACATGGGGCGACTGCCTATCTGACCTCCACAATCCAGTAACTGGGTAATACGATACCCCTTGGTAAGACTGGTTGTCAGACTTTCGGGCTTCTGACGACCCATAACGACTGTCAAGGATCCACAAATGACAGCCGGGACCAACGGCCTAACGTGCTGTACGAGGCACGGAGGAGTCTCGATATGTAAAGATGGTCACCCATCCATGGACCAACCCCGGCAAGCGTAGCGTAACCTGACGAATCGATCCGTGCGGCTGTTATTACTTAGCCACGAGCTCCTCCACGGTGGACTACAAAGATGAAAGGCAAATAAATCATTAGCTAATGACATGCAATCCCGCGAAGTACCGTTCCGCCCATTTCTTTTGTTAAATGCCGGGAGCCGCCCGCGCCTCCCCCCGGGTCGGGAGCAGTCTACCAAAATTTCTCGAGCGGACAACGCATGCTTCCGATAAGCTTACGTCAAAGGCACGCATCGCGCGTTTTTTTTTTTAATGATTACCTAACTATTCGATTGTGGAGTGGTTAGATATGGTGCGCTTTTACGCAATCGCAGGTTACAATCTGGCGGACTTTCTGATGGTCCTAAGCCCGATAAGTATGAACGGAAAATTGGAGTCAGTGTTGTCTTGGTGCACACGGAGCTAACCCGGTCTTGTGGTATGTTTTGTTTTTGTCTTGTTCCTGTAACATCCCAATAAATAAATAATACCTAATAATAACGTGAGATCGTTAGATAAAATTGGTTGATACACATACCTAGTACCTACAGGAAAGAATTAAAAACCATGTCTGATAGTACTTACCTACCGTAAGTTCGCATCAAGAACGAAATGATAAAATTATGGGTCAGCCACCTCGCCGCGCCGCGCCGTGCCGTGCGTTACGGTGCGGTACAATCTAAAAGACTAGGTGCTCATTCACGTTGACTCGCGGGCGCGGTGGCGGGCGCGGTCACGAAATATCAAAAATAATGGCGAGCTTGCCCGCTACTTAGACCGCACTTGGATATTACGCCATATATTTGATATTTCGTGACCATGATTTAGTCAACGTGAATGAGCATTAGGAAATCGGTAAAATCGAAAAAAAAAAAGATATTTAGCCAATTATCAAGCGCAGCAGTTTACGCGCGCTTGTCAATTTGTCACAATAATTTTCGTTTGAGAAACTGGCCCTTTTGCTGGGGCCACATTGTCGCGATAAGGCGAACTAAACTTCGCGCTTTCTCTCTCTCAAACACCGCTCGACGTCTCGCAGAGCAACAGAGCGCACGAAGTATAGTTCGCGTTTTCGTGACAATGTAGCACCAGCAATATTGTTGATTCTTCTCGTATGTCTAACTTGAAGACGGACGCATAGACTGAACTATTAGTAAGTTTAGATTTGAATATTTACACCATACAGAAAAGTGTTAATTTGAGTGTTATTTGACTCGTGTTAGGGTTGTCAATCAGTTGCCAACAGTAAATGCACTAGTACTTGCCCACGGCTTCGTCCGCTGTTTTGTATTTTTCAAGATACAGGATTTTCCTAGTATACACTGCTACCTGTTCCGGGAATACAGGCGTTTTATTTAGTACCTTTTGTTCCTCAGTGAGTCGGAAGCCCTGCAGTTGGATGCAGGAGTGTGCGGCTCGTGCGGCAGCGGCGGGCGACTGGCCGCGCGCTGTGCCGGCTGCAGCGCGCGCTACCACGCCGAGTGCGCGCAGCCCAAGCCGTCCCGCGCCGCCAAGCGGTGGCACTGCGCCACGTGTCTGGCTCCTACCAGAGGTATGTATCACTTACTGTGCCGGCTGCAGCGCGCGCTACCACGCCGAGTGCGCGCAGCCCAAGCCGTCCCGCGCCGCCAAGCGGTGGCACTGCGCCACGTGTCTGGCTCCTACCAGAGGTATGTATCACTTACTGTGCCGGCTGCAGCGCGCGCTACCACGCCCCAAAATACATACAACTTAGGCAATCAAAAATCAACTTAGACTTCATAACGCTAAAGTAGATAGTTGAGGAATTAAAGTTTAGTTGATATAATGTGCAAATGTAACCTAAAGAGTTCGTTATTGGTGAATAAGACTCAGTAAACAGCGTCAGTAATATCCAAGATAAGAAAAAACATCGTGAGGAAACTGGAGTTATAGTTTATATAAGTCTGAAATCACCATCCCGTCTTGAGCAAACGTGGTGATCAGTGCTCGTGCTTTCTTAGTATGAGTAGTGGGCTTTGCCCTGCAGTGGGACAATAATAGGCTGGTATTATAATAATAATAATAAGTACTGTATAGTAACTGGTCGTTGTGTTGTGAAGAGACGAGCGGGCGTCGCTGCGCGGCCGCGGCCATGTCCAACATCCACCACTACACGCGCGCGCTACACACCAGACATTCCAGCGGTGCGTGTTATGTACTGCTCGGTGTGGCCACGGAATGTTCATACCAACATGAGTGAATCGACGGATGTCTCACTAAACCTACGGTTTCCTAGAAGAACGGCGGCCGTCATGAAAATTATGGTAGCGGAGTTTGACTTTACGATGCCAAAAAACTGCTCTGTAGGAAAACAATACCAACTTACTTTCATCAATAATGTTTTAGTGACGACATTCGCCGGTAAATTGCGGACGCTATATGGCGGCTACCGCAGACCCCAGTATAACAGACTCCAAGACCATTTAGCGTAAATGTTAGAATGCTTTGCCCTTTGAAATCACTTTCTATTTTCCGTGTATTGAGTTCCAGCTATCAATAGGGCTGGCAAATGTTTAAAAAAGTCAATTACCTGAAAAAAAAATTGTTGTAGAAAAGGTGACTTTTCTTTTTGATTGATTATTTTGCCCATCAACTAATAACTATTCTCCCAAAATTATGAAATGAGTGAGACGGCTTCGTCTACCAAGTAAAACATAAAGGTAAATCGGCTAAAAAATACGGAGAAAGGCAAATACATGAACAAACAAACGCGTCGAATGCATAACCATTATTTTGAAGTTAGTTAATAATGCTGCTACTACTGCCTCGATTCACTCATGTCACTTGTATCAAAGGGGATGCGATACGGTAACCCGCGAAATCAAATTTTCTTTATGTTTTTACATTTTATTTACAGGTCAGTGTCAGGTTGTATGTTGATCAAAATTTGATTGGGAATAGGAAGGGGTTGTATTAATGATTTAAATTCTGTAGATACACATTTGTTACAGCCTCGAATCATATTTCGATCAACATACAACCTGATACTGAGCTGCAAATTGCAAAAAAACGTATGAAAATTTAATTTCGCGTGGCCGTAGTATGGCGCTTTCGCCTGAAATCTCTAATTCCGTGGCCAACTGACTGGTTGTTGTATAAAGTCTATCATCTCTCGGGCTATGGGCTCTCCTGTCATCTAAACTAACTCACCGCTTCTCATGAGCTTTGCATCTTCATTTGCACGGCATTCCTTTATTATAATGTGTTTTTGGTGTAAGCATTGTCGTTATAGCGCTTCAAAGTTATTTTGATGCGTGACCAAAATCGGAACTAACGCCGCTTTTCTTTAAAAAAAAAACATTTCAAGTGACATTTCACAATTTTTTACCAACAGCGCCCCCTGTCGACGTCATTCGAGCGCCAAAATGTCCTTGTAGCCTTGTAGGACTTTTGACACGTTATTCCGCGGTCTATGAGTTATTCCAAAATGAATGTGTACCCATGCTGACTGAATGAACGAGGGATATATTGAACGAGTGCAGTATTTGATTCTCGTTAATAAAATCTCGAAATATGTAAAACCTAGGTTTTATTTTAAATTAATTACATAGCACATATACAGAGTGTTAGTGTAAACACCGTTATCCATGAAACCAGTGGTTTGGTTTCATTTATAGAACGTAAAATCAATGGAAAAATACAACTTTTTTTTTTAAAGAAATTCTAAATTTTTCCACAAGAATATTTCACCCTACACGCAAGGGCAACGAACTTGCGTCTCAACACGGCGGCCGGCGGTTGGCGGGGGCGGGCGGGGCGCGCGGGACGTTACATGACCGGCCGTCAGCTATTTCACAGCTCTCTCGAACGCGTATCCATGAGTATCGGGACAGTGACGGATATTTACTTTTTTAAATCTTTTAATGAATATAAGGTTTTTTTTTGTTGTTACTGGGTCATTTATTTTTATATTTAAGTCAACTACCCATGGTTTGAGTGACAACGGTGTTTACCCTTGCATACTGTATAGTGCCATGCATGATAACGCGCCCCACTCTTCATTGATTAATAAGACGAGTGGGGCGGGTCTTCGTGAATGGCACTATCTGTATGCATATGTTCTGTGTATGTTCCTCATTCAACTTTTACGGTTTATTAAACAACTATCAATGTCGAGTCCCATTTGTATTACCTTTTCAGCGTAAAAAAGAGACCCTTGTTGCAGTAAAAATGAAGTACAAAATTGTAAATGCAAAAGCATATGAATAAGAATTTATTTTGTGAAAGCATTTGAGTGTAAAACTAAAACTACTTGAATTTTGAGTAATATCATGTACAACACCAAATTTTAATGTAGCATTGTGGTACGCCAAATTATCAATAATTGGTTTATGTGCACAGCAACTAATAAAAAAAATATTTTCTTCTGATTTTCTATCTCTTGTAACAAATTTGAAAGCGCTTCCTAACACCGCTTAAAGCGCTCACTAACACGATCATTAAGAATCGCTTCCCCATCATTTTCTATACTAATGAACACAGAGTAGTTAAGAAATGGAGTTCCAAGATGTTTTTATTGACACATCGCATTTGTTAAATGCAGTTGGAGATAATCTATCTAAACTAGCAGTGCTTTATATGTCATCATGCTAAGAAGTTTCCGCATTCAAAAAAAAAACAATTTGGAAATAGTAAAACAATACTAAAATCAGCAAAGCGCACTGTGTTACTCGACGAGTCACCCCAAAATTAAAATATGATCTTAATGCTTTCCGGCGCTAAAATAAACCTATAACAGAGACAACGATGGAAGGAGTGTAGACAGAAAGGCTTTTTCCAAAGAGAGAGAGACAGGACAGACTAATGAGAAGAAAGAGTGAAAAAAGAGACATCGGCAAAAAAGTTACAATTCAATTAAAACTCCATTTGTTGACGACTCTGTGGTAAAATGAACTACTATCGGTGAAACTAACGGTCGGTTACTTGCAGACTCGGACGACAGTGAATACAACACGGCGCTGGTGAAGCTGAAGACCAAACGCTCCAGGAGCAGCAAGGAATCCTCACCGCTGCACAACGGAACCACCAAGAGAGGACGGAAGTGAGTGCACAACACCTAAATACCCATATACCTTTTGCTGTGCCCTACAGGGTCCTTATTGACCTAAATTATATAGTTACCACCTATTTTTTTTTTTTTTTTTGAGGATGGTAATCATCCAGTGACTTCTTCCGCTCTGAGCTCCGGAGCGGAAGGGCGTGTCAGACTTTTACTGACTAAAACCCACCCGTGTTCCTTCAGTTGCCTGTTGCCAAGGTCCCGGTATCCCTTTCGGTCTAACCCGCAACCCTGGCAGGATATAGTTAACGCACGTTAAGTACACAATATGGTAAAGCAATAAAGATATTGAGTATTAATATATAATTGAGTAATTAGTATTAATATATCTATTGTTTTTCGAGTTACGATCTAATGTAGTAAAACGGAACCTTTATGATCACTTTGAGGTTTGTAATTATTTTGGGAAACTTCTCAGATGTGAAGTGTGTGTTGGGTATTATCTTATAGTAATTAGAATGAAAACAGAAAGTACGAAAACTTATTTTTTTTTTAATTGCTCGCGCTTTCTTGTAGGCATAATACAATGACACTTAGGTTATAAGATCTCACCTGTACCAAAACAATGTATATTTAGCAAATAAACATTTGATTAGATAAAACAAAAATGAGTAAAGAGAAAACCTTGATCATACTTAGAACTTTGTCACATTACAAATGGCGACGCCCGGCGTCAGAAATAACACGTCATCGACGAAATTATATTTGATAAATATCATTCTCCTGCCGTTATTCCAATTTATTTATAATAATATTTGATAAATACAAATGGTTAATTGATTCAGGCGCGACTTTGCGGAAATCCATTATAAAATACAATAGACGTTGATATATTTAGTAACCTATTTTTTTTTTTTTTTTTTTTAAACTTTGCCCCACACTAAGAATTTCTTCCTGTATCGTGGGTGCGTTTACAAACATAGAAACTCACATACACTAACACCCAGACCCGGAACAACTACTTGCAGATCATACAAATATTTGTTCCGTGCGGGGATCGAACCCGCGACACGTTGCGCAGCAGTCCATCGCGCAGCCACTGCGCCAACCGTGTCGTCAAAACCTATTCCGCTTAATTATTCTTCTCGGCGTCCAGCGCTCGATGTGGCAACACTTCGTGTTCTGGTTTGTAACTGGTCAATCGTCATCCTGAAGATGTCTCATTGAGAGGTGAAATACGTGTCGATTTATTACACGGGGCTCTCTCTTACTTATAACTCTTGAAGAATAATTAAGTGGAATAGGTTACTAAATATATCAACGTCTATTGTATTTTAAAAATACTAACATTATTATGGACTTAGTCTGAAATAAAGTTTAATTTAATTTATTTAAATACAAATGTTTAACTAAAAAAATTGTTTCTCTTTAGACCAAAAAATCACGAGAAAGAAATGAACACGAGTGGGCAGACAGGCCGGAGATCAAAGAATTCACTCACTAACGGACATCACGGTATGTATCCTCTAAAGACTTTAGTAATAATTAATCAATTCATTCCTTCATTCATTCACTAACAGACAACGCACAGTCTAAGGGTCAGCTCGGACCGCGACGTGAAGCAACGCGACGCTGCGCGCACTTTTTAACAATTAACAATCTTATTTTATTCATGAAAAGGTATAATTTCAGTGCGAAGGTTGACACGTGTCAAAGTACGCTGAGATGCCCGGGGCTGTGCAGCGCGTGTACCTTATTGTGTACTAAATAAGTTCGATATTGTATCGGATCATAAAAAAGTTCGCGGCGCTTCGCGTCTCGGTGTGAACTGACCCTAAGGTCGCGTCCTATTTAAAAGCGAAGGTCGCTCGAATACACGATCGTCGCGTTCATAATTCACTTTTTGTTCGGTGAACCTGAACGCGTGCTTACGCCAACAGAGGGCGCTTTTTAAATAGAACGCGGGGTAAACCGCTAGATCAAAGCTAGATGAAATCATGAAGTTTTGCGCAAGAGTTCCTTTTATAACGAAGGTGAGCACTGAGGAAGTAAAAAATTCATCCCCCTAATGGAGATGAAAGTTAGTCAGTTTTGTCGATGAAAAATCCCGTGGGGCCCACGACTTGTTTCTATTTAAATTATAAGTTACTAGTTGCGCCCCTAGGTTCACCCGCATAAGTCTCGAGCCGTGGGGGTGTTGGGATAAAAAAAACCTAGTCTCTAACCCAGGTCATTGTCTACTTTGAACCAAACTTCCAAATTCGTTCAGCCGTTTTTAGCGTGAAAGGGTAACAAACAAACTCACTTTCGAATTTATAATATTAGTTAGGATTAGTTACTAAATTATTAGTCTGAAAAAAAAAAATCAAGTAATAAAAACTAAAACCCAACTACGACTTAAAAGGTATAAACAAGACACCACAGACAGACAAATTAAAAATCCGGAGTCACACGTGTTAGGGCTCATTAGTCATTATAAATCGAACATATTACGTGTGACTCCGGATTTTTAATTTGTCTGTCTGTGGTGTCTTGTTTATACCTTTTAAGTCGTAGTTGGGTTTTAGTTTTTATTACTTGATTTTTTTTTAAATTCTTTTGGGGTTATAATATATATATTTTTGAAATGTGCTCATTAAGCCCTTTCATTTGATACCCAACATGGTACGATTAAACCATATTTTTTTTTAAGTTCCTCACTTTATGTCCTCTAGAGGGCGCCATTTTTAATTTAATGTGACTTCACATAGCCTATAACCAGCGGACAATCACGACGCTTCTAACGACACCTCATTTGTCAAATTGTGATAAGTGGTTTGGAAGATAGGAGGGAACAGATGAACATACATACATACATACATACATACCGGTCAAAATCATAACCCTCCTTTTTTCTTCGCCGTAGTCGGGTAAAAAAAAGGTTTTTTTTTTCAAATCGAGCCAACACGTTTTAGTAGAAAAAATCATAACATATTTTCTTTCTGTCTTTGAAACGTTTTGTTATTACAGAGGAGCGCTCAAGCAAGAAGCGCAGCAGCCGGCAGTCTATTCAGCTGCACGCGGAGGCGCTGCAGACGCTGCTGTGTGACGTCATGAAGCACAAGGACTGCTGGCCCTTCTACGAGCCCGTGTCGCCTGAAGAGGTATGTAGCTATAGTACCCGGCGGATATGACGCGCGGAGTATTACGAAAAGTTCGGCTTTGTAGAAATGAAATGGAATAGTACCACCATGAAATTGTGCCAAATGTCAAGATTTCATGAATATAATATGAAATAGTCATTCAATACAGTTATTGAATGACTATTTCATAATTTAATGTCTATAATTCTGTAAATCCATATTTGTTACGGTCGCGAATCATATTTTAATCAACATACAATGTGATATTGACTTCCAAATAGTAAAAAAAGTAAATTTGAATTTCGCTGGGGACCCTGAAGCTTTCGCCTTTGGGAATTCGTGCGTGACACGAGGCCTTAGCCCTGTAGTGGCACAGTGATAGGCTGGTATTATTAAGGCATTTTCACTGAGCTTCCCTTCTCCCCAGGTGCCCGATTACTTGCAAGTAATCGACCAGCCGATGGACTTCACGACGATACGCGAAAAGCTAGAGGCGGGCGACTACTGCACGGACGAGGAGCTCATAGCGGACGCCGCGCTCGTGTTCCTCAACTGTTACACCTACAACAAGGACTCGCATCCTGTCGCCAAGTAAGTAATAACCCTTTTACACAGGCCTATAGATAAAATCTTAACCTAAACATACATCCATAATAATCCATACTAATAATATTATAAATTCGAAAGTAACTCTGTCTGTATGTTACCTTTTCACGCCTAAACCACTGAACGGATTTCGATAAAATTTGGCAAGGAGATAGATGACATCCCGGGGAAGGACATGGGGTACTTTTTATCGACATACCACGCGGGCAAAGCCGCGTGCGGAAGCTAGTATTTTATAATAACATCACCTTTGGCAAACTAATGAACTACTGTACACACAGTTAATTGATTCAGGCGTGACTTTGACCAGAACGCGACGTGTTACCACACCGAGGACGCAGAGTGAACGTCCAGCGCTCGGTGTGGTAACACGTCGCGTTCTGGTTTGCAATTGGTCAATCGTCATCCTGAAGATGCCTCGTTGACAGGTGAAACACGTGTCGATTTCTTACAGGGTTTTTATGACACTTGAAGAATAGTAAAGCGGAATAGGTTACTAAATATATCAGCGTCTATTGTATTTTTTACTGTACACACGGCTACATATCAAGGTGTAATTTCCAGTATAAACTGACCTCTTATTGTACGCAAATCTTATACAATACCAGATCAGCTTATACTGAAAATGTACACCTCGATATGTAGCCGTGTGTACACGCTGTGTGGCGTCGCCTCACCTTCCACGAAAACGTCGGTACGCCACACGTTTCGGCCAAAAATCTTCCTTGATGAAGATTTCTAGGTACAGTCACGGACTTTAATTGATGAGCCACCTGGCACTGTTCGTATTTTAGCCGTATAATGCAAATCGGGTTTATTCGGTTCCCGACACGCAAAGTCGTATGTCTTCGTATTAGAAGAAGAAAATTATATTTCATATCTTTACCGGTTGGCTAACCTGCCTGAGAGCAGAACTACAAACTTGACAGCAGTGACTACTCAAAGTCAACCAATTGCAGGTCTAGCAACAGTAACCTAGCAACGATAACAATTGTTGCTAGGTTACTGTTGCGATAGTAACGTTAGCGTACGGAGAAATTCTCTGACACCGATATTTCAACTGTCACTGTCTTCAGTTAAGTTTTCAGAATTATTGACTTAATGAGGTATGATTCAAAGGAGGTCAGTATCAAATAGATTGGATAAACTTAATGCAACATTGTATTTATTTTTATCATTGAGAACTTATTAGTCAACCTCTATGGATATTTCCGATTAAAAGTAATTTATTTGTCATCTCGATATTTCAACTGTCACTGTCTTCAGTTATGTTTTCATAACTATCGAGTTAATGAGCTATGGTTCAAAGGAGGTCGGTATCAAATAGATTGGATAAACTTAATGCAACATTGTATTTGTGTTTATCATTAAGAACTTATTAGTCAACCTCTATGGATAGGACTATTTCCGATTAAAAGTAATTTATTTGTCATCTTGATATTTCAACTGTCACTGTCTTCAGTTATGTTTTCATAATTATCGAGTTAATGAGCTATGGTTCAAAGGAGGTCGGTATCAAATAGATTGGATAAACTTAATGCAACATTGTATTTATTTTTATCATTGAGAACTTATTAGTCAACTTCTATGGATATTTCCGATTAAAAGTAATTTATTTGTCATCTTGTTTACGAGCTTGCGATTTGAGTTCGTGTTTAATCGTGTAATCTCGTGAATGTATGAAACTGCAAAATTGAAAAGTTTGAAGGTGGCTCATCAATTAAAGTCCGTGACTGTACTAAGTTGGAGCCCGTACTACGAGCGACTTGAAGTGAAGTGTGTGCACTATGCTAGATAATGCATGTATCATCACTAACTAAAGTTGTGACTAAAGCATCAATGTAGCTCATCATTTTCCCGAAAGACATCGGCAAGTACAGAACCCGTCGATATGGCGATGCTTGCAGGGGGCATCGCCATATCGACGGGTTCTGTACTTCTTGCATCTAGCAGATTCCTGTAAACATCGTCAGTACATCGAACTACCTTGTATGTGGCCTGCCCACGTTGCACTGCGCACTGCGGTCATATGCGGCCGCCACTTTTATTTACACGGAGCCATATTTGTAACACAAAAAACAATTGAAACCTTGAAATTAGATCCCTGTTTCCTACACATATCAAACACGAACCAGAGAACACCACAGAAACTCTCAGCCTTTTTATTTACCTTTTCTTAACTAGCATATTGTTTCCAGAGCCGGCAACCGCCTAGAGAGATACTTGAACAAGCGCTGCGCAGAGCTGGAGCTGCCCGCGCTGCCCGAGATCGAGCTGAGCGCGGACGACGCGCGCAGCGAGCGGCCCGAGCCGGCGTCGGACGACGACGCGCCCGCGCCCAAGCGCGCCAAGCTCAAGTGACAGGCCGCCCTGCGCCGGCCCGACTACGTGTATTACTGAGGCTAGTGATTACCCGCTTTATTATACACTACATAAGGTTCCATTTAAATTGTATTATGTCTCACGTACTTATCTGAGCGAGTACGTTTTTAGTAGTATTGAAATGCAAATTGTTTGGTAGTTTTTTTATAGGATATGGAAGCCGCCTGAAGTTGTATGAAATAGGCGATAAGTGTTAGACGTTAGCAAGCCTGTCACGGACTCACTTATTGTAAATTTTAATAGAAATATACTAAGCTGACGAAACCATCGAAATCAACCAAATATACAAAATGGCTGTAGATCAGTGCGCAACCAACAACAAAGTTGCATACATCCGCAATGTGAACTAAAAACAGGGACTCGCTGTCTGATATCTGAAAACAAAGTACCTAACCGACACTAAGCTCAATTTTAAGTCCGATTAAGTTCCCATCTATGTTACATTTTTTTAATCAAAATGATGTATGTAAACTACTGACTAAAAGTATTTAAGATGACTCCCAAATACGTCTTACTAACTTACTAACTCTTTTCTATGAGTTAAATTACTGAACTCGATTTATAAATAAAAGCATCATAAAAGACGAAAACAGATAAAAACGATGTGATTTTACTAATAAACTAAACTAAATGAAAAAAGAATTGTTAATATAATCGTGATTTAATAAAATAAAGAATTATAAAATTTTAAATTTTTTGATAACCGTCAAGTGCTGGTAACTTAACGTACATAATTGCCTCATTGACCCAAAGATTTAAATCCTTAGATTTGCCCTAACCGTACTTGGGTCGCGTGAAGTGTCCTAACTGAGATGAGTGAGCTCACGCATCCCGTATGAAAGTTATATACGATTTTCAGTATGAGTGAGCAAGACGTGACAATATTTTGACGCGGTCGGGCGAATCTAACGATTTAAATCTTTGCTTTGACGGGTAACTTATAATTACTGGTGTGTAAGTTAATAACCTTATAAAAAATTAAGTATTCCTGTCAATTGTAATGGGTAGTGTTAAATGAAAGACAAATCTTAGGGCGTAATTAAAAATAACCCATACAGGAATATTATTTATAAACGGTAGGACTACATGTACAATGTGTGAGGGAGACAACAATATATGACAGCCATACAGTAGAAAGAGATACAACATCCAGTGCTATCGCTGAATAATATTCCTGTACCTACTTTTAAGGCTAAAAGGCTTTAATTAATAGCAAAAATAATGTATTTAATATAATTATAATCTGCCTGGCTATTTCTGTCATTGATAAAATGATTAAGGCTTCATGAATATGACGCCGGAGCCGCAACGGCGCCGGAACGCAAGATGAAAAACTTTCCCAATATCTCAGGTCTACGGGCAAGAAAAAACTGTTATTTAAACTAATATTTCTAGTGACTCCCTACACTTACTGCGGCCGATGACCCCGCAAAAAACATCATCAAATTAATTTCTTTTTTGTCCATGACGTAAACGGAGTTTCGCTAGCTAATTTGACCCTGCATAATTTCCTCTACATTTATTTCTTCAATTACTATCCATTATACAATGAATATCAATTTTGAAAACTGTAGGTACGTGTTCTTCCAAATATGCTACTTAGACTAAATTAATGGGCTAGTATACAAAGAGCCTTCTAAAATATAATAAAAATAATATTCATACATAATGTACAAACGCTATAAAATATTCCGTTGAAGTTAATGTGTAAATAATTTGTACTGTTTAGAATATAACACTATTGTAGGCGTCGGAGCCGAAACTTTGTAATTGAAAAGTAGCTGGAATGATAAAATATAGACCACATTTTCTTTCTTGAGCTGAACTCAAATATATATGCATAGAAACTCTCTCTACGTGCTGTCAAGTCCATAGTTGTCTGCCATTTAGGCCGTAAACGTGCGAAATTCAGAATTACTCTAGCTTCAAACCAACCAAGGCTCGCCAATCGCAAGCCGTCAGATTGATCTGAATTATTCAGTACCGGAGAAATCAGCAAGTCTGATTATTCTGGTTTCAGCTTCTGAATTTACCGGAATTCAGAAAGGCATTACGCGGGACCTTGCGCGGAGGTATAAGCCCGGCCTTGGAGGAGTTTTCTAGGCTCTATAATTGTTCGTCAACGCGGGTGGGTTATTTATATCTTTGAAGACGAGAGTTCCGCGATTTTTAACACAAAAAGAAGGCGAGTTTAGCCTTTGATCGGTTCATATGAACTTCATTAAAAATAAGTTTGCAGACAAAAAAAAAAAAATACCTAACACGCAATATTACCGCCCTGAGTATTTGAAAAGAATTCATTCCATCTATTGGATGAAAAAAGTTATCATTATATTGTTACGACTCTCGATAATTATGTGTGTTAATATAATCTTGTTTTGTGGCTCATTTTATTAAATGGTACTTGCTTTGCCCGACTACGGCGAAGCAAAAAGGAGGGTTATGATTTTTAAATAATGATAACTTAGTCGATTGATTGATTATATCCTTGTTTAGTGTAGCAGAAGTATTATTAGTGCCTGGCATCAATTAACATTGAAGGCACACTTTTATCTGTATACAATATTAACAGTTAAGGCTCCCACAAACAGGCGCGAATCGCGGGCGCGACAAGGGTCACGCTGCCCGTTACGCCTGCGACAACGCGCCAGTTTGCACGCGCCTTTAAATTGTCATTGTTCTATTTGCATTAGATTGAATAATATGCCATTTCAGATTTATTTTTAATCATCAACTTTACTTGAGCATTTTCTTTCGACTATCTGAAAGAAAAACAGTTGCTTCGAAATTTTGTATAACTGCCCGATTTGACGAGTTTGCATTTAGTGAAACCTCATTAGTTACATTAGAATGTTGTAATTATTGATAACGTGACAGTGAAGGCTTGTGTTCCACGTTATTATTATTATTAAAGCTTTTGTGCTACATATGTTGTGACAAGCATTTACACATAAATACAGAAATAGCACATTTTTACGGAATATAATTGATTTATGCATGTTTTAACGTTTTGAGTGATTGTTTTGTTAATTGTTATGTAAAATTATAATGTTACAATGTCGTGTAGCACATCAGTGGCCACCTTTAGGCTTCTCTGTACACCGTGGCTTGTGATTATTTTCGACATTTTGATGGACCATGATATAAATGGGTCCTTCAAACACAATTGTGTACAAGCCCTTTAGACATTAGTTTTAGTTTTTAAATTGTTAGTGCATAAGTTTGAACGTAGCTTTTATTTCATACAACAATTAAATCTGTGTTTTCGATCAATCGAACTCGTAAGTTGTGTTTTGTTTTGCTAAATTTTATTTGTTTTCTTTTTAAGTTGAAACAGCATTGATTTTTTTTATAATGAGGCATAGCCCATTTTTTAATTCGATATTATTAGGAAAACGAAGTTTCTTGGACATGGATGGTTGCTATTTTTATGTGATTTTAATTGTAATTAATACTCAAAACTTTCACAAACATGATTGTAGTTTTGTTGTATAGCAACCTTGTTGTATGGAACAGTCAGCCACAATAATTATGTAACATTGCACTATTCGTTTTTTATTCTTGTAAAATTTTAACTACGTCAATATACGTCTAGTATTAAACACAGTATGTCTGATGGTTGGAGCTCTGCTCTCCCGTCGTCTGGAGTTAGCGATGGTAGTGGTTGACTGTACAAATAAATCGTACCAGTGCATTCCTACATAATAACGGTAATATGTAAATTGTTCTCAGTGATTTGTTTTTCCATAATAATGAGGATCATTTTGTCAGCGATTATTTATTTATGTAATTTATAAGTTTTATATTAATTTATATTGTAGTGAATAAAGCACCCACGTACAGTTGCTGTATTTTTTATTTTTACTAAACCTCAGATCTCATAGCTAACCCACAGCAGACTGCTACTACTGCTGAAATACCTGATGAAACCACAAAAATACTCGTTCAAAACCTTAGCATAACACTGATTAAGTGTTGAATAATGGGCCCTTACTGTATCACAATAAGGTTCTGAATACCTTGTGGTACTCGATCCTTACAAACCCGTTATGCTCAAGCATACATTACATGAACAAAATCAGTGGCGGCGCTAGACCAAACGTGGACGACGCTTTGCAAGGCCCTTTCATTTACCAGGCGAAAAAAAATGTTAAATTGAATGAGCTGAATTATACACTACCGTATGAGCATATGAGTTTTATTGCTAATCAAATGATGACAAAAATGATTAAGTTATATTGAGAACTAGCTTCCGTTCGCGGGTTCGCCCGCGTGGTATGTCGATAAGAAGTAGCCTATGTCCTACCCCGGGATGCCATCTATCTCCTTGCCAAATTTTATCGAAATCTGTTCAGTGGTTTAAGCGTGAAAAGGTAACAGACAGACAGACAGACGAATTACTTTCGAATTTATAATATTAGTATGGATTAGGACAATGCCAGACTCAAGAGCGAGCGTAACGAGCTCGATAAGTTTACCACCCCGACTCGGAAAGGTAAAGTTTTCTTTTGATCATACCTACATTCAGAAATAGGAGATATTTTGGCGCTGTTGACTTAGCAGAAAGAGTATAGGATGATAAAGCGAGCAATCGGGAAAATTTTCTTTTGAACATTTTTATAGAAATAAGCGTTATTTTGTTGTATGCAGAAATAGGCGTTATTTTGTTCTATGATCTATGCTGAAAAGTCTAGAACTTCCATTAGTCCGATCCGAGAGTGTATCAACAAAACGGACAGAGGTGCGTGTCTCAGGGTCAGGTTATTTTATTCACGACTTTAGGGGCTCAATGTTAACAACCTATCTGTTTGTGCTTCGTGCTGCGCTGCACCTCGCCATACGTGCGCCGGCCGTCATGCAGGCTTATCAAGCTTGCAGTATGTGTGTACCTTGAGACACCTGTTCCACCTTCGGCGGTTAACGAGAAGCGTGTAGAGCTAGCATCTAAAAACGAGGAGGCGAGTAACGAACAGCTAGTACGCGAACGTATAATGGTATGCGTATGTACCAAGCGTGAGTCACTCAGCGAGTGTTCAACCCGTTATGCGAGTAGGTACTCTCTTTGATAGCTCTTGTCGCTGCGACAAAGGAGTACCCGGTGGCGGTGTGCGATCAACTGCCAAGGATGCGTTTCCAGTGAAACGGAGACCTACAGGAATCGACCAATCACAATGCTTGAAATCCTCATCGCGTCTCTCGCTTCGTCTGCGATTGGACGATTCCTGCATGTCTCCCCTTCAGTGGCAACGCACCCATACGGTCCACGCACATCTGTCGGAACTCTTCGAACTGCGTATGCTGTGTGGTTTTACTTATTTTCAACTCTTTTTCAACAAACAAAGCTTGATATTATAGAAGTGGAGACTTTGTTACCAGCTTCAATATCTGCAAGTAATATATGTGTGAGACCCCAGGTGACCAGGATTTGATAACAAGAATAAAATCTTGATCAAAAAGTACAATAATAAAAAGCAACAAAACTATTACATGATTTAATATTCGCTTACAACATAAATAAATCACACAAGTTGGTTTCCTTATAACCCAGTACTATTGTTTTCTTAATTTAGTGGTGCTCTGCAGCCTCCTTCCTCCTGATCTCTGCCCATTTGCTGACGTTGCCGGGGGAGTTAGCTGAAAAGAATGATTTAGATGATATTAGTATTCAAGATTCACTAATCATAAGATTAAATGAGTCCTAAAGCTTAGCAATCTAGATGGGAGACTATTTTTTACAATATATTGTTTGTTGGTCTCAAATGATGGAAATTATATGATTGATAGGTATATCAGGACAATCAAGTATGTTGTACGGTAATATCACTAGACATCTGAAAAACTGAAAGACTTATAAAAAGAAATTCTGACATAGTACAATGCGGTAAATAATAAAGAGTTTATCTGAAGACTGTTGCAGTAGGAAGATTGACAATCCTATTAGAATAAACTACCCTTAACATATAGTTTTATTAATTGATAGCTTACCCAATTTGTTGATCTTGTAGAAGACGGGGACGGAGACGGCGATTCCGATCATCCAGTACTTCCAGATCCACTGGTTCTGAACGTAGAACTTCATCGGGAACTGCGCGATCTTGGCGCTGAACGTGTAGGGGAACTTCATGGGGCGACCCGCGGACTCCGACATCGTGACGATTGGCTATCTGACGGTAGAATATACACACATTATTATGTAATGTTACTCCAACTTACCTACAATGTCAATCTTTATTTTGCAGCTATTGTAATTGGCAAACACATAATAGGGCAGGTTTTAATTACAATAACGATTAGCAAACAAAAAATCTTAGCATAATTACCAATTCTTTTTGCAAAAATCAAATTAATAAATTCTAACCTTTCCTGCGACAGCTAGAAATCGACAGCAGTAGAGTAGTGCTAAAAATTACTCAATGATAAGCAACTCGACTAACAAGCAAAATTTTATAACACGAGTGTATTAGTCAAAGAAATTTCGTAGAATTATGAAAATATGTTAAAATTAAACTATGGAAAAAATATTGATATTTCAAACAAAAATAATTAATATGTAAGTAGTAAAATTAATTAAGTAATTAATTTTGTTAGTTTAGATAACACAAGTATTTATGTTTGAGGAATTATCACGTATGAATCAAGAATAAAGACTCAAGACAAATGTGCGCCTCTTTCAAATAAATAAGAAAAACGCTAGTAGATTCTTACTAATCTTCACTCGACTAAGCGCAACCCTAAAATTCTAAAGAAAGAAAAAAATCCTTCACGTTTTCGCGGGCTTTTCTGCTAAATAGAACGATTAAACACAGCGTGTGATTTTAGAAGTATTTTCATTAATTAATTTAATACTTTTTAACAAAAAAATAAATGTTTTGTTGTAGCCAACAAGCGTGACACTGACTTGAACATAATTATTTTTCCGTATTGCAACGTCACTCGACGAACTGTCAATCAAATATAAAAATGTCAACTTGCTTTGTGGTGTCGTATTTGTGTGGATAAATGTAATTTTAAAATAAAATTGTAACTATTGACAATATAATGTGTGACAATGGCTTCGGTGAAAGTGGCTGTAAGGGTTCGCCCATTCAATCAAAGGTGAGTAGATACGGTGTTCAGGAAAGTTCAATTTTTACCCAATGTTTTGGGGGAGTTTGGGTATTACATGAAATACTGAGGTTTCACTGTTTCTGACGTACTGTGTTGATGATTGACTGTATTATGTTATTTTGTATGTTCACTGTGATGATTTGAGAGATTATCGACGAGGAGTCGAGGGCTATAAGCTGATAAAACATCAAAAGTTTTTCATGGCATTTGAAAGTGCAAAAAAGCAATGATGTCATGATAAATGACAATGACTTTCACGGTTCAGTTGCATTTGGAGCACAAACTGTACCTCGAGTATGCCGTTTAGATGAAAGTTGTCGAAAAAATGTAAAAAAGTCAGTGACCTAAATAAACAAGATAAAATTGCAGTGTGAACTGTATGTGGTAGCTTATTGGAATGTTTGTTTATTATCTCGAGTGTTGTAAACAATGATGCATGGTTGGGAGTTCCTGTTTACAATACATTTTGTTATTGGTATTGACATGCTAAGACAGATGAATGAATTTTAGTGCTTAAAAGTTACACTTGAGTACCTGTGCTGGTGACTTTAAATCTGCTGTAGTTATTGTCTTTGAATTATAACTGAACAGTGACCTAGCCAAGTGCATTCCTCCTGACATATAGGGAGGAAGATTTTTTTTTTCCCTTTCAAATCACCTTTACCCTGGGTCATCTAGAGACGATACATTTATTTAATAACTACAAATACATGTTCTTGTAATATAAATTAGTAAGTAATAAATACTTTTTTGCTATATAGCTACATCTAATAGAAGCAATTTAAGCAAATGAACCACAACCATAAAAGGCAATAATTTGCAACTTTACAATTATTTATCTTGTTCAAAATCTGACATTTTAAAAACTGGTTAACTCCAGGCTCCTCATCTTCCGCCTAATTAGATCTAATGACTGGCTGCTAAGAATAATATATCCACCATTAAATAATAAATGGAATGTTAAAAAATTAAATATTTAAATATAGAACATGCAACAATAGAGTGATGCTTAACCATCCAAAAGTTCATAAGTTTGTGACATTTATCTAAGAAGAATTTATTCACATTGCCGTCCGTGTCAAAGGCCATTATGTGACATTTGGTCAAATGTCACTTACCGGCCTTTTAGTAAACGCATGGCAGACATGTAGAAAATTATGAAATGCCTAAGTTCTCAAAAATTAGAGTATTTAAAATATCTTTCCTTTTTTATCATAGGAATATTTAACATAACTGACTGCGGCTTGGTCTAGTGGTTGCAAGTGCTACTGCTGAGCCATGAGGTCTTGGGTTTGATTCCTAGGTTGGGCAAAGTGTTATTATGTTTTTCCATCTGGAATTTCTCAGTAGCAGCCGGGAATCTGGATTTGTGCCTGGTTGTTGGCGATAGGAAACATAACTGGCGAAATGTGGGTGTACTAAACTGTACATCTCTGCCCAAGCTTCCAGGGATTCAAGTGTGGTGATATGTTAGTTAATACACAAAAAGGTCTAAAATGTTATAACTACAATCATTTTAAACATTTTAACATTGTCTTCAAGGTGGAAAATGCAAAATCAGGTGCACCAGTTGTTTGTATGCCACTCAATAACAGGAAAAGTTTCTCAGATTTATTTTATTATTTTTATTCTTAAATCCTGTTTCCTCCTGTCCTGATCCTGTCCGAAACACAATCAAATTTAAGAATAATATAATATAAAGTCTTAAACCAACCTAAAAATTACAACATTAATTATTTATATATTCACCTAAGTATACTTTTTATGAAGATCACAGTTATAACAGAAAATGTAAACTTATTAGCATTATGTGCATTAATTATAAAATGTAACTGTATAACACAATCATATTTATGTATGTTTAAAAAAAAAAAATAACATGGATAGTTATGTAGAAGGCTTATGTATTACTAATCTAAGATGATGGTTTTATCAATATTTGACCCGTTAGTTTAAAACTGACGCCAGTGGCAGGTGGCTTACCAACATTAAGTTAACGTTTAACTGACCTCTTACTGTTGGTGAAACAGAAACCACCTTGTAACAGACAGTAAAGATGCTTAGGGATCACCACTTAAGTGCCAGTAAAGCAGAACTCACCGAGGCAAATCCAGCTGAGCAGTCGCGATTTTTAATCAATATAGAAGTTGTTATATATCCAACTAGCTGGTGCCCGCGGCTTTGCCCGCGTGGATGTCGGTTATTATACAGGGTGTTAGGGTAAACACCGTTATCCTTGTAACCAGTGGTTTGGTTTCATTTATAGAACGTAAAATCAATGGAAAATTACACTTTTTTTTTCTTTTTTTTTAAACTTCATTTTTCCACAAAAGACGCGACTTCGTTGCCCTATGTGCTAGGGCAGTGGTTCTCAAACTTTTTAAATGACGGAACCCTTTTGGGAAGCAAAATACTTGATGGAACCCTACAATAAAACAATTGTTTTTATAAGTGTATTTTTTATTAATCAGCATAATAAAAGTACAATGTAACAGTTACTAATTATTATTTACTTCACCACTTGGCAAGGACAACAATAGAAAACATTAAAAAAGAAAAAATCTAACTAGTGGGAGGTATGAAACTGTTTTTTATTTTTCATCAATTGGTTGATATCAGGTTTGATGGAAGAAAGTTGGAGTCTCATATCAGCTTCGGCGTCCAGTCTATTGCGATATTTTGTTTTCGTGGCTGCGTAGGTAGAGAATCCCGTTTCGCACAAATATGTAGTTGGGAACGGGAGCAGAATATCCAGAGCCATTTGGCCAAGCATTGCATATTCATCTTGGATTCTGCACCAAAAATCATTGAGAGGCGTCGTTTTGAACAGTGACTCCATACTTGTGTCTGATGACATTTCTAAAAGAGATTCATATATCTCGTTTGACATGTTTTCAGGCTTTTCCAAGTTGGGTAAAAAAGGATTATGATTATGAATCCATGAATTCACTTTAATTTTTGTATTGTGTTCTTCGGGAAAATACTTTTCAAAAGATGCGCGCATCGAACTGAGATATTGGACCAATTCAAACACATCATCTTCAAACATTACTGAGTCGTTTTCGCTAACAAACTCACTGAGTAACGTAATGCTTTCTATTTCTTTCTTACCAATGCAAATGATCCAAAAATCTAATTTTCTTTTAAAAGCAGTTATTTTATTATAGGCCTGAAACACTGTTGTCTGTTTACCTTGCAACGATAAATTCAATTCGTTAAGTTTTTGAAAGATATCCGCCATAAAAGACAATCGGAACAACCAAGTTTTATCATACAAACGGTCCTTCAAATTAAAAGAAGTATCTGCTGAAAGAAACATTTGTAACTCGGCTCTAAGTACAAATAGCCTTGTTACAGTTTTACCCCGAGACAGCCATCGCACTTCTGTATGGAGCAGCAGTGTTTTATGTTTGCTGCCATAATCTTCACACAATAATGAGAACAATCGGGATTGTAGTGGTCGTGATTTGATAAAATTAATTATTTATACCGCTTCATCCATAACTAATTTTAGATTTGACGGCATTTGCTTCATCGCAAGTGCTTGTCTATGCAGAATACAATGACTGGAACTACAATTACGCGCTTTATTTTTAATTCGTGACACTGCTCCTGCTGTTTTACCTGTCATCGCCTTCGCGCCATCTGTACAAATGTCAATGCAATTGTTCCAACTGAGATTATTTTCTTCAAAAAATATATTTATTTTATTAAAAATTTCTTCCCCGGTAGTGTTTGTAAGCAGCGATGAACACATAAGCATGTCTTCTTCAAAAGAACTTTTATATGGATATCTCACAATAACCAGCAGGATAGCCAAACCAGCGACATCAGTCGACTCGTCCATTTGCAAGGCGAATCGTGTATTTTGTAGACGTGTAACTAGTTCTTGTTTGACGTAGCTTGCCAGATCATGGATTCGTCGTGAAACAGTATCGTTTGATAGCGGAACAGTAGAAAGATGCTTTGCAGATTTTTCATCGAGCATACATTTTGTTATGTCTAATACACATGGTTTTATTAATTTCTCAGCGATAGTATGCGCTTCACCTGCTTGTGCAATGCGATAGCTAACTAAATATGATGCCTCCGTGGCCTTTTCGTTGATAGTTTGTGTTACATGCATCATATTTTTTTGACTTTCTAATAACTGATCTTTTTTGCGAACAAAAAATTCTTTATTCTTGTCTTTAGACTCGGGGTGTACAGTTTCTAAATGTCGGCGCAATTTGGCAGGTGCCATGGAACTATTAGGAAGCAGTTTACTACAGAGCATGCAGAGAGGTGAGCCGTTGGAATCAACAAATCCGAAACTGATATAAGATTCATCATACTTCCTTCTTTTCGTCTTTGAAACCGTCGAGCTTGACGTCGTGGCATCATCTTCTGAATCAGTGATTGCTATATTCTCCGCGCGCACTGCTTTTGAACATTCAGCGTCATTAGAAGATGTTGTTGCAACACGTTTAACACCTTTAAGCCAACGTTCCATTCTTCTTTATTTATAATGTTACACGTCAGGATAGTGGGGTTTAAATAATCCACAATCGTTACTGCGTATAAGAGACTAAATTTAGTACCTACGGTGAAGAAATGTACAAAACTGAGACAACAGAATACAGCAGGCAGTAAAACAATGAACACTAGTTTCTCGCTAGCGAGCTTGTAAGTAGGCAGTAACTTATCGCTCCGAACGCTAATCGTCAACTGACGACGGGCGACGCTTTTATACTTAGTCCTAGACTCGATCTCAAATATTCTCGAAAATACTCGAGTCGGCACCTTTGATAAACAAAAAGCAAAAATAAAAACAGAAATTTAAAAATTGCGTTGTAAACAATATCGACTTTATCCTTTGAAGTTAGAGTCGAAAGTCGCTTGTTGACAACTATAGCGTCTAATTCAGAGGCGGCTTTTATCAAAGAGACTACGCGCTCACAAGTATACTACCCGCTCGTTTTAAGTTTGCCGCTGGCGATAGGTATGACGTTCGAAAAGTAGCGTCAGCAAAACATAATATAAAAATATTTTTTATTTAATTGTAACAATAAAAATTGTAATATTTGGGTAAAACTATGACACATTATAAGTTTTGTTGTCACTTGGGGGAGGGTACGCGCATTCCACAGAACGGCAAACTTAGAGAGAACGGGTTGTACAAGTATAAAATTGTTGATACCAAACATTTATGAGATATTGTACCAGCTATTGTAACACATGTTTCTACTAATACAAATAAATAAATAAATAACGTTCATAGCGTTTTGTCTCCGCGCGGCCGCGGAGTCCGCGCAGCCGCGGAGCGACCAGAGAAAGGTGTTTTGATTTTTTTTTCTAAATTCTTACGGAACCCCGACAGAGGTATCACGGAACCCTAGGGTTCCGCGGAACACACTTAGAGTATAGCTGTGCTAGGGCAACGAACTTGCGTCTCAACACGGGTGGGGGGTGCGGGTAGCGAACTGATCGGCCGCGAGCGCGACCACTCCCTCAGTTAGTCAGCTGTTTCGCTAGCGAACACGGTGTCGGATAGAAACTTTTTAAAATCTTTTAATGAAAATAACGTTATTTTTTTGTTGTTTTCGGTCATTTATTTCTATATTTAAGTCAACTACCCATGGTTTGAATGACAAGACTGTTTACCCTTACAGCCTGTATACTAAAACCTTCCTCGAGAACCACTCTATCTATTGGTGAACCCAGCATGAAAATCGGTGCAGTAGTTTTGAGTTTATCGCGAATAGACAAAGTCCTCAGTATGTACAGCCATACTGACGCGGCCGAGGACTTCGTTTTTATAATATGTAAGGATGTCTATGTAGTTTACTGTGTGTACATAAATAGTAAAATAAATAAATAGAAGTTGCATGTTTCGACACGATGATGGACTTGCCAGGTGTCTATTTACAGTGAAAATTCTACAATGCGTTCATAACTTAATTTCCAAACATGTAATTAAATGTTTTTGGACCTGGTTATGTTTAAGTCCCATGTAATAGGGGGCGAGCCTATCCGGGCACAAATCTAGACTCCAGGCTGCTACTGAGCAATTCCAGATGGAAAAACCCAATATCACTTTGGCCGGCCCGGGAATCGGACACAGGACCTCATGACAGTCATGAACCACTAGCTAGACCAACGCTTACACGAAATTTAAACCAGGATATTAGTTTTACGTGGGCGAAGTTGAAAGGAGCTACCGGCAGTCAACCAATGCTGAATCACACAAAACCAATAAAAATGAAAACATTCAAAACTTGATTATGTTGATAACTACGTATGCGTATGAGTCACTGTCGTCGCTAACTTGTATTTTGTTATCTTCGGTAATGTGTTTTCGTGTATATCTTTGTTATTTTTGTTTGTAGACTAAAAGGCAATCAAAATTGGTTCAGTAGTTTTTGAGAAAAATGCCGACACAATTATGGGTACACCCACATTTCCCTAGTCATGTGTAGGTAAGTCCCATGTAAAAGGTGGAGAAGGGGGTGAGGTTATTGCCATAAATCGGGCACTAATCCATAATCCGGGCTGCTACCCAGAAATTCCTGGTGGAAAGACCACATAACGCTGCCTGACCTGGAAATCGGACCCTCGACCTCATGCTTAACAGTACGCTTGCGACCACTAAGCCAACGAGCAAAAAAAGTATTCACTAGTAGGATATGACGTATAGTGGATCGAAACCTCAGACAAAATAAAAAGTCAAGACAAAGCGCTGCGCTGTCAACAGTGACGTGAGGACGATTTCGTAAACATGTGTGCACTTAGTGAGGCGTAGTTTGATTGTAAATATTTGCGTGTGAGCGTGTATGCACAGAGCGGAGGTGTAGTTTTGCCATGCTTCACTGTTTTGTTCGCAGCGCTGTCTTGGTTTTTATTTGGTCTGAGATGTAAACCTTCCACCTCCGCCCATTTTGAGCGTAGTCATTAACCTATCTATACATACAAACACGACTTCATAAACGATGACTCGTTCAGCCGAGCAAGAACTTCTGTCCCGTCACAAAAAATCTAGCTCCATTTATGCTTACTTATGTCAATGTCTGATCTCTATCAGATCAAAGTACGTTCGCGGATTAAAGTGTTTGACCACATTTTGGTTATTACCTTGCAAGAATTGAGTTTTCCCAACTCATACTGCCTACATTATGAATGACTGGCATCTGCCCGCGATTTCGGGCAGAAGCTAGTCATTAGCGGAAGTGGAGGCCTATACTATTAAATAAGCAATATCCATACAAATATTATAAATTCGAAAGTAACTCTGTCTGTCTGCATGTTACCTTTTCACGCCTAAACCACAGAACGGATTTCGACAAAATTTGGCAAGGAGATAGATGGTATCCTGGGGAAGGACATAGGCTACTTTTTATCGACATACCACGCGGGCGAACCCGCGGGCGGAACCTAGTTTGTATATATCACGTAATCACGTTCTCGAAAACGGCTCTAATGATTTCGATTAAAGTTGTAATATTACTAGTGGTTATAGGGGCGAAAATATTTCTGGTAAAATTAGTTTTCTCTATTTTCACCCGAGCAGAGCTCTGTCGACCACATCGGTACTGGAACTAATAAGAAATCCTAGGTTCCATATGGCTTATACCCACATAAAGTGGTTTGGTTATAAAGCGGATATACGTATAATTTCCCTCCAGTGCAGAACGACACGACGTCGCCTGGCGCCTTTGTACGACCGGAGACGTCACACTTCCTGTTTCCGGCAGTGACTAATATACGTATAAACAGTAGATATACCTTGGCAATCGTTGAAGTATGGATCTAAATGTAGATGTTTTCAAGACATTTACTTCGTTCTCAGCCCTTTACTAGGAGTTCCATAATACTTGATTCAATTAAAGAAAAAACATAAAGCAATTTTCAGATGTAGGTACGTATTTGTGGCTAAGTAATAACAGCCGCACGGGTCGATTAATCAGGTTAAGCTACGATTGCCAGGATGGTCCGTGGATGGGTGACCATCTTTACATATCGAGACTCCTCCGTGCCTCGGGAACCACGTTATGCCGTTGGTCCCGGCTGTCGTTTGTGGATTTTTGACAGTCGTTACGGGTCGTCAGAAGCCCGAAAGTCTGACAACCAGTCTTGCCAAGGGCTATCGTATAACCCAGTTACTGGGTTGTGGAGGTCAGATAGGCAGTCGCTCCATGTAAAATACTGGTATTCAGCTGCATCCGGTTAGACTGGAAGCCGACCCTAACATAGTTGGGAAGAGGCTAGACAGATGATGTATCCCTTTCCCTCGCGGCGCATGTCAGTTTTCCGAACAATAACTTTGGAATCTTCTGCGAATCTCCTCATATCTGCAATCTAATGGTGGCTGCAGCTATATTGGATTTTGTTTTACAAATTTTTGCCAGCGGCTTCGCCCACGTGGACGTCGGAAATTATCCCACGGGAACGTACTACCGGGATATAAAGTATCCTATGTGATAATACAGATTATAAACTATCTGTGTGCCAAATTTCATACAAATCCGTTCAGCCGTTTTTGCGTGATTGAGTAACAAACATAATAACATACAAACTTTCATATTATGTTATTTACAAAATTCAGGGGATTGCGATTCCGAGTGAGTTACGCAATTGGGGTGTTGATTCGAACACACAGGGAAACAAAAAGTCCACAAAATGTGTGTATTTTTATATATATTTTCTTTTTTGTTACAGAGAAAAGGACATGGGCGCGAAATTGATTGTCCAGATGGAGGGCAAGAAAACACGATTGCTCACTGTGAAAGTAAGTTTTATTGAAGTACTAGCTAACCCAACAGCAGGCGTAGCATGAGCACCGTTTTGTCGACGGAAGAGTAGACAAAAATGACATTCCGTGTAGAAAGTACGACAGCAGCAAAGTAGAAAGAGCCAACTGCACTTTTTACGAAATTCACCCTTCTACATAATTCGACTCAGAATTCTTTGTTTTGTCATAGGATATTTTTTCTGATGGTGATTTTGACAGTTGTGATGGAAAACTTTCTTCCGAAATTGAGACCTAGACAAAGATCTTTAGAAACCAAAGACAAAATGACAGATTGTATTGCAAAAGTTTTTGATAGCCATTACTTTTTCATTAGATTTAAATTGGGCAAACAGAATATCCAGGCGGCTACGCAACGATATTTGCCAATTTTATTACTTAGTATCTTGTTTACAATTTTATCCAATTCCTTTTGCTTTATGTTCAAACTGGTTGCAGACTACAAAATAAAATACTTAATCTTATTTTATGTGTGTCAAAGTCGTAACTGGCTACAATCGGACAGTACAACCATTAACTATTTCCGAGGCAACAATAGAAATAACTTTTGTCTGCATTTCTCGACCTGGCCCGGTTGTCTTTAATTTCAGCCGAAAGACGTCCACTGCAGGACGTAGGCCTCCCCCAAGCACCGCCAATTCGATCGATTCTGTGCTTCCCGCATCCAGCGGATGCCTGCGCCCTTCACAAGGTCATCGGTCCACCTTCCTTCGCTACGTTTCCCGGTACGCGGTCGCCACTCCAGAACCTTTCGACGCCATCGGCCATCTGTTCTGTTTGCAATGCTTGCACCACAAATCATTGGGTCAAAACTGACGTTTAGCCCAAACGTATTTACTCCAGTAAGAAATCCCTTTCTTTACCAGGCTATTTTGGCTATTTTGGAAAACCGTGTTTCAGTTGTTCTTCGAGTTTCATAATAACTCGTGTAGGTACAGTTACATCCAACTTACACACTTCTCACGGTGAATGACGCTACAGAGTATAAACAAGATAAGATCGCCACGAGCCGTTACATTATAGAACACACTCCTGTTGAACGCAGTAAATCATGCTATTAGAATACAGGTATGTTATAATAATAATAATAATATATCTCTGTCCCTCATGACGAGAATCTCGTGAAAGCTGAGAAAGATAAAAAAATCAAGTATCTCGACTTAGCACACGAGGTTGTCGACATGTGGGACGTGGACTCTGCAATCATTGTACCGATAATCTTTACGGTCAATGGCCTAATAGCGAAGAGCCTTGACCAACATCTCAGGAGGCTCTCATTGCGCGGCTGGGTCAAGGGCTTGATTCAGAAAGCCTTCTGGAAAGTCTTCTGGACACGGCACGCATTGTGAGGAGGTTCCTCTCCCTAGAGCCCTGACCACCGGCAGCCTGGATCCTGAACCTGATGCCGATGGGCTACTAGTTTTTATATTTTTAAATGTTTTTTTTTTTTTTGGTCGTTATAAAAATATTTAAAAATGTAAAGATTATGTATTTAAAATGAAATAAAGGAATAATAATATATCTAATACTTGCTGTTGCCCGCGACTTCGTCTGTGATCCAGGATCAAAAGTAGGAATATTAGACTCTGACCAGCAAATTCTTAGCCCCTGACGCACATACAGAGATGGCTCTCTGTTTAGTAGATATTTACAATCCAAAACGATTTTGGACAATGATAGCTGCAGAAATACTTAGGTCGTGTGGAGAAGTCCCCGGTTGAGCCTTGTTGACTTGAGTTTTTTCATTAATATTTCAAATTTGTACAACAGGCCTCTGATGACAGTGGTCTAAACAGATAATTTTGAGCATTTTCTGAGGGTTCTAGTGCTTCTACAGATAATGTATCATCAAAACGGAAAACATAGGGGCACAGTAAATATCCTTTATATTAAATTTATAAAATATTCTTCAAATTGGTCCAATATTGGAGGAGGAAATAGACGAGAGCCGAACCTCGAGTTATGACTTTTTGTATGGAGAAAAGACCTCACCCTATTTTCTTCTTAACTTCTTACCGTGCGCGTGCCTTAATAATATTTCGAAGTTTATTTTATACGGGTGTATTACCATAGCAGACAGCGTGGTTCGTCATTCGCGTGTCTCCGGGCAGTTTGGCTCATTACATCAGTGCGTGATAGTAGTTCAAATGCCCGAGACTATATTAACACTCAGCCTAACTGTTATGACATTATTTGCTTTACTCCTGCGCTGAATTACGGTACGATTTAATCAAATTTTAACATAAAAAATCAGGGCTGCATTCCCCAAAAGGGGTTGGCAGTGGTTTTATAATACATTCACATTTTTCCAGCTGGTTTTAAGCCTCTTGAATACAGGAGGCCAAGTCTACTAATTTACAAACGTGTCAGTGGTATCACAATGATCAGTTTTTGACAGATTTTGTATGGAATATGTGTCAAAAACTAGGCGAGTGTATTGCCATTAACCGGGTATAAATCCAGACGATCAAACCTATAAGGAATTCTAAGTAATGCTCGGTCTACTGAGAATTTTCAGATGGAAAACCCAACAAGACTATCAAGTAAAATCACCAATTCCTTTCTGAAGTGTCAAGTAATGTGACAGTACTGTAAGTCAGTCCAGCGCTAACATGCAACTGAGTTCGTGTAGACACTAGTTTCAACCCAGTCCAGTGCTGACGTCACGCCCTCAAGTCCAGTTGACTAACTTACCCGTCTATTTTCGGGCCCAAATAGCTCCCCCGCCTGACATACGGCCGATCTCATCTACATGAACCCACTGACTGGGTCTGAAATTCCGAGTCACTGGATCCAGGAACTGCCATCGTATAAACCAGGGATTAGACTATGGTAATTTTAGAGGCATATATTAGGAGCTAGGAGGTTGCACGATGTAATGCTGATAATGTGTATTGATCAGGCATTGTGTCAGTGTAATAACACCTTTATAGCCTGCCTTAAATCAGCACAACCTTGGCCTTTGTGTGCCGACTAGCCTTATCGTGAAGGTCAGATAGCATAGCATTGCAGCTGTTCTGTGAAATTATACCTATATTTCCAACCGAACTGAGGTAAACTAGAAATCGAGCCGAGCATAACAGAGGTCGTATCTTCGTTAATTCTGCCGCTAAATAGCGTTGCCAAGTTCCGGTTTGAAGGTATAGGTGCCGACGTAATTACAGATAAAAGAGATGATTCAGCTGTCTCAAGAATGGCAAATGTCTATACGCGTCCAAGATCATTTGCAATCAGATAGGCTGTTGTCATCCAATAAAATAAAAAATGTCGAGAGGTGTCGTGGGACACCCGGTTGGAACGAAGTTCGTTTCGCTTTATATTATGTATTAAAATAATAGGCACAATGAAATAAATTAATAACGTTAAGACAAAATTTTAACACTAAATAAATACGAAAAAAAATACCTCGGGGGACCCCGTCAGGAACGAAGTTCCTTCTCATGTAGGATTTAAAACATAAACAAAAATTTCGCAGTCGCCATCTTGGATTTTCATTTTAACCTCACTATCGGCTTTAGCACCCTCGAAAACCATGAAAACGATACCCATGTACCCATTTTTTATACCCATGATGAAAAATTTGAAGGTTTTTCGCAGCCGCCATCTTGAATTTTCATTTAGACTAAATTCACACTTTCTCTCTTACGGTGCACTCGGGCCGATGTGTACAATTTTATCCCACGTCACTGTAATCAGTTCCTTTTTTTATTAAGTATAAAAATAAACATTTAATTAGTAATTAAACAGACACATACTATTCTACTTTCATAGTGCCTTTATTTCTTAGCAGTTAGGGTATAGTTTTCGTAATTGCAAGTGTTACAACAGACCTGTGGTTGAGCGTACTAAAATAAAAATAGTCTAAATTACCTTTATACCTACTCCTACACACATTAATGGCGATGCTGAGTTGCTGACGTAACTAGTGACGTCACGCATCGTTTAGAGGCTCTTAACCCTGCTAATCACGGTGCTAGGTCCAATTGGCGCTACCGTGTTACTCAAGGACGTATTTACCAGATCATGTTACGATTTTTGCATTGAATTTGAAAGACAAAGTCAAAGTCTAAGTGGGTAGAATTCGATGGAGTTTCTTGCCTGTTCTTTTCCATACGGAAACTACCTTTTGAAAGGGGCAACTAGAACCAGTTCTATTTCTTTGTTTTTGACGGTCAAAAGTGCCTTGTAATGTGCCTAATTGAAATAAATTATTTGACTTTGACTTCGAAAACAGAGAAATAATCTCCCTGCTTTTATCACATTTTACTTAAGGGCGAAGTACGTCTTTTTCTTCGATACGCTTATTTATCAGCCAGTCATTCAATCTTTACTTCTGTGTGGCCATGTCTTCTTTCACACCAATTCATCTTTTTAACCCCTGACGGAAAAAGAGGGGTGTTATTATTGGGTGTCCGTCTGCGCTGCGTCTGCGCAAGAGGCTAACTAATCAATAAATGCTATTATTCAGTACATGATTTTTTGACTGATAAGAGTTTATATTATATTTATCTATTAATTTTGGTGCAAAACAATTATATACTTTGTTTATTACTATTTTTAGAATTAGACTATTAAGTTTTACTTACTGTATTTAAGCATGAATGCTGTTGATCCATCCATCCACTGTACTTTGTTTTGATACTTTTATACCTACTTTTGCATGCCGTAAGGTAGAGTGTGGAAGAACTATTTGTTAAAATGTTAACACCTTATTTTGTACCCACAGTCTTTGCAAAATAAATGATTTCTGATTTCTGCGCCATCGTAGCTGCCAAACGGCTGAATTGATTAAGATTTTTTTTGTTTAGTTTGAAAGGTGACTTGATCGAGTGTTCTTAGGTATAAAAAAAAATCGTTTATTAGATGCTTTGATTTTGTCGGGGCTTTTTAATTTTAAATTTAATTTATCTTGTTCATACGAATGTCAGGAAGATACGGATGCAATGTGGTTGGGCAGTCAGCCGGCCCCGCTACGGTCCGGCTATACTTTGGAATGCGATGTTTACTATACCAAAATCTTTTTCGTGTGGTTAGCGACTAACTTAGTGTCAGAGTTTTTATGCCACCCATGGGCCTCTGACTTAGCTTCACATGCCATTGAAAAATATATCTCAAGCATGCCGGTATCGTCACGATGTTTTCCTCCACCGTTAATAAAATACGCACATGAATCCCAAAAAGTCATGTGTCATCCAAAATGTCATGTCAGTGCGTCGTTTTGGTTCGAACTCGAGGCCTTTGGCTTGGCAGTCTAGCGGTCACACCACTAGGCTATCATTGTTTCCACTACTATTCCATCAATAGGTACCTACTATCTTATTTCCTTCTTCACGTGGTTAATACTGAGTCATTCTTTATGTTATCTTAACATGTGTGATAATTAAGCAATTAACAAGATAATATTAAGTGAAGTCTGCTATGTGCATTTTGCAGTCCAAACTATAAGTAGCACTCAATGCTCACCAAATTTCAAACAATATAACATCACGCCTGTATTCCCCGAGAGACAAGGCAGAGGTGTACACACGGCTACACATCAAGCTAAACATTTCCAGCATAAGCTGACCTCACATTGTACGGAAATTCTATACAATGCGAGATCAGCATAAACTGGAAATGTATAGCTTGATGTGTAGCCGTGTGTACCAATAGTGCACCCATATTGAATTTTTCAATTTGAATGTATGTATATGTCGCAGTAAGATGGTTGAAACCGTGATATAGTTATATCCATAGTCATATGAAAGCGGTTCATAACTGTCTTACTAGGAATATAACTATGATACGAGAACGAGCTAGTAATATAACTATTAGGGCACTTCGACCAAATAAGTTAAGTGACCGCTTCGTCGGTATATAGCTATATCCCTAGGGATATAACTATATCACGACAACATTAGCAGATAAAAACAGTAAAGAAAAGCTACATTTTATGGCATGTATTTAATTCCCATTGGAATGGACCCTCTAATACAATAAACGTACCTACTTTTTTGAGCATCAAATAATTCCCATTTTGTTGTCCTAAAATACGAATGCGTCCAAATTGGATGTTTGATGCGGTTTTGTCCTAGTTTTTACCTAACTTAGCCCATTTAGGCAGGGTAGCCTAGCTAAATTACTGCAACCAACATTGAAAAAGGCCAAAAAGATAAAAAATGGCTCGTTTATAAAAAAAAGTGTACATCATTAGAAGGTCAATAATTTTTAGAGCATCAAATAAATATTTCCCTTACTCAAGTATGGCATGTTAATGTTACAGAATAGCAAAGAGCAAAATGACGGCAGCCGGGAGAAGTACAAGGACTTCACGTTCGACCACTCGTACTGGTCGTACGCGCACGATGACAAGAATTATGCGGCGCAGGAACAGGTAGGTCACTACACTTGCGGCACAAACAGGGGGGCGAGCACGGGTTACTACGACATGGCTCGAGACACACATTTTATATGACTAAACTGTGATAAAATGTGTGAACAAACGCCATGTGAAACTCGAAACATGTCACAAGGCCGTGCTCGCCCCGCAGGCGGGGACCAACAAAAGTTACGCCATATTCAGGTTTTTGGTTAGTCCCGCCTTTATATAAACCCACCCGTGTTCCTTTAGTTGCCTGTTGTCAAGGGTCCCGGTATTCCTTTCGGACTTTCCCACAACTCTGGCAGGTGATTAATCCCGCCTGCAATACCGAAATTCTATAAATTATAATGCTTGTTTTTCTCTATAATAAATAAATAATCTTTAATACGTGTTTGTGCAGTCGCGTTTTTTAGGTTTTTTAATTACTGTTTTTATTTTTTAATAAAGTTATTCATTTAGCTTATCGTCTCGCTCTTTTTCCAGGTGTTCGCGGACCTGGGGCTGGACGTGATAGACAGCGCTTTCGAGGGCTACAACGCATGCGTGTTCGCATACGGACAGACAGGCAGTGGGAAGACTTTCACTATGATGGGCTCAAACGTACGTATCTTCTATACCCGAATCGCTTTAGCGTGACAATAGCGGTCATGGACCCAACTACATTTTCTACCATTCTTTATTTCAAAAACTAAAATAACGTCCGTTAACGTCCAGGGGGCTTAAAATGGCCACATTAGCAATTCCTCTAAAAGCAATTAATTTACTTGAATCATTAGCAATTCCTTCAATTTGTTTGGGTTGCTACGGAGAGAGATTAGGGAACGGGCAGTCGGGCTATGACCGTTATTGCCGCGCTAAAACGATTCCGGTATACATAAATTCATTCATTCATTCAGTGTCAGACAACGCATAGCCAAAACCGCTGGGTCTAGAAGTTCCTTTGCACAAGAGTTCCTTTTGTAACAAAGTTGAGTATCGAGGAAGCATTTTTCAAAAATCATCCCCTAAAGGGGTTAAATAGAGGATATGAGGATGAAAGTTCGATATTTTGCCCATGCCATTGGGCACAATAGAGAGCAGTGTTGGCCGAGTGGTAACGGCCGCGACTTACGAGTTGTAAGTCGTGAGTTCGATTCGAACACTGCCTGGCGCTTTACTTTGTGTAAATTATTTCATCACCACTGCTTTCAAAACGGTGAAGGAAACCAAAAATACAAAGACATCTACCAACCCGCACTGGGCCCGCGTGGTGGATTATGTCCCACTCCCTCTCACAGAGCCTGTGTCCCAGCAGTGGTAACATTGTAGGCTAAATATGCTGTACGAGTATATGCATTGGGCACACGGGCTTATCTGCTTTATAAAAATCTCTCAAATCTTAACAAAGGCGTCCAGTTTTTGAACGACTTTGAAATGAAATACCACATTCCCCACGATTGGCATATAGATTTGTGAGCAGCCGATATATGCAGTAAAAATTTCTCCATGAAAACTTAGCTCCTGACAGGGTTGCGGGAAAGTCCGAAAGGGATACCGGGACCTTGGCAACAGGCAACTGAAGGAACACGGGTGGGTCAGTAAAAGTCTGACACGCCCTTCCGCTCCACCCAGAGCGGAAGAAGTCATTTGATGATGTCCCACCGTCAAAAAAAAAAAAAGGTATTGCGAGCTGTCAATAGTGTCATCCCCTAGCATCAGGTGGGATAACAGGTCACAGCAGCAGAAAAAGACATGCTGCACCGATCCCAAATAAATTGCGATAAGGCCAGGAAAATGATAATGATGACTATTTCCTCTCCTCCTCCAGGAGTACCAAGGCCTAATCCCCCGAATCTGTCGCCACCTGTTCTCCCGCGTGGCTGCGGGCAAGGAGTCAGGCGCCTCCTACCGCACGGAAGTCAGCTACTTGGAGATCTACAACGAGAGGGTCAAGGACCTCTTGTCTACTGACGCGGGACACTCCCTCAGGGTCAGGGAGCATCCCAAGCTGGGGCCGTATGTGCAGGACCTGTCCAAGCATTTGGTGTCCGATTATGATGACATACAGGTTTGATTATTATTTTTTATTTAGTTTTAGGAGTATGAGAAACAGGGTGTAAAGTTCACTCATCCGCCATAGAAAAGGGGGGATCCTCCTACCAGACGGGTGTTGTGTCTGGCGGGCAACTGCCCAACGATTGTTGTTGGGTTCTGGTATATATGTCCACTGCACGGTACACTTTAATTGCACGATGCAGGACTTAAGTGACGTCAGGATTTTTGTGTGACGTCAGGTTTTTGATGGCGATGTGGATACCGCCACATAAACTCGCGACAATCTAAGAAGTCCGTTTTGAATCAGTTTTGATCAATGTAGATAAGTCGTCGATTACAAACTCTCTAAGTATGATCAATCGATATGTCTCGAGAATCAGTTTATAAGAAACCAATTTTTTTTTCATCGCTTCACAAAGCATTTTTATAGCTGTCAAAACGGACTTCTTATATTGTCGCGAGTTAAGTAAAATTTTTGCTACCATATTTGATCATTGAAATGTGAAAGATTTGTCATATAATCAAAGTAAGAAAAATCCTCCAGCAATTTTTGTCGGTTCGTACTGCCTTTCCCATCAATCTTGCTATTGTTTTTCTTTGTTCAATAATAAAGCCTCGAGTTCAAGGTAAACAAATGTTGCAAAACATTGTTTCAATTGCAAAATTTTGTTTTACGTGAAATATCTCAGTTTCACACACAAAATGTATGCAATGTTACGCTACAGATAACGTATTTGCCTCTCAAAAACGCCGACAGTTTATATGCTAATAAATCTCTCTTCCATGCGCAGGAGTGCATGCACCGCGGCAACCTGCACCGCACGACAGCGTCGACACAGATGAACGACGTGTCGTCTCGCTCGCACGCTATCTTCACCATCACTTTCGTGCAGGCCTCCTACCTGCGACACAACAACATGCCCAGTGAGACAGTCTCTAAAGTGCACCTCGTGGATCTTGCTGGCAGGTAACTATCACCATGCCTGTCTTTTCCAAGGGGTAGTCAGAGGTGTTTAGCATAACCATATGCACACCACTATAAAGCTATTTGACTTTTATAACCATATCTAATCGATTTGAGTATTATTTGCTACACCTATGTATTTTTTTTATTTTAAATTTGCTTTGCTTTTAGCGTCAGGCACTAGTTGTCTGGCATTTATGCTGAACTGCAGGCGTAGCATGAGCACCGTTTTGTCGACGGAAGAGTAGACAAAAATGACGTTTCCTGTAGACAGTAGACAGTACTAGACGGCAGCAAACTAGAAAGAGTCAACTGCACTTTTTACGAAAATCACTCTTTTACATAATTCGACTCAGTATTCTTTGTTTTATCATAGGATTTATCGGTTGTCAGTGTGATTTTGACAGTAAAGATAGAAAACTTTCTTCCGAAATAGTCTACATATAAAAAGACCTAGACAAAGACCGTTAGAAATGAAAGACAAAATGACAGATTGTAGAAAGATTTCTACGGTGGATGTCAAAAATGAAGAAACGAACTGTCACTTTGTATAGAAAAAGCTATGTCTATTCTTCGTAGAGATAGAAAGCGCCATGCTACGCCTGCTGGGCCTATTTGGCGCAGCCGTGAGGTAAACTATACTGTTTTAAGCTTAAAGTTTTTACTTAATCTTATTACAATTATTTTGTACTACAGCGAGCGCGCCGATGCCACAGGAGCGACCGGCCAGCGGCTGGTGGAGGGCGCGCACATCAACAAGTCGCTGGTCACGCTGGGCTCCGTCATCTCCGCGCTCGCCGAGTCCAGCCAGCCGCTTGAAGGTAGGCATTCAAAAAAATCAAGTAATAAAAACTAAAACCCAACTACGACTTAGAAGGTATAAACAACACATCACAGACAGATAAATTAAAAATCCGGAATCGTGTTAGGGCATAAATCGAACAGATTACGTGTGACTCCGGATTTTTAATTTATCTGTCTGTGATGTGTTGTTTATACCTTCTAAGTCGTAGTTGGGTTTTAGTTTTTATTACTTGATTTTTTTTTAAATTCTTTTAGGGTTATAATATATATATTTTTGAAATGTGCTTATTAAGCCCTTTCATTTGATACCGAACATGGTACGATTAAACTATTTTTTTTTTAAGTTCCTCACTTTATGTCCTCTAGAGGGCGCCATTTCTAATTGAATGTGACTTCACATAGCGTATAACCAGCGGACAATCACGACGCTTCTAACGATACCTCATTTGTCAAATTGTGATAAGTGGTTTGGAAGATAGGAGGGAACAGATGAACATACATACATACCGGTCAAAATCATAACCCTCCTTTTTTCTTCGCGGTAGTCGGGTAATAATCACCATAAGGAAAAAAAAAACAAACATCTATTACAAAATAATTAAAACACATTCAAGTCGGACCATCTATTTGGGGACTATGAAGCCATAAACACACACACAGAACGACAGCCGTCAAATTCAAGCTCGCCAACAAACAACAAGAATAGGATTACATGTCACATGTCACAGAAACACGTACAAAAAGTATAAGTTTGAAAAGTATAAGTTTGCTCGAGTTAAAAAAAACAAAACAGATTTATAATCACGAGCACAGAACAGAAATAGTACAGCTTGGCAAAAAGAGTTTGGAAAAAATGAGGGCGGCACTACCGCATATAGGTCACTTCAAATGGGAAATTAGTAAAAGAATTTAAACAAATAGTTAAAAATGCTGCTTGTACTGACTCAAAACCTACTAGCACTTGTCGGCAACGTAGTGCCAATATTATAGGTCTGCATTACTAAAGTAAAACATTTAGTTTCATTTGTCACCGCATCATACTCTTTTTTGCCAAGCTATAGTTATTAATCTAGAGTTCGTTTCATCTCATAGTTCCTATGCCATAATGTTAGCACTACTGTTAAACTTCAAAAACGGACCTATTAGGTAGCGCCGTAGCGTATTCCTTGTTCGTCCTACAACAGGGGAACCAACATTACGGCATAGAAACCATTTGATGAAACGCACTATATACAGGGTGTAAGGGGACACTCTTGTCATTCAAACCATGGGTAGTTGAATTAAATATAAAAATAAATGACCGAGTAACAACAAAAAAAAAACGTTTATTTCATTAAAAGATTTACAAAAGTTTCTATGCGACGCCGTGCTCGCTAGCGAAACAGCTGACTGACTGAGAGAGGGGTCGCGCTCACGGCCGGTCAGGTCACGTCACGCGCCCCCCCACCTGTGTTGAGACGCAAGTTCGTTGCCCTAGCGCATAGGTATACTCTAGTGGTAAAAAGTAATGAAAAAAAAGTCGCAATTAAATTTAAAAAAAGAAAAAGAAGTAGTTATTTTCCATTTATTTTACGTTCTATAAATGACACCAAACCACTGGTTTCAAGGACAACGGTGTTTACCCTAACACCCTGTAATATTCCTATTCAACGGTTTTCACAGCTCTTAATTAGATCTCATCAACTCGTGTACGTATTTCCGAAGAAAGACGATGATTCCCGAAGCGCATACATTAAATATCTGTATGGAAATAGGTACTAATGTAATTATTTATGATTCAGTGCGTCTTCAGAAGGGACAGAAGAAGGTGTTCATTCCGTACCGCGACTCGGTGCTCACGTGGCTGCTAAAGGACTCGCTCGGAGGCAACTCCAAGACCATCATGATTGCTGCCGTAAGTAATATTAAACCGATTTCAAACGATTCTCGAGAAGTATCGATAGTTTTTCCAAATAATCGTTTCTATTCGTGTCCCTGTGACGTTCTACGAACAACCGCAGGTCAGTAGTAACACTTGATATACGAAAACCGCCCTCACTGCTGCGAAATAAGGCGCTCTCAGTTTCAATATTTTTGGCGTTTAGAAAGTTCTGATTCTCAGCCTAGTTTTATTTTATTTATTTTTATTTTTTATTACATAGGAACAACAAACAGCTACACTATACAATATTACAAACAAAAAAACATAAATAACTTAAGTAATAATTTAGCCCACAACGCTGTTCACAGACCACTAATAAATAAAATCTTAAAGTCACTAAGAGGTGAACCGTTCATTCATGCACAGTTACACTAATATTAGAAAAACATGTAAAAAAAACAAAAAAGTATTTTAAAAACAACACCAATTTTGTCTGAGAGTTCAAGCGTCTCATACAAAAGGCTACGAAACCTTTTCAAAGTAGTTGGAATAAATGGAGGGCCCAGTGGTAACGCCCGTGACTTGCGAGTTGTACGTCGAACGTTCGAACCCTGACAGGCGCTTTACTGTGTATATTTAGCACCACTGCTCTTTAGGAAAACATCGTGAGGAGACCGGCATGTCCTAGAACCAAAAATTCGAAGACGTGTGATATCTACCAACCCGCACTGGGCCCGCGTGGTGGACTACGGCCCACTCCCTCTCACAGAGAGGAGGCCTGCGTCCCAGCATTGGGAACATTATAGGCTGATTATCCATACTAATATTATAAATTCGAATGTAACTCTGTCTGTCTGTCTGTATGTTACCTTTTCACGCCTAAACCACTGAACGGATTTCGATAAAATTTGGCAAGGAGATAGATCGCATCCCGGGGAAGGACATAGGCTACTTTTTATCGACATACCCGTATAGTAGCCTATGTCCTTCCCCGGGACCCATCTATCCCCTTGCCAAATTTTGTCGAAATCCATTCAGTAGTTTAGGCGTGAAAAAGTAACATACAGACAGACAGACCGACGGACAGACAGACAGAGTTACTTTCGAATTTATAATATTAATATGGATATTATTAGCAAGGACGCATCGGTTGGACTGTTCTTGTATTCTTTTTTAATCATCGCTTTTTCTTTTTTTTGTCAACTTCAATTACCCAAGCGAGTCCAGACCACAGTATTTTATATTCCCTTTCCTTCACCAGATATCACCAGCCGACTGCAATTACGGGGAGACATTGTCTACTCTCCGCTACGCGAACCGTGCTAAGAATATCATCAACAAGCCGACCATAAACGAAGACCCGAACGTCAAGCTCATCAGAGAGTTACGAGAGGAGATTGAGAAGCTGCGAGCTCAGATCGCGCACAACGATGTGAGTAGATAGATAGATACTTTTTATTGTACCGTCAAGTCTTTTATCTATACCCATGCTATAAATCCTCTATAAAAGTTTCTGAAACAGTTAGCTTATTGCCAACATTAAAACAACCAGTGTCATAGTAACCATAATATCATCCAATCGGGTTTTATAATGTTGTGCTGAATTTCATAATGCAACTCATTTAAAAAAAAGAACATTGTCATTCACGAGCGTTTCACTAACAAAGCACCGTGATTTAAAAACAAAGACATTCGAATTCGAAAAGTTCGATTTCACGTCGTACCGCGCCATTTTTGTTCGATATTGGTATTTTCAAAATCAAAATCAAAAGTCATTTATCCAAACTAGGCTGAGAATCAGCACTTTTCGAACGTCAAAATCACATAAGACAGTCCCCCAAAAACACCCACCCTTCACCACTTCCTAGTGCTTTAGCTGGGGAGAAGAAGTGGCGCAACAAACTCCCCAGCAGCACAGCTGTCTGTTCAGTTAGAAAAAATTGATTCTATACAAAAGTATGCAAAATCATTTACATTATGCAACACAAAACATAAATCTATTATTAGCCATATGTCAGCTAGCACACGCTAATATACCAACCAAAAAAAAACGATAACTATATGTACTCAAGCAAAGTAAATGTAAACATAAATTAACTATATAAAAGCCTTCAGGCACAAAGGGCGTGCCCGCCTACATATAGCTATTTTTAGATGTAACTGGAAGTTATAAATGATAAACTAGGACCATTGAAGTAAAATAAATAATATTTATCAATTTTCGAGGTCGCTAGCTAACCACATATTGCAATACAACTCATATAGTAAACATTGTAATGAGTAGATTATGTCAATAATAAATTAAATGAGAAAAACATTAAAAATAAATTGATTATACAGTCAAATAAAATATATATATATATGAACTCAAATAACCTGTCAGTGGGTAAGCTAATGCTGGAGAAAGAACATAAACATTGTCTTGAGTTAATCACAGCGACCAACTATTCTTATCATATAAGTAGTCGCTAATAGAGTAGTACGCCTTTGAACAAAGGTCGCATTTTACTTTAGCTTTAAACGCATTATAAGGCAAATCTAGCAAAGAAGAGGGTAGCTTGTTATAAAATGTTATACCAAGCCCAACAAATGAGTTATGAACCTTATGAAGCCGGTGAAAGGGAACTCGTAGTTTGCCCTTATTCCTAGTGTTAACATTGTGGATATCACTGTTTTTTATGCATTGCAAAGAAACTTTTATAGAAGATTCATATTATGGGTGTAGATAAAATCTTGTATGCAACTGTAAATAATTAGGTATTATATAACAGTTGCATAAATAACTATTATATATTCGTCAGTTTTCTAAAACCGCCCCTGTGGTCTAGTGGTTAGACCACCTGTCTCAGACCCAGAGGTCCCGGGTTCGATTCCCAGTGGGGGCAAATTTTCTGCTCAGTTTGGTTGGAGGTAAGGCTTGTTCAATAAAGTGCAATAAAGTTCAAATTACCCTAATTGATAAATATTTTATGACATCATGATAGTTGATGCCAATTCTAATTTAGAGAATTGTATGAATGATTCTTTAAATACATTATTTGTTACGGTCGCTCATCATATTTTGATCAACGTACTATTTGATACCGACACGAAAACAAAAGAAAAAAAACGTGAATTTTTGCAGGTTACCTTAGCGCCTCTAAACCCCTTAACCCAACTTCGTCGGGGTCGGCTTCCAGTCTAACCAGATGCAACCGAATACAAGTATTTTACATGGAGTGAATGTCTATCTGACCTTCACAGCCCAGATACTCCTTGGTTTGACTGGTTGTCTGACTTTCGGGCTTCTGACTACCCGTAATGACTGTCAAAGTTTAGGAATGACAGCCGAGACCAACGGCTGTACGTGCTTACCAAGACACGGAGGGGTCTTGGTATGTAATGGAAGGTCACCCATCCACGTACCGACATCTATTATTTTGTGTCATTAGATATACGTTACTGTGTCTTTATTTTCTGTATACTTTCGTTCCCAGGACCCGATAGAAGCTGAAGCTGGTGTGCTAGCAACGCTCCAACGCAAGGAAGCTCAAGAGAAGGTCCTCACAGAGAAATGGACGGAGAAATGGCGCGAAACGCAACAGATACTACAGGAACAAAAAGCGCTGGGGCTGCGCAAGAGTGGCTTAGGCGTGGTATTGGACTCTGACATGCCGCATTTAGTGGGGATCGATGATAATCTGCTGTCAACTGGTGTGACGTTGTATCATCTTAAGGTAAGGCTTTAGAATAATTTATACAGATGGACCGACTATGACTTCGTCTATGAATTTCGTTTAATTTGTGATTGTTTTGTTTGTTTTCAATTGATAATGTCGCAACACATTACGCAGCTAATTTATCTTTGGCCTCTCATCCACAGATAACTGTCTAATAACAATAAGCTCTCATCAAGCAATAGACAAAATTTGTCATTTTTTTAAATTTTCTTTTTGTTAAATACAAGGCTTTTGGCTAATTTGTACTTTTAGTGAATGTCATTCTTTATTTTGTATTGTGCGTTTAGTTTGTGCAGAATAAAAAAAATTCTTTCTTTTCTCTTTCTGACTTGCCGAACTGAGCCGACTAGCCGATTGGCCGACTGGCCGACTAGTCTGTTGCAAACAAACCGACTAGTCGGCCGAGCCAATCATTGCATTAGGTGGAGTTCAGGTGTATAAAACCGATACTGTGATTCTAAAGTAAATATTATACAATAAAATACGTACTCGAGTGTTATAGAAGCTCGTTTAGAATTTATTTTTTGACGAAATTGTATTTTTCTTGATTTAAGTGAAATTATTGACTACCAAAGGAATAATCTTGTGTAGTTCGCGAACGAACTAGGATGTAAGAGGGCTCCCACAGACGAACTACGCGAACTAGTTCCCAGATCCCTCGCTTCTTAGTTCATGACTATGAACTCGCTCTCATTATAGTTCGCGTAGTTCGTCTGTTCGTCGTTTGATAAGACCGACTAGTCACGTCAGAGCTAGTCACGTGATCACGTCACTAATATAGTACATTTGCGTTAAGAAAACAGTGAGTCATCAGAGTAACTGCATGGTAAAGGCGTTTTCACAGTCGTCAATTGTACATGTGAACTTTTTTCGAGTTATTTGTAATTTTATCGTCACTACTAGTATTTGGCATGATTTTTGCTTTAATTAAATAGATTACTTTGGAAGATTTTTTTTGTACAATTTGTCCTTTGTTACTAATAAAAATCATAATTCATCATTAACTAAAATATTAAATATTTTTTATACATTTTGTTTAATCAATAATTTTTGGGCTAGTTTCACCCTCTTTTAGTGTTGCATTTTATCCAAAGTCCGTTTCTCAAAGTTACATACTACGTAAACTAACAAACAAAATAAAACAATGTAGTTTTTCAATAAAATATTCAGATAAAATTAATCAATTCAGACTCAGTTTACTTCTCAGACGTTTACAAAGCATGTTTATTCGAAATAAGAAAGACATAAGCCAAGCCCGATTGAATTTAACTTTAAGCAAATTAACTCTGTACAGTAATAAAACCTTTTAAGCAAAACAAGGTCAAATTGACCGAAGATGGGGAGGAATGTCCTTTAAATTCTGTACCTTTACCACAGATATTATAATACTACGTACAGATACTTCCTATACAAAGAAATGACACCACCCTAAGTCTGGCTATTGGGCTGGCCATTTTTCTTCCTCCATTTTTTGAACAGATGTCAGCATCAGCGACTCACTAATTGCCAGAGACTGTAGTTTTACAAGCCAATCTAGGAGTCTTGCCTAGATACTACGCAAGACTCCTAGATGTTTTTCTTCCTTTATTACGTTTTTTCTTCCTAGGTGTTCAATTCTTATATTTCTAAGTAAAATACTAGATTAAAAAAAAAAGTTTTTTGATTTTCCTTAATGAAACGACTTAAATGCAAGTTTAAAGTGACCCTGTCATCACTTGAGTAAAACGCCATCTATTGCAAAGAGCTCTCAACAAAATGATTAACAGATGGTTACTTTATCATTCTAAGGGTTCGAATTGAAGTAAACGGCTTAATTTTTTTTTTTTTGTTGAAAATACGAGATTTATGGGTGTAAATACATAAATCAGCATTAAACAAAGATGTTTTGATTTTTACTAATATTACCTCAGCCAAAATTTGCCGTATAACTCTTTTTAGTGATTGTTAATTTCATAATTGTTACTTATGCTGCCATCTATGATTTTTTTTCAAGACTAATTATAATTTACCTATAATTGAGACTATATCGCCTTGTGCACAGTCGATATATTGTAAATAAATCTCACTGCAAAAATGTTGTGGAAGTGACCGTGATGAAGAGACCCGTCGTTCCACCATGCTAGGCACCGCTTGGGATTGACATTGGACAGGTCCACTCAAATCTGTGTGTAGATTGGCGTCTGACCAGAACGGTCAGACGCCAATCTACATGGTCCTCACATGATCTCACCAAGATTATGTATGGATTTTAAAAGAGACTGTGACCTCTGAGTTTGTTTCGGCCTTTCGTCTCAGAGTAGTCAGAAAGGAAACGTCGACCTCGCAGCTAGTTTAAAAAATATAATTGACGTATAAAAGTGGTAAACAAACCCACGAATACAAATAAAATCATTTATCATTATTGACAGCTCAACTTTAAGCTCAGTCACACAAAATGTTCACGTTGAGATATTTTAGAACAGGTGGCCTAGACAAAATCCCTCTTCTGTAAGCGTTAACGCCAACGGGAAGATCAAATTGTATGAAGTTGACAGCAGCAGTCACGTGACATCTCTATAGCTAATGTCAACTCCATACAATTTGATCTTTCCGTTGGCGACAGCGCTTACAGAAAAGGGATTTTGTCTATAGCCTCTGATCGGCAGAAGTTTAGTACTTTAGCCTACAGCTCAATAAGTGTATCGTGTGTTAGGAAGGCGAGACGGTGATCGGCAGCGCGGAGTACTCGCCGGCGCCGGACATCGTGCTGGCCGGCGCCGGCGTGCTGCCGCTGCACTGTCGCGTGTGGCGCCGCGCCGGCCAGGCCACGCTGGAGCCGGCGCCCGGCGCGCAGTGCTGGCTCAACACCGTGCTCGTGGACAAGCCCGCCAAGCTCAGCCAGGGTAAGGGCTCACAACGACACACTATGTTTCACTCATTTTCTGCTCTTTACCGACTTCAAAAAAGGAGGAGGTACTACGTTCGGATGATTGTTTTTTTTACCGACTTCAAAAAAGGAGGAGGTACTACGTTCGGATGATTGTTTTTTTTTTTTTTTTTTTTTTTATGTATGTTCACCGATTACTCCGCCGTTTGTGAACCGATTTTGAAAATTCTTTTTTAGTTCGAAAGGGTATACTCCCGAGATGGTCCCATATAAATTTTATTAAGTTTGCTTGCGTAGTTTTTGAGCTAGCTTCAATATTACGTATTATTCCCACAGTCTATGTAGACGATATAATTATTAGACTCCTTCACTGTTATTTACATAGCAGGTAGTAACTTGTGTGGGGTAGGTAACACTACTAAAAATTAAAAAATTAAAACTTTTTACAAAAAAAAAACAACCGACTTAAAAAAAAACACTAAAAAAGTGAAAAATAACTTTAATTTCGGAAGTCGGTGGCAAAAAATGAAAATTAAAAAGCAGAGACACCGACTTCCGAAATTAAAGTAATTTTTCACTTTTTTAGTGTTTTTTTTGAAGTCGGTTGTTTTTTTTTGTAATTTCTATTGCACACTACATTTCTGTCAGAATTGGCAGTATAGTCGACATCGGCACCACTAACAATAGCTTAAAGTTCGCACTTACCCCTCCGTGCTTTATAAATCATGGACTTCTCCGTACCTCAAAAAACACTTTTCAATATGTAATGAATGGTCATCCATCCACGGACCGACTTCAGCAAGCATAGCTTAACCTTCACTCTGTTATTATTTAGCCACAAGCCCATCTATTATCATTTTATTGTCCCTCATTCAGGCTGTATCCTCCTGCTGGGCCGCACCAACATGTTCCGCTACAACGACCCGGCCGAGGCCGCCAAGCTGCGCCAGGAAGGCAGCGCGTCCGTCATGAACCTGTCCCGCCTGTCTCTGCTGTCTTGGTCCACCACCGACCTGGCTGCCAGCACCGAGAACCTCAACACCACGCTGTCGTGAGTATATCTTCCGAATTATGTCCACTGCTGGACATGGGCCTCCCCTAAGTGGACCATGGACCACGCCCCGCTGTGTCGAGTATAATTGAACATGGCATATACTTGAACTTTTAATTGTTATTAAGGGAGTGATCACACTTATCGACTCGGCTTGAGCTGATCCTCACTTATCGCATTTAGTTGATAAGTGTGGTCACTCCCTTACAGCAAAGTCTTGAAAACGACTTCTATTACCTCCGTCTTTATCTATAGATATAACTCAGAACTTTCTGGGGGCACTACGAAACTAAGAAAATATATAATAAATAATAATAAGCTCTTTTATTCTGAACATCTTTGCGTTGCATTTTTCAGTAGTTTACAGAATGTGTCTTAGTTCAGTGGGCCTTTTGGCAAAGGGCTCCTCTGACTAAATAATAATACATGAAAACAAATATTACATCTACTTGCGTAGCATTGCAATGCAACAGGAAAAGCAAAAAAATATATATTAACTAGCTTCTGCTGCGCGCGACTTCGTCTGCGTTCATTTACTTGTTCCCCTGTCCCACCCCGTCGCATCGCATCGTCCGCGCTATTACTTCGTTTTCGCCTAGCGTTATTTCTGACTTTTTTTCGTTTTGCTCGGCTCCTAAGTGACGTAGCGTGATGGTAAATAGCCTATAGCCTTCCGCAAGAATAGAGCTAAAAATACAAAAATATTTTTTCAAATCCGGCTGGTAGTTTCAGAGATAAGCGCGTTCAAACAAACTAACAAACAAACTGTTCAGCTTTATTATTAGTACTAGCTGCGCCCCGCGGTTCCACCCGCGTAATTCTCTATCCCGTGGGAATATTGAGATAAAAAGTATCCTATGTGTTAATCCAGGTTATAAGCTATCTGTTTGCCAAATTTCATCCAAATCCATTCAGCCGTTTTTGCCTGATTGAGTAACAAACATCCAAACACACAAACACACAAACTTTCACATTTATAATATTAGTAGGATAGATATGTAAAGATTATGGCAACACCGAAACTGTACAAGCGGGTAATCCCCGTGCCTAACGTTGTATAACTTCCGTTATGTAAAGTTGTATTGTTGTATAAAGTTTGCAAGCATCTGTTTTCGAAGTAAACAATGTTCATTATTGAGTAATCAGAATCGAAGGACCGTTGTTGGTTGTGGATAGTCAATCAAGTATTTAGATATTGAGATTGAAATTATTGTACGAAAATGTGTTCTGTCACGTAACAAATAGAGTTTAATATTCCAAAGTAAGCAATCAAAGGGAAATCCCTAGATTTGTTTTTACTTTCTTGAATGCACTGAAACTAGCAAAGGCATCATTAGCCGATAGTCGTTCGTTACGTATAGAGCGAAATGAAAATAAAATAAAATAAAATAATAAATATTTTTCAATTCAGTTTATATTTAGTGTCGCGGAGTGATGGACACGCATGCCTATTGGATACTTTTCTAGGATCTCAGAGGCAAAGCCGAAATGTCTCATGTGTCTATATCTACATTTTTAAACGCTGAATCTCTTTCTAAGCGTTCATTATCATATTTCTTTAGCGATCTAGAGAGTGAGATCCGTTGTGAGCGAATCGAGGCTCAACGCGCGGAATTAGAGCGAGAGCGGCAACAGTTCCTCATGCAGCAGGAAGAGCGGCAACGTCGCTGGCACGCCGAACGGGAGGAGCTGATACAGGCGCAGAGGAAACTTGATGAGGTGAATGCTTTAAATAGTTAGTTTATTTGTACACCATACGAATAGGGATGATGACAATTTTGTGTATTTTTAAATTCAAAAAATTATTTGTTTACAAATACTGCAAACTATATTATAAAAGTTTAAAAGCTTAAAATAGATTGCCGTGTACATTTGTACACGTTGGGGCTTTATCGGGTCCATTGACTAGTTATATACGTTTTAAAATAAGTGCTAGTTTCATGTAACTTCATACTAGCGCCATTCATTGTACCGCGGGACAAGGACGGGAATAATCCCTTCCAAAAACTTGTGTAGCTTGTCAATTAGATAAAGACCGAATGATAAAGTAGAAAGGACGATAGTAGAATAAATTTTTCGCGATCACAACGAAGTCGCTGGCTAGTTGGTCATAACTCCGGTATTTATTGGCGACGTTAGGCGATGCGCTGGTTTGTATAAATGTCAAGCCGTGCTCTTTTTGAAATTATTCTTTAGGATAATCGTAATCCTGCCAGGGTTGCGGGAAAGTCCGAAAGTGATACCGGGACCTTGGCAACAGGCAACTGAAGGAACACGGGTGGGTTGTAGTCAGTAAAAGTCTGAAATGCCCTCACGCTCCGCCCAAAGGGTGGAAAATCATCATATGCATTCTCGCGGAATGCATATGATGATATTCCACCCTCAAAAAAAAAAAAGAGGGTAATCGTAATGAATTAAATATTATAGGAGTATAGCATTTTAAAACTTGAGGGGCTCCCACATAGTGTGTCCTTCAAGTTTGACACAGACACATGTATCGACTTCGGTCAAAATCTCACGTCCTCACACAGATTTTGACCGTCGATTTCTGTGCAAGGACGTGAGATTTTGGAGTCGCCGCCCCTGAGCCCCTGAGTCATCGGTGACTTAAGGCGCTGCGTGAGCTAGCATAACTTTGGTTATTTAGGAGCGTGAGGCGATGGAACGCGAGTACGCCGCGGCGTGTCGGCGCCTGTCGGGCGACTGGCGCGCGCTCGAGCGCGGCTGGGGCCAGCGCCGCCGCGCGCTGCGCTGTCGCCAGCGGGAGCTCGCGCAGCGCTCGCTGCGGCTCGCCGCGCTCTCCGACACGCATCGCACTGCCGTGAGTACCGCACTGTCTGTACCTGGGGCCAGCGCCGCCGCGCGCTGCGCTGTCGCCAGCGGGAGCTCGCGCAGCGCTCGCTGCGGCTCGCCGCGCTCTCCGACACGCATCGCACTGCCGTGAGTACCGCACTGTCTGTACCTGGGGCCAGCGCCGCCGCGCGCTGCGCTGTCGCCAGCGGGAGCTCGCGCAGCGCTCGCTGCGGCTCGCCGCGCTCTCCGACACGCATCGCACTGCCGTGAGTACCGCACTGTCGCAGCATAGCCCGCAGAATTTAAAATTACTTACTTTTTTGTAAAGAATAATTAAATTTCGCGGGAACAACAATTTTCGAGTCATTTTATATTTTTATATCATTCATTTTAAAATATAAAATTTATATTTGTAATGTTAAATTACTGGACAATGGTTGACAATGGCATATGGGTCATTAGGGGTCATTTAGTTGCAAATGACCTCGCCTACATCCCCTTAACGGATTGCCGACGTATATCCAATAACCCTTTATGTCATAATTATTCTTCAGAATTAGTCTTGACTTATCATGGGTTATCGTAACATACTTAGCTGTACCGACTGAGCTCATCCTACGTAGAACATTTTAACGAAAAGTAGCTTTAGTTATACACTTGCAACATTTTAGTATTTGCTAGTTCAGTAGACGTCACACAATTGCGGTAGTCTGTGTGAAAAAATGCATGTTTATGTAAATCTTAGCTTAGTTAAAATGATCATCTTTGTCATTCAAGGGTCAGTAGTTATGCTCGCAAAATAACATTTTTAATTAAATTATTCTAACAATAAATTTAGTGAAGTAACCATCTGAATTTAATTATAACTAATTGTATGCGCATAGAAACTGACTCGCTACGTTAAATAAAAGTAATATCCTATACTATTAAATGAGCAATATTTGTATATAATACTATATATTTGTAATCACGTTCTCGAAAACGATTTCCATGATAGTGATAGCCGGGTCGATTCCCGAGAGTTGCAGCCGATTTTTCGAAAATCTTTGAATGCGGATTTGTTTCTTTTTAAAGACAAATTAATGTTTCCTTGGAGTAAAATTTGATATTTCCAGTATATAGTGTACCTTCCCTCCAGATGAGGTTAAAAAAATCCACCCTATATATAGATAGACACAACCTGTAGAATACTTGTTTTATACATTGGCGTTAACGCGAGATTACTAAGCCGAAACATATCCAAGATTAATTAAATTCTCATATTATGTCTAACATTACTGCCTGCCTTTTCCCAACAATGTTGGTGTCGGCTTCCAGTCTAACCGGATGCAGCTGAATACCAGTATTTTACATTGAGCGACTACCTATCTGACCTCCACAACCCAGTTACTGGGTAACACGATACACCTTGGTAAGACTGGTTGTCAGACTTTCGGGCTTCTGACGACCCGTAACAACTGTCAAAGATTTACAAATGACAGGCGGGACCAACGGCTTAACGTGCTTTCCGAGACACGGAGGAGTCTCGGTATGTAAAAATGGTCACCCATCCATGGACCAACCCCAGCAAGCTTAGCTTAACCTGATGGATTGACCCGTGCGGCTGTTGAAGACTGATGAATATAAATGTTGATGGATGGAGAGGGAGGGGGAGGAAGAAAAGATGAGATTTTGTAAGGATTTGAGGAATATGAAGCAGAAGGGGCTGAATGGGTAGTGTGACAGCTGACAGGGGAGAGTGGATGAAGAAAACGAGTTGCGCCGACCACAAGTAACATGGAACAAGAGGGCCTAGACAACTGACAATCGCTTCAAAGCGTTTCGTATTTCTACGACTTTTAACAGGATTGACAATAGGGCGTGCAAAACCGGAAAGACTTCAAAACCGGTTTTGATTTTCGGTTTTAAAGGCCCAAAACCGGAAACCGGTGCTAGCCCCGGTTTTGGCTACATTTTTATAGTTTTTGTATAGTGGAATTTTAGCAAGAAAACAATATTCTTAGATACCCACAAAATCTACAAATAAAACAAATTTTAGCATTTTCCCTTTTTTAATCAACCATTTATGCGTACCAATTCGCGACCCATCTAGCGCAGCCCGCCTTCGGGCACCAAACTCCTTTGGCGATGTCCGGGCTCACTTGAGACATCGCCACCTCTCATGAGGGCCGTGTAATGCGACGACGATAGACTCCCCGATCTATCGCCCGTTGGCACCTCCTAGGGCGGTATCAGATCGTCATGGCGCCTCCTCCGCCAACCCTGTTCTCCTGCGACGAATCGCGTCAGCGAGGGAGTCTTCCTCCCTGTAGCGCTCCCCCGCCTCCTTGCAGAAGGACGCTACCGCCTTCCATACTCCCCTGCTGTCGGCCATGGCCTTGGCCATGGCCGGCAAGGAAAGGTCTACCCCGATTGCTGCTGCGAGAGCACGGCGCTGCACCACCCAAGCAGGACAATGCTCGAGGGTGTGAAGCGCTGTGTCCTCGCTGCAGCCGCACATACGGAAGTCGCCACCGAAGGACAACGACCCTTGCCGCTTTCGTGTCTACTGTTCCAGGATCGGCTGGATGGCCCCCACGGTCCAGTGACCAGCACTGGGCGTCTCCAGCCTCACCCTCCATTCGCACAGCGTCCCATACGCTGAGCTTCGCTACACCATCTCTTAACCACTTCAGGCGGCAGGCGTCTGCTACTCTCCGCCTGCTGGTCTGCCCCACATCATAGACTATGGCGACAACCTGCGCCTCCAGATCCCACGGGAGTGTACCCGCGAGGGCGCACGCCGCTTCCGCTGATACTGTGCAGTATCCGTGTATGACCTTGACTGCCAGGACTCTGTGACCTCCGCAGTAGAGCCTTGTTCTAGGCAGACAGGGACTCCGCCCACCCCATACCCCGTAGAGCGCCATCGAGCGAACAAACCCCGTGTTTAGCCATCGGCAAACCACGTTCGGTCCGCCCAGGTTCGGCAACAGCCGGCTGATGGCTTCCACGCAAGCTGAGCAAAGTTCTCGCCGAAGTTCCACCTCCAAAACAAAAACCAGGCCCAAGTATTTCATGCTTGCCCGCACCGCTATTGTTGCACCACAAATGGTGAGGTGTGCGATAGCCGGTGGCGTCTGGGCGCATGAAATACCAGGGCCTCCGTCTTTTCGAGCGCCACCCTGAGGCCCAGTGCCCGGATTCGCCCTCGATGGCTGAGCGTGCCGCTTCTTAACCCTGGGCCGTGACTAGATTGTCATCAGCGTAGCAAATGACGCCCTGCCCAGAAGAGAACAAACAGCGCAAGGACCTGTAGTCGTAGCTTACGTGCGGGGGTCGCGAATGGAGGAGTGTAAGTGGGTATAGGTTGCGTTCGGATATATTTGATGACTCTAAATAGAATATTTCTTGAGTGCGTTCGAAAAAATTTGATTTAAATCAAAATGTAATTCAATAACGGGAAAACCGGAGGCAACTCCGGTTTTGTCTCTCAACCCCGGTTTTAAAAAATCGGTCAATTTTGTCCGGTTTCCGGTTATTAGCAAAACCGGAATACCGGGTTTGCTCGCCCTAATTGACATAAGCTTTTCGATAGCTTATGTCAGTCCTACATTTTTGCCTTTCCCATCATCGTTATCGCTGATAGAATGTCACTTTGTCTAGGATCTCAGGGCAGAAAGATCTTGATTATGTCTAAAATTAATAAAACATAAGTAAAAACCTTTTTAAAAACAAGCTTTTAATTAACTAAATAGGGTTTTCCCATGGCTACCTTCATCAGACCCTAACACCTAGTGTCAAACCACTTGTTAATACATAGCTAATGAGTCCAAAAACGATGGTCCTATCTTCTTTGATTGAGGAGTTCCTATGGCCAACTTCCGGCTCCATCATCAGACCAGTTCCATGGTGTCATTTTTTCAAAATGTCTCGGTAGTTACATAAGTATGCCAAGTTTCAGCTCAATCGGATGCCAGCAGGCGTAGCATGAGCACTGTTTTGTCGACGGAAGAGTAGACAAAAATAACATTTCCTGTAGACAGTAGACAGTACGAGACGGCAGCAAAATAGAAAGAGTCAACTGCACTTTTTACGAAATTCACTTTTTTACATAATTCGACTCAGAATTCTTTGTTTGATCATAGGATTTATCGGTTGTCAGGATTTTGACAGTAAGGATAGAAAACTTTCTTCCGCTATAGTCTACCTAAAAAAAGACCTAGACAAAGACCGTTAGAAATGAAAGACAAAATGACAGATTGTGGAAAGATTTCTACGGTGGCTGTCAAAAATGTAAAAACGAACTGTCACTTTGTATAGAAAAAGCTATGTCTATTCTTCGTAGAGATAGAAAGCGCCATGCTACGCCTGCAGGAAGTGCTTGAAAAATTGATGACAATTGGAATAACCCGAAACACATACGAACAGAGCAAGCTAAAATAAAGCTTGTAAAAATGAAAGTAATAAACTTGATTAAATATCTAACCGACAGTTGTAACTACTACAGACTTACGTCAACATATGCAATCATCGGTGTTATTGTCCTATAAGCACATTGAACGATAAAACATAACTATATGTGCTCGTTCTTAAACTAACAATCGATTTGTTTACTTACCAATTCCGAAGAAAAACAGTTCTGTAAAACCCTTGTTTTTCAAAGGAGTGTTCGTGGTTTTATCAATATTTACAAAGGAAATTGATGATTATTTTATAAACATAATATCATCAAGCCTGTTTTTTCAAACTGGGTAGACAGTAGGACACTCACGTTCCTCGTTATGTTAGAAGTCCTATTTAAGGGTGATGCGCTAATACCGAAATCGCACGATCCGCGATTTTGCGGACGGACACCGACGAGGCTTGACGACGGACTGTGGGAAGATGTACGTGCGGGGTATCACAGACATCGGAAGTTCCTCGGTGCGCGGTGCGTGGCGGTCTGTGGTTGTCTGCAATATTGCCGATCGTCGGATTCCACCATAAGGTAGCCCGCGAAATTCAGATTTTCTTACGTTTTTTTTTTATTGCAGGTCAGTGTCAAGGTTTATGTTGATTACGCGACCGTAACAAATATGGCTTTACAGAATTATAATCATTAGAATCAGCACTTAAGTTAGAATAATCCCTAAATGACCTGCAAATTGCAAAAAACGAGAAGAAATTTTAAATTTCGTGAGCTACTCTGAAGCTTTCGCCTTAGCTGCTAGCCTATTCCTGACAGGGTTGCGGGAAAGTCCGAAAGGGATACCGGGAAGTCCGAAAGGGATACCGGGACCTTGGCAACAGGCGACTAAAGGAACACGGGTGGGTTTTAGTCAGTAAAAGTCTGAAACGCCCTTCCGCTCCGCCCAGAGCGGGAGAAGTCATAGGATCATAACCTATCCTAAAAAAAAAAAAAAGTTGTTAGCCTATTGCCATCAACTGGGCACAATAGGGATGATGACAATTCTTTTTTGTCCATCTTGTAGATTGTATGAGAACCGTTTTGAGACTAATTATGCATCGTAATGAGCGAAGAAAAAGGAGTGTATAAGAATCGTTACAGGTGGCGTTCTGCAGTTTCTGCCTACCCCCATGGGGAAAAAGGAGAGATTAAATGTGCGTGTAGAATAAGCATAATCAGATAGATAGAAAACTCTCTATTATGTACTGTACACCATAAAAACTACAGACATTTTACATAGGGTGAATTTTGTCACCCTCAGCCTGTAATGTTCCCACTGCTGGGACACAGGCCTCCTCTCTGTGAGAGGGTGTGGGCCGTAATTCACCACGGGCCCAGTGCGGGTCGGTCTACTACACTCATTATGAATTCTCACTAAATACTCCCTCAGAAACCAAATCGAGAATAGCCAGTAGTGCTTATTGCTTAGCACAAACAATGACATTATTGTTTTTATGTTTCCCACTATCGGACACTTCTAGTAGCGTCGCGGTATCGAGTGCTCGTGTGTTGTGAACGCAGTTTTTGTGCCTTCAATGTTGTTGTGGGTAGGCACCGCTATTTATACTTTTATTTTTTGGAGCTCTGGACTTTTTGATTTTTATGTAAAAAGTGTTTGTTTTTTTATGTTTTTTTCGGCATTTATTGTTGTTATCAAGAATGCCTTATTGTCTCTTATTTGTTGAATCAAATGAACAATTGGGTAATGACGTATCTGTTTAAAGACGTTGTTGTTGTCTTTGGACTGTCAGGTAAACATAAGAAAACCAGGGTTATAAAAATCGCTAAGAGCTAATCAGTTTATTGCGATAGTAAGATTAAAAAACGCACTCATGAAAAACGCCCTTACGGTAGTTTTCTTTCCGATGCGCGTTGTACTCCCGGGGGTCACATAACAATTGATATTTGATTAATATATATATAAGATAAGGCTTAATAGGTTAGTTACACGTACAGTCAGCAAAAAATCCAGAGCTTCTGTTATAATTTTTGGTTGCAATGGGGTGTAGGCAGACAGCGAGGAGGGTCGCATAGCCGCGCTGCGCTCGAGAGTGGACGGCAAGCGAGCGGCCCTCGAGGATTACGTCACCACCAGCGTCAAACAACTCGTCGCCAGTGGCTGCAGCCTGGATGAGGTAAGACCACATATTCTAATCGTCTCATTACAAAACGATTTCTAACTGCAGTAAAAACCTAACACTGTTTATCGGGAACCGGAACGTCAACGAGAAACAGATGACGACGCCATAGTAAATATGTACTGTCGCTACTTCGGCGTAGTCATCCGTTTCCCGTTCCCGTTCCCGGTGCGGTGGACAAACGGCCTAAACCTTCGTGCCTTTAGTAAAGTATTTTATCTCGTTTAAAATGAAATTACTCTATTTTAGAGTCAGTTTTTGTATTAGGAACTCTAATTTTGTTGGAATAAAGTACGAAATACTAAAACTGACTCGAAAGTTTAAACTAAACTCAGGTGGTGACTAGGAGTCGCGCGCGGACTATACTTAAGAAATAAATCTAATTTATGCTACAAATTGCACCAAGCTACTCGCATGGCATGCATTTAAAAAAAAAAACTTGATTTTGTTGCTGCATTTTACACAGTGTGTTACCGTCATAAGTTTCTAATTAAAATGTTTCCCGAAATTGTAAAATGCAACAACATAATTCACTGCATTTTTTTTTTGCCTGAATATTCCTTAGGAGATAAAATAGTCGGTGCATTTGTCTGTGATCCTACATTTATGATATATACAATATGCTTGCTTCTGTACATATATTATAAATTAAAATTCGCTTTTCGTGTCTGTTTGTGCGATCGCGTCGTTCTTCTGAACTCCGGGATGGATTATGATGTGGTTTTCAACATCGTTTAGAGAATTTATTCCGGAAGGTTTATGTGTATAATACATTATTATACACTCCACAGTCATAATGTATGCTGATGATGTCAAACTTGCTCTTCCAGTAGCAAACCATAATGATGCGGCCACACTTCAACTGGACATTGACAATATTCACACTTGGAGCACTATAAACAAACTCAACCTAAACATTAGTAAATGCTCGGTCATGACCTACTCAAAAGCCACACAACCCATACACAACATCTACACTATGAACAATGAGCCCTTGAAACGCGTTTTAACCGTACGCGATTTGGGTGCTCAGTTTGATCCACAGCTTACATTTAACCAGCATATACTATTGACCTGTAACAAGTCCCGCAAAAACCTAGGTTTTGTTTTGCGTCAGGCCAAAATTTTTACTAATCGTCAAGCCCTAACCATACTGTACAACTCCTTCATTCGCAGTTTGCTAGAGACTAACTGTGCAATCTGGAACCCCCATGAGAAAGTATATACACTGATTATCGAAAAGATTCAGAAGTCTTTTGTCCGCTATCTCTACTTAAAATTGTATGGTTATTACCCGTACATGTACCCTACACCATTTGTGCTGGGTATGGTGGGCTACCAAAGTTTAGAGGTTAGAAGAAATCTTAGTCTCGTCAAATATTTCATCCGCCTAATTCGTGGTACCCATTTCAATTCCTTTTTGCTTCATTTCATCTCTTTTAACATCCCACTACCCGTTAGGCACACACTTCGTCCTCGCCAACGTCCTCTATTCGCATTACCTCAAACCAGTACCATAACCCTCAAAACTAGTCCGTTGTACCTAGCCCTCATCCATATAAACAACATTTTGCTGTATGACAAATCCTTAGATATCTTTGCGAGTACTGAACTGAGATTCCTGAACACTGCAACGCGTTACCTGGAGTCCATTGCCACTCCCAGTACAATCTCTTTGGAGTGACTAAATTAAATTAGTGTATCTTGCTACTTATTACCAATTTATTGCCAATTCTATCTAATTTTATCGAATCTTAACTAAGTTTGTCTAATTTTGTCTAATTTCACCTAATCTTGATTAATTTCAATAATTGTATTTCATTCAATTTTGTCTAGTTTATAAGTTATGTTAATCTAATTTTATATGTAATTCCTAACAGATATTGACCGTTAACTTATATGTGTGGTGCAACTGTAAATATAAGTTGGTTGTTTAATAAATAAATTATTATTACACTAACATTTATAACAAAGAAATCTCGGTGATTTGTTAAACGTAACGTAAAAACCGTCCGAAGCGGGCAAATCGATTTTTTACCATTTTCGTGGAAAGCATGATACTATAGTCAGTACCGCACTGCAAAAAAAAATTGACGTGGGTAGGTTCTGTTTTGCATGACTGGGCCTTCTAAGGCTTCGCAATACTGGATGTCAAAAGGCCCACACGCCATACAGTTGCGACCTGGGGGCCTAGACAATATCCCTTTTCTGTAAGCGTTAACGCCAACGGAAAGATCAAATTGTATGCAGTTGACAGCAGCAGTCACGTGACATCTCTAAAGCTAATGTCAACTCCATACAATTTAATCTTTCCGTTGGTGTTAACGCTTACAGAAAAGGGATTTTGTCTATAGCCTCTGTTGTGCCATTTTGTAAAAATCTCACTAAAAACTTAAGCCCAAAACACACACAGAGCGGGTGCGGGGCGGGAGCGGGTCGGGCGCGGGAGTACGGCGGGTATAATAATTTGTAATTCAAGGAATTATATGGATGTCAACACACAGAACGCGGGCGCGGGTCGGGCGCGGAGCGGGGCCCGCGCGGGAGCCGCGCCCGCCACCCACCGACACAACAGCGCGGGGCGGGAGCGGGTCGGGCGCGGGAGTACGGCGGGTGTCATAAATTGTAATTCAAGGAATTATATGGATGTGAACACACAGAACGCGGGCGCGGGTCGGGCGCGGAGCGGGACCCGCGCGGGGGCCGCGCCCGCTGACACAACAGCGCGGGTCGGGAGCGGTTGTGCTATTCTGTAAAAATATCTCCGTGAAAACTAAGTGTAGTAAAATATCAAAGTGAGCTTGGAGTGAACTATCACTGCCTTAGCATCAGTAGGTATCGATGACAATGACTCACTCCACTCTCACTTCACCTAAGTTCAAGGTAAGATGGTTACAGAATAGCAATGTGGGTGTAGCGGCGTTACATTCGTTGCAATACACGTATCGATGATATTCTCCATATTGATGTTTTTTTTACCCGACTACGGCGAAGAAAAAAAGAGGGTTATGATTTCGACCGGTATGTATGTATGTATGTATGTTCATCTGTTCCCTCCTATCTTCCAAACCACTTATCACAATTTGACAAATGAGGTATCGTTAGAAGTGTCGTGATTGTCCGCTAGTTATAGGCTATGTGAAGTCACATTAAATTAAAAATGGCGCCCTCTAGAGGACAAAAAGTGAGGAACTTAAACTTAAACGAGGAAAAAAAAATGGTTTAATCGTACCATGTTGGGTATCAAATGAAAGGGTTTAATGAGCACATTTCAAAAATATATATATTATAACCCCAAAAGAATTAAAAAAAAAACAAGTAATAAAAACTAAAACCTAACTACGACTTAAAAGGTATAAACAAGACACCACAGACAGACAAATTAAAAATCCGGAGTCACACGTAATCTGTTCGATTTATGCCGTGTGACTCCGGATTTTTAATTTGTCTGTCTGTGGTGTCTTGTTTATACCTTTTAAGTCGTAATTGGGTTTTAGTTTTTATTACTTGTTTTTTTTTATTAATGTCAAGAACCTACAACTTTTTCCATTTTCGCGTTCTTCTCTTTAAAATAAGTAAAAAATAATAATTCTTCGTCCGTGTCAGAATCACCCAACATTTTCACACTGCAATCGCTGCCGTCTGTCAAAGTACAACCGCGCCCGACCCGCTGCCGTCCCGCGCCCGACCCGCTGCCGCCCCGCGCCCGCGCTCTGTGTGAACACGATGAACCGCGCGACTCACGCGATGAAAACGACCCGACCCGCTCCCGCCCCGCACCCGCTTTGTGTGTGTTTTGGGCTTTAGGTGAAGTGAACTTGAAGTAAACTGTCACTGACTTAGCATCAGTAGGTATCGATGACAGTGACAGCTCACTCCACGCTCACTTCACCTAAGTTTTCACGGTAAGATGGTTACAGAATAGCAATGCTGAAACTACTGCCACCCCTACCAGTATCAAATCTATGCAGGCTGACAACTTAATGACCTGCATCCGTCAAGGGCATTTTACCTGTCAGACCATACAACTTTCGCTATGAAACACATATCATACGATTCGTAAAAAAAAAATACTTTTCTTAAATGAATCGAAATAGTCCGTCTACTGTTGTATAGGTTTTTTTTTCACGAATCCTGTATTAGTTTCATTGTGAAAGTTGTTTAGTATGGCGTATGGTAGAATCACCCCCTTGACGGATGCAGGTCACTAAATCGCCACCCTGTATGGGTGGATTGGATAGTCCTTGTAACCGAATTTCGGTCATGGCGGCCAGTCTCTGCGGAGTCTAGTCACCGACTCATGAGAGATAATTATATATAATATTGTGCTCAAATGTGTGCGTCAAAAGAGGTGCACTCACTCTTCCCTCACTCTCATAGTGCGCCTGCTTCGTCCTTCTCGTGGTATATCTATATAAAGTGCACTGACTGGACAGTCCACTCAAATCTGTGTGGTTCTTTCCTTAAAATACCATTTCAGACACTGATCTACATGGTCCTCACATGATCTGGCCAAGGTTATGTCTGGAGTCTGAACTTTAAAAGAGACTGTGACCTCTGAGTTTGTTTAGGTGTTTCTTCTCAGAGTATTCGGATCGGAAACATCGAACTCATCTAGTTTACAAAATATTATTTACGTGTAAAAGTGTTTGTATAAACCTACTTACAGAAATAAAATCATTTGTTATTTATGTATGACCTCAGAGCTCGACCCCAAGCCCGGACAGCCCTGCCTCGGAGACCAGCACTGAAAGCCTGATGCATCTGCTGCAGCAGTGCGAGCCCCAGGTCGCCTCCAGCATCAAGGAAACTGTTGACAGACATGTGAGTCCACCAGCTTCATCTTCCTGTCCTTATCCCTTTTTATGCAAAGTCGGCCCAGCTGCAGTCAGCAGCCAGCAGTTATCACGGTATTTGACAGGTTTTATTTAAATTAAATTTCTCGAAATCGAGAAAAAGATAAGTCACAGTAGAGATAAACCTTATTATCACAAAACCGTGTTTATCAGTTATTTAGCATCTTTGAAACATGACATTTCTGTATGGAGTTTGACATAAAACTGACAGGCGTTGAACAAGTGTCTAAGTTTTTGTGGTAAGGCCCATATTGTTTAAAATCTAAAAAAAATTGGCGACGTTCTAAGTTTTTTAAAGTCTATGCTAGACTGAGACAGCACTACGGCGATTGGACGTCGCAATACAGGAACTTTTCACATTTTTTTGTATTTTGTGTTTTAGGAACTGTTGCGTCTGTTGCCAAATAAATGTTATTATTACTATTTTCTTTCTAAGTAAAATGTGTTAGTTAGATTTTGCGCGTCGCAGTCGCTTGCCTACTAGCTATAACGCTACGAGGTATCATTTGGCGGTTGGCCAAAATTCGAACTGAAGCCGCCATCTTGTTTGGACATTTCAATTCCTGGGACAATTTCAGAACTGCTGCCAACAACGACCCCCTGTCAATATCATTCAGGCGCCAAAACATCCTTGTAACACTAACTAAAATTCATAACATAACAACATCACGCCTGTGTTCCCCGAAGGGGAAGGCAGGCAGCGGTGTACCTATAGTACACCAGCAATTCGCCAGTTATGTTTAAGTCTCATGTACTAGCGGCGAGCCTATTGCCATCAACCGGGTACTATCCAGACTCCGGGCTGTTTTCACGCCTAAACCACTGAACGGATCGAAATCTGTTCAGTGGTTTAGGCATGAAAAGGTAACATACCTACGCCTAAACCACTGAACGGATTTCGATAAAATTTGGCAAGGAGATAGATGGCATCCCGGGGAGGGACATAGGCTACTTTTTAACGACATACCACGCGGGCGAAGCCGCGGGCGGAAGATAGTGTGATTATATTTCGTTTTAAAAATACCAAAAGAGTTTGCTATCGTAATTATCCTCTTATTATCATATATTTTTATATTCACAGAAAAAAGAGCTGGTAGAATTAGAAGAAGAACTACAAAGCCGCGTGGCGTCGGTGGCGACGCATCGCGTGAAGATCGAGAGACTGCAGGCGGAGCTGGCGCTGCTGGGCACGCAGGAGCTCGGCCTCAAGCATGCGCTCGCGTCCGACCTCGCGCCGCACGCTGCCCGGGGTTAGTCTATTATTCCAAATTCGAAATAATAAAAAATATTTCAGGCTACAATTGCCTATAGACATATACTTCACAAATTAGCAATAAACTACTAGCTGTTGTCCGCGACTTCGTCTGCGATCCAGGATGAAAAGTATCCTATGTCCTATTCCAGGTCATGATCTACCCATGTGCCAAATTTCATTTAAATCCGTTCAGCCGTTTTAGCGTGAAAAAGTAACAAAGAAACCAATAAACAAACACACTTTCGCATTTTTGATTAGTTAAGATATCTTTGTTACGCTTGCACGCTAAAAGCTGAACGGATTTAGATGAAATTTGGCCCATGGGTAGATCATGAGGACATAGGATATTTAGGATACTTGTTATCCCGAATTCCCACGGAATCGAGACTTATGCGGGTGAAACCGCGGGGCGCATCTAGTATAAGATATTTCCATGTGGCGTGTATTCCGCGAATGCAATTTCGACTCCAATCGTGGTGGCATGGTATAACAAAAGATTTTTGTTAGAGAAATTTTTTTTAGAATTTTATTTTAATACATTTAGCACTCACATTTCTTTAATATCATCAAAAGATTGCTTGAGCATACCGCGGGAAGCTGCGGAAGGCTTCGGGATGCAAATATTAATGCTTTGCCGCGGCATGCCGCGTCGTATCTCAATCAATGGAAACTGCTCTAGCATTTTGCTGTCGACCATTATTGTTGGTATGAGAATGGTGTCAACTTCCATTATAGTTATTTATGCAAATGTTATATAATAAAGGGTATTAAAACACGAATGTGGAAAAAAACGAGGCGAAGCCGAGTGTGATAATAGTATCACATGACTGTTTTAATACCTAATTATATATAAGTATATATTTTATCTACACCCATGATATGAATCTTCTATAAAAGTTTCTTTGCAATACCAATATCGAACAAAAATGGCGCGGTACGACGTGAATTCGAATTTTTTGAATTCGAATGTGTTTTGTTTTTAAATTATGGTGCTTTGTTAGTGAAACGCTCGTGAATGAAAATGTTCTTTTTTTAAATGAGTTGCATAATGAAATTCAGTACAACATTATAACACCCGTTTGGATGATATTATGGTTACTATGACACTGGATGTTTTAATGTTGGCTATAAGCTAACTGTTTCAGATACTTTTATAGAGGATTTATAGCATGGGTGTAGATAAAATTAGAAGCTCGTCTCCAACAGAAGGTGAAGGCGACGGCTCCCCGCTGGACGGCGTGAAGAGGAGCAAGTCGGAGCTGGTGCTGCGCACGCCGCGCGAGGACGTGTGCGAGCCGCTGTCAGCCGACGAGCGCGACGACTACCGCCACAAGAGAATCAAGTGAGCAACACTCGTTTTTTTAATCCTAATCCTAAGAATAGATTACTCTTTTATGTCATCCTTCAAGACGTTTACACACTCAATCTGCCTAGCCTTTTCCCAACTATGTTGGGGTCGGCTTCCAGTCTAACCGGATGCAGCTGAATACCAGTATTTTACATGGAGCGACTGCCTATCTGACCTCCACAACCCAGTAACTGGGTAATACGATACCCCTTGGTTAGACTGGTTGTCAGACTTTCGTGCTTGAGGAGTCCACGGAGGAGTCTCTCTCTCGATATGTGAAAATGAAAATGGTCACCCTTCCACGGACCAACCCCGGCAAGCGTAGCTTAACCTGATGGATCGACCTGACCGTCTGTTACTACTTAGCCACGAGCTCCTCACAAGCTGTTTACACACTGAATGCCGAAAACATTTGGGTGGACATTCCCTAAAGCTATGGGAAACAAGCCTTTGGTGTAATTCTTGCCTAACGAAGTAACAGCATGGAATAGGCTGGGATGACAACACTGAACTAAAAAGTAAAAAAGAAAAGTAAGAACATTTTTTTATTCTGAAGAAATAAAACGCACATTACAAAAATAAAAAGGCATAAAATATACTCATACAAAGTAGCCTAAAGCCTCTAATTCAACGAATAAAACTGCTTCATAAACCTACTGGTTAGATAAAATATCGCCAACCTATTTCTTGGTTTTGCACTGTCGCTATATCAGTACACAAAAAAATACATATACAACATGCAACAGAAACCCTGTCCGATCCGAAAGGTGCACATAGGTACTGCAATAATATAATCAGAAAAAAATACGAAATAATTTTTAAAAAGTTATTGCAATTTGAAATTCACATTTTTTGTGCGAAAATTACCCCTTTTTCTTTATAAATTAGCAAATTTTCTGCAGAGGTCATATTGTATGACTTGTAGATACCCGCTAGACGACGGCGCCCCATGCAATAACCCGGTAAAATTCCCGACAGGAAAAAAAATGCGATGAATACTCTTTACTTTAAAAAAAAACAGATGATTTTTAACAACACCCTCACGGATTGGATACGGTTTTTGTTACACACTGTATTACATTTTTACCAACTTCAAAAAAAACAACCGACTTCAAAAAAAACACAAAAAAGTGAAAAATAACTTTAACTTCGGAAGTCGGTGGCAAAAAACGAAAATTAAAAGGCTTCGGAAATTAAAGTTATTTTTCACTTTTTTTGTGTTTTTTTTGTACACCTAGTTAATATACTAATAAACTACTCCACTTATTTATAAATGTTGCTTAATATAATTACGATTAGATTACCGTCTGTTCAACCATACATTTATGACGTTTACACTTTAAACGTCTCTTTTTTCGTATGGAACACTTCTGTTATTACATGAAATATATTTGGCCGCTTAATTCTGCTAAATTTTCCCATAATGGGACTATGTCCATACGTGTCCATAGATGTCTGTGTAATCCTTGAACTATTTCATCTTCATTACTAACTTCTTCAATATTCCCATGTACTTCGAAATTCTCAATATTTTCAAATAACGCACTCAACTTGGATGGATTAACTATTCTCACTCTGTCTACTACAGTCACTACTATTTGTTCAAATTCCATTTTCACAGCAATTAGGAGCATATTAGTTTCTCTTACAATTTCGATGAAATCCATCAAGTTACTATCATTTAAATGATGTTCGATTGTTGATAATAACTGAACCCCCAAATTTCGCAGATTGTGTCGAACCGCCTCACATAGAGATGATTTAATTTCACCGTGTTTATTTTTTGTGTTTTTACTCTGTACCAGTAATAAATCAAATATGATTTTACTGTTCAATGCTACAAGAGCAGTCAACTTTTTGTCAATTTTCATTTTCGCGTCCAATATTCCCAGAACGTTCGTGTTACAATTAAAAAACATCACGTTCAATATAAAGTCCCAAATTGATGTTATATTTCCTTGATGTTTCAATAAATCACAAATGTATTCGACCGCGAAATATTCTGCGAACGTCGAGTGCACAAATATCGGGTAATCGTCGACTACAACACTAATGATGCCCGTTCTCTCTTCTCCCTCTTTCACCTCGTTTATCTTTTTTTTAATCTCTATCAAGTCATTTTCATAAAATAGGCATTTGCCATAAACAGCGTATGCCGCCAGTTTTTTATTTTTTTCAATGAAATCTGCAGAAATTTGGTTATAAATGAATATATTATCTGGTCTGTACATGTCATATTGGTTTTTATCTTGAAAACGTATTTTTTTCAATTTAGTTTCTAGATAAAGTTCGTAGATATCGAAAAAATTCGTGTCTAAGTCCCATTTGTTAGGATTTTTGCGAGTTTCCCTTATTTGATTGTATAAATAATCGGCCATCATATTCAGGTGTAAAGGAGTAGTAAAGAAGTCCTGTGTGTATGCGGAAATGATGCTAGAAACTGAATCAAGAGCAACTGAAGTATCCGATTGGATCTTCTCAATTTTAGAAGAAGATTCTCGGAAAAGCCGTAACATTTTCCTGTTGTCCCTAAAGTATTGTACCAAGTTCAAATAAATTGCAAGAAATGGCATCTCCTTTACCGTGTGAACCGGTAAATCTTTTTTCTTCATTAACATATTTATATCGTCACTTTTGGACATAAACATGATGAAGTCATATATATTTCGAAGCTGGTCGGCGTCGAGATTCTCCAATAACCCCTTTTCATCCCAAAATTTTGTTAAATAATTGCGCTGGTCGGCATTTTTCATCGGTTCTATTCTGTATGTGCTGAATTCCAGTACTGAAATACTCTTGATATTGTCATAAGATCTGCTAGAAATCCACATTTTATGCTTCCGAGGCCAATTTTTCACGACTGTTATTAAAGACAACACCTCATGCGCGTATGTTGGGCAGATTTCGTCAAAGCCATCGAATAAGATTATAATTTTTTTCGTATTATAATAATTCAGGAATATTTTTAACTCGAACACAGTGCACGCATCACCTGTACAATTCTTGAGAAGAACGGTGCCGTTACATTCCTCTAGTGTTATTTCTACATTCCCCTTTTTGCTACGCTCCTCGCTGAGTGCAACTTGACACATGAATTTTAAGCTTTCTAAAGTGTCGATAGCTGTTTTATGTTTCTGCCACTCACTGAATTGTCTCGAGTACTCGAGTAAGTTGATCCTTAGTATCCAAACTGATGGATGCTGTTCCTTCGTTTTAAGAGATAAGTGTGTGAGTAGAGTTGACTTTCCCATTCCGGAGTCCCCAATGATAAGCACGACGTCATCTTTTATGTCGTATATCGTTGAGATAGGCTCGCTGAAACGTGTACGTTTTCCTTTATTAATTTCTTGAGTTAATTTTGGATAAGACAATTTGAGACGTGTTACAGACCTCTTAATATATAATTTTGATATGTAATTTAAATTGCTGACTGGTTTACCTATTTCAAGTCTATTGCTACGCATCATTTTAAATAACAGTTCCCCTCCTACGCAGCCAATAGATGTGTCGTCCAATACTTGCCTTAAGATTACCTCGTCTCCTTGAACGACCACTGTCGTATTGTCTAAGATACTTCTCTGAGATTCTTCGCTCAAGTCAATTAAATTATTCCATTCATCCTTCACAACTTTTCCGTTTGAGAAATATTCGTTTGCGATTTCTAAAGAGTTCTGATCTGTAATAATAGTAATTACTTTGTTCTTTATGGATTTTGCGATATCTACTACCTTTATGCTAGCAGTTGACGTCATTCGTGGTTTATCAATGATAACAATAACTATTTTCCCCTCACTCATGTTCGTTAGTTCTGCACATAATATTTTGTCATTACTTGCAGATAAATTTAAAATATTTTCCAAATCTAACTCGAAATAGTCTTTATTATTTAAACGTTGTGTGAGCTTAGCAACAGTCAATGCACTGTTCTCTGAAACGATGATAGTTCCTGAAGGCAGGTCATCTAACTTGATTGAATTTACAGCATCTTCACTGAACGTGTAATTCTTATTCTTTAATCCTTGCATCATTTTTAAAAGGCCAATCAATGGCAGACTTCTTACATGTTTTACAGCATCTGTATATAATTTGCCTTCTTTTGTAAGATACCCATCAGGGTTCATCCACCATTTTTGCATCCCATCGTGATACTTTAGAAATACTGCGTCGTAGGTCATTTCTGCATATTTTGCTTCATCATCATCACATTCACTTTGATTTATTTTATATATTAAAGTTTTCTCCACATCGTTCTCATTAGATTGAGATGTGTAAAATAATAGTGTGTTTAAAAAGTCTTCTGCTAAGTGGGTATTATATTCGTCTAAATCGGATGAAAGAGTTGGGAAAATGTCAACTTTAATATCAAATTTATATTCGAACAAATTACTGATTTCGCTTTTTAATTTATCAAATAACATTTTGGCTAGTTTTCCTAGCGATTCGTAGTTATCATTGAACTTCATCAGCTTAGAGGTGTCATCAGAAACTAGCAAATTACCAACCGCAGAAGCTATGCCACCATTGAGCTGTAAAAATCCTTCTGCCATAGATTCATCTATAGTGACAATATGACTAAGTTTCGATTTTTCTATCAATTTGACAATTTCAGTTGTTAAATGTTTCAATCTTCGCTCGATATTTTTTTCGTCACCTCTTATTGTTAAATCTTTATTACCAAACGAAGCTGGCACTTTAAATTCTAGTGATGGCAAACACTCCTTAAGTGTAAGTTCAAGTGTTCTTCGTATTGTTTCTTGTGATTTATTGATTTCATCCAGAAACAGCTGTTCGAGGTCCGAGGATTTCGTTTTATCAAAGAACTCAAATATTCCGTTTTTATAAATGATACCACTTCCACATTTTTCATGGTCTACTGCATCGTTAAAGGGATTTACAAGGTACTCAAATGTTCTATTTTTCGAAATCTCTAAGCACAGTTCATCCTTAAATAACTGCAAAAATTCTTCTTTGATATCAAAGAAATCTTTTCTAAAGCGTGCGATACGATATCCATCACATTGATGATCCTCGGAAACATCGAAAACTTTTTGCGCCAAAATGACGTGATATCTTATCACGAGCTCATCCTCCATCAAACTTATCTGTCTTTTATTTTTCTTCTTTTCTTTTTCTTGGCTATGTGGCTCATCCTTGTTCGAACTTATCTTTATTTCATTTTTCTTCTTTTCTGTTTCTTGGCTATGTGGCTCTTCCTTGTTCGAACTTATCTTTATTTCATTTTTCTTCTTTTCTGTTTCTTGGCTCTGAGGCTCATCCTTGTTCGAACTTATCTTTATTTCATTTTTCTTCTTTTCTTTTTCTTGGGTATGTGGCTCATCCTTGTTCGAACTTATCTTTATTTTATTTTTCTTCTTTTCTTTTTCTTGGCTATGTGGCTCTTCCTTGTTCGAACTTATCTTTATTTTATTTTTCTTCTTTTCTTTTTCTTGGCTATGAGTGTACTCTCCATAAATACCCTTTGCCATAAGATGAGCAAGCGCGGTCATGTCGTCTTTTGTAACTCTTTTACTTAAGAGCTCCACATGTTTCTTGTCGTGTGATGGCTTTGAGCCAGGTTTGCCTGTTCCTATCAGAGAATTCAAATAGTTAGCATAACTACCTTTATATTGTATATGGTCTTTGGCACCTTTAGCTGTTGTGTAAATAACGAAAAAACATTTTGTTTTACTAAATGGCCCTTTAAACAGCACGTCTTTATTACCCGGTTTGAATTTGCGCCTAATTTCCAAGTATTCTTTGTAATGTTTGACTAAATCGCTTTCACTATTAAGCATTAAAACTGAATTTTTCTCTCTGTGTTTTGCTTGTACAAACACGGCAATGGGCTTGTCAAACTGCCTCACTTTAGCCCTTAAACAAATGTCATCGAACGAACCCAACTTGTCTACATTTGTGGCTAAATGAAAGTCTTCAATTCCGTCATCATGGATAGCTCTAAAATATATTAAACTCAGCAGTTTAGTTTCGTAGAGATGTCCTTTTAAGCCTGATGTTTCAGTTTGCTTTGTGAACTCTTCAGAGTTGGTTACTGTAGAGCTCTCCATATTGTGGCGGCAACAATCTACACAATATGCGATAGCACTCACAGTCGCAGGAGCTCCTTGTTAGAAGCGGCAGGTTGGCATTCTTAATGGTATCACAATGAGAAGCGCGGGGCTGGACTCGTACTCGCGGGATCTGTAAATAAACGTTTGTCTGAAGTCAAATATTCTATTTGTAAAATGTAAGTGGCTGTAAAAACAGGTGTTGTAAATAAAATATGTACATGGATCACTTGTTTTGGCCGTTGTACAGATATCAATAAAGTAGGTATCTAATATTACGCTAAAATGGTCGAAGCATGGGTCACTAGTATTTAAGCTTAGCGTCTCGGCAATCGTCGTCCAACTTCGGAAATACGAACCTTTAAGTTGTGTTGCACTTTACAGACACACTTTCAAACAAATACATAGAAGTTGTTTTAGATATATTATTAAATAAGTTGCATTCTCAAAATAAAACAAAGACTGATTTTATTATACGTTCATATTTATTATAGTTATTGGTATTTATTATACATAGATACAAAAAAAAAAAAATACATATTACACCTAGTTAATATACTAATAAACTACTCCACTTATTTATAAATATTGCTTAATTTATTTACGATTAGAATTAGATTAGTGTCTGTTCGACCATAAAACGTTTACTCGTTCAATGTCTCTTAACTTTAGCAACGTATATGAGTAAGATGGATCAGTATCTGAAGACGTCCACCTCCAACATCGAATAAGCTTAACAATTTATTTGCAAGAATACGAATACAATAAGTTGACAAATATAATTATTAGCATAGTAAGATTCCGTCATATTGCACCAGGTGTCTGGTGTGCAAGTTAATTAAAGATACAAAGATAATAATACACATGAAGACATGGTGTGTGTCATTTATTAAGCAGCTATAAAAAAACAATGTAAAAGGACAACGCCAAGAATCGGCTCGAATTGTATGGAGCGTCCGACAGAATTTCTATAATAATGATAATTCATAATAAAAAAAACAGTAAGAATTATACAATATAAATAAAATCTGTAGAACCACACCGTTGAAAAGTCATTTTTAATAGTTATTCAATTTAACAACACATTCCATAGCTACAATTTCAACTAGAAATGTTGCCAATACCAAAATAAAATAATATCGATACGAAATTGTACTTGCTAATCGATTACAATAATATCAATATGAAGATATGTAAGTGAATTTATTGCTTACATAATCGTTACTCGTAATTATATTAATAAATAGCGGTTAGTTATATTTTGAATAAGTTTATTATATTTTATCGTAATGTAATAACTAAAAATATTTTTAATTCGATTATCGATACCGTTTAAAATAGTTTATTCCTAATAAAGTAATTATAGTGCTGGCAGCACTTGATATAAAACTTTAACTGGAATTTTTCATTTTCAAAAAAGTTTGACTTCTCCCGCGTGGTGTCACGAGTAACGAAGTATTTCCAATTTTTTTTTGAGTTTTGTGTTTGTATATTGCTGTGTTACTGGACTCCGATTTTTCTACCATTTACGACTACCTTGGCTGTTAATACTGAGGATAATATGCTAAAAGTCATTAATTCATTAAATAGTTTATTTCATGATATCGTTAAAATCAGAAGTGTCAACTTAAAAAAAAAACTAAATCTTTTTTTGGTGTGCTTCAAATAGAAAACTAATTATTCTATCTAATTCTATATTTATTTTCCTTTTTTATGAAATATAGTTCATCTTTGTCGGTTTTGGCCGAGTCTTGTGGGAAGCCCTGGCATTCTCCTTTAAGTTAAATGTAAATTACTCTGTCATCCAAGTTATTACATAATTCGTATGGAACAGTTTTGTTATTACATGAAATATATTTGGCCGCTTAATTCTGCTAAATTTTCCCATAATGGGACTATGTCCATACGTGTCCACAGATGTCTGTGTAATCCTTGAACTATTTCATCATTACTAACTTCGTCAACATTCCCATTAACTTCGAAATTCTCAATATTTTCAAATAACGCACTCAACTTGGATGGATTAACTATTCTCACTCTATCTACTACAGTCACTACTATTTGTTCAAATTCCATCTTCACAGCAATTAGGAGCATATTTGTTTCTCTTACAATTTCGATGAAATCCATCAAATTACTATCATTTAAATGATGTTCGATTGTTGATAATAACTGAACCCCCAAATTTCGTAGATTGTGTCGAACCGCCTCACATAGACATGATTTAATTTCACCGTGTTTATTTTTTGTGTTTTTACTCTGTACCAGTAATAAATCAAATATGATTTTACTGTTCAATGCTACAAGAGCGGTCAACTTTTTGTCAATTTTCATTTTCGCGTCCAATATTCCCAGAACGTTCGTGTTACAATTAAAAAACATCACGTTCAATATAAAGTCCCAAATTGATGTTATATTTCCTTGATTTTTTAATAAATCACAAATGTATTCGACCGCGAAATATTCTGCGAACGTCGAGTGCACAAATATCGGGTAATCGTCGACTACAACACTAATGATGCCCGTTCTCTCTTCTCCCTCTTTCACCTCGTTAATCTTTTTTTTAATCTCTATCAAGTCATTTTCATAAAATAGGCATTTGCCATAAACAGCGTATGCCGCCAGTTTTTTATGTTTTTCAATGAAATCTGCAGAAATTTGGTTATAAATGAATATATTATCTGGTCTGTACATGTCATGTTGGTTTTTATCTTGAAAACGTATTTTTTTCAATTTAGTTTCTAGATAAAGTTCGTAGATATCGAAAAAATTCGTGTCTAAGTCCCATTTGTTAGGATTTTTGCGAGTTTCCCTTATTTGATTGTATAAATAATCGGCCATCATATTCAGGTGTAAAGGAGTAGTAAAGAAGTCCTGCGTATACGCGGAAATGTTGCTAGAAACTGAATCAAGAGCAACTAAAGTATCCGATTGGATCTTCTCAATTTTAGAAGAAGATTCTCGAAAAAGGGTAGAACGAGGTCGTATCATTTTCCTGTTGTCCCTCAAGTATTGTACTAAGTTCAAATAAATTGCAAGAAATGGCATCTCCTTTACTGTGTGAACCGGTAAATCTTTTTTCTTCATTAACATATTTACATCGGCACTTTTGGACATAAACATGATGAAGTCATATATATTTCGAAGCTGGTCGGCGTCGAGATTCTCCAATAATCTCTTTTCATCCCAAAATTTTGTTAAATAATTGCGCTGGTCGGCATTTTTCATTGGTTCTATTCTGTATGTGCTGAATTCCAGTACTGAAATACTCTTGATATTGTCATAAGATCTGCTAGAAATCCACATTTTATGCTTCTGAGGCCAATTTTTCACGACTGTTATTAAAGACAACACCTCATGCGCGTATGTTGGGCAGATTTCGTCGAAGCCATCGAACAAGATTATAATTTTTTTCGTATTATAATAATTCAGGAATATTTTTAACTCGAACACAGTGCACGCATCACCTGTACAATTCTTGAGAAGTACGGTGCCGTTACATTCTTCTAATGTTATTTCTACATCCCCCTTTTTGCACTCAGCGAGGACGCTGAGTGCAACTTGACACATGAATTTTAAACTTTCTAAAGTGTCGATAACTGTTTTATGTTTCCGCCACTCACTGAATTGTCTCGAGTACTCGAGTAAGTTGATCCTTAGTATCCAAACTGATGGATGCTGTTCCTTCGTTTTAAGAGATAAGTGTGTGAGTAGAGTTGACTTTCCCATTCCGGAGTCCCCAATGATAAGCACGACGTCATCCTTTATGTCGTATATCGTTGAGATAGGCTCGCTGAAACGTGTACGTTTTCCTTTATTAATTTCTTGAGTTAATTTTGGATAAGACAATTTGAGACGTGTTACAGACCTCTTAATATATAATTTTGATATGTAATTTAAATTGCTGACTGGTTTACCTATTTCAAGTCTATTGCTACGCATCATTTTAAATAACAGTTCCCCTCCTACGCAGCTAATGGATGTGTCGTCCAATACTTGCCTTAAGGTTACCTCGTCTCCTTGAACGACCACTGTCGTATTGTCTAAGATACTTCTCTGAGATTCTTCGCTCAAGTCAATTAAATTATTCCGTTCATCCTTCACAACGTCATCTCCGTTTGGGAAATATTTGTTTGCAATTTCTAAAGAGTACTGGTCTGTAATAATAATAATTACTTTGTTCTTTATGGAATTTGCGATATCTACTAACTTAATGCTAGCAATTGAGGTCATTCGTGGTTTATCAATGATAACAATAACTATTTTCCCTTCACTCATGTTCGTTAGTTCTGCGCATAATATTTTGTCATTACTTGCAGATAAATTTAAAATATTTTCCAAATCTAACTCGAAATAGTCTTTATCATTTAAACGTTGTGTGAGCTTAGCAACAGTCAATGCACTGTTCTCTGAAACGATGATAGTTCCTGAAGGCAGGTCATCTAACTTGATTGAATTTACAGCATCTTCACTGAACGTGTAATTCTTATTCTTTAATCCTTGCATCATTTTTAAAAGGCCAATCAATGGCAGACTTCTTACATGTTTTACAGCATCTGTATATAATTTGCCTTCTTTTGTAAGATACCCATCAGGGTTCATCCACCATTTTTGCATCCCATCGTGATACTTTAGAAATACTGCGTCGTAGGTCATTTCTGCATATTTTGCTTCATCATCATCACATTCACTTTGATTTATTTTATATATTAAAGTTTTCTCCACATCGTTCTCATTAGATTGAGATGTGTAAAATAATAGTTTGTTTAAAAAGTCTTCTGCTAAGTTGGTATTATATTCGTCTAAATCGGATGAAAGAGTTGGGAAAATGTCAACTTTAATATCAAATTTATATTCGAACAAATTACTGATTTCGCTTTTTAATTTATCAAATAACATTTTGGCTAGTTTTCCTAGCGATTCGTAGTTATCATTGAACTTCATCAGCTTAGAGGTGTCATCAGAAACTAACAAATTACCAACCGCAGAAGCTATGCCACCATTGAGCTGTAAAAATCCTTCTGCCATAGATTCATCTATAGTGACAATATGACTTAGTTTCGATTTTTCTATCAATTTTACAATTTCAGATGTTAAATCATTCAATATTCGTTCGATACTTTCTTCGTCACCTCTTATTGTTAAATCTTTATTGCCAAACGAAGCTGGCACTTTAAATTCTAGTGATGGCAAACACTCCTTAAGTGTAAGTTCAAGTGTTCTTCGTATTGTTTCTTGTGACTTATTGATTTCATCCAGAAATAGCTGTTCGTAGTCGGAGGACTTCGTTTTATCAAAGAACTCAAATATTCCGTTTTTATAAATGATACCACTGCCACATTTTTCATGGTCTACTGCATCATTAAAGGGATTTACAAGGTACTCAAATGTTCTATTTTTCGAAATCTCTAAGCACAGTTCATCTTTAAATAACTGCAGAAATTCTTCTTTGGTATCAAAGAAATCTTTTCTAAAGCGTGTGATACGATATCCATCACATTGATCCTCGGAAACGTTGAAAACTTTTTGCGCCAAAATGACGTGATATCTTATCACGAGCTCATCCTCCATCAAACTTATCTGTCTTTTATTTTTCTTCTTTTCTTTTTCTTGGCTATGTGGCTCATCCTTGTTCGAACTTATCTTTATTTCATTTTTCTTCTTTTCTTTTTCTTGGTTATGAGGCTCATCCTTGTTCGAACTTATCTTTATTTCATTTTTCTTCTTTTCTTTTTCTTGGCTATTTGGCTCATCCTTGTTCGAACTTATCTTTATTTCATTTTTATTCTTTTCTTTTTCTTGGCTATGTGGCTCATCCTTGTTCGAACTTATCTTTATTTCATTTTTATTCTTTTCTTTTTCTTGGCTATGTGGCTCTTCCTTGTGCGAACTTATCTTTATTTCATTTTTCTTCTTTTCTTTTTCTTGGCTATGAGTGTACTCTCCATAAATACCCTTTGCCATAAGATGAGCAAGCGCGGTCATGTCGTCTTTTGTAACTCTTTTACTTAAGAGCTCCACATGTTTCTTGTCGTGCGATGGCTTTGAGCCAGGTTTACCTGTTCCTATCAGAGAATTCAAATAGTTAGCATAACTACCTTTATATTGTGTAGGGTCCGTCTCACCTTTAATTGTTGTGTAAATAACGAAAAAACATTTTGTTTCACTAAATGGCCCTTTAAACAGCACGTCTTTATTACCCGGTTTGAATTTGCGCCTAATTTCCAAGTATTCTTTGTAATGTTTGACTAAATCGCTTTCACTATTAAGCGTTAAAACTGAATTGTCCTCTTTGTGTTGTGCTTGTACAAACACGGCAATGGGCTTGTCAAACTGCCTCACTTTAGCCCTAAAACGAATGTCATCGAACGAACCCAACTTGTCTACATTTCTGGCTAAATGAAAGTCTTCAATTCCATCATCATGGATAGCTCTAAAATATATTAAACTAAGCAGTTTAGTTTTGTAGAGATGTCCTTTTATGCCTGATGTTCCAGATCGCTTTGTGTACTCTTCAGAGTTGGTTTTTGTAGAGCTCTCCATATTGTGCCGGCTACAATCTACACAACATGCGGTAGCACTCACAATAGCAGATTCTCCTTGTTAGCAGCGGCAGGTTGCATTCAATGAAAAGCGCGCGGAGGGGAGGACTCGTAGATGCAGCTTCTCCTGACTGTGGGATCTGTAAATAAACGTATGTCTGAAGTCAAAGTCAAATATTCTATTTTTAAAATGTAGGCGGTTGTAAAGAAAATATGTATATGGGTCACTTGTTTTGGCCGTCGTACAGATATCAATAAAGTAGGTATCTAACATTACGCAAAAATTAAATTACAAAATCTATCGACTTAGGGGCGGCGGAGCATCGGTCGCAACTACAAATCGAGTGCTACAAATGTTGCGCTACAGTGTGTCTGTCGGAACGATACACACAGCTACCGTGAACTGTACAACCACGCACACATTGGCATTGACATGAAATTTGCTTGACGCGATAGCACTACTAGCTATTGAAAATGTATGATCAATTTGGATGTGTTCCGTAATACTTAAAATAATGAATGAAAACTTAATGTTTGTTCGATAATTCGTTACTTGATAATTTAGGATATGTTTCTGCTGAATAACAAGTATTGTTGTTTATAATACAGAAAACAATATAAAAACATCTCATTTACGCTGTAAAAATGTGCGAAATACAAATCGCTACAACTTCAGTTTAGTTGTTCTTCAGGGTAGTTGGTTTTTTGGAAAAAAAAGATGTAGTACTTATACAACGTGTAACGGAATAAACGCAAGAACTCATACACCCCAATTAGAATATTAAATTATAAGACTAAAGTAATATCTGTAATTTAATTTAACTAAACCACACCTAGTATTTTTTATAAAATAGACGTCCTGACTAAACATGAAACGTTCGAGCACACTACTCGATCTCCACGCACACTAATAGCGCGCCGCACGCGTGCGTGTGCCTGCCAGCTGGCTAGGTAGGTAGGTACTACAATGAAGCGTATGCATTAGGTATGTCCGTTAGTTCAATGACCGAACATTACTAGTAAAATTATGATTCCATCTTTCCATCACATTTTCACAGGCTTTGCACTGTAGGCTTTGAATAATTTTGTTTACTTAATTCTAAGATTCTAAGGTTTAGTAAAGAGGAAGCATTTTACAATCAAGCAACTTTTCGGCCGTCTACGATCTATCAGTAAACGTGATAGGGTGGTCTTTTTGGCGGCCGCCCGACTCACTTATTATCTCTGATGCGTACCTACCCAACTGTCGCGATATCATATTCAAAAGATTTGAATCATAATATTTACAGTAATTAAAATTGGGTAAACATGAAGGTACTTACAGAACTGAACTATGTATTTACACTACACTATGTCACTATTTTTTTTCGTCTCCTTTTTAATACACTTTCGAAATGTCCACCGCCTTGCTCGATGCAAATTTAGTTTATTTAGAAAGAAAGAAGAAATTAGTGCCCACATTCGCCCCTCTATCTATGGCCATGTTAGGACGAAAGGTACTGGAGTCCCTCAGACGCTTAGTTGCACTTAACAATGTCCTGGCGCTCACTCTGGTACCATATCTTGCGTTGAACTCTCGACACGGTAACTCGACATTATCATAGCAACGAGCCAGTATCCTCACCATCTCCGTGTACTGAATATTGGTATACCGGAATTCCATCGCGCGTGTCGTGTAAACAAATGACATTCGGGAACACTTGTTGCTCGCTGCCGGCGAATAACTACCCTTCCCTTATGAGCGGGCGCACCGCGGTCGGTGACGGCGCTTGCGGCGGCATATCAAACGTCAAAGGGGTAAGTCGGCAAATGAATGCATCTCCCTCTTTCACATTAATCTTCCATTTGCAAAAAACGAACCACAAAATTCCTAATATTTTGTCATTTCTTAGAATGTGAAAGACCACATTCGGTCGTGCATTTAAAAAAGCTTTATTTTTTTGGTATTAGGTCTAAATTTCGTTAAATTAACATTTTTTTTAACACAACTAGCTCAAACGTATTAAAAAGCAATGTTTATGTGTGTGTAAAGAAAGCTATGACCGAACAACAAATTAGGTTTTGCATTTAAATTAGACATATTGCTTTGCAATAAGGATTAAGCTTCCTTAAATTAACTATTTTATTTACCGCGCAATACGCATAGGATAGCTATGAGCGTATTACAAATTTGGTTATGCAATTGAATAGGCTTTGAGATAAGGCTTACATTTCCTTAAATAAAATATAACAACGAAACGTATCCACCAGTGGGCACATCACGCAGCTACGCCCTGTAGGCGATTTGTTAAGAAGTAGCGGGATATAGGCTTACTCCATCATCTGTCTATACATAGTATAAATTAAAATCGCTTTTCGTGTCGGACTACGACATGACGGAATTTGATGCGGTTTTCAACATCTGGATGTTTCGTGAAGGTGTAAAAACTGTGCGAAGAAGACGCACAATGCAGTTACACAGGCAGACACGAGATGTGACTTAAGTTTATAATTATACCCTGTAATCCGTTCGCACTGACGTGGCTTGCTTGTAGGAATTGAATGTTTTAATTTATCGACTGTCGATGGTATTGTACATTGTCCCTGTTATACCGAAATCCCACGATCCGCGATTTTGCGGACTATAATATGTTAACTAACGAAGGGTGTTGCCGCTAACCCGCAATAGTATAGCGTCAGTACATGCAAAAAAAAAAAATTTATACCATTCCCCCTTTAAAAAGATTATTTTATCACTGAAAACAGTGAATAAAAAACACTTCTAATCACTGTTTTGGTGTTTGAATTAGGAACACCAATATATTCGAACTCCATCTCAATGCTATACAAACTCCGATTTGATTGGTCGTCATTTTCGCCAAGGAGTTTAGCATTAGAATAAAAACTGTTTTGTGTTCCTTGCTGTCATTAGTAACTTGCCGCTATTTTAAATATAACATACAATATTTACGTACGAAACGTACGAACAAAAAGTTTAGTGTTACTTAATAATAAATCGATTGAAAATACATTCAAGTTATGAAGAAGATGTTGACACCTGAGTTTATATAAGAGAGGACAGTCGATATAGTAGAAAACTTGCTACCCAACAAATCACGGTTGGTTTACATCAAAGCCTACGATGAGTTTTGCAAATGGAAAAATGAAAATCAAGCTTCTGGCACATTTTCAGTCTGTGTTCCTAACTTATTTTAATGAGTTGTCGAAGAAAAAGAAGTCATCGACATTATGCAGTATATATTCTATGCTACGGTGTAGGTACTATAAAACCAAGGTATAACATTGACATAACAACATACTCGAAGTTGCAAGTTCTTTTTCTCGTAGTCATGCTATAAAGTATAGTATGCAACTCTTGAATAAAACGGATTTATATCGAGGGCCATGAATCACTCGCGTCGCTCAGGGTTCTAACACTTGAATCACTCGCTATACTCATGGTTCAATCATCATGAATCACTCCCTACGGTCGTGATTCAGTCGTTAGAATCCTTCACTTGCTCGTGATTCACCTATAGCCCTCGCTTTAAATCCGTCCTTTATTCATTAATTGCATAATATACTATTGTATAAAATAAAATCAAAAATAAAATCGATGCCATTAAACAAAAACTGCAAGGGATTGCGGCTGTATGTAAATGTGCCATGCACTTGCAAATAGACAAATTCTTTTACTAAGATTATCGCATTCAGTAAGACCAACGAGGTCAAAAATCAATCGCATTGCTGCATAATACAAACTACACACATCGATATCGTGACGGTCGATAAATTAAAACATTAAATCCCTAAAAAAAGTGACGTCAGTGCGACAAGATAGCGTGTTCAATTTATAATAATTATACCACAATACTACTTTAGTACTATTATTGATTCTGTGACAATACACGACCACAATATTATACGGCACAAATGTTATGTGACCCTGACAAACATAAGGAAATTCCTCAACAGATCGGTACTATGTTTTTAAAAGAGAATATAGTTTGGAAAATATACTTAAATTCAAGGAATGTTTATCTAAAATTTCCATTAATTCGGTTTATGAATCTTTTCAGGAATTGTTGTATTGCTGATTCTAATGTTTATAATTCTGTAAAGCCATATTTGTTACGGTCGCGAATCATATTTTAATCAACATACAACCTGACACTGACCTACACATTGCAAAAAACGTAAGAAAATTTGAATTTTGAATTTTGCGGGCTACCTTAGCGCATTACACTTATGATTTAATAATTTGCATGTAGGTAGATACAAATAAAAAAATGATCAAGTTAGGACATATAGTTGTTAGCGAGAAAAACTAAGCATTAATTATAAAGAAAGAACGAAAAAAAGAAAAATATTTTATTTGGGACACGCACAGTAATAAAAAGTAAGTACCTACATAATTAAAACAAAAAAAAGAACAATTTAAAACTAACAAAATACTACAAAATACTTAAAACGACCTGTGCGAGGCCAAAAATGTACCTATCTCACCGTAAATAGCACCATATTTATAAAAAATAAACACTGCATTCCTGGTATTCTGATAGGGCCCGCTGTAATGCCACGGACAGGCCTACAGACATAATATATACATCCCACTAGGGGGTTACAAAATAAGTAAATAAAACAATAAATAATAATAATAATTATTAAATGTTTTTAAATAATAATAATTTTAAATGTTTTTATATTTTTCTATTCTAATATTTAAAAATGTAATTTTTAGGAGTATAAATGAAATAAAGGATAATAATACTTAATAAAAACAAAATTTAATTATAATGGACAACCTGTATTAAAAGTAGAGGAAACTACTTTTCTAGGAATTGCATTGGACGGCTATTTCTAGAAGCGTTTTCGTTCGTTTTGTTCTCTGTAAACTGCGAAAGACCTCGTCGCAGAGTACGATCTTGACTGAGTATCACGGCTGCGTTACATCGACTCCGCAATATGGCTAATATGGCCTTAGGGTGCGTTTCCACTGAAGCGGAGTCGAGCGGAGCTGAGCCGAGACGTGCAGGAATCTTCCAATCACAAACGAGACGAGAGACGCGATATGGATTTCAACCATTGTGATTGGTCGATTCCTGCAGGTCTCCGCTCAGCTCCGCTCGTCTCCGCTTCAGTGAAAACGCACCCTTATACTATGAACTCAACAGACGCAGATAAAGCCTTTAGGGCACAAAAATGCATTCGAGCCATTTGTGGCAATCTTGTCAAACATTGTTTCTAAAATCAAAAAAATCCTAACATAACCCAGAATTTTTATTTTAAAACTAGCTGTGCCCCGCGGTTCTACCCGCGTAGTTCTCGATCCCGTGGGAATATAGGGATAAAACGTATCCTATGTCCTATTCCAGGTCATGGTCTACCCGTGTGCCCATCCTCTCCTCTCTAGAGTAGGGAACGTCGCGGCGCCAGCGTCGAACGTTAAGACTGCTTGTCAGAATATCGGGCTTCTGACGACCCGTAACGACTGTCAAAGATCCACAAATCACAACCGGGACCAACGGCTTTCCGAGGCACGTAGGAGTCTCGATATGTAAAGATGGTCACCCATCCACGGACCAACCCCGGCAAGCGTAGCTTAACCTTATGGATAGACCCTTGCGGCTGTTATTACTTAGCCACTAGCTGCTCTGTAAGACCAACACTGTACCAAAACTAAACTGTACTGTACTAAAATAAAATAAAATGATTATGATTATATATTGTTTAGATAAGATGTATATATTCCCAACAAGTACTTACAGCTAACTTCCTTTAAACAAGCATCTTGAATGAATCACTCGAAACAACAATGTATCTGCTGTTAGCGACGCAATAAACTCATAATATATAAAATTGACTGCCAGCGATAATGGGCAAGTCCCGCACCGCCATTTTGATGCGATGACGTAATGACATGACTAACACGACGCGACGGACAGCGCGCGCTTCATAACCTATTTTTTTTGCTGTCCAATCTTTCAGTTTAAAAAATATAAATCTTTTTTTTGTTGAAATCGGAATGAACCGGAAAACAAAATCCGCCTTCAAGGCCAAGTCCCAGAAATCGTCATCATCACAATCGATACAAGCACTGAACAAGAAACGGGAACTAGAATACTCTATATATAATTGTAATATGTGAACTAGAAGCTGCCCAGGCGCATGCGCGTATTGAAATGGAACTCATCGATAGAAAGATAGCGGCGAACCTAGTAGAACTCTATAAAAACAGTTCGCGAGTAATATGTTACCTAGGTCAATATGTTCCGTATAAATAATATTTGACTGCTGTGTACTGATTCTTATAAAGTTTAATAGCATGTCGAATACATGTGACTAAATACTCATAATTAACGTAGTGACAAAAAACAATCAGCCAGTGATTTTATTATACCGCCATCGAAACGCGTAAGTGACGCGATATCCATGGCGCTTGCGACGTTCTTCTCGCAGACTTCGCATCAACAGTTCGTCAACAGGCGTGGCGGGGGCCTTGATAATTTCACTTACAGATAATCTAACACGGTAGCACCAGTATGAATTTGCAGTAACCAATAAAGTTTTTTTTTGTAGTAACCTTGAGCTGATGCTGCAGCATCACCTGGAATTTGCAGGATACCCAACTCCCTCAAGAACTTACAGCAGAGGTATCGTGTTTGTACTCATTGGAAAGGTCTCAACAAATAGGTTACAGATAGATGGTGATCAAAGTCTGATGATGGAGTAGGAAAGATAAATGAGAGTGAATTAGTAGGTAACAAGCTTCACTGTGGCAAAAAACGTACAGCTACGCAGATTTCGGCGAGCTGCGTCTTGATGGTAGCGTTTCTACTAGTGATATAATATAAAATTTAAAAAGCTGGAAATAAAAATTAAATTTAAAATTTAAAAAACCCCCGACAAAAACAAAGCGTCCAAAAAGTAAAAAATTAACCCCCGACGGAAAAAGAGGGGTGTTATAAGTTTAACGTGTGTATCTGTGTATCTGTGTGTCTGTCGTGCCATCGTAGCTGCCAAACGGCTGAACCGATTTTGATTTTGTTTGAAAGGTGACTTAATCGAGAGTGTTCTTAGCTATGATTCAAGAAAATCGGTTCAGCCGTTTGAAAATTATCAGCTCTTTTCTAGTTGATGAATGGATGTGATCTTCCACATGTCTAATCGATTGGAAATTTAGAATTCTCTTATTTCAATGATATTTATTTATTTCCAACTTACATCTATCATTACAGGGTAACCTATTGCGATAGTGTACTTGTCTAACTCTTATCCTATAAAATTTTGTAACTTATTACAAATAAAGCATTCTTTGTGAACTCACTCAGAGAACAACAGAATAGGTCCGAGTCATTAGCTATGAGGTTGAGAGTGCGGAGCGCACGCGTCAGTGGCGCCTCACTTAATAGATTGGTCCGAGCGCGCGGTTCCGCCAGCAGCCGTGGCTGTCGGCGTCGCCACACGTACCTGTCCGGAACACACAAACCTATGTGCCCTAAAATGCTCGCATTATGTACTTTCCCTCTAAGTACCTTGAATATGTACGATATGAGTGCGAGATCCCTCCTGACCCTCAGTTCGTTATATCCAACCATACCCAAAATAAATAAAGTTGGGTACATATGCGGATAAAATGGGTATACACCATACAAGCGCAAGTACAAGTACCTCACAAATTTGTTTTGTACTCTCTCCAGCATGAGTCTATATTTAGATTCGTGCGGAGCCCAAATGACTGCGTTACATTCTAATTGACTTCTAACTAAAGCATTATATAAGGCGATAACCGAATATGAAAAGAATATATGTAGTAACCTTGAGCTGATGCTGCAGCATCACCTGGAATTTGCAGGATACCCAACTCCCTCAAGAATTTACAGCAGAGGTATCGTGTTTGTACTCATTGGAAAGGTCTCAACAAATAGGTTACAGATAGATGGTGATCAAAGTCTGATGATGGAGTAGGAAAGATGAATGAGAGTGAATTAGTAGGTAACAAGCTTCACTGTGGCAAAAAACGTACAGCTACGCAGATTTCGGCGAGCTGCGTCTTGATCGTAGCGTTTCTACTAGTGATATAATATAAAATTTAAAAAGCTGGAAATAAAATAAAATTAAAATTTTTAAAAACCCCCGACAAAAACAAAGCGTCTAAAAAGTAAAAAAATAATATCATAAAAGTTGTAGGTAATATTTTGATCCAAGCGTCGTCGTGTCGGGGGACGGCTAATGAAAATAGGAAGTTAACAGCAGCTATCCTTTCTACAACAGCATACATTCATTATGCCTAGTGTGTGTTGGCGTTTGCATTAGCCGTCCCCCGACACGACGACGCTTGGATCAAAATATTACCTACAACTTTTATGATATTATTTTTTTACTTTTTAGACGCTTTGTTTTTGTCGGGGGTTTTTAAAATTTTTATTAATTTTTATTTTTTGCCACCGACTTCCGAAATTAAAGTTATTTTTCACTTTTTTAGTGTTTTTTTTGAAATCCGTTGTTTTTTTTTGTAAAAAGTTTTTAGTTTTCACTTTTTAGTGGTGGTACACACGGCTACACATCAAGCTATACAAATCCAGTTTATGCTGATCTCGCATTGTATAGGATTTGCGTACAATGCGAGGTTAGCTTATACTGGAAATGTATAGCTTGATGTGTAGCCGTGTGTACCTACCCCACACAAGTTATTACCTGCTATGTAAATAACAGTGAAGGAGTCTAATAATTATATCGTCTACATAGACTGTGGGAAAAATACGTAATATTGAAGCTAGCTCAAAAACTACGCAAGCAAACTTAATAAAATTTATATGGGACCATCTCGGGAGTATACCCTTTCGAACTAAAAATACTAAATAATTTTTAAAATCGGTTCACAAACGGCGGAGTAATCGGTGAACAAACATAAAAAAAAAAACAATCATCCAAACGTAGTACCTCCTCCTTTTTTGAAGTCGGTAAAAAAACAATCGTTTCGGAACGTTTTCTGTTGTTTGTTTGTTTCACCAAGATAACGCCCCCGCGTACAAATCCAGAGTTGCGATGGCTGCCATTCAAGAAGCTGGCTTCGAATTGATGGCACATCCTCCATAATTACCGGACCTTGCTCCAGTGAGGTTTACCGATTTTCGCGGTTAAAGGAACATCTCAGGGGCCAGAAATTTGAAGATGATGACGCAGTAGTCGCCGCCGTACACGATTTTTTAAGGGATCAGAAAGATGATTTTTTTAGAAAGGGAATTTTAATTTTAGAAAAATGTTATACAAAGCGTACAACCCAGAAAGGGGTCTACGTCGAAAAATAAAAAAATCTCACTATTTATTGAACACCCCTCGTATGTTAACACACAGATGAAGGCGATTACGGACGCTATTACTCTCCGAAGACCTAAACATGTTACAAAATATGCTAGTTACACTCAATCAAGAAAATAAAAAGTGGGGCTTGAAGTGAATCAGAGTGAAGCTGGTAACCCAACAAACATTTACGACGTTGAGTAGACGTTTTGGTGGCAACTTAATGTTATTCAGTATAATCGTATAAATGTCATAAGGACGTTTACTCTACGGCATTAGGGCCCATTTTATTCAACTTAAGTTGCTAAGAGTTTCGTGTAACAGTCATATAAATACCTACTTAGTCGCATAGTAGTCATATACACGTCGGCGATTTGACTAAATATCATGTAATGATAGCTGTCGCGGCGTGTATTCGACTTTGGGTCGACTTATGGTACACAATACGACTTTTATATAATGTAATCGTTGTGTTATTGTCATTTAAAGATGATGCTCATATTGAACGAAATTATATTGTAACAGATTATATCACGTTAATTTAATATGGCGGTGTTTTTGACAGCTGAGTTAATATTGCATTTTTTCTTTATTATTTGAGGTGATAAAACCATTTCATCAGTCGTAAACCATTGTGCAATCAAGTTTACTGATTAATGTGAGGTAGGTTTGGAACAATTTTTTTATGCGCTTTTAAAACTCTAACGTTTTCACATATTTTATTAATAATTTTATTAAGTGACGGCGTTATATGACAACTACATAACTTCCCGACCTATAAACTGCGTGTCCATTGTAAATGTTTACGCCATTACAGTTGATTTAGGGATCAGTGATAAAATTAAAAACGCTTAGCTAACTTAGTTCAAAGAATTTATATTAAAAAAATAGAATATTTGTTTGCGTGACTTTCCTTGCTGGAACGCGTAATTCTTTTAGGGCCCGCTGCTCGCCCGACATCGCGCCCCGGAGGCCCGCCGCGTGTCAGCGGCTCCGGGTAAAACCTCAATATCTTGAGTTATACTTATCGTAGCTCGATAACGTAAAGTAATTTGGATTCTTGAATAAACAGACCACATACTTATCTATATACGGTGAACGGATGAATACAATAGGATTTACAATATTATCGTAAAGTGCGTGGTAGTTTATTTGTTCTTATGTTTTGACGATTTCTGTTAAAAATACTGTTTCTATTGTTATAAAATCACTTACAAATTGATTCAATTACACTAATTAATATTTTATAGTAGCTTCCCACGCTGTAAACATCATAAAACAAACACTATTCACATAATCACCACCACACTCAGTACTTTCACGGCATTTTTTTGATACGCTAATTTTGCACACTCAACTTATGTATTTTGGTAATATTATTATCACACACGATGTATAAACTATTATTAATTTGATTTAATATCACTTCACGACGATTACGGCAGTAAAAACACGAAATAATTATTAAAATATGCACGGAGACCGTCCGCGCACACCCGCGCAGGCGCTCTGATAGATGACACTGTCAAACGTTCCATGCACAGATTAAGCATTTAGTAGATTAATTTGACGTGAATACCATCCAACTCTAGAGTGCTACTGCCCATAGACACTATTAACCCGTATTTCAGTAGAAATAGAGACCTAAGTTGCGTGGCATCGACTGATGCATTTTATTCATCAGTGGGGCTTGAAGGATATTTCCGATTGATGCATCGCGTGCATCATTAGGACTCAAGCGGTTAAGTCTAAATAATATATTTGTTTTAGGTAAACCCCACAGTGATCTCTAATTATGCGGATGTTGATAAGTTTTTATCAAAGATGGACCTCATTGAAATGATATGCGCACATTTGAAATGGAAAACTTGAAATGTTAATTACGTTCCTGGGATAATTAAAAAAATGAAACAATTTTTTCTTTCAACTACATAGTAATGTTATCTGTGTAGTATTATAATATCTGTGGTAATGTTATCATTAATCACTGACAAACCTGACTTGACCTGACTGGTTGACCTGACTTGACCTGACTTGACCTGACTTGACCTGACTTGACGTGACTTGACCTGACTTGACCTGACTTGACCTGACTTGACCTGACTTGACCTGACTTGACCTCCTTTTTTTATTACCTCCTTCATATAGATTTATTTGGCTTTAATGCAACTTGTGGAATATTAAAATCAATAGCCCACTTTTTTAATCGTCTCTGAAGTCATCATTGTTGGTTGAAGTGTCTTCTTTATCAACATTATCTTCATTTTCGGATGACTTCAACTTCGAAAAATCAACAAGAGTCCTGAACTTTGGAAAATGAACTGCGGGGCACACTTGTAGTATTTTGGTTAAATTTGCATTTAAATGTGATACGGAACCTTTCTTATTTTGCTCACTTTCAGCTTGAGCTCTATTACTTTGTATTAAAGTACGCAAAAATTGTATACAAGGTAATTATAAACCTTTAATATGAGTATTAATTAAGTAGCGGTCGTATTATCATGTTTGTGATACTTTAGGATGTATACAGGTCGCACTCGTAATACTTATTCGACTTATATATAATGGCAACAAATACTACGTGTATACAATTATTATCCGTTTAGCAGATGTTTAAAAGGTAATTATATGACAAAATGTACAGTTTTATGACGTTTATACTACGAAAACGTTTAGAGGACGAAAAGTTGTATAAGTAAGTTTTATAAATGTCGAAATAACGTCATATGACATTATTATACGACAAAAAATGTTTATGACTATTCGGACATATAATACACCAGTACATGACGAAGAGTTAAAATAATGACTATAAAATAACTTTAAAAAGACTTAAGGTCATATAAAAGTTTGATTATATGACAAAAATGTTTGTTGGGAACCTATCAACAAGAAGACGTGGTAGACCCAACGGGAGATAGAGTGGCGACATACAAGGCTTAGTAGGAAAAACATGGAGCAGACTAGCTAGAGATAGAACGAGATTGTCACAGATGGAGGAGGAGGCTTTTACCGCCCTAAGCGTCTTAAAAAAAAATATGCGTCTATACGCGTATTTTGATTTTTACTGGCGGAGTGGCGGATAGTGACGTTAAATGTCACAAAGCCCGTTTTGATAACTGTATGAACGTATACGTAAGAGATCGAAAAATCAAATATATAATCCTCAAATTCATAATCCTCATTAATTACTATGTTATCCATACACTATAACAATGAGTATCATTCGAAAGCACCAAATTTCATTTTATATTGGAAAAATGCACTCAAAAATACGAATTAATCGTTGATTAATATTCTGACAGGACATTATTACAATGTCAAATCTTTGGGTTCGTTGCTATGGCAAAGCTAGTGCCATAGAAACAAACAACGCGGGAGCGCCGACACTCAGGACGCCCACTAGACGCATCAACTTTCCCGCGTGCACTAAGGACAGGTATCAGTTTGATAAATCCGCTCCGCAATCCGCCTGCGCGGTGTGCTGTCGCTCAGGACTCAGCCTAACAACTGACAATGTAAATATTTATTTAATTTAATAACATAATTCTTGATTAGCATTGCCATTCGACATGGCAATGCTAATCAAGTTGCTCTAAATAATGTTTTACATTCTCAAAATAACTGAGGAGTGCCTTCGGTAGCAACGCCAGGGGGTGACGTGTCCTGCAGGAAAGTCCGAAACTGTGGGAAAGTCCGAAACACATACCGGGGCCCGTGGCAACAGGCAACACCACGCACCGTGCAGCTACCTCAGACACCATCTCTGTTAACCGGTAGACCTGAAGCTGCCGAGAATTTCCTCTTTGTCTACTGCACAAGTACACACTGGCTTTTTCAAAGTTCACAAGTTTAAGCAAATGTAACCGTGTTGAATGACTATGTTGAACTGATATAACTTTCATAAACACTGAAATATGTATATGCACATTATGATGATATGACTTATCGTTCTTAGCGATAAGAACTCGCGACCTGAGTGTCGTTGATGATAAGGATAACACACTAATAATAAGAGAAAGGATTTGTATGTTTGTATTTTTGTTTGTTATGAATAAACTCAAAAACTACAGTACCGATTTTAAACATTCTTTCACCAGTAGGATTGCTATATTATAATCACTGAGTAACATAATTTATAAAGGAGAAGCATTATTAAAAAAAAAATTGAACATGTTTTTCAACTATCATGTTAAGTTTGTTCTTGAGATAAAATCATCCCAACTACCTACAAAACCCTTCATTGGCTGGTTTTTTTTCTTTTGAACTATTTATCAAATTTATTATCAACAATCGATCAAAATAGCATAGTAGTTATAGATGTCTGTAATCCTATCTAATCTGTGAACTTTTTTTGTATTAATCTAAAGTCGAATTATTAATTCACTGGAGTCAAATGACGGGTGCTAGCTGTCACCTAGTAACATAATAAGGTCCTATTTCTATTGTAATATTAGTATCACAAACGTTGAATTAACGAACAAGTTAGTTTAATCTAAGTAAGTTATGTTTAATATTAAGTGTACAATCTAGAACACAATATTCCCATAAAATATTTTAAAAGTGACAGCTAGCACCTGTCATTTTACTCCAGTGAATTAATAATGCGACTGTAAGTATGTAACACAGATACTGAACCACTTACATACCCTATACGTTCCGAATTCCGATGTTCGTTCTAAAACGGGATTATCTTACCTAAAAGTATATTTAAACAAGGGAAGTCCCCAAAATAATTCCGAGGAATTACCTCTTTTCGACAAGCGACGCGACGGAACGGGACTTTACCGACTACAAAGTATAGTATTAGATTATCCCTAAAATAGTTACGGGGAATTACTTCTATATGACAAATAGATCTAATAATCTTATTTACTATCTATCTTATCTACTATCTAACCTTATATGTTTCTTTTCGAGCTATTTCAAATCCTAAACGTTTAACGTTTCATTTATTTCCATTCATTCACTATTACAATGTGATTTAAAACCACGTTTTTTTTTCTTCATGTTTAAAACATTGTTTTTTAACTTGTTTTAAACTGTGATCTTAATAAACACTTAATAAAAACATTGTTTTATTTCAAACTGTTTCAAACATTGTTCAAAATACTTACGTGTTTTAAAACAACTGGTTTGTTTTATGCCAACCCTGATAGTAAGAGTATATTTTTTTGTAACGTGCATTATGATGTAGAATAATCTTGTTCCTTTTTTTTTATATAATGCTAAGGTTAACTAGCCAAAAAAATGCCTCAGGAATTAAGTCTGCCTTCGTACAATGTTTTTTTAGTAACAGTAAAGTTAAATAGCATAACAGAGGTGTCTCATAGTAAACGCACATTTCGCCAGTTATGTTTAAGTCCCATTTAATACGAGCCTATCAACCGGGCACAAATCCAAGCTCCGGGCTGCTACCGAGAAAATTAAAATATACTCGTAAAGTTTTAATTAATAAGTAAATCCTTTCTTTCAGCCTAAGTCTTAGTTTAGACCCGTTAGCCTCTCCAAACTCGACCCTGAACACTGAGGAGACGTTCCACACAGCCACATCGTCGCCCAAGCGGTTCCCAGAGTGGGCGGCCACGGCGGAAGACACGCCCACGTCGCCCGAGTCCGGACCCGCCGCGCCCGCGCCGCAGTTCCGGCTCGGGCCCGTGCCTGGTGCTGATGATAGTGATGACATGTCCAGCACTGAGGATTATCATAAGGTATGAACAGTAGAATCCGACCGAATTTTATTTTCGTTTTACGGCCGAAATCTCCATTCGGTCGGTTCTAACCTAAAAAAATAATTGCTAGCAAATCAATACTTCTCATTCCTGAAAATGCTAAAAAAGCTTTTTTTTTCCATATAATATTATTGATCAGATTGTTGGATTATAAATAACTATGTCTTTGAGAAAACCGCAAGTACCTATCAGTTTCGTGTGATTTAAGTTTAAAAGATTAAATATAAAAAAAAAAATCAATCAATAATAATATAATTCAATTCTAATATAAAAGATTGTCAGTGCATATATTTTACTTTTATCAAAGCAAAACCCATCGAAAATTAAAAAAGCTCCCTACCTATTATTTTTCGTGTTCGGTTTTCGACCGAAAAATATTTAACTTTGTACTGCAGTCACCGGCTATGGAAATCTGCAATACTATAACATCGTCTGTGTGTTCCCATGCCAGAGACAAACCTGAGATGTTTAATGTGCCTTTTTAGGCTAAGACCTCACGGAGCAGTTTTTACCCGCGCCCGCCGCGTTTGCGAGCCCGCAGCTTCTGAAGGATATAGATTTATATGCAAAAAGTAAGAGCACATTTCTCGACGCGTTTTAAGCCCGCGGCGCGCGCCGGCTACTGCGGTCGCCCGCCAAGCGACCGCAGTAGCCGGCGGGGCGGGGGGTACAGAAATCCGCCGCCATGTTGCACAACCGCCTGTCTTGTGATCATGGCCCGCCAAGTTTGCAGGTGATGATCGCAACCGCGGCGGGCGCGGGTGAAAACCGCTCCGTGAGGTCTTAATCTTAGGATTCCGTACAAATATCTCGGTCCATGCCGAGATATGTAAACAAATAATAATAAAAACCTATTTAAACCAAAGTAATGATTTATTTGCAGCCAAGGATAGTGGAGGGCCAGTCATCGAGCTCGGTGGAACGTTCGCCAGAGGAGCGTCATCAGAGAGCCAAGTACAAGAGACGGGTACCAGGTGAATACATCACAACAAGAACATTTCACAAACACAATATACTTATCGGTTTTTTCTTTTCGTATCAAAAGACTAAATTTCGCAGCCAGAATGCAGAAACGGAACCCTAACCCGGACGACGACGAGAAATTATAAGGTCGCGTCCCAACCAAAATCGGTTGGGACGCGACCTTATAATTTCTTCCTGTCTGTTTGTCCGTCCAAAGCCATATCGATGAAAATTTGAAAGAATGTGTATTCTGTGCACCGGTAAACAATGGTGCGAAATCAAAAAACTACCAGATTTCAACACTCGCGGTGTTCTGTAAATTTTTTGGGAACATGGCTATATAATCTTTACAGTGTAAATTTAGTTTTTTTTTAATAAATGGTTGGATTATTGTCTGAACAGCCGTAGAGAGAAAAAACCTATATAAAGGTATATTTTTTATTAAAAATGGAATAGACGTGTGAAACTATGAACTGAATGCGCAGGCGCAGGCGCGGCGGCGCGGCGCCAGGTCACGGAGGTGGAGGCCCTGCGCGCCATGCAGCGACTGTGCTCGCGCATCGCCGGGCAGAAGATGCTCGTCATCTCGTCGCTCGAGAACGACTGCTCCAAGGAGGAGCTTAACAGGCAGATCGCGGTGAGTGTTCGAGGCCGAAAAAAAAAAATCAGCTGTTCCCTATATTTTGACGACCTATGCGAACATAAATGTAGGGAACAGCGGTTTCGCGATTTCAGGTTTGGTCTCCTAGTGAAAGTTGTTCACAATGACCCTTTAAAAGGGTGACCATCGCCCATGAATAAAATTTCTCCCTGTATACATACAGTACCTAATTTTGCACTTGCACAAATTATAGCCAAAGCAATACAACATTTATTGCGGATTACACATAAAAAAGATACAATCCATATAGTATTAGTAACAAAGACTTGGAAACTATGTTAGTAAAACTTACAAACTAACCTAACCGACAACTAATAACAACGTGGCTCAACACATGTTGGCACGTGCCTCCGCATCCAGTGCCTAATAAAGGGGCTGTCCACCCTGTCGCCCAATGTTTTTAGGATATTGTTGGAGCTTCCGCGCATCCTACCCATTATTGACGCCGCCCGCTTTCTCATTATGGCATGAAAATCGTCAACACGGGCATGGGGACTCAACTCGAACAAATTATAATTAGTCTTGAAAAATCATAGATGGCAGCATAAGTAACAATTTATGAAATTAACAATCACTAAAAAGAATTATACGGCAACTTTTGGCTGAGGTAAAATGAGTAAAAATCAAAACATCTTTGTTTAACGCTGATTTATGTATTTACACTCATAAATCTCGCATTTTCAACAAAAAACTTAAATTAAGCCGTTTACTTCAATTCGAACCCTTAGAATGATAAAGAAGCCATCTGTAAATCATTTTGTCGAGAGCTCTTTGCGATAGATGGCGTTTTACTCAAGTGATGACAGGGTAAACTTAACACTTTAAACTTGCGTTTAAGTCGTTTCATTAATAAGGAAAATCAAACAACTTTTTGTTTTTATACTTATACTTTACGTAGAAATATAAAAATTGAACACCTAGGAAGAAAAAACGTAAAAAAGGGAGAAAAACATCTAGGAGTCTTGCGTAGTATCTAGGCAAGACTCCTAGATAGCGTTGTAAAACTACAGTCTCTGGCAATTAGTGAGTCGCTGATGCTGCCATCTGTTAAAAAAATGGAGGATGAAAAATAGCCAGCTCAATTGCCAGACTTAGGGTGGTGTCATTTCTTTGTATGGGATTGGGTATTTGTACGTAGTATTATAATATCTGTGACACGGGCTTCCGCAAACATCTGCGAAGCGCGGAAGCCCTATCGACGTCCTAACCCCATTATTATACTAAACACGGAGGACGTTGTAGGCCCTCTGCGTATACTTCACCCACAAGCTGCTATAGCTAAATTAAATCAGATTAAGTTAAGCGTTGCGTTTCCATAAAAAAATTCTTTACTCACTCTCAAACATTTTATTTATTTATTTGGTTCACCAACAATTGTTTACACTAACAACTTGACAAAAAAATCTTTAAAAACTTTGCACAGTGTAACAATTACTTAAAGGTAAACACTACATTTACTAAATTAAACTAAATGTTAATTGTAAGCGTAAGCACATGTACAGTTTACAGCCAACATTAAACAAAAGAACAAAAATGTATGCGTATTATATAACATAAAATGATGCATAAAATCAAAATCAAAAGTCATTTATTCAAACTAGGCTGAGAATCAGCACTTTTCGAACGTCAAAATCACATAAGAGAGTCCCCCAAAAACGCCCACCCTTCACCACTTCCTAGTGCTTTAGCTGGGGAGAAGAAGTGGCGCAACAAACTCCCCAGCAGCACAGCAGTCTGTTCAGTTAGAATAAATTGATTCTATACAAAAGTATGCAAAATCATTTACATTATGCAACACAAAACATAAATCTATTATTAGCCATATGTCAGCTAGCACACGCTAATATACTAACCAAAAAAAAAACGAGAACTATATGTACTCAAGCAGAAATAAAAAGTAAATGTAAACATAAATTAACTAAATAAAAGCCTCCAGGCACAAAGGGCGTGCCCGCCTACATATAGCTATTTTTAGATGTAACTGGAAGTTATAAATGATAAACTAGGACCATTGAAGTAAAATAAATAATATTTATCAATTTTCGAGGTCGCTAGCTAACCACATATTGCAATACAACTCATATAGTAAACATTGTAATGAGTAGATTATGTCAATAATAAATTAAATTAGAAAATAAATACCTCACAACATAACCACAGGTGTTACAAGAACTCCAAAAGAAATACGTGCGCCTAGAGATGGCGCTGCAGTACTCGTTCTTCGACAACCAATCGCGGAGGCCCATGATGGTGACGCCCATACAAGAGACGCCGTCGCTCACGCTGTCCGAGAGCGACATGCAGGTCGCCACCGACGACGAGCCCGCGGAGAACGGACACGTTGAGGACCCGCTGCTGCACAGGTATGCACTACGCTCAAGTCTTTAATGCCCGAAAGTCACACAATACGTATCGTGTTACCCAGTAACTGGGTTGTGGAGGTCTGATAGGCTCTATGTAAACTACTGGTATTCAGCAGCATACGGTGAGACTGGAAGGACTGAAACATATTCGTAGTTCTGCTTGTAATTCGTCCAAACACAATTACGGACGAATTTTTGCCAGACAAGTTTTTGCGCGCCAGGTAGACAGAAGCGTTCGCGCGCGGCAGCCGCGCACGATGTTTGGACACACCTTTACGCTCGGACGGACGCTATTTTTTTCGACGAGTTCACAGCTTTGATTGTCTATCTATACATATTTATATCTTTGATACAATGGTATATTTTTAGGGTTCCTTACCCAAAGGGTAAAACGGGACCCGGTACTAAGACTCCGCTGTCCGTCCGTCCGTCTGTCACCAGGCTATATCTCATGAACCGTGATAGTTAGACAGTTGACATTTTCACAGATGATGTATTTCTGTTGCCGCTATAACAATAAACACAAAAAAACATGAAGGGGCTCCCATACAACAAACGTGTTATTTTTGCCGTATAGATAATGGTACGGTACAATTCGTGCGCGAGTCCGACTCGCACTTGGCCGGTTTTTTTAATGTTATTCTTACTCATGATTACTGTTAGTATTTTGATTTTTGTAAATATTTTTTGTCCTTTTCAATCTTATTGTAAGTACCTAGATTATCAGTCAGCGATGTGGATGCGCACTGTTGTTGTATGTCATTGTGTAGCCTCTTTCTCTCCTTGTATGCCATTTTTAACCATATTCCTAATTCTGTAAAAGAGGAACCAGTAACAACTTTCAAGAAGAAGCTAACTTTATTGTTATTAAATAAATGTTATTATTCCGTATCGGATTTTCTAGCTGATAAATTTTAGTTGTGTATCAATGTTTGTACGTTCGATGATGAACTGCACCAATGTTTGCATGCCAAAATGGTAGAATGTACAAGGTTTCTTAATATATTGTAACCGCCTTATTGTAAATACCTACATTCTGAGCAAATAAATATTCTATTCTATTCTATTCTATGTCATTGTGTAGCCTCTGTTTGAGATTCAATAAATAAATAAAAGTTCTTAATTTGAAGGTTGAAAGAACAAGAGTTGGAAGGTTCTGATAACGTGTCAACGTCGAATGACGAACTGCCGACGGAAACACACGAGCCGCCCTGGGAGGACCCGCTGCGGTGCCGCGTGAGACCCGAGCGTATCGAGCGCAGCGAACGCAGTGACCGCGACCGTGACCGTGACCGCAGTGACCGCGACCAGCCCGCCATGGACATGCCGATACCTGTCAGTATTACGGTATTTTTCTAACTCAAATCATTTATTTCAAGTAGGCCATTAAAAGGCAGTCAAAATTTACAAGTAAATATAATTGATTCTAGACTCAAAAGGTTTTTTTTTATCGAGACTAATGCGTAACAAAACTTTGAAATTGTACTCTCAGAAAATGTTTTACAATATTCTGTATTCCAAGTGGTTGTAATCTGAATGGTTATAAAATGTGTAAAAGAATTAGCTCTAGTTTTGAAAGTACATAATTATGTGAAAATCATTTCGGGTTTTCTTTTTACAGGATCCCACGATATGTTCCGGACTGATGCATCCAATAGACTTCAGTAAGTAACTCTCATCTATATTTATAAAAATGAATCCCTATTTCCCTTGGTCACGCTATCACGCGTGAACGGCTGGACGGATTTGAATGAAATTTGGCACATAGGTAGACCATGAACTGGAGACGGACATAGGATACCTCTTATCCCGATATTCCCACGGGATCGAGACTTATGCGAGTGAAACCGCGGGGCGCAGCTAGTATTAAATAAATATGCGTCACTTTTGTCTATTTTACGGTACCGTAGCTAAATGGCAACAAAAACCCTTACAATTTTGTCTGTCAGTCTGTCCGTCCGGATATTACTGTGACGAAATAGGAACTTTGACCTTCAATATCTCCGCAACAAGAAGGTACAAAAAAATACAACTCAAGGACTGGGACTACAAGTGACTCGGCTTCGTTGCCCGTTATTGTTGCTCGGATTTCCGCTCGCTGCCTTAGCGCAGCCCGTGACCCGTGCTCGTCCCACAGACGAGGTCGTGAGCATCCCGGGCTGGGTGACGCGCGGCGCGGGCGCGAGCACGCACCACGAGTACGAGGTGCGCATCGTGCTCGGCGACTGTCGCTGGCTGCTGCTGCGCCGCTACCGACGCTTCCGCGACCTCTACCTCACCATGCGCCGCCTGTACGGACCCAAGGTGAGGCACACGGACGACAAGAAGGAAGTATGTGGAACTCGACAACTCGAGACTAGGAGTGGTTTCAGAATGGCGTTTTTCAGCACTTCGAAACTCCGTTTGCGCACGCGTATGTACAGTCAAATCCATAACAATGTTCGTCACCTTGAGGCTTCCTGTACAGTCACGGACTTTAATTGATGAGCCACCTGGCACTGTTCGTATTTTAGCCGTGTAATGCAAATCGGGTTTATTCGGTTCCCGACACGCAAAGTCATATGTCTTCGTATTAGAAGAAATTATATTTCATATCTTTACCGGTTGGCTAACCTGAGAGCTAGAACTACAAATTTGACAAATCAACCAATTCTAGCAACAGTAACCTAGCAACTATAAACAATCGTTGCTAGGTTACTGTTGCGATAGTAACGCTAGCGTACGGAGAAATAATAGTAATTTCGACAAGTTCGAAAGTAACGTTTCTGACATCGATATTTCAACTGCCACTGTCTTCAGTTAATTTAACAGACTTATCGAGTTAATGAGCTATGATTAAAAAAAGGTCGGTATCAAATAGATTCGATAAACTTAATGCAACATTGTATTTATTTTTATCATTGAGAACTTATTAGTCAACCTCTATGGATAAGACTATTTCCGATTAAAAGTAATTTATTTGTCATCTTGTTTACGAGCGTGCGATTTGAGTTCGTGTTTTACCGTGTAATCTCGTGAATGTATTAAACTGCAAAATTGAAAAGTTTGAAGGTGGCTCATCAATTAAAGTCCGTGACTGTATAGTCAAATTCAGAATATGTTCATCACCTTGAAGCTTCCTGTACATGACGCCGGAGCCGCACCGCCGCCACGTAGATGTTATAAGATAATTTGTTTCTTTATTCATCTTGCGGTCCCGCGCCCGCGCCGTTGCAGCGCATGGGTGATATTCATTCGTATACATACACAAACGTGCGGTTCGGTGCCGGTGCGGCTTCGGCGTCACGTCATGTACAGGAAGTTTAAGGGCTATGTTGTCTGTACATTGCATGATAGAATCCGCTTTACAGATATAGCATTATATTATTGCGTCGTAATGTCTATATCGCAGACTTACATGCAGTCATCTTCTTTACATGTTAGAACGAATTAAAAATGTGACACTTTGATAGTAAAAAAAAAATACATCTTTCATAAAATCCAGGCCTTAGGTTTTTTGTTGAGGTTTACTCGACGTCGGTTAAAGGTGGATGCTACTTTAATCTTTATTTCATTTTCAATACATATAAATTATATTTTTAAATATAAGTATAAAAAATATATAATAATCTAGTAGTAGTATGTATATACCGGATGATTTTTTTTACCGTCTCGACAAACATAGGGTGTAGTAGGTGAACGGAGTAGAAGCCAATGGCATAGTTAATTAATTATTTTTTATTTTTTTATACCCTTTAAACAAATTGATCTATCCAAAAATACTACCCATTTGAAGTAAACTTTTAATACAAAAACAATAAAAACAGAAATTTAAAAAAAATTGAATAAATCGATGAAAAAATATCGAAATTCAAATCATACGCACCCTACTAAATGCACGGAATTTATCAATGAATTAGATACGTTCCTTTGCGGCCGATAGGTACTCGCCGCACTTGCCGTCGGCTTCTTTGATATCACCAGGCGCTTGAGCCGCCGCCGCGCCGGAGCTGCTCGCTCGCGCATCCCCCCGCCCGCCCGCGTCCCGAGCTTCAGTCACCGATTAGTCACGGCGGTGTGACGTCGCGCTGTTTGTTTCCGCGTATGCATCGTGCACCCGGTCATATTTGTCGTATCTAAACATGTACGAATATTCTAACGTAGAGTATCTTGTTTGGTGAAAACAGCCAGTGCAAGGCGAATGTACGCAGAAGAAGAAAATCTTCAGTCGCTGCGAAGGAACGGTATCCCTTCTCCTCAAATTCCCCCCCGGACCCCGCATGGAGTATGTCACTGGGTGCAGAACCGTTCTGTCATTGACACCATGTTGCAAGACGTTCCTGATCCCTATCTGCAAGACATGTACTTCCAGCATGACGGATGTCCAGCTCACTACAAACGATCTGTGCGCGCGCGATGGTCAATTTGGTGATAAGTGGATAGGTCGCGGTGCACCTGTGAACTGGCGGCCGAGGTCACCAGACCTACACAACACCCCTTGACTTTTATTTGTGGGCCGACCTAAAACGTTTAGTCTGACGTTTAGTGTATACCGAAGAAGCTCAAAGCGTTAGTGATTTAAAACAGCGAATAATTTAAAACGCTTTTAATGTTTTGAAAAGTGATAGAGACACGCCTCGAAGTTTACCAAACAATATGCAAAGACGTGCTAGTTTATGTTTAGAACAAAACATTTGGAACAATAATTACCTACTGCGATATCGCTAAAAAGGTAGGTACAGACCTAAGTGCATTTTTTGTAAAATGCGCGCAATGCGCGTGCGCGTCGGTCGTTCATGTCGCCCGCGCGCGAGTACCGCTCAGCTGCTCGGCTCTCGTACGTGAACCCCGGTAAGTGAACTCTCACGCACACATCAAGTTTCTATGTACGTGTGTGTGCGTAGGCGCGCCGACGTTACTTAGCAACGGGTCGACCATACAACCTTCTGTCAATGTTCTCGCTCCCGCATGTATGCACGTCCTTTTCATTTTGAATGAAGTACAGTCGAGTATTCTTGCTTATTCAAGTATTTATTGTTTCGAATTATTTAAAAAAGATTACTTAGTTAGATTGTTTTAAAAGTTCGTTCCGAGTCTTTGTTACTGTTTTCGTTTTATTTGTAAGGATAGGTTTTCTTATTATTTTATCTTTTTAATTGGTATATTGGTGTGGTTTTTATTTGTACTTAAGTATTTGTTGTGTTTTATTATTTTAGATAGGTTAAGTTTTCTTACTTGTGTTAAGTTATTACCTATTTACTACTTATTCTTTTGGTGTGAGGCTTATTTAGTCAATTGGGTATTTGTATTGTATGTTTGAGAATTTTTGGGTATTGTGTTCATTTTATTTGTAGATCAGGTTTGTCTTAGTTTATTAGTAAGTGGAGTATAAATGTTATTTCGTTGATTTTGGAAACGTTTTCAGCACGACTGTACCATGCGAGGGGCGGCCGCTTACTAGGTTTCTACGCAAAAGAAATGTGCGTGCGTTTCGCTCGCACACACGTACAACTTTCATTCATGCGCGATCGCAGCCTACGCCGTTTACTATCTCCTATTTTGGCTATTATTAGTTTTTACGCACGGGCCGTAGGATGGATAGTTTTCATGATTTTTGAAGGAAATTCCGAACCTATACAATCTCAATGGTACTAAGCAAATATTCTTGGGTATGGATTCTGTTTCACTTACACAACACACCTGATTATGCTCGAGACGGTAAAAAATGTCATCCGGTATAGTACTATGATCTTTGTTATCAAATAATTGAATGTAGTTTGCAGTAAAATCACTCATTGACCAGCGGATTATAATGAAATTCAGTACAATATTATCGGCCGGCTAGACCTGATTCGAATGACTCGCTGTAACAGGCTGTGTGAAATGTATGGTCGTGCGCAGGTGTCGAGCATCCCGTTCCCGGCGCGCACGCTGTGGGCGGGCGAGGCCGTGGCGCGCGCGCGGCGTGCGCAGCTGGAGGCCTTCGTGCGGCGCCTGCTGCGCGCGGCCGCGGCCGACGCGCGCTGCCCCTTCCGCCAGCCCGACCGCCCGCTCACACGGGACGCGCTCGTCAGCTTCTCGCCCTTCTTCAGGAAGGTAAGCAGGCAAAAAAACAACATTTTACTTCTGACATCTTTGATTTTAGATTTGGACCACATTTTCAACATCAGCACCCCAAGAAATATACAACTTGGAAGTTTACATCATAGTTGGAGAGCCGACCAGTCGTCGTCATTCTTGTTCTTGCTTTTATCCCAATTTGTTTAGGGTCAGCGCAACATGTCTTTTATCCCAATTTGTTTAGGGTCAGCGCAACATGTCTTTTATCCCAATTTGTTTAGGGTCAGCGCAACATGTCTTTTATCCCAATTTGTTTAGGGTCAGCGCAACATGTCTTTTTCTTCCATATTTTCTGTATTTATCGTCATATCGGTCACCCCCCATTCTAACCAAACAAGATTTTTTTTCACCAGTGCGCAAATTAACAAAATATAATTAAACAAGTTTTAATAAACACCATTTTTTATTTTGGTAGGTCTTAGTTATCCTAACTATAACATTATAAAAGCGGTTAGTTTGTTTGTTTCGCTTTCACGCTGAAATGGCTGAACGGATTTAGATAAAATTTAGTACATGGGTAGACCATGACCTGGAGAAGGCCAAAAACTACTTTTCATCCTGATCCGCAGACGAAGTCGCGGGCAACAGCCAGTACAAAATCGTTTACGAAAGATGGTTACTTCGAAACTAAATTTATGGTCATTCGCCGACGCGCGGTGCGTTTTCACGTGCGTACCTATCAGCTGTCCACTCGCTCGATGCGCAGACGCAACGTCGACGAGATATCTACGTACCCACAACCCGTGCGAATTAACTAGACACCTCGTTAGAATGCGGCTCCGTTATGCACTGAACTGTACTGTACGAGTGACGTCACAACGCCAGGTGCCTAGTTAAGTTGCACGGGTTATTGACCGCTAATTTTATCAGGTTTGAACTAGACTTTTAAGTTTGGGCCGTGACTTGAAGTTATTTGTGAAAGAGTAATTCCAATTTTTCCTTCATACTTGTCCTTGATTGGCTGCTAAAATGCTTCTTTAAGCACCCCGGTCGACACACGTCGCGTGCGCCGGCCGATTGCATTGATATTGTTACGAATAGATTGTGTCCATATTTTGCTGTTTTCAAGTCGGCGGAAAAAATTATGAAACAATTAATGGAAATATGTACTGAAACAAAAAAAAAAAACATTAAAAAAAAATGCGCTCGTAATAAAAAAAAATCTTGTATAATCTAGTTTCACACAGTTTATCCATCGTTTCTTTGATTTTCCCCTATTGTTTTTCCATAATCGTACTCAAAACCTTCCGCACAACAAACTACCCAATCCTATCAGTGAAAAAAAAAAATATTTTATCCTCGTTAAGGCACACAATATTCACATAAAAACAAAAAATAGAAAAAATAACCTAACCCTTTAAGCCCAAAACACACACAGAACGGGTGCGGGGCGGGAGCGGGTCGGGTCGTTTCCATCGCGTGAGTCGCGCGGTTCATCGTGTTCACACAGAGCGCGGGCGCGGGGCGGCAGCGGGTCGGGCGCGGGACGACAGCGGGTCGGGCGCGGTTGTACTTTGACAGACGACAGCGGTTGCAGTGTGAAAATGTTGGGTGATTCTGACACGGACGAAGAATTATTATTTTTTACTTATTTTAAAGAGAAGAACGCGAAAATGGAAAAAGTTGTAGGTTCTTGACATTAATAAAAAAAACCTCAATATGGAGAATATCATCGATACGTGTATTGCAACGAATGTAACGCCGCTACACCCACATTGCTATTCTGTAACCATCTTACCTTGAAAACTTAGGTGAAGTGAGAGTGGAGTGAGTCATTGTCATCGATACCTACTCATGCTAAGGCAGTGACAGTTCACTCCAAGCTCACTTTGATATTTTACTACACTTAGTTTTCACGGAGATATTTTTACAGAATAGCACAACCGCTCCCGACCCGCTCCCGTCCCGCACTGTTGTGTCAGCGGGCGCGGCTCCCGCTCCGCGCCCGACACGCGCCCGCGTTCTGTGTGTTGACATCCATATAATTTCTTGAATTACAATTTATGACACCCGCCGTACTCCCGCGCCCGACCCGCTCCCGCCCCGCGCTGTTGTGTCGGCGGGTGGCGGGCGCGGCTCCCGCGCGGGCCCCGCTCCGCGCCCGACCCGCGCCCGCGTTCTGTGTGTTGACATCCATATAATTCCTTGAATTACAAATTATTATACCCGCCGTACTCCCGCGCCCGACCCGCTCCCGCCCCGCACCCGCTCTGTGTGTGTTTTGGGCTTTATGGGTACTGCCAACAGAAGTTAAAACTTAAAACTGGTATTAGTGCCATCTATATTCTAGGTTACAGCACTACAGCGCGCGGAGACGAGAATTCATAAGTATATAATAATAATAATATAAATAATATAATAAAAGCCCTTTATTCAGACCATTTGAAACTTATGCTATTAAAATAAAATTATTAACAAGTTGTAGGTACATAAAAGTTGAACTAAAATTAAAATAATTCTATTGTTGACACCGGCTGTCTTAGTCTGTGTGCCCATTGACAAAGGCCTCCTCCATTTCTTTCCATTTTTCTCTATCTATTGCTAATCGAGTCCATAATTTTCCCCATGTAAGTTCCAGCTCGTCGCTCCATCGTTTTTTCTGCCTTCCTCTATTTCGTTTTCCATTTCATGGATACCAGACTGTTATTCTTTTGCTCCATTTGTCTGAGCCTCTTAGTGTGTGTCCAGCCCACTTCCATTTAAGTTTTCTGGTTTTCGATGTGACGTCAATCACCCTCGTGACCTGTCTTATATCCTTGTTTTTAATCCGGTCTTTTCTTTTCACTCCCATCATACTTCTTTCCATGGCGCGTTGGCACACTGCTCATAAGTATATCCCCCTACCAAATTCACACATTTACAATCAAACTACACCTCACTAAGTGCACACATGTTTACGAAACCGGCCTCACGTCACTGTTGACAGCGCTCTGTCTTGGTTTTTCATTCGGTCTGGGTTCGGTCAAGTGTGTTAAGTTCGCCTTTTTATAGTATTTTTTTACTCGTGCATGAAGTTTAAATAAATAATTAAACGATGCGGCGCGCAGGGCGTGTTCGAGAGCGGCAAGTGCGGCACGGGATGATGTCTGTCCGAGCTCGCCACGTGGCGCGCGCTGGGCGGCACGCTGCGCGCGCTGCTGGCGGCGCTGGGCGCGGCGGCCGCCCTGCTGCTGCACGCGGCCGCGCTGCTGGCGCTGCTGCTGTACCGCGCCGCGCGCCGCCGCAGCCGGTAACACACGGGTGCCTTACGCTAGCGAACCTGACTACTGTACGCGGCTGCTGAGGCGAAGCGCGAGGGTAGCCCGCGAAATTTTAATTTTCTTGCGTTTTGCAGGCGTGTATATTGTTACTTTACTCCAAATTACAAAAAATTCATTTCGCGGGCTACCACATCGTGAGAAGGCAGTTTTGGAACACGTTCGGCTTTGTGATACTCATACATGTGTGACAGTTTCTGTCTCGCTCCATTTGCCTTGTTATTGGCCGCGTACTGTATACATACTAACCCAGGGGTGTCCTTTGTCCTTCTTCTAATGTATTGTCCAGTGAGGTGTCTCGCAGACTAACGTGTTATTCGAGCCAATGTTTTAACAGTTTTTGATGTAGGGTAGTTTAACACACAGGTGTTCAGGCCATACATGGCCTGAACACCTGTGTGCTAAAAAAATACGCTAGCATTACAATGCTAGCGTATTTTTTTGTGATTATTCCTTAATACAAAATGAACTTTATCACAATAGTCATAAAGTACACTTTGTATTGTTCAAGTAACACGATTATTTTGGACTAATGCACCATGTGAAGAACGCGCATTACGTAAAAGTCTTCCATTGCACACTTGTTTTTGCTCGAACTCATTGATACGATCAATTGTGTTCATTGTTGAGAGAGCTTTTTAAAAATATTAACCGAATTATTGCTTACTAGTAATAATCGCTGAACCTCTAACGTTTTAAGTTTCATCCCCATTTCAAGTAAAATATCTACCAGTTTGGTAAATTTACGATTTTTTGGTAGAAAATATGAAATTTGACAAAAATAGTCGATTCAAATCCTCATTTTGACAGAACGATATTATTTGGAGTATTAGTCTAGCTAGAAGACAGATTTAATAGTATAATTTTATATGGAATTTCCTAAAACTAAAATAATGACTATGTTATCAGTTTAGTCTGCGAGACGCTTCTACAACACATTTTTTTTGTATTTGCATATCAATGCTAAGGCATCAAATAAAAATAGGTTTCGTTTTCACCAAGATCATACTAACTCTAACTTCAATTTTATCTTAAACTCGGTGCAAACCGAAATAGCACACCGTAGATATTGAATAGTACACCTTATTGCCAATGGAATAAAGAACAAAGTTGTGTAAACATCAAACTGCCTGTCTTCGGACGAACTCATTTGAACTTAAATCAACTAAAAATAAGTTATATTATTGAGTGTCATGGGAAACGTTCCTGGTTCTTTGGTCTGACTTGCGCCTCAACTGAAGTTTAGTTAGTTACATCGACACTAGATGGCGTGAATTCAATCCTATTTTCATTTTGATCGCAATGCATAGTTACTATGTTGACTGTATTTCAAACATTAGTTTTTATAGTTATTCCATTTGTAAAAGACATTGTTTTTATTTGAATATTTTGATAATGTATACGATTCTGATGTGTTAAGGACAAATTTAATTTGATCTGTTAGGTTTGTTTCATGAAAATGTTTGAATGATTTTTTTTATTTATCAGATAAATTTTGATGACACAATTATGATGACTGGGGCCATAAAAAAAAATGATTAAAAATAAAATTTCGATGGTGACCGCAGACCGCAATGTCGCCATCTACGCAAGCGTTCATATAGTTACATTTTACTTAGAAACCAGTAGTGTCGCTGCGGTATGTGATCATTGAACGGCTTTGCCGCTGCAGTTTGCGGTCTGCAGTCGCCTTCAGAATGGTAAGTACCTTTATTATAAGAATATAAAAAGGTAATCTTTTCATATCTTGATGTGCGAGAGTGTCAGTTAGCTGGGCTAACTGCCCAGAGTACGCCGGACGTATTTATGCAACATCACTACTAAAGATTTTTTGAAAATTAAGATATTGTTGTCTTGTAATAGACTTGCATATGGTTTTCCTACCGACAACAGCTGAATTGAAATAATTCATTATTCCAAATAGGCTCGATTAAAGGTGAAGTTATAAGTATCACCAAGTGAATTTTAAAAGCATAGACATAAGGTTTAAATTACAATGATGGACGCGCGATATCCGATAATATTGACCCCCCAGTCATCAGTCAAAGACGAGTTATTAAGCGATGGCGCTATTAGAAACCAACGTTCGTAGCTGCGGTCAGAAAACGTTAGAGCGAGATGGCAGGATTACAGGACTCACTTCTTAGGCGGCTATTCGATAATTGGACGAGAATTGTAGTGAAATTTCAAGGACGCGTCACGAAGAGATGAATGAGAAGAAAGATGTAACGCAATCTGTCTCTTACACTAAATCTCTATTATTCTTTATGTTTTTAGAAGTGTCCGTTCTATCACGTGTACAGTAATTCTGCACGCGCAACTTTCCTATCCTTCTCGCACGTTTTGTGACCGCTACTGTCACGAGTCTTGGCTTTAGTTCCTATAGAAAGCAATGTGTTTGTATTGAAGGAGTGAGATACCACTATAAGACACCCGAGTGTTATAAAGAGAATATATATTGCCGGTATTAGCGCCATTGCTAAATAGACCTATTTAAATGGCACCATAAATTTAAATTAATTAAATATTTTCTAATTAACAAATTCCGACATTATTGTAATACATCAGTTAAAACATAACGTTTTTATAATAATTATAATAATTTGATGATATCTGTATATTGTGCAATGATTAATTGTTAAGTTCGTTTCCGTTTCCTTCATTTAGAGGACATACCCCCATTTTACATTTAGAGACACCTGAAAACGGGAAATCAGCTGCATAAATATGTCAATAAGGCATAAAATGTCCATATATTTATGCTTTTGATGACCCATAGAGTAATAGAATCAGTAAGTCAACTTCGTATAGCCACTAACAATGTAATTTAGCTAAGATATTAAAAGATGAGATTACTCTTGGGAAGTTGATTCACTGATTTATTTTACAGTGGACTAGTGTTTTTATGCCTTTTTTAAATTAATATCTTATTGACATTTTGACCTTCAAAGAAGCTTCAAAATATTGGTTTTCAGTAGTTTTGGCTTTAAAAATGAAAGGAAGGAAATAAAATGGAGGTCAAAATATTAAAGGGTGGATTGGACTGCAACACTCGGTTCAGTGATTTTCTGGTATTTAATTTATGGTAGGTAACTAATTTCTGTGTGTGACTTATAACTTATAACTTTGCGGGACACTAAACGCCCCCAGACGTAATAACAATAAGGGTGTGTTTCCACTGAAGCGGAGACGAGCGGATCGGAGACGTGCAGGAGATACCCAATCACAGACGAGACGAGAGACGCGATGAGGATTTCAACTATTGTGATTGGTCGATGCCTGCAGGTCTCCGCTCAGCTCCGCTTCAGTGGAAACGCACCCTTAAACTTCTATTGATTAATGAAGAGTGCAAATGAAATTTCACAAAAAAAATATGGGTTCCATGAATCGTACGGAACTGCTAGGAAATTTTGTGCGACGAATAGGAATATAATTTAATAATGTAACAATAAAATTGAAATTCCAATGACATGCCTAACTATACCGCAGCATTATTTCTGTACCTGCGATGACTATCATTGAAATTTTAACTTTATTGTCATACTATTAAGTTATGTGGCGCACTAAAGCGGAAGTCGTTAACCACATCGACACTTTGTATACCAATTTATTTGTTTACAGTCACACGCGGTTTCAGTAAGGCCAATGAATTCTCAAAATAATAATTGTGATAGCTTGGTAGATCTTCACAGCCAAACTTATTAAATCACATGACATGAAATGTAAAACAGATTACGGGCTGACTTTTCAATCTTTACATGTCTTCTATCTGAGGAATAAGAATTGCGTTAACAGCGTTTGTATAGAAAACTAGCTGACCAAACAGACGTTGTCCTTTCAATAATTCTTACAAAATTCTATTGAAAAAAAAAACATGATACAGATTTTTACTTCTCAAATTTTTCTTGTCCTAAAAACCTAATTCGGAGTATTAAGAAAATTTATGATGCACTACCAGTTACAACTTACTTATTTATTTAGTTAGTTGTCAAACCGCCGTGTTTATTCTTCAGATAAAAGATTTCTTAAGAGCGTTTATGCTAAAGTGGACAAATTTCACTGTTTTGATTAATTCGGCAATATTACTGTATGGAAATATGAAATATGGCTAGACAACTGTCTAAAATATTGATTATAAATTGCAATTATAACACTGAATGTAAGTTGTAACCGGTGATAGTTGTAAAAAAGGCATTTGGAAAGTTTCCAAATCCTTTTTTTACAACTAAAACTAAATATTCGGTGTTACGATTTTATTTATTGTATTTCATAATCAATATTTTAGACAGTTGTTTAGCCATATTTCATATTTCCCTATAGTAAAATTGCCAAATTAATCAAAACAGGTAAATATTTGACAGTTATTTGCGGCGTTGCCAACTTTCAGAATAAAAGCTGTTAAAACTGAAAAATCAGCCCTAATTTAAATAGCTTTCCATAATCCGCGTGTAACAATGGTGTCTCTATATGTAAGATCCTAGTAAAAAGCACCCAAATTGAGTATATTTTTTTATGTGGCGAGTTCTAAAATGAGACCATTTGCCTAGCACAGGTCGGGCGAAGACATATAGATAATATATTTAGAGTTATATAAAATTGTACTGAGCGTATGATTCGTGTTTTTATTTAGTAAGCTTAGTAACATGCACAATTTTTAGTTTAATTTTTTTAGTGTTATTGTTTTTATTTTAATAAATTACTCTGATACGCCTAATTTTAAAAACTGTGCAGGCCTAATTGTGATGAACACTCGCTGACAGTACCTAAGATATGTATTTTAAATATATATGAAGACTGCTTCACCTTAGCAATGATTGCTATTTCACCGTGTACAACATTTCCATAGATAAATTATTTCTAGTATTTATTTTGTTTTGTTACCGTACCTTCTCTTAGGGATCTCGCGCACTAGACAGTCACGACCACGATCAGTGGTCGCATTGACGTGCGCATTTGTTCGGATAGTTGGCGATTCGTATCGGTTTCTTTAGTGAACCTGAGGCCCTAGCCAAAGTGACATTCTATAAACGATAACGATGATGGAAAAGCCAAAAATGTATAGGACTGACATAAGCTATCGAAAAGCTTATGTCAATTCTGTTGAAAGTCGCTGTAGAAATACAAAACGCTTTCGAAGCGATTGTCACTTGTCTAGGCCTTCTGGTCGGTGCCGACCACTGGTAATGGTCGCGGCTGTCTAGTGTGCAAGATACCTAAGTAACATTTGTGTGCAGAAGTTATTAACATAGAATAAAGGGCCTGTTTTTGTGTAGAAAATCTGTAAAACATATTTATCTGTCAGATAGCAGATGGATGGTCTAATGGTTGCTAGTGCTACTGCTAAACACCGCTATCATGCACACATGCTATCATTCACACCCTTCTCATTCATTTAATTCCTGACACCGTCTGTCTTTCTTTTCTTTTTATTACAGTTAATTACTCCAACCTACACCCCATACTGTAGTGGTTTATGTGGATATTAAATAAGAATGAAAAAAGGTACACAAAAAAAACAATAGTATATACAGAAAGGAAGAAAATAAATTTATTCAGCACAGACTAAAAGGTGTTCAGGGTGTTAGGATAAACACCGTTATCCTTGAAACCAGTGGTTTGGTGTCATTTATAGAACGTAAAATCAATGGAAAATTACGTTTTTTTTTTTAAATTACGTTTTGCCACTAGAGTATTTCAACCTTTTACCTATGCGCTAGGGCAACGAACTTGCATCTCAACACAGGTGGGGGGCGCGAGATGGACCAGACCGGCCGCGAGCGCGACCCTTCCCTCAGTCAGTCAGCTGCTTAGTTAGCGAGCACGGTGTCGGATAGAAACTTTTTAAAATCTTTTAATGAAAATAACGTTTTTTTTTTGTTGTTACTCGGTCATTTATTTTTATATTAAAGCCAACTACCCATGGTTTGAGTCACAACGGTGTTTACCCCCCCAGACCCTGTATACTTCCTTCTATCAGTTTAGAAAACTGACGATACTGACGGATTTGCATATAGGGCCTTTGTTTTTTTTCGAGTCACTGTTTCATCTCGTAATATGTAGTAAAGCCTAAGTGTAACAAAACGGATTCAAATACAAATTACATTCATAGACAATAAATAAAATTGTATCTCTGTAGGTATCAGGTAGGCCATAAACCATAAATTATTTATATTTAGGAAACCTGTAAGTTTTCATCTTATAAAATATAATATATATATTTTTCTAATAGAAATCTATATCTAAAATAAATGACCAGTCGCGATCCAATTGCATAGATAAAAATATCTATCGATAAGTCGGGAATACACAGGCGATTTTACTACATAACACATAACCATGCTAATTTTAAAGAGATTGCTTAGAAGAAAGCATGTATGTTTTTAAATAGCGTTTATATTTTAGGGCAAGATTCACAGACCGCACTTTAACTTTGCTTAGAAAAGTAAGCGTCGCATATGAATGTGAACTTTATTTGTATAGCATTAAGGTTTGTCTACGAATGAAACACTAGCTCACATTTGCTTATGCGAATATGTACATTATATGCCAAATAATAAGGTTCATTTTCGTTTGTAACTCTTACTTAGTGAAGTCAAAATGTGATCTTGCCCTCACTCCTCGCCCCCCCTGTTTTCTGAAAGCTGTTTTTATCAGCGAGGTATTCACATAGGTATTTAGCTAAAGGTTGTTATCACTCGGTCTACTAATAGTTTTACAGTGTGTTAGGTTAAACAAGGAACATTACGGGAGCGTAGTACCTACTCATGATAATTAACAACTTTTACTTTAGGACCAACTCTATAATATAAAAGCAGCTGTACCCTGCATTTTGTCCAGTTAGGCCCTTTGTACACGGCACGGTTTCTTTACAGTACGGCGTAACAACCGCGCCATAGAAAAACATGTCTGTCAACAAAGTTCAATAGTAATACATACCTTTTCCTGTGCCCTACAGGGTCCATAATGATCTAAATTATATAGTTACCACCTAAGTACACATTATGGTAAAGCAATAAAGATATTGAGTATACAATGACGACAATGCCTACACACGGCGAATAAACCGTAGTTTTTCACGGCAAGAAAAACGTGTGTACACAAAAAGCCATAAATGCATGGCGCAGCAGATTTTTTTTTCGCGATTTCAGGGTTTTTCCCATAGACAAGAAAGTTGCCACTGCCTTAAAGTATCGCTCGATAACCTAGCACACTGAATAGTCAAGTTATGGAGTCCTGAGGCCCTAGACAAAGTGACATTCATCAGCGGTAACGATAATGGAAAAGGCAAAAATGTATAGGACTGACATAAGCTATCAAAAAGCTTATGTCAATTCTGTTGAAAGTCGTTGTAGAAAAACGAAACGCTTTCGAAGCGATTGTCACTTGTCTAGGCCCCCTGGTGTGTATTATTTCTAGTTAACCACAACATGTGACCCTCAAAAGACAATTTCGTTTATTTTTATGTCGCTACGGTTGTGAATATTATATTATTTAAACAGCAAAACTAGCTGCTATAGTTTTCCGTGACCGCTGTTCCGCGCCTTAAATAAATAAATTAAAATAAATAAATAATACCATTTATTTCGGCGACACAGGCCCATAGAAAAATAGTTTACCCTAAACATTCTAAAACAAAAACTTCTGTTAATAAATAAGGCTAAGGCCTGAATTCCTCTTACGCTGATGTCTGTCGCGTACGTGTAGCAACGTAGTACGCGCCGCGGACGTCAGCGTCGCATTATGGTGCTATATAGAACACAATGTAGTTACGCACGCGCGACCTACGTACGCGACCGACATTAGCGTTAGAGGGATTCAGGCCTTAGACAATGTAGTAGCACTTCACTTAGCTCTAGCTAGACTTTGCGCTTTGGAACTTGTCCGCGGAAGCGAGGGAACACCACGTCCTGCGGCCAAAAGTCTTCCTCCATAACGAGAGGCAGATAGCAGTTTGGTACACGCACCACGAACCTTTAGTTATGTGCGCGGTTTACGGAGGGGCCGTGCAGGCCTCTCTTTCGTCAACGCTCACGGCCTTCCGTCGCTCATTTGTCAACGCTGCCGACCGCCTCGCCGGACATTCCTAACGCGTGGTACAGCGGTCTTGGTCAAACTATAATTTCGTAACTTCACACAAGTTTTTGATATTTAATTTATGAAAGTAGTTTTAAAAAAGTGTTATTGCTCTTTCAACTAACCATAATAGTTTATGACATTTCTAATTAATTATTAACAACCATAGAGACGTTTTTGAAAAGTTGGACACATTATTATTAATATGATTGATACTATTAATCACTAACATAGTTTGCTAAAAGCAGCCCTGGAAAGTTATAGTAACAATATTTATTTAAATTGTATAAAATATGTGAAAGAGTGATCTATTATTTTGTATATTAGAGAGATCTTCCCGTGTACTAAATACCTCTTGCTTGCTTATAGGTAATCAGACAATAATTAAAAAAGCTGCCAAGTACGAGTCGGACTCGCACATTAAGGGTTCCGTATCACCGTTCACACATTTTTTTTAAAATGCTTTAATAATAATAATCACGTTTCTTAATTTTATTATTATTATAGCGGCTATAGTTAGAGACATACTCCGTGAAAATGTAAAGTGTCTACCTATTACCGTTCAAAATATACAGTTCTGTAGCAGACGGACGGACAGCGGAGCCAATAGGGTCCCGTTGGCACCCTTTGGGTAGGTACGGAACCCTTAAAACCCAAGACTTCGGACATTATTGATTGATCACCGTATTTATTGCTTATGCCTGATTATTTCTATATCTCGCGACGGTACCGCTTCTGTGAGCTTTCAAATGTACCAGAAAGCCATTACGCATGCGTACTAGACTATCGTGAGCGCATTCATAACGTCAAAAATATTATTTTTTATGAGGTACTTATATGTAAAAAATATTTCTTTAAAGTTGACTGCACAAAAAAAACAATATTAAAGGCCAGATTTGCCATACTCAGTTAAGTACTTTGTCGTGCGTACTGAGCAAAAACGTCATAAAAATATTAAAAAACTGCTTACTAACAGAGTTTGGTGAAATTGGCCCGTAATCTTTGTAACCGTTTTTTTTTACTGGTCGATAATTAGTACTTTTTCACTAAGGGCGAATTTTACCTATGAAACTGAACACGATCACCACATCTAAACCGCGTTCAAGAGTTGTCAGTGACAATATTCGGTTTAGGCTGCCATCACACGGACTGCATTCTTGCTGTTTGAATGCAGTTTAGTACGACTGCAATACTCTTAATGTACTGTAACTGCATCGAACTGCAACTTTGCAGTTGAAATGCAGTCCGTCTGATGGCAGCCTTAGATGTGCAGACCGCGTTCAGTTTCAATGATACAATTCGCCCTAACACGATCTCTGTCTAAAAAAGACAGGTAACATGTAACTCTACTAAGTAGCTGAGTGCACTCTATAAATAAATCTATCTTGCTAACAAATTATCATATAATTTAACTTCTAATTTCAAGCCTAAATCAAGTCTACATAAGACTTATTTTCGCTGTGAGCCTCAATGTTTATGTGACTGTTATATAAGTATTTATTTGACATAATTAAGAGAATAAAATCGGCTCATCTGCCAAAACAGAGTAGAAGATAATGGCCTTGTAGATAGACCCTGAAATAAATTATTTAAATGTAATACATTTTAGTTATTAAAATGTAGCTAGACAACTTTAAATGTGTACCCAACAGCACTATGGGCCTTAAGCCGAAAGCGCCAGGATAGTGAAATTTTCCTAAGTTTTTTGCAATTTGCAGGTCACTGTTAGGTTGGAACATATAATCTAATATTGAACTGGAAATTGCAGAAAACGAAAGAAAAATTGAAGTTCGCGCGCTTCCGTTACGCATCGTTACATAATAAGTAACTGCAATTTTCTTTTACCGTTGTGTCCTCGCTAGAATGATGGGGCGTCAGTTTTAAAGTTGTTCTACTATAATAAGTGCATGTATCAGTGTAGCTGTTGAATTTATTAAAGTCGATGGCTTTGAAGAAAAATATTATTTTAATTTTAGTACAAATCTCTGTTTCTGTTAGGAATATCCAAGGAACTGCTTGGTTAAAATGCTTTCTCGTTCGATATAATATTGATACATACGTATAATTACCTACCATTAGGTAGATTTGAATATGTAAAAGTTAATATTAATGAGACCAATAGGCATTTTAATCTATTGCAGTTGATAGAAAATCTCAATGGAATTTGAGTAGTAATTTCTTAACAATTTTACCTAATAACCTAGGTTATTGTAATATTTGGTTGTTTATTTTTACAATAATATACAATAAAATAAAAACCAAATTTTTCCTTCAATTTTGCAAGTTACAGTTAAATGTAAAAATCATTTATTTATTTGATAGTGATAAGTGAAGAATTTATTAAATAATAATAAATGAGAGTGTCTATTGATATTTTATTACATCACCATGTAAGGCCTCTTAGTTAGAAAAAAAATCGATGTCAATGGACAGCTATTCCACTTTCAACATCACTTTGATTAATTGTTATTATAATTATAATAATTGATAAATATACAGCGTGTTTCAGAAAGGTGATATTCAATAGGCCGTACTTATACGCAATTGTGCCGATTTCGCTGATTTACAAGATTTTACAGATCAGAGTTTACAGTAAAAATACTGTATTTCTATAAGTTTTATTGCACAAGATGAAAGATCGTTTCCATTATATCTATTATGTTAATTATGATCTATGATCAGCTGTTCTCGAGTAAGTATTGAAGTTTTTTATAAAACAGCTGATTATTTTCCTGATACACGCTGTATACCGATACTATTTTTTTAAATTTAATTTTCTTCGGTGTCCATTTGCATCGATAAGTATTTTATCGCGCATAAAGCATGTATTACATTTATTGTAAGTTTTGAAATTTCAATGGAATGTGTAACTATATTGTTATTATATGAGTTAAAATTGAGTCTGGCGGCTTACTGTTATTATTTTTATATTATAATCAAAGTTACGGTTGCTTCATACAATTATATTAAAAATTATTTAAATAGGGTATTTGACTGCATTTTTTATTAAATTATTCAAAACCTAGAAAAAAGAACCAAAAGTATTTCTTTTTAATATCTAAAAAAAATAGCGGAGATGTCATACAGGCGTTTTAATGTCTATGCTAAAGAGAGACAGCACTGCTATCTTCTGATGTCACAATACAGGAACGCTACAGTACGCCATTCAGTTTAATTATCTTTTAGCTTTACTATTTTTTTACCGATTTTATTAATTTATCCACATTTTTTTTTTTAATAGACCTTTTATAAAAAGTATTAATTCATATATATTTTTGGTAGGTAGTAGTCAAATATCGTTTTTAGCATACGGACCTTTTACATCATGAGGTATCCCTCTAATAGAAACAACTTCAACAAGTATATACAGTAAGTCGTCAAACTAATATAATATGGTGTTGTTGCATATATGCGCGTATTTTAATCTTAGCAAATTAATTGCATATTATCAAATTGAGAGAATTAATGAAACCTGAATGTTTACCAGCATAATGTAATGTAACAAATAAATTAGTTTTGTTAAGGATGAACAATAAAACGGGAAATGTTTTAATATATTTTGTTTTATTTCTTTAGCAATAACAACAATTGATGGTTACCTAAAATTCTTACTGTAAAAGTTACCCAGAAACGGACTATTATAACCTCATTTTCTTTCAGAAAATATCCATAAATTAAAGCTATTGTAATATTATAAACATTTTCTTACCTACCCAAGGATACATTTTTTAGTTTCCCACATACTGCAACAGCTGAATTGCTAAGCTAAATTACTTACTATTAAATGCTTTAAAGGGGAAATGTCTTGTCTCCTCCCTTGAAAAATAATTAAATAATGCTTCAACCTGAATCATAAATGTAAATTTACATAACTATATCGAATATCACCTCAAAATCTGGTCCAAATTAAAGTTAGCGTAACACGAGAACTCGTTTGCCAAATTATTTCTATGATGAGGTCGAAACTCACACAGGTTTAGACCAAGGAGTTCCTTCACATTGTCCTTCATTACAGCTCCAGTACACACGACAATTTTGTCTTTAGACATGAGTTTGATTGTCTGCGAGGTCTTGCAGATGCACTCTTCGGAGAGGAACGGAGGGTCGGCCACCACCAGGTCGTAGGAGCCCAGGGCTTCGGGCGGCAGCTTCTCGGGATTGTTGTAGTCGTAGAACAAGAAATCAGGAGCGTGGACTTCGAAACGACGATCGTATTCGAGAAGAGTTACTGGAAACAATATATTTTAGTACAAAGCCGTAACGTTATTACATTGAGCTTCTGACAAAAAATATTATTTTATTTTTCAATAGAACTTTGGGCCAGTTGTCGAACGAAAATTATATCACAGTAGTTTCGAGTTCAAGAAACTAGCTCTTAGACATTCTAAAAATCAACTCAATTTACACAAGGGTAAAGTTGATGTTTGTTTAATTAAAGAAATATATTTAAACCTGTGGCTCTATCCCCGACCTGCCTCTTGAGCGGCACGAACAGGGTCGGGCAGGAGATGAGCGCCACCCTCCCCCCCGCGCCCAACACCCTATCTGCGACCTTCACTAGAGCCTGCACAGTTGCCTCGTCGTACCAAAACTGACTCAGTTGCTGGAAGATATTAATAAAACAATTTATTAATTTTTATATTGTTTGTGGCTCTCTTGGACTGGGGTGACCACCTGTCCGGACGTGTCCGGCTTTTTGGCCCCCCCATCCGGACTTTGACCGGCGGCGGCCTTGTCATTTGTCCGGATTTTGATTTTTTAAATAGCAAAAATTTAAGGAGTGAAATATCGAAGAAGAGTTTTTTACATTGTTATTCCACGACTCGGTGTATATCGAAAGGTACAACTTCGTTATCTTCATTTCAGCAAAAAGACATCCACTGCTGGACAGAGGCCTTCCGCAATCTCCAAAATGACCTTTCTTGCACTGTATCTTGCAGATGCGCAAAAAGTTGGGATGCTGCCTGGAGTTTTAAAATCTAGTAAGACAGCGTCAACAAGACATGGGTACACAATCACACATCAACAACAACTTGTGTTCCACAATGTGTAGCTGTCGCAGTAAGATGGTTGAAGGCGAGATATAGTTATATCCCTAGTGATATAGCTATATGCCGTCATATAGTTATATGAAAGCAGTACATAACTGTTGGAGTGTTACTTATGTTCCTAGTTAGACAGTTATGAATCGTTTTTATATAACTATATTACGGTATATAAATGTCATGTTGTGTGGTAGGTAAGTATAAAATTCTGAAACAAAAATAAATTGTAGACAGTTAAACGAATTCTTGTTAAATATACTTATGTATATATCTTATAGAAGCTGAACATAAATCACGTACCCAATTTTCGTCAAACAATATATTTTCTTTGAGTTTATCGTCAGCTTGCAGTTTGTCGAGGATCTCCTGCCTCTTCTGCTGCTCCGAGTAGAACTCTTGGAGTGCTGCGAACGTCTCCGCAGAGAGGGAGGGCATGTAGTCATCACCATCCATGCTTGATGGTGGTTCTCTGTAACTAAGAAAAAACGTTTATCATACTATGTTTATTTGGTGAATAAATTATGCCACTAGTCCCACCCACACCTACTGATACAATTGTTTATGTTTAAAATGTTTATACTAATACCTAACTATCCCAATTCCATATTTTAACAGCATTTTTTAGATTGGTTCTAGGGTTTGTATGACTATGGATTATCTATACTCATGGGCGTACCCAGCTTCTGGCCTACGGGGGTGCAAGTCAGATTTTTTTGTCAGATCATCCGTGGCTGTTTTGTCATACACACTACACAAACACACCTACATGAAACATTAGGTATATGTAGTGTAGTGTGCCATCGTCGCGCGCGGTTTTTTCCCTGACTGCCCCAGGAGGGTAACTGGCAATTGCACCATGTATTTTGCCAGTGTCTACTGCGCTGTTTATTTAAAAGTTAGAGCATAAGGCCCCGTTTACACTTTGATTAGTAATTAGGAGAGTTCATACATGTTCTGCGAGATTTCCCCTCCCTGGGTACGCCCATGGCTATACTTAAATTAAATAGCAATTTATTAAAAATACTAAATTTATTTAAATAAAGTACTTAATACATTTATGTAGGTAGGTAAGTGTACCATGTATCGTAAGTTTTATTTAAAAACCAATATGTAAGTAATGATTCTATGTGTAATACGAAATGTTTAGAATAACATTAAGTAAATATCAAAATGTTGTAATGGACAGTGCTCATACAATCTCTGAGGAAGAATTCAACATTATCTAATCAACCTACATACTTTTAATGTCGTAATAAGTTAGATCATACTAAAACAGAGGTGATCTACTGGCGGCCTGCTCTAAACAAGTGTGACAGCTATAAATAGGTTAGTTTGCGCCCGTCCCCGTGGCCCACAATGTCTTATCAAAAAATTACCAGATAAAAATCACAAATACTGTGCCAGTAAGAAGTATAGCTTCAGAAATGGATATAGTTTAGTTTGTAAGTACCATTTGTTTTTGTAACATTTATAATATTTAAGATATTGTGGAAAATAATCATACATAACAGTAAATAAAATCTAAAATCTAACCTCCTATTGAGTTTTTGACATTAGTAATTGTCAAACTTGTCAAAGTAGTCTGTCATGTCAATGTCAATGCCAACAAGACAGTTTCTTTTATTTTTTTATTATTATTCATGACCATGGATGCAAGTCTTTCAGTCGTAATGATGGAAGATTCTGGCGTAGAAATAATAAATCTACTATTCTACTATGTTTCATTACTTTTTTCGTTTCTAGGTATAGAAAAAATGGAATCGGAAAACCTACAAGTATTACGCTTACATGAAAATCCTCAATATTTGAAGTCATGTTGCGAGCTAATTAACGATGAGTGGCCACGCAGTGAGACAGCCAGGATGATGTCGCTCCAAGCATCCTGCAACCACCTGCCAACCAGTTTAATTCTCATCAACGACAGGAAGCACCTCCTGGGACATTGTAAATTAACTCCAATACCGAGCTTACCAGAAAGTTGTTTTATAGAAACTGTAGTCATAAGTAAAGCAATGCGAGGTAAAAAATTAGGTAGTTATCTTATGAGACAAGTTGAAGAATACTGTATGAACGTGTTAAAGTTAAGAATGCTTCATTTATCAACGAAAGGACAGGAAAACTTCTATTCTAAATTGGGATACGAAGTTTGTGCGCCAGTATCTATCTATGGTACGCGTAGTTTTAATAGTGAGCTTACAGATGTTAGTAATAAGATTCAAAATCCAGTGCCAGTAAATAGTATTACTCCAGCAGGCCCGCCACCCCCGCCGCCCCCACCGATGCCAAAACCTGAGAGTTTGGTAAACAATAGCACATTGAAGTCGACTAAGACTTTCATGTTCAAGTTTTTGCAAATATAGTTAAATATTTAGTTAACATACGTGTTTTATTTTAAATATATGTCCTAAGGGTCAGTTCACACCGAGACGTGAAGCGACGCGCACTTTTTTATGATCCGCTGCAATATCGAATTTATTTACTACAAAATAAGGTACACTCGCTGCGCAGCCCCGCCCATCTCAGCGTACTTTGACACACGCGTGTCAACCCTCGCACTGAAATTATGCCTTTTTGTGAAGAAAATAAGTTCGATAATTCTTAAAAAGTGCGCGCAGCGTCGCATCGCTTCATGTCGCGGTCTGAGCTGACCCTAATTCAAGATAGTAATGGATTTTCCAGTAAGACAGTGCCAAATAAAATAATTATTAGTAAGTCATCAATTTCTAATTTAAGCTCCACAAACTGTTGATAATAATATTAGGTATGTATGTACAAACACGATTATTTTTACTGCCGACTTCCTTCAGTGACGAAGTTTGTTTTTCGACATGAGGGGCCATAGGCCCTAGCGGCATCAAGCAAGCTCTTCGAACAGCCGAGCAGTACACACGGCTACACATCAAGCTATACATATCCAGTATAAGCTGACCTCGCAATGTACAGAAATCCTATACAATACGAGATCAGCATAAACTGGCAATGTATAGCTTGATGTGTAGCCGTGTACGTGTGTACCAGGTGACTTGTACCTACTTACATTCTAACTATCCTAACTAAAACGTTAATTTTAATCCATACTATACGCGGTTAAATAGTCGTTTTCATCCGCTATAAGTCATTGTACCTACTCATCATTATGAACAACTTTCACTACTGGACCAAACATGAAATCGCGAAAAAAAATTCAGCTGTTCCCGTACATTTAGTTTCGCATAACTCGTCAAAATGTAGGGAACAGCTGATTTTTTTGTCGCGGTTTCAGGTTTGTTCATAATGATGACGAGTACAACGGTCCCTTAAGCGGACTAAAACGACTAAAATTTAACCGTGTATTTAAACTACTATATAACTATATTATCCTAACTAATATTATAAATGCGACAGTGAGTTTGTTTGTTTTTAACGGTTTCACGCTAAAACGGTTGAACGGATTTAGATGAACTTTGGCACATGGGTAGACCATGACTTGGAATAGCACATAGGATACTTTTTATCCCCTAAGGGCTGATTTTACCAAAGTCAGATATCTTTTAACCGTGGAATAAAAATGGCGTCTGACAGTTCTTGTATGGAAAAACTGTCAAAAATTCAAAATTTATTCGCAGGTTATGACTTATACTCGGTATAAAAGTTTGGTGAAATTCGCCCTAAGTAATATTATAAAAGTGAAATTCAATTTTCTTCAAATAAATTTATTCAATCAAGTAAAATCATTTATTTTCCAGATCATAAAATCTAATTTGTTAGTGATCTCATAAACTAAGTAGTGTTAGTACTTACATAAGTACATTTGGCAAGTTCTGGTAAAAAACACTAATAAGTAATATTAAACGTTACATATTATCACACCTGTATTCCCGGAAGGGTTGGGCAGAGGTGTACCTATAGTACATTGCCATCAACCGGGCACAAATCCACACTCCGGGCTGCTACCGAAAAATTCCTTAGAAAAACCCAAAAAACTTTGCCCATCTGGGGATCGAACCCAGGACCTCATGCTCAGCAGTAGCGCTTGCGACCACTAGACCAACGAGGCAGTCAAAGGTGTCATAATTAAAATGTCAAACTTGCTATTCATAATGTCAAATTCATTCATAAAGGTCAAAATCATTAATATCAAAAATACAATAAAACATCATTATTCAAATACACAATATGTACAACAAGAAACAATATTACTTCAACCCATTTGAAGGCAATACTTTTATGCAGGGGGCCAAGTCTACTAATTTACAAACGTGTCAGTGGTCTCACAATGATCAGTTTTTGACAGATATGCCATACAAAATCTGTCAAAAACTCATCATTGCGAGACCATTGACACATTTGTAAATTAGTAGACTTGGCCCCCTGGTCCAATGCCTGAGTATTAGACCTTCTGCCCTATCGACTGCAGTAACCAAGAGGCTGTTGGCGCTGCCCGCACCCGCCGCATCAGGGAGGCGACAGGCTTTCGCGTGATTGCGTAAAATTCGTTTACACGTGCCTCTTCGAACATTCCTGACGCACTAAGTACAGTGTGATGGCAACCACAATAGCGCCCTGTATGCGTTGTTGTACAATCGTTTCGAAAGCGTTTCGTATTTATAAAACGACTTTCAACAGGATTGACATAAGCTTTTCGATAGCTTATGTCAGTCCTATACATTTTTGTCTTGTCCATCATCCTTATCGCTGATAGAATGTCGCTTTGTCTAGGGCCTCTGGACATGTAAGGCGCTGTAAGCCCATATTGTATGTAAGTAGTCGACCCATAGACTGCAGGTGTAAAAAGATTGGCAGTATGGCCCTAAACAAAGTAGTTTTTACACCCCTCGAGCACTTTGCAAACCTACAGATCTCCTTTAGTTTTTTGTTTTCCTAAAACCACTTTAGTTTACTTTGAAAAACCCGTTTTGTTTCTCCCATGGTGTGCATGCGCATTGCGCACAGAACCCACTTTCGGTTCACCACACTAATTCGAACAAGTTAGTTCCAATCTATCACTGGTATTCTTTTGTTTTGATGCGGTCCACAGTTACAAATAAATCCGAAGGCAATCACACAGTAACAGTTAAAACTAAAACTAAAAAAATAAAAGTAGGTAGGAATAATGAATCTTACTTAGTTATTATGCACTCAGATATGTTATAAGCGCGCAATCGTGAAGACTCGAAAACATTTCAATTGTAACGTTTTTACTTGTAGTGAAATGTAAAATGAATGAAACGTGGTTATCTATGTGTGCCGCTGCTGCGCGGAACACTTTTTTCGGTTGTTTTGTGAGTGTATAACATAATATCTGTTACTATAATATCATTGGCACTGTGTGTATAGTCAACCACAATGCGGTGGTAATACTTTGACTTTCGAAAAAATAAGCCGTTCCCTACATTTTGACGAGCTATGCGAACATAAATGTAGGACAGCTGATTTATTTTTCGCGATTTCAGGATTGGTCCCATAGTGAAAGTTGTTCATAAATAAATGGCCTTTTATATACCTTAGACAGTAAGTATGTTATCTAATTAAAAAACAAAAAACCCGCCTACAAAAACGCATAACTTAAAAGAGTAAAACAAGCATTATAATCTGTAGAATTTTGGTATTACAGGCGGGGAACAAACCAATAACCTGAAATATGGTGTAACTTTTGTATATAAATAATAATTTAGTTTTATTTCAAGCTTTTTTTTTATTTTTTTTTATAAATTATATTTTTGGAATTATTTAACTACTAGCTTTTATTTGATACCAATAATATATTTAAAAGATAATTTATTTAAAAAAAAAACCATCCGCTCCCTTTTTTTTTGTTTGCAGATGAAATATATAAAAAAATTATAGCCTATGTCACTCCCACAATTAAGACAAATCTAACGACACCTCAAATGTTAAAATCCATCAAGCCGTTTAGGCTACAGAGCGTGCCAAAGAAATAGACATACATACATACAAACATACATACATACAAACATACATACATACATATATACATACATACTCTCGAAAAACATTACCCTCCTTCTGGGGCAGTTGGGTAAAAAAGGGCGTTCCCGTTAACCTGCATGTATGGACTCCATACATGCAGGTTAACGGGAACGCCCTTCGTTAGATAATAATACCAAATCTTAAAATGGAAACGTCTATGTTATGCTAGTACGTAGCTACCTTTACCTAATACCAATGCTAGTATATTAATAATACTGTTTTGATATTATCTTACATACTAGGTACCTACTTTTCTTATTTATAGACAGACAAAGAAATACAAATTTTAAAGTAGGTAGAGGTACATCTTATTACCTATATCCTAATCCTAGTCCTAACTATTCTATTATAAATGCGAAGGTGTGTTTGTTTCTTTGTTACATTTGCACGTTAAACTGACTTGGATGAAATTTGGCACATGGGTAGACCATGCATAGGCTACTTTTCATTCTGGATCGCAGATGAAGTCGTGGGCGACAGCTATTAAGTTTTATGTAAACAATTTAAAGAACAAAGTGTCACATTTAGCAAAAAAAAAAAAAAAATTGAGGCCGACTCTGATTTTGCGAAATAAAAGTTCAGTCGCGGGTACTGCTGATATTCGAAACTCTGTTTACACATTTACCACTTTGCCGTTCGATGCCTCCGAGACCATTTGTGGCGCTCAGATGTTATTGTTCGCCGAGAGCCAAGAGACTCAATTCGGCTTGTCGGTGGGTAGGTTGTCAACGCTGCGTGTGTCAGTTGACCCGGTACTCTGGTATTACTTACATATATATGGTTAACAGATGCATCTCGGTCGTTCCAAGCTAACCTTTTTCTGTGTGGCTCAATATTATCTTTCCTTTCGGCCTCAACTTCATTTATTACTGAAAGTTCCGCTCCCGTTTCTATTGTATTCTCAGTCTCATATCGCTGCAGAGTTTCAATGCCTTTTTGGTATTCTTCTCCCTCCATTTGCCGTTTTTTGCCCTCATGTTCTGCATTAGTTTAAAATTCTTCTCAATATCGTTTTGCTTCCGGGCCTTCATTTCGTTCTTTCTTAGAAGTTTGGCTTTTGTTTTACTTGTTTTCTTAGCCTTATAATGTTCCGTAGTTTCAATGCTCTTTTTAAATTCTTCTTCACCCATTGCTAACGTGTTTTGCATTGCTTGAATATTCTTTTGATTGTTGTCTTTAGATTGGGCCTTAAGTTCATTCATTCTTTTAAGTTTAGCTTCAAATTCACTTGTCTTCTCAGCCTCATATTGTTGCATATATTCAATGCTCTTTTTAATTTCTTGCTCACATAAAGCTAGCGTTTTTTCCATTGCATTAATATTCTTTTCAATGTTGTCTTTAGTTTGGGCCTTAAGATCAACCATTTTTTGAGTTTTAGTTTCTATTTCACTTTTTTTCTCAGCCTCATAAAGTCGTATAGCTTCAATGCTTTTTTTAAACTCTTCTTCTTTTCCAGTTAACACGTTGTGCATTTTCTTGATATTTTTCTGAATTTCCGCTTCCTTCTGAATTAAAAACTCGTCCATTTTTTTCATTTTGGTTTCAATATTCTTTTTATTCTCAAGTTGTTTTAGTTTCATAGTTCGAACCCTTTTCGCCTCCATCTCTTTAATTTTTTGAATTTTCTTATCAAAATTTTCTTTCTCTTCAATTTCTTGTTGTTTTATTGCTCGAATATTCTGATCTGCTGACTCTTTAGTTAGAGTAAACGTTTTTTCCATTGCCACAATATTTCTCTCCATCTCGGCTTTTGCCTGAGCTTCATCTGCTTTAATTTTTTTAGTCTCCATGTCCATTAAAGATTTCGTTTCGGTTTCTCTTTCTTTAATAGCATTTATATTTTTCTTAATTTCACGTATTCCCATAGTTGCCTTGGCCTTGATCACTTTAATATTGCCATCTATTTCAGTATTTTTCTGCGCCATCATCTTCTTCAGCTGATCAATATCCTTCTCTAGTAAAGTATTCCTTTTTTCTATCTCTTGCGTTTTTTTATCTATTCTCTCCGACAGTCGCATTGTTTTAAGTTTACTTTTTAACTTAGCTGATTCCGCGTCCTGAGAACAAACAAAGAAGCCTTCGTTTAAAAATACTACTAATACCAAAGCATAGTTCGCCTGTCTATAGCGTTGTCTCTGTCACTCACACCTATGTTACATATTGAGTATCTCTCTCTAAAGCAAGCTATGTGAAATGAACACCCGGATACACAAAAATTGTCCACCAGACCAAATTGGGTTACACGACATTAGTCAAGTCTGATATTTGCCAAATCGGCAATTCGTCAAATTTTATATTGGTCAAAGCTGTAGTTCGTCAAATCGTCCTATCAGAAGTCCATTTAATCGATTCTAGAAAGTTAATCGACAGATTATAGGTACTATAGTCTAATATCGATATGAATAAGAAACAATACAATAGGGAATATGCATGTGATTCAAATAAGGGTCAAATATTTTTTTTTATAAACTATGTTTCTTCAGAATTATGCCTCCATCAATATTTTTGAATAAAATTTCTTTTTGAGAGAGAAATTAATTTTTTTAAAGTCCAAAAAAACTGTGGGTAATTCAAATACTTGAAAAGGCTAAGAGCGGATGTGACGTAACAATCCGATATAACAATCAAAATGTCAATGTCAAGTCAATCAACAAGTGTCAAGTCAATGTCAAACGCTCATAGAAAAAGGAGTGTTTGACGTTGACTTGACAGTTTCTTGTCTGTTTTTACGGACTGTGACGTCACCACACCAAGCGCGCCAAATGGAGGGCGTTTAAATAACCCGGATCGGTTGGACATTTTTAAACATTTTTTTAACTACTTTAAATTGCTTTTGTGCCGTCGAATTTTTTTTAACTATTATTTGACGATGTAAACTATCGAATAAAAATATAAAAAAAATACATGCATATTCCCTATTGAACTTCACAAAATTAAATATTTTTCAATTTTTTTTTTTTAATTTTCACCGAGCTCGTCGATATATCGTTTTTTTTTCGATACTTACCTATATCGAAATCAATATTGTTTTTTTTTTTTTAATATCGATACGATAGAAGACATCATCATCTGCCTGCCTTTTCCCAACTATGTTGGACTCGGCTTCCAGTATAACCGGATGCAGCTGAATACCAGTATTTTACACGGAGCGACCGCCTATCTGACCTCCTATACGATATAAGTATATAGATACTTTTTGCCACTTCTTGCATCCGTATCTAAAGGGTCCTGAAATGAAATGAAATGAAATGAAATGAAATTGTTTATTCTGTAAATAGGATATTGGAATCACTTTTACACGTCATATTAAAAAGTTGTAAAAATAAGCTAGATGAGGTCGGCGTTTCCTATCTGACTACTCTGAGAAGAAAGGCCGAAACAAACTCAGAGGTCACCGTCTCCTTTAAAGTCCAGACATAATCTTGGTCAGGCCATATGAGGACCATGTAGATAAGAGTCTGAAATGGTCTTTTGAGGAAAGAACCACACAGATTTGAGTGGACCTGTCCAGTCAGTGCAAGCATTTGTCAGTAATAGTGGAGCTCAACTCAGAACTAAAGGAGCTCAACGACTCGACGAACAATACCAAAGAAAGGACGTTTGGGTAGGTCGCATAAAGTTCTCAAATTGCCAGACCTTCGCTAAAACTAACAGAACGAAAAATAAATATCCACATAGTCCTCACATTCACAATAAAACAATACTTATAAGTAATCATCATGTCATTTTATATATAATATTCAATAATGTCAATTTGTATATAAAACTGGTAGGTATATTTTTATGGTTTTCCATAATATTCAAAATGTCACAATGCTTAGCAGAGCGAGCAGCTCAATCCCATGCATTTTTGTCTTCTAAATAATCTGTGATTTTATAGTACCCTTTTTTACAAAGTTTGGTTTTAATACAGCTTTTAAATCGTTTAATGGGTAAGTTTCGAATGTCAATGGGAAGTTTGTTATAAAAGCGTATACATTGACCCATGAACGAGTTGCCTACTCTGTGGAGACGAGTGCGATGTACAGCAAGATTGTGTTTATTCCTGGTATTTAAACTATGAATATCGGACATTTTCTTAAACTTTGATATGTTTTTGTGTACATACAATAGGTTTTCAAATATATATTGTGAGGCTACAGTCAAAATATCTATTTCTTTGAATTTTTCTCGAAGGGAATCTCTTGGACCTAGGTTGTAAATGGCTCGAACAGCCCTTTTCTGTAAAACAAAGATAGCATTAATGTCCGCACAGGCTCCCCAGAGAAGAATCCCATAAGACAGAAGACTATGAAAATAACTAAAATAAACAATTCTGGCTGTATCTACGTCAGTTATCTGTCTAATTTTTTTAACGGCATAGGCGGCCTATCTAAGCCTACCTGACAATTTTTCTATGTGTGGGCCCCATTGTAATTTACCGTCAATGGTTATTCCAAGAAAAACTGTCGATTCAACGGGGTCCAACTCTATTCCATTAACTTTAACATTGGTAGATAGCTGCCTGACATTTGGCGTTGAAAATTTAATGAGTTTAGTCTTTTTTTCATTCAAGAGGAGATTATTTACATTAAACCAATGCACAACTTTAGAGAGTGCATCGTTAACTTGTTCAAAATTGACTAACTGGCGTTTGATTTTAAAAATGAGGGATGTGTCATCTGCGAATAATACGATCTTATGATTATCCCTTATGTGGTAAGGCAAGTCATTAATATAAATGAGAAATAAGAAAGGACCTAGAATTGAACCCTGCGGAACGCCCATGGTGACCGAAGATCCTGCAGATCTCTTGCCATTAACATCGACCCTCTGAATTCTGTTGTTCAGATAAGAAGTCAGAAGGTCGAGAGCCTTGTCCCTCATACCATAGTGGTACAGTTTCCTGATGAGAGTATCATGATGGACGCAATCGAAAGCCTTGGACAAGTCGCAGAAAATGCCAAGAGCATCCTGCGACTCCTCCCAGGCCTCGAAAATGCTCTTCAGTAATTCCACGCCCGCATCTGTAGTTGAACGACCCTTTGTAAAACCAAACTGTTTTAAATGGAGTAAATTATATGCATTGAAATGTCCTAACATCTGTTTAAAAATTAATTTTTCAAAGATTTTGCTCAACGTAGGTAAAATCGAAATAGGCCGAAAATTCGTGGGATCAGTTGTGCTGCCAGACTTGAACAGTGGAATCACTTTGCTAAGTTTCATCAGATCAGGAAATACACCAGATGCAATACAAGAGTTAAAAACAATTGCCAAAAAGGGTGAAATAACATCAATTATTGAGGACATGGTATGTACTGATAATCCCCAAAGGTCAGCAGTTTTTTTTACATCGAGTTCTTTAAAAGATTCTATAATGTCTTTAGCAGTAGCAATTGTGAATTCAAAAAGTTTGTCACATTCTGGTAAACATTCTTTTATTATTGAATAAGCAGAAGTCGAGGACGACGATGACAGAGTTTTGGTTGTTAAAATTGGAATATTAGTGAAGAAATTTTCAAACTCAGTTGCCACCTCCACGTCTGCCTTAATATCTACATCATTGATTTTTAGATGGAAGTCACGATTCCGTACTGTCGTTCTTCCCGTTTCAGAATTAATAATATTCCAGGTTGTTTTAATTTTATTTCCAGAAGATTTTATTTTATTTTTAATGTGTATGGCTTTTGCTGAGGAACAGGCTCTTTTAAAAGTTTTAGAATATTTCTTAACAAATTCTTTAAAAGTTTCATCATGGTTATATGTTTTTTCATGATATAATTCAAATAACCTTTGCCTACTTTTGTAAATTCCTGGTGTTGCCCAATCACTAAATATAACGCGGTCACAAACAGGCAATGTTTTTGAAGTGAAAACCTTCCCAAACTCATAATTGATGAGGTTAAATAGTGCGGTATAATCTTGATTCGGGTCATTGTGATAAGGCAAACCGGGTAGTTTTTCCATTAAATTATTTTTAAATTGTTCTAAGCGACTTTTATTTACAGGAACAAAACTCACAAGTTTTCTTTGAGCTCTGACTATTTTCAGAGGGAAAGTGACTAACTGGCCACAGTGATCAGAGTCCAACTCATTTATAATTAAATGGCTAGAAGGTCTTAAGTTTGTAAAAATATTGTCAATACAGGTAGCACTAGTGGCAGTTATTCTAGTCGGCTCAGAGAATGTATTGTACAAGTTATACGACTTTAATAGAGTTATAAATTTATTTACTGTAGCAGATTTTTCTAATATATTGATGTTGAAGTCTCCACAGACAACAACCGTTTTATTGCTGCTACAAGTCTTTAATAATACTTCTTCCATAGATTTCTCAAAAATATCATATGAAGCACATGGGGGCCTGTACACGCTTATTACAATGAACTGCTCAAGCTCAATGCAAGCTATTTCAATAACTCGCTCAACAGAGAGGCTCACAATATCCTTACGTTCTTTAAATTTCATATTGTTACGAACAATTATTAGAGACCCACCGCGTATCATATTAACTCTGCTGAATGAGCTGGCAACCTGGTGGTTGTTAAAGCTGAACATGAACTGGTGGACTTTTAACCAATGTTCAGTTACACATAAGATATCAATAAAACTACAGTTCATGAACAGCTCCAATTCTAATTCCTTACCTATCACACCCTGTATATTCTGATGGACTATTTTTAGACTATTATTATTATTATTTAAATTACTACAATGTGATGGGTGAGAGGATAGTAAAGAAGAACGTTTTGTAACATTTTGATGATTTAAACCAGTATTTATAATTTCTGCGTTTATTAGGCAAGAGTTTTCCTCTATTGTCCTAATTTTTAATTTAAATTATAATCAATGTCATTCATTGTTGCCAAATTATTGGCTGAATTATTTAAAATTACATTGCATTGCTCAAAAGAAGCAAGTTGTTTAGCCAAATTTTTGGCTGAAATAGAAAAAAAATATGATAGCGACACAGCTATCTGTCTTTTATAGTAGGTAGAAAGATAGTACATAAGAATATTATATCTATCTCTTGTCAAATGTAAATTATTACCAACATAATTGTTAGTATCAACCAGATGGAACAGATTATTATTGAATGTCCAATTATGTAATGTCATATTTAATTCAAATCGTAGGTTATTTTCTTCCTGTGGCAAACTCTCACTGTAAGGGAATGTAAACAACACAATTTTTCTTAAACTAAGATTACATAATGTTCTATAATATTGGAGCAATTCTCCTTTGTTCACATTTCCCCTATTACCCATAAATATTAATAATGTAGTGTCCTGGTTAAAGTTACATTTAATAATTTCTTTCATAATATCAAACAAAGAACAACCAGGCATGCAGTAATTTATTATGGAGTGTCCCGGATATTCATCTGTCAACAAGTGGCCTAAGTCCTTTCCAATCTCATCACAAAATAATACAATATCATTTTTTACACTTTGTTTACATTGTTTACTTGAACTATTGATAGCAGGAAATGTCAGATCAACACAGGGTTGCGGTAAGCTGGTATTACATGTTGTCAATGAATGGTCTGGTGTAAGTACTTGGGATGGTGTTCGGCACTGCTCACAGTTGTTTGTTTGTGATTTCACCAGCTCATTCATTGCCAACACATATTCCCTCATTAGATGTTCAGAGGTATTATATTTATTAGTCATTGAACTAAGTTTCTCCTGTAAATGGTCAAGTTCAGATTGCAAGTACTCTGTGTCAATGTTGTGTTTCCTGGTACTTTGTTCCAAGTTAAAAGAATACATATCTAATTGTTTAAGTAAATTTAGCCTTTCTCTATTAAGTTTAACATTTTTAATAAAAAACTTTTGTCTTTTTACCATCTTTTGTGTTTTAACAATGTATTTATTAATTTTAATGTATTTTTTAAGTTTGTTTTTACTAGTGACTACCCTCACTGAATTACATGACTTTGAATCGTCATCACCTGTCAACTCTATAGTGTTAGAGGGGTTTAGTGCAGAAACCATTGACGGGGCAACAGGCATCAACTCATTGAACAGACTTTGATTCAGCGAGGCGGTGATGTTAAGATTTGTAGTCTGAAGTTCTGTTATTTGACTTTGAGCCTCATGTAGCTGCTGTTTTAATAAATGTTTGTGACTAAGAGCTTGTTCATACTCTATGCTACACTGGCTGAACCCGTCCACAACAAGTCGAAGTCTGTCCCGTTCCTCGGTGGCCTCAGTGAATTGAGTGTATATCTGAGCCATTTCAATTTTTAACTTCCTAATCTTTTCATGGGCATCAAAGAGCACCTTTTCATTGTCATCTATCTCCCTAGTCAGTTGGTCACAGGACTCCTTTGACGCCTTTAATTCGCTCAAAGCCTGATTGAGTTTGGACTCTTCGAGGCGAGCACGGGCGCTGCGAGTCATAATCATGACTATAACTTTAAAGGGAAGCGACAAGAAAGTGAAAGAGAGAAGGTAGTTATGGCAGTAGCTTAAGAGATGATTAGTTTAAAAGGAAAAATGAAATTTAGATGTACATAAAGGAGTTCTGTCACCAAACAAAACTAAGGTTATGTTTACGTCTATAGGTCATTGGCATCAATAAGTAGCCTTAATAAAAGTGAACTATGTGATTGTTGGTTAAATATAGTACGAAAACAAACTAATAGCAACTTAAATAAAATGTATTGTACCTGATATCAAGATGACAATGCAAAAATTCACTTGTACCGGTAACTGTCACCGATTCACATTGAAATATTTACACTTATTTTGCACTTAGTATGTGAATCTAATACGAAATACACAATATTATCCTATTTACTTGATGAGTAATTGGAAATAGACCATAAAAAAACAAAGAAACTAATAATTTAAATTAAAATTACAAAAACAAGTTTAAATCAGCTGTTAGCTGTAGTGTTGCCACAGGAGAAAAAAGCCCGCGAAGTCCCTTTAGCGATATCGTCTTTCACACAGTCCATTATAGCCCTCCAGACCGTATTTCGGCCTAATCTCAACGGAGACTAGCCTTCGGCGCGGGAAATATCACACACACACAGATATACACAGTCCATTACAGAGATGACAACGTTGGGCGAAAAAGAAATGTTGCGCCGACCACAAATAAATTGGAATACGGGCAGGAAAATGATGATGACTATGCTAGACTCTTACTTTATGCGACAGTTTACCGAAGTTGATAACGTTGCTAATATAGCCTGTGTTACGCTTCCTTTGCCAGAGGTATTGCATAATGTCAACGTCTGCGTCGCCATCTTCAGCGTCAAGTGCAGGGTCTCTCATCTGGAAATAAGTAGGATATTTGTTAATTTACAGGCGGAATTAACCTTTTTCGTCACGTAGAGTATGATGGGATGAGAACGTTCCTTTGGCGCCATTTTATTCTGCCCCGGCCCCGACACGGACGGTCTGGGCAGTATAAAATGACGCAGAACTAAATGTGGTCAGCGTTCAAAATCAAAAATCAAAATCAAAATATTTTACTTCACTTATCCTACATGGGCACTTATGAAACGTCAGAAGCTAGGTGCACGGTTCCAATTGGTCGTTTCCTATGGAGAAGAGCGGGCAAGAAACTCCACGGTTACTCTTTTAAAAGATAAAAATTGGCTTTTACAATATTTTCGAATTACAGTGTTAATAGCTAAGGGAGGACAGTGCAGGCCTTTCAAAAAGTTTCAGGTAGGTACCTACTTAAAAAAAAAATAGAAAATGTTAAAAATAAATATTGCCTAATGATTCGTACGGTCTCATCTCTGCTACTGGCACACAGGCCTCCTCTCTGTCTCAATCCACCACGCGGACCTAGTGCGGGTTGGTAGATGTCACATATCTTCGAAACCTACGACATACCTACAACTTGTGAGTCACGGCCGTTTCTATACACTGAACCAGCACGGTTCTAAGGTTGTTATTGCGATTCCTAATTTAATTATCTTTTTTAAATAATTTGTCTTACTTTCTCCGGCAAGTTACCGCAGTTGAAAAGGTTCTGAGTAGGTAGGCCTAGTTGACATTTTTCCTCGAAGTATCGTAAAAATTCAGCTCCCAGCTCATTGAGTTGCTCTGCATTAAATGCAGGTTTCTGGTCAGCCATCTGGAAATAACGATCATTATTTTGTATACAAGGTTTATTCAAATAATGAAAACCTCTTTTATCAAATCATTCGCGCATGTTAAAGGTACATATTTGGTATATGAATGTTACATAACATTACTAGGATTCTCATTAACATTTCATTAGCTACTGTGTGTGAACACGATGACAGCGCGGCTGCCGCGAAGAAAACGACCCGACCCGCTCCCGACAAGCACCCGTCTTGTGTGTGTTTTGAGCTTTATGCCGTGATCCGACGGTTCGCCATATTGCGGACGGACATAGATGGTGTACGTGCGGGTATCGCAGACATCGGAAGTTCCTCGGTGCGCGGTGCGTGGCGGTCTGTGCCGTGCGTGTCCATTCATCCGCAAAATCGCGGATCGTCGGATCTCGGCCTATGATGTCAATTTACTTTAAAAAAATATCTTTCCTGACTGTACCTACCTACCTTTGGAATTTAGAAAGATTACTACATATCTTATCTTTTATTTAGTGACGTGTTTCATGCGTAATTCCGTTGTATCAGAGATTATTGACCTGTTTATATTTGTTTTGTTCCGGGCTTTCCTTATAGATAAGTTAATAAATAGGTATACCTAATACGTAGAAAGTAAAACCGAAATAACCGCGATAAATCCGAAGATCCGAGTCAAGCCCGCCTGCGCCACCAATCACTAAATACCTACATTTTAGCGCTAAACGAATTTAAAATATCTTTCTATTTCTGTCAATCGTTTGAAGGTGACAGAGAATCTTTACTAGCCGCACCCCGCGGTTTCATTCGCATAAGTCTCGATCGCGTGGGAATATCGAGATAAAAAGTCCTATTTTCTATGTTCTAACCTAGGTTATGGTCTACCCATGGTGCCAAATTTCATCCAAAACCGTTCAGCCGTTTTAGCGTGAAAGAGTAACAAACAAATAAATAAATAAACACAATAGAATATTTCCTCTTTATTATAATAGGTTAGAAATGCGTTTAGCGCTAAATGTATGGTTATATCATTCTGTATGTGTGATTTCAAATGATTAGATAGGTACCAAACATTCTTTAGAACCTACACAAAATTATATAAACAAATACAAATAGCTATATGTACTCTTAATAAACAGTATGTTAACTAACAAAGGGCGTTCCCGATAACCTGCAATAGTACAGCGTGCATACTTACATGATAAAAATTACCACTGAAAAAAATTTTTTTTTTTATTATTCTTTGGTAATTATTCACAAAACTATTAAATTGACACGTAAAAGAAACAGTCTGTACACGCACACGCATTTCAACGTAGAAAGACCAGTGTGACAAGTGTGCGTTACAATGTTTCTTTTCACATCAATTTAATTTTTTTTGAGAATATTTTACTACTAGCTGTGCCCTATGTCGCTTAGAAAAGTTGTACCTTCATTTAAAAAGGGGGAATCTTTCGACCAGGCCTGGTGATTTTTCCTAGTAAGAAACTGCCAAAAAACTTGTGTTTTTATTTAAGAAAATGCTTCTCTATATAAAATATTAGCGGTGGAACCACCTGGAGCGTACACAAAAAAGTTGCTAGGGTTGCTCACACGCGAAAGAGCTACATAAAGTTGGCCGTGGGAAAAGCAACCAATACTAAGATCCACCCCCGCAACGGATAATGTCTGGCCCTGAGCTTTGTTAATGGTCATGGCGTAACACAGGCTGACGGGGAATTGCACACGCTTAAAACTAAACGGGAAATTATTGGGAATGAGAGGAATTCTTGGAATAAAAACAACATCACCGGCGCCGCATCGGCTTCGATGACGTTTTGTTGGTGATTGGTGACTATGAGCCGAGTGCCGTTGCAAAGTTTGGGAGGACTTAAATTTCTGAGAAGAATTATTGGCACTCCGACTTTTAAACAAATTTTGTGTGCTGAAAGACCGGGTGTGTTAAGGGATTCTCTGGATAGAGTGTGGCATCTTCTTCTTCGGGAACCGTATTTATCGATGTATATTGTTGACTTTCCCCAGAAACATGTGCCAATATTTGTGTATTTATTGCTGTCCGATAGTCGAACAAATCAAATCAACCATAAGGCCTCTGCCTCGAATCTTGCGGGCAGCGGGGCGGCGGCGGCGGCGGCGGCGGCGCGGCGCACGGCGGGATCTTATGCGTAAAATCAAATGGACCGGTTCTCGAAAACAGCGGCGCGGCAGCGGCGAGGCGGCGGGCAGCGAGCGGTGCACTCCATTCAAGCGGTGACCGCCCGCGCGTCTGCATTGCAGTGTTGTTGCCCACAATAAATGGAGCGTTAGGAATAAATTTGAATCAAAAAGATGTTGCGGCCAATGTTCAGACATTTCTTTCGCGAATAAAAACAAATATCTCGACGACACAATCGTGAACACAACACTACGCGGCTATAGTGACGCGCGATCTGCCCGCTAGTTTCGAGAACGGGTCTTTGATGCCCGCCACGCTCCCGCGCCTTCGCCGCCGCCGCCCCGCTGCCCGCAAGATTCGAGGCCGAGGCCTTACACACGCCAACAACGATCGAATCGAACACCGCGATTCAGAAAATGACATTAAACGAACAACGCCATCTATCGAGCACGAAATGATACTGTCAAAATATATGGGAAAACGTTCGAACACTCTGTAAGCTAAATAAACTATGTAGAAAAGTGAAAAATTAAAGAATAAATACCTATATTTTTTAAGAAACTAACATTTGTCACTATTCTTTCATGATTATCAAGATTTGAAAGATAGGTAGCGCCACCTATCGCACTAATACTAAACTAATAAATAAACAACGCATCTGGAAAATTTTAATGAACCTAACTTTAGAGTTATATTCTATACACAATGTATCGCGTTAAGTTTCCGCGCAAAGAAAATGACGGTCATATAACAACACACGATCTCACAAACCTAGTAATTAAGACGTAAGTATCATTTCGCGTCAATAGATGTCGTTACGTGTATGTACATTACGTAATGAAAATTCCTTCTTGAACACTTTAAATTCATATTTCTTTTGATATTTTGAAGCGATTGCGATGAAACAAAAACTAATTGAAACATCGAGTTACACACAATATTTGAATACAAAAGTTAACCATATTGATTTCGTACTTTTTACGTGATAGTGGAACAATCAAACTAAAGAACATACAAACAGACAGACAGACAAACAGACAAAAATTCCAAAAATGGTAGAAATTGAATCTGTTGGTTATTCTTGGACAACCCACCAACTTTTTTTTTTTTTTTTTTTCATTGTACAGAAACGCCTCGTCTACAGATTTATTATATGTATATAGATATAGAAGATATAGATAAAAAAATAAAAATAAACTTTGTTTTTTAATGGTAATATTTTTTTGCATGTAGTTGTATAGACGCTATACCCCATTCGTTAGATAACATACTGTAGTGTAGAGTAAGTCAGTCACAAATAGAGAACCTCGTCACTTCTATGATTTAAAACATTCATCAATCGCTTGGTATTGTATCGAATAATGACCATCATAGACAACTACCAATAGTAAAAAAACCTTATTACTTATAGTTTTCTAAACATAAAAAATACCTTTAAAATGACTCCTCCTTTTGTTAGCAGAATTGACCACTACCTACTTTTTTTTTAACTTAGCCACAACTTATTTTTTTCGCTTAATCTAAGTGGCATACGATATCTTAGTTTTTAAACATTAGTGCATAATAGTTATATAAATTAAGAAAACGTTAGTATGAAAAATGCAACTTTACAAAACACTAATTTCATAGGTGGGGAGGGACCTAATATTTTGGGTATACTTAGGGCTGATTTTACCAAAGTCAGATAACTTTTATCCGTGGAATAAAAATGGCGTCTGACAGTTTTTGTATGGGAAAACTGTTAAAAATTCAAAATTAATTCGCAGGATAAGACTTATACTCGGTATAAAAGTTTGGTGAAATTCGCCCTTACAGTGCAAAATATAACGCGGTGCGTGCACTGTGACCGATAACAAACTGAACTGTGCAACTTTAATGTAAATGCAAATATTTAGTTGACAGTATCAGTTGTAATATTATGATAAGATATAGTACTAATCTCACGAGTGCAAGTTGTTGAAATTAATTATTAGATAGGTATCGATGTTTCTAATAGCCTAGCCTTTACTCTATTATGTTGGGGTCGCCTTCCAATCTAACCGGATGCAGCTGAATGTCAGTATTTTACATGAAGCGACTGCCTAGATCTGACCTCCACAACCCAGTTACCGCAGGGGTAATGCGATACCCCTTGGTGATACTGGTTGTCAGACTTTTGGGCTTCTGACTGAAACAGTCACTTTGGCAGAATCATAATACGAAAATACTATGAATCATCGTAAAATGTCACAAACTGACAATTCATAATATTATCTGCGTGCGATTCTTATTACGAAATAATTCATCTGTTTGACAGTTTTCTATGGAGATTCGGAAAATGGTCCAGTCATAATGAATTGCTTTTGTGTCAAATTAGAGGAATTGCTAAAAACTGCTGGAAATTCAGGAAATGAATTGCTTTTAGAGAAATTGATAATGTGGCCGATATTTATGCCCCTAAGGAATGTCAAAGATCGACGAATCGGCGGCTTAACGTGCTTTCCGAGTCACGGAAGAGTCTGGGTCCTATGTAAAGATGGTCACCCATCCACGGACCAACCCCGGCAAGCATAGCTTTATCTGATGGATTATCCTCTACCTCATATTAATAAACGAGTTAAAAAACATACATGATACACAATGGTCAGAAAATATCATGTCAACGTAGACAGAGAAATAGAGGATTTTAATCAGCGGCAGCGATCAATTACGGATACCTAATCAACTGCGTCGAACTCATCACAGACGCCTCGTAGTGACATAACATCTCTTAATTTTTAATCACACACTGGATTACACGTCGATAGGTTTATCTTTATAACTAGTTTCCCAATCCATTATACTTCCTTATAACCAAAAGGTTTGATGAAGTCACTATCACCGAGTGGTTTGAGTGCCACATACCTTCGTATCAAGTGTATCGTAAGTGATGACGCTTCAGACCACATATTTTTTTCTCTTTGGATCAATAACTCTTATAAATGTAAATTCAGCTGACAAGAGAGACGGTTCATTCAGAATCGATTTGTTGAAAGAACCGTTTAATCAGCAGGGTACATACGACATAGCGGTCAGTCACCACGAAGATGGACCAAGGACTCATCATGAAGATACAGCTTACATTTCTCCTCGTATTAATAATTTACAGGCACATGGGGACAACTATCTAACCCTAAGCAGTGTAAGTAAGCCTTCAATTGTAACAAACTCTGACGGAAACAATATTTTATACCGGTTATTAGCCAGGTCTAAGGATTGTCCAACCCATGCAAAATGTCGTGACTCGTCTTTTATAACAGATATGATGAGAAACGGTAAAACAGAATATGCCAACATCGAAGAGGATTCAAAATCGCTAAATGAACTTATGAAAAATTTTGTAGACGAAGACAACTATGAATCGCGCTGTGGGGCTAATAGATGCGGCAGAGATAGAAGCAATAGAGGAGAAAGCCAAAATAATGAAAACGATAGAAACGAAGTTATAAATAATTTGCGTTGCAATGGTAACCGATGCAGCAGAAATGGGGATGATAGAACTGATACTAACAGAAGCGTAAGGGATTATATAAAGTGTATTGGAAAAAAATGCAGGCTAGATAATGATCGTACAATAAATGAGCAAGATAATTTGCGTACAATAAGAAACGACGTGGCTTGTATTGGAGACAGATGTGGTTGGAGTGTATTGGAGACAGATGAAAGCGATAGAAACGAAGGCATAAATAATTTGCGTTGCAAACGTAACCGATACAGTAGAAATGGGCACAGAAGCGTACGTGATTATATAAAGTGTATTGGAAAAAGATGCAGGCTAGCTGATGAAGATGATTGTAACATAAATCAGCAACATAATGTGGGTGCAATAAGACACGACGTGGCTTGTATTGGAGACAGATGTGGTAGAAGCGGAAAAGAAAGATACAATCTACGTTGTAGTGGAGATAAATGCAGTATAATGACAGATTATTATGATAATCTGCGATGTTCTGGAGACAGATGTAACAGGAACAGAGAAGATAATAACAGAGATGATACAGCTAATCTGCGATGTATTGGAGACAGATGCAGCAGGAACAGAGAAGATAATAACAGAGAGGATACAGTTAATCTGCGATGTGTTGGAGACAGATGCAGCAGGAACAGAGAAGATTATAACAGAGAGGATACAGCTAATCTGCGATGTGTTGGAGACAGATGCAGCAGGAACAGAGAAGATTATAACGGAGAGGATACAGTTAATCTGCGATGTGTCGGAGACAGATGCAGCAGGAACAGAGAAGATTATAACAGAGATTATACAGCTAGTCTGCAATGTTCTGGAGACAATTGTGGAGTATTAATATATTATATGAGAGATGATAGGTACAGCTAATCTGCGATGTGTTGGAGACAGATGCAACAGGAACAGTGAAAATACAGAAAACCTACGATGTTTTGGAAAGATATGTGCAAGGAGTAGGTAGATACAACTACAACTATGAAAAAACAGACAAAAAAGACATGTTTAGGGCATAAATCGTCTGTTCAATTTATGCCCTAACACGTGTGACTTGTTGGGTTTTAGTTAACCCTGGATATTTAATTTGTCTGTCTGTGATGTCTTGTTTACTTACATCTTTTTATTTGACTTTCTTTATCTTTAGTTTTATAACTTTTGTCTTTATTTATTTTTGTGTGGGGATAATATAATATATATTTGAAATGTGCTAATCAAACCCTTTAAATTGATACCAAACATGGCATCATAAAATAAAATATATTAGTTTGTCTTTATGTTCTCTAGCGGGCGCAATATTCAATTTAATGTGACGTCGCATAGCCTATAACCAGCGGACGATCAAGACGCTTCCAACGATACCTCATTAAATTGTCAAATGATGATGAGCAGTTTAGAAGTTATAAGAGACACATGACATTACATAGGTACATACATACCTACATACATACCGGTCATACCTACAAGTCATAACCCTCCTCTTTGCTTCACCGTAGTCGGGTAAAAACGTACAGGTAGTAGGTATCTGCTAATAGCCAATTAGGATCACTTACTATACAAACGAAATAGTCATAATAAATAGCTAAGAGGAGTGAATTTCTTCGAAATTGTTGATGTCCTGGAGACCTCGCGCGATATCGCGTGCGCGACAGGTAGCGCCACCCTTGCCGCGCCTGTTTGTGCTTTTATTCTTCTTCTTTCTCTCATGTCGATATTTGAAATTCGGTAACGTCTTGTTAAAAAAATAAAATAACCTACGTATACATGATCGCCACACAAAAATAAATGAAACTGTTTTCAATACAGTATTGAATTTTAGTGCTTACCCTGACCCAAAGGACTAACGGATCCTTTTTCTAGCCTCTTTCAGTTACCTATAGTTTCGTATTTGCCGGCTAGGCAGATGGTGATGTAACAGTGACTAGTAAATAATAAACCACGGAGCTTCTTCAAAAGAAGAGAAACATTAAAATGGCAGGTACAGATAGTTTATAAAATAACATAAGTGTGTTGTCTCCTCATGATTTAAACATATAAAACAACTTTAGATAAGTAACCATGATACCGGTAATATACCTATTAAACAAAATTATTTTTTTGTTTATGCCAAACGCGAAAAAAAAATCAGCTGTTCCATACATTTTGTCGATTTAAGTGAGCACAAATGTATGGAACAGCTGATTTTTTTTTCGCGATTTCAAGGTTGGTCCCATAGAAAAAGTTGTTCAAAATGATGAGTACAATGACCCCTTTTCGGGTTTAGCACAAACATAAGGTTGTATAATAATACTAAGTAGTGTGATTCACATTGTGATTGATCGTGTATTACGCAATTACGGACTGAAAGACTGAATTGAACAAAAAAAAATATATAATATAAATTATATAATTGTTTTAAGGAGCCACATCTACACAGACAAAGTATTCCCTATAACAGTATTCATATTGGGAAAACAAATAATTATTTTATATTGTGACGGATGAAAATCATCAGCGCTAAGGAATATGGTAAAAGGGAGGGGAAATTAATCGGACGGACGATGCCGTGACGTTCTATGAACAAAAGAACTTGCGTGCGTCGTGACGCACGCATGATTGTCAGTTTCTCGGGACGTGCGTTTTGGCACGTACGAACCGCACGTGTGGAGGTTTGATAGGACAGGTGATAACAGCAAGCTAACCTGAATAAGCACTTACAATAGCGCGTGTGGACCGCAACTTTATGTTGCACTTGAGCTTTCGTTTCCTACGAAAGTTATTCGGTCAAACTGCCATTAAGATTTCAATAAGCGCTCTGTATTCAGACAGTCGTTATTGTGTGACCGTTCACCACTTTCTTAGGAAACCAAAGACCTCGGTGAATTTAGCCGAACGATTTCATTATTATGAACTTTTGTTAATGCTAATCGTTAGAGAATCGTTAGAGAGGGTTAGAGAGAAAAGAAAAATCGTTAGAGAGTAATTAGTTTTTATGTAAAAACAATTTTAATTTTTCGTGTGAAGTTGGCCCCCCTTCCCGCAAAAATGGACTTAGACGTAATTTTATTTTTTTAATCGTTTGCGAATCATTAGAGAGAGATTGAGAGTAACACAAAATCGTTAGAGAGTTAATATTTTATTTCATATTAAATAATTTCTAAGAGCGTGACGTTAGCCTACCTCTGTGAATTTTGCCCCCGATATAATTATTCTCAACTTTTGTTAATGCTAATCGTTAGAGAGAGTTAGAGAGAAAAGAAAAATCGTTAGAGAGTAATTAGTTTTATTTATCAACGATTTTAATTACTTTTGTGAAATTGGCCCCCATTCCCGCAAAAATTGACGTAGATGTATTTTTTTTATTTTTATAATTTGAGAATCGTTAGAGAAAGATAGAGAGTTAAAAAAAATCATTAGAGAGTTAATATTTTAATTGATATTAAATTATTTCTGAGAACGCGTTTTAGATTAAACAGGCTCGCTCTTATTATGGGCAACATATTCAGCCGAACGGTACTTTTACTGTAACTAGAAGTTAGTGAAGATACCAGGCATTTCGTCATCACATGAGACAGCTTTGATCAGAGGACTCACACCACTATAGTTATAGAGTGTATTACATTATTGTCTGGTATCTTGGATGGGCATCAAAATTATATATCTCCACCTGCTCAGTTTCTCGACAGTATTTTAATAAGAGAAGACATTGAAAATGAAGAAAATCAATAAATCATTATTTAAAACTAAAAAAAAAAGTTTTATTTCATAAAAAATCTGTAAGACTTGCATTCAAAGCATATTATTCAGTTTTTAAATATCATAATTTTCGAAAGGCTTTTCATCCACTTCCGATCTCGATTCTAAGTCATAAAACAGGAATTCTCCATCGTAATTAAAAAAATGTTCTTGATCAGTAGGTACTATTATCATTTTACTCCTGCTAAGCCTGTGGACTATGCTGAAACATGCACTTCTTGCACTTATAGATTATTTTTAGCTATAATCTAAAGAGAGGTTTAAAAGAATTATGCTACACATTTTTGACTGAAAATATACCGTTTCATCTTATTTCAGAATATGGTACATAAAGTAAATAACTTGATTAGAATTTTTGTTTGCATTGTCATATTCTTTACAACAAAATATTTTTTTCTTCTTTCTATAAGGCAATTGAAAAAGAATGATTGATTGACTGTAATCACAGTACCATGTGTCAATTTTGAAAAGTTTGTTATTTTCTGGGGTGTGTTCACTTTATTAGTCTAAATAATTAGAAAAGTTTGTTCGTTTTAGGAGTAAATTAACACTAAATTAATTATTTCTTAAGAAATAAGCAGTACCTTTGTGCTCATATTTTAACTATGTCATATCTATTTAGTATTTTACTGTGTGTACATAAGATTAGAATAAATAAATTAATAAAAAAACGATTTTTCTCAAAATTGGTAACTCTTAAAAATGCATGACACAGTTAGAGCTACTACTTTTTGGGATGTCTATCCAAATATATTTAACTTATCCTGGTTAGAATTATTGAATAATAAAAAAACATTTTTGGTCATGTCCTTTCGAATCGATGTGACCTGTGGAAGATGCTCACATCCATTCATCAACTTGAAAAGAGCTGATAATCTTCAAACGGCTGAACCGATTTTCTTGAATCATAGCTAAGAATACTCTATCAAGTCACCTTTCAAACAAAATAAAAAATATCAGAATCGGTTCAGCCGTTTGGCAGCTACGATGAAACACACACGATAAACTTATAACACCCCTCTTTTTCCGTCGGTGGGTTAAAAATGACCCGACCAGCTCCCGACAAGCACCCACCTTTTGTGTGTTTTGAGCATAAATGATGCACTATAAGTACCGAATCAAATTGAAACTACCAACAATATTTCGTATTCTTATCAGGTATCACTGTTAAATGATCGTTGATCAAATACACAACTTTACCACTCATAACTATAACGTCCCTCTGCATCATGTCATGTATCAGTAGTACCTACTACTCGCGCTCACGGTACACAATGAGAAACGTGTGGCCGCTTCATTCAATGCAATAAATCTCGCGGTAAATCTCTTTGATCTGCTTAAAATGCCGCCACCAGAGTTATCAATCACCCAACGTCAAACGCCAATGTAAATGCCGTTGACAAATTCTCGAGGTAAGTCGTGATGAAGTACACCCACGGTTAACGTCTACCGCGATAATCCGTTGGTGTGGCCCCAGCAAATAAGAGATTTGTCATATTTAAAAATCATTTAAAAAAAACTTTGTACCTCCGGCAGGGGGGAGTGGGGTATCTACTAACCCTTCCCCCCTCTCCTCCCTCCCCTATCCCCTATCGAGGCGGCACGTTTCATAATTTCAACCTGCTCAGGTCCTAGGGTAAAACGCGTTCTCAGAAATAATTTAATTTTTTTTAAATATTAACACTAATGATTTTTTAACTCTCTATCTCTCTCTAACGATTCTCAAAATATATTTTTTTTAAAATTACGTCTTCGTCCATTTTTACGGGAATGGGGGCCAATGTCACAAAAGTAATTAAAATCGTTGATAAATAAAACTAATTACTCTCTAACGATTTTTCTTTTCTCTCTAACTCTCTCTAACGATTAGCATTAACAAAAGTTAAGAATAATTATATCGGGGGCAAAATTCACAGAGGTGGGCTAACGTCACGCTCTTAGAAATTATTTAATATGAAATAAAATATTAACTCTCTAACGATTTTGTGTAACTCTCAATCTCTCTCTAACGATTCGCAAACGATTAAAAAAATAAAATTACGTCTAAGTCCATTTTTGCGGGAAGGGGGGCCAACTTCACACGAAAAATTAAAATTGTTTTTACATAAAAACTAATTACTCTCTAACGATTTTTCTTTTCTCTCTAACCCTCTCTAACGATTCTCTAACGATTAGCATTAACAAAAGTTCATAATAATGAAATCGTGCGGCTAACTTCACCGAGGTAAACCAAAGCGCATGATTTAAGGCTCGTACAGACTGGCGCGATATCGCGGACGCGACAGGTAGCGCGACCACTGTCGCGCCCGCGATTTCGTGCCAGTCTGCACGAGCCTTTATGCTCTAGTTGGGTACTTGCATCGCATACCTACTACAAGCATTTGCAGGGTGAGTACGATTGTCAGGAACTGGTGGAGCAGTTGGTGAGGCTTTTTGTCCCTGTTGGGCCCAAACAACAACTCAGGCCTCGAAGTCACCCTGCCAGGGTTGCGGGTTAGTCCAAAAGGGACACCTTGGCAACAGGCAACTGAAGGAACACGGGTGGGTTTTAGTCAGTAAAAGTCTGACACGTCCTTCCGCTCCGCCCAGAGCGGGAGAAGTCATTGGATGATTTCCCATAATCACAAAAAAAAAAAAAGGCCTCGAAGTCACCGGCTACTAGCCTTACCGTCAGCACGCACAGTGTCGCGAGCTAACTCGCCCCTCGTTCGGGCCCTGTCCATGCTCAATGATCTTCGGAATGTGACTTGTTTGCCGGGAAATGGATAGATGTGTGTCGTGAATGCATAATTTTTTGTGAGAAGATGGATGAAAGATAATTATAAGGTTTCTTTTTTCTTTTTATTGCAGTTTGTTAATTATTTAAGTAGTGTTATTTCGTTTGCTAATTTTGTTATTTCTCATTCATTTTATGTTTTTGATTTGTATCAAAATCAAAATCAAAAAATCAAAAGTCATTTATTCAAACTAGGCTGAGAATCAGCACTTTTCGAACGTCAAAATTACATAAGACAGTCCCCCCAAAACGCCCACCCTTCACCACTTCCTAGTGCTTTAGCTGGGAAGAAGAAGTGGCGCAACAAACTCCCCAGCAGCACAGCTGTCTGTTCAGTTAGAAAAATTGATACTATACAAAAGTTTACAAAATCATTTACATTATTACGCAACATCCAAACTAATATTATAAATGCGAAAGTAACTCTGTCTGTCTGTCTGTCTGTCTGTCTTTCTGTCTGTCTGTCTGTCTGTCTTTGCTTCACGCCTAAACTACTGAACCGATTTGTGTGAAATTTGGTACAGACATACTTTGGAACTTGAGAAAGGACATAGGATAGTTTTTATTACAAAAAATAAAATAAAAAATAAAATTTATTCCGGACATACAGCGCCATCTATTGGTCAAGAGTCGGCATCAATTCAGTACTGAAAATTCATCGGAAAAATGTAAATAAATAGTAAAAAGGTATGAAAAATATAATATAATACAACTTTTAGTACATAGAAAATGCTCTAACGGAGTATAGATAATTCTATTAGTACTATATGTCGAGTTGGTGATCGCGCAATGGTGTCGATCGTTACACGAGTTCGGTTCATGTTATTGTTTTAATTCACTGAAAAAAGTAAATAAATAGTAAAAAGGTATGAAAAAAATAATATCAATATAATAAAACTTTTAGTACACACGGCTACACATCAAGCTATACATTTCCAGTATAAGCTGACCTCGCATTGTACGGAAATCCTATACAATGCGGGATCAGCATAAACTGGAAATGTATAGCTTGATGTGTAGCCGTGTGTACAAAGAAAATGCCCGAACGGAGTATAGATAAATAATCCGAGTTGTCACTATGCTCGATAGATGGCGTTGGGATCGAAATAGATCGCGCTATGGTTTCGTTACACGCATTTGGTTGGGTATCGGCCGAGCGCTTCGGTACTGTCGTGGAATTGTGGATTGATCGTTTCGTACATTTAAAACAAACTAATATTATAAATGCGAAAGTAACTCTGTCTGTCTGTCTGTCTTTCTGTCTGTCTGTCTGTCTGTCTTTGCTTCACGCCTAAACTACTGAACCGATTTGTGTGAAATTTGGTACAGACATACTTTGGAACTTGAGAAAGGACATAGGATAGTTTTTATTACAAAAAATAAAATAAAAAATAAAATTTATTCCGGACATACAGCGCCATCTATTGGTCAAGAGTCGGCATCAATTCAGTACTGAAAATTCATCGGAAAAATGTAAATAAATAGTAAAAAGGTATGAAAAATATAATATAATACAACTTTTAGTACATAGAAAATGCTCTAACGGAGTATAGATAATTCTATTAGTACTATATGTCGAGTTGGTGATCGCGCAATGGTGTCGATCGTTACACGAGTTCGGTTCATGTTATTGTTTTAATTCACTGAAAAAAGTAAATAAATAGTAAAAAGGTATGAAAAAAATAATATCAATATAATAAAACTTTTAGTACACACGGCTACACATCAAGCTATACATTTCCAGTATAAGCTGACCTCGCATTGTACGGAAATCCTATACAATGCGGGATCAGCATAAACTGGAAATGTATAGCTTGATGTGTAGCCGTGTGTACAAAGAAAATGCCCGAACGGAGTATAGATAAATAATCCGAGTTGTCACTATGCTCGATAGATGGCGTTGGGATCGAAATAGATCGCGCTATGGTTTCGTTACACGCATTTGGTTGGGTATCGGCCGAGCGCTTCGGTACTGTCGTGGAATTGTGGATTGATCGTTTCGTAAATTTAAAATTGGTAAATAAAAGGTTTATTTGTTGGGTTGTCTGGTGGTTGTTTTCAAAATAGGTTCCGTTGTATTTGTCTTGTCGATTAAAAGGTTTATTTGTTGGGTTGTCTGGTTGTTGTATAATGTAAGTTTAGTTTGATCTCGATTAAAGAGTTCCCTAGAATATCTTCCACATTTCGTTTTTGAAGAGATACCGCGAGATCGGGAACTATGTGGGTAAAACCAAAAATCTGCCGGAAGTCACTATTCCACGCGAACGAAGTCGCGGGCAAAAGCTAGTAAAACATAAATCTAATTAGCCATATGTCAGCTAGCACACGCCAATATACCAACCAAAAAAAAAAAAAAGAATAATATAAAAAAAAAACGAGAACTATATGTACTACTCAAGCAGAAATAAGTAGTTAATATAAACATAAACATAAATTAACTAAATAAAAGCCTCTAGGCACAAAGGGCGTGCCCGCTTACATATAGCTATTTATAGCTGCAACTGGAAGTTATAAATGATAAACTAGGACCATCGAAGTAAATAAATAAAAATGAATTACTAATAACATTAACAAAATAACATTAACAAAACCGAGATCAGCAAGACGACCAGTCACCACAAGCAGCACCCGTTCACGAGCATAACGCAAAGATCAGCCATTGCCCCCCTCGCCATATTTGAGGGAAGGAGACAACCCGACCTCCGACGCTACCGCAAGCAGTGACATCTAAGGGAGCATGACGAACCTGCTGCCGGTTGCTCAGGCAAAAATAATAATTATCCATTGTCGAGGTCGCTAGCTAACCACATATTGCAATTATAACTCATATAGAAAACATTGTAATGAGTCATCAATAAATTAAATTAAAATCAATATTAAAATAAAATTGACTATAAGTACAGTCCAAATAAAAATAATAAAAAATTTATATGAACTCATATAACCTGTCAGTGGGTAAGCTAATTCTGGAGAAAGAACATAAACATTGTCTTGAGTTAATCACAGCAACCAACTACTCTTATCATTTAAGTAGTCGTTAATGGAGTAGTAAGCCTTTGAACAAAGGTTGCATTTTACTTTAGCTTTAAACGCATTATAAGGCAAATCTAGCAAAGGAGAGGGTAGCTTGTTATAAAAGGTTATACCAAGCCCAACAAATGAGTTATGAACCTTATGAAGCCGGTGAAAGGGAACTCGTAGTTTGCCCTTATTCCTAGTGTTAACATTGTGAATATCACTGTTTTTAGTGTATAAGTGTATATTTTGCCTAATATACAGGCTGTAAGGGTAAACAGTCTTGTCATTCAAACCATGGGTAGTTGACTTAAAAATAAAAATAAATGACCGAACACAACAAAAAAAAAAAACGTCATTTTTATTAAAAGATTTTAAAAAGTTTCTATCCGACACCGTGCTCTCTAGCGAAACAGCTGACTGACTGAGGGAGGGGTCGCGCTCGCGGTCGGTCAGGTCACATTCCGTACCCTCCGCCCGTGTTGAGACGCAAGTTCGTTGCCCTAACGCATAGGACAACGAACTTGCGTCTCTTGTGGTAAAATGTAGATTTAAAAAAAAGAAAAAAAAAGTTGTAATTTTCCATTGGTTTTACGTTCTATAAATGAAACCAAACCAATGGTTGCAAGGATAACGGTGTTTACCCTAACACCCTGTATAAGATGTTGGCGAAGATGAATTGTGATGCCACCGTTTGAATACCAATATCTTTAAAAAAATCTCTCAGAGAAACTCTGGCACCTAGCTGGTAAATTGCTCGAACAGCTCGTTTTTGTAGGACAAATATATTTTGAATATCAGCAGCTGTACCCCACAGCAGAATACCGTAGGACATAACGCTATGAAAATAACTAAAATAGACTAGCCGAGCAGTATCAACGTCAGTGTGTTGTCTTACTTTTCTGACGGCGTAAGCGGCCGAACTGAGCCTCCCCGCTACGCTCGATATATGTGGGCCCCACTGAAGTTTGGCATCTACTGTTATCCCCAGAAAAACTGCCGAGTTTACAGTTTCAAGCACTTCTTTATCTAAGACGATGTTGGGTCCTAGATTTCTGACATTCGGTAAGGCAAACTTTACACATTTCGTTTTCTTGGCATTGAGAACTAGGTTATTTGTCGTAAACCAATCCGTTACCATTGAGAGTGCACTGTTTACATCGTCAAAATCTTGCCTATTCCTGTCTACTTTAAAAATAAGAGAGGTATCATCTGCAAACAGTACAACTTCACAGACACCCTTTAAATAGAATGGTAAGTCATTGATATACACTAAGAACAAGAATGGACCCAGTATGGAGCCTTGAGGTACACCTAACTGAACTGGTAGCCCAGATTTCACACCATTAACATCTACACATTGGAACCTATTCTGTAAATAAGAATTTATAACGTTCAGAGCTTCGTTTTGCACACCGTAATGACGAAGTTTACGCAAAAGCGTGTCATGGTGCACGCAATCAAAGGCTTTGGAGAGGTCACAGAAAACCCCAATAGCATTTTGCGAGTTCTCCCATGCATTAAATATGTGTTTCAGCAGAGCAACACCCGCATCTGTAGTCGAACGACCTTTAGTAAAGCCATATTGTTCATTATGAAGGAGGCTATTTAAATTAAAATGTCTTAGTAACTGCTTGAGAATTAACTTTTCAAATATTTTGCTTAATGCAGGTAGGATAGAAATAGGTCTGAAATTGCCAACGTCATTTTTACTACCTGACTTAAATAATGGTATGACTTTACGAGGTCAGGAGTCACTTCATGAGGTCAGGAAAAGTTCCTAGATCAACACATTTATTAAAAGTAACAGCAAGATAGGGGGCTACAATGTCTATTATATTACTTAAAAGTTTAATGGAGATGCCCCAGTAATCACCAGTGTTTTTAGACTTGAGTGTGTTAAAAACATTAACTACATCACGAGGCGTTACATGTTCGAAGCTAAATAAGCGACTACTTTTAGACACACTACCGTGCAAAAGGTTCTCAGCTTTAGACGGGGACGAATTTAAGGAGCGAGTCGTAGTTATAGGAATGTTGGCAAAAAACTCATTAAATGCCTCAGCTACGTCAGCTGCTTTATTAACTAATTTGTGGTCAACCATAATCTCAAGTTGTTTATCTTGTTTAACCGATTTACCCGTTTCATTGTTAATAATTTTCCAAGTGGTTTTTACTTTATTATTGGAATTTTTAATTGTATCGCTTAAAAATTTAGATTTAGCAAAAGCACTAACCTTTTTAAATAATTTTGAATAATTTTTGACATATTCTAGGAAAGGAGTATCAAACCTGTATTTTTTCAAACCATACAACTCGTATAGTCTCGCTCTACTTTTATAAATACCCGGAGTGGCCCATTGGTTAAAACCAACGGAGGTGCCATTAAAGTTAATAGTTTTGGTCTTGAAAGTTGATAGGTACTCTTTTTGCACAACATCAAAAAGGGCTCCATATATTTCATTAGGATTCTCGTGTTCTACTATAGATGGAGTAATTTTATGAGGTATACTATTTTTAAACTTATTGCAACGACTAGCTGTATAAGGCCTGCATTCTATTTTATGCGGCTTTTTATTTAATGGCATGGGGAAGCTAGATAATAAACCACAGTGGTCAGACGTTAAGTCACTTAACACTAATTTATTTTTGGCATCACAATCACTAAATATATTATCAAGACAAGTTGACGAAGATGCCGTGATCCTAGTAGGTTCAAAAAACAAGTTAATTAAATTATAAGACCTAAATAGATTCTATTACTATAGAAGATCTACGATAGAAGTCTAATACTTAATGGAGTAACATCTAAAATATTAACATTAAAATCTCCACATAAAATAATACTTTTATTACTTGCTTTTAACCTATTAAGTGAATCCTCCATTACGGATTCGAAACGAATAAAATCACCAGAGGGGGGTCTATAAACACAAATTATAATGTATCGCTCGAGTTCAACACAAGACAACTCAATAGTGCGCTCGATAGAGAGATTAACTAAATCAAAACGTTGTTTACATTTCAACTTGTTTGAAACAAGAACTAAAGAGCCACCGCGAATAGCGCTTTTCCTTACAAACGCACTTTGTACAGTAAAATTATCATCATTGATAAACACTACTTCATGTTCTTTCAACCAGTGTTCAGTTAAACATAACACCTGAACATCATAGTTCTCCATAAATAAACTTAACTCTAGCTCTTTGCCGGACAGACCCTGCATATTTTGATGTACAACATTCAAAGTATGCGGCTCACCCGTTGTCGCACCTAATAGTTTAAACTACAAGGCGTATCAAAGTTAGTGTTAGTACCACTACTAACAGTAGTCGATGGTACCCTACAAGTACCAGTGTCACTGTGTATATTATATGCTAAAAGATTAGCAATTTGTCTCCTACTACTAGCTGGCAAATACATTCTATAGTTAGTCAGTTTGTAATCAGTAATAAATTGATTACAATCAAAATATAAAATAGCGTCACTGTGACGACATGTCCTATTATAAATTAACATATTTAAATTATAAATGTGCCTATTTTGCTCATCAGACAAATATTGAGAATAAGGCAAAGCACAGAAAATAAATTTACAATTATTGGTCTCATTAAGATGTAACATCAAAAGGACACATTCAATTATGTCCTTTTTTCTTACTTTTAAACTATCCCCATACAATAATATAACAGTAGAACTGGGGTTTATTTTTGTCAATCTAATACTACTTATTAAATGGCTAACACTGGCACCGGGTAAACAATTATTAATAACATATTGTTGCGAACACTGATTAAACACACTACCAAAACCTTGTCCAAGTTTGTCAGAAAATATGTATGTTGTGTTAACCAAATTATTCAATTTATCATCGATACCTGCTGGCTGAGTCACTGAGGGTGTGGGTGTAACAATTTATATTACCCAACCTACGTATCCGTGTCACTTTTTAATTTGTATTTTGTTCTGTAGGATTTCATTCTGTAGGTAATGTTGTGCAAGAAACCAAATTTTATGACCTTACTGGCAGCGCCCCGCCGTTTCACCTACACCCCGTGATAAACTAGTGTGCTAAATTTCATCCAATTGTTGATTTGCGTGATTGAGTAACAAACATCCAAACACATCTAAAACCATTTTATCTTCTAAATCATGCAACGGATTTTGATGCGGTTTTCACCATCCAATAGAGAATATAATCCAAGTATGTTATTACTTACATAGAGGTTTTAAAGAAATCACGATGTTTGGTCAAGTCGTAGGAACGTGCGAACAAGAGCACTGCGGGTACTACATTGAGTAGTACTTAGGATAAAATAATAAATGCTGACTCATATACTTAGTTTGTGAACTATCAGCGAGGCAGGCTTGGCAACGTGACTTTGATAATAAACACTTTTGTATCCAGAGTGTAGGAAAATTACAAGTTTAGCTAATTATTAATAGTATGTAAGTACACCACCGCAGTACGAAACACAATGAAAAAACTCTTTACCATGAAGGAATTTGTTGTTTACCTAAAAAACTCTTTGGAACCCTATCATTCAAAGGTGGGGAGGAGGGTTTCAAGGGTTAGCCGTTCAATCGGTTACCTACCTGAAACTTAGAACCACCGCGTCTTATCAAGTTAATAAAATCTTTCATGAAAGGAAATTAAAGCCTTATCTCAGAGCAATGAAGCCTACTTAAATTCACGACCGAATTTAGGTTTTTTTTTTTTCCTTTTAATCTTTAAAGAGGTCTATTTATACCCGTTTCTTTATTGTTAGGCCAAAATATCTCACTCCTCTAAAATGTTGGCTTGCTGATAAAAACTAGCCAAGAAAAATTTTCAGCTTGAATTCATCCTAAGTGGTTTGTGTAATTAATTCAACTATTCAATGAAGTTATATTTTTAAATAGCAAACATAACAGAAAACACAAGAAATTTTGTTTTAAATGACATGACCAGTGGGACTATGGGCGCCTGCATAAGTGTCGAAATCAATGTGCGGCAAATATTGTTTTATTTTTGCAATTGTTGTATTCTAGTTTCCAGATAAAGAAGTTTCAAGAGTATAAAAGATCAGGAAACTGAGAAAAATAAAGATAAGTATTCAATAAATAACTGCTTTTCGATATGAGATGGCGCTAAGCGTTGCGGTTATCGAGTTTAAGACAAGTTTTTGACATTGATTGTCGCTGAGATGAGATTGCGACTTGAATTTGAACGTTTTTAGTTACGGGAATTAGGCAATCAGCGCCGCCCATAGACATCCACAACACCAGGGTTTTTGCTGATGCGTTGCCACCCTTTTCCCAAATAAACGCTGCTTTATTAAGTTTTGCTACCTAACACGCAATCAAACCGCTGTGTCAGACTTTATACCTGCTGTCTTGTTGTTAAATAGTATTGTTCCAATGTATTTTAAGTACATACCTGATTATTCAACCACCAGGCAAGTCTCGCTTGCAGGGGTAAGGTTGGCATTGAAATAATACGCCTTTGAACCCGCCTTACGAAATATGCCACAGTTTATGCCCCTCATCATAATATCCATTTAAGGTCGACTCGTAGAGCAAAACTGATGAGTCCTTTTTATATAGCAATGGTAATCAGGCTCTGAAGATATCAGTTCGTAAAGAATAGCAATGGTAGTTAGAAATAGAACACAAATCGACAGTATACAACGAACATGTAAACACAACGTGACACCAAGATCGGATGTGCAAGTAGGGATGGTGAATGGCGATCTGAGATTGATAAATGATACTCGATTTTTTCCCGAACACTAAAATCGAAATCATTTGACTGCCTCGTTGGTCTAGTGGTCACAAGCGCTGTAGCGTTGTACCCGGGAATCGCACCCAGGACCTGAGCATGAGGGCTGCGATTCCTGGGTCAGGCAAAGTGTTATTGGGTTTTTCCATCTGGAATATCTCAGTAGCAAGTGGAGTCCGGATTTTTGCCCGGTTGATGGCAATAGGCTCGCCCCCTATGCACGGGTCCTCTCCCTTCAGGGATTAGAAGCGTGATGTTATGTTATGGTATAATTAATCAAACACAGTTAAAAAGGGCATAATAAAATATCCATTCAAAAATATTTTTTTTGTGAATCGATTTTTCATGTATTAACTCGAATCGATTAATTGGGTATTTTATGTAAAAGATTGCTACCTTAGTATATTGTGCCTTTGGTCCCGCCACTAATGTCAGATGCATTGTCAAAGAAATAACAGTCCTTTATACACAGTGATTACCTATTATGGTGTTCGATCGTCACAAATATCAATAAAAATCTATCCTGTAGGCGTGTAAATAAATCAAATTAATTATAAACAAAACATGCATTATAATTATATTCCATGTCATTTATTCTCTTGATCGAAAATAACTCGTTCTTAGTTTATTTTTCCTTTACTATGTGTAGCTTAATATGGTTACACGATGGATAAAGATACAATGGAACGTCAAAATCTAGAAGTACTTATAGAGTGCGTTTCATCATTATAGTTCCTATGCCGTAATGTTGGCACTTTAACAACGGACCTATTAGGTGGCGCCGTAACGTACAAAAGTTCGTCCTACAACAGTGGAACCTACATTACGGCATAGGAACTATTTGATGAAACACACTCTAAAACAAAAGCGGAAGCAATTAAAATACTATTTTTGCAGATATTTTAACCTTGGCTTTATTCGGAATAATTTATCCATGATAAATTAGATCTCTATTTTTAAATCTTAGTGTATTTACTATAATCCTGCACAAGTTTCCGAATTCGAATGCAGGAACTGGTCATGTCCTTTATTTTAGAATGTTGTATGTTCTTTATAAATTTCAGAATTATCTATAGAACTTGGCAACCATTTAGATCTCAATTCTTTTGTCGGCGAAGTCGATAACCACACTTTGAATTTGGCTCCCATTTCACATTTATGTTTTTGATTGGATATTAATTTACTAGCTGCGCCCCCGGTTTTACCCGCATAAAAAGTAAGTATCAATGTCCTAATCCATCTAGGTCATGGTCAACCCATGTACCAAATTTCATCCAAATCTGTTCAGCGGTTTTAGTGTGAAAGCGTAACAAACAAACAAACTCACTTTCGCATTTATAATAATGTACACACGGCTACACATCAAGCTACTCGAAACTGTCAAACTTTCCCAATTAACCTTGAACCTAATGCTTTAGCGATAAGGTTTAAAATTTACTAAAGAAATTTGACATTGTTGTAGTAGCTTGATGTGCTGGCGACTGTACACACGGCTACACATCAAGCTATACATTTCCAGTTTATGCTTATCTCGTATTGTATAGGATTTCCGTTCAATGCGAGGTCAGCTTATACTGGAAATGTATAGCTTGATGTGTAGCCCTGCGTACCTACAACGTGTTTTTTTTAATCCCATAACTCTAGGGTCCATGAGACCCTAAATATCGAATTAGTTTTTTTCATACAAAAATAATGCCACAATAAAGTCACGATTATCTACGTAAAACACTCCCATACGTGAAAAAAGTATAAAGAAAAAAAAATATGACAAAAGGAGTAACCGGAAACACATACGAACAGAGTAAGATAATAATAAATGAAAATATGAAAAATGGCAACGTCGCATTTTCTTGCTTTAAATATGATGATAAAAAATTAAAAAAACTTTTTTTTTTATGGCAGTTAATATTTTTTTTAGAATCTTTATATGCGTTATGCCAGACATAGCAGCAATATTTGATCATTATGTTTCGACACATGTGTGGCAGAGGTGTTTGGGTATTTCATCAAAGTTTGATCACATATTTCAACTTTTCCATTCGGAGTCGGTTTTTCGAGCGCACATCAAAGCGTCTAAAGTTCAAACGTGTGCGTAGCGCATTCGAATTTCAAATGTGTACGTAGCGTAGCCTGCAAGGCCAGTGTCTCGTAAATCTAAATAACTGAGCGGAACGGTCGCTTTGCTCAATCGCAAGTGCTTGAAATGAAAATTTCATGAAATTGTCATTCAATGCACTTACATGAACTTAGAGAGTCGTATTGCTGATTCTAATGTTAATAATTCTGTAAATCCTTATTTGTTACGACCGATAATAATGTTTAGATCAACATACAACCTAATACTGGCAAATTGCAAAAAACGTAAGAAAATTTGAATGTCTCGGGCTACCCTAGCGCATCCACCTAAACTATTTATGTAATATTTTCACTACAATTTAAATTTACTTTCAATTACTTAAATTTAAAATTTAATTTTGTATTCAATAATTTGTTGCGTTGCTGTTACCACTAATTTATTCACCTCATGACTAACATAGTTTTATTAAGACAATGTAATACTAACAAAATATGGACATAATTAGTCTGAAATAAACGAATTTTATTTTATTTTTATTTTAAACTATATTTTAGTTTGACAGCACTAAGATGGCACTGAGTTTTAATTTAGAGAAAATGCTATTCCGAATTTGACGTTGTAACCTAAAATGTTGTTCTTTATCTAAAATCCTCTAACTAAATCGGACTATTTTTAATCGCGATTAAAAATTTGTGGAATAAAATAAGATGTCACGAACATTTAATCACCAACAGACTCAGTTCACTCAGTCGACTTCAGTTGTAAAACAGTACTGTATCTTTTTTTTATTTTCTTTTGCTTATATCTCGAAAACGGTGCGTCCTATCGCAAAAATAATGAAAATTTCGAAAGCTTTAAACTTTAAACCCCTAATACTCAACATGATGGTATTTTTTTTTCCTTATTTTCCATACAAAATCTGAAAAAATCCATAAAAAACACGTCGAGGCTGTCCTTGCGCGCCTACCAAGTGGAGGCGCGGTTGTCAAATTCGATTTTAGTTGTGTCAAAATAAGTTTTAAATTTAGAGAATTCATTTGGCAGAATAGCTCCAAGATTCTCATAGCCAAAAGTAAGGAATTTTAGAGATAGTTTAGTTTGGTGTACAAGAGAATCGGCACCAGTATCTGTGACTTAGGTAAACGACGAAAAAGTGTGCTAAACAGGAAGAAACTCTGCCAAATTTAGCATAAAAAATGATAAATTGGCAACACTGCGTGCTGCAAAGTATGCAGTGTTGCCATCTTAGCTACTTTGTAGCTAGACTAGCTATTTTTCAGTGTCAGCTAATTAAATAAAAAATTTAATCAAACTTGTAGTTATATTTTTTAGCTACTTTTTCTAGCTACTTTACACATGACGTAAATACTTTCGATATTTTTTATTAAGTGAGTGCGTCGGAAAGTATGAAATTTATCTGTAGTTTCATCAAATAGTTCCTTTGCCGTAATGTTGGCTCCACTGGTAAACTTTAACAACATTTTTATTGTGTTGTGTTATCAATTTAACCTATGAAAAGAAGTAGATAGACTAATTTGACAGGTGCAAATGTCAAACATCATATTAAAAAACAAACAACAAACATTTGAAATTTCAAATTATTATCTGGGATTCAAAAACGAAGAAGTAGCATTTAGCTATTTTATTGGGTATGTACAATCTGACAATCTAGCTACATTTAGCAGACTGTCTAGCTACTAACTGAAGGTAGCAGTTGGCAACACTGAAAGCATGTCGCCAGTGGTAAAGATGGGTTGTAACAGGTTAAACACGATATCTGTTATCACTGTTACTGTTAAAAAAAATAACAGTTCCAAATATCTGTTATTAAATAACAGCTAGTTATTTTTGTACGGACTATAAATACGTATTTAAATTTCAATTGAATATCTTCCATTCTTTAATGAGGAAGAGAGAGAAATTGATAACCTTGCTATATTCCTTCCTTTGTGTCAGTGTGTATGTAAGTAATAGCCGTGGTAACAGTTTGGGTGGGGATTGTTATAATGTATTAACAGTAACAGTCGTGGTAACAGTCTTGAGAGTCTGTTATTTTAAGTAACGGGTATTTTATATTGTTAGTAACAAATCGATATTTGTTATTTTTTATACAAATATCGATTTGTTGTATTTATCTAGTACGTCTTACGATATTTATATGCCTCACCCCTAGCTTGTGGTCAAATGTGTGAACAAAGTCTGTCAGTGTTTGATCAAATATGTGACTATGTCTGGCCGGCCTTTGCAAACAAGTATTCATATGTGTGTGCAAAGTCTATCGAATATGTTTGATCAAATATGTGACTATGTCTGGCGCCGGCTTTAGATAACATACATACTGTTTATCTACATCTACACTAATATTATAAAGAGGAAAGATTTGTATTTTTGGTCGGAGTGTAGCCTTAGGGGCGCTATGGAGTAAACATTTTTTGGGACAGAAAAATTTTCGTTGACTTTTGTTTTCGGAAATCTTCAAATTTTATTACAGTATTGGATTAACCATAACCATAGAAACTATTTAGGTCCCCAGAAGCAAGGCCCTACGACACGCCGTTTCCGAGATAGGAGCTTTTGTTTTTTTTTTACTCTAGTGGAAAACCATGAGATGATGTTAAAAAAACCAACGATATATGGAAAAAAGAAGTCATTCGAAAAATTAATTGACTGTCCCCTGCCCCTAAGCATACCCAAGCTGAAATATCGACCGACACTTTTTTTTTTTGTTAGAAAATTTGAATGTCTTTTTTTCCACATGTCATTTTTTTATATTTGGTGCGAGTCAATTTCATCTAGTCCCAACTTCGCTACATTACGAACATCGATAACAAGTTTGAAGCGGATTCGTGTGTGTAGTTTGCAAGTGTAGGTATCAAACGCGAGTCACAGACTACACCGTATTTCTCTCCCATGTCACCTCATGGTTTTTGACTAGAGCAACAAATATATCCAAAAGAGACTTTCCGATAAAACCTTGAATGCAAGGTGAAAGATTACATAAAAAACTAAAATTCTAAACATTGTCACGTTAGTTTTTTTTTAAATTAAATCTATAATTAAGGCCATTCTTATATTTTTGCAAAACACAGACAGTTTTTTTGTAAAATCTTTTTAAAAACTCTTATAAATGCAATAAATCCTGTTATTGCTGCATTTTAGAAAAAAAAGATTGAAGTGAATAATTGTTAAAAATGTAATAATTGTTAAAAGTGCAGTAATGGATAAAAGGAATTATTTGATGAAACGCACTTTAATTAACTACTAAGTAGCTGATGCCCGCGGCTTCGTCGATGTCGGTTAATATATACAAAGTCAAAGTCAAAGTCAAAGTCAAATAATTTATTTCAAGTAGGCACATTAAAGGCACTTTTGAACGTCAAATACATAGAAATAGAACTGATTCTAGTTGCCCCTTCCAAAAGGTAGTTTTCGTATGGAGAAGAATGGGCAAGAAACTCCACCGTTACTCTTTAAAAAAAATGTTGGTATACATCAAATATATAATTACATGTGAAGACGATGCACCGAGAATACAATTACAATAGGTAAAAAGAATTAAAAATTAAATATGGAGCAATGACAAATAAATAAATTAGGTATGTGATAGATACATGGTGCTCACATATTTACAAACTAACTACTTATAAACATACTAAAAACCATTCTACCCATTGGTGAAACCAGCATGAAAATCGGTGCAGTAGTTTTTGAGTTTATCGCGAACAGACAGACAGACGCGGCGGAGGACTTTGTTTTATAATTATGTAGTGATTACGAAAATTTAGTTTTGACAGTAAATGATCCCAATCAGCCATGTGCAGAACTATTGCATCTAATTTTCTTAAAGTTTTGCCTGTTGCTTCGATTCATATCACACGTTTCCATAGTTGAAGTGGTATCTACTACAGACTCCTTGCCTTGCATGTGCACTTACTTATTATCTTTCCGAAACAGCGCAGGTTTTTTCCATCTATACTGTTCCTGGTGCATCTATCTCCTACACATCGCAGAGTATCCATCTGCCTAGCCTATTCCCAACTATGTCGGGGTCGGCTTCCAGTCTAACCGGATGCATCTGAATACCAGTATTTTACATGGAGCGACTGACCTCCACAACCCATTTCCTGGGAAACACGATACCCCTTGGTAAGACTGGTTGTCAGACTTTCGGGCTTCTGACGACCCGTAACGACTGTCAAAGATCTACAAATGACAGCCAGGACCAACGGATTAAAGTGCTTATTCCGAGGCACGGAGGGGTCTTGATAGGTTTGTGTAGTTTCTCTATTACAAATACCAATAGAATAAAAATAATTTAAAAAAAAAATTAAAATTACTGTTAGTACCTACCAATAGACTAAAAATAATTCTGACTCAAAAGGAAACGGGATTGCACGTGCCGTTTCCTTCAAACCGCAATGATAATAACATAATCATATCCTGAACAGGATACAGGATGAATAATAGGTATGTAGAACTATACACATGCGTGACCTCCTGATAACTAAGTAATAAATAATTTTATAATGCTTTTTTACCGACTTCTTCAAAAAGGAGGAGGTTCTCAATTCGTCTGTATGTTTTTTGTCTTATGCGATTACTCCGCCAATTATTATGAATTGATTTTCATGATTCTTATTTTGTTTGGTAGGCCATGCTTCAGACGTGGTCCCATATCCATTTTATTAACTTTAGATTGCGTAGTTTTTGAGTTAGCTTCAATAATTACGTATATTTCCCACTTACTACTATGTAGACGATATTATATTTGACTCCGTCACTGTTAAGTACTTATTCGAATTTGTGTGGGGTAGGTTATCACAACTAAAAACTGAAAAATAAAAACTTTTTACAAAAAAAAACACAAAAAAAGTGAAAAATAACTTAATTGTCGGAAGTGTCTTTGCTTTTTAATTTTCGTTTTTTGCCACCGACTTCCGAAATTAAAGTTATTTTTCACTTTTTTAGTGTTTTTTTTGGAAGTCGGTTGTTTTTTTTTTTGTAAGAAGTTTTTATTTTTCATTTTTAGAATAATCGCACTGTATTTCTAAAAATGAAGATGTCGCACTCACATGAAATAAAATTATTTGCATTCAGATTTCGAATGACAAACAGAATCTTTCCGAGCTTGTGAAGAGAAATAGTTATTTTTTAGTCTAGTACTGAAATAAAAACGTATGTATTGAGTACAGTTTAATAAAAACGCGGTTTTTATAAAATTATTTAATTGTTATGAAAATAAACATACAAATAGCAAAAACATAAAAACTCATACAAAGAAATAAATTTATACAGTCTTGTACTAGATAATTTTCAATGTTCTTTTGTAGGTACAGTAGGTTCACTTATAAAACAAGAAGCGCTTTTGAATAAAATTATTTATTTGTTCTGGAAACATACAAACAGAAAATTTTTATAAAAATAAAATTTGAAGTACATACCTACACAAAATCGTATAGTCTTGTACGGAAACAATTATATTATGTAGAGTAAAGAAATAGAAATAGTAAATTCATATAAAACTAATATTTTTAAAGTAGTACAATATCAAAAGACTTGATTAAAAAAATATATTGTTTAAAAGAGAAATACTTATAGAAGTCTTATAAAACTAATTCATTGAAATGTGTACACGAAATCTTATATTCTATGACTACCATCCTTGTGTCCGGTTACGAAGCAGAAAGAATTTCGTACAATGACCCTTCATTACTTATCTGTATCGCTCGCGCTCAAATATATTGCCGTCGCGCTCGCGATAAAGGCGGTCCTTCTAATGTGTGAGCGCGACGGCAATATACATTTATACAGACAAAGTGACATTCTATCAGCGATAACGATGATAGAAAAGGCAAAAATGTATAGGACTGACATAAGCTATAGAAAAGCTTATATCAATTCTGTTGAAAGTCGTTGTAGAAAAACGAAACGCTTTCGAATCGATTGTCACTTGTCTAGGCCTTCTGGAGCTGATCAGGAGATCCCTTGAACAATGAACACATCTTCTGACACGTCGGCGCCACCGTCATCGAATACACACCGCGCGAACAGTTCACTCGTGTCTTTCTTAACGAATTTTATTCATGCTTTGAATTTCTCTCGTTTTTTCAGTCTCATGTTGTTGCACACTTTCAAGGTTTGCATTGTCTTAACATTATTTTTCATGTTCATTTTGGGGCTTCATTTCATTCATGCTTTGAATTCTAGCTTCTATTACACTTTTTTACTCCGCTTCAAGTGTGCGTATGGATTGAGGAGGCATGTCTAAAAAACACGGGTACTGCCGTTGCATGGCATCAAAACTATTTTGAAAATTGTCGATTTGCTTTGATTTATTTATTTGATACTTTTCTCATTACACCTAGTACAGAGAAGTATCAAATAATCTATCATCTGAGCTTCAATATCTTTCATGTTTTGGGTTTGTGCGTCAAATTCACTTGTCTTCTTAGCTTTGTGTTGTTGCATTACCAATATTTCTCTAGTGTGTTTTCCTGAGCTGCAGTTTCTTTCATATTCATTTTACATTTTTCCCCAATATACCTTTTTGAATAGCTACTGATTTTTGTATTTCTTTTTTTTTGTCAATATTGTGTTTCACCTCGTCCTTCTGTTATTGTAATGCTTTAATATTATTTTCAGTGCTGTATTTAATTTCAGATTCAAATTCTTTCATGTTTTGGATTTGTGCTTCAAATTTGTCCCAACCTCGTATTGTTGCATTGCCTGAATATTTTTCTAAAATCAGACTTTATTCATAGCCAGTGTTTCAATAATTTTCTTGAGCATCAATTTCCAAATTTTTTTGAATAGCTAGTTTAATTTCAGTCATTTTCTCAATTTCGAATTGTCGCAATATTCATTTCTAACTCATCTTTGTAGTTATCAAGTTTCCCAAGACTGCGATATTCTTCGCATTATCGTATTTCTTTTGTTCCTCAAAATCTTTTATTTTTTGAATTTCAGCTTCAACTTCACTTTTCTTGTTATTTTCATTTTGCTGCATTAGCCTAAAGTTCTCTTCCATTTCCATTTTAATGCCAGCTATCTTATTTGTCAATGCTTTAACATTATCATCCATGGTTTTTTTCTTATTATTCTGAATTTCCTTCATCTTTTCAATAACTTTTTTAATTTTAGCTTTTTTCTCGGCCATAGATTTTTCCATTGCTTGCATATTTTTCTTAAATTCGTCCTTATTCATTTCATAAGTTTCTTGCAATGCTTCAATATCATCAACTATATTGGTTTTCAGCTGGGCCTTCTCTTCATTGATGTTTTTAATTTTAGCTTTAATTTCATTTTTTTTCTCAGCCCTGAATTTTTCCATTGCCTCAATATATTTCTCGTGTTCGGCCTTTTTTTCAGTTAATTTGTTTTGCAATGATTCAAGTTTTTTCTCAAATTTGTTTTTCACGAGGGCCTCCGATTCTTGCATTTTTTTAATTTTATCTTCAATTTCTTTGTGCTTCTCAGCTTCGCGCTGTTGCATTGCCTTAATATTCTTCTCTATAATTATTGCCTGCTGTGCCTCGTATTGATGCATGCTTACAATTCTGTCTTCGGATCCTTCTTCACCCGACTCTAACTTGTTTTTCATGTCTTTAATATTCTTTTCAATTTCCATTACTTTCCGAGTGTCATTTTTATACTGGATTTTCTTTTCAATTTCATTTTTCATCGCAACTTCTTTTCGCTGCATTGCTTCAATATTCTTTTCTACTTGATCTTTTTTGATAGCTAGCGAGTTTTGCCAAGCTTTAATATTCTTCTCCAGATCGCTTTTAGCCTGACTCTCTCTTTCTTTCAATGTTTTAATCTCAGCTTCAATTTGGCTCTGTTTCTCAGCTTCGAACTGTTGGATAACTTGAATATTTTTTTCATATTCTTCTTTACTCTTAGCTAATGTGTTTTGCATTATCGCAACTTTTTTAACCATATTGGCTTCCTGCTGAGCCTCTACTTCTGCCAAATGTCTGATTTGAGCATCAATTGCTCTCTCTCTCTCAGCCTGGTGTAGTAGCATGGCTCGAATCTTCTTCTCGGATTCTTCGTTTGCCATGTTTAAGGTTTTTAACCTTTTTTCAGAGTCCTTTTCGATTTTTCTTTTCTCCACCGCCTCGATATCTTTCATTTTTTGGATTTTCCTGTCAAAGTCAGCTATCTTCTCCTGTTCGGTTCTCTTCATTAACTTAAAGTTCTTTTCCATTTCTTTTTTAATTTCAGCGACCTCTGTTCGCTTTGCGGCGATGTTACTATCTGTCTTTTCTTTTATTTTCAACTCGATATCTTGAAACTTTTTAATGACCGCATCAATTCTGGCTATTGTCTCAGCCTCTTCTTCTTTCTTTTTTTGAATATTCTTCTCAAATTGGTCTTTTTTCATCGCTAATGTGTTTTTCTTTGCTTCAATATTCTTTTGAATATTGTATTTCTCCTTAGCCTCTGCGTCGATCATATTTTGAATCTCGCGATCAATTCTATCTTTTTCCTCAGCCTCGTGTTGTTTCAAGGTTTGAATACGATGTTTAATTTCCTCTTTTGTCGCATCTAACGTGTTTTCCATTTCCTCAATATGTTTTTCCATCTCAGTTTTCGCCCGCGCTTCCTTTTTTCTCCATTTATTAGTTTCACGGTCTATTAAAACTTTCTTGGAAGCTTCCTTTTCATTTATTTCATGAATGTTATTTTTAATTTTATCAATTTCTCTTGAGGTCGTTGCCATCCTCTCTTTATCATTCTTGTCAATTTCAATGTTTTTTTTCTCCATAAATGCCAAAGCATTCTCTAATATATTTTTATCTTTTTCAATCCTATTCAATATGTTTTTTACTCTTTCCATCGTCATCTCGGTTTGTAATTCTTTCTTCGTTTCCTGGTATTTGGTTTTGACTTTGATTGCTTTTTTCTTCAAAGCTTCTATTTTAGGACTGTGTTTTGGTTTATATTCCCTTCTCTTAACTGGTGTTTTCGTGACCTGAGGACAAACAAAAAACCTTTATTTAATAAAAAGGCTTAATATAGTTTTGCTTGATGATATATACTGTCCCATACATTTTGTTCGTGTTCGTATTGCATTTTTGTATGGAACAGTAGCTTTTTTTTCATATTTTTATGTTGGTTCCATATACACTGGCCTTCAAAACTTAGTACCACACTTTTAAAATTGTAATTTCTGCTAAACTGTAGAAGCCAGTTTTGAAATAAAAACGTTTTATAGCAAATTTCATCAGCTTTCTTGGAAATTATAGTTTATTATAGTTATCTAACGTTTTAACTAAAACCAAAAAATAGCCATTTTTAAAATACTGGCAAAAAACTCAAACAACATTTATAACTACAGTTTTACGCCTTATTTACATTTTTTTGACATCTTTCATCGATCAAGAAATACATGTGAATACAAAAAAAGGTAAAAGTTGCAACAATTTGAAAAGGAATGTTTTTGTTTATAAGGTTATCGGCTATAAAGTTTTTATATAAAAATTCTAATTCTTTTTATTTCGAAAGTATATCTTGTGTAATTTAAAAGTTATTGCAATTTTAGAAGTGTGGTACTAAGTTTTGACGGCCAGTATAGTTGTTAATTTTCATGAACACTGCATTTTAAGGAATATCCCTTATTGGCCTGCCATATTATATTATAAGAATGTGAGCGATTAATCCGAGGGACCTAGTGATGGTTATGTAGTGTTCATAGGTTCTGAAGATCACAGAGAAGAGCAGTACTTCAACATGGAACAGCTCAAGTGTGGCGAACTCGTCGACGCTACTATCAAGACCGTTGCAGATAACCATGAGCTATACTCAACGTGGGGCGGGTTTCAGGTGACAATCATAATTATTATTATTCTCCTTTAACATATAATATATTTTTGATAGTCGTTACGGGTCGTCAAAAGCCTGAAAGTCTGACAACCAGTCTTACCAACGGGTATCGTATTAACCAGTCACTGGGTTGTGATGGTTAATTAGGCAGTCGCTCCATGAAAAATACTGGTATCCAGCTCCATCCGGTTAGACTGGAAGCCGACCCCAATATAGTTGGGAAAAGGCTAGGCAGATTGATTGAACATATAATATATATTTTTTAATTTCTTTTAAAGACAACTAATCTTTGTTGATTGACCTTTTAAAGGCCGATAACAATTAAAATTCTATTGTGTCTCGTTATTGTATTGACAGTTGGAAGGTTTAAATAACAGTAGCGTTCCGGTATCGGGACCAGGATCCACCACATATTGCACTTTTGTATGAATCGGCAGATATTTTTCTGTCTTTTTGTAAGAACTCGTTTTATAAAAATGGCGGTTATGGTTTAAAAAACCTCTGTGACAAGACAAAAATGTGATGCTATTTAAGGGTTACTTTTTTACCTACTTAAAAAAAAGGTGGTTACCAATTCGACGCGTATGTATGTATATGTAGGTAATAATAATGGAACTGCGATAATTATATTCACTTAATATCTATTAGGGCTTCCAAACAAATACATATACAAAATTAGGTAAACATATGTATGTTTATTTAACTACGGTCACGTTTATTATATATTTTCAAAAAGTATCCGATATTCTGGTCCCCTACTATATTTCAAGTACATTAAAAATTGAATCTGTTTACTAGGTAGAATATATAGATCGGGTTACTTACTATACTAAACTAGCTTCCGCCCGCGGCTTCGCCCGCGTGGTATGTCGATAAAAAGTAGCCTTTGTCCTTCTTCAGGCTCTAGACTGTGTGTTTCAGTAGATTTGGCGTGAAAGCGCGACAGACAGACAGACAGAGTTACTTTCGCATTAATAATTTTAGTAAGGATTAACTAATGAGGAGCTCGTGGCTAAGTAATAACAGCCGCTCGGGTCGATCCATCAGGTTGAGCTACGCTTGCCGGGGTTGGTCCGTGGATGGGTGACCATTTTCACATATCGAGACTCCTCCGTGCCTCAGAAAGCACGTTAAGTCGTTGGTCCCGGCTGTCATTTGTGGATCTTTGACAGTCGTTACGAGTCGTCAGAAGCACGAAAGTCTGACAACCAGTTTAACCAAGGGGTATCGTATTACCCAGTTACTGGGTTGTGGAGGTCAGATAGGCAGTCGCTCCATGTAAAATACTGGTATTCAGCTGCATCCGGTTAGACTGGAAGCCGACCCCAACATGTTGGGAAAAGGCTAGGCAGATTGATTGAGTAAGGATTAACTAAAAAACTAAAAGGACTAACTAACTAGACTAATAAATGAAATGAAATGAAATTGTTTATTCTGTAAATAGGATATTGGAATCACTTTTACACGTCATATTAAAAAGTTGTAAAAATAAGCTAGATGAGGTCGGCGTTTCCTATCTGACTACTCTGAGAAGAAAGGCCGAAACAAACTCAGAGGTCACCGTCTCCTTTAAAGTCCAGACATAATCTTGGTCAGGCCATATGAGGACCACGTAGATAAGAGTCTGAAATGGTCTTTTGAGGAAAGAACCACACAGATTTGAGTGGCAGGTCCACTCAAATCTGTGTGGTTCTTTCCTTGAGTGGACCTGTCCAGTCAGTGCAAGCATTTGTCAGTAATAGTGGAGCTCAACTCAGAACTTAAGGAGCTCAACGACTCGACGAACAATACCAAAGAAAGGACGTTTGGGTAGGTCGCATAAAGTTCTCAAATTGCCAGACCTTCGCTAAAACTAACAGAACGAAAAATAAATATCCACATAGTCCTCACATTCACAATAAAACAATACTTATAAGTAATCATCATGTCATTTTGTATATAATATTCAATAATGTCAATTTGTATAAAAAACTGGTAGGGATATTTTTAGGGCTTTCCATAATATTCAAAACTAGCTGTGCCCGCGACTTCGTTCGCATGGATGTCGGAAAACAATAATATGTCGCTTAGAAAAGTTGTACCTTCATTTAAAAAGGGCGAATCTTTCGACCAGGCCTGGTGATTTTTCCTAGTAAGAAACTGCCAAAAAACTTGTGTTTTTATTTAAGAAAATGCTTCTCTTTATAAAATATTAGCGGTGGAACCACCTGGAGCGTACACAAAAAAGTTGCTAGGGTTGCTCACACGCGAAAGAGCTACATAAAGTTGGCCGTGGGAAAAGCAACCAATACTAAGATCCACCCCCGCAACGGATAATGTCTGGCCCTGAGCTTTGTTAATGGTCATGGCGTAACACAGGCTGACGGGGAATTGCACACGCTTAAAACTAAACGGGAAATTATTGGGAATGAGAGGAATTCTTGGAATAAAAACAACATCACCGGCGCCGCAACCTGTTAAGATTTCGGCTTCGATGACGTTTTGTTGGTGATTGGTGACTATGAGCCGAGTGCCGTTGCAAAGTTTGGGAGGACTTAAATTTCTGAGAAGAATTATTGGCACTCCGACTTTTAAACAAATTTTGTGTGCTGAGAGACCGGGTGTGTTAAGGGATTCTAAGAACTCTACTGGATAGTGTGTGGCATCTTCTTCTTCGGGAACCGTATTTATCGATGTATATTGTTGACTTTCCCCAGAAACATGTGCCAATATTTGTGTATTTATTGCTGTCCGATAGTCGAACAAATCGACTCAACCATAAGGCCTCTGCCTCGAACCTTGCGGGCAGCGGGGCGGCGGCGGCGGCAGCGGTGGCGGCGCGGGCGCAGCAGGATCTTATGCGTAAAATCAAATGGACCGGTTCTCGAAAACAGCGGCGCGGCAGCGGCGAGGCGGCGGGCAGCGAGCGGTGCACTCCATTCAAGCGGTGACCGCCCGCGCGTCTGCATTGCAGTGTTGTTGCCCACAATAAATTGAGCGTTAGGAATAAATTTGAATCAAAAAGATGTTGCCGCCATTGTTCAGCCATTTCTTTCGCGAATAAAAACAAATATCTCGACGACAAAATCGTGAACACAACACTACGCGGCTATAGTGACGCGCGATCTGCCCGCTAGTTTCGAGAACGGGTCTTTGATGCCCGCCCCGCTCCCGCGCCGCCGCCGCCGCCGCCCCGCTGCCCCCAAGATTCGAGGCCGAGGCCTTACACATGCCAACAACGATCGAATAGAATGAGCGATGGTCACGAATCATACGAACAAATTACGAAGTATAATACAGTTCGATTCAAACTTAATGGCGGCTCGGAACATGAGGCGAGTCGCTGCGCAGTAACAATTTCATGTGACAGCGGGGGTGAGGGGTGGGGTACTGCGCAGCTAAAAGTTAACTTCCGAGCCGCCATCCGCCCCGCTGCCCGCAAGATTCAAGGCCGAGGCCTTACACACGCCAACAACGATCGAATCGAATGAGCGGCGGTCACGAATCATACGAACAAATTACGAAGTATAGTACAGTTCGATTCAAACTTAATGGCGGCTCGGAACATGAGGCGAGTCGCTGCGCAGTAACAATTTCATGTGACAGCGGGGGTGAGGGGTGGGGTACTGCGCAGCTAAAAGCTAACTTCCGAGCCGCCATTAAGTTTGAATCGATCTGTAACGACTCGTTTCTTGACTTCTTAATTTGAATGAACGAAACCAACCAAAATACCAAATCAAAACCAATCAGATCACTGATCAATACTTTCAACGAATGACAACCCAACCCAACCAACAATTTATTATTTATTTATTTATTATATTATATTATATTATTATATTATCGAGACTAAAGAAGTCAAAAACAAAGATACCTATACTAAAAATTATTTGGAATATCTGGGCGAAAGTCATTCTAAGACGGAGAGTCTTAACACCGCGATTCAGAAAATGACATTAAACGAACAACGCCATCTATCGAGCACGAAATGATACTGTCAAAATATATGGGAAAACGTTCGAACACTCTGTAAGCTAAATAAACTATGTAGAAAAGTGAAAAATTAAAGAATAAATACCTATATTTTTTAAGAAATTAACATTTGTCACTATTCTTTCATGATTATCAAGATTTGAAAGATAGGTAGCGCCACCTATCGCACTAATACTAAACTAATAAATAAACAACGCATCTGGAAAATTTTAATTAATCTAACTTTAGAGTTATATTCTATACACAAATACACAATGTATCGCGTTAAGTTTCCGCGCAAAGAAAATGACGGTCATATAACAACACACGATCTCACAAACCTAGTAATTAAGAAGTAAGTATCATTTCGCGTCAATAGATGTCGTTACGTGGATGTACATTACGTAATGAAAATTCCTTCTTGAACACTTTAAATTCATATATCTTTTGATATTTTGAAGCGATTGCGATGAAACAAAAACTAATTGAAACATCGAGTTACACACAATATTTGAGTATAAAAGTTAACCATATTGATTTCGTACTTTTTACGTTAAAGTGGAACAATCAAACTAAAGAACATACAAACAGACAAACAGACAAAAATTCCAAAAATGATAGAAATGGAATCTGTTGGTTATTCTTGGACACCCCACCAATTTTTTTTTTTTTTTTTTTCATTGTACAGAAACGCCTCGTCTACAGATTTATTATATGTATAGATAGATGTCACAATGCTTAGCAGAGCGAGCAGCTCAATCCCATGCATTTTTGTCTTCTAAATAATCTGTGATTTTATAGTACCCTTTTTTACAAAGTTTGCTTTTAATACAGCTTTTAAATCGTTTAATGGGTAAGTTTCGAATGTCAATGGGAAGTTTGTTATAAAAGCGTATACATTGACCCATGAACGAGTTGCCTACTCTGTGGAGACGAGTGCGATGTACAGCAAGATTGTGTTTATTTCTGGTATTTAAACTATGAATATCGGACATTTTCTTAAACTTTGATATGTTTTTGTGTACAGACGGCTACACATCAAGCTATACATTTCCAGTATAAGCTGACCTCGCATTGTACGGAAATCCTATATAATGCGAGATCAGCAACAACTGGAACTGTATAGCTTGATGTGTAGCCGTGTGTACATACAATAGGTTTTCAAATATATATTGTGAGGCTACAGTCAGAATATCTATTTCTTTGAATTTTTCTCGAAGGGAATCTCTTGGACCTAGGTTGTAAATGGCTCGAACAGCCCTTTTCTGTAAAACAAAGATAGCATTAATGTCCGCACATGCTCCCCAGAGAAGAATCCCATAAGACAGAAGACTATGAAAATAACAAAAATAAACAATTCTGGCTGTATCTACGTCAGTTATCTGTCTAATTTTTTTAACGGCATAGGCGGCCTATCTAAGCCTACCTGACAATTTTTCTATGTGTGGGCCCCATTGTAATTTACCGTCAATGGTTATTCCAAGAAAAACTGTCGATTCAACGGGGTCCAACTCTATTCCATTAACTTTAACATTGGTAGATAGCTGCCTGACATTTGGCGTTGAAAATTTAATGAGTTTAGTCTTTTTTTCATTCAAGAGGAGATTATTTACATTAAACCAATGCACAACTTTAGAGAGTGCATCGTTAACTTGTTCAAAATTGACTAACTGGCGTTTGATTTTAAAAATGAGGGATGTGTCATCTGCGAATAATACGATCTTATGATTATCCCTTATGTGGTAAGGCAAGTCATTAATATAAATGAGAAATAAGAAAGGACCTAGAATTGAACCCTGCGGAACGCCCATGGTGACCGAAGATCCTGCAGATCTCTTGCCATTAACATCGACCCTCGATAACCCATCGATTAAATATAAAAACAAAGAGACCCTAAGGCGTAGAAGTATACGTCCGCATCGCTGCCATCTGGAAACGTGCCCAGAAGACTGGCAGCCCCGGATCTAGGGGGGGGGCAAGCCAGGGTCTATGCCCCGGGCGGCAAGTTCAGAGGGCGGCAAAATTCACACTTTACAGACGAATGGACAACTATCATCATTTACTTAACTTTGACCACAGAATAAATAGTAGTACAATACAAGTACAGAAATTTCACTCTTGTTTTACTGTGGCCATCGCAACTCGACCGATACCTAGGGGCTTAGGTACTCTACGCTTCCTACTACATCCGCAAGCTATGAGCGAAGTTTTAGCAAACTAAAACTAATTATAAATTATTTGCGATCTTCTATGAGGCAGGAATGTTTATGGAGTCTTTGCAATAGCGATAGAAAATCGAATTGAACAAGAGCAAAATTATGACAAAGCCATAGATTTATTTGCAGAACAAAAAGCTCGAAGAGTAAAATTGTTATTTCAATTCAATTCACAAATGCAATATTTGATTTTTATTTTAAATCCTATCCTGTGTTGTTTATAAAATATATATCCTACAGTGTAGAATATATATTTGAACGTGTATTGACTGTAGGAGGTACACATTCATGTCTATACAGGGTCTAAGGGTAAACACCGTTGTCACTCAAACCATGGGGAGTTGACTTAATATAAAAATAAATGACCGAGTAACAACAAAAAAAAAGTTATTTTCATTAAAAGATTTTATAAAGTTTCCATCCGACACCGTGCTCGCTAGCGAAATAGCTGAATGACTGAGGGAGGTCAGGGGCCCTACCATCAACTTTTAAAATACTTGCCAAGTACATGACAGGTCAACTTAGCAGGCTAACCTGACAGGTTTTCTATTTGTACCGTGAGCATTTCCGTCTGACCTGCAATGTATCAACTTCAGACCTGCTACGTGAACGTTGACCGGTACGCCATATTATAAACAAACGTTCGGAAATACTTTTTCGCAATGTTACCGGTTTTACGGTTTTAAAGAACTACATTAAATTAATTGAATAACAGTTTATAATGATCAAGAGAATTCTAAAAAAAAAATATTTTTCGTAACAAAATATCTTATTTAACACGATTATGACACTGGAGACCCTTTTAGATACAATTAGATACGATTTAACACGATTATGAAAATAATCTTGAAAATTACCAAAGTTATTGCTATTTTCGAACGACTATCCTAGCCATTAAGTATAAAAAATTATAGTTTTTGATTGCTTGTCAGTTTGACTCTAGTGATGTTACTCAGTCACTAACAGTCAGGCACTCGATTGTTCCGATTATGTAATTCTTAAGTTGAATCTAAGGAACTACCTTAGATTCAACTTGAATTGAGTAGAAGGGAGACTAGAGGGAGGTTTCCAACAGCTTCGCACGCTTGAAACGCACACAAAAAAACAGAGAAAAGAATCATAACCCGATCCAAAATACAACAACCGTTCCATATTGGTACGGGGTTTAAGTCAGTGACATTCGGGTAAGATTGGCTTTGATCAACTTTGTAAAAAGCGCTTTCTCCACATTCCACTCTCAATCTGATAATCAATGATGATACGATGATGATTTTAATGACAAATTACAAGTTATCAACAGAAATCATTAACCCACAGTACATATACTTTCACTCTTATTAAAACTCTAGAGTCAATCTACACAACATAGTATTTTGGTACCTTGAGAGAAAATGAAATCGAGTTTTTATTTTATACACTGCAGTAACGAGATAAACAAAATTTAGCCGCATCACTATCTGACACTGTCAGAAAGACAAGTCAAGTCAAGGGACAACAACACTTCATTATTTAATTTTTTCAGTTTCTTTCGAAATGCATCAATTTCATATATTTCTTTTTTTCCTGTGTGTTATTGAAGAATTATAATTAATATGAAATCTTCAAGGTGGTACAGCATTTACTCCAGATGGATGTTGTGTTATTTGTTCTGTGAGATTCCAACGCAATGTGCGAAGACATAGTCCGAAGCTACAGATGTGCGGTGAACGCTTTTGTATCAAATGCACGTCGTACAAAGATGAGAGGTGGAGCCTGGAGGAGCAACCTGCACCTTTTTTAGATGAAATATTATCTACTTCGAAGTCGTCCGACGTTGAAATTGATACTTACAGTAATAAAAATGCTTTGTTTACATAATGTGATTTTTGCTTTCAATAACCGTTTAAAACACCCTACGTTCCTATTATACATTCCTACGTTTATACATTCCCACGTTCCCAGGTAACTACTATACATTACGGAACAGTGCACTATTTTACTAAACTACAAATACCGATGAAGGTTGGCCTACTCACTAAACATTTTTTTAAGTTATGATCGTATTTCTCAGTAACCTCGTAGTATAATTATTACTACCACTGTAATCTAGAGATCATTATCAGAGTACATATTCACAAATGAACATGTACTTATGTATTTTATTCGAAACTAAAGAAAACAGTTCACTAAAAGTAAGTTTTACACGCCTGCTTAATTCGACTGCTGGGCAGTTCAGTAGTCGAGTGTTTACATGTCAAAAAGAACTTGATGGTACAGCTCAACGCAGGTCAGACCAGTGAAATGTTGTCACGTGACCACTGACCGGCTTTAGTCACGTGATCACTGGCTTGCCTGTTATTTGACATGTTCACGGTACAAAATAGCCCGACAGTTCATTTACCGTCGAAAATTGACCTGCTATAAGAGTTCATGGTAAGCCCCCAGGTCACGTCCCACGCCCCCCACCCGTGTTGAGACGCAAGTTCGTTGCCTTAGAGCATAGGGTGAAAGGGTAATAGTAAAAATAGTCTTGTATTAAAATGTAATTAATAAAAAAGTTGTAATTTTCCATAGATTTTACGTTCTATGAATGACACCAACCACTGGTTTCAAGGATAACGGTGTAACCTAACCTAACACCCTGTTTATCTGTAAATAAATTATAAATATAGGTAAAAATAAATATAAGTGGGTGGGGGCGGCTTATTATCACATATTGCCCCGCCTAAAAAAAAATTGAAGATCCGGGGCTGAAGACTGGCAGCATTGCCACGTCGAATGGCAAATGGCTAATTCTTTGGCCGAAGAACAAACCAGCCCTCTCTGGTCACGTGAAGTGTCGACCAGTCGGTGAGTTTCCTTAACAAGGAGACGCGCACTGGGGCCCCATGAACCGAGCATTTCGACTCCAAACGGTACAGTATTTGCGCCACTTGAGGGTCTCAGCAGCCGCAGCAGCGGCAGCGGCGCCAGCACAGCCCGTGTAGGTACATTGAAATGCTTATTCACAAAATATACCACAACAAACTATTTACACTAGGTAAGTACTAAATTAAATGACTAACTAACTATACTTACTTACAATTAAACAAATAAATACAAAAAAAAAAAAGTATAAAAACTAAAACCCAACTACGACTAAAAAGGTATAAACAAGACACCACAGACAGACAAATTAAAATTCCGGTCACACGTGTTAGGACATAAATGTGCTCATTAAGCCCTTTCATGTGATACCCAACATGGCACGATTAAACAATATACCTACATATTTTTTTTTAGTTCCTGACTGTATGTCCTCTAGAGGGCGCCATTTTTAATGTGACGTCACATAGCCTGCGGACGATCAAGACGCTTCCAAAGATAGGTACCTCATTTGTCAAATTGACAAATTGAAAACAAATGAGGTACCAGAAGATAGGAGGGAACAGATGAACATACGTACATACACACATCTCGGTCAAAATCATCAACCCTCCTTTTTTCTTCGCCGTAGTCGGGTAAAAACAAAAGGACCTTACCTAGAATCTTACCTTACCTAGTAGGTACCATAGCCTAGTACCTACTCGTACGAAACCTGCCACTTCTGGGCACATTTCTACTGTACCGGTTAGCAGCATATTGCCACGTTAATTCTTTATTTGTTCAGTAATCTAAATACAGAACAGTGTCGTTGATAAAATAAATTTAACTAATTATATTATATAGTCCTCCAGACCGTATTTTCGGCCACGGCGGCCAATCTCAACGGAGACTAGCCTTCGGCGCGGGAGATATTATAGTGCACAAGTGTTTGCGCAGACACAAGTGCACTCTCTCTTCCCTCACTCTCATAGTCCGATGGGACGGTAATCCGACACGACCGGAGAGAGATCAGGCGTAGGACCAACGGCTTAACGTGCTTTCCGAGGCACGGGGGTATCACACCGCCAACTTCCAAATTCCGGGCTGTTACTACGAAATTCCTAATGGAAAAATCCAATAACGCTTTGCCCGACCCGGGAATCGAACCCAGGACCCCACGCTCTGCAGTCGCGCTTGCGACCACGAGACCAACGGGGCAACTAATTAACATTGTCTATAGAGTGGCTTTTACCGATACTGTTATTTTCATTAGTATAACATATTGGTCGGTATTTAAAGATTTGTTTATTTTGTAAAACTATGACTACTGATACCTACCTACCTAGTGTTAAATGATTCTGTGAAACTATGCTTATCAATTACGTTTTCCACTTTGACCTCAGTTACTTCACTATCTAACTTACTCGTTCCTGGATTTGAATGAAGTAGTTATCTTCATTTTAAATAAACTTTATCTACACCCATGCTATAAATCCTCTACAAGTTTCTGAAACAGTTAGCTTATAGCCAACATTAAAACATCCAGTGTCATAGTAACCATAATATCATCCAAACGGGTGTTATAATGTTGTACTGAATTTCATAATGCAACTCATTTAAAAAAAAGAACATTGTCATTCACGAGCGTTTCACTAACAAAGCACCGTAATTTAAAAACGAAACACATTCGAATTCGGAAAATTCGAATTCACGTCGTACCGCGCCATTTTTGTTCGATATTGGTATTGCAAAGAAATTTTTATAGAAGATTCATATCATGGGTGTAAATAAAATCTTGTATGCAACTGTATATAATTAGGTATTAAAACACTCATGTGATACTATTATAATAAACTCACATTCGTGTTTTAATACCCTTTATTGTATAACAGTTGCTTAAATAACTATTTATTGTATGTATTTGTTGCATTATGTAATCGCGATCGCTAAAACAACAGACGGTTGGAAGCCGGTTGTTATTTTTTTGTAAAAAGTTTTAAATGAGGTTCCAAACTTAAAACAAAAAAATGGAACCAAATAAAATCACTTTGTCTGTCTGTCAGAGATGATTTTTTAAACCAAAACCGCGTTGTCACTAACGACTTCTTCAGTTATTGTATTTTGAACTTTATTGCGAGCAATGTAAAATTCTTACGGTCATGGGTTCGAACCCAGACAGGCACTTTACTTTGAGTATAGATTCTTTTCCATTTTGTGAATGTGAGAACGATGTAGGCTTAGTGGACTGTAGATTTTTTTTTTTAACATTTTCTATTTTGTTAAGTATTTACCTGGTACTTGTTGAAAGGCCTACACTGTCCTCCCATACCTAATAACACTGTAATTCAAAAATATTGTAACAGCCAATTATTTTTAAAAGAGTAACCATGGCGTTTCTTGCCGGCTCTTCACCATAGGAAACGACCAATTGGAACCGTGCACCTAGCTTCTGACGTTTCATAGGTGTCCATGTAGGTTTATGTGAAATAAAATATTTTGATTTGATTTGAGTAATTTATTTCATCACCACTTCTCTCAAACGGGTGAAGATATCATGGCGTTTGACCTAGAATAAAAAATCCGCAGGTGGTGCGTGGTGGATTATGGCGCTCTCACTGAGAGGAGGCCTACGTCCCAGCAGTGGGAACATGTAATTATACCTACTGATTTTGCTTTGCCATTTGTTATATCCTATATTATAAAAACCTCTATTGTAATATCTTACTTTTCTTTGTTGGGGCAGGCTACCGAGGTTGAAAAAGCGCGCAAGACGGGGAGGAAGGCCCTGGCGACGATATACTCCCGCGAGCCACTCGAGAAATTCCACGTTGGGGTGGCCATGCTCAGCATCGAGTGCCGCTTCGGCACGCAAATCAGCCATCTGGAAATATACAACATATTTATATAAAAATCGCCTCGTCTGTGGCGCTACAGCTGAGCATGAGGTCCTGGGTTACATTCCCCGGTCGGGCAAAGTTCCGGGAAAGTCCGAAAGAGATACCGGGTCCTTGGCAACAGGCAACTGAAGGAACACGGGTGGGTTTTAGTCAGTAAAAGTCTGACATGCCTTCCGCTCCGCCCAGAGCGGGAGAAGTCAATTGATGATTACGCACCATCAACAAAAAAAAAGGTCGGGCAAAGTGATATTGGGTTTTTCCATCTGGAATTTCTCTGTAGCAGCCCGGAGTCTGGATTTGTGCCTGGTTGATGGCAATTCCCCCTACTATTATATTGGACTTAAACATAACTGGCGAAATTCATTTTGCATGTGTTCATTTCCCACATGTTTCAAGCAACTCCTTGTTTTTTCGTTTTAGGGCCGGTTGTTTCAAACGGTTGGTTAACGTAACATACGTTCGTCAAATAATGACGATTACGTGAGATGTTTAACGTTCGTTAAATACAAAGCGTTGTTTCATTGCATACAAAACCGATTGTCAAAGTTATTCGGGCTGCCAGTAAAAAGCCAATGTGCAGATGTTTGACAGTAAAATGACGTTAACCAGTGGTTAGGGCACCGGTTACTGTAATCGTTATTTTTTAACGTATGTTAAGGGGGACGCAGAATTATATACATTTGAATCAGCAATACAACTCTCTAAGTTCATGAAAGTGCCAAATGTCATGATTTTATGAAATAGTCATTCAATGCACTTACATAAGCTTAGAGTTGTATTTCTGATTTTAATGTTTATAATTCTGTAAATCCATATTTGTTATGAGCGCTAATAATATTTAGACCAACATACATCCTGATACTGACTTGCAAATTGCAAAAAACGTAAGAAAATTTGAATTTCGCGGGACACCCTAGCGCATCAACCTTAAGGCCATTATTTCGAGAAACAAGGCTTTTTTTGATTTGACGATAGTTAGCGCCATTTTTGACGTTTACCCGTTCGTACAGTGGACGTGAAACAACCCGCCCTTTTAGTGTTCTATCAGAACTGTCTTCCTAGGTTTTAGAAGGACGTCCTCGCTTCCCCGTCGATGTCGAAGGTTCAAATTCACAAGAATGATGATGAAGTGAATATATATGACGTTCAACCACACGCTATTGTGATTTTAAGAAAATCCTTATTTCTGCCAGATTTAGTGTAGCGTTGACAAAAGTTAGTCAGTAGTAGACAAGAGTAGATTTGATTTTTTTGTACACTTGCGACAATATTAGCGATGTTTGCCTCGGAAAAGTTGATAAAATTATCGCGTAAAATAAAATAATTCCCGTCACTTTCAATTAAAACAAATTCAAATTCAAAAAAATTGCATAATGCATGTTAAAAAGATGTTACAGGTATATAAGGTACATTGTATTCTAACATTTATAAATTAATGAGGTGTGCAAATTAAAAAATTAGGTACTACCTAATCGCAAAATTAAATTTACAAAATAGATTTTAAATTAAAAATAGAAATGTCAAAATACAAAACAAGACAACAAGGCATACTTAGGTCGCGTCACGTCTGGCTCAGTTGAATTCACTAATTGCGAGAATGTAGTTGGTTAGGTACCTAAACTTTTAGTAACGACAAAGACGAACGAAAAACAGTAGGTAGGTATGTAATTATTGAGTATGCAGAGGCCCCTATTTTATACAAAATAATGTATTTGAAACGTGTGCAAAATGTGGTAGAAAGAACTAATTATTATCATTATGTGGTTATACGGTTTCCGATATGTTTTATTGATAATTTATTGTGCGTGTGAACTAAAATATGGGGAGAAATACTCGATACGTTATCTAAACATAAACTGAAACTAAAAAAATATCACAAGTATAACTTATAATAAACTAATAAATCAACTGTCATCACCTCATCACCTAAGTATTTATAAGAAATGTTTACTATTTCATGTTAAAATAGATTAACATTAGGTTGTGCAATGAAGTTGCAATTTTTTTATCTTCCCGTTTGTTACTAAAAAATATGGAAGTGATTCTGAAATAAATGTTGATTTATTTTATTTATTTATTTAAAATAACATCACTTACAGACCTCCGGTAAATTTCGGCAACTGTCAAAACTCTAATTGAAAGTTTTAGATACGCTATGTCATGAGATAAATATTTCTAGTACACACGGCAACACATCAAGCTATACATTTCCAGTTTATGCTGATCTCGCATTGTATAGGATTTCCGTACGTGGATTAGGGTTCCGTAGTCAACAAGGAACCCTTATAGTTTCGCCATGTCCGTCTGTCTGTCTGTCCGCGGCTTAGCTCAGACTCTTAGTACCTACTAGAAAACTGTAATTTGGTATGGCTATACAAAAAATTACGCCGACAAACTGGTAAAAAAAAATCATGAAAAATGGAAAGAAGTCTGCAAGTTACCGAGTAATGATCGACCAACTTTCATTTGCAGTTGCAAAAACATCTCCCCCCATACATTCCATACGGGATACCAAGTTTTTCAACTACAATGTTAAGTTTGTTCTTGGGATAAATTCATCCCTACTACGGAACCCTTCATTGTGCGTGGTTCGACACGCACTTGGCCGGTTTGAGTAAAGGAAAACATTGTGTGTAAACCTGCACCCTAAAGTGAACTATTTTGAACATTTTAAACTTTTTTAACTTTTTTTTTTAATTTTCACTGGTGTCGAATCATCAACAATAGCAGCATTGCCATCCAATGCTGCCAGCCTTTTGGGCACTTTTCCCACTGACAGCGATGCGGAAGAATTTTTTGACGCCCTATGAGCCCTACTTTCTATAATAATTTTTATTTCGCTTTGTATATAATTTTAGTGTTAGATTGTATATAAAAACATAGCCTACTTAGTTATAGAACTTGTATTAATTTCAAGAATTTGGTAAATATTTAGATTGCTAAGAGAATAAATAAACGAAAACTTGTCACTGCAATTTTCGTATCTAAAAGATAAGTAATTAAGTAAGTAGGTATTTTTTCTTTATCTTTTTAAGTACCTATTATAATTTAATTGTTGATAAAAACAAAATAATGCAGAAACTAGTACTGATGCTATCGTTTAATATTTTATTTAGTTCGGATTCAACATGCTTTGCTACGAAAGCGGGGTCAAAGAGTAAAGTAACTATAAAGGGTGCGCGAGCGGGGTCAAGTGTCCCAATCCCAAAACTTTTGTAGTTAGATAACTACCTGTGCCTTTGCCCTGGCGAAACATTCACAACAAAACATGTTGAAGTTCCTGTCAAAAATTGTATGGAACATTGATAGAAAATGGAGATTTCAACATGTTTTGTCGTGAATGTTTCGCCAGTTCAAACGCACAGTAACCAGTACCACTGACTCTTAAGGGGATGCGCTAGGGTGGCCCGCGAAATTCAATTTTTTTTACGTTTTTTGCAATTTGCAGGTCAGTATCAGGGGGTTATTGTATATTTGGCACAAAGTAAATTCGTCACATTTTTGTACATTCTATACATTGAAAGTAAACTCGTCACATGCTATAAAAATATGTGTAAATTCGTCACAAGTCTTCATTATATACATAATTTTTGCATAAAATACTGGTAGCAAGCAAAGTTCTTAGCGCTCGAGATGAAAGATAGATAATGATATCTAAAATTATGAAAGTACAGGTTGTAAAACCATTTCAAACACATGGTCCGCAAATAATCTGACCAAGTTTATTTCCGGATTTTTTTATATTCACATTAATGAATTTTTTACTTAAGTACATGAGTATTTACTTTGTAAAGTATTAAATACATTTTTTTTTATTATTGTGAATGTCAAGACTATGTGGATCATTTTTTTCTTTTGTTTTTTATTATTTATTTTTCCTTAGTTAGTTTTAATTAATCATAGTCTGGCAGTTTGAGTAATTTATGCGTACATTTACTGCAAATTATGCTCTACTTAGGGCTGATTTCATCAAAGTCAGATCTTTTATCCGTGGAATAAAATTGTCGTTTGACAGTTTTTGTATGGAAAAACTGTCAAAAATTCAAAATTTATTAGCAGGATAAGACTTATACTTTTCGGTATAAAAGTTTGGTGAAATTCGCTCTTATTGGTATAACTCAATTCCTTCTAGAAAATATTTTTTTGCTGGGGTAACGCATACCGAAAAGTTTAGGTAATTGCTTTTTACGGTGAAAATAATGGTAATTTAAAAAAAATAAAACACATAAGACCTGTTTCATGATCTAATTTAAAGTATTTTTTTAATACCAGCGGTTTATAGTTTTGTTTAGAGGTAACTTTGAATTTTCTTCGATCGAGAAAATTTTATGTAAGCGTGTTTTCGTCAAACATAGGACCTAGCATCACTCCTCAACTTTAACATATTTATTCAGTTCAATATTAATGATGCAGTATTTTCAGCATAACGGAGGATCATGCTAAGCAATTTAAGGTAGGGTGCGGTTAAGAAATCTATGGTTTTCAATTTAAAATAACTTGGCAAGTACCTCTCCCGTCTCAGTAATATATTGTGCTTACGAACTTACATTTGCAGTTAGAATGTATGGGAGAACATGTTTCCCAACTACAATGTATATTTGCACTTGAGATAAATTCAACCCAACTACGGAACCCTTTATTGTGCGTGGTCCAACACGCACTTGACCGGTTGTTTGTTAGGGAGCCTTTTATTCTACATATTGTTTGATTTTTCTGCTGTCTATGCGGAAGGTAATATGTGACGAATTTACTTCATGAAGAGTTGTGGCCAATTATTTACACATACTTTTTTCCGTGGCGAATTTACTTTGTGGCAAGTTTACAACAACCCGTATCAGGTTGTATGTTGATCTAAATATTATTAGCGCTCGTAACAAATATGGATTTACATAATTATAAACATTAAAATCAGCAATACAACTCTCTAAGTTCATGTAGTGTATTGAATGACTATTTCATGAAATCATGACATTTGGCACTTTCATGAACTTAGAGAGTTGTGTTGCTGATTCTAATGTTTATAATTCTGTAAATCCATGTTTGTTACTGAAATCCATGTTTGTTTTTTAATGAAAGAAAGAAAGAAAAAATTAAGGAAATTGCGTTTATTGGCATTGTATCAGAAAAATACACCTAAATTACATTTTGCTTCTTTTTTTTTTGTAAATGACATTGTAGCGTGTTTATACAAAGTAGTGGTCAGGTTCATCGTTTAAGTAGTCCGTGTAGATGTTAACCTTAAGTTAAGGTTAACATTTGATGAAAAAAAGTACCTAATTAAAAAATATTAAATTATAAGCGATTTAAAAAAAAAGGGTGCTCCTCCTGCCATTTCCGGGAGTATGTCAGAAATTTCTTAGTAATTAAAGGATTAATCGCTTGCAAGGAACTTAGGGCCAATTGTATGATAGCTATGAAAGTCGATTTTCAGCCCACTGTGCGGCGCCGCGCCCGACGTTCCCTACTCTAGAGAGGAGAGGATGGGCACACGGGTAGACAGTGACCTGGAATAGGACATAGGATACGTTTTAACTCTAAATTCCCACGGGATAGAGACCTACGCGGGTGAAACCGCGGAGCACAGCTAGTACGAAATATTTCCAATTTCAGCAACACCGTTGTCGCCGCTGGAATTCGGAGCCGTAAAAAGTAAACTTTTTTCCTCTTTTGGTATAAATATGAGAAAAAAAAATACAATTGAACTTCACAAATGTTTTTCTAATACCTACTTATTTTTATTATTAAAAAAACAAACAAAATTTCACCGATATATCGATATAATATGTAATTTTGCGTTATATCTAAATCGATATTATTGATTTTTTTTTTAAATATCGATACGATATTTCGATATTTTTTGGCACTTCTTGCCTGTACCACAGAGCACTAACCTGCCTGTACTCAACCAACAGAGTAGAGTAGAGTTCTGTCTCACTCATAGGTCTCACTGTTTGTTATCGCTCAGAATCTAAATATAAAATCGACACTCTTTACTTATCTACATTATAATATACGGTTTTAAGTTTAACACTGCAAAAATGCGATGTTTACAATTCCAAAAATATCCATTCACGGTGTTGACCAGGCGGTTATACGACAAAGATAAATTAATATTCACCCTTGAAGATGTAAGTTTTCAAAACTTCACCATAAATTCACATCAGAAAGTTGATTGTATGCTTAAAAAGTTTCACGGTCTCACGTAGCTTAACTTTTGATCACAATAATACAGAGAAAACAATATTTTATTGTTTGCGAGCATGGCGCCTGTATGGCGCGCTCACTCGCTGAATGTAGACCACAGATTAAATTAAATAGTACTATGTAGACTGAAGTTAGTCGCGTATCGCTATCGATCTGTATGTAGTAAGCCGGCCGGCACTCATATCATAGCATACTTATACTAACCTAAAGTAGGTGATAGACGTGCGTACCTACTTAATGTTCGCGGTTTTTAATTTCGCGACCTTACTCGCCGTCGGTGACACACGTGAAGTTTGCTCAAAATTTCATTGTCAAATTGGCTCGCGGTTCACGGCGATGTCAGACGACGAGGCAAGGCGGGCTACAAGCAAAATTTCAAACCTGTTGGATCGCCGACGAACTTGGCGAAACTGGCGAGTAGTTTTAAAGTCCGCGTACTTAGCATGACACACGGGCGAGTAACCTCACCGAGGCGTAAGTACACGTACTTGCTCGCACGTCTATCACCCCTTTCAGGCAGGGAACATAGGTACTTACCTCCTAGTAGTTTTCCTACACTCTGAACAAGTGGTTTTAAATGATACATGCGTAGGTTTTACTCTATAAGTACCTGTGTCTGTGTTTTTAACCTTATACCTTATCCGAGCGGCTTGCATGTGCTTCAGAACTAAATGCGTCATTTTTTACGATGATAAACGATGTCCGTGCTTGTCTCATACCATGAACTCGAATGAATAAGCTAAGTGAGACTACTCCTTAGGTAGGTACATAGTAAGGTTTTCATTCACCATGCGAGTCAGTCTCTAATCTAGCAATACCTACTGTGACATTTGGATAAGTCACAATATTATTTATTTGTGACCATAGTTTGATTAATAAAAAACCAAGACAGAGCGCTGTGAACAATACAGTGAAGCACGCCAAAACTGTACCTCCGCTCTGTGCATACACTCTCACACGCTCACACTTACAACCATTACAAAAACTACAATCAAACTAAAGTCTGTTTTTGAATGTATAGGAGATACTAATTTGACATTTCAAGTGATTAATGTGTTTTTTCAATTTGAAGTTTGACATTTGCACCTGTCAAATTAGTCTACGAGATTCAAACTGTTTCACTGTAATTTGAAAACATTGTAAAAGCCAATTAAGTATTTTTTAAAGAGTAGGTAACCGTGGAGTTTCTTGCCGGCTCTTCTTCAGGAAACGACCAACCAATTGGAACCATGCACTTAGCTTCTGACGCTCCATAAGTTCCCATTTATGTGTATGTGTAATAAAATACTTTGATTTAATTGAGTTACAAGATATTGCAAAAGTATATGTAATAATTTCGTTGGTTCTTCCCGAACTCACAGACAATATTATTTTTTATTTGGAATCATAGAGTATTTTCTGCGCAGTGCGCACGTAAATAACTTTATGGTTGCTCAACATGAGGATATGTTATTATGTTGATATGTCTATGTCTAAGGTCCTTTTTTGTTGGTCTGAGGTCTATGTATAAAGCATACAAAATCAACAAGGTCACTAGTCTATCGGTAAAGTATGAATGCAAGTAATAAATCAATAGTTTTTAACCTTTCGCTTTTTTCTTTATCCTCGTGGGCACATTCTCGGAGAAGAAGCGTAAATTATATGAAACGAAAACACTTAATGCACAACACACGCAATACTTTCGTCTTGTTGTCAAAGTCCACCCAATACAAAATTATTTACACTTTGCCTCACGAATACTCTACACGTTTTTACTTTACATTGTAGCAACTTTTGTCCCGAATCACGTTCACGGAGTGAAAACTTCCATTGCTTAGGTAACGCTGTATGAACACATGAAGTCGTTAAAAAATAACAATATACCTAAATGAGTTTCAAACAACGTAAAATAGAACCGAAGAACGTGAGACGTGCAGCCTGACCGATAGCGCACAGAACTGGCCAAAATGAATGCAAACATTTGGCCAATCAACAAAATGTATTCGGCGACGTTCGTGGCGACTCGTAAACTCGTTAGCATCGAAAAGGATACCAAACCAGTATTATTATTTATTACTGAGATAAGATATGACTCGAGTATGTTTAATATATCAGGATTATGAACGAAGGTTGCAAGTAGTGCAAGTAAAAATTATCGAAGTTATAATCAGCTACTTGAATAAAAACATCAAAAGCAAAATTGAGGTAAAAAATCAAAATCAAAAGCTAGGTGCACGGTTCCAATTGGTCGTTTCCTATGGAGAAGAGCCGGCAAGAAACTCTATAGTTACTCTTTTAAAAATAATTGGCTTTTACAATACTTTCAAATTACAGTGTTGGTAGGCATGGGAGGACAATGGGAATTCGTCCTTTGGAGGATCGGCAAGAATGTATGGAAGCTGGTCTCAGCACCAATAACAACCACACGTATGCCATTATATAAGTATTTTAATATAATACAATAACTAAGTACTATGGCAGCTCATTTCAAATAGCTGTGTTAAAAAAGTTGTGGCGATGTTTCGCAGGACGATCTGGACGCTAGATAATTGAAACCTTTTCAAATCAAATCAAATCCATTTATTCGCATGAATGTAGGTTTACAATTTGTATGGTCTTATAACTATAATTTAGGCCCTTTACATTCTACCATTACCTATGGTGCGCAAATATTATATTTTACACAATGTTAATTAAATTTTTAATAAATTAATAAATCACCATCAACAAATAGTATCTCATGCATTAGGATTATAAGGAACTAATTAATTAATTGATGTCAGAGTTATACCTATGTCAGTTCAAGAGATAAAATTTATTATAATGTCAGTTAGAATATAAAAATAAAAATTATTGTAAATTGTAATTGATGATGTCATGTCTACTAAAATGTCAATGTGTTGCAACCTTCACTAAAATTTTAATAATAATTCCATATACCAATATTATTTATTTATTTCCGTTTTATTTGGATCGCGGAGAGGGATCTCTCCGCGATCCAACATGTAGTCATTGAGATTGTAAAAGCATTTGTCTTTTAACCATTTCGTTACCTTTTTTTTGAACATGGTCAAAGGTAAATCTTTAAAGGCGTCGGGTAATTTGTTATATACCTTAACAGCATTTACGTACGAGTTCCTCTTAAACAATTCGAGCCTGCATTGCGGTAAACAAAGTTCATGTTTAAATTTAATAGTTAATCACCTTTGAATAGTTCAATCATACGAGTAGTTTGAATGTTTGCAAATGTACCTATGTGCATTCCGATCGATGATAATATGGAACCACTGAGCTGGTCTGATTATGGACTGGACGAGGACGACCGTCGAAATATGGTGTACGTACCTAACAAAAGTTACACCATATTTCAGATTATTGGTTTGTTCCCCGAATCCCCCCTGTAATACCAATTATAATGCTTGTTTTCCTCTGTTAGGTTATGCGTTTTTGCAGGCGGGTTTTTTGTTTTTTTAAATAATTTGTTATTTACGTGTAGGGGAAGTCTCTGAGCTAAGCCGCGGACAGACGGACAGACAGACAGACAGACGGACATGGCAAAACTGTAAGGGTTCCTTGTTGACTATGGAACCCTAAAAAGGTCACAATAATTAATATTAGCAGACTAGTGGCAATATGAACAGTTATTCCTGTTTTGATGATTTCATTGAAACGTAGTTTCCAACGTAGGTACCATCAATACACTATTATAAATTGGAGTTGCTTGTCGTAACTGTGTGGCCGCGTTGTTTTTCAACATTTTAGCTCTGGGCTGGCAGACATGTGCGTGCACATGTTCATGTAGCCAACTAATTTATAAGTTATATTAATAAATAGTATCTTTAAGTTATTATGTTGTATTAACATAGGCTAAGTTCATACTAACACTATGGATCTCTTGGTCTGAATTAAAGAGTTGAATTTGAATTTTTCTAAACAACGCAATGGATTTTGATTATTCATATTAGTTTAAGTAGTTAAGGTTGATAGATTTTTTTAAATTTAATTTTAACGATAGGTAATGTGAAATTGTCTGTACTGCTCATGTTATATGTTATTGCTGTCTCGCTCTCTCGCAACCGATCACCCATATTGTAGAAACGCGTAATAAATGATCTGTAAATTAAATAAAAAATCAATGGCGAACAACTATAATTTTCCATGCGCCAATATGTTCATTTGTTTCTTCTTTACCTAATAGTTCTATTTGCAAGCCAAACCGAAATTTAAATAAAATCTTTGATAAGTTACCTCCTTGGTTGAAGTAAAAACTTCGTTCCATTTTTACAAGCTTTATTTATTAGCTTGCTCTGTTCGTATGTGTTTCCGGTTACTCCTTTTGTCATCAATTTTTCAAGCACTTCCTGGCATTGAGCTGAAACTTGGCATACTCATACAACTACCAAGACATTTTGAGAAAATGATACCATGTTGCTGGTCTGATGATGGACCCGGAAGTTGGACATAAGAACTCCTCAATCAAACAAGAAAGCACCATCATTTTTGGACTCATTGGTCATGTATTAACAAGTGCTTTGACACTAGGTGGTGTTCAGGGTCTGATGATGGAGCCGGAACGTGGCCATGGGAACTCCTTAATCAAACAAGACAGCACCATCGTGTTTGGACTCATTGGTCATGTATTAACAAGTGCTTTGACACTAGGTGGTGTTCAGGGTCTGATGATGGAGCCGGAAGGTGGCCATGGGAAAACCTCAATCAAACAAGATAGCACCATCGTGTTTGGACTCATTGGTCATGTATTCACAAGCGCTTTGACACTAGGTGGTGTTCAGGGTCTGATGTTGGAGTCGGAAGGTCGCCATGGGAACTCCTTAATCAAACAAGACAGCACCATCGTGTTTGGACTCATTGGTCATGTATTAACAAGTGCTTTGACACAAGGTGGTGTTCAGGGTCTGATGATGGAGCCGGAAGTTGGACATAGGAACTCCTTAATTAAACAAGATAGCACCATCGTGTTTGGACTCATTGGTCATGTATTAACAAGTGCTTTGACACTAGGTGGTGTTCAGGGTCTGATGACATAGCCGGAAGGTCGCCAAGGGAACTCATCAATAAAACAAGATAGCACGATCGTGTTTGGACTCATTAGTTATGTATTGACAAGTGCTTTGACATTAGGTCGTGTTCAGGGTCTGATGTTGGAGTCGGAATGTGGCCATGGGAAAACCTTAATCAAACAAGACTAATCCTTGACAAAAAAATCAATAATCCAAATGACATATGTAACCAATTTAACAATTATTTCATTGAGCTGACACAAAAAACCAACAATAATAATCCTGACGTACACAACATTAACATTGACAATAATATAAATACTTTATTTCTGACTCCAGTCAATGAAATTGACGTTATTAAAATAATTAATTCATTAAATAATACAAATTCTACCGGATATGACGAAGTAACCACTACAATAATCAAATTAAGCGCGAAAATTATAGCACCCCCACTTAGCTACCTAATAAATCTCTCTTTTGAAGAAGGTGTTTTCCCATCTAGACTAAAAGAGTCTATAATTAAACCACTATTCAAAAAGGGCAAATGTACTGATATGGGCAATTATAGGCCCATTACACTGATCCCAATCTTTGCAAAAAAATTTGAAAAGGCAATGCATGACAAAATAAATAACTTTGTAACTAAATACAATTTAACTGTGGAGAGTCAGTTTGGTTTTAGGAAAAACAGCTCAACGACTCTGGCCTGTTTTTCTTTAGTGAAACTTATTACTGAAGCTCTTAATAAAAAAATGTCTACTTTGTCGGTATTCTTAGATATGAGCAAAGCATTCGATTTCGTATCACACGAACGACTACTCTACAAGCTAGAGAAATATGGCATAAGAGGCAAAGCGCATGATTGGCTTAAAAGTTACTTATCTAATCGCCAACAGAGAACTGTTATCTCTAGGATAGAAAATGATACTAGGACGACATATTGCTCAGAGCTAAGAATAAATGGTTCTGGCGTCCCGCAGGGAAGTGTACTGGGTCCGCCACTATTTATATTATATATTAATGACCTCAAAAAATGTTTAAAATATGAATGTATACAATTTGCTGACGATACTACTTTGACGATAAAATGTTCCAACAAAACTGACATAGAAATTGATACTAATAATGAATTAATTAATGTAATAAAATGGCTGGGGGATAATAATCTTCATGTTAATATTGAAAAGACTAAAATAGTTCAATTTCAAACAAGTAACTTGTCAGTAATACCAACAGCAATTAGACATAATAATGCAATTCTGCAACCAGGACCATCGTCTTTATTTTTAGGTATAGTCATTGATAACAAATTGAACTGGAAGGAACATGTAGAAAGAGTATGCAGTAAGCTTGATAAGTTTGTATATGCTCTTCGCAAGTTAAGACTAGTATCCAGTAAAACAGCAGTCCTAAATGCTTATCATGGGTATGTTTCATCAGTATTGCGTTACGGCCTAGTGATATGGGTTAACTCAGTGGATGTGGAAAGGGCATTCATAGTGCAAAAAAAATGTATCAGAGCCATGAGTGGAGCGGAATATTTGGACCATTGCAGGCCATTATTTAAGGAATTAAGAATTCTCCCACTCCCATCTCTCTATATTTTTGAAGTTTGTCTATTTGTTAAAAAATACCCTCATTTATTTTTATTAAATGTACAAGTCTCTGAAAGACTGAAAAAAAAAATGCCGGGAAATTACTAGTTCCTGCTCAGAGATTGCAATTATACAGTAGAAATGCCAGTTGTATGACAATTAAAATTTATAATAAATTACCACCTGGCTTGAGAATGTTACCAATTAATAAGTTTAAATGTAAAATGTTTGATTGGATCTTAGACATGTGTTTTTATTCCGTCAATGAATTTTTAAACCATACTTTTTGATAATGTAATTAAAAATCTTAATAATGACATTAGTACTTTGACAATATTATGAGTTCTCGGACATTGTAATTTTTTTTTTTTTTTTTTGACATTATGATTTATATTTTGACATTATGGTTTATTCTTTGACATTATGATTTATATTTTCGACATTATGATTTATATTTTTAATTTAGCTATTGATATTATGACATTATATATAATGCATTTTTTGATGAAACATAAAAATTAATACAGGATTTCATAATTTTATATAATATTCTTCTAATGTACCTAGTTCTGACTTGCATGTACCTACTTAAATTATTAGCTTATTATTTAATATTTCTACACCAGCAATGGTAGTATGTGTGAAACAGTGTTTAATGTAAGATCTCAATGTACCATATACTCAGAAATAAATAACATTCATTCATTCAACATTCATTCATTCATTCAAGACAGCACCATCGTGTTTGGACTCATTGGTCATGTATTAACAAGTGCTTTGACACTAGGTGGTGTTCAGGGTCTGACGATGGAGCCGGAAGGTGGCAATGGGAACTCCTCAATCAAACAAGATAGCACCATCGTGTTTGGACTCTTTGGTTATATATTGACAAGTGCTTTGACACTAGGTGCTGTTCAGGGCCTGCTGATGGAGCCGGAAGGTGGCCATGGGAAAACCTAATTCGTTGGATTTGTGATAGAACAGATATTTAAACAAATTCTAATGCTAAAAAGTATAAAATAAAATATAAATAAAAATCTTTTTAATAACAGCTTTTAATGAACTAAAAAGTACTAAATAAAAACTTACGTAAACATAGAACTTTAATATTTTCTTAAAAGCTCGAGGCGTAAATTAAATATCCCTCTTACACTAAACTTGAAGATAAGCCTCAAGCTTTTAAGAAATATTAAAGTTCTATGTTTACGTAAGTTTTTATTTAGTACTTTTTAGTTCATTAAAAGCTTGTTATTAAAAAGATTTTTATTTATATTTTATTTTTAATAACACGATAGATAAGAGTTTTCTTAATGATAAATGTTTTTTCGTTATTTACACAACAATTTAAAGGTGAGACGGACCCTACACAATATAAAGGTAGTTATGCTAACTATTTGAATTCTCTGATAGGAACAGGTAAACCTGGCTCAAAGCCATCGCACGACAAGAAACATGTGGAGCTCATAAGTAAAAGAGTTACAGAAGACGACATGACCGCGCTTGCTCGACTTATGGCAAAGTGTATTTATGGAGAGTACACTCATAGCCAAGAAAAAGAAAAGAAGAAAAATAAAAGACAGATAAGTTTGATGGAGGATGAGCTCGTGATAAGATATCACGTCATTTTGGCGCAAGTTTTCGACATTTCCGAGGATCAAATTTACTACTCCTTTACACCTGAATAAGATGGCCGATTATTTGTACAATCAAATGAGGAAAACTTTCTTAATTTTGTTTAAATGACATAATAATGAGAATCAGTCCGCGAATACCTTTATCGCAAAAAAGATAAGTCATATTATCATCATAATGTGCATAATTATTTCAGATTTTAGTGTTTATTAAAAGTTATATCAGTCATTCAACACGGTTACATTTGTTTAAACTTGTGAACTTTGAAAAAGCCAGTGTGTACTTGTGCAGTAGACAAAGAGGAAATTATCGGCAGCTTCAGGTCTACCATTTAATAGAGACGGTGTCCGAGGTAGCTGCGCGGTGCAGGAATCGTGTTGTGTTGTGAATCTGAGGTGAGCGAGAGTGACACGTCACCCCATTTTTTTCTTTTTTTTGGTTTGGGTAATCATCCAATGACTTCTCCCGCTCTGGGTGGAGCGAAAGGGCGTGTCAGACTTTTACTGACTAAAACCCACCCGTGTTCCTTACCTGTTGCCAAGGCCCCGGTATCCCTTTCGGACTAACCCGCAACGACACGTCACCCCTAGTGCTGCTACCGAGGGCTCCTCAGTTATGTTGAGAATGTAAATAATTATTTAGAGTGTGTCATAGGTTAAAAAAGGTTATTATCCACAAAAATTATGAATATTAGCAGACTAGTAGAAATATTAACAGTTTTTCCTGAATCCTTCTCTTTTGATGATTTTGAAAAGTAGTGTCCAACGTTTATCAAAACATTACATATAAAAATTGGAGTTGCTTTCCATATCTGTGTGACCGCGTTATTTTTCTAAACGACGCAATGGATTTTGATAATTCTTAAGCCTAGGGCCTAGGCCTATCCCAGGCCTAGTACTTCAAATTGCTTAGCAAAATTAAAGCTGCCGTATTTTGAAATAAATACTGCAGCTTGTGGCTAAGTAATAACAGCCGCTCGGGTCGATCCGTTAGGTTAAGCTACGCTTACCGGGGTTGGTCCGTGGATGGGTGACCATCTTTACATACCGAGACTCCTCCGTGCCTCGGAAAGCACGTTAAGCCGTTGGTCCCGGCTGTCATTTGTGGATCTTTGACAGTCGTTACGGGTCGTCAGAAGCTCGAAAGTCTGACAACCAGTCTTACCAAGGGTCAGATAGGCAGTCGCTCCATGTAAAATACTGGTATTCAGCTGCATCCGGTTAGACTGGAAGCCGACCCCAACATAGTTGGGAAAAGGCTAGGCAGATGATGATGATTTTGAAATAAATATTGTTAAAGTTGAGGAGTGATGCTAGGTCCTATGTTTGCCGAAAACACGATTACATAAAATGACGATATTTTCACCGTAAAAAGCAATTACCTAAGCTATTTGAGGCTTGAGAGCCGCCAGCACCCCACTCCGTCTTGCCCTCACTCAGGTCAGGCCGCGAGTAGTATGGTGCGAGCGAGATAAAATTTGAGGTAGGGCCATAGGTTTAAGTGACAATTATAAGTTTGTGTTGATTGGTTTTTGGTATTTAATTTTAACGATAGGTTCCTACTTTGTTGATGTTTTTTCGCCATCAACTGCAGTGTTGATAACACCATACATACACGCTGAAATTTTAATGGTTGTTTACCCGCGGCAAAACGATTTGCCCTAAGTACCTAGTACTATTGAATCATAGAGTTAAACTTAAAAAATACTAATGTTTATGTTTTAAAATAAATAAATTTTTTGATGCCCTTTGATAATTTTCCCTTGTACATAATAATTATTATAGATATTATAAATCTTTAAGTTGAATAAAATAGTGTTAGATTGTGTATAAAAGTTATAACAGTTGATTAAACTCAGCATCAACTCGAAAGCGTGAGAAACAATAGTAGTTCACTAGACATTACGTAGTACTACTCGAACCGCATGCGCGGATGCGAAATCAATTCTACTACCAAGACCAAATCATTTCGCTGCGAAAAAACAACCATTAAAATTTCAGCTTGTATAGTGAACAAAACACCTATTTTATTACATCTGAGTTTTACAAAAAACACGTCGACTTTGATTTCGGGTTAATAGCTACGCATCATATTTACAGATCCCGCAGTCAGGAGAACCAAATCTACGAGCCTCTCCACGCGACTATTTGTGGTACCATTAAGAATGCCAACCTGCCGCTGCTAACAAGGAGCTCCTAAGACCGTGAGTGTTTTCGCATGTTGTGTAGATTGTTGCCGGCACAATATGGAGAGCTCTACAGGAACCAACTCTAAAGAGTACACAAAGCGAACTGGAATATCAGGCTAAAGAGGACATCTCTACGAAACTAAACTGCTGAGTTTAGTATATTATAGAGCTATCCATAATGACGGAATTGAAGACTTTCATTTATCCACAAATGTGGACAAGTTGGGTTCGTTCGATGACATTTGTTTTAGGGCCAAAGTAAAGCAGTTTGACAAGCCCATTGCCGTGTTTATACAAGCAAAACACAGAGAGAACAATATGGTTTTAACGCTTGATGGTAAAAGCGAATTGGTCAAATACTTCAAAAATTATTTGGAAATTAGGCGCAAGTTCAAACCGAATAATGAAGACGTGGTGTTTAAAGGGGCATTTAGAGAAACAAAATGTTTTTTTGTTATTTACACAACAGCTAAAGGTAACAAGAAAACTAGATTTCATGTTGATAAATATGTTAAATATTTGAATCAACTGATAAGAACAGGTGACTCCGGCAAACGGCCACCGCACGATAAGAAAGATGTGGAGCTCTTAAGTAAAATAGTTTCAGTATACCAAATGACCGCGCTTGCTTGACTGATAGCGAAGAGTATTTATGGAGAGTTTACCCATAGCCAAGAGTTGATGGAGGACGACCTCGTGATAAGATATCACGTCATTTTGGCGCAAAAGTTTTTGACGTTTCCGAGGATCAATGTGATGGATATCGTATCACACGCTTTAGAAAAAAATTCTTTGATACCAAACAAGAATTTCTGCAGTTATTTAAAGATAAACTGTGCTCAGAGATATCGAAAAATAGAACATTTGAGTACCTTGTAAATCCTTTTAGTATTGAAATAGTCCGTGAAGAATTTGGATGTGGTATCATTTATAATCAAAACGGATTATTCGAGTTCGTTGATAAATCGTCATCCTTCAACCCCGAAAAGCTTCATCTCGGCGAAATCAATAAGTCACAAGAAACAATACGAAGAACACTTGAACTTACACTTAAGGAGTGTTTGCCATCACTAGAATTTAAAGTGCCAGCTTCGTTTGGCAATAAAGATTTAACAATAAGAGGTGACGAAGAAAGTATCGAACGAACATTGAATGATTTAACAACAAAAATTGTAGGATTGATAGAACAATCGAAACGTAGTAATATTGTCACTATAGATGAATCTATGGCAGAAGGATTTCTACAGCTCGTAGCCTCTACGGTCGGTAATTTGTTAGTTTCTGTTGATAACTCTAAGCTGATGAAGTTCAATGATAACTACGCATCGCTAGGAAAACTAGCCAAAACGTTATTTGATCATTTAAAAAGCAAAATCAGTAATTTGTACGAATATAAATTTTATATTAAAGTTGAAATTTTTCCAACTCTTTCATCCAATTTTGACTTTTATAATACCTACTTAGCAGAAGACTTTTTAAACACACTATTATTTTACACATCTCAATCTAATGAGAACGGTGTGGAGAAAACTTTATGAGATCAAATAAATAAAAGTCAATGTAATGAGGCACATTATACAGAAATCACCTCAGACGCAATATTTCTAAAGTACCACGATGACGTGCAAAAATGGTGGATGACGCCTAAAGTGGGACCGTTTCTTGCAAAAGAAGGCAATTTATATAAAAATGCTGTGAAACATGTAGCATGTTTCACAGCATTTTTATATAAAGTCAGCCAATGATTGGCGTTTTAAAAATGATGCAAATAATAATGAATAAAAATTATACGTTCAGTGAAGCTGCTATAAATTCAATCAAATTAGATGACCTGCCTTCAGGAACTATCATCGTTTCAGAGAACAGTGCATTGACTGTTGCTAAGCTCACACAACGTTTAAATAATAAAGACATTATCGTGTTAGATTTGAAATATATTTTTAATTTATCTGCAAGAAGTGATAAAATATTATGTACAGAACTAATGAATATGAGTGAAGTGGAAATAGTTATTGTTGTAATTGATAAATCACTAATTAACGCAATGATAAAGTTAGAACAAATCGCAAATTCCATAAAGAACAAAGTAATTATTATTATTACAGATGAGTACTCTTTTGACATCGCAAAAGAATATTTCTCAAACACAGATAACGTTATGAAGGATGAAAGAAATAATTTAGTTGACTTGAGCGAAGAATCTCAGAGAAGTATCTTAGACAATACGACAGTGGTTGTTCAAGGAGACGAGGTAACCTTACGGCATGTCTTGGACGACACATCTATTGGTTGCGTAGGAGGGGAACTGTTATTTAAAATGATGCGTAGCAATAGACTTGAAATAGGTAAACCAGTCAGCAATTTAAATTACATATCAAATGTATATATTAAAAGATCTGTAACATGTCTTAAACTGTCTCAGCCAAAATTAGCTCAAAGAATTAATAGAAAAGGTACACGTTTCAGCGAGCCTATTTCAACGATATACGACATAAAAGATGACGTCGTGCTTATCATTGGGGACCCCGGAATGGGAAAGTCAACTCTACTCACACTATCACACTTATCTCTTAAAACGAAGGAACAGCATCCATCAGTTTGGATACTAAGGATCAACTTACTTGAGTATTCGACACAATTCAGTGAGTGGCAGGAACATAAAACAGCAATAGACACTTTGGAAAGCTTAAAATTCATGTGTCAAGCAAGTTGCACTCCGCGAGGGCAAAACGGGCGATGTAGGAATAACACTAGAAGAATGTAACGGCACCGTACTTCTCAAGAATTGTACAGGTGATGCGTGCACTGTGTTCGAGTTTAATATATTCCTGCATTATTATAATACGAAAAAAATTATAATCTTATTCGATGGCTTCGACGAAATCTGCCCAACATACGCGCATGAGGTGTTGTCTTTAATAACAGTCGTGAAAAATTGGCCTCGGAAGCATAAAATGTGGATTTCTAGCAGATCTTATGACAATATCAAGAGTATTTCAGTACTGGAATTCAGCACATACAGAATAGAACCAATGAAAAATGCTGAAAAGCGCGATTATTTGACAAAATTTTGGGATGAAAAGGGGTTATTAGAGTATCTCTTCACCGACCAGCTTCGAAATATATATGACTTAAGCATGTTTATGTCCAAAAGTGACGATATAAATATGTTAATGAAGAAAAAAGATTTACCGGTTCACACAGTAAAGGAGATGCCATTTCTTGTTTATTTGAACTTAGTACAATACTTGAGGGACAACAGGAAAATGATACGACCTCGTATTACCAACTCAAAAAACCTGGAATTATATTCAGCTACTCTAGTTGCTCTTGATTCAGTTTCTAGCAACATAACCGCATACACACAGGACTTCTTTACTACTCCTTTACACCTGAATACGATGGCCGATTATTTGTACAATCAAATAAGGAAAACTCACAAATATCCTAACAAATGGGACTTGGACACGAATTTTTTCAATATCTACGAACTTTATCTAGAAACTAAAATGAAAAATATACGTTTTCAATATAAAAACCAACATGATATGCAGAAACCAGATAATGTATCCATTTATACGTACGTAAAAAAGCATAAACAACTGGCGGCATACGCTGTTTATAGCAAACGCCTATTTGATGAAAACGAGTTGAAGCAACTTAAAACGATGATAAACGAACTGAAAGAGGAAACAGAGAGGACGGGCATCATTTGTAATCTAATCGACGATATCCCGATATTTGTGCACTCAACAATCGCAGAATATTTCGCGGTCGAATACGTTAGCGATTTATTAAAAAGTAAAATCCCAAATTCAATATCAATTTGGGACTTTATATTGAACGTGATGTTTTTTAATTGTAACACGAACGTTCTGGGAATTTTGGACTTGAAAATGAAAATTGACGAAGACTTGACTGCTCTTGTAGCATTTAACAGTAAAATCATATTTGATTTATTACTGGAACAGAGTAAAAACACTAAAAATAAACACGGTGAAATTAAGTCATCTCTATGTGAGGCGGTTCGACACAATCTACGTAACTTGGGGGTTCAGTTATTATCAACAATCGAACCTCATTTAAATGATAGTAATTTGATGGATTTCATCAAAATTGTAAGAGAAACTAATATGCTCCTAATTGCTGTGAAAATGGAATTTGAACAAATAGTAGTGACTGTAGTAGACAGAGTGAGAATAGTTAATCCATCCAAGTTGAGTGCGTTATTTGAAAATATTGAGAATTTCGATGTTAATGGGAATATTGAAGTAGTAAGTGATGATGAAATAGTTCAAGGATTACACAAACATGTGTGGACCCGTATGGACATAGTCCCAGTATGGGAAAATTTAGCAGAATTAAGTGGCCAAATATATTTCATTTAGTTAAAAAAGAGTTCATTAGGAATAATGAAATAACTTGAATGACAGAGATTGATACAATTTTTAATTTAAGTACTTACGTTTTGTTTTAACATTTTACTAAGTTTTTAGATTCGGTTTTTCTTATACCTAATCTATACATATAATAAATCTGTAGACGAGGCGTTTCTGTACAATGAAAAAACAAAAAAAAGAAATTGGTTGGTTGTCCAAGAATAACCAACAGATTCCATTTCTACCATTTTTGGAATTTTTGTCTGTTTGTCTGTCTGTCTGTTTGTATGTTGTGTAGTTTAATTGTTCCACTATCACGTAAAAAGTACGAAATCAATATGGTTAACTTTTATACTCAAATATTGTGTGTAACTCGATGTTTCTATTAGTTTTTGTTTCATCGCAATCGCTTCAAAATATCAAAAGATATGTGAATTTAAAGTGTTCAAGAAGGAATTTTCATTACGTAATGTACATCCACGTAACGACATCTATTGACGCGAAATGATACTTACTTCTTAATTACTAGGTTTGTGAGATCGTGTGTTGTTATATGACCGTCATTTTCTTTGCGCGGAAACTTAACGCGATACATTGTGTATTTGTGTATAGAATATAACTCTAAAGTTAGATTAATTAAAATTTTCCAGATGCGTTGTTTATTTATTAGTTTAGTATTAGTGCGATAGGTGGCGCTACCTATCATTCAAATCTTGATAATCATGAAAGAATAGTGACAAATGTTAATTTCTTAAAAAATATAGGTATTTATTCTTTAATTTTTCACTTTTCTACATAGTTTATTTAGCTTACAGAGTGTTCGAACGTTTTCCCATATATTTTGACAGTATCATTTCGTGCTCGATAGATGGCGTTGTTCGTTTAATGTCATTTTCTGAATCGCGGTGTTAAGACTCTCCGTCTTAGAATGACTTTCGCCCAGATATTCCAAATAATTTTTAGTATAGGTATCTTTGTTTTTGACTTCTTTAGTGTCGATAATATAATAATATAATATAATATAATAAATAAATAAATAATAAATTGTTGGTTGGGTTGGGTTTAGAGATGGGTTGTTACAGGTGAAACACGATATCTGTTATCACTGTGACTGTGACAAAAAAATAACAGATCCAAATATCTGTTATTAAATCACAGCCTGTGATTTTTGTACGGACGATAAATACGTTAGACATGGGTCGTACTTGCAAAATCGAGTACCAGGGCTTCCAAGTACTTCCATCTTTAGACACCAGCGCCAAAAACCAGGGCTTGAAATACTTTCAAGTATTTTCTTTCTGCATGGAAAGTAGATCCGTAAGATCATACAAATAAGGAGTACAATCGCGTATGCAAAAAAATATACGTCCAACTTCCAAACAGGCCTTGGTGGAAGTAAATACTTGCATAGAACATTGATCCGTAACATTATATAAATAAAGAGCACAGTCGCGTTTACAAAAAAAAATACTTCCAAAACCTTAAAGGAAAAATACTTGCATAGAACATTGAGTCGTAATGTAATATAAATAAGGAGCAGAATTGCGTCTACAAAAAAGATACTTCCAAACCTTTAAAGTAAAAATACTTTCACAGAACATTAATCCGTAATCAAATATAAATAAGGAGCAGAATCGCGTCGAGTGTTGACGGAGCAAAATACTTTGAAGTATTTCGGGTTGGCACTTGGTCGGACTTCCATAGGATCCAAGCCTTGTTGGTAGAAAAATACTTGCATAGAACATTAAGTCGTAATGTTATATAAATAAGGAGCAGAATTGCGTCTTCAAGAAAAATACTTCCAAACGTTTAAAATAAAAATACTTTCACAGAACATTGATCCGTAACATGATATATAAATAAAGAGCAGAATCGCGTCGAGTGTCAACGGAGCAAAATACTTTGAAGTATTTCGGGTCGGCACTTGGTCGGCGTACTTGTTAGTAAATACCTGGTGTAAAAACCTGGTCGCGTAAATACGCACCTTCTCTAAAATACGTATCTCAATCGAATATCTTCTTTATCTCTTTTGGTTTAAAGTCGAAAATCGTATCTATCTGTTATAAAATAACAGCCTGTTATTTTTGTACGGATGATAGATACGTACCTATATATCTCAATTGAATATCTTCTTTATTTCTTTTAGTTAAAATCGAAAATCTTATCCGAAGTTTTAACAGTAACAGCCGCGGTTACAGTCTTGAGGATCTGTGATTTTAAGTAACAGATATTTTTATCGTTAGGAGCAATTGCTATCTGCTATTTTTTAATATCTGTTATTTCTATCTGTGACGATAAATACGCCTCACTCCTAGTTGGGTTGTCATTCGTTGAAAGTATTGATCAGTGATCTGATTGGTTTTGATTTGGTATTTTGGTTGGTTTCGTTCATTCAAATTAAGAAGTCAAGAAACGAGTCGTTACAGATCGATTCAAACTTAATGGCGGCTCGGAAGTTAGCTTTTAGCTGCGCAGTACCCCACCCCTCACCCCCGCTGTCACATGAAATTGTTACTGCGCAGCGACTCGCCTCATGTTCCGAGCCGCCATTAAGTTTGAATCGAACTGTACTATACTTCGTAATTTGTTCGTATGATTCGTGACCGCCGCTCATTCGATTCGATCGTTGTTGGCGTGTGTAAGGCCTCGGCCTTGAATCTTGCGGGCAGCGGGGCGGATGGCGGCTCGGAAGTTAACTTTTAGCTGCGCAGTACCCCACCCCTCACCCCCGCTATCACATGAAATTGTTACTGCGCAGCGACTCGCCTCATGTTCCGAGCCGCCATTAAGTTTGAATCGAACTGTATTATACTTCGTAATTTGTTCGTATGATTCGTGACCATCGCTCATTCGATTCGATCGTTGTTGGCATGTGTAAGGCCTCGGCCTCGAATCTTGGGGGCAGCGGGGCGGCGGCGGCGGCGGCGCGGGAGCGGGGCGGGCATCAAAGACCCGTTCTCGAAACTAGCGGGCAGATCGCGCGTCACTATAGCCGCGTAGTGTTGTGTTCACGATTTTGTCGACGGGATATTTGTTTTTATTCGCGAAAGAAATGGCTGAACAATGGCGGCAACATCTTTTTGATTCAAATTTATTCCTAACGCTCAATTTATTGTGGGCAACAACACTGCAATGCAGACGCGCGGGCGGTCACCGCTTGAATGGAGTGCACCGCTCGCTGCCCGCCGCCTCGCCGCTGCCGCGCCGCTGTTTTCGAGAACCGGTCCATTTGATTTTACGCATAAGATCCTGCTGCGCCCGCGCCGCCGCCGCCGCCGCCGCCGCCCCGCTGCCCGCAAGGTTCGAGGCAGAGGCCTTATGGTTGATTCGATTTGTTCGATTATCGGACAGCAATAAATACACAAATATTGGCACATGTTTCTGGGGAAAGTCAACAATATACATCGATAAATACGGTTCCCGAAGAAGAAGATGCCACACACTATCCAGTAGAGTTCTTAGAATCCCTTAACACACCCGGTCTTTCAGCACACAAAATTTGTTTAAAAGTCGGAGTGCCAATAATTCTTCTCAGAAATTTAAGTCCTCCCAAACTTTGCAACGGCACTCGGCTCATAGTCACCAATCACCAACAAAACGTCATCGAAGCCGAAAGTTTAACAGGTTGCGGCGCCGGTGATGTTGTTTTTATTCCAAGAATTCCTCTCATTCCCAATAATTTCCCGTTTAGTTTTAAGCGTGTGCAATTCCCCGTCAGCCTGTGTTACGCCATGACCATTAACAAAGCTCAGGGCCAGACATTATCCGTTGCGGGGGTGGATCTTAGTATTGGTTGCTTTTCCCACGGCCAACTTTATGTAGCTCTTTCGCGTGTGAGCAACCCTAGCAACTTTTTTGTGTACGCTCCAGGTGGTTCCACCGCTAATATTTTATAAAGAGAAGCATTTTCTTAAATAAAAACACAAGTTTTTTGGCAGTTTCTTACTAGGAAAAATCACCAGCCCTGGTCGAAAGATTCCCCCTTTTTAAATGAAGGTACAACTTTTCTAAGCGACATATTATTGTTTTCCGACATCCATGCGAACGAAGTCGCGGGCACAGCTAGTTCATTAATAAATAACATACAACATGTCATCATATACAATAATAACTTTTTATTCGTCTTTAAGATTTTTTGGTGTTGGTACGTATTTCATTTAAGATTTGCATATCAGATGACGGAAATTAAAATGTATATATTTGTCAATCTATTCTGCTGGTATTATTGCAAATAAATATTATTCCATGTTGGCGGTCGTCATCTCAATCTTCGATGATGAAGATGATGATAATTTCTTAACTTCAAGCAACGTTATAAATAAGGGGGACTACTTAGATGTATAATGTAAAATTGCTTTTTTTTCTTTGTAGTTACCTACCTAAGTATACTTAAAATGTAAAATAATAAATATGGACGTAAAATACACAAAGCTGTTTTTGTTTTATTTTGAGTTTGCAACTGTCACCTAACCATAGATATTTATTTTTATAATAACCATAATTTATCTACAAAACCATTATTTCATACTACCTTTTGCCCGAGGTTTCGCCAACGTGGAGGTTAGAAATTATCCTACGGAAACGTACGCCCACAGTCGCTCATCGGCAGCGAGCGTACATACGTAGTATCTCTAACGCACTAAAAGCACATGTGTGTGAGCACTATGTACTTACCTAAGTACTTTAAAGCTACCATTTACTAGGTTCGTCTTTCATTGACTTGAATGTGCCCTGGCGGTTGAGAGTATGTCATGCTCACTTTAATGTCTCGCTGGTGGTGGCGTGTGTGTTGGATCATTAAGTTCCCTTCAAAATGGTTGAGCTGAATGGTGCTGATCCATGCGTCATGTTCGTGAACGGGCGCCATCAGTAGGGACTGGTCATCTCTTAGCTGCCACGGCTTATTTTGATTTATTTTAATTTTTGAATTGTTTTGTATCGTTTTATCTTTTATTTACGGACTCTTTTAACCTGCACGTTTTTCTACATTGTAATCACATGTATGATTCCAACATGAATGATGTAAAGAACATATTGTAACAATATTCTGATTTAAAAGAGCGTCCGTGGAGTTTCTTGCCCGTTCTTCTCCATAGGAACCTACTACGCTTTGGAATGGGCAACTAGCTTCATATTTTCTGACTGACCGACCCTTTGACAATTCAAAAGTGCCTGTAATTGGTTTATTTGAAATAAATGCTTTGAGTTTGAGTTTGAGTTTGAACGTACGTACGCCCGCTGCCGATGATTCGAGGTTATAGTTATTTTGATGCATAGAAGGTAGTGAACTGTCGCCAGGGGTGTATTTACCCTAGGGCCAAAAGGGCCATGGCCCGGGGTGGTAGGCTGCGACGGGCGGCGGATTCCGCACCTCGCGCTCAGCTTTGTTAGCCTTTCTTTTTGAAGAAATTTAAAATAAGCCTTCTTATCAAAAATTAAAACTCATTTGGTTGTAAATTACAAAGGGACTATCGTATATAGGCCGAGTCACACCGGAATGGTAGCGGCCGACAGCGACGCGGCGAGCACTTTCAGTGTGAAATAATTTTAAACTTTATCTACATACTTAAAAGACCAGTATCGCTTGAAAAGGTAGAAACTAAACTAGTCAAGAGGAGACTAGGCGCGTGGGGTCTGGAGGTCACGCGAGGCCGCCAGCGGAGACGCCGGGGTCCGCTGCCGGCCGCTGCTGGCCGCTGCCGGCAGCGATGCGGCGAGCACTTTCAGTGTGAAATCATTTTAAACTTTATCTACATACTGAAAAGACCAGTATCGCTTGAAAAGCTTGAAAAGGTCGCGAGGCCACCCGCGGTGACGCGAGCAGCCGCGCGCCACGCGCCTCTTGTCAGTGCTTCTGCCCGCAGCTGCCAGCGGCGACGCGAGGCCGCTCGCGCCACCGCGGGCGGCCGCCTGCCTAATGTAGAAACTAAACTAGTCAAGAGGAGACTAGGCGCGTGGGGTGTGGAGGTCGCGCGAGGCCGCCAGCGGCGACGCCGGGGGCCGCTGCCGGCCGCTGCCATTCCGGTGTGACTCGGCCCTTACTGACCGGCGGCGTGTCGGTCGGTCCGACTCCATCGCGACTCGGGACTAGTTTCGTTGCTTTTTTTTTCCTTTAATTTATGGGGCGGCAAACCTTTCAGGCCCAGGGCGCTGAATCTTAAAATACTCCTCTGACTGTCGCGCTCATAATTTATCGACTTCAAGTACTATCGAGTTAATGTTTTCGAGCAAGTATTATTCGATCTTTCGTCATTCGATTTCAAGTAAGGAACCTGCTGCCGTTGCCGTCGTTGTAGGGAGCTTTAGAAGTGCGCCCTCACTGCCGTCGTCATCGTATACTGTGCCCCTGTCCTGGGCTAACAGTTCACTCTTGATCGTGTAAACGTGTTGAAGAGTTCATCAACCGTACACAATTCATCCTCTTTACCTATCAAAATGGAAAAGAAGAACGACATTTTTTCATATCAAAATCATTTATTTGCATACAATGTGGTAGATAGGTGTAGGTACAAGAGATGTTAGTATTATGTTAAGTACATTATATAATCGCAAAAATATTGAAAATTTCGACCCCCTTTAGGAAACTCAACATGACGGTAATTTTTTATTTTTTTGCTTAACACGTCGAACCTGCTGTCCCTGTGCGCCTACGGCTCTTAAAAAAATATTCACGGGGTAGGGAAAACAAGTACCAAGATGAGGCGCGATTGTCAAATTCGATTTTAGTTGTGTCAAAATATTTTTTTAATTTTAAGTTTTTTTTTTCAGAATAGCGAAGATTCTCATAGTCTTCGCTAAAACGGGGGATCATGAGGTAATATAGACTCCTAAAAGTTGGCCTGTTCAGGGTGTTAGGGTAAACACCGTTATCCTTGAAAGCAGTGGTTTGGTGTCATTTATAGAACGTAAAAACAATGAAAAACGACGACTTTTTTTAATTACTTTTTACCACTAGTGTATTTCACCAACGTGTATTGGTTCTTAGGTGGGAGTGTCTTCTTGTCTTGGATAAGTCATTGATGTAATATTATGTATAGGTCCTACGATAGAAAAAGAAAGAAAGAAAATAAAATTTGACCCAGGTAAGGCACACAATAATTTACACAAAAAACCAAAGAACATAAAAATTGTATTGTGCGCCTCACGGTGACGCTGCATTGCGGCTGACTGCTATTAGTAATTTTTTTATCTATTCTGTAATTCCTGCCTGATCTTACAGTACATGCATCGCTCGCACCTAAAAACACACGTATCCGCAACCAAACAGTTTACACACACACACACACTCACTCTACACTCACTCATACATTACACTCACTCATACATTACACTCACTCATACATTACACTCACCTTACCTTACACTTACGGAAAACCTGCGAAAACATCAAACAGAAAGTGCACACCAGAAATAACCTACTCCGTCGCCTAACATCCACCAAATGGGGGGCATCTCCTCAAGTCTTGCGGACTACTGGAATGGCGCTTTGTTTCTCCGCTTGTGAATATGCCTGTTCAGTATGGAGCCGATCTGCCCACGCTAAGTTAGTGGATACAGCTTTAAATGAGACATGTCGGATTATTACTGGTTGTGTAAAACCGACCCCGTTGCGAATGCTGTATCCACTGACTGGCATCGCGCCCCCAGGAATTCGCAGGACCATAGCCAGCCGCATCGAGAGATTGAAACTACAAGATGACCCACGCCACCCAATGCACAACTTTAGCCCGGTGCCACAGAGGCTTAAAAGCCGCAAAAATTTTAATAGGTGCGTGAGCCTAGCCGTTGGCAACCGCTCCGCAAAAAGATGTGATCTTTGGCAAGAGCTGCTTAAGCCCCCTGCACAAGTTACCGTGGCCTACCTGGAAAACCTTAAATAGACTTCGTACCCAAGTAGGCTGCAGCAAGGACAACCTCCACAAGTGGGGGTTCACGGACGGCTCAGATCTCCGGTGTGTATGCGGCGCCTCTCCACAGACAATGGCTCACCTCCACTCTTTCCCAGCTTGTCCTGGCACCTGCACACGTGAGGACCTAATGGCTGCGTCAGCGAACGGTATTCGCGTGGCTGAGTTTTGGGCCAAACAAATTTAACAACACTCGATTTTTTGCCATCGACACGCAAGAAGAAGACCTTACACTAAATTCACTTCTCCACACACACATAGCAGTTATAAAATAGGTAATAGTAGTTAAGTATTCTTTATTTAAAAAAAACTAGATTATTAAAATTAAAACAATAAATTGTTTTTATTTCTAAGCTCACCAATAACTCAACAATAAGTTAGGCTTCACATTGTGCCTGGCAGGAACACCGACACCTGAGATACCTACAGGACACGTCCTAGTTTGGGTGCCAGGAGTTTCACTAAATCGAGCATGTACTTAGTCTAAATATTATAAGGACCTAAGCTAATTAAGACATTCATTGTTATTCCCTTTTTCTCTCCTTATGTATTAGGCTTATCAAATAATTAAATAACGAAATAAAATTAAAGTAATGTAATACCAACGCGGGTACAAACCTGGATGTTTTGAATGAGTCTGGCACAGGAGCGTGGGGATTGGCACAAGAAAAGAAAAGAAAAGTCTATGCTACGCTCAGCAGTGGGTGAAGTTGGGCCGCGGATGATGAAGATCCCGCGGCTTCCCCCGCGCGGTATGTCGATAAAAAGTACCCTATGTCCTTCCCCAGCATGCCATCTAACTGGATTAGGCGTGAAAAGGTAACATACAGACAGACAGACAGACAGAGTTACTTTCGAATTTATAATATTTAGGGCGAATTTCACCAAACTTTTATACCGAGTATAAGTGTTATCCTGCGAATAAATTTTGAATTTTTGATAGCTTTTGCATACAAAAACTGTCAGACGACAATTTTATTCCACGGACTTTGATGAAATAAGTAGCCGTAAGTATGGATAGCCGGTAGGTAGTTGTACACTACACTCCAAACAATGACGATAGTTTAATTCTCTTTGACCCCAAATAACCCAAATTTTTCTTCTTATCGTGTGGTTAGAGACTAACCTCATGTCAAAGTTTTAGAGCCGCCCATGGGTCTCTAACTTGGCTTCATATGCCGTTGAGAAATATCTCTCGGGCATTTTTTATTTATTTTATTAATTTTAATAATAAAAAATCAATTTATATTTTATAATAATATATCTTGAATAAATATTTCAATGAATTTTTATGATGTCATAATATTCTTATTCTATAATATTCAATAATAAAAATAAAATTAACTTAAGAAAATTATTTATGAAGTAATCAAACATTTTTAATTATATTAAGAGCGTTTATTCTGGAAGTTGGCAACGTCGCCAATAACTGTCAAATATTTATCTGTTTTGATTAATTTGGCAATAGTCGTAACCGGTTTTAGGTGTAAAAAATTTTCATTCAATTTGGAATTTTAATTCATTTGGAAAGTTATTCAATTCATTTGGAAAGTTTCCAAATTCTTTTTTTACAACTAAAACTAAATATTCGGTGTTACGATATTATTTATTGCATTTCATAACAGGGACGATGATGATGTTGAACGGGCGCGGAGGGCCTTGTCGGTCAGAGCGAACATGCTGGCTCGCAGGTTTGCTCGTTGTTGAGTAAACGTGAAAATTACTCTTTTCAGAGCGTACTGCACTGCGTTTTACACGAGCAGCCTGTGGGCTAGATATACTCAAAAATCATACAGTGCCCTCCGCGTGCAGTACAACAACGCGTTCAGGGTGCTGTTGAGGCTGCCCCGCTACTGCAGCGCGTCGGGGATGTTCGCGGATGCACATGTGGACTGCTTCTGTGCCACAATGCGTAAGCGCTGTGCATCCCTGGTGCGTGGGGTGTGGGGTAGCAACAACAGTGTCCTGTCCCTAATCTCGAGCAGGCTGGATTGTCCGTACGTTAATCGCTGCTGCGCCATTTCCCATGGAATGGTGCAGCCGCGGTGATGCGTCGGATGGTGCTGCCGCTGTGTATATTGTTTTAAAATAATTAGGTATCTAAATTACTAACATAGGATAAGTTTACTAACAAATGAGTCATGGTTACTTGAATAAAAATTGAATTGAATTGAATAATCAATATTTTAGAGTATTTCCATATTTCATATTTCATATTTCCTTATAGCAATATTGCCAAATTAATCAAAACAGCGAAATATTTGACATCTATTTGCGACGTTGCGCACTTTTAGAATAAACGCTCATAGTACATATATTGGCCGGTCTGTCACGATGTTTCCTTCACTGTTTTTGAAGCAGGTGATATATAGACAATACGCATAGTCGCACATAAATTCGAAAAGACAGGAGGTGCGTGACCCAAATTCTAAATTAGTTCTCTTTTAGTAGGTATTTTTATTTTTCTTCGCCCTAAGCTTTTTAAGCTTTTCCTTATTTTGCTTTATCAACAACCTTCTCTTTTCCACCACTTCTTCATGTTTTTTTATACTCTCCAACAACCGAGTTATTTCCAAATCTCGAGCCGTTTTTAAGAGTTGATCCCTTTGTTGAGACTTTTTTTTCGTCAAAGCTGCTAATTTCGTATTCGATGCTTTTTTTTTCAAAGTTGCAAATTCCTTATTCGATGCTTTTTTTTTCAAAGTTGCAAATTCTTTATTCAATGATTTTTTCTTTGTCGTTGTTGGTGCCCAATTGTCCTGAAACAAATTTAACTGTCGTTGAACCGATTTTAAAGATTCTTTTTTTTTGTTCGAAAGAGTCATTATTGCCCCGTGGTTGTTGGACAATGGAACTTCTTAATGGATTGGTGCAATCACTTGTCTATACAGGATGTAAGGGTAAACACTCTTGTCATTCTATGGGTAGTTGACTTAAATATAAAAATAAATGACCGAACACAACAAAAAAAAAACGTTATTTTCATCAAATGATTTTAAAAAGTTTCTATCTGACACCGTGCTTGCTAGCGAAACAGCTGACTGACTAAGGGAGGGATCGCGCTCGCTGCCGGTGAGGTCACATCCCGTACCCCCCGCCCGTGTTGAGACGCAAGTTCGTTGCTAGCGCATAGGGCAACGAACTTGCGTCTCTTGTGGTAAAATTTAGATCTAAAAAAATTAAAAAAAAAGTTGTAATTTTCCATTGATTTTACGTTCTATAAATGAAACCAAACCACTGGTTGCAAGGATAACGGTGTTTACACTAACACCCTGTATTGTCATTGCTATGGAAAAAACTATCTACTGAATAAAGTAATTAATTATACCGATTATAACATATCCTAACATCACGCCTGTAATCTTCGAAGGAGTTATAGGCAGAGGTGTACCTGTAGTCTGTAGTACACGCACATTTCGCCAGTTAAGTCCCATGTAATAGCAATAGGGGCGAGTCTATTGCCATCAACCGGGCACAAAATCTAGACTCTCGCTGCTACCGAGATATTCCTAATGGAAAAACCTAATAACACTTTACCCGAGCTGGGAGTCGAATCCAGGACCTCAGCAGAAGTGCTTGCGAGTTGCGACCACTAGACCAACGAGGCAGTAACAACAACACATAACAACAATGTTCTCGGAAAAAAATGGTTTCGATAGTAAATAATAAAAATGTTAGCTTGGCTTTACCTATCAATGTCCACCGTATAGGAAGTAAACTAGTAAAAAAAAAAACTAGGGAAAAATTGTCGCATTGAGACTTTAAAAAAAGCATGTTGAAGCTTTAAGATTCTTATTTCAGATTTTGGGCTACATTTTTTTAGGAGCTACAGTTCTCATGCAATCCTAACAGATTAAAAATACCTAATATTGCTTATGGTTTTTTTTAGGGGCTCAAAAATATTATTTTCGACGAGTTTTTCAGTTCCCAACTAAACCACTAGGAAGTGGTCAAGAGCGGGCTTTTTGGCGCAGTCTTGTGTAACTTTTGGCGCAGTCTTGTGTAACTTTTGGCGCAGTCTTGTGTAACTTTTGGCGCAGTCTTGTGTAACTTTTGGCGCAGTCTTGTGTAACTTTTGGCGCAGTCCTGTGTAACTTTTGGCGCAGTCTTGTGTAACTTTAGGCGCAGTCTTGTGTAACTTTTGGCGCAGTCTTGTGTAACTTTTGGCGCATTCTTGTGTAACTTTTGACGTAAAAATAAAGCTTTTTCTCAATCTAATTTGAATAAACGATTTTGAATATTAACCGCCTTACTAATAAACGTATAGCGCCTGTATAGTTACACAACGCTTTGTCTTCTTTTTTCAAAAGTCAAATTACTTTTGAAAGAAGACAAAACGTTGTGTAACTATACAGGCGCTATACAACGTTTATTAGTAAGGGGGTATGTGTATAACAATAAAGGTTACCTCGTTAATAATGAAATTTTTTGGCCAGTATGGTACGGTTATAGAATCGCTGCTGCTTGAGCTCGAACAGCTCTCGCTCGTCATCGTTGCGGATGTAGAAGACGCTGCGGCAGATCGGGCACTTCTCTAGTTTAGCTGGAATAGGAAAATAAAATTTGTTTATTAAATGATAATGATAAATAATGATAAATGATTTATTTCTGTAAGTAGGTTTGTACAAACACTTTTACACGTCAATCACATTTTTAAAACGAGATGAGGTCGGCGTTTCCTATCTGACTACTCTGAGAAGAAAGGCCGAAACAAACTCAGAGGTCACAGTCTCTTTTAAAGTCCAGACATAATCTTGGTCAGATTATGAGAAGACCATGTAGATTGGTGTCTGAAATGGTCTTTTGAGGAAAGAACCACACAGATTGAGTGGACCCGTCCAGTCAGTGCACGCATTTGTCAGTAATCGTGCAGCTCAACTCCGAATTTAAGGAGCTCAACGATTTGACGAACAATACCAAAGAAAGGACATTTGGGTAGGCCGCCTATAGTACTCAAACTGCCAGATAAATAAAAAATATGATCCACATAGTCCTCAAATTCACAATAATTAAAATAATAATAATATTATACTTCACAAAGTAAATATTCATGTCACTGTGTAGGTATATAATAAAATAAAAAGTTACCAAAAATAACAAACCGCGTAAGTAATTTAAAACCAATAAAAAAAATAAAAAATGTAGAAATTGGAGCAGCTCATTCCCAAGCCTTTTTGTCCTCAATGTAATCTTTAATGGTATAAAACGCTTTTTGGCACAACTTACGTTTAATGAATGTTTTGAATTTATTAAGGCTTAGATCTTGTACGTGGCTTGGAAGCTTATTGTAAAAGCGTATACATTGACATCTGAACGAGCCACCTATTTTCTTGAGCCTTGTTGTAGGTACAACAAATTTGTGTTTGTTCCTAGTATTTATATTATGGATATCACTGTATTTTTTAAACAATTTTATATTTTTATGTGCATATAAAAGATTTTCAAAAATATACTGTGAAGGCACAGTCATTACATTTATCTCCTTAAATTTCTCTCTGAGAGAGTGTCTCGGAGTTAGTTTATAAATTGATCGAACAGCTCTTTTCTGCAAAACAAAGATAGTCTGAATGTCAGGGGCATTTCCCCACAACAGAATACCGTACGACATTACACTATGAAAATAACTAAAGTACACTAAACGGGCTGTCTCTATGTCAGTTAAATTACGAATTTTTCTAACAGCATATGCTGCGGAGCTTAGTTTTTTTGACAATTTATCTATATGTGGGCCCCACTGAAGCTTAGCATCCAAAGTTAAGCCCAAGAATACTGTGCTATCTTCGGGATTCAATTCTTCGCCCTTTATCAACACATTAGTTTTCACCTGCCTAACGTGAGGTAGCGTAAACTTAATGCATTTGGTTTTTTTTTCATTAAGAAGTAAATTGTTAACATTAAACCAGTGAATTAAAAATCATTCAGGTAAATCCATTATAACATCAAATAAAATTTCACAATTATTATAACAGAATAAACAATGGAGTTCTGTTTTTCTACTTCCACGCGGACGAAGTCGCGGGCAAACGATACCCACGACTTGGTCTACGAATTCTGCGATCCAGGGTGAAAAGTAGCCTATGTCCTTCTCCAGGTCATGGTGGTCAGGTCACTAATAAATATTAATAATTAGAAAGTGGCTTTGTTTATTCGTTACGTTTTCACGCTGAAACGGCTGAACGGATTTGGATGTTTGGCTGTATAAATGTGAAGTGGACTTGAAGTGAACTGTCACTGCTTTAGCATCTGCCGTACTACTCTGTTAACACCGCACCGTGAAAACTCAGGTGGAGTGACAGCACACTTCACCTATATTCTCACGGTGAGGAGCTCGTGGCTACGTAATAACGGCTGCACGGTTCGATACATCAGGTTAGGCTACGCTTGCCGGGGTTGGTCAGTGGATGGGTGACCATCTTTACATACCGAGACTCCTCCGTGCCTCGGAAAGCAGGTATTGTACAGGGTTACAATACAGGGACGCGTGCGGCCGTCGTTTCGCCTGTGTCTACAAGTCATAGTATAACGATAGTTGAAAAGTTTTAAAAACCGTGCGAAGCAGGAGCGGGGCGCTAGATAAAGATAAAGATAAATTGTAATAATTGTAACTTTAATCTTTATATATCTACACTATTGTATTCGGTAAGCCCGTGATGATAGTTGTAGGTGTTTTAAATAAATAAATAAATAAAATAATTTATAAAAAAACTCTTTATAAAGCTAATTTACGAGTATAATGAAATTGGGGTAATTTTGGTGCTAAAAACGTGAATTTTAAATAGCAATAACTTTTTTATTTACACAAAAAAAAACTTTTTGATAAGTAATGTTATTGCGGTGGGACCCATGCGCCCCTTTCGGACGGTTTTTGTTACGTGCAGTAGAGTCGAAACAGGCAAAAATATTTGGACATTCGTCCAGTTTACAAACGTGTCAGTGGTCTCACAATGATCACTTTTTGACAGATATGCCATACAAAATCTGTCAAAAACTCATCATTGCGAGACACGTTTGTAAATTTAGTAGACTTAGCCCCTAGTAAGATAATTCAGATTAATTTTATCTCACGTAATAAAGAAAGATGTAAAAGATTACTACTTAGCTCGCTGTAGTTGCAATACCTGCCTGTATAGCAATCTCTTTGTTTGGCTTTACCTACGTAGTTTTACACAGTAATTCTTTTAGATAAGAATATATCCGAATCACAGTTGAAGTCTAAATTTAAAAAAAACTCGCGTTTGTTATAAAAATACCTATATTTATTGGTTCAGAAGATAAACATACAAATAGTAAAAACGTGTAAAACTAATACATTAAAGTAGGAATCATAATATCTTATAGTCTATGATTGCCATCTTTCTTAGCCGTTCTGATCAAGAAATCTGTTTTAGCGAGCTTTAGATGTGCGCCCGCACTTCCTTTGTACAATAACAATATGCAGGTAGTATTTTCACACCCTAATAGGTAATGATACAGAGTACTTTAAATTTATTTGTAACATCTGTTTATACCTACCTGTATTATAATAATAAACCAATTATTGCAGGCGACACAGGCCCATAGAAAAATACCTTAACCTAAACATACATATTCTATAAAACTATGTTAGTAGTACTTCACACTGCACTAGTTAGTCTTTGTGCTGTCCTGAGGAACTTGTCCTTGTATTATGCAATTAATTTTTGATTTGATTTGATTTGATTTAGGTATCTACCTATACTGCCGTTGCCGTATAGATTCTCTCTTAATACTATCTGCACGGAAAAGACGACATGATTTTGTACTTGCCATAATAATAACACATGATTTCTGAATTGAGAATTTGAATTGGAATTGGAACTGAAATTTAAAATCAATAAACTCTTTAGCATTAGGTACGGTGTAGCCCGCGAAGTTACTTTTTAGCAAATGAACTTTGAATTTTGCGGGCGTTACGTTAAGTACTTAATGTCAAAGTTGGGTTTGATAACCCTACTTTGACATTACTTAACGTAACGCCCGCAAAATTCAAAGTTCATCGTTAACGTGTTAACGTTCTCAACTTCAAATGTTCAATTCAGAAACTGGGTGTAACTCTATTTTAAAAACTAAAAGCACAGGTGTACGTTCGTAAAACTATGCTAAAACTAAGCCTGGTGTTTGGTCTTCGGGTTTAAAACCTTGTCCTTCTGACACCAGAGGACCAGCTCGGAGTTACAGTCCGTGTGTGCAACAACCACTGACATGACGGGTTAACCGGCTGATGCTGTACATGTGTATTATACATTATATAATCCTAATAAAAGTACAAAAATAACCTTACATAAGTAACGATTACCTATGATTTTTATTTAATTGTTTAACTACTGAACTGGCTCCTTTTTTGGTAACAACCGTCAAGGGTCGGTGAGAAACTGCCCAAACTTGAAACCTAGCCTACAAGCCAAAGTTTATAGCGGCTATTTCCGTAGTTTATAGCGGCTATTTCCGTAGTTTATAGCGGCTATTTCCGTAGTTTATAGCGGCTATTTCCGTAGTTTATAGCGGCTATTTCCGTAGTTTATAGCGCCTATTTCCGTAGTTTATAGCGCCTATTTCCGTAGTTTATAGCGGCTATTTCCGTAGTTTATAGCGGCTATTTCCGTAGTTTATAGCGGCTATTTCCGTAGTTTATAGCGGCTATTTCCGTAGTTTATAGCGGCTATTTCCGTAGTTTATAGCGGCTATTTCCGTAGTTTATAGCGGCTATTTCCGTAGTTTATAGCGGTTATTTCCGTCTGGCGCCGGGTGTCCACATGTGGATAATGACGGTTGTTACCAAAAAAGGAGCCACATGTGGACACCCGACGCTGAGAGGTAGTGAGTTTTATAATATAACATTCTATATCTGTTCAATATTGTCTTCATTAAAAATAATTGTGCTATTGTCAGCGAACAAACGTAGGTAAGTGCTTGGTAGGTTTGGGCAAATCACTGAAGTGACATAGACATAGACACATCGATGGTCCTACGACTCTGCCTTGCCTGCTTGACTATGGGAAAAAATATATTTTGTTTTGTTTGTTTACTGTAATGTAGATAAATATACTATCGCACGAGTGATGGTATGTGCCCTACAGCCCCTTGCTTCATTGGTCGGTTTTCTTTTGTATCTTCTCCTTAAGCTTTTGAAGCATTTCTTCATCTTTCTGTACTAACGATTTCCTCTTTTGTACCAGTTTTTCTCTTCTTTCTACAGATTCTAACAACTTTTGATCTCTCAATTCTTCAACAGCTTTCAAATATTTGGCCCTTTGATCGGCCTTTTTTTTCTTCAAAGCTTCCAATTTCTTATTCCATTCTTTCTTCTTTTTCTGTGGTGTTTTCTTGTTCTGAAAAAAAAAGGAAACATATTGTTTAGAAAAAAAATAGCGTAGGAAGAGTTGAGCGAGGGCTCTTTCGAAAAGGTGCAAAAAAGAGCTCTTACTCAAAGTCAAATTTAAATTATTCAATTAGGCACCAAAAAAGGCACTTTTGAACGTCAAAAATTTACGAAAAAACTGAATTGATTCTAGTCGCCCCTTCTTATATGTAGATTTCGTATGGAGAAGAATGGGCAAGGAACTCCACCGTTACTCTTTTAAAATTTTCTAGAATAGTTTGTGTAGGTAAACTAATTAAATAATTATATGTGAAGACGAAAGGGGAAGGCTTTGCCCAGCAGTGGGACATTACAGGCTATCGAATATGTAGAATAAGTGGAATCTCTTACTTTTCCCGGCTCGTTACCGAGGTTGGAACTGCTGGCACCACCTTCTCTAGATTCCAAGTAGAGTAGAAAGGAGTTGAACATTTGTTTCCTAAACTCGGCCTCCTGCGGAGTTACGCCCGCGGCACCAGGGTCAGTCATCTGGAAATAATGAACATTATTTATAAAATACTGAATTTTTTGTTGGTATATACCAAAGCGAAATAAAAGTAAAATAAAATGTATTAACCGGTTGTCCTTGCGTGCGTTCTAAAGTTGGTAACGTCGCACATAGCTATCAAATATTTATGTACCTGTTATTTTTAAATTAAATTGTTCATATTGCACTGTGTGGAAATAAAAATAAATGCTAATTATTGCACTAAAATGTCAGGTCCTCTTGTAACGCTGCTTCCGCAGGTATTTTAACATTCACGTAATTCTGTTACGAGTACGACGGCTCGTCTAAAGATTTTATGACGCTAAACTTACGGAGTTGATTTTTGAACGATCATGACAGCTGTCAACTTGACGTAACCCTGAGGACTGTGGAGGCGGCCCCCCTCTAATGGAAGATCGCGGAGATGTATCGAAACCGGGAAACTGGCAATGATTAATTAATGGCGACTGTGATATTGGTGATCATGGTGACTACTCTGACAGGGTAGTGAGTTGATTGATCTGCGCTCGCGCCTCACGTTCGGTGGAACGTAGTTTACATTATTGTTCATTCCCATTTAATTACATCTCCTAGCCCGCAAACCCACGCATAAGAGACGATAAGGCCTCTTCTGCTAAAGACGACGTATGTCCCTTTGGATTAAATTATTGTCGGATTGTTGTTATACAGCATTTCTGATTCATAAAATGTCAAAAAGATTATCCTCGGCTGCAAAATCACTGTGAAACAATCACGAATCGTTAAAAATGAATAGTACAAAAAGTGGAATTCTTCCAAATTAGGGATAACAAGGATCTTTTGGCGCCTTAGCAGGTGGGCTTTGTTAGTGTACCTACATTTTTGTATTGCAAAAACAAGATGGCGGCGTTAGTTCTGATTTTGGCCACAAGCCAAAATGTTTCTTGGACCGTTGTATAAATCACTGTTCGTCATGGCGGACGTACCTAAGTGGGATGGGAACTCTATCAAGTATCAAATTCATCAAGTAGGTACTTAAGTTCATTAAGTATTCATTAACCAATTTACATTCGAATTTGTTTGAGGTAGGTAGGTACCACAACTAAAAAGTGAAAAATTAAAACTTCTTACAAAAAAAAACAACCGACTTCCAAAAAAAAACACTGAAAAGTGAAAAATAACTTTAATTTCGTGTTAAGTCGGTGGCAAGAAACGAAAATTGAAAAGCTAAGAGGCCGACTTCCTAAAAAGTATTTATTTAGTACTTACCTAGAACAAGGTTATGAATGTAGGTATATGTGGCTAGTCAAAGCTCATTAAGTAAATTGACGGTCTATAAATGTTCTACTAAGTAATTGAAATAGGTATCTACAGCTGCGTGTTGTGTCTGTACTTAGTAAATAATGATATCATTCGCTAGCAATTATCTAGAGTGCGTTTCATCAAATAGTTCCTTTGCCATAATGTTGGCTCCAATGTTAAATTAAAAAAACGAAATTCGCTATTGCCGTTACTGCCCTGCCAAGCCAAAACACTGCAACCTACAAAAACCAGTTTTGAGATAACTGACAAAACATCTGTGTTTATATCTTATTTTTTACGTAATACAGTGTTTTTTGGTTGCTTTATCTTGCAAAAAAACCGTTGAAATGAAAGTGTGATCGATCATAGGTACTAAACAGACTTCAAGACACTGTAAGTCGACTTACATTCTTTTGGATTGGCACGGCAGCGTAGCGGCGTAGCGTATTCATATTGGTCCTACAACAGTGTAGAGTGGAGCTAACATTACGGCATAGGAACTATGTATTTGTTGAAACGCACTCTACAGCGCGGGGAGTATTTATGTCTCGATGATCTTCTTTGTCCTTGTCGCGGCCACACAATGGTCGTGCTATGGCGATCTACACAATTGCGCGCTCTCTTTCGCACACTGCCCTACATCTCGCTGTTGCTACTTACGGCTACATTGTCGCGATAACGCGAACTACACTTCGCGCGCTCTCTCTCGCACACCGCTCAACTTCTCGCTGTACACTTTTACATGCTGATCTCGTATTGTATAGGATTTCCGTACATTGCGAGGTCAAATGTATAGCTTGATGTGTAGCCGTGTGTACAACAGCAGCACGCGACGTATAGTTCGCTTTATCGCGACAATTTTGCCCAAGCATGCGAAACAGAGAGCGCGGGAAGTGTAGTAGTTCGTTTTATCGCAATAATGTAGCCGTAGCATTAGTAGCCTATGTCCTTCTCCGGGTCATGGTCTACCCATGTGCCAAATTTCGTCCAAATCCGTTCAGCCGTTTTAGCGTGAAAGTGTAACAAACAAACAAACTCACTTTTGCATTTATAGTATTAGTTAGGATAATAAGTCCCAGGTTGCTCGCGATGTTTTTGTTATCTGTAGATTGTTATACGCAGTTGATTGTCAAAACTAGCTTTGAGCTGAACTTGACCCTGACTTTATCAAAACATGAATATTGATTCGTTCTACGTCCTTATTTCTACGTCTAAGCATCGTTTCGATATGACTTCTATAAATATTATAAAGAGGAAAGCTTTTTTGTTTGTTTGTATAGAATAGGAATATCAACCATCACCATTCACCAATGCTAAATTATCAGGAAGTAACATAAGCTATAATTCATTAAAAAAAAATTGAGATCTTGAAAATTGCAATAATGTAACCCAAAAACTATTTATTGATGATACATCAAAATGATGTACTACCTGATTAAACTCATTATTACCTACCTAGTAAAAAGTCCGCGAGGGAAAATATAAATAATAGCAGCTTTTGTGTTCTAAAATTTAATTATGGTTAACTTCGTATCGTAGTATTTTCTTCAAATAAATCGTTTCATCATCAAGGGTATTTATAGATACTTCTTCTTCTTCTGCCTAGCCTTTTCCCAACTATGTTGGGGTCGGCTTCCAGTCTAACCGGATGCAGCTGAATACCAGTATTTTACATGGAGCGACTGCCTATCTGACCTCCACAACCCAGTAACTGGGTAATATGATACCCTTTGGATAGACTGGTTGTCAGACTTTCGTGCTTCTGACGACTCGTAACGACTGCCAAAGATCCACAAATGACAGCCGGGACCAACGGCTTAACGTGCTTTCCGAGGCACGGAGGATATGTGAAAATGGTCACCCATCCACGGACCAAACCTGGCAAGCGTAGCTTAACCTGATGTATTTATAGACATAGTAATAAAATACTTTCTAAATTTTCTAATTCGTTCGAATCGGACATTTGATTTCGAAGTTATCACGATTATAAAAATTCAATACGCGAACCGTTCGACTAGCAATTTAATTTGCAGCTGTTTTATTATACACTAGCTGCGCCCCGCGGTTTCACCCGCGTAAGTCTCGATCCCGTGGGAATATCGGGATAAAAAGTATCCTATGTGTTAATCCAGGTTATAAGCTATCTGTTTGCCAAATTTCATCCAAATCCATTCAGCCGTTTTTGCCTGATTGAGTAACAAACATCCAAACACACAAACACACAAACTTTCACATTTATAATATTAGTAGGATTGTCTATCTGAGTGAGTGAGTGAGTGAGTGTGTGAGTGAGTGAATGAGTGAGTGAGTGAGTGTTATTTTTTTACCAAATTCAGATTTTACCTCCATAAGTAAATAAGTAGGTACACACGGCTACACATCAAGCTATACATTTCCAGTTTATGCTGATCTCGCATTGATCCCGATCAATCTCGAATCTCTCTTTGATCTCGATTTCCGTACAATACGAGGTCAGCTTATACTGGAAATGTATAGCTTGATGTGTAGCCGTGTGTACTAAAAATCGTTATTATAAATAAAGTATGTAAGATTTTAAAAAAATGTGCTGGGACGTTTTCCGTGATAAAATTTTGAAAATAGAAAAAAAAAATTAACACACGACATGCGGTTTAAAAAAAGTGCAAAACATTTCAATGTCAAATCATAAAATAGCCATCGACAGTCAAAAATGAAGTCAATATTTATTCATATTCACCCTTATAAATGTGCGATCTTTGAAGTTTGTAGTCGCGTCACTCGTCACACACAGTTGATAGCCACGTCACTCGGTCACACACAGTTCGAAATTGTCACTCTCTCGAATTGTAGATCAACTTTTGATCACAACCATACAAGGGGTTACCAGTATTATATTATATATTATTATGCTTTGTGCAAGGTATAACAAAATTAAGTCGGGCCGGGCGGCGCCTGCTTGCCGCGCTCGCCAAATACGTACTAAAGTTATCCAGACGATAACATTGCGGGGGCGTAGCAACCGCCGTATTTTTATGCACATGCATGACTAATAATTAAGGAGCAGACTCTCATACTGGCTCTTTCCTCACCTTGTCAGTACGGTATCGGTGCCTATATTTCAATGAGCGTTCCCTGCCTGATTGCTCGGTGTATGATGCGAGAGCGGGGCGGGATCGTTTCGGTACCGCGTGACGTCACGCGTCTTACTCTTACTGCATTGCCGGTATACTCGGTACTTTAAGCTTACCCAATAATTATACCGAGAGCAGCTTATACATTTATATACCTATACATAATGACAGCTTTAACCTTCCGAGGCAGGAGGCTATTTTATATTAAAAAAAAGCAATACCCTTCTTTTGATCTGCGCTGAAATTGGGTAAAAGGGCCCCATCTTGGTTACGCGCGGCGCAGCGTATCTGCGTATCATATACTTACTACAATGACTCATGAGTGGGATGATAAGTAAGAATAGAATAGAATATTTTTATTTTGCATAAAATATGGTACAGAAAGGTCTTAAATGTAAGAAGTCCCACATATTTTGCTTACATAGTCATTTCTGCATGCAAAAAATACCTTATAATAAAATAATACTTAAACAAAAAACAATTGTTGAGATTTAGATCGACATTGAGGTTAAAAGTCTAAATTACATTGGGTTATTTCTATTACTAGTGAGATCATATTTCAAATTTTGCTTATAATTTAAGAATTCATCTATTGTATAGAACGCATTATAGTACCGTCATTTCTTGAGTTTGTTTTTAGAGTAATTTAGTGGCAGCTCTCTGATCTGATCTGTATTTGGTTATAGATTTTGACAGACATATTGGTAACAATTGTTCTGAGTCCCTAGGCTACTTTGTAGTTTTAGTTTTCTTATCGTAAGCTCCGGAGACCGTATGAGTGGAACTGCGCAGTAGAATTAACTAATAGGGAATATGCATGTATTTTTTAAATATTTTTATTCGATAGTTTACATCGTCAAATAATAGTTAAAAAAAATTCGACGGCAAAAAGGCAATTTAAAGTAGTTAAAAAAATGTTTAAAAATATCCAACCGATCCGGGCTATTTAAACGCCCTCCATTTGGCGCGCTTGGTGTGGTGACGTCACAGTTCGTGAAAACAGACAAGCAACTGTCAAGTCAACGTCAAGCACTCCTTTTTATATGAGCGTTTGACATTGACTTGACACTTGTTGATTGACTTGACATTGACATATTGATTGTTATCCCAGGGACCTCCGTGAATTTAGCCGAACGATTTCATTATTATGAACTTTTGTTAATGCTAATCGTTAGAGAATCGTTAGAGAGGGTTAGAGAGAAAAGAAAAATCATTAGAGAGTAATTAGTTTTTATGTAAAAACAATTTTAATTTTTCGTGTCAAGTTGGCCCCCCTTCCCGCAAAAATGGACTTAGACGTAATTTTATTTTTTTAATCGTTTGCGAATCGTTAGAGAGAGATTGAGAGTTACACAAAATCGTTAGAGAGTTAATATTTTATTTGATATTAAATAATTTCTGAGAGCGTGACATTAGCCTACCTCTGTGAATTTTGCCCCCGATATAATTACATTGTGCCGTGTGTACATTATTATAAATGCGAAAGTGAGTTTGTTTGTTTGTTACACTTTCACGCTAAAACCGCTGAACAGATTTGGATGAAATTTGGTACATGGGTTGACCATGACCTAGATGGATTAGGACATTGATACTTACTTTTTATGCGGGTAAAACCGGGGGCGCAGCTAGTAAATTAATATCCAATCAAAAACATAAATGTGAAATGGGAGCCAAATTCAAAGTGTGGTTATCGACTTCGCCGACAAAAGAATTGAGATCTAAATGGTTGCCAAGTTCTGTAGATAATTCTGAAATTTATAAAGAACATACAACATTCTAAAATAAATTTAAAACAAAATTTCTTGTGTTTCCTGTTATGTTTGCTATTTAAAAATATAACTTCATTGAATAGTCGAATTAATTACACAAACCACTTAGGATGAATTCAAGCTGAAAATTTTTCTTGGCTAGTTTTTATCAGCAAGCCAACATTTTAGAGGAGTGAGATATTTTGGCCTAACAATAAAGAAACGGGTATAAATAGACCTCTTTAAAGATTAAACGGAAAAAAAAAACCTAAATTCGGTCGTGAATTTAAGTAGGCTTCATTGCTCTGAGATAAGGCTTTAATTTCCTTTCATGAAAGATTTTATTAACTTGATAAGACGCGGTGGTTCTAAGTTTCAGGTAGGTAACCGATTGAACGGCTAACCCTTGAAACCCACTTAACCTTTGAGTGATAGGGTTCCAAAGAGTTTTTTAGGTAAACAACTAATTCCTTCATGGTAAAGAGTTTTTTCATTGTGTTTCGTACTGCGGTGGTGTACTTACATACTATTAATAACTAGCTAAACTTGTAATTTTCCTACACTCTGGATACAAAAGTGTTTATTATCAAAGTCACGTTGCAAAGCCTGCCTCGCTGATAGTTCACAAACTAGGTATATGAGTCAGCATTTATTTTTTTATCCTAAGTACTACTCAATGTAGTACCCGCAGTGCTCTTGTTCGCACGTTCCTACGACTTGACCAAACATCGTGATTTCTTTAAAACCTCTATGTAAGTAATAACATATTTGGATTATATTCTCTATTGGATGGTGAAAACCGCATCAAAATCCGTTGCATGATTTAGAAGATAAAATGGTTTTAGATGTGTTTGGATGTTTGTTACTCAATCACGCAAATCAACAATTGGATGAAATTTAGCACACTAGTTTATCACGGGGTGTAGGTGAAACGGCGGGGCGCTGCCAGTAAGGTCATAAAATTTAGTTTCTTGCACAACATTACAGAATGAAATCCTACAGAACAAAATACAAATTAAAAAGTGACACGGATTCGTAGGTTGGGTAATATACAAATCAAAAACATAAAATGAATGAGAAATAACAAAATTAGCAAACGAAATAACACTACTTAAATAATTAACAAACTGCAATAAAAAGTTAAAAGAAACCTTATAATTATCTTTCATCCATCTTCTCACAAAAAATTATGCATTCACGACACACATCTATCCATTTCCCGGCAAACAAGTCACATTCCGAAGATCATTGAGCATGGACACTTGGACAGGGCCCGAACGAGGGGCGAGTTAGCTCGCGACACTGTGCGTGCTGACGGTACGGTTAGTAGCCGGTGACTTCGAGGCCTTTCTTTTTTTTTGATTATGGGAAATCATCCAATGACTTCTCCCGCTCTGGGCGAAGCGGAAGGACGTGTCAGACTTTTACTGACTAAAACCCACCCGTGTTTCTTCAGTTGCCTGTTGCCAAGGTCGCGGTATCCCTTTTGGACTAACCCGCAACCCTGGCAGGGTGACTTCGAGGCCTGTGTTGTTGTTTGGGCACAACAGGGACAAAAAGCCTCACCAACTGCTCCACCAGTTCCTGACAATCGTACTCACCCCGCAAATGCTTGTAGTAGGTATGCGATGCAAGTACCCAACTAGAGCATAAAGGCTAGTGCAGACTGGCACGATATCGCGGGCGCGACAGTGGTCGCGCTACCTGTCGCGTCCGCGATATCGCGCCAGTCTGTACGAGCCTTAAATCATGCGCTTTGGTTTACCTCGGTGAAGTTAGCCGCACGATTTCATTATTATGAACTTTTGTTAATGGTAATCGTTAGAGAATCGTTAGAGAGGGTTAGAGAGAAAAGAAAAATCGTTAGAGAGTAATTAGTTTTTATGTAAAAACAATTTTAATTTTTCGTGTGAAGTTGGCCCCCCTTCCCGCAAAAATGGACTTAGACGTAATTTTATTTTTTTAATCGTTTGCGAATCGTTAGAGAGAGATTGAGAGTTACACAAAATCGTTAGAGAGTTAATATTTTATTTGATATTAAATAATTTCTAAGAGCGTGACGTTAGCCTACCTCTGTGAATTTTGCCCCCGATGTAATTATTCTCAACTTTTGTTAATGCTAATCGTTAGAGAATCGTTAGAGAGAGTAAGAGAGAAAAGAAAAATCGTTAGAGAATAATTAGTTTTATTTACCAACTATTTTAATTACTTTTGTGAAATTGGCCCCCATTCCCGCAAAAATGGACGTAGATGTGATTTTTTTATTTTTATAATTTGAGAATCGTTAGAGAGAGATAGAGAGTTAAAAAAAATCATTAGAGAGTTAATATTTTAATTGATATTAAATTATTTCTGAGAACGCGTTTTAGATTAAACAGGCTCGCTGGCTCGCTCTTATTATGGGCAACATATTCAGCCGAACGGTACTTTTACTGTACCTAGAAGTTAGTGAAGATACCAGGCATTTCGTCATCACATGAGACAGCTTTGATCAGAGGACTCACACCACTATAGTTATAGAGTGTATTACATTATTGTCTGGTATCTTGGATGGGCCGGCATCAAAATTATATATCTCCACCTGCTCAGTTTCTCGACAGTATTTTAATAAGAAAAATAAGAAAACTAAAAAAAAAGTTTTATTTCATAATAAAATAGCATATTATTCAGTTTATAAATAAATCATAATTGTCGAAAGGCTTTTCATCCACTTCCGATCTCGATTCTAAGTCATAAAACAGGAATTCTCCATCGTAATTAAAAAAATGTTCTTGATCATTAGGTACTATTATCATTTTACTCCTGCTAAGCCTGTGGACTATGCTGAAACATGCACTTCTTGCACTTATAGATTCTTAGTAGCTATAATCTAAAGAGAGGTCTAAAAGAATTATGCTACACATTTTTGACTGAAAATGTCCCATTTCATCTTATCTCTCAAATGATCTGACCAAGATTATTTCCGGATTTTTATATATATTATTTTTTATATTTATATTTACATTGACATTTTATTCAAACAATGACATGAATATTTACTTTGTAAAGTATTATATTATTTACAATTATTGTGTATGTGAAGACTATGTGGATCGTTCTTTTCTTTTTTTATTATTAATTTTTTCTTAGTTTTAATTAATCATAGTCTGGCAGTTTGAGTAATTTATGCGGCCTAACCAAATGTCCTTTCTTTGGTATTGTTCGTCAAATCGTTGAGCTCCTTAAATTCGGAGTTGAGCTGCACGATTACTGACAAATGCGTGCACTGACTGGACAGGTCTACTCAATCTGTGTGGTTCTTTCCTCAAAAGACCATTTCAGACACCAATCTACATGGTCTTCACATAATCTGACCAAGATTATGTCTGGACTTTAAAAGAGACTGTGACCTCTGAGCAAAGACTACTATAGTATACTGGCAACCTCTGAGTTTGTTTCGGCCTTTCTTCTCAGAGTAGTCAGATAGGAAACGCCGACCTCATCTAGTTTTAAAAATGTGATTGACGTGTAAAAGTGTTTGCACAAACCTACTTACAGAAATAAAATCATTTATCATTTATTTCAGAATATGGTACATAAAGTAAATAACTTGATTAGAATTTTTGTTTGCATTGTCATATTCTTTACAACAAAATATTGATAGACTGTAATGACAGTACCATGTGTCAATTTTGAAAAGTTTGTTATTTTCTGGGGTGTGTTCACTTTATTACTCTAGATAATTAGAAAAGTTTGTTCGTTTTAGGAGTAAATTAACACTAAATTAATTATTTCTTAAGAAATAAGCAGTACCTTTGTACTCATATTTTAACTATGTCGTACCTATTTTGTGAAATGTGTATCACTGTGAAATGATCGTTGATCAAATACACAACTTTACAACTCATAACTTTATCGTTCCTCTGCATCATGTCTTGTATCAGTAGTACCTACTACTCACCACGGTACTACTCGCGCTCACGGTGCACAGTGAGAAATGTAAGTGTGGCCGCTTCATTCAATGCAATAATTCTCGCGGTAAATCTTTTTGATCTGCCTAAAATGCCGCCACCAGAGTTATCAATCACCCAACGTCAAACGCCAATGTAAATGCCGTTGACAAATTCTCGAGGTAAGTCGTGGTGTAGTACACCAACGGTTAACGTCTATCGCGATAATCCGTTGGTGTGGCCCCAGCATATAACAGATTTGTCATATTTAAAAATCATTTAAAAAAAACTTTGTATCTCCGGTAGGGGGGAGTGGGGGGATCTACTAACCCTTCCCCCCTCTCCTCCCTCCCCTATCCCCTATCGTGGCGGCACGTTTCTAAATTTTAACCTAGGTCCTAGGGTAAAACGCGTTCTCAGAAATAATTTAATTTTAATTAAAATATTAACTCTCTAATGATTTTTTAACTCTCTATCTCTCTCTAACGATTCTCAAACTATACAAAAAAAAAATTACGCCTACGTCCATTTTTGCGGGAATGGGGGCCAATGTCACAAAAGTAATTAAAATCGTTGATAAATAAAACTAATTACTCTCTAACGATTTTTCTTTTCTCTCTAACTCTCTCTAACGATTCTCTAACCATTAGCATTAACAAAAGTTGAGAATAATTATATCGGGGGCAAAATTCACAGAGGTGGGCTAATGTCACGCTCTCAGAAATTATTTAATATCAAATAAAATATTAACTCTCTAACGATTTTGTGTAACTCTCAATCTCTCTCTAACGATTCGCAAACGATTAAAAAAATAAAATTACGTCTAAGTCCATTTTTGCGGGAAGGGGGGCCAACTTCACACGAAAAATTAAAATTGTTTTTACATAAAAACTAATTACTCTCTAACGATTTTTCTTTTCTCTCTAACCCTCTCTAACGATTCTCTAACGATTTGCACTAACAAAAGTTCATAATAATGAAATTATGCGGCTAACTTCACCGAGGTATCCCAGGGGGCCAAGTCTACTAATTTATAAACGTGTCAGTGGTCTCACAATGATCAGTTTTTGACAGATATGCCATACAAAATCTGTCAAAAACTCATAATTGTGACACCACTGACACGTTTGTAAATCAGTAGACTTGTTCAGCAGATTGTTACGTTGCATCCGCATTTTTGGGACTTTTTAAAAATTAATTTCTCGCTCAAAAAGAAATTTTATTAGAAAATATTGATAAAGGCATAATTCTGAACTAACATAGTTTATAGAAAAAAATATTTGACCCATATTTGAATCACATGCATATTCCCTATTAGTTATTTAACAAGGATGCTTACCGTATTATTTCAAAGTTACATGCATCAATTTTTAATTAAATACATTATATTATATTTACATTTTATTTAGAGCTAAAAGGAACAGGGTGTAAAGTTCACTCATCCTCTATAGAAAAGGGAGGATCCTCCGACCAGACGGGTGTCGTGTCTGGCGGGCAACTGCCCAACGATTGATGTTGGGAGGTTGTATAAATACCAGCCCCGGATCTAGGGGGGGGGCAAGCCAGGGTCTATGCCCCGGGCGGCAAGTTCAGAGGGCGGCAAAATTCACACTTTACAGACGAATGGACAACTATCATCATTTACTTAACTTTGACCACAGAATAAATAGTAGTACAATACAAGTACAGAAATTTCACTCTTGTTTTACTGTGGCCATCGCAACTCGACCGATACCTAGGGGCTTAGGTACTCTACGCTTCCTACTACATCCGCAAGCTATGAGCGAAGTTTTAGCAAACTAAAACTAATTATAAATTATTTGCGATCTTCTATGAGGCAGGAATGTTTATGGAGTCTTTGCAATAGCGATAGAAAATCGAATTGAACAAGAGCAAAATTATGACAAAGCCATAGATTTATTTGCAGAACAAAAAGCTCGAAGAGTAAAATTGTTATTTCAATTCAATTCACAAATGCAATATTTGATTTTTATTTTAAATCCTATCCTGTGTTGTTTATAAAATATATATCCTACAGTGTAGAATATATATTTGAACGTGTATTGACTGTAGGAGGTACACATTCATGTCTATACAGGGTCTAAGGGTAAACACCGTTGTCACTCAAACCACCATGGGGAGTTGACTTAATATAAAAATAAATGACCGAGTAACAACAAAAAAAAAGTTATTTTCATTAAAAGATTTTATAAAGTTTCCATCCGACACCGTGCTCGCTAGCGAAATAGCTGAATGACTGAGGGAGGTCAGGTCACGTCCCACGCCCCCCACCCGTGTTGAGACGCAAGTTCGTTGCCTTAGAGCATAGGGTGAAAGGGTAATAGTAAAAATAGTCTTGTATTAAAATGTAATTAATAAAAAAGTTGTAATTTTCCGTAGATTTTACGTTCTATAAATGACACCAACCACTGGTTTCAAGGATAACGGTGTAACCTAACCTAACACCCTGTTTATCTGTAAATAAATTATAAATATAGGTAAAAATAAATATAAGTGGGTGGGGGCGGCTTATTATCACATATTGCCCCGCCTAAAAAAAAATTGAAGATCCGGGGCTGATAAATACACGTTACGCGGTAAACTCTGCTTGCGCGATGCAGGATTTGTGTGTCGCCAGGGGGTTAGTCTACTAATTTACAAACGTGTCAGTGGTCTCACAATGATGAGTTTTGACAGATTTGCCATACAAAATCTGTCAAAAACTGACAAAAACAACACGTTTGTAAATTAGTAGAATTGGCCCCCTGGTCTTTTGATGCGTAGTTCGCATGTGGCGTTGTAGGTGCGTCATAAAAATGACGTCTTCTTAATTAGAAAAAAAAAAAAAGTTATAAACACTAAAACCCAACTACGACTAAAAAGGTATAAACAAGACACCACAGACAGACAAATTAAAAATCCGGAGTCAAACGTGTTAGGGCATGAATCGAACATATTACGTGTGACTCCGGATTTTTAATTTGTCTGTCTGTGGTGTCTTGTTTATACCTTTTTAGTCGTAGTTGGGTTTTAGTTTTTATTACTTTAATTTTTTTTAAATTCTTTTGAGGTTATAATATTTTTTTTTTTTGAAATGTGCTCATTAAGGCCTTTTATTTGATACCCAACATGGTACAATAAAACAATTTTTTTTTTTAGTTCCTTACTTTATTTCCTCTAGAGGGCGCCATTTTTTATTTAATGTGACGTCACATAGCCTATAACCAGCGGACGATCAAGACGCTTCCAACGATATCTCATTTGTCAAATTGTGATGAGTGGTTTAGAAGATAGGAGGGAACAGATTAACATCCATACATACATACATACATACATACGGGTCAAAATCATAACCCTCCTTTTTTTTCGCCGTAGTCGGGTAAATGAATAAGCGTCACTGTCAGTCGCTGTGCGTGCTAGTGATGAAGGGTTTTCCTTCACCATAAGCAATATAGAGGATCCATAGCACGATGGGATTTCCCACCGGAAATAATGATTGCTTACTTTTCCTTCTTTGTGTTTATATGACACACATAAGTGACGTCATTTATCAGTACTTTTGGTCTAAATTGTGGCCTTGTACCTACAGTTTATTGACCTGTTTATTTTTATTTTGTTTTGGTCTTCGCGAACTCATAGATAATAAATGGAAGCAGTCTTTTGCGCATGCACGCTGTTATTGCGCCTCGGCCTAAGCCGTCGATGTAGGTAAGTAAATAGGTACCTACTAAGCTGCTAAAACTTGGAACTGCACCTAATTTGCACGATCTGTCATAATTAGAAAAAGAAAAGAAAGAAAGAAAGAAAATACATTTATTTAGCACAAACAGGGCACACAACACAATGCAACTACATGTAAACGAATAAAAAAATAAAAGAAACAATTTAAAAGTAAAGGTACCTAGAAAAAAGTACCTAGTGCCTCGCGGCTGTGATAATTGGAATCAGTTTGAAGCAAATGTCTAAACCATTGCTTAAAATCAGCTCAACAACGTAACTTACCCATGAACCTAAGAAGCAATGGATTAGACATTTGTTTCGAACCGATTCCAATGCTGATTGATCGTGTTCGCAATTAGGGTGCTGTTTTGTAACATCTTATCTAATTAATTAGGTGGTTACGTATTTTTCCTGGGGTAACTATTGTTCTAAAATGTTATAACAAAATATCTAGAGATCGTCTAATTTAGAATTGCGCCGTTCACTGGTTGTTATCTACACATTCAAATGACGTACATACCTATTTAAGTATTGTGCAATGTATGGTACAACGTGTGTGTTTCTAGAACTTACGGATGTTTTTGCACGTGACATATCCATCTATACCTACATTTCCACGATAAGACCTCGCATAGTATAAGTTTTCCGTACAAAGAGAGGTCAGCTTATATGGGTAATGTATAGCGTGGTGAGTAATGACGTGTCGCCCGTGAACTCGTGATATACACACGGCTACATACCTATCAAACTAAACATTTCCCGCCTTACTAATAAACGTTGTATAGCTCCTGTATAGTTACACAACGCTTTGTCTTCTTCTTTCAAAAGTCAAATTACTTTTGAAAGAAGAAGACAAAGCGTTGTGTAACTATATATGCGCTATACAACATTTATTAGTAAGGCAGGAACCAGTATAAGCTGACCTCTCATTGTACGGAAATCCTATGTATTGCGAGATAGCTTGATGTGTAGCCGTGTGTAAGAACATTGACTGGTTGACCTCGATAATTTGTTTCGGGATTCCCCGGCCATAGAGTTTCGTACCGAGCTACGGAGCAACCGCGAAACTTTCGTAGCTCGACTCGATTGTCAATGGTTATTCGACTATCAATACGAGTAATTGTAAAATTTTTTGGTTAGGTATATCTACAGTCAATACCGTTTAAAACCATTTCGAAGAGACCGTCGGAGTAGGTACTGAGGCCCTAGTGCAAGTTTCTTTTAACCATCTCGATTTTACGCATCGACCGCGTTCGGCGCTCCGATTGGCCGTTCACCAGTGAAGGCCAGTGAATGGCCAATCGGAACGCCGATGCGTAAAGTCGAGATAGTTTAAGGTTGATTCGCTAGGGTAGCCCGCGAAATTCAAATTTTCTTACGTTTTTGTACAAATATGGATTTACTGAATTATAAACATTAGACTCAGCAATACAACTCTCTAAGTTCATGAAAGTGCTAAATGTCATGATTTCATGAAATAGTCATTCAATACACTTTCATGAGCTTAGAGAGTTAGTATTGCTGATTTTAATGTTTATAATTCAGTAAATCCATATTTGTTACGAGCGCTAATAATATTTAGATCAACATACAACCTGATACTGACCTGCAAAGTGCAAAAAACGTAAGAAAATTTGAATTTCGCGGGCCACCCTAGCGCATCCCCCTTAAAGAAACTCACCGTGCGTTTGCACTGGCGAAACATTACAACAAAACATGTTTAAATCTCTAGTTCCTGTCAAAAATTGTATGGAACATTGACAGAAGATAGAGATTTCAACATGTTTTGTCGCAAATGTTTCGTCAGTGCAAACGCACGGTTACACTAGGGCCTCGTTTGTTTGTTATAGCCGATAGTCGTTACAACCAAACACTAGTAAATAGAAATGCTGAGACTTCAAAATTTGTCGATATAACCGGTTTTGACTGCATTATCTATCTATTATTTATTATTGATGTATTATCTATCTGACTGTATCCATACTAATTTTATAAATTTGGAAGTAACTGTGTGTCTGTATGTTACCTTTTCACGCCTTTTTTTTTTTTTTTTTTTTTTGAGGGTGGTAAATCATCCAATGACTTCTCCCGCTCTGGGTGGAGCGGAAGGGCGTGTCAGACTTTTACTGACTAAAACCCACCCGTGTTCCTTCAGTTGCCTGTTGCCAAGGTCCCGGTATCCCTTTCGGACTAACCCGCAACCCTGGCAGGCATCGGTCCTAGCGGACCCCGCCAATTGTGCTGACATCTCTTTGAGGCGCGCGTGGAACACGACGCGCCATCGACCCGGGCCTGGTCCTGATCGGACGGCGAGCTACCCATTGCTCGCCGTCCGCAAGCCCGCGCCTATGGTGGCCGGGAATCCGCCTGGGATTCCCGACGCCCAGGGCGTCTCCAGCGGCGGCGGCGGTTAGGGACGTGAGGGCGCAAACTTTGCCTCTTCCTCACGCGTTCCGCCTCCTCCTTCGCGAGCATTACTGCTTCGCAGAAGGAGGTGACTGCTTCCCATGCCCTCTCGCTCCGTACCATGGCCTGGACCAGAGCCGGACGCGAGAGGTCACCGCCGCCAATCGCCTCCAAGAGGACACGGCGGGGCTCCGCCCAAGCGGGGCAGACCTCCACCGTATGCTCCACCGTGTCCTCCGGGCGATCCACACAGTGGTGACACCCGGGCGTTTCCTCCCGCCTTATACGAAACAGGAACCTCCCGAAGCAACCGTGTCCGGTGAGGACCTGCGTCAGGCGGAAGGTGAGGACGCCGTGGCGCCTCTCTAGCCACTCCTCAAAGAGGGGGCTTATCGCCGCAATTGTGGCGTGCCCAGCACTGGGTTGCGACAATCGCACTCTCCATGCCGCCATGAGATCCTGCCGGAGCTCTGTCCGCTGAGCCGCGATTTCTCGCGGCAGCGGAGTTACGCCCCGGCGCTTCATCTCCTCGCGCCACTCCCATATGTGCGCGAGGACCTTCGCCTCCAGATCCCATGGCGGTAATCCGGCCAGGAGGCTCGCCGCCTCGCGGGAGACCGTGCGGTATCCCCGGGCCAGCCGAATGGCCATGACCCTTTGGGACGCGTTCAACCGGCGGGCTGGCCGCAGCCTAAGGGAACGCGCCCACACCGGTGCCCCGTAAAGGGCCATGGACCACACGACCCCCGCGTAGAGCCTCCGGCAGGAGGCGTTTGGACCCCCCAGATTGGGCAGGAGACGCCCCAAGGCAGCTCCAGCCCGGTCCAGCCTGGGAGCCAAACGTCGGAAATGCTCAACGAAGTTCCACCGGCTGTCGAGGACGAGTACTAGGTACTTCATCGTCGACTCGACGCCGATGTGAACCCCTCCTACCGTAATTTGGGAACCCGACGGTGGCGTGTTCCGAGGGCCATGAAAACACATGACCTCGGCCTTGTGCAAGGCCACCTCGAGTCCCAGCTGAACTTTTCACGCCTAAACCAGTGAACGGATTTCGACAAAATTTGGCAAGGATATAAGATGGCACCCTGGGGAAGGACATCAACATTAAGTTCATCTATATTTTCCTCAATTGAGGGCCGATTTGAAAATTCTTTTTTGTTTTGTTAAAGGAAGCTTACGAAAAATACAAACTATTTACAAAAATAAAACAACCGACTTCCAAAAAAAACATTACAAAGTGAAAACTAACTTTAATTTCGAATTCAGTGGCAAAAAACGAAAATTCAAAATAAAAGTCTATCCATCAGTTAAGCTACCCTTGCCGGTGTTGGTCCGTGGATGGGTGACCATCTGACCATATTTACATACCGAGACGAGGAGTCTCGGTGTGCCTCGGAAAGCTCGATAAGCCGATGGTCTAGGCTATCATTCATGGATCTTTGACAGCCGTTATGGGTCGTCAGAAGCCCGAAAGTCTGACAACCAGCCTTACCAAGGGGTATCGTAGTATTACCCAGGTACTGTGTTGTGGAGGTCAGATAGACAGTCGCTCCATGTAAAATACTGGTACTTATTTAGCTGCATCCGGTTAGACTGGAGGCGGACCCCAAAATACACGTACAAGCCGAGGGTGCGGTTGCTGGAATCGCACCGGAACGTCAACTTCAAGGCGTTCGTAGTGCGTGTACCGAACTGTTATCTGCCCCTCGTCATGGAAGAAGACTTTTGGCCGCAGGACGTGGTGTTCCGTCGCTTCCGCGGACAAGTGCCACAGGACAGCACAAAGCTAATCTAGTGCAAAGTGAAGTGCTACTAACATAGTCTTAAGCCTTATTTATTAACACAAGTTTTTAATCGTAAAAATATGTATGTCTAGGTTAAGGTATTTTTCTATGGGGCTGTGTCGCCTGAAATAAATGGTATTATTATTTCGTTATTTATTTAGTTTCTTATATATTTACATTTTTAAATATTTTTATAAAAGCCAAAAAAAATATTTAAAAATATAAAAAATAGAAGTCCGCCGGTGTCGGGAGCAGGGTCCAAGCTACCGGTGGTTAGGGCTGCAGAGATAGGAACCTCCTCACAATGCGAGCCGTATCAACGAGTACTGCTTTCTAACTCAGGCCTAACCGCCTAAGTCAAAGTAAAATAATTTATTTCAAGTAGGCACATTAAAGGCACTTTTGAACGTCAAATACATAGAAATAGAACTGATTCTAGTTGCCCCTTCCAAAAGGTAGTTTTCGTATGGAGAAGAATGGGCAAGAAACTCCACGAGAGAAACCTAACGAGAGCCTCGAGAGATGTTGGTCGAGGCTGTCGGCTATCAGGCCATTATTATTATTTATTTATTAAAATAGTTGGGAAAAGGCTAGGCAGATTGAGATAGGTATGTTATAATTTAAGAACTTTCTTACACAGGAAAAATCAACACCATCTTCTGGCCAAACGACACCGCTCGTGTTGAGTCACGAGCAGAACAGAACGTACATTATTTTCTCTTTTACGCCTTTTACGTAATAAGTTCAAACGACCTCGTCGCCAGCCTCTCAAAGGAAGTCAGAGAGCTCATCTAATTCACTGAAGAATAGGGAATATGCATGTGATTCAAATATGGGTCAAATATTTTTTTCTATAAACTATGTTACTTCAGAATTATGCCTCCATCAATATTTTTGAATAAAATTTCTTTTTGAGCGAGAAATTAATTTTTAAAACGTCCCAAAAAACTGTGGGTAATTCAAATACTTGAAAAGGCTAAGAGCGGATGTGACGTAACAATCCGGAATAACAATCAAAATGTCAATGTCAAGTCAATCAACAAGTGTCAAGTCAATGTCAAACGCTCATAGAAAAAGGAGTTTTTGACGTTGACTTGACAGTTGCTTGTCTGTTTTCACGAACTGTGACGTCACCACACCAAGCGCGCCAAATGGAGGGCGTTTAAATAGCCCGGATCGGTTGGATATTTTTAAACATTTTTTTAACTACTTTAAATTGCTTTTTTGCCGTCGAATTTTTTTTTACTATTATTTGACGATGTAAACTATCGAATAAAAATATTAAAAAAATACATGCATATTCCCTATTGTTGTTTTTTGTTTTGAAGAAGAATGAATGAATGTTAAGTGAAAACTTCTTCAGTTGAACAAAAATCATGGAACTCGCGTCATCGTCACGCTTGAAGAAATGAAGGAATTCTTTTTAATATTTTATTAATGATTTTATTAACATTGAAGATTAAAACTTGGCTTTCTCTATATATTCCATCGCTCGCTGCCTTATCTTGTCCACTTGTTCTTGATCTCCTATCTTATCTTCAACTTCTATCCACTTCTTGTAGAGAACCTTCATCTTCCTCGCTGGCAACTTCTGCGATGTCATGCGCTCCATTAGTTGCCTATAAAATAAATGAGATACATCAGAATATGTGACTTTATAGAAAAAAATATAATTTTTAGGGATGTTCCTACTAGTCGGTAAAGCCGACTATCCGGCCACTTTCGTAGTCGGCGACAAGTCGGCAAAGAGCGCCGACTATCCGGCTTCTTACTTGGTATGTATTTCTCAATGAAACATTTGATCACAGAACCTAACTGCGGTATCAGTGATGGATGTCAGTATTTGATATGGTTGGACATAATCTACTCGTAGTATTTGCTTTTTTTCCCTGCCCATCATCATCTGCCTTGCCTTTTCCCAACTATGTTGTGGTCGGCTTCCACTCTAACCGGATGCAGCTGAATACCAATATTTTACATGGAGCGATTGCCTATCTGACCTCCACAACCCAGTAACTGGTTAATATGGTACCTCTTGGTAAGACTGGTTGTCAGACTTTCGAGCTTCTGACGACCCGTAACGACTGTCAAAGATCCGGAAATGACAGCCGGGACCAACGGCTTATCGAGCTTTTCGCGCTGCTTTCCGAGCCACGGAGGAGTCTCGGTATGTAAAGATGATCACCCAACCACGGACCAACCCCGGCAAGCGTGGCTTAACCTGATGGATTGACCTGTGCGGCTGTTATTACTTAGCCACGAGCTCCTCACTTTTCCCTGCCCACCAAGAAAAAAGTATCATTTGGTACTGATTGAGTGTCGCCAAGCACTCACAGGAATTTCCGAATACCCCCGAAACCGTGATCGGCTTGGCCGACCAGTCGGCCTCTTTACAACCGACTTATCGGTTAGTCGGCCATTGTTCCCAGCGCTAGGTCTTGGTTTTTTATCTGGTATCTCTTAAACCTTTTTCATTTCAAAATTGTTAAATGTTTGTTAACTTTATTTTAAATTTAGAATGTTATTTTTTTACTTTTTGCTGTGCCCCACAAAGTCCATCATAAATTGTAACTTAACAACATCTTATTTATATTAAGGAACGGAAATCAAAATATCAGTATCAGTGCAATACTCCACCCACGCTTTTTTTTAAAGTATTTTTTTTCTTTTGCTTTTAAATATATTGTCTATATTCACTAACCGGACGTGTTCGTTGTCTTTGTTCTTGAGCAGCATGTCGACATAGGCGGCGCACACGTCGACGCGCGCGGGGTACACGGCCAGCACCTGCTCGAACAGGGCCTCCGCGCGCTCGCGGGCACCGCTGCGGTTCTCCAGCAGTGCGAACTGAACTAGCACCGCCACATCTGTCGACAAAGAAACAATTATATCATTAGTTATATTATTTGTTTGTTATTGTTTGTTTGTTATATTGTTTGTTTTGTGTGTTTGTGTTATTATTAGTTGTTGCCCTTCGCCTATGATCCAGGATGAAAAGTAGCCTATGTCCTTCTGCAGGTTATGGTCCACCCATGTACCAAATTTCATGCAAATTCGTTCAGCCGTTTTAGCGTGAAAGTTAAGATAATATTAGTAAGGATACCATCCTGTGCAAGCCCTGCTCCCAACCTACGGGCCATATTTTTACGCGGCAATAGGGAATATGCATGTGATTCAAATATGGGTCAAATATTTTTTTTTTATAAACTATGTTACTTCAGAATTATGCCTCCATCAATATTTTTGAATAAAATTTCTTTTTGAGCGAGAAATTAATTTTTAAAAAGGCCCAAAATACTAAAGCGGATGTAACGTAACGATCCGGGATACCAATCAAAATGTCAATGTCAAGTCAATCAACAAGTGTCAAGTCAATGTCAAACGCTCATAGAAAAAGGAGTGTTTGACGTTGACTTGACAGTTGCTAGTCTGTTTTCACATACTGTGACGTCACCACACCAAGCGCGCCAAATGCAGGGCGTTTAAATAGCCCGGATCGGTTGGATATTTTTAAACATTTTTTTAACTACTTTAAATTGCTTTTTTGCCGTTGAATTTTGTTTTTACTATTATTTGACGATGTAAACTATCGAATAAAAATATTAAAAAAATACATGCATATTCCCTATTCTTTTATTGCGTTCTGGATTTTAGACGCACTGCTTAGCATCAAAAGTGGAAAATCATGCGGCTGATGTGACCCGCCCAATCATGCGGCTGATGTGACCCGCCCAATCATGCGGCTGATGTGACCCGCCCAATCATGCGGCTGATGTGGCCCGCCCAATCATGCGGCTGATGTGACCCGCCCAATCATGCCGCTGATGTGACCCGCCCAATCATGCGGCTGATGTGACCCGCCCAATCATGCGGCTGATGTGACCCGCCCAATCATGCGGCTGATGTGACCCGCCCAATCATGCGGCTGATGTGGCCCGCCCAATCATGCGGCTGATGTGACCCGCCCAATCATGCGACTGATGTGACCTGCCCAATTATGTGACAGGTGATCCGCCCTATCCCATTTGAGCCTGGCAGCCGTTTTGCCTGTGTATATTACACCGGTTTTGGAACGCAGCCACAGATTAGTAACGCAGCGTAATGTAGTTTAACTATAGATTAGAATACTCTTTATTATGTAATAAAAATTACAGATATCATTATTAATGTAGAAATTTTACATAGGGTGACACTAACTAACTATAAGCAACGTTTATAAATAAGGGGTACTTTATAAATAGTCTTCAATGTTGTAAAACGTATACAGTTTCATAAGTCACGTTTTTCACTAGTGGTGTATTTGTTTTCATGTTCTCGACTAGGTATTCGAGAACATTCGACGTTAATAATAGCTATAAATATCATTAGATACTGTAATATTACCAGGAATGTTATGATAACAATAATTACCTCTTGAGACTAATGCTTTACTCTGTAATCAGTACTTGAGTATGTCTGACACTGAAGAGCTGTTTTATGAAACAAGTCTTTACCTATCTCTTCTGTACCTCCAAATGGTTGAGCTAAATGGTGCTGATCCATGCGTCATGTTCGTGAACGGGCGCCGCCAGTTGGGACTGCCACGGCTTATTTTTAATTGATGTTAATTGTTGAATTGTTTTTGTTTATATCTTTTATTTACGGACGCTTTTAACGTGCACGTCTTTTTTACACTGTTTTCACATGTATAATTTCAACATGAATGATGTAACCAATATATTGTAACAATATTTTGATTCAAAAGAGTGTGTGTGTGTGATTCCCTAGAGTTTCTTGCCCGTTCTTCTCCATACGTACGTCCGTACTTTAGAATGGGCATCTAGCTTCATCTCTCTGACTGACCGACCCCTTGATAATTTAAAAGTAGCTGTAATTGGTTTATCTGAAATAAATGCTTTGAGTTTGAGTTTACTACCATGAATGAATCTGCTTTGAAAAAATCTTAAATTCATTCACTGGCAGACAACGCATGGGCCTGTACCACCTGGAAGCATGAAATTTTGTAGAAGAGCACAGAATAGTACAGAAGGCGCACTCCGCATTTTAGGTATGAAGCTACAAGTACGCGGCTGGCTCGTCTTGTCGCGCCAATTCAATGAGCGTAACGGAGTCAGAAGATATAGAGTTACGCGATAGAAAGAGAGGCAACTTCTAGGTGAATATAACAGTAGATAATTAGCGCTGTGCGATCTAAATTGTATTTATACTACTTTAAAATTTTTCACACAACTGCGGCGAAGCGTCCTAGGAGGGTAATGTCCATTTAGAACTAAGGTGAAAGTAAATACATATTTTCTAATATTGGGTGATATTGGCGTTTTTTTTCTCACAAATAGAGAACCTCGTCACATCTATTAAAAATATTCATCAATTTTATTACTTGGTATTATATCGAATAATGACCATCATAGACAACTACCAATAGTAAAAAAAAACCTTATTACTTATAGTTTTCTAAACATAAAAATACCTTAAAAATCCTCATTTTGTTAGCAGAAATAACCACTATTTTTTTTCAACTTAGCCAAAACTTATTTTTGTCGCTAGTTTTTAAACATTAGCGCATAAAAGTTTTAAAACATTAGTGTTCATGGTTGTTATATAAATTAAGAAAATGTTAGTATGAAAAATGCAACTTCTTTAAAATTCCCCATACAAAACGCTGATTTCATAGGTGGGGGGGGGCCTAATACTTATTAACTTACGTTTTTTCTTCTCGAGCACTGAAATTGCTTTTTGCATAACCTGAAAAATATAAAGATTATAATACATTAGAATATCGAAACCTGCTGTAGGAAGAAGAAATGAATAGAATACGTATGGGTTTGTAGTACGACATTTCCAGACAATATTCAGGCAGAACTAGCTTGTTTGACGAGGTCATAATACGAAATTGCAAGGCAAATTCTGTTTACTCCGTAAACTGCCTGGAAATTTAACTGGGGCCCTATTAGAGTTTTTAATTCCCAGTTAAAATTCGTGGCGCTGAAAGTGTGTCTAGCACAACTTGTCATATTCGCCATTCGAAGCCCTCGGTTTCTATACGTCATTTGCACCGTAAGGGCCGGCGCACATCAGGCGAGGTGCAGCGCAGCGCATTTATCACTGCCAAGCAAATATCGACCTTGCAACCGTTAAAATAAAGTTGAACATAAATAAACTTCCATTAGCTCGACAGCGCATCTAAGCGGAAAGAAACGAGCGTCTCAGATTATTATTGTTATTTATTCTGAACTTTATTTTTAGGCTTGCAACTTCAACAACAGTGGCAAGCGCGCCGCCCTGCACCTCACCAGGTGTGTGCTAGCCCTAATGCGAGTACAACGCTACAAGGTTCATTTGGCGGCGTGGCCAAAATAGGAATTAACGCCGCCATCTTGTTTGGTCATTACAATTTCTGTGACAATTTGACAAATGATTACCAACTGCGCCCCAGTCGATTTCATTCAGGCGGTTCACTGATGAATTATTTTTTTAATTTTGATTCATTTTGTGTTCAGACGTTTCGTTTCAAGTGAAATAATTTCGAATGGATGGTAAAAAAAGTGAAGCGTCTAATATCGACATCAGGGGGATTCGCTAAGGTAGCCCGCAAAATTCAAATTTCCTTACATTTCTTGCAATTTGCAGTTCAGTATCAAGTTTTATGTTGATCTAAATAATGATTCGCGGTTGTATCGGATATTTATTTAAAGAATCATATATACAATTCTCCTATTGAATGAATATTTCATGAAATCATGACATTTGAGGATTAATCTAACAGGAGTTGTATTGTTGATTCTAATTTTTATTACCCGACTACGGCGAAGAAAAAAGGAGGGTTATGATTTTGACCGGTATGTATGTATGTATGTATGTTCATCTGTTCCCTCCTATCTTCCAAACCACTTATCACAATTTGACAAATGTGGTATCGTTAGAAGCGTCGTGATTGTCCGCTGGTCATAGGCTATGTGAAGTCACATTAAATTAAAAATGGCGCCCTCTAGAGGACATAAAGTGAGGAACTTAAAAAAAAAAATGGTTTAATCGTACCATGTTGGGTATCAAATGAAAGGGCTTAATGAGCACTTTTTTCAAATATATATATATTATAACCCCAAAAGAATTTAAAAAAAAAAAACAAGTAATAAAAACTAAAACCCAACTACGACTTAAAAGGTTATACCTTTTAAGTCGTAGTTGGGTTTTAATTTGTCTGTCTGTGGTGTCTTGTTTATACCTTTTAAGTCGTAGTTGGGTTTTAGTTTTTATTACTTGATTTTTTTAATAAATTCTGTAAAGCCATATTTGTAATTAAAAATTTGTAATAAAAACTAAAACCCAACTACGACTTAAAAGGTATAAGTCGTAGTTGGGTTTTAGTTTTTATTACTTGATTTTTTTAATAAATTCTGTAAAGCCATATTTGTTACGGTCGCGAATTAGATTTTAATCAACATACAACCTGATACTGACCTGCAGATGGCAGAAGACGAAAGAAAAAATGAATTTCGCGGGGTATCCTGGCGCTTTCGCCCTAAGTATGGTTTACGTTTTTAGCTGACTGTACCTGGCGCGCCTTGTCGACGAGTCCCATTTTGAAGCACGCGGCGCCACAGAGCGTGTACATGCTCGTCTGCCGCTTGTACTTCCTCATCATCAGCTCCACCAGCGCCAGCAGCTCCTGGTGCTTACTGGTCTCCACGTAGATGTCCAACAGCTTCGAGTGAACGTCGAACGGTTCGTTCATCTGTACAACTTCTTCCAACGTCTTTTGAAGGGATTCCTGGAATAAGAGATATTTTGTTATCATTTACTCCGCAAATTCAAAACATGATAAAATAAAACCAGCCAAGTGCGAGCCGGTCTCGCGCACGAAGGGATCTGTACAATTATTTAAAAAAACGGGAAAAAAAGTCACGTTTGTTGTATGGGAGCCCCCTTCAGTATTTATTTTATTCTGTTTATATATTTATTTTATTTATTTATTCCCAAAATAGAGCGCTGCCAACAGTGACGTAAGGCCGGTTTCGTCTGTGTGCACTTAGTGAGGTGTAGTTTGATTGTAAATGTGTGCGTGTGCGTGTACGCACAGAGCGGAGGTGTAGTTTTGGCATGCTTCACTGTATTGTTCGCAGCGCTCTGTTTTGGTTTTTTATTTGGTCTGGAACATTTGTAAGTATGTCTTTAAGTACCCAAATAATAGCAAATCAGTAATAAATATTGTGATAAGTGATGTAATCGAACAATTAAATATTTAATCGTACTAAACGAATAGAAACGACAATCGAGTCGGGTTCTTTTTTCGCAACGAGCGAATGTTTTGACCTTAACAAGTCGCTACGTATGATTCGAGCGCGCACCTTAAGAGCTATCTATAGCATATGTAAACTCTATGGTCGGAGTCGGAGAATCACAATAATAATTTATTGACAGGTCGTCGAGGTCGCTCGATATTTGCGAGCCACGTCACGTGCAAAAACAGCCACGATCAATGCACCCACGATTTATTTTAGGTAGGTATTTAATGTAATGTGATATCAATTCGCACTCTACGCTCGAAGATGCAGTGTAGGTACTTGACGGAAAAATAACAGGTGTTTTTATTTCACTAAATGTTTACATTGTTGTAATTATTCAAAGAATCACGTATTCTCAAGTCACCCATTAGAAAGATAGGTATGCGTCATTCAGAGATGATTTTTCTAAAACATCATACATACCTAAGTATGATAAGTATTACATAAACGTTATTTGCAAAAGATTTGGTTAGGTATTTTTCCTGTTTCAATTCAGTGGTCAAGGTTGAATATTTAGTAGCTGGTCTTTTATCGTATATTTACGGAACATTCAGATATATGACATACCTACGTTTAACTAATTCGCCAACAAAGTATGAGATGTATCATGCATTCATGCATGTTGGGCAAAAAAATATTGGATTTTTCATTATGACTTTGTCAGTTCTCATTTGGTGGGACTAACAGCAGTGAGCGGACCCAATTACATGGGTCATGGAACTTGAATTAACATAAACTCAGACCAAATAAAAAACTAAGAGAGTGCTGCGAAAAATACAGTGAAGCATACCAAAACTACACCTCCGCTCTATGCATACTCGCTCACACGCATACATTTACACCAATTACAATCAACAATAAATAAACAATAATAAAAACGCAATAATAATTTATTTGTAATTACCAATGATAATAATAATATAATATCGATGGTGGAAAGGTAAAATGGCTAAAGCGCCAAAACGTGAAATCTCAGGAATGAATTTTAAAGTTTATTTTTTGCGAAAAAAATTCGTAGAAAATTTTCTAATGGAAATATTTCTGAGTTACTTATATTTTCATGAATCATATTTTTTTTCCTGTAATATGTATTATAAATGGTTTCTATAAAACCTTTATTTTAGGAGATAGGTGTCGCTTTAGCAAAAAAAAATCGAAATTAAAAAAGTTCCAGTAAGCAAAAATTGCTAATCCAATCCAAAAACCTTGCGTATAACATATAATTAATTACGCTTACTGTCAGAATTACAATTATTTAGCAATCTGAAATTTGCTAATGCACTTAATAATACCATAGAGTGAAAAAAAAAAATTCTAACGAGCTGTTCATTTGAAATAAAGTTGCTAACGTTGAACTAAAACCAGCTGAAGAGCGAATAAATTGATGGATGTATAATGGGAATGAGGCGTAACTTCTAAAACTCGTCTTTTTCCTTTATTTTCATTTTAAAAATTGATTATTGCTAGTGTACAGTTTTTGTCAATAGATTATTTAGATTATGAGGCGTTAGCATCAATCTGTAACCTCAATCAATGTGTACTACCTACTATTAGGTCCGGAATATTAGCGGGAAGACTAATTAATTAATATTTAGCAAAAAATAAAGGAAATTATTTTATTAGCCAACTGGAATCAAGTCAAATAACGTAGGTAATTAGATAGGTTAAGTAGAGTTACTAATTATCTACTAAAATCAAAAAACCATTGTTTATCATGGTTAGTACCACTAAATATTAAATGTAAGTAATTAGTTATAAGTTTAAACAAATAAATCAACATTTAATAGATAATAAATGATCATTTTTAACCCCCGATGGAATAAGAGGGGTGTTATTGGCACTAAGATTCTGAAACTCAAAATAATTCTGTGCTTATTGTGCCATCTTCTCACACACAACAACATCGTGTTACAATTTAACAAAATAGTCCTTAGAACACATACACATTTGAAGGATGATGCCAGGAAATGTATGGAAGCTGGTACCCGCTACAATAAGAATAAAGGATACATCATTAGAAAGATATTAATATTGAATAATTCAGTTCAAGAATTTCAATGGCCTTTGTCCGATCGTAGTAATACAGGGTAGATCAGGGATCGTAGTAAGTTGTGACGCCGTGTTGTATCTATATTAATACGGTCTTAGGAGACTGTCCTTAACATCTAGAGTACTTGCTAGCTGTATTAATAGATATTGGAAAAATGGTACATTCAGCTAAAAAATCGTTAATTCTTACACCTTATTTTTATGATGGCAATCGATGCAGTTTCGAATAAGGATTCAAAGACTCTTTTGGACCAACTGAGGTAAGAGTACTTAGAAATGTCACAAATCACTTTTCCCATGAGTAAGTACCTACATTTCATAATGATCGATCATCTTACCCCCGATCTTTTACGACGTTTGCTATTAATTATTTTAAATAAGGCGTTCATCATCTATCTAGTCTTTTCCCAACTACGTAAGGATTATCTTTGAATCTAACTGGATGCAGTTGAATACCAGTGTTTTACATGGAGCGATTTACTATGTGACCTCTACAATACAGGCACTGGGATACTCCTTGATAAGCTCGATGTTCGACTTTCGGCTTCTGACTACCCGATACGACTGTCAAAGATCTACTGTGTTAAATGTTAGTATGTGCCCAAATACATATAACTTAGATAACTTGTTTATCAGTGTGATAGCTCGGGAAATCCAACTCAAACCTCAAACCTAAAAGCTCTTCTACTATTCAAACGAAACAGGTAACAATAACAAACCCCATAAGAGATAGCCGGAGTCAACAAGAAAAACTGAACTATCCTAACCTAACCTGACCGAAGGCGGAGTCCAGAATGTGAATAGCTAAACAGTTGCCTAACAGTAAGAATCAAAGTAAAAATAAAAGTAAAAAGAGCTATCATGGCTATTGGAGGGGTACCAAAATGGGCATCATCTTTAAAATGGGCATCATCTTTAAAATGGGCATTATCTTTTAAATAACAGAATTTTAACTACTTTATACTCTTAGTACTCATATACGCGAGCAGCACTTTGCCAACAACAGAGGCAACTGTAGCCGTCTGCCCCGTTGACGTTGCTAGAAATCACTAATATTCTAAGTTACCCGCAAGAACAAAGACTTATGATTAGATTTTCAATGTTATCAAACTTTATTTACGAAGTACACTTACTTTAAATTAAGCAAGTTTTTAGTTCTAAAATCATATCCTTCTTACATTAAACCATGTACTACTGACTAATATACAATTTTAAATAATATTTGGAATCTAAAACAACTCTGAACTATCGTTCTATACGAAAATATTTACGAGCACTATTGCTAAAGCGCCAAAGCGCTAAATAAAACAGAAACGACTTTTGCTAAACTGCCACACAAGTAATAATGTATTTCAGGTAAAACTACTAATAAGGTATTTATACGTGAAATAGAGAAACGCAAAAATGCTAAAACATTGTCAAACATGAATGTACAGTGAGCATAATCACTAAAGCGACATAAACTTCAGAATCATCAAAAAAACGTCGCTTTAAACCATGACTACATGAAACAAGCAACAAAATTTGTACTGCTAAAGCGCCAAAAAAGTGCTCAAATCGATGCGAAAGGTAGACCAATCGACGCAGAAAAAAAAATCCAGTTCAGTGATATATATAACTCAATATCGACCAAAATGGCGCTTTAGCCATTTTACCTTTCCACCGTCGATATGTATAATTTAAATAAATATTAATGTTTAAATCCAATATATGAGTGGTAAAAATTATATGTACACAATTAGTTATCAGCCTACCTACCTACACAAAACGAAAGAGTAGATTAATATTAAAATTGTTAACAAATATCTATAATAGCCCTCCTCCTAATTTTTATGTTGTTATGCCCGACAGGGCCCACAATGCTCCAAAACGAATGTATGTCTTTATGTACCTACCACCTAAGTTCACATTGTGGAATGCAATAAACGTATTGAGTAACAAACTACACTCTACACCTCACTAAGTGCACACAATTGTTTACAAAACCGGCCTCACGTCCCTGTTGACAGCGCTCTGTCTTGATTTTCTTATTTGGTCTGAGAACATAACTGGCGAAATGTGGACATACTAAACGGCTTTGCAGTCTGTCTATCCTATAAAATATGCGATGAAGGAACGCGTAGGGTCCTAAGTCCTGACTCCTGGATCCGACTCGCCTGTCGGGGAGATTTATTGGGTTTTTAACCGACTTCCAAAAAGATGTTCTATGTCTATCTGTATATTTCGTTTTTCGTCTGTATGTATATTTTTTGTGTATGTTCATTTAAATTTTCGCCAATTTTTAGTTGTTCATTATGAATTTGAAAACTTTCAACTTTTAGTTACAGATTCGGATTTAGGTATTCCCAAATAGCTGATTAATGATACTTGAAACTTATTAATGACTGTAAAACCTGTAAGTAAGTTTGTGCAAACATTGACCCGTCAATCATAATTTAAAAATAAAAACTAGGTAGGTGTTTCGTATCCCACTACTCTGAGAAAAAAGGCCGAATCAAACTTATTCATATCCCACTACTCTGAGAAAAAAGGCCGAGTCAAACTCAGAGTGTTGTATGTCCCCTAAATGAAATGTTTACTGAAAAATAGCACACATTTTCATTAAAGTATTTGACTTCGAACTTTCTCGGCTCGCATTTTAAGTAGATTAATTGGATTAATTTTTAAGCAAATTAATAAATCAATAGTTTACTTATCAAGTAATCTTTTTCTCTATTTTATCTTTTATGATTTGTCACCGATAATATATAACCGATACTGACAGTTCAGCGGAATAGGTTACTAAAATCTACGCCTATTGCATTTTATCACCGATAATTTTATTTGCACTACATTGCATCCTTTGTTCGTAATGCCGACATAATAAACATACTCGAATCATATCTTATCTCAGTTATAATTATAATAAGTACTGGTTTGGTATCTTTTTCGATGCGTACGAGTCGCCACGAACATCGCCGAATACATTTTGTTGATTGGCTAAATTTTTGCATTCATTTTGGCGAGTTCTGTTCGCTATCGGTCAGGCTGCACGTCTCACGATATATTTTGCGTTGTTTAAACTCATATAAATGGTTATTTTTTAACTAGTTCTTGTGTTCATATAGCGTTACCTAAGCTTTGAAAGTTTTCACCCCGTGAAAGTGATTCGGGACTAAAGTTGCCACAATATAAAGTACAAACATGTAGAGTATTCGTGATGTAAAGTGTAAATAATTTGTGTTAGTTGGTGTTTGAAAACAAGACGAAAGTATTGCGTTGTGCATAGGTATTGCGTTTCATGAATAGGTGCCTACCTACCTACGCTACATCTCCGAGAACAAACAAAAAGAAAAAGGTTACATATAAACTATTGATTTATTATTATTACTTTACTACAGCTAGTAAAGTAATAATAATAAATCACCGACATCCGACATCCCGCATGGATGTCGGTTATTATATAAAAAACTTCCTCAAACCTTCAACTACTAAAACCTTCCTCAAGAACCACTCTATCCATTGGTGAAAACAGCATGAAAATCGGTGCAGTAGTTTTTGAGTTTACCGCGAACAGGACGACAGACAGACGCGGCGGAGGACTTTAGGTTTTATAATAATGTAAGGATGAGCAACCATGAAGTTATTTACATAGTCAAACTACACACGTGCGCAGAAAAATACTCTATGATTCCAAAAAAAATATTATTGTCTATGAGTTCGGGAAGAACCAACGAAATAAACAGGTCAGTACTCTTGTACAAGGTCGCATATAAAGAGCAGAGCTACACAACATGAATGACGTCACTGAACGAAAAAATATGTGCATCTAGCTCTCAGCCCGCGACTTCGTTCGCGTGGATTTCGTCTGCCTCGTTAGTCTAGTGGTCGCAAGCGGTACGGCTGAGCATTAGGTCCTGTGTCAAATTCCCAGGTCGGGGAAAGTGATTTTATTCGAAATTTCTAAACATTTACTGAGGCCATGTTGGGTATAAAATGAAAGGGCCTAATTAGCACATTTAAAAAAAAAAATATTATAACCCCAATGTTTTTTAAATAAAAATAAAATTTATAAAACTAAAACCCAACTACGACAAAAAAGTCAACTAAAAAGATATAAGTAAACAAGAACCACAGACAGACAAATTAAAAATCCGGAGTCATACTTATCTGTTTGATTTATGCTAACACGTGTGACTCCGGATTTTTTATTTGTCTGTCTGATTCTTGTTTATACCTTTTTTAGTTGACTTTTTTGTCATAGTTGGGTTTTAGTTTTATAACTTGTATTTATATTTAAAAAAAAACTGGGGTTATAATATTTTTTTTTTAAATCATTTGTTACGGTTCCATTAAAAAAAAAAGTGCAAAACCATTAAAAAAAAAATGAAATAACGTAAAGAACTCAGGCCCCCAAGATACAACAGCTGCCTAGTTTGGGGACCACCGGTCAAATAACTATGTTAAATATTCTAGTTCTTTACATTACAGTAAGCATACAATAATTATTATTAGTTCTTGAAATTTATTTTGTAACAATGTACCAATAAATTGTTCTATTATTGCAGCAGAGAGTGTGCGAGAGATAAGAGACTGGGCTCGATCGACGGTTCGACTCCGAGGCACGGCGAACAATCTATACCACTGCCTTTATTTGACCATAAGATTATAATGAGTTTGTAAATCGCAATAAGCTTTTTGTGATAACGTTATCATTTACAAAGCATATGTAGTGGTATGTAACCCACACATGCAGACGAACTTGTAAACTCAAGTGCCTGTGACGTCACACGACTCACACGTCCCTTAGTTCGAACTCAGGGTTCAATTTTCGGTCACTAGCCGTCAACAAAGTAGGACACGTTCACTAACCACGAATCGCATCACTTGTGCGTCAAATTATAATCATCATAATCTTACTTATTGTACCTTGTTTAGTTATAGTACCTTTATTAAACTCATTGTGAACTAACCAATGAACATTTAATTTAATCACACTATAGAACCCGTAATCACATCACAACAAAAGTTCTATACATAAGGCCTAGGATGTGTGTGGGAGAATCATTTCATACGACACTTGAATGTTTGCACAATATTTTTCCTCTATTTCGAATTCGAGCGTCCTATTTTGATAGGCCTAAGCAGCATAGAAGTTTTTATTATTGTAAACTTTTAGGGAATTCCGAAATTACTGTGTAATTTTAAATTAAACCGTAAGCACTTAGAAATAATGTTCATTTTGCTGTACACAGCAGAGTTGTTTATCACGCGTAGGCAGCATTACGTGTATCTATATTATAATGAAGACTGAAATCCCGTGCCGACAGTTCTGGCTATATACCTACATAGTCCAGTGTGGTTTTGGACTTCGATTGAACAACACTTACTCAAAAATTTATCAAATTTTTACAAGTTACCCCTGTGATTAAATACTTTTTGTGAGATATTCGGAAATACTTCCTACTGTCTCAGGTTAGTTTCACTTTTCATAAACTTTTTTTTTAAAGACAAGGACTTGTTTTTGTAATTTCTATTTTTAAGTCAAATCTGAGCATCGACGGCCATTTTATCAAAGCGAGTTAGTAAACAATGATAAAATTGCGACATGTGTGTTTATTTGAACATAACATAACCTCTCCCAGCAAAATAAAGTGTTTCTTAATGATGTGTTGCCGAAAAACAATAATAATTACATAAGCGCAGAGTGTGATAAGGAAGTTGTATAAGTGTTTGTGTAATTAGAATTAAAATGAACTGATACATAATAGCAAGTTATACCGAATTAATAAATAAAATAAAATATTTAAGGTTTTCTAGATACCAAATAACCTCTGCCGTAGTATTATAATATCTGTGCCTATGCTAAATAGGATAAAGCAAAGATTTAACGCGTTTTCTTGTCGTAGTGAACCAAACATGATGATTCCTACATGGTGCAATTATAATAACTCAAAACCTCAGACACATCAAATAACTTTTATTGTAAAACATTAATATGGCAAAACCTATATTATTAACTTTCATTAATTCATAAATTATTCAAGTTAATTGTATTTTTTTTCTGCCCTAGTTGTTCTAATCGAAATTAGGTACCTATATTATATACATAAAGCATATTTTTAGTTAAAAAAAGAATACCTTAAATTTTTACCAAATAATACCTAAACAAATATCAAAATAATCTATTCAAGGATTATACGGAAAACGCGAATAAAATACATAAGTAATAGATTGCATTTTGGTTTTGAACTTCACTCATACATGATGACTTACACACGGCTACACATCAAACTATACATTTCCAGTATAAACTAACCTCGCATTGTATATGATTTCCGTACAATGCGAGGTCAGCGTATACTGGAAATGTATAGCTTGATGTGTAGCAGTGTGTACCTACCTATCCATGCTAAAAGTTCAACCTAATATAAAATCTGGACAATCGTAGTCCACTGCTGGTCATGGGCCTCTCCCAAGCTGCACCACAACACCCGGTCCTCCGTCCTCCGCTTCCAGACTGCACCATTCACACCATCCAGTTTGCACCTTTTTAAGGTCGGCTGGTGCAGACTGGATGTTCGGTAATAAGATGTTTTTTTTTTACAAAATCAAAATATAATATTTCACATAAACCTACATGGTCACTTATGAAACGTCAGAAGCTAGGTTCACGGTTCCAATTGGTCGCTTCCTAATGGAGAAGAGCCGGAAAGAAACTCCAAGTTACTCTTTTAAAAATAATTGGCTTTTACAATGTTTTCAAATCTGATATGGGAAGACAATAGATAGTTAATTGTGTCGGGTCCATTTTTTAGCACAGGGTGATGCAAAATATGGCCGCCAGACTGACTCATGGTGAAGGAAAACCTTAGTAAGGAGTTAATAGTCTCATTTGCTTATTCATTACCCGTTAAGGAAGAAGCCATTGTTAAGAGACAAGCACGGACATAATTGTAGTGCATTAATCATCATAAAAAAATTACGCATTTAGTTCTGAAGCTCAGGCCTTTAGCGATAAAGCTCTGGTAAAAACTACGCAGGTATATTGATACCCACTTATCCAGAGTGTAGGAAAATTACGAGGACGTACTTATGTTCCCTAAGGTTAGGTAAAATAATTAGGTTCAATATAGTAGGAGTGCCGGCCGGTCGATAAGAGACTAACTTTAGTCTGCGTTCAGCGAGCGCGCCATACAGGCGCCAACAATATAACCTCTATAATATTGTGATCAAAAGCTGAACTAGCATTAGTGACTCCTACGGGTTGTGACCGTGTGCCGTGCCCATTAAACCAACCAACTTCTGATGCGAATGTATGGTGTAATTTTTAAGCTTTTTTTCAAGGGTGAATATTATTTTTCTTTGTCGTGTCCGTCGAGTCGTCACTGTGAATGACTATTTTTAGAATCGTGACCTTCGCATTTTGGCAATGTTATAAAACCGCGTGTATTTCGCATATTATAAAGAGGTGGATAATTATTTATTTCGATTCTTAGGAGAAAATAATAACAAACAAAACAGTGAGACAGAACTCTACAGTATAGTTTAAATAAAGATAGTATTTTGAACATGAATGAGGATGGCTAAAAGAGTAGGGGAAGACCAAAGAAACGATGGATGGACTGGACTGTGCGAAGAAGTATAGCTATTAAAGATGGTAGTTTTTTTTTAGTATTGGGAAATCATCATATGACATCATCCTCTCGCTTTGGGCGGGAGGGCGTGTCAGACTTTTACTGACTAAAACCCCCCCGTGTTCCTTCAGTTGCCTGTTGCCAAGGGCCCCGGTATCTCCTTTCGGACTTTCCCGCAACAAGTATGAAAGAAAAATACATGTTGCGCAGATGACAAATAAATTGAGATAAGGCCAGGAGAATGGTGACTAATTTGAAGATTATAAAACATTATTATATTTACACCGTATTGCTGTCAAATCTCCAAAATCAATTAGCCTACTTAGGTATAAAATTATCATTTCAAGAATTTCTTATTTAGATTAGAGAATAAAATATACCTAAACGAAAACTTGTGACTGCAATTTTCTTATCGAAAGGATACTTTTTCTTTCTTTTTATTATAATTTAATTGTTGATAAAAACAATGCAGAAACTAGTACTAATGCTATCGTTTAATATTTTAATTTTTTTAGTCATTTATTTATGTTTTTAGTCATTTATGGATATTGTCAAGAGAAAATGCGGGTGGTTTTTTCACATAGAAACGCTCTAGCCTGTTTTCTTTCTGATTTGTGATATTTTACAGGAAAATAAATATAAGTAAACTAAATGTCCTATTATTGATGATACAATATCTTTGTAAGCACTAGAACTAGAACCCTAAAAAAATGCTCAAAATCTAGCTGTCAACAGACAAATTTGACAACTACTAATGAAAAAAGAAAAACATAGGGACACAGTTTACATCCTTCTAGTGCCCGGCAACACGACGCCGACGCCGCACCGCGATGGCGCCGTCGTGTCGCCAAGCACTTATTCAGATTATGAAATATCTCTTAAATTGGTACAATATTGGAGGAGGAAATAGACGAGAACCAAAACTCGTATTATGACTTTTTACTTAGGCTATTCAGTCGGATCTGCAGATGTCCTTATCGCACGAACAGCGGCAGAACGCCGAGCACTCGCGACTGCGATAGTCTATTCAAATACCTAATTTTCAAAAAGACGCAAGCTTTTGGTCGAATAAAGAATTATTTATTTAGCTGCAGTATCAACTGCGTAGTAGAACACATAACTTACCCTGCTTTGCAGTCGGGTAACAAGCGAACGACACCATTATTTACTCACTACGACTAACCACGCAACAAATGAATGTCAATTAGAACATTTTAGTACTTTTAGTAAGTCAATTAAGTTAATGAGTTTTGCATATACTGAACTAACGAACCGCCCGTACCTACTTCGCACGGTTTTACGAATTGACAAAATATCGAGATTTATTTATTAGATGCAAGTTTAATATTAATGAATTATACACATTCACACATACACCTTCCGTGATATATTCTCTAAATTGTGTTGAAAACCGCATCAAAATCCGTTTAGAAGGATAACGTGGACACACAGACAGACACGAAAAGCGACTTGAATATAATGTATAGATTTGTCTTATTTTTAGATGTCCTACAAGCAAAGTCATCGTAACTTTAACATACTTGGCAGATATTTGATACAAATTCTGTTCCATTTATTTTATTTGCTTTTTGGACATCTTGAAACGGACCCTTAGCAGGTACCTACTTATAATATCAAGTAGACTAACACGAAATAGTTTTAATATATCTGAAGCATTCAGATATATCAAAACGAATCTTTAATCCGATTTTAGTCAGAAATCGAATAGTATCGATAATTCGAACTAGACAAACCGATTTCACAAAACCACCGCACGTAGATTTGCCTGCGAGTATTTGTTTATGAGTGGATAGTTTTGGTCGATGCCCCTACAACCGAATAATATTACTAGAGACGATAGAAACTGGAAACCGGAGGCGCAGCGGCTCCTAAAATCGAAATTCAAATAAAAACGGATTTTGAAAATGATTACTTATTCGTTATTTTTTGGTTCTGTAATTGTATTTGTTTTTTCTATTTATTTATTTATTTAGAAGTCTTTACATAAGTATTAAGTATGTTGAAACTGTGTGTAATCTCCGTCACTTGTCCCTTAGGGTTCATTAGAAAACTAGGGCTAGACAGAATCATTTGTCTGGCATTAATGCTGAAATGAACCTTTTTGGCGCAGCCGTGAGGCACACATTATTTTTAACCGACTTCTTCAAAAAGGAGGAGGTTCTCAATTCGTCTGTGTTTTTTTTTTTTTTTTGGTATGTATGTTACCCGATTACTCCGCCAATTATGAATCGATTTTGATTATTCTTTTTTTGTTTGGTAGGTCATGCTTCAGAGGTGGTCCCATATAAATTTTATTAATTTTGTTTGCGTAGTTTTTGAGTTAGCTTCAATAATTACGTATTTTTCCCACTTTGCGATGTTGATGACATGTTAATTGACTCCGTCACATAGCAGACAACGGTATACGAATTTGTGTGGGGTAGTTACCACAACTAAAAAATGAAAAATAAAAACTTTTTACAAAAAAAAACAACCGACTTCCAAAAAAAAAGTGAAAAATAACTCTAATTTCGGAAGTCGGTGGCAAAAAACGAAAATTGAAAAGCAAAGACACCGACTTCCGAAATTAAAGTTATTTTTCACTTTTTTTTTGGAAGTCGGTTCTTTTTTTTTTTTTGTAAAAAGTTTTTTTAAAACATTATTTTCTCTATTTTATTTTTTTGTATATTGTGTTTCACGAACTGTGTCCAAATAAATGTTATTCTTTCTTATTTCAAAATGTAAAAAACCGCCCATGTCTAATATCAAGTCTCTTTTTGTGATCCGATTCCTAGAAGTCACAAATGTTAGTTTGCAAGTTGAAACTTGTTTATGTGATGTGACGCATCCGATAAGCCACGTATTTCTTAGGCCTCATATTTCTTAATTTGTTGCTCCGGTGGCGCCGCGCGAGTTAACGATTTAAGACATATTTATTTTAAGTCTAGTAGGGCCTCTTGCTAAATAACAGCTGCACGGGTCAACCGAAGGTTAAGCTACACTTGCCGCGTTCGATTCGTGGATGGGTGACCATCTATTATCGAGACCCCTCTGTGCCTCGGTAAGCACGTTAAGCCATTGGTCCCGGTTGTCATTCGTAGATCTTTGGCAGTCGTTACGGGTAGTCAGAAACGCAAGACTGGCAATCAGTGTTACTAAGGGGTATCGTGGTACCCAGTAACTGGGTTGTGGAGGTCAGATAGTCAGTCACTCCATGTAATTTTTTTTTCCTTCACTGATGTCTGTAATGTCTAAAATAAACTTAGTAAGTTCATACTAAAATGAATTGAAAAGTCACATTAGTACTTGCCTGGATTTGAACTCGCATCCTTGTGCATCAGACGAGGCCTTAACCACTGGGCCATCACGACACTTGTGATGTTATGTTTTGACACCGTGATGTTATGTAAATAGTGTTGTTATATAATATAATAGATATAATATAATAATAGATAACATAACATAACATCACGCCTCGTTTCCCCGAAGGGTTAGGCAGAGTACTCATAGTACCCACATTTCTTCAGTTATGTCAAACAAACTAAATAAAAATATAATATATTGGGTTTTACCTATGAAATTGGCGTTTTTTTCTCACAAATAGAGAACCTCGTCACTTCTATGATTTAAAATATTCATCAATTGCTTGGTATTATATCGAATAGTAACCATCATAGACAACTACCAATAGTTAAATGCGTAGTTGCGTATGAGTGGCTGACGACCGGTAAAAAAACCTTATTACTTATAGTTTTCTAAACATAAAAAATACATTAAAAATGACTCCTCATTTTGTTAGCAGAAATGACCACTATTTTTTTTTTAACTTAGCCTAAACTTATTTTTGTCACTTAATCTAAGTGGCATACGTTATCTTAGTTTTTAAACATTAGTGCATAAAAGTTTTAAAACATTAGTGTTCATGGTTGATAAATAAATTAAGAAATTGTTAGTATGAAAAATGCAACTTCTTTAAAATTCCCCATACAAAACGCCGATTTCATAGGTGGGGACCTAATATGTATAATATTGTAATATTAATATTTTGTATATTTTCAGATGACTAACCGTCGTGCCGAAGCGGCATTCGATGCTGAGCATGGCCATTCCAACGTTGAATTTCTCGAGTGGCTCGCTAAAGTTCATCGTCGCCAGGGCCTTCCGCCCAATCTTGCGCGCTTTTTCAACCTCGGTAGCCTGCCGGATGAAAAAAAGGTAAGATATTATATTTCTCCTTTATTTAATTTTTCTTTATTTAAATCGGCAAACGTAAGGTAGGACGCCCTCAGGCTAGGTGGAGCGACGATCTTCGCAGGGTGGCTGGTAGCAACTGGATGAGAGCTGCCGAGAAACGAGCTGAATGGCGTGAAATTGGAGAGGCCTATGTCCAGCAGTGGACTGCTATAGGCTGATGATGATTATGATGATGATTTAATTTTTTTATTAAAAAAAATATTTCAAAAATAGTAGCCCACCGGTATCGGGAACAGGGTCCAAGCTACCGGCGGTCAGGGCTCCAGAGAGAGGAACCTCCTAACAATGCGAGCCGTGTCCAGGAGTACCGCTTTCTGAATCAGGCCCTTAAGGATCGTTTATTCTGAAAGTGGGCAACGTCGCAAATAGATGTCAAATATTTCGCTGTTTTGATTAATTTGGTAATATTACTGTGTGGAAAAATGAAATATGGCTAACTAGCTGTCTAAAATATTGATTCTGACAAGCAATAAACAATATCGTAACACCGAATATTTAGTTTTAGTTGTAAAAAAATGGTTTGGAATATTTCCAAATGCCTTTTTTACACCTAAAACCGGTTACAACTTAAATTCAGTGGTATATGGTTCTAGTAAGTTAGTTAGCGATATTTCATAGTTCCATACAGTAATATCGCCAAAATAATCAAAACGGATAAATATTTGATAGTTATTTGCGACGTTGCCAACTTTTAGAATCAACGCTCTTAATCCAGCTGCCCAACGAGAGCCTCTATAGGTGTTGGTCGAGGTCCATTATTATTATCATCACCGTTACCATCTCCCTACCCTTGTCCCATGTTACTTGTGGTCGGCGCAACACGTTTTCTTCATCCACTCTCCCATGTCAACAGTCACGCTATCATTCACTCCATTCTCTTTCATATTCCTCACACAATCCATCCATCTTTTCTTTGGCCTTCGAGTCCCGCTCCATGCATCAACAAACTCAAACTCAAAGCATTTATTTCAATTATACCATTTACAGGCACTTTTGAATTAACAATATTCATCACTCGGTTAGTCACATGCGTCAACATTTATATTCATTACTCGTTTAGTCACATGCGTTTCCTTATTATAATTATTATAGAAGTTATAATGATACAGCATAGCATAATCAGCCTATAATGTTCCCACTGCTGGGACACAGGTCTCCTTTCTGTGAGAGGGAGTGGGCCGTAGTCTACCACGCGGACCCAGTGCGGGTTGGTTGGTAGATGTCACGTCATAGAAATATTTGGTTCTAGGACATACGCCATGACATCTCCTTGTTGAGAGCAATGATTGATTTATAAATTACTCAAATTAAAGTGCCTGTCTGGGTTCGAGCCCACGACCGTAACCACTCTACTGTACTCGCAATAAAGTTCAAAATACAATAACTAGCTCGATTGGTTTTAAAAACCTCTGTGACGGACAAAAAAAAACGGATGCTATAAATATTCGGTTTTTATGTTTATGTTCGGAGCCACACACGACGGTACGCACGACAACATAACAAGCTAGACATTTCCAGTATAAGCTGACCTCTCATTGTACGGAAATCCTATACGATGCGAGATCATCTTATACTGGAACCACCAAGTAATACAAAACACAACTTTATTTAAGAAAACATGGATGGTCTCGGCTGTCATTTGTAGATCTTTGACAGTCGTTACGGGTCGTCAGAAGCCCGAAAGTCTGACAACCAGTCTTACCAAGGGGTATCGTGTTACCCTGTTACTGGGTTGTGGAAGTCAAATGCAGTCGCTCCATGTATAATACTGGTTTTACCGCATCCGGTTAGACTGGAAGCCGACCCCAACATAGTTGGTAAAATGCTAGACAGATGATGGTGATTGATGAAAGTATTTACCTGAAGGTAGAACGCCATGTAAGCGATCCAGAGCTGGCTGGAGTTAGGGTTAGCTAGTAAGGCCCGTTCGAACTGTTCGCTGGAACGCGGCTGGTTCTCGCTCTCTGTCGCACGTCGCTCCATCTCCCTCACTCTCTCTTCTTCTTCCCGCACTTTAGCTAGCTTCTCAGCCACAGTCGACTTCTTGCGTTTCTTCTTTGGTTGTTCTTTGTCCTGTTGAGTTGATTTGTCAATTATCTCATTAAAATCGAAGTTTATTTTATTTCACATACACCTACATGGGCACTTATGAAACATCAGAAGGTAGGTGCACGGTTCCAATTGATCGTTTCCTATGGAGAAGAGCCGGCAAGAAACTCCACTGTTACTCTTTAAAAATTAATTGGCTTTTACAATGTTTTTAAATGACAGTGTTAATAGGTATAGATAGTGTAGTTAATGAGAAGATTATATCAAGGAAGTACAAAAAAGGGAGGGTCCTCCGACCAGACGGGTGTCGTATCTAGCGATCGCGCGGAAAACTCTGTTTGCGAGATGCAGGATTTGTGTGACGTCCAGGAGAATGATGATGAAGTCTTTAATGTGTAGTTCGCATACTTACCAATCAAAATGTATAAAACAGACTGTGTGTCTATTATACACTCATAAACCAAGTTAATCTTAGGCATAAAGTGTTCCTGGGAATCTAACCCATGACATCAAACTCAAACTCAAACTCAAAGCATTTATTTCAATTAAACTATTTACAGGCACTTTTGAATTGTCAAGGAGTCGGTCAGTCAGAAATATGGAGCTAGTTGCCCATTCCAAAGCGTAGATACCTAAAGTAGATACCTATGGAGAAGAACGGGCAAGCAACTCCCCGGACACTCGTTTATAGTTATTTATGCAACTGTTATATAATACCTAATTATTTACAGTTGCATACAAGATTTTATCTACACCCATGATATGAATCTTCTATAAAAGTTTCTTTGCAATACCAATATCGAACAAAAATGGCGCGGTACGACGCGAATTCGAATTTTTCGAATTCGAATGTGTTTTGTTTTTAAATTACGGTGCTTTGTTAGTGAAAAGCTCGTGAATGACAATGTTCTTTTTTTGAAATGAGTTGCATTATGAAATTCAGTACAACATTATAACACCCGTTTGGATGATATTATGGTTACTATGACACTGGTTGTTTTAATTTTGGCAATAAGCTAACTGTTTCAGAAACTTTTAGAGAGAATTTATAGCAGGGGTGTAGATAAAATAAAAAAAATGATACATCAAACACAGCATTCGCACTTACGACCACTAGACCAAAGAACAGAAGCAAGAGTACACTGACCTCCTCATCACTGCTGCTATCCTCCTCATCTTGGACAGTCTTCGACAGACTTTCAACTCCTGCAGACCAGAACTCCTGCGCACTAGGTGCATCCAAAGCCGGCTCTAAACTCTCCACGACCTTAACTTCTAATGTATCTCTCCTTTTTTCTTCAACCGTTTTCTTCTCCTTTTTAAACTCCTGCTGAAGCTCTACCCCAAACTCTTTTAACTTCTCCTGCGCAACTTCTAATGCTTGCATCAACCTGGCAATTCTTTCTTTTACCATAATTCTGTCCGTTTGCATCGCCGTATGGAACAGTTTCGTCTTTGAGTTCAAACCTTTTTCTTCTAGCTTGGTTATTTTTCTGTCTATCTTAGCTATGCGTTTCGATCTATTGTTTATAGATTTTAGTAGGGACATGACTTTTTTCTTGTAATGTTTAGGTGTTTTGCATTCGCTCATGTCTACTAACACTGCGTCTTGCGGGTCGAGTATAGTTTCTGAGTCAATATCTGTCTCAATAGCATCACTTTCTTCTGATTTTGACTCTTTTCTATCTTTCTGTTTCCTTTTATTTCTTTTTTCTTTCACTGTTGTTTCGTCTTCTTCTGTGTCTAGTTTTTTTTTCTTCTTTTTATCTTTGTTGCTAGCTGGCTCTTTTGGAATTTCGTCTGTTTGTTGAGCTTTTATTTTCTTCTTTTTTCTTGTAGTGTCATGTTCATCTTTAACTTCTGCGTCGGATTCTTCTGCGGGTTCCTCTTTCAAATGTTTTTTTTTCTTGTCTGTCTTAGTTTTTTTATGCGGCACTTCTTCGTCATGTGTTGACTTGCGTTTGTTCGACTTTTCTCTTTGAATCTGTGTAAAAAGAAGGTATGTTGGGTTATGGAATTAAGTGCAAATTGATAGCAAAAAAAAAATGTGAAAGGTCACGTAGAGATCATACTTGTGTTATTTTTTTAAACAAGTTTAGCATCAGTTAATATGGTCGTCTGTCTAAGTTTCTCGTTTACGTCGACCACACGATACAGGCCCTATAGTTGAAAATAAGACAACTATCAAGTTTTCGGAACACAAGCTCAATGTCATACAAAGTTCAAATTCCATTGTAACCAAAGGACCTTTTTTAAAAACGTTCATTTAAAAATCAACTCACACTACATGATGCTAAAGTTGATAACTGACTGAGGCGCAATACATGTAGGTAGATTAGATAATACTATTGGGTATTCAAGCATAAAGGTACTCACAGTGGGCGTGAATGGTTGCGTTGTTAGACTGGCAGACATCTTCTTCTCATTCGGATTCACTCGCAGTATCGTACAATTTACCTGAAAATACCAAATACTTTAATAGGGTATTTGATAATGAAATAGAGTCTAAAATAGCTTACGCGATCAAATATCACAGGGGATTATCTCTTGCACGCTACTTTCAACTCTATTATAGTCGTCATTTAGTTCAATATCTATGAAAACAGCTCGACCAATTAGCTGGAAATGATCTCTTCCACGCTACATTCAACTCTATTTTAGTCGTCATTAAGTTCAATATCAATGAAAACTGCTCGAGCAATTAGCTGTTCAGTGGGCCATTATAATAATATGAAAAGGTTCTAAGTAAGCTCAAAACCTGACCTGACTTAGAACCTTGTCATTGGCCGTCTGTACTTACAATCTGTCCGATGTGGAAAGCCTGTGCGATGTTCTCAAGAGGCTCCTTACTGATAAACTGTCGCGGAATATACGCTGTCACATTGTTGAAAAACGAGACTAATATATAGTCCTTTATGGTCTGAAATGAAACAATCAGATCATGAAACAAGTCCTTTTTTTAATTGCTAGTATACACTACACAGGGTGTTACTTCGAGAAGGACAGCTGAATTAATGAATCCTGAACATCTGATAACCAGTCTTACCAAGGAGTAACGTGTACCCAGTAACTGGTTTGTAGATCTCAGATAGGCAGTCGCCATACAAAATACTGGTATTCAGCTGCATCCGGGTAGACTGGAAGCCGACCCCAACATAGTTAGGCAAAGACTAGGCAGATGATGTAGGAAACTGTACCTTAATAACTCCAGTATAGGGCTTCCCGATGACAGCATGTTCGTAGCTGTCCAGGACTTGCAGCTCCGGGGTTAGAAGCGATGGCTTCAACGTGAGGAATAGGGTATGCCTGGTAGGGTCCACGAACAACACACGGGCCTTCACTGCCTGGCCCACCTGGTACAACAACATAAAATCAGGAAAATGTAGATAGATCAGTAGACAAACTTAAAACCATTCAAAATCTATCTGCAGTCGCTCGTCAGCGACAATTAATGTCAAACACTTTGTCTTGTGTTGTTACTAATATTATAAATGTGAAAGTTTGTATTTTTGTGTGTTTGGATGTTTGTTACTCAATCACGCTAAAAAGCTGAATGGATCTGGATGAAATTTGGCACACATATAGTTTATAACCTGGATTAACACATAGGATACTTTTCATCCCGGTAGTACGGTCCCGCGGGATGATTTCCGACATCCACGCGGGCGAAGCCGCGGGTGAAACTAGTAAAACAATAATTGTGAATAATTATTCAACCACAATAAAATTTTACTTTATTAAACAGGAAAGTCAAAGTCAAAAACAGGTAAGAAAAAAAAATAGAGCAGAGGTATAATATAGAACGCCCACATTTCGACAGATGTATAAGTTTTTAATCCCTGACAGAATAAAAGTTATCTTGTACTGTGTTCATTCTAAAACACACGTTGTTTCATCGACATAAAGTTTAATTTTCGTTGTTTTTCATATATTTTTTGACAGTTCGTACGTCCCTATTATTTTGATACCAAATGTACATCCACATTTCGCCAGATATGTTTTAACTGCCATATAATACGTAAACATACAATAAAGTTCTTTTAAAATGAAGATAATTACTTCATTCAAATCCAGGAACGAGTAAGTTAGATAGTGAAGTAACTGAGGTCAAAGTGGAAAACGTAATTGATAAGCATAGTTTCACAGAATCATTTAACGCTATCAGTAGTCATTGTCACCAGTAGTCGAAGTAAGCCGAATGACACACGACAATTCACGAACTTCCGATTTTCGGCTTGGCACAAGCTTTGGCTGGTTTATGCTACTGGGGAGTTTGTTGCGTCACTTCTACTCCCCAGCTAAAGCAATAGGAAGTGGTCAAGGGCGGGCGTGACGGGGGACTGTCTTATATAATTTTAACGTTCGAAAATTGCTGATTCTCAGCCTAGTTTGAATAAATGACTTTTGATTTTGATGGCCGAATCATGATTTTTTGGCCAAAACTGAAGCTTCAGTGGGTTACTATAAATAAAATAATCGGTAAAAGCCACCGATAATAAGACAATGATAATAAATTAAATTCAGATATGCATCATACTGTTGTATTTAGATTGTTGAATAAATAAATAATAATAAAGAATTAGCATTGGCGTTCAACGCGAAAATATGCCCATAATTTGGCACTAATATATACATACCTACTGGCAGCATATTGCAAAAAACCGGCCAAGTGCGTGAATTGAATTATGATTATTTACGCATGCACAGTATAGATATTGCAGAGCGCATATATGGTACAGTTTGTATTTCATAGTATTTCTCGCAAAAACTATGAAATAAAAAGTTATTTTTGCGGTTATGATCGAAAATATCCCGTATACATACAGGGTATAAAATGACCCATCACATAGCCGTCAACTACGCATTTTGTAAATTATGTAACATTGCATACAAATAATTGCTGCGAAACAACTTTTATTTTTACCCGACTACGGCGAAAAAAAAGGAGGGTTATGATTTTGACCGGTATGTATGTATGTATGTATGGATGTGTATATGTGATCTGTTCCCTCCTATCTTCTAAATCACTCATAAAAATGGCGCCCTCAAGAGGACATAAAGTAAGGACCTAAAAAAAAAATATCGTTTAACCATACCATGTTGGGTATCAAATAAAAGGGCTTAATGAGAAAATTTCAAATATATATATATATATATATATATATTATAACACCAAAAGAATTTAGAAAAAAATTAAAGTAATAAAAACTAAAACCCAACTACGACTACAAAGGTATAAACAAGACACCACAGACAGACAAATTAAAAATCCGGAGTCACACGTAATCTGTTCGATTTATGCCTTAACACGTGTGACTCAAGATTTTTAATTTGTCTGTCTGTGGTGTCTTGTTTATACCTTTTTAGTCGTAGTTGGGTTTTCGTTTTTATTACTTTAATTTTTTTTGGTCTGTTAACGGTAGTGCGCAATGTAACGCACGCAAAACATTGTGTTTATGGGTGCATGCAACGGTTCAGAGTTCGTGGGGGTATTTAAAATTACGTTATCCATATTATTATTATAAATTCGAAAGTAATTCTGTCTGTCTGTCTGTATGTATGTTACCTTTGCACGCCTAAACCACTGAACGGATTTCGATAAAATTTGGCAAGGAGATAGCTGGCATCCCGGGGAAGGACATAGGCTACTTTTTATCGACATACCACGCGGGCGAAGCCGCGGGCGGAAGCTAGTAACATATAAACCTGTTTTCTTTAAAAAAAAACGTCTGAAAAAGTTGGAACTTTGTCCTTCAATATCTCTGTAACCAGAAGGTTCCCAGGTATGGTCCAATTCAAAAAAAAATATCACAGTGACGGGAATAACAAGTAACTCTCGGCCTCGTTGAGCGTCTTGTTACACCCGTTATAACCAAACAGAAAAGAGACAGGCGGACAAACTTCGCCTGTTATACTAATATCAGACTGCGCACTTACCCTGTACTTTTTCTTTGGCAATTTCGAAGTCGTAGTTTTTTTACTGTCGACCAGGATCCCAGAATCGAACAGGTGTGCTTGCGATACGTAACCTACAAAGATAACAAAATGTTAACAATAGGTTCAGTTATACTTTTGATCTATTTCTACAACCTATTTTTTGTTTATGCTAAACCCGAATAGAGGTCATTGTACTCATCATTTTGAACAACTTTTTCTATGGGAAAAAAAATCCTGTGTTCGCTTAAATCGACAAAATGTATGGAACAGCCGATTTTTTTTTCGCGATTTCAAGGTTGGTCCCATAGAAAAAGTTGTTCAAAATGATGTGTACAATGACCCCTTTAAGGGTTTAGCATAAACAAAAAATAATGTTGTATATCTTACAGACCGGTTCTTGAAAGTACAACAAAATATACAGTATTTTTTTATTTTTATAATAAGTATCTAATAAGTTAAATAAAATATTTTTCTTTCTTTCTTTCTTTCTACGTATGAGAACATGCCAAAAAATCTGCCATTTCATACAAAAGTGCAATAAATGTGGTTTTTCTACCATTATTTTGAAGAAATATTAAATATGAAAGAAAATCAATAAACGAAATAATAACAAACATTACCACCTGAAACCCGCCCCACGTTGAGTAGCACATGGTTATCTGCAACGGTCTTGACAGTAGCGTCGACGAGGTCGCCACACTTGAGCTGTTCCATGTTGAAGTACTTCTCCGAGACCACATCGGGCTGGTCCGTTACGGAGTACACGCAGTCAGCCAGGTTGTAACACAGCACGCGCACTTTGTGACTGCTCCCTGTACATCACAATCTTATGTCATTGGCGAACCAAACATTCGAAGACATGTGACATCCACAAACTAGATCGCATTGTGGATTACGGCCCACTCTCCTCACAGAGAGGAGGCCATTGACCCAGTAGTGAGAATATTATAGGCTGAATATTGGCGATACTAACACCTGTGGGGTATTTGCGTAACACACATAATATAGTCCTCCAGACCGCATTTCGGCCATGGCCACCAATCTCAACGGAGACTAGTCTTAGCGCGGGAGTTACTATAGTGCACAAGTGTGTGCGCAGACACAGGTCACAGGCACTCTCTCTTCCCTCACTCTCATAGTCCGACGGGAGGCAATCCGAAACGACCGGAGAGAGATCAGGCGCAGGACCAACGGCTTAACGTGCTTTCCGATGCACGAGCGTATCTCACCGCCAACTTCCAAACTCCGGGTTGTTACTAAGAAATTTCTAATGGATAAACCCAATAACACTTTGCCCGACCCGGGAATCGAACTCAGGACGACGCTCAGCAGTCACGCTTGCGACCACGAGACCTACGGGGCAGTCAAAACACACATACAATCGAAATCGATCGCAATGCCTTTCATTATGACAGTTGAGCCACGTTCATTGCGTCATTTACGTTTTTGAGCAGACGATTGTTTCAAACCTATAAGGCAATGGATTAGGAATTTCCTTCAAAATCCCCGATTTGTGATTGAACTTTATGTATTGCCATTTCCAGAAATCGGGTGTATGCCAAACACAAAGTTGTTTTTTTTATTTGTTAAGTACTGTTTGATGTCAGTCGAGTAAGAATAAGTCTACGGCAGGCGTAGAAAGGGCTACTAGACTGTGTTTACCCTATAATAAACTTTATTTACATAAAGGTAAAGTTCATATTTGTTTAAGTGGAAATAACCACCTAATAAAAAACTAAAAATTAAAAATTAAAAAAAAATTAGCAAAAAATTATCGTGGCGCGGACATTTGGGTTACTTCTATCTTACCTATAGGGTAAGACTTGGCGACCACCTCCTCATCAGTAAGATCTTCGTCCACTTGGATTCGCTTCAGGCTCATGGTACCGAAACACCCGCCCCCCAGCCGGAAGTGTATCGACCGGCCTGTGATCTTCAGAACCTATGAACACCACATAATCATCACTAGCTTGCTCCCATTAATCAGTCGCATTAATATACAGGCTGTAAGGGTAAACACTCTTGTCATTCAAACCATGGGTAGTTGACTTAAATATAAAAATAAATGACCGAACACAACAAAAAAAAAACGTTATTTTCATTAAAAGATTTAAAAAAGTTTATATCTGACACCGTGCTTGCTAGCGAAACAGCTGACTGACTAAGGGAGGGATCGCGCTCGCTGTCGGTCAGGTTACATCCCGTACCCCCCGCCCGTGTTTAGACGCACGTTCGTTGCCCTAGCGCATAGGGCAACGAACTTGCGTCTCTTGTGGTAAAATTTAGAGCTAAAAAAATTAAAAAAAAAGTTGTAATTTTCCATTGATTTTACGTTCTATAAATGAAACCAAACCACTGGTTGCAAGGATAACGGTGTTTACCCTAACACCCTGTATGTATAATATGGCAGGAATATTCTTTTAAATGCAGTACCTACTCAAGAAAATGAACTATGGGACCAACATAGAAATATCAGAAAAAAAAAAATACTGTTTCATACAAAAGTGCAATACTAACACGATCAAAATGTATGGAACAGCTTATCATTCAGTTGCTATGAAACTTCAGACATGTTATGTAAAGTAAAATTATATTAAGCCTTATTATTTAACAAAGGTTTTTCGTTTGTTCTCAGGAAAAAAAAAAACCAGATAAGAAAAGGGAATATAAACCAAAACAAAGTCCGAAAATAGAAAATTTGAAGAATAAAAAACGCAAAATTGAAACCGCATTGCACGAAACAAAGAAAGAATTACAATCCGAGACGTCGTTGGACAGAGTAAAAAAGGTATTGAGAAGGATTGAAAAAGATAAAAATATACTTAATAAGCACTTGGAATTTATGGAGAAAAAAAAAATTGAAGTGGACAAGAATGATAAAGAGAGGATGGAAATGATATCAAGGGAAATTGATAAAATTAAAAACAAAATTAATGAATTAATTGAAGAGGGAGCTTCCAAGAAAAATTCAATAGAAGGTGAAATTAAAAACTGGAAAAATAAGGAAGCGCAGACGAAAACTAAGATGGAGAAACATATTGAGGAAATGGAAAGCACGTTAGATGCGACAAAAGAGAAAAGTGAACAGCGTATTCAAGCCTTGAAACAACACGAAGCTGTGGAAAAAGATAGAATTAACCGCGAGATTCAAAATATAAAAGACGCGGAGGCTAAGGAGGAAAGAAATATTCAAAAGAATATCGAAGCAAAGGAAAATACATTAGCGAAGAAAAAATACCAAATGAAGAAGAATATTCAAAAAAAGAAAAAAGAAGAGGCTGAGACAATAGCCAGCATTGATGCGGCAGTTAAAAAGTTAAAGGATGACGAGTTGAAAAGAAACGAAAAGTCAGATAGTAACATCGCCGCTAAGCGCACAGAGGTCGCTGAAATTCAAAAGGAAATGGAAAAGAAGTTTAAGGAAATGGAGAGAACCGAACAAGAGAAGATAGCTGATCTTGATAGGAAAAAGCAAAAAATGAAAGATATCGAGGCGGTGGAGAAAAGAAAAATGGAGAAGGAGACTAAAAAATCCGAGGAGAAGATTCGAGAGATGCTATTACACCAGGCTGAGAGACAGCGAGTAATTGACGCTGAAACCAAACGTTTGGCAGGATTAGAAGCAAAGCTGAATGCCAATATTGCGATAATGAAAGCAATGCAAGACACATTAGATAAGAGGAGAGAAGTATATGAAAAAAGAATTCAGGTTATGAAACAGATCGAAGCTCAGGAACAGAGTCAAGTTGAAGCTGAGATTCAAACATTGGAAGCAAGAGAGGTTCAGGCAAAACTCAATCTGGATGAGAATATTAAAGCCCGGCAAAACTCATTAGATATCAAGAAAGATCAAGTAGAAAAGAGTATTAAGGATTTGCAACAACAAGAAGCTGCGATGGAAAATGAACATAAAAAGAAAATCCAGGAAATGTATGACAAGTTAGCGACGGCTGAAGAAGAATCCGAAGACAGAATTGTAAGGGAGCAACAATATGAGGCACAGCAGGCAAAAGATATAGAGAGGAAAATTGAAGTAATGCAACAGCGCGAAACTGAGAAGCGAAAAGAATGCGAAGATAATATTAAAAAAATGCAAGAATCAGAAGCCCTCAGGAAAACCAAAATTGATAAAGACCTTGAAGCATTGGAAAAAGAATTAGATGAAGTAAAGGCTGAAAACGAGATATATATGGAGGCAATGGAAAAAATAAGAGCAGAGAAAAAAGATGAAATTAAAAGCCTCCAAGAAAAGAAGGCCCAGGTGAAAATCAAAATACTTGATGATATTAAAGCATTGCAAGAAACTTATGAAATGAATAAGGTAGAATTTAAGAAAAACATGCAAGTAATGGAAAAATCCATGGCCGAGAAAAAAGCTAAAATTGAAAAGATGAAGGAAATGCAGAATAATAAGACAAAAGCCATGGATGATAATATTAAAGCATTGACAGATAAGATAACTAAGATTAAAAATGAAATGGAAGAGAACTTTAAGCTAATGCAGCAAAATGAAGCTAACAAGAAAAGAGAAACTGAAGCTGAAATTCAAAGAATGATAGAAATTGCAGTTCCAATGACAGTCGGGAAGAATATTGAAACATTACAAAACACCTTAGTTATGAATCAAGATCAAGGAGGTAACCATTTGGAGGCAATGCCAAACTCTATGGCAATGGATAATGATCAATTACAAAAGAATGTTGAAACCATTAAACAGTACGAAGGCGAGAGTACAACTGAAATTGAAGCTGATATTCAAAGAATAAAAGAAGTTGAGGAGCAAACGTTAAACGATATTGCGAAGAATGTCGCAGTCTTGAAAAACACGCGTGCCATCAAGAAAGCTGAGTTTAAAAAGAATATTGAGACAATGCAACAATTTGAAACTAAGAAAAAGAAAAAAATTGCACTTGCAATTAAAAAAATGAAAAAAATTGAAGATCAGAAGAAAACCAATATTAAGAAGATTGTTGCAACATTGCAAAACCAGTTGGCTATTAATAAAGCCAAATTCCAGAAAAATATGCAGGCAATGCAAGAATACGAAGCCGGAAAAAAAAAAGAACTTGAAGCACTAAGCCAAAACATTGAGGAAATGCAAAAATCATTTGCTGTTCGAAAAGACCTATTGGAGAAAAATATTCAAGCTATGGAGCAATATGGAGCAGAGCAAAAAAGGGAAATGGACGCCAAAATTAAAAAACTTGAGGAAACTGCAGCCCAGGCAAACACTAATATGGAGACTAATAGCGAAGCGTTGCATACCCTGTTAGCGACGAACAAAGACGCCATGCAACAACATGAAGCGGACAAAAGAAGTGTAATTGACGCTAAAATCCAAAGCATTAATGAAATGGAGGCCCAAAATAAACTCAACATGGAAAAGAATATTGAGGCAATACAAACCATGTTAGCTACAAACGAAGAAGAATTTAAAAAGAGCCTTGAAACTATGCGACAGCATGAGGCAAAAATTACGAGTGAAATTCAAGGAATGAATGAAATTAAGTCCGTTAAGAAGGACAATATGGAGAAGAATATTGAAGCATTGCAAAACCCGTTAGCAAAGAGTGAAGAAGAATTTGAACAAGATATTGAAGCTCTGCGACAGCAAGAGGAAGAAAAGAAAAATGAAACTGAAGTTAAACATCAAAGAAGTGATGAAGTTAGGGCACAAAAGAAAGACAATATTGAGAAGAACATTGAAGCCCTGCATAAAAAAATAGCTTTGAACGAGGAGGGAGTATCAATTGACGGGACATCCTCCGTGCGGTACGCCCGAGAGCTGCCTAGAGATATTCACTTCTCCAGACCATCAACCAGCAGTGACATTGAAGCGGCTGACTTTACCCATGAAGACACTGATCTCCCGAGTAACAGTGCTAATAACACGGCCACTAGTTCCCGGTGGCCTCGCTTCTGGCAGCGATCTCGTTCGGACCAAGATTGAGGGTGAAAATCCCTAGAAACGACCAGCTATTAACGACCACTACACCTGGTCGTTTCAACCATCGACCATGCCAAAGATAAGGAGTGAGTCAAAGTCCAACCCTGACGTAATTTAAAGTTTCAAGATAATGGGGTGTAAACACTACAAAGTTAAAGTAATATTGTCGAGAAAGTAAAGGGTTTTTACGGACGAGATTGCTTTCGAGCAGCCGAGAAACGAGTCACCCGACGTTGACGAAACTATGACTGTACTCCTGGCCTGGACCTGAGTCTCTTCAATTCCGTCATCCAGGTAAGCAGACCACGGAAGATATTGTGAGCGTTCTAAAGACGTTCAAAGCATTTCTATGGTAACATAAATACTACCTCAACCTTTCCTGTAGTACTTAATTTGAATTCTTATTGTTAGAATATTGATGTTATTAAGGATTATTTTTGCATTTTTTAATTATTAGGAGTAAGGACGTAACATAAGCTTATCAGTGTTCGTTGGTTGTTGCACGCATTTTACAGTTGTTCCGCGCTACCTGTTAGTGTCAGAATGACGAGGTTTAAAACCCAAAGACCAATTTCGTTGCATTTTTTTTAAATATATTAACCTATGCTTTAGTTGTTAAATGTTTAGCCACCTAACCTAACTCTATATTTCGTTTGTTAAGTACAAAAAATGATGTCAAACTTCTTTTCCGCTCTGATAGCTAAGTAGAGGATGAATTTTGTACGGTCGATCACACGATCAAAAATGAACTGTTTGGCGCAATGCCGACCGTATCGATGACGACGACAGCGCAGCACGTCTAAAGCTCACTAAAACACATCTCTTGCGCAGAGCGGCTAAGAAGGATGGCAGTCATATTACTATAAGAATTCATGTACTTCAATAAATTAGTTCTATAAGATTTATGTTTCTCTTTCGAAAAAAGAAATAATTTTATACATTAATCCCTATTTTTTTAGCACTATAAGATTTTGTATACATTAAATATAAGTTTTATAAGAGTATAATATTTGTATTTCATTACTCTACAGAACAAATAAATGATTATGAAACAGGCAATTTTTGCTGTACCCAAAATAGATTTTTTTAAACTAAATTTATAAAAAGCGTGTATGTTATTAATGCACTCCAAATTATTATTTTTTTTCTGTATAAGACTATACGATTTTGTGTACTTTAAATGTTAGTTTTGTAAGATTTTACTGTTTGTATGTTTCACAAATAAATAATTGTATAAAAAAGTGTGTGTTTTTCTAACTGTACAACATTTTACAGAACATTTTTCTAGTACAAGACTACATATAAAAATTCTTTATTACGAGTAACAATGAGACTCAGAGCCATGCCACACGATGCGGTACGTTATCCAATATCATTTTTTAATGTTACCAATCATGTTGAAAAATGAGACTTTCTAAATAGAATATTTGTTTAGACAAACATTACACTGCTAGAAGTATCGTCTGGAGCTCGACTGTCGTTGGTAGGGAGGCGCTGTTGGTAAACATTTGCAGGGTTACAGATCCTATTCATATTGAGATTTGACAACAGATATACTGATGAACAGATATACTGATCAAACACATACCTGCGCCTCTTCGATGATCTGGCCATCCTTCAGCTGCTGTTCCGAGTCAAGGTCAGGGTATGTGGTGTCGAAGATGCTCTTCATAGTCAAGAATGGAGTGTTCCTAGTCGGCATCACGTACAGGAGACGAGCTCGAATCTATACGAGAAAAAAGGCATTTTAATATTGTAGGTAAATTGGAGTAGCCTTTAAGGAAAGCACACAATATTTCGTAGCCGGGTAGGCCAACTTGGCAAAATGGAGAATTACAGACCCCTCCGACACCCAATGAGAGTGTAAAGTAGTGTAGAGTAAATCCGGAGTCATACATAATCTGTTCGATTTATAACACGTGTGACTCCGGATTTTTAATTTGTCTGTCTGTGATGTCTTGTTTATACCTTTTTAATTAATTGACTTTTTGTCGTAGTTGGGTTTTTCTAATACATAACCGACTCAAACTCAAAGCATTTATTTCAATTAAACCATTTACAGGCACTTTTGAATTGTCAAAGAGTCGGACAGTTAGTCAAAAAATTGAAGCTAGTTGCCCATTCCAAATCGTAGATCTCTATGGAGAAGAACGCGCAAGAAACTCCAAGGACACTCTTTTAAAAATGGATATAGATATTACACAATCCTGGTAACAGTATTAAACTCAAAGCATTTATTTCAATTAAACCATTTACAGGCACTTTTGAATTGTCAAGGAGTCGGTCAGTCAGAAATATGAAGCTAGTTGCCCATTCCAAAGCGTAGTAGGTACCTATGGAGAAGAACGGGCAAGAAACTCCACGGACACTCTTTTAAATCAAAATATTGTTACAAAATATTGGTTACATCATTTATGTTGAAATTATACATGTGAGAACAATGTAGAAAGCACGTTAAAAGCGTCCGCAATTATAACAAACAAATCAAAAATTAAAATAAGCCATGGCAGCTAAGAGATGATCAGTCACGAACATGACGCATGGATCAGCACCATTCAACTCAACCATTTTGAAGGGAGCTAAATGATCCAACACACGCGCCACCATCAGCGAGACATTTGAGTGAGCATGACATTCCCAGCCGCCAGGGCATTCAAGTTAATTCAAGACAAATTACCCGGTAAATGGCTCTATAGTACATAGTACTCACACCATATTCTTGGTGCTTCTATATGTGAGAACAATGTCAAACGAAAAATAATCAAAAACAATTCAAAATATAAGATTAAAAATAAGCCCTGGCAGATGAGAGATGACCAGTCTCAACTGACGGCGCCCGTTCACGAACATGACAATCAACCATTTTGTAGGGAACCGAATGATCCAACACACGCGTCACCATAAGCGAGACATTTAAGTGAGTATGACATACTCTCATCTGCCATGCTCTTTCAAGTCAACATACAACATGATACCATATTAAACGGCTCCATGGTACTCACATTTACAAAATTGAAAAAAATGCTTCTAAATTATACAAAACTATAGTTTGCAATGTACTTGACAGATTAATATAGAATTTAAATAAAAAAATAAACATTATGTTCTTAAAGTCAGAAAAAAAAAGGGGAAAAGTCTTCCAAATATTAAAATTTTAACTAGTGCGCCCAAGTGCCTGTGGAGCAGGACCAGCATTAAGCCAAGCATTTTTATCTATGATATAATCATCTAATTTATAATATGCCTGTCTAAATAGTGAGCGTTTAATGCATGTTTTAAATTTCTTCTCATTTACTTGAAGAATATTGAGTGGTATTTTTACCCGACTACGGCGAAGAAAAAAGGAGGGTTATGATTTTGACAGTACCCAATAAAAGAAGTATGTACTGGTAAGGTAAACCTAAACTTGCATCCTCTTAACAACAATGGCGTGCCAACGGGTTACTCATGATTGTGGCGTTCCAAGAAATCGAACGACTTGAATAAAATTAATTGAGTTACAACGTTGTACTACATATTATTAATTCTATAACTTGTACAGGATAATGATGTCATTGCGGTTTAAAGGAAATGACATGCACAATCTCGTTTCCTTTTGAGTCAGAATTATTTTTAGAACAAAATGATAATATGGTAGCGAAATATTTTAACGCGACTATTTTTTAAAGCGCATTGGATTTTCAACTGTCTGTATTGAGCCGAGAATTGAGAATCCAACAGCAGAGAGCATCCCGCCGCGCCAAAAAATCATACTGTTTCATTTTCAACTCTCGACGCTAAGCAGTGCGGTGAAAATTCAGTGCGCGAAAAAAACGAAACAAAAAAGTTTTTAGTTCTAAAACTTAATAATTTATCTGTGGCGGCATCTACATCGCCACCTGCGAACTACGCATCAAAGACCTGACGTCACACAACAATCCTGACGTTACATACATCCTGCATCACGCAATTAGAGTTTACCGCGCCACGGACATGTATACAAGATTCCGACATCAATCGTTGGGCAATTGCTCTCCAGACACAACACCCGTCTGGTCGGAGGAACCTCCCATTTCAAGAGGATGAGTGAACTTTACACCCTGTTCCTCATACCTCTCAATATCTAAGATTCTGAATCCAAGTTAAGTTTGTTGTCAATAGAAAAAATAATTGGCTATTATGACTATGAGTGTGTTTTAACGAACTGTAGGTAATTTTAAAGTAGGCGAAGTCAAACAAATAGCTAATTACTAATTTATGATCAAAACTATTTTTTTATGGAATAAATTTGTTTTTTTTCCTTAATGAGTAATAATGAGTCATTTATTTAGTTACATTAATTGTGGTTAATTAATTTTTGCAAATTATTCGAGTCTCTACCACAGAATAGTACAGAAGGCGCACTCCGCATTTTAGGCATGGAGCTACAAGTACGCGGTGGGCTCGTCTTGTCGCGCCAATTCAATGAGCAAACCGTAGTCAGAAGATATAAGAGTTACGCGATAAAAAGAGAAGCCACTTCTAAGTGAATATCTGTAGGTAATTAGCGCTGTGCGACCTGAATTGCACTTTATTGTGTCGTAGCATTAGTCGCTTTTTATTTGAATGATTTTGCGGAGTGAACTATCTGTAGTAATCTGTGCCTATACTTGAGAATACGGAATTAAGTAGCTTCATACAATTTAGATTTCCGAATAAAATAGCGTATACATATTAAGAAATTAAGAATTAATAACCTGACTGCAACTAAAAAGTTCAAAAGAAGCTCAGTTCAATCTCAGATTGGAAGCCACCTACTGCATCAGACTGGAAAAGTGTCTAGTTTTTAGGGTTCCGTACCCAAAGGGTAAAACGGGACCCTATTACTAAGACTCCGCTGTCCGTCGGTCTGTCTGTCTGTCCGTCGGTCACCAGGCTGTATCTCATGAACCGTGATAGCAAGTCAGTTGAAATTTTCACAGATGATGTATTTTTGTTGCCGCTATAATAACAAATACTAAAAAACAGAATACAATAAATATTTAAGGGGCTCACATACAACAAACGTGATTTCTTGCCGTTTTTACCCGGACTGCCAAGGAAGGGTTATGTTTTTATAGATAATGGTACGGGACCCTTCGTGCGCGAGACCGAATCGCACTTGGCTTTTTTTTATTATCAACATTTTCGTGTTATATTTTTGGAATAGTCTCCTCAAGCACTTTATTTTATTACGCCGAATTGTATTAAGATGGTCACCCATGTGGCTGTTATTACATAGCTACACGTACGAGTCTCTCCAAATGGCCACGGAACTAAAAAAATATTTTTTCAAATCCCTACTTATTGAAGTCCAAAATGCACCATTTTGATGTTAATCAAAGAAAACCACCGCGCGGCATCGACGAGTCCATAGACACTTGCACTTCGTGTATTCAAATCCATCCAGCCGAGCTTCCGAGAGTACAAAGAATACGACATAGTAAGATACAAAAATACTATGAAAGTAAATTAAAAAGGAATTAAAAAAATACTGCCTACCTCTTTGGTCTAGTGGTCGCAAGTGCTACTGCTGAGTATGACGTCGTTGTTGGGTTTTTCCATCTTACATTTCACATCAAACACATGCACACACACACATACCCAAGCACACACACACTCACACACATAAACTATTCTTATGCTAATTTTGTCTTCTTATACATGATACATTTGTTATAAATATTTTTCTCTTTTTTGTTATGGAAGAGCGGAGTCTCCTAATACAGGCATTGTTTGCTTAAAAGAAGGCTCCAATCACAAACTAATTGTGTAATTTGGTTAAAGAAATAAACAATTTTGAATTTTGAATTTGAATTTGAATTTCTCAGTAGCAGCCCGGAGTCTGGATTTGTGCCCAATTGAAGGCTATAGGCTCGGCCCCGACTTAAACATAACTGGCGAAATGTGGGTGTACTATAAGTACACCTCTGCCCAACCCTTTGGGGGCTACAGGCGTGATGTTGTGGTGTAGTTACCTTCTGCCCGAGCGCCGGCTTCTTGCCCCGCACGGTGTCGGCATGCTGTCGCTGCACGTACGCGGTGGTATCTCCAAACACGTGGCCCTCTATACCGTTGTCCAGTGGCTGCAAGTAAGTAAAATTTATTTGCTTAGACTTAGAGTGTAGGTACAGCTATTTGGTATACAGGCAAAATATATTCGTTTTCTGCTACACTGCCAAAATTATTTTTGATTGTAATTTAACTTTTTGAGCTTATGGGTCAGTTCACACCGAAACGCGAAGCGACGCGCACTACTTTATGATCCGATACAATATCGAATTTATTTACTACACAATAAGGTACACGCGCTGCGCAGCATCGCGTATCTCAGCGTACTTTGACACGTGTCAACACTCGCACAGAAATTATACGTTTTTGTGAAGAAAATAAGTTCGATAATTTGTTAAAAAGTGCACGCAGCGTCACGACGCAGTCTGAGCTGACCCTTAGACTAGAGCGTAAGTACACACGGCTACACATCGAGCTATAAATAAATAAATAAATTTCCAGTATAAGCTGACGTCGCATTGTACGGAAATCCTATACAATGAGAGATCCGCATAAACTGGCAATGTATACCTTGATTTGTAGCCGTGTGTACATAAAAATAAGATGTAACGATTAAATGGGTGATCCTAGTAAGGAAAGCTGTGAAACTGAATAACCAATGGCGGGTCACGGCGACTAATTCGAGACTAAAGTGGGTACAGTGACAGGCATTGTTGGTAAACATTTGTGAAATTGTCGCAGAAATTGTATTGACTAAGATGGCGACGATAGTTCCGACATTAGCCACGCGCCAGAAAAATATTTTACGGTTTTATGTCAAACTAGCTGCACCCCGCGGTTTCACCCGCATAAGTTTCGATCCCGTGGGCATATAGGGATTAAAATTATCCTATGTGCTATTCCAGGTCATGGTCTACCCCTGTACCAAATTTCATCAAAATCCGTTCAGCCGTTTCAGCGTGAAAGCGTAACAAACAAATAAACAAACTCACTATCGCATTTATAATATTAGTTAGGACAAGATGATCTATACCAATATCGACATAAATAGCTGCTAAATACCGTATCAACGAGGAAGTCAATATTGGATCCTGGCAGCATGGGTCCATTGGTTTTGTGTCGCAGCCAGGAGTTCTGCAGCGCCACCAGCTCGTTGGACAGCGTCACCACGCCACCTCCAGGAGCGGGAGACGACTTGATGCTGCACCAGCATACCATCCCGACATCTGGGTATCATACAACATGATTAATATTAACAAGAGCAAACCTGCAATAGGGAATATGCATGTGATTCAAATATGGGTCAAATATTTCTTTTTATAAACTATGTTACTTCAGAATTATGCCTCCATCAATATTTTAGAATAAAATTTCTTTTTGAGCGAGAAATTAATTTTTTTAAAGTCCAAAAGAACTGTGGGTAATTCAAATACTTGAAAAGGATGTGACGTAACAATCCGATATAACAATCAAAATGTCAATGTCAAGTCAATCAACAAGTGTCAAGTCAATGTCAAACGCTCATAGAAAAAGGAGTGTTTGACGTTGACTTGACAGTTGCTTGTCTGTTTTTACGGACTGTGACGTCACCACACCAAGCGCGCCAAATGGAGGGCGCTTAAATAGCCCGGATCGGTTGGACATTTTTAAACATTTTTTTAACTATTTTAAATTGCTTTTGTGCCGTCGAATTTTTTTTAACTATTATTTGACGATGTAAACTATCGAATAAAAATATTAAAAAAATACATGCATATTCCCTATTGGTTGACTTTGGGTAGTCACACTGCTGTCAAGTTTGTAGTTCTGGCTCTCCGGTTAGCCAACCGGTAAAGATATGAAATATAATTTTCTTCTTCTAATACGACGACATAGGACTTTGCGTATCGGGAACCGAATAAACCCGATTTGCATTAACCGGCTAAAATACGAACAGTGCCACGTGGCTCATCAATTAAAGTCCATGACTATACCTGACGTTACAGCCCTGTCTCAAAAATTAACCCTGTATAGCTCTTAGGGGATGTGGAAACATTACTACCTAACAAGGTACTTTTTTTCATTAATTTTAAGACAATATATACATAATACAACTAACTATTGACATTAGGAACTAAATTAAATGATTGATTGACATGGCACTTACCTAGTTCAATCTCTGGGTTTGTGTTGGTCTTGGGAAGGAATGCCGTGGTGTCGGGCACACCGATGTCCATCACATAGCCGTGGTCTTCCACTGACGACACGGCCGCCTGCACGAGATTACCTATAACACCGTACGTTTAAATATAATAATAATAATTTCATAGACAAAGTCCTTCCAATATGTTTTGTTTCCATGTTCTGCAATAACCAGGGGTGGACCTCGGGTGCCCTTGCATAGTGCATACATGGATAATCGTCGGTTGGTGTCTCAATATTTAAAAATGTCTAAGGGGCCTCTACGAGTTGGCCTCGACCCCCGTACGCCTCCCAAAGGTCCGGAACCCCAGGGTTCCCGAGATATATTAAATTTCTTATTTCAAAAAACATTGATTTAGACAAATCACATTTTACACCATACAGACGTACTGGTATAAACCTAGTTTGCCCGGGACCTATACCCGGGTTCCAAATTTGATTAAACTAGTGACTAGGGAGTCAGAGTTCCTCCATCAAAGGCACTAAGGGAAAAATACACACCTTTCTGTAGATCCTTGTGTGCGGTCTGCCCGTTGACATGCTGCGGCATTACAGAGAGCATGAGACTGAGTTCTTTGACCTCCAGCACTTTGACAGCGATGTACTGCCCGGGGCGGAACATCTGGCCAAGTTCTAAAACTTTGTCCGTCTGAAAAAAGAAAGGAATGAGGTTTTATTTCTGTATTTATACCAGTGAAATTTTATTTGAGACTCCCAAGAGAGCCACAAACCATAAATAATAATGGCATTAGTCAGAGCCTGGTTAGGTTAAAACTGTTGCTACTATTGGTTGCATGAACTGCAATACTTGAACATCAGCAGCCACAGCATACCAGTAGACTGCTGATATTGAACATCAAATAGGTATTTGGGGACAGTGCAACATGTCTTTTTCTTCAATACATCCCTATTAGTCTTCATATCGGCTGTTGTCCCTTTTCAAGCGATATCATCTTTCACACAGCCCATCCATTGCAACCACTAGACAAATAATTCATTCTGTACCCAAAGGGTAAAATGAGACCCTCTTACTAAGACTCCGATGTACTCTTGTCTCTCCAGGCTGTATCTCATGAACCGTGATAGTTAAGACAGTTGAAATTTTCACAGATGATGTATTTCTGTTGCCGCTATAACAACAAATACTAAAAAACAGAATAAAATAAATATTTAAGGGGGCTCACATACAACAAACGTGTTTTTTTTGCTCGTTTTTATTAATAACTAGCTTCCGCCCGCGTGGTATGTCGATAAAAAGTAGTTCATGTCCTTTCTCAGGCTCTAGACTATCTGTGTACCAAATTTCATTTAAATTGGATCAGTAGTTTTGGCGTGAAAGTGTGACAGACAGACAAGAGTTCCTCTCGCATTTATAATATTAGTAAGGAAGTAAGGATATAGTAACAGAAAAAAAATACACACCTTTCTGTAGATCCTTGTGTGCGGTCTGCCCTAGTAAGGATGGTATGGAACCATACGTACGCGAGTCCGACTCGCACTTGGCCAGTTTTTTAAATAAATACACCTATTTTTTTCCTTCTTTCGTTTCTGTAATTAAATACTAACCTTGTCGTTAACATAAGCTTCAAGTTCCTTATTGTGTGGTTCACTGATGTGGCAGGCCATCACCGAGCCAATCATTCTACATGGGAGACTGACTACTATCTTAGTTTCTAGGATATTCTTCACTCTACCCAGTATCAATAAACCTTCTTTTATTGTCTGTGGAAAAGGGAAAGATCACTTAGTTTTTTTAAATTTGATATCTTGCATGTAGGACGAAGATGGTGATTAGAAATTGTTTTTGAATGAAACTTTGAAAAAGTAGTTTGAGAATGATTTCACTTTAAAAGTAAAAATTGGATTGGTAGTACTAAGAATAGTTTTAAAGTAGTAATTTTTTTTGTAAAGAAACAATTTTCATAAGGCACTGTATTTTAGCAAGAAGTCATTGTTTACGCGGCACAAACATAGATGTGATTTTTATGCCATTAATTTCTATGATGGGTTGATGAATGAATTTACTATAAATAACGCAACAAACACTTATAACAAATATTTTGACGTATTACAAATATTGTGGGATAACATACAATGTTTCTTGACATATTATTGCTTCTGCAATTAAACATACAAATTATAGTTAGTTAGACAATCCGTCCTTAATATTTTAGTTTTGCAAAAACCACTCTAATGACAATAAATCAGATGTTTTACAGTAAAATTACAAACCTTATAACTCAGACCAAGTGCACAGTTTCTAAATGACTGGTCGATCTCTTTCGTGCCCTCGTCAGATAAATATCCATCGTCACCTTCGGACTTCTTCTTCGGCTTCTTCTTTTTCTTTTCCCCTTTCTCAGGAGCGCCTAAAAACTATAAAAACGGAAATTAAACTAACAATTTGCAGGCACGAAAGTTCAACTCCAGTTTTTTTAGACTTACATTTGCAGTTTGTTTGAAATATGTTGTTGTGGGCTTCTTTCCTCCACGGGGAAAGTATTCCTCTGCTTCTGCCATAATTATTAAATATTTTCAGTATTAAAATCACAATTTCAATCACACCACAACTGTTTACGCATGAGAAATATAGGTTATCTTCGTTTTGTTGTCGTGGTGATTTTTTGACACAGGTTTTTTAAATATCTTTCGTTTTGATTTACAAAAATATTACAAATTTATAAAAAAAAGCATATGCATTTTAACATACAACTTTAAGTTTTGACTATTGGTGTTATAATTCGGTGATGGCCTGTGAAAATGTTTAAAATTACTTAGAATTTGAAAAAAACAGCTATAAACTAAACGTTATAATAACTAAACGTTATGTGAATCGGAAAGTGTTGCCACTTATCGACTTTTAATATCTACCTAATTTTCAATAACTAGGTGAAGCCATAAACATAGCTATGTGGCTGAGCGTTCCTTGGTTAATTAATTGTGTAGTGAATAGTCTCTAGTACTTATTGGTCTATACCAATAATTACTAGAGAGAAAAAGCAAATTTGCCGCCAGTAGTTGTCTACTGCAGTCTAAGCCAGTTGTTGTCCGTCTGTACTACTAAAGGTAGAGGTAGACACATCAAGCTATACATTTCCAGTTTATGCTGATCTCGCATTGTTCAGGATTTCCGTACAATGCGAGGTCAGCTTATACTGGAAATGTATAGTATTCGCAACAATCTATTTCTAGCTAAATCCATATACACATGGTTCTCTTCATCAATCTTGGCAAGCGAAGAACCATTTTCCATTGCTCCCGTCCGTAGCGTAGTCTCTAACATGACATCAAGGTGCAGAGTAAAATATTCTTTTACAACTCCAGAATTTTCAACAAAGACTCATGAGGAAGGCTTGGCTCACGAAATATGAGACATGATTGCGGCCATCAGACATCAATCAATCAATCAAGAGTTCTTCTTGCTTCTTGTTTACATCTGAGATAAAAATCTACTATTTTAGAAAAAGTGTGGGTCACCATGACATACCTACCATAATTTGACAGACGTGACAGTGGTCAGACATCCCATTCTATGGTAAAATCGAAAATCGTATCGACTGACAGCACTGACAACGCACTATCATATTTTGTCTTTTACTAAATCTTGGTAAGTGAATGAGATAGCATGACATCGTATCTGATAAATACTAGAGATGACACAACGATCTCCGTGTCTGTAATTTAGTCGGTTGCTTGACAAGTTGCTGTCACATTCACATCAAACTATTCACTTCATGACTTCACACAGAGACAGAACTTTTGATTGAACATACCTTACATCACGCCACACACCGGTAAGTAGATAATTGTTTACGGATCTAATTAATTATCTCTCACCAAAATATTTGCCGGCAATTGTTGCTATTCATACCTAATGTCAGTTGAATTGTCAATTTCGTTGTAAATACAATAATTTTGTCACATTTATTAACAAGTGCTTGTATCGGTAAGTTCTCACCAACATCGAATGAAATTGATTATTTTTTTGAGATAAAAACCCTTGCATAGGCTAAGACTTCGGCGAAAATATTCCTATGTGACCGTAACTCAATATTTATCTAACAATTGAGTACCTAACTTTGACTGATAATAAGTGTTTTTTTTTTTCTGTGTGAACTCATATGTTTTGTTTGATAGCTAAGTCCAATTCCAATAATCTAGCAGTTAGTACTGAGATAAACTCGTTTTACCGGTTATGTAGACTTGTTTACATGTAAAGTGCTACATAATTATGTTTTTCCGTTTGCAGAAAATGAAAATCGTGATCTTTGGTTCTACCGGACAGTCTGGCCTGTGCGCCGTCGCAGCTGCCTTGAAAAAAGGTAAATTACTTACATAGTTTTAGTTTTTATTAATAGTCTATAGTCCATAGTCCATTTATATGTGAGAATATTGTTACAGTACGACCCAACTTAGATGTAGCATAAATGTTAAAATTTGCATTCATTCATTTCAATTTTATAAATGTACCTACTTGGTTACTTTACAAAATTCAAAAGTCAAATAATTTATTTCAAGTAGGCACATTAAAGGCACTTTTGAACGTTAAATACATAGAAATAGAACTGATTCTAGTTGCCCCTTCCAAAAAGTAGTTTTCATATGGAGAAGAATGAGCAAGAAATTTCACCGTTACTCTTTAAAAAAAATGTTTTACAATATTTGGTATACATCAATTATATAATTACATGTGAAGACGATGCACCGAGAATACAATTACAATAGGTAAAAAGAATTAAAAATTAAAAATGGAGCAATGATAAATAAATAAATTAAGTATGTGATAGATACATGGAGCTCACATATTTACAAACATTAAAGTATACAATATCACAATATTCCTACGAACTTGCAAGTAATACTAATAGGACAGTGTGTGAGTTTAATTATCATAAAATGTAAAAAAAATCGAGGATATTTTTACAATTAGATTAGCAACCAGTTTGATTTTGTCCAGTCTCGAATTTGTCCTATGGAGCAAGACCAGCATGTTTCCAAGCATTCTTATTTTGGTTATAATCCTCTAATTTGTAATATGCTTGTTTACAAAGTGTACTTTTAATATGAGTTTTAAATTTTCTTTCATTTAATTGCAATATATCACTAGGTATTTTGTTATAGCATTTAATGCAGTACCCCATAAAAGATGTTTGTACTTTACAAGTTATTGCATTTGCATAAAGATCATTTTCATCTAGCAAGCAGCAATAAAGATTAGAGATTATGAAGGCGCACTCAGTTCGGTATTACGAATTTTGCCGATGTTAGATCTAAGTTGTGTCGTACTGTTCATAGAGATGTTACATGGTTTTTAAAGTAAGTACATAATATTCTGCTGTTTCCGGGCATAAAAATACATTTTCAGGGTTTTGGGTGGATAAAAATCAAAAATTGAATTGACATTGGATTTGACATTTGAATTCAAATTGCAAATTAATCAAATATTAGATATAGAAATGTCAGAAGGTTTAAATTAGGTCAAAGAGATAATAAGAAGAGAATATTATAATATTATTTCCTAATATTTATGTCAACTTTTCATTCATAAAATCATTAGTCAAGTAGCATTTACTTAGAAGATAATTTAATAATGTACATACGGCTACACATCAAGCTATACATTTCCAGTTTATGCTGATCTCGCATTGTATAGAATTTCCGTACAATGCGAGGTCAGCATAAACTGGAAATGTACAGCTTGATGTGTAGCCATGCGTACCTTTAAATGTCCTATAGTTTAGAATTTTAAAACCGTCTGGTAGTTTATTATAAACTTTGGTTGCCATACAAAATACATTATTAGAAAATAGTTTATTATTTCGTCTAGGTACATGGAACATGTGAACTTTGCGGCTAGGTCTGGATACAATATCATTACAGAACAAATTCATGATTATTTTGGTACACACGGCTACATATCAAGCTATTCATTTCCAGTTTATGCTGATCTCGCATTGTATAGGATTGCCGTACAATGCGAGGTAAGCTTATACTGGAAATGTATAGCTTGATGTGTAGCCGTGTGTACACAAAAATACAGATTTCAAAAATATACAATGCTGGGTTTGGTAATCGTTTAGGTATATACCAATAAGGTAATACATATATGTATATATATATTTTTTCTAATTTGACACAGCTGTTCAGTGGGTGCGCTCTACATATTGAGCATTAAATCGACCCACGGACCCTCGGTTTGACTTCATATTTATTGATTTAAAAAACTATTTAGGTAGGTCATAATACTGACCGATTACTACCTGACATAAATTGAGTAAGTCTAAATAATCAAAGATTTAAAAAAATACTTCAGCCCAGAGTTCTATTCCTCATAAAGCTGGTAGTGAACAGAACTGAATGTGGTCATCAATGGTGTTAAGTAGAGAAGATTGCCATAGCTACCACATTTTGCTAAGTTTCTCATTCGAACTTCATTCAAGAGACTTTGATACCCTTTGAAAGGTTGTTCATGACTTCTTGCTCTTTGTACTTGTCAGAAATTGAGTAACTGCTGAAAAAAAAAAATTAAGTCATATTAGTCTGTTCATGACGCATGATATATATAGCTGACACACACTTTTTCTGCTGTAGTGGGGCCTACAGCAGAAAAAGTGTGTGTCAGCTCCAACACACACGTTACTTCTAATAACATTTTCTTTGAATATGCAATAGGCAAAGAGTGTAAATAAAAGAATCTCTTTAAAAGAAAAACCCCTCCGAAAAACGTAAAGGCTCCAACAAACAGGCGTGATATCGCGGGCGCGACAAGGGCTGCGCTGCCTGTCGCGCCCGCGATGTCGCCCCAGTTTGCACGAGGGTTAACGCGTTGAGTAAACGCTTGTATATATTATGAAAATCGAACTCCAAAAATATTATTTGTTTGGCATGTATGTGAGATATATGAAAAGTGCATAATTTTAAAAGTTTCTTGAATAGCATTTGCATTGATTGATTTTGATTTTTCAAGGTATATAGGGTGTTAGTGTAAACACCGTTATCCTTAAAACCAGTGGTTTGGTTTCATTTATAGAACGTAAAATCAATGGAAAAATACAACTTCATTTTTTTAAGAAAATCTACATTTTTCCACAAGAATATTTCACCCTACACGCAAGGGCAACGACCGGCCGCGGCCGGCGGTTGGCGGGGGCGGGCGGGGCGCGCGGGACTTTACTTGACCGGCCGTCAGCTGTTTCGCAGCTCTTTCGAACGCGTATCCATAAGTATCGGGACAGTGACGGATATTTACTTTTTAAAATCTTTTAATGAAAATAAGTTTTTTTTTTGTTGTTACTGGGTCATTTATTATTATATTTAAGTCAACTACCCATGGTTTGAGTGACAACGGTGTTTACCCTTGCATACTGTATATCCACGTATACGTTGTTACAAAGATTTGCATTTGTAGAAAATGCATTTGCATTGTGAACCAGGTAACTTTGTTTTTCCCATTCTGTATTATACTTTCAAAAATACTAAAATAAAATACTATTATGCCATTAATATGTAAGTACCTACCACATATCGGCAAGCTTAGTGTGAATGCCGCCCAGCTATATGGGCTTATAACCTTAAAGAGAGGGCTGGGACAGACTGGATGCGGAAGGCGAAGGACAGGGTGTTGTGGCGCAGCCTGGGAGAGGCTTATGTCCAGCAGTGGACTGCGATAGGCTGAGTTGATGAATATGTAATGTACAGTCAGCAACAGAAGTCTATTAAGGGCGCACACAATCACAAATTGCTTAGCATGATCCTCTGTTATGCCGAAAATACTGCAGCATTAATTTTGAAATAAATATATGTTAAAGTTGAAGATTGATGCTAGGTCTTATGTAAGGCGAAAACACGATTTCATAAAATTTTCTCGATAGAAAAAAAATCCAAAGTTACCTCTGCACAGAATTATAAACCGCTGGTATTCAAAAAATACTTCAAGTAAGATCATGAAACTTTGCATGATAACTGAACTAACTATAAAGCAGGACTTATGTGTGTCATTTTTTAAAATTACCTTTATTTTCATCGTAAAAAGCAATTACCTAAACTTTTCGACGCTTTAGAGCCGCTAGTGCCCCACTCCGTCTCGTTCTCACTCAAGTCGCGAGTCGTATGGTGCGAGCGGGATAAAATCTGAGGTAGGGTGCGCCCTTAACACTGTTACTTTTATAGTTTAAAATACCCAGAGGCTATAGACAAAATCCCTTTTCTGTAAGCGTTAACGCCAACGGAAAGACCAAATTGTATGGAGTTGACATTAGCATTAGAGATGTCACGTGACTGCTGCTGTCAACTCCATGCAATTTGATCTTTCCGTTGGCGTTAACGCTTACAGAAAAGGGATTTTGTCTAGGCCACCCTGTCTTTCAAGTTTTTTTTGCTATAAATATATGCGGCGACTTGAATTTTTTCGTGGATTAAAAAACAAAACGAATTAGTACCTATTGGAATACTTAAAGCTGTTACATTGTTAGATAAGATAAGATAAGATATTTATTTTGCAAATATGTTGTTTAATCTAATTATCCATTTGCAATTCACCCGGGAATCAGTGACGACCAATGACCGGGAATCATTTACCCAGTAGGTACGGTCAACAAGCGATAATTTTATACAATCTTCAAATAAATTCCTTTAACGGGCGCTTGTCACCTTTTCGAACTGTCATTTTCATATTATTTTCATTCAAAATGGTGGCAATGTCGCTCGGCAGTCGGAAAAATGAGAAGTTGCAAGTTTAAATTACTTATCCTTGCTTAATATATTTAGGTATTCCTTACCTGCAAAGAAAAAAAGAAAATTAATTTGACCCAGGTTAAGGCACATAATATTCACAAAAAAGAAAGACAGAAAAAAACTTTCAAATTGTACCTAGCTACCTATTGTGTGGTGTGCCTCACTGCTGCGCCAAATATAAACCATACGACCCTTTACGATCAACCGCACGTCTGTCGTGTCACTTGAACTGGGAAAACTGCCTTTTTTGACATGTAGGGGCTGTCAAAATCAAATTGTTGTTAAAATGGACTTGCAGCTGTTTATGGCTCGTACAGACTGGCGCGATATCGCGAGCACGACAGGCAGCGTGACCCTTGTCGCGCCAGTTTGCACGACCCTTTATGCAAAACAACTTTTAATTCTGACAAATTCAGTTTAACTCCATTGTTTGTTTTTCATTGTTTCCTGTAATGTTGATTGTAAGATTTTCACAATGTACCTACTTACCAAGTATGTAATTTGATTTTAAAGTTAGAATATTGGTACTTATTTATATTAGCGGGTCCATTTTATTTTTCACATATTTCGAAAAGAACATTTTTATGGACCAATAGCCGTTGTCCGACTTCGTCTGCGATCCATAATGGAAAGTAGCCTATGTCCTTCTCCGGGTCATGGTCTACCCATGTGCCAAAGAAGAATGGCAGGCTAGTATGGAGGTTTAGTACCGCTGTTAATTTTCGTGTTTTGTATTGTTTTTATATTTAGTCGATAGATAATATCATCAATAAATAGATTATAAATTATCCGATTTTTAGAAGTTAGGGTTCAAAAGTTATTTTACTTTATTTTATGTATGAGAGGTTACATTTTGAGGTAGATAAGTAGGTATATTGTAAGATGACAGTTGTCAAATGTGGTTGTTTACAAACTAAAACCTACTTAGTCACTATTATTCCTTTTATTCCTCATATTTAGTCTGAGGTTGATCCTGTCGACGCACAGAGTACTTTTATATATATGGAATAGAGGTACAACTCAGCGACGAAAGCGAGAAACGTCAAATGTCGCCCTCTGGACGCCGGTTTTGGAACTAATGCCAACATAATCATACGTATAGCTACATACGTAGGTACGTAGCCTACTACTTGATAGGCTAAATAATATTTTTAAGGTATAAGGTACTTATGTGAATTACATATTCGCGTGCAGTTATGTAGAAAAGCGAAAAGGTAATTCACATTATTAAACAATGATCTTCGATTTAATTATTTATTTCTTTCTTTTAAAACACTTCTTACTCAATTTTTTAGCTTTAACTTTAAACGAATCCGTATCATCATCACACTCCCTCTTATTTATTAATATATTATTAATTTCTTTACAGTAGTTGTAAATAAAAAATCTGCAGGATATTTTTATTAAAAAATCTATTAGCTTTTCATTGTGTATCGAGCATTTTATATATGAAAAATCTACAGATATAAAAACCATAGTTCTTATGAGTTCTTTTAAATTTTTCTTGTCTAAATTATCTTTTAATATTATATAATTTATATCCTGCAGATTTGAAATACAATTTAAGAGGGAGTCGCTGGGACTGCAAAGCCATTTTTTATTAGCGTATTCCCGATATCTTAAATATTCGTGCTCACTGTGTGAAATTAAATCTTTTTTACATTCAACACACCCCTTAAATACTTTTTTTTTGGCGCTTTTGACAAAATATCCACTAACATATTGTAGGCCTCCTATTACGCGTGGGTCATTTTTTTCTTCAAGGGGTGTGAATGTTATATCGGGAATATTACTAAGTTCGCAATTTGTTTGCTCTTTGCTGCCCCCGCTTGTGATGAGTACTTCATGCAAAGTTTCACAATTATCAATTTCACAGTTAGCTCCAGGAGCATGGACACTAGAGAGGCTGTTCACTAATAATGTGGTGAATGCAGCTTCAAATCGTTCTGGTGTAGGGTTTACGTTGCGGCATCCGTGGCTCCTTATGGACCCAAAAAAGTTTTCTATTGGGTCTTGATTCAGATGCCGCAACCAAACTGATGTTACACCATATTTTATTTGTATTTTTTTTAATAACAATTCAATTCCTTCTAGTGTCCATACCCAATTGTTTAATGTGGGAACATATTCATCGTTTGATGTTTTATTATTAATAAATTTCATATCTTTCATCATCACTTTACACTCCTTCCATGTTTTATGATGGATAGATGTAGGCGTCGCAGGTCCTAGGAGAGGTTTTCCGTGTTTCTTTCTTTTCCCAAAGCTTCCGTTTAGGGAATCAAAAAGGTTGTCAAAGAATAATAGCATGTCTGCAGTGTTTTTCGCTTCTGCAGGAAGTATACCCTTATCTGTGAAAAAATATAGTTTGTTAAATAATGTTTATGTCTGATCTGCGTAATGTAAAACTATAGTAAGTATTTAATATTTTTATCTCATTGTATTCACCAGAAAATAACTAGTGAAGACAATATTGAATTGTGCAGTCTGACGATATTTACCTGCTAGATAGCCCATATTCGATGCCACAGTTTGGCTGAAAACTTGCGTAGCATTTTTTACTTTCATTCGGGGAATTTTGCTTGGGTCACAGTGGGCATCTGTCAATTTGGGCACCAATCGGATTCCTTTGTACCCTGGATTTTCCTTGTGTAAGGCCATGACATGAGCCCATTTTGCCAATTTTACTTCCCCGTTTTTTTTATATTTCAAATGTTTTGTTATTAAATTATTTCGTATGCATTTTATTAAATGGGGAGGGTCATACAATGGTATGATTTCTTCTTCATTTAAAATAAAACTGTTATCTCGGGGCTCTTCTCCTTTTCTCAATAGGTTACCCCTTGTCTCTTGCAGAAGATGTTTAATGCAGTTTACATTATTTGTGCCTTGGTCGCACACAGTTGCTACTACAATGAGCCCTGCATTTTGTAACTCAGAAATTACTGCTTTTAACTGCTTCGCTAGTTCAGGCCCCTTTGTTGCAGCTTGTGAAAAAGTGTATGCAACAGGTTGTTTATAGTTTTTTAGTAACCCTCTTACCATAAACACCTGCGCATGATCTGCATAATCAGGTTGTGTCTCCAGGCCATTTGTGACAAACCCACAAACTTTGTCCTTACGTTCGTTATAGGTCACATTGGGTTTGAGTGACATTTCGTCAAACAAGACAATACATATTTTATGTTCCAACTTCATTTTTTCAGTAGCTTTCTTTATTTGCTGAATCATATTTTTGTTGATTCCTGGATTTATATCTGCCATATTAAGTAACTTCAGGAGAGTTTGGCGAGATGGCAAGATAAATATTTTCCTAAGAAATCTGTACCCCTTTGGGCTCTGTTTGAGGAAGGACAAAGCAATAATTTTTTCCTTCAGAGTGAAACGACGGCCTTTGTTACCTTTCTTATGCTCTCTGAACTGTAATAATGTCAAAACTTTTGATGTGCTAGGTAATTCGTCGAGGGTTTTCAAAAACTGAGGATTTGTTGTTAGATTTTGCAGTGCCTTGATCTTTTTTGCCTGATTTTTGACCTTGTTGCGGCACTTACTTAGTTTTACTCCAACTAGCACAAGTTTTCTGTAAAGAGCATGTTCAGATTGAGTTACAGCAACGCGTTTCACCCGCCTTCTAGTAACGATGGTTCGTGGTTGCTCTTTGCGATGCTCTGTAATCAAATAAAACGTTATAGAAAATTATTTGGAAAACAATTAAGTAACTGTTTTGTTTTGATGACCAAATGAGTTTTTTAACTATAAAAAATAGGTCGTAATAGTAATAAATGCATTAAGTAATTATTTCATGGCATAATTTATAAAAGACATGCTAAAATTGTTTACTAAATAAGAAAAGTAAGGAAAAATACACTTTAGGTGATAATTATCTTTACTTACCAAGATTTTTGTTATTTTTTACATCTTCCACAGCTATTGTAGCATTTAGATGCATAGGCCTAGTATCTCTGGATACTGTGTCACATCTGTGTGAAGTAGTAGGTTCTGGAATGACAATAAATTTCTTATTGAGTTATAAATTAATATATAAATAAATCGTCATTATAGCCTCAGCCAATATTGAAAGTATTTATAAATCATTATAAATTTGAATATACAAATAATGTTAACCCATTTTTATTGTTTGTTTATAACATTATTGTTTAATATGTCTTCATAACATAAATTAATGTTTACTACATAGTAACTTTTATAATTTTATTAGCTTCTTCTTCTTCCTGCGTGGTTGGTATCACAATGGGAAGAAGCTAAACTTATTGTGTCTACATAGAATTGAGGACAATTTAATAAAGCAGTCTGCTAAATGCTGTTATGATTATATCTTCACTTACCAAGATTTTCCTTTAATTGTACATCGTCCACAGCAGTTTCAGTGTGTGGCTGCTTATCCACAGAGTCCAAATGTGAAGTAACAGATTCTGGAATGACAATTAATCTATTATTTCAGCAAGCGTCGATAACCCTCATATTTTCCATTATGGCTAATTAGTGCTGTTTGACAGGTTAAGTGTGAACTATTATCATATTATTATGAAAAGCTACATTGGTCTAGCATTTGTAGAAACAACCACTGGGTTTCAGGTATTAGATTTGATTCCCAACTTGGGGCAATTTGTTATCGGGTATTTCACCAAACAATATATTATACCAGTTAAAACCGTGTCCAGCAGAGGAGGCATGACATTTAGTTATGGTATGATTAAATAATACTACTATTTACCTTGTGATGTACATGCTTCTGACATCTGAAGAGGTCTCAACACTCTTCTTTCCGAGTTGAATTTTAAGAAAGTTAATCCTGTAATAACAATAAATTTTCATTCGAAAAATTCGTAATTCAACTTTGGTTCAGTGACACCATATTAGTTCAACTGTCATTAACGAGACACAATAGAGTTTTAATTGTTATATAATCTTAAAAGACTTCGACAGTCGGAAGGTTATTCGAAACTTAATTTTCTTAACAATTTATGGGTTGGTAACTATAATATTATTAATTACCTGTAGGCACAGGGCAACAAATGGGTTAGTACTCGTAACTAGCTTGGTTATTTAGTACAATTTGTGAATAGTGTGTCATAAGCAAGACAATACAACACTTATTTGTAAGCATACTAGCATTTGGCTTCAGCTCTGCCTATATGGGAAGTAGCCGATGCCACTATCGGGTTTGTAAACTATCTCTAAGCAAAAAATTACATTGATCTGTTGCATGAAAAACGGTCAAACCAATAATGAACACACTTTCGCATATATAATAATGAGGATATAATATCACCATCTGTCAATATATTTCAATATTGGTCTTGAAAGGCAGACACCATTTTCTTCCGGATAAAGAAGTTATTTACCTATCCATTAAACAGCCCTCCCCATAGAACCAGTAATTTTAGTTTCCAAAGTTAGGAATATAATTTAAAGAGGATAAAAAACTTTTGGCACCCATGATTATAAACAATAATAAACCTACTATCTTTTGTATTCTTTGTGTTTATTAGATATTTTATGACTATTTATAATAATAACTAACCTGGCATGTTTGTTGTTGGTACAGCTTCTTTACTGAGTCGATTATTCCGGCACCAATACTTTTGTTCGAAGTGTACACGACATACACGGCGGTATTTGAAAATATATTCATTTTCAAGTTGCAATATGTCACCACCAACAGAATAGACCCATGTATTAAATAACTCCTTATCCTTGGTTGGGTTAGGGAACTTATGCAAATTCGTATTGGTATCTGAAATAATTGAGTAAGTAATCAGTGGAGTTGAAAGTCGAAACCTGCGGACTTTGTCTCAAGGGTTGGCTGAACTGCGAACATAATATATTATCAGCCCTCCCAAAAACTAAGCTTTGGCCCAGCGGACTATTAATGAATAGAACACTTACCTAAGCTATTTAAACATCCGGGGACGCAACACTTTCGGTTCGACATGATAATAAGTAGATATCAATGTCACAAACCCAAAAGTTAGCACTACACGGGTAGTCAGAGTCCTGTCTCAATACTTAGATTTTAACAATCAACAAAAGCACAAAATCAACACGGCCGGAGGAGCAGAGGCTCTACTCAACGGACTTAGGTGGAAAAAGCACTTTTAGACGATTAAAAGCTAGAAAAACAGATAAAAACAAGCAAGACGCGGAAAATGCACACAAGCAAACCGGCGGCCAAGTTTGTTTTGTTTGAAATTTGTTGTAGTGTTGCTGTTGCATAAAAAAATAAATTCAGTTAATTAAAATATCTTGAAATTATTTTTCTATACTTTTTATTTCGATTTATAACATAAATAATGAACTTTTATCTAGCAAATATTTTCTCGTTGTATTTTTTTTTATTTGAGGCTGTGCTGTTCATGGAAATTGAGCGACAGCTGGTCACACTAGAGAGCCAAATGGATGACAGTTTTCATGCCATCTTGCGTACCTTGGGTAGAACTACGTAGTCACAAAATCATAAAAACTGCCATCTCTTAGGGAGTTTTAGAAAAATAACGCAATATAATGTAACCAAATGTTAATGTTAGTTTCATGTATAGGTCGGCAAGGCTTTTGGTGACCAACTTTATTTTGTATACTTATACGAGAACGATTACCCGCTTGCCACTACTAAGATTGTCAACCCTGTGTCGACGTTAAGAACAGCCAAGATGCTCACCGAGTTTTATAGACTATTGCTAATAATCCCATTCATGGGTACCTCGAAAATGCATTCATATTTTACGAAAATAAGGTGCATACTATCTAAACCTTTTTTGAATAATATGTTGTATAGTTTTCAGTAAAATAAAACAATAGTTTTGTTTAAAAAAGCTTTTATTGTAATGCATTCAAAATGTTCGCAAAATCACTTCATCTAAGAAGGGAGCAGGTCGCGTCATACCCTCATGGCGAGCATAACTCAAGTACCAAATGATACTCAGTACATGCGAGCAGCACCCCACAGTTCTTAAGCCAACGATACAATTACAGCAATAACTTAAGATTGCTTCCCGACCATTCATATTATTTCCACAATCGGATAGTGTTGACCAGGCCCTCACTCTCGTCTCCTAGAGCGTGCCGTCTCATGCGAGACAAACTCAGGTTGCAATTAATGCACTGTACACTCGACATCTCGTCGAAATCCAACACACTATTTACAAGAATGAAATTGAGCGTCCTTTCACAATTGTCACAACAATACCACTTATTAAGCGTCCATTCGCAAAGTAACGCCAACAATATCAATCGCTACGGAGGAAAAATGCTCAACTCAGCGTATCAACGTAATCAAAAAGACTTAAAAATGCATAAACGGATTCACACACAGCAATTCAATAAAACAGCAAAGAAGCCATTGACAAGTGACAGATGATTTTCTTGAAATATCATTTCATCAACCATTATATGGTTTTATTTTACACATGGCTAGTTTCGAAAATGTGCATTGCGTTTTGTTGTCAATAAATTAACGTTTAGTTATTTAATAGTTATCATTTTTAAAATCCCTTTTTTTAAACGTTTCCAAAGTTCTAAAAATATAATAAATACGTAAAAAGAATTACTTTAAGGTCCTTTATAAGTGCTGAATGTCTTATAGCGAAACACCAACTAAAGTTGGCGGTACGAAATCTGCCGTTCTCTTTTCAACATGTAACAAACAAACTCACTTTCGCAATTATAATATTAAGTTAAAAAAGGCTAGGCAGATGATATCGCTCCTGCCAGGGTTGCGGGAAAGTCCGAAAAGGATACCGGGGCCCAGGCAACTGAAGGAACACGGGTGGGTTTTAGTCAGTAAAAGTTTGACACACCCTCCCACTCCGCCCAGCAGGCGTAGCATGAGCACCGTTTTGTCGACGGAAGAGTAGACAAAAATGACGTTTCCTGTAGACAGTACGACGGCAGCAAAGTAGAAAGAGTCAACTGCACTTTTTACGAAATTTACTCTTTTAAAAATTTCGACTCAGAATTCTTTGTTTTGTCATAGGATTTATCGGTTGTCAGTGTGATTTTGACAGTAAGGATAGAAAACTTTCTTCCGAAATAGTCTACATATAAAAAGACGTAGACAAAGATCGTTAGAAATGAAAGACAAAATGACAGATTGTAGAAAGATTTCTACGGTGGATGTCAAAAATGAAGAAACGAACTGTCACTTTGTATAGAAAAAGCTATGTCTATTCTGCGTAGAGATAGAAAGCGCCATGCTACGCCTGCAGAGCGGGAAAAGTCGTTTGATGAATAACCAATATCAAAAAAAAAAAAAAATCTTGTCGCTAATAGCAAAAACAATACAAAATTTTCGTCAAGCTGACAAAATATTCACGTTTTGTAACTGCTGAATTAAATTGCCGATTTAATTGAACGTAGTGATCTTTGACATATTTTCGTAAGTTTTAAGTTAACATTGTATTATTTATGGCGACTATTATTACTTAGGTAAGTAAGTAAGGTGATAATGTACCTACAGTTCCTTTGTTAGATTAAAAAATATGGCGGTAAAATATTTATTGCTTTTTAAAGCCTTTTCCCAACTATGTTGGGGTCGGCTTCCTGTCTAGCCGGATGCAGCTAAATACCAGTATTTTACATGGACCGACTGCCTATCTGACCTCCACAACCCAGTAACTGGGTAATACGATACCCCTTGGTAAGACTGGTTGTCAGACTTTCGAGTTTCTGACGACCCATAACGACAGTCAAAAATCCACAAATGACAGCCGGGACCAACGGCATAACGTGCTTTCCGAGGCCCGAAAGAGTCTCGGTATGTAAAGATGGTCACCCATGCACGGACCAACCCCGGCAAGCGTAGCTTAACCTGATGGATCGACCCGTGCGGCTGTTATTACTTAGCCACGAGCTCCTCCTTTATTTACAATCATTATAAATAGTATCTTCATCATTCTGCAGCAGAAGATTGCCCACATTTATGTTCAAAATTTTCCTCACGATATTTTCCCTTTCCTCGGCCTCACCTGTCCATAACATAACCCATTTCCGCACAAGTTTATGTCTAACTCTATAAAGTTTGTTCCCTGTATTTTTAATGCTGACTGTACATGAAGTTGTCCCGCTGAGTCCCTCTGCCCTTTTGCCAGCTCAGCCTAATTGAGGGAATCTCCGATGAAAAATTATATCATCATGTATTAGGTCCCCCACCTATGAAATTGGTGTTTTGTATGGGGAATTCTAAAGAAGTTGCTTAATTCATACTAACGTTTTCTTAATTTATACATATAACAACCATGAACACTACTGTTTTAAAACTTTTATGTACTATTGTTTAAAAACTAAGATAATGTATGCCACTTAGATTAAGCGACAAAAATAAGTTTTGGCTAAGTTAAAAAAAACATAGTGGTCATTTCTGCAAATATAACAAAATGAGGAGTCATTTTTAAGGTATTTCTAATGTTAAAGAAAACTATAAGTAATAAGGTTTTTTACTATTGGTAGTTGTCTATGATGGTGATTACTCGATATAATACCAAGTAATTGATGAATATTTTAAATCATAGAAGTGACGAGGTTCTCTATTAGTGAGAATAAAACGCCAATTTCATAGGTGGGGACCCAATATATGATATTTTATCAGGAACAACCTTAGATTGGCTTAGGGCACGCAAAGAGTCCGTCAAAGATTGCCAGCAATAAGTGATCGGTTGAGTAAGGAAGAAAAAGTAAAATTTGAGGTTGGGTAGGCCCTTAAATAGATAATAATATGAAATATACCTTACCTACACCAACTTTTTAGAGTCTCTATTAGATAATTTGCAACCTGGTATGCATGTCATTGACATAGTTTATTATCGATCTCACTTCACACACCGCTGATAACGATAAGATCTCCCGTGACATAACAATCTGGCAGTTTATGGCGTTTATGACATCAAGAGGTGCGCCACTTGAGAATAACCCTTTAAAACTACTTATCTTTTAACCAACGATAAAGGGCTGGCGCACATCTGGCGAGGCGCAGCGCAGCGTATTCCGCACTGCCAAACAAATATCGACCCTGTATTGGTTGAAATAAAGTTGAAAATAAATAAACTTCCATTAGCTCGAGAGCGCGTCTAAGCGAAAAGAGGCGCGCGTCTCAAGTTATTTATTCTCAACTTTATTTTTAGGCGCCCAACATTGGCATTTGTTTGATAGTGAGAAATTCGTTTTTAGGGTTCCGTACCCAAAGGTTAAAACGGGACCCTACTACTAAGACTCGGCTGTCCGTCCGTCTGTCTGTCTGTCCGTCTGTCTGTCTGTCCGTCTGTCACCAGGCTGTATCTCAGGAACCGTGATAGTTAGACGCAAATAATGTCCGCTCTACCGCAGCGCAGCAAACAGTTGCCTTGATTGACCACAGATATTATAATACTCCTTGACTAATGCCCAGTTTTTGTAAGCGGATTATCAATTCGATAATGCTATTGTTGCGATATCTTGAATTTATTGATCACATACGTGCTTATTGCATTTATTAACACTCTTTTTTAAGGAAAAACTTCACTTAAGAGCGTTTACGCTAAAAATGGGCAACGTCGCAAATAGATGTCAATTAATTTGGCAATATTACTGTATGGAAATATAAAATATGGCTAGACAACTGTCTAAAATATTGATAATGAAATGCAATAAATAATATCGTAACACCGAATATTTAGTTTTACTTAGTTGTAAAAAAAGGATTTGTAAACTTTCCAAATGCCTTTTTTACACCTAAACCCAACTTAAATTCAGTGTTCTAATTGCAATTCATAATCAATATTTTAGACAGTTGTCTAGCCATATTTCATATTTCCATACAGTAATATTGCCAAATTAATCAAAACAGGTAAATATTTGACAGTTATTTGCGACGTTGCCCACTTTCAGCGTAAACGCTCTTAAATATGTTATATATTTAGAGAGATTTTTAGATTCAATAGCTTCCCTGATGAGAGTGTACATCAGAAGGCTAATAATTCTCGTTCCTAAAAAACGTTCAAGTCGCAATCTGTCAAACTTGACAAATTGCGAATGACATGCGAACGCAAACGTTTTTAACAAATACGGGAATTGGCCTCCTGATGTCATCAAACTGGGAATGTGCGCCCTGGCGGTGTGCTGGTCTGGCCATGTTTGTCGAGATATAGAGTACCTAGCCGAGTCTCTGAATGTAGTCGAGAATCAGCAAAAGTAGCGTAAAGCCTTCAACTGACGACCTTTTAAAAGTTAGCGGGGCGGGGCTTTAATAAGAATGTCCGTGGAGTTTCTTGCCCGTTCTTCTCCATAGGAATCTACTACGCTTTGGAATGGGCAACTAGCTTCATCATTTTGACCCCTTGACAATTCAAAATGACCTGTAATTGGTTTATTTGAAATAAATGCTTTGAGTTTGAGTTTGATAATGCCCGTTTTTCCAAAGGGCTAGGAAGAGCCCACACCCACATTTCGCTAGTAATGTTCAAGTCCCATGTAACAGGGGGCGAGCCTATTGCCATCAACTGGGCACAAATCCTACCGGGCACGATATGACCTATTCTCTCAGAATTCTTGCTGATACGTGAGGAAGAAAACTCCGGGTCTTAGCATTATGATTTCACGAATGAAAAGTTGACGTAAATATTAGGAAATAATATTATATTTTCTTCTTATATCTTTGACCTAATTTAATCCTTCTGACATTTCCATAACTAATATGTGACTAATTTTCAATTTGAATGTTATCATAATCTATTTAATTCAATGCCAATTCAATGTGTGACCAACAAAACTAACCAAAACAAACAAAGATGGCAGATGACAAATACGTTACCAAGGAAATGTATATTTACGCGAATGTCGACCTAATTGTATTTAAATGTCTGTAAGAAAATAAGCTTATGGTGGGTCAGAATTCAATTTTTTCGACTGTACTTCAAAAACTATGTAACAATATTCTCACAAATAAATGGACTATTACTATTATAAAAATGTCAGCCTTCCAGAAACTGATAATTATAATTTTGTCCATACAGGCTACTCAGTCCGCGCCTTCGTCCGGGACCCGAAGAAGATCCCAGATGAGTACAAGAACAAAGTAGAAGTCTTTACCGGTAACGTGTTAGAGCCTGACTCGGTCGCAGACGCCGTCGATGGCGTGGACGGCGTCGTCATCGCTCTGGGAACTGGGCACGCGATACCCAGTAGCCTAGCTCCCACTTCGGACATGTCGGAAGGAACGAAGAACATTCTAGACGCTATGAGGGCGAAGCGTGTGAAACCAGTGTCTGTTTGTTTGTCTGCCTTCTTGCTTTACGAGCCGGAGAAGGTCCCTAAGATGTTCGTTGATATCACTAAGGACCATCAGAGGATGTGGGATGCTGTGAAGGAGAGCCCTCTGAATTGGATCGCCGTGTTCCCGCCTAGGATTGATGGTAAGACTTCTTTTTGTCTGTATAATGGCCCTGAATACCTATCACTTTTTTGACAAAGATCTCGAGCTGAGATTTCCCGGCTGCAGCAAACCGAACCGCTGTTGGTTACGTTGGTATAACTGTCTAAAATATTGATTATGAATTGCAATTAAAACACTGAATTTAAGTTGCAACAGGTTTTAGGTGTAAAAAAGGCATTTGGATAGTTTCCAAATCCTGTTTTTACAACTAAAACTAAATATTCGGTGTTACGATATTATTTATTGCATTTCATTATCAATATTTTAGACAGTTGTCTAGCCATATTTCATATTTCCATACAGTAATATTGCCAAATTAATCAAAACAGCGAAATATTTGACATCTATTTGCGACGTTGCCCACTTTCAGCGTAAACGCTCTTAAAAGGCTTTTTAAATTCAGCTGTTCCCATAATTTATCCTAAACAATCAAACTATATTTTATTGACTAATTAGTACTTTTACTCTTATGATTTTATACCAAGTGTTAGGCTTGTGCACACGTCACGGTTTCTTTACGGTACGGCGCGCTAGCCGCACCGCAGAATAATCATTTGAGCTTGTATATGAACCGACAAACAACCGGTTGTATGGTAAACGGCGCCGGGCCGTAGTGCCGCCGTGTCTGTCAACAAACTTCTACAATATTTTACAAAAACCCTGTCCTATCCTAAAGGGGCATATTGGTAAACAATAAACATAACTGAAAAAAAAAATTGAAAAGAAAAAGTTATTGCTAGTTGAAATTCACAGTTTTAGTAGCAAAATTACCCCAATTTCATTATACATTTTCTGCAGAGGTCGTAAGTTATGACTTGTAGACACCCACTCCCCATGCCGCCCGCGCCCCATGTAATAAACCGGTACAAAGCTCCATTTAAAAAAAATGCGCCGATTTATGTTTTATTTTTTCCAATATGTCTGCAGCACTCATGCTGCAGTTAACTGCCCTGCAAATGTATTACTAGCTACCCTGAACTAGATACGTTGTGTTTTTCCAGATATTCCCAGCCGCGAGTACACCATAGTCACAGACTGCACCAAATCTCCGGGCCCTATTATCTCGAAATGGGATCTGGGAACCTTCCTCGTCGACAGCCTGACTGAGCCCAAGTACTTCAAGAAAGACATCGGCATTTGTAATAAGTAGGCTCTTACTAAATTCATGAACCGGGCTAAGAATGGGTCATTTTGTAAGTGCCATTGTCAGTTTTCAAAGTGATTTTTTAGCTATAATATGTCACGTTTAGATGTGTCTGGTTTTTTTTTAAATTATATTTATCTGGTTAAAATAATACTTTCATTTTATATAAAGATAAATTCACAGGGAGTTCTAAGTTAAAATGTGCATCTTTGAATCAACATTGATGCCGCGAATAAAACATGTGTAAGTCTGCAATTAAGATAACGGTTTTTGTTATGTACAAAAAATAGTTTTTATTGGTCCTAAAAATAACCGCCAAGACGTAGGTACAGTCACGAGCAAAAATATGTATACACTCAGCAAAATTCAATAACGTTTTTCTCGTGGAATAACGATTTTAACTTTGAGATGATACCTATTTCATAATAATAGGGGTTCAAAAATACTATGTTCGTTATATCATAAAATTACAATCAATACAGTAGAAGAAAATCACTTTTAAAAGTTGCTTAGTGTATACATATTAGTGCTCGTGACTGTACATTAACTGTAATTTAAATTGACCTTATTCGTTCTATAAGTAAGTAACAAGAAAATGCCCTTCAACATCTTGGAGCGTTGCAATGAAACTTGTTTTGCTTAGAATGTCCAGAATAAATATGTACAAAATGGTTCGCTCTGCCAGTTATTTCTAAAAGTTCAAATTAAATTAAGTGGCAAAACCCCACATAGATCTGAGGGCCTAGATAAGTGACAATCGCTTCGAAAGCGTTTCGTATTTCAATAACGACTTTCAACAGGATTGACATAAGCTTTTGGATAGCTTATGTCAGTCCTATACATTTTTGCCTTTTCCATCATCGGTATCGCAGATAAAATGTCGCTTGTCTAGGGCCTCTGATGAGTATCGATATAGAAATGATAAAACAAAAGAAACAAGACCTCATGCTATAAGTGAATACTTATATGAGCATGTTACAAGGTATAGATCGAAGAGTTTACACGTAAACTCTTCGATCTAGCTCTTGGACTATGATATCGTATTGAACTCATTATAATTATCTTCTAAACTAAGACCCGACTAAATCTATTACTCGGCTAAAAAAGCGACATAATTTGGGAGAAAACAGATCTTCGCTAGGTGCCCTACCTTTTTTGGGCCATCCTGGGGAGATGCTCCCCAGATCGGCCACCTATAAACCGTTATAACTTTTGAACCAGTGACCGACAAATTCTGATATTTGGCGACAAACTTCGACTAATTAGCGATTAATTTAATGCGTTATCAAAATTAAAATCCCTGATGGTGGCCATAAGTGTCAGTCACACAAGTACAAGTTTTCTCTAAATAATTTTCTTAACTAATTAGGTCTGACTCCCTGTGATTTTGTCCATTTTCTTATACATCAGTCAGTAAGAACAATTATTTTCTTAGATTTTTGTTATGTAAGTTATAAAATGCTAATGATTACCAAAATATGTTATTACTTACCTATTTTATAAAAAAATTATTGCTGTAAACAAAACGTAAGTGTTATAATGTTATAAATGACGCGATTACTGCACAGTGGTTTGATTTCAGTAGATAATCTATAAGATTTCTTCCTTTTTGAAGTGAAAACTTCTTTTGGCGCGTTGAGCGATTTTTTGGTCAGGGATAAATTTGGATTCGCGCCATCGCCATTCTCGCGTTGTAGTGCTGTACTATAGAATATAGATGGCGCTTATACCAGTTTTATGTTTTCACTTCTGTTAGCAGTACCCATGACTGCCTATTTTTATATTATTATTCTTAGTCCGGTGGACTTCAGTGTATTTTTTTAGTCGTGAAATAATGTATGTAAATCAATGTGTATCATGACGGTATTTCAAATTCTGCAAAACAATTAAAAACTTGGATTTACATAAATAGGTACTTGATGACTATTCAAAAATACATTGTTGTATCGTATAGGCAATCATGATTTCCATTTATTTGAATTCATTTAAGTATGTATTGTCGAAGTGTGTGACGTCATTGCACGTAGAAGACAATGAAATTTTATGAATAATGATTGATTCACTAACGTAATAAGTACTTACTATTTTCTTCATTTCTATTAAGTTTGTGAAATATTGTTTTTCCTATACTTCTTGCATTTATATTGACCGGATACATCAAAAATACATAGCTCTGTTTAGTCTCGATAATGTTGTGATTTTAATGCAGTTAATAGTTAGTAAACCAAGTTCTGTATATTTTAAAAGTAAATTAAATTGTATATCTACGTGGGTAAACACTAACTAATACCTCAATTTAAGTAAATAAATGTAAAACAAATATATTTTGTTGGTAATAAATTTTTTAATCGTTTTTGCTATTTTTTTATACCCTGGTGTCATTCAAATTGGGACAGAAATGACGAGAGGGTACCCATGTTCCTTTGCAAAATTCCAATCTAGCCCAAGGTGTGCGGATTGAGGATCAAGGGTGATGTGGTTGATGTAGCGGATAGGGAAGTAGTCTTCTTCTATTGTACTTGAAGTCACATGGCCTAGGCTGATCCTGCTCCCCTTCCTAGAAGTGAGGGTATTTGAACTGCTCGGGTAGTAGTCCGTACTACTACTGTCTAAACGCCACGGATCCTTCACAATACCGACCTGAGACTTCTCAGAGATCAGCCCCGCGCTTGAGAACGACTCCAATGTCCACGAGCTTAGAGTATGAAGAGACGCTTTTTTTACCGAAGGCAGGCACATACGCAAGCTGTGACAGGGAGTGGACGCTACATTATACAAAGTTATTGTCGCCTTGCTGGAATACGGGGTCGGCAGGCGGCTTGAGGCGGTGGTGGTCAGCGGGTCCACACTCGACGAACTTATGTACATGTCCGTCGTCTTCCAGGACGACTGACTGGGAGTAAACCCACTCTCCGTACTCCAAGGCGTACTGATCATGCTCAACGTGTTCAAAGTATTATTCGTCCCGTCATCAGATCTGTTCGCGTTTACTGAGTTGGTAAACGAAACTGTGGATGTGGAACTTTTACGCGGATGGCGCGTTACTGGGTGTCTCACATTAAAAGTTTTTTTTCCCTTTGAAACTCTCCCCTTGGGAACTTTATATTTAACGGGGTTCTTATGGTTTCGTTTTGCAGAATCCATGTTCACTCATGATGTGTGAATCTTCGCCATTACAGTGATCGGGTAGCAATCGTTAGCTATGTCAATGAGCCATCTATATTCTTGTATGGAACTCACAAATGACTGTATGTATTGCAAGGGATCCATTATAATTTGGATGAGACTTGCTCACCCGGATAACGTAGAATGCAGGCTTACCATTATTTTATTCTTTCGTACAAGTTTGTATTGAGTCTGTTTGAAGGTTATATTTTTTATTATATTTATTTAAATTTTGTAAGAATTTGAGTTCACTTTGGTTCAATTTGACTTCATTATTTTTTATTTATTTATCGATGATTTGACAGTGACGATGTCAGTGATCTTAGAATTTAAATAACAAACAGTTTTTTAAATAGAGGTTAAATGTTAAGTTTATGGACTATTTTACTACTACTATTATTCTGCCTCCATTTTAATTGAAACTCAGCCCCAACTAACCCCTTACAGCGATCCTAATCAATCTTTCCTGAACATTCAAATCAATTTACATATACACTCACTCACACACACACCTACATAACATGAATAAATACACAATAGGGGTCGCGCTCACGGTCGGTCAGGTCACGTCCCGCGCCCCCTGCCCGTGTTGAGACGTAAGTTCGTTGTCCTAGCGCGTATGGTGAAATACTCTTGTGGTAAAATGTAGATTTTCTAAAAAAAAGTTGTAATTTTCCATTAAACGTTGTTGTAGTTGTTTTTTTTTATTTAACGTTGTATAAATGAAACCAAACCACTGGTTTCAAGGATAATGGTGTTTACCCTAACACTCTGTAAAGTCTAGGTATTCCTAATACCAGAAATAAATAAGATATCAATAAGGTTTTCAATATTATATTTATTTGCTGCTCGCTTACAATGTATCGACTATAACTAACTGTACAATTATTTACATTTTACTAAACGATTCAATACTTTAAATATTTGAAAATTCTTAAATTTAGATGAAAATGACTATCTTATCGACATTTTGGGAAAATCAAACTAACTTCATATTATGACACTACGACGGTAAAGCCTATATAATATGCGAGAATGGAGATACCGCTCTGCACAGGCAATAATTAATCAACATAGCAAATAAACTTCTGATTTTGTATTGCCAGACTGGTTGCGTGCGCATAGGTAGGTACAGTCACGACTCACGAGCAAAAATATGTATACACTTAGCAAAATTCAATAACAATTTTTTCTTGGAATAACGATTGCAACATTGAGATGATAACTATTTCATAATAATATGGGTTCCAAAATACTATATTCGTTTATCTACACCCATGCTATAAATCCTCTCTAAAAGTTTCTGAAACAGTTAGCTTATTGCCAACATTAAAACAACCAGTGTCATAGTAACCATAATATCATCCAAACGGGTGTTATAATGTTGTACTGAATTTTATAATGCAATTCATTTCAAAAAAAGAACATTGTCATCCACGAGCGTTTCACTAACAAAGCACCGTAATTTAAAAACAAAACACAGTCGTACCGCGCCATTTTTGTTCGATATTGGTATTGCAAAGAAACTTTTATAGAAGATTCATGTCATGGGTGTAGATAAAATTGATGAATTGATAACAGGGGCAAAATACTTTAAATAAATAATTTATTTAGAAGATTTGCATTACAAAAAATGTTAGGTAACTTGACAGTTGGAACAAACGAGAGACTGTTCCATATTCAACAATAATGTCAGATAGCAGTAGTGCGGTCCATACTTTCATCAAAAATCTTGTGTGCAACTGTAAATAATTAGGTATTTAAAACACTCATGTGATACTATTATCACACTCGGCTTGTTTTATACCCCTTTTTATATAACAGTTGCATAAATAACTATTAAAGAATATATTATAATTAGCCTTTTCAAGCAAGTATTAATTATACAAAACGCACATGAATCCGAAAAGTCAGAGGTGCGTGACTTGGGTTCGAACTCGAGACCTATGACTTGGCAGTCCGACGGTCACACCACTAGGCTATCACTGCTTTATTTTCATTAAAATTGATTAATTAGTCAAAACAGCGATTTAATTAAATCATTTGACAGTTATTTGCGACGTTGACAACTTTAAGAATGCAGCACACGCTACGGATCTCAAAGAGATGACGTTTCTCCATCACGCTAACGACCTATCGACTTCAACATGCTTCTCGTCTAGTAATTCGATGTCCAGCAGTATTTTTCCAAGTTCCCCGGTTCTGAAGGCTTTGATCATTGTCCGGGCAACTTCGGTGAGGTCCGGAACGTCTCGGACACGCCCGTCGTAGTCCCGCGTCCGACGCACGCGGTTATATTTTATTGCGCCGGCTATCAGCACCTGGAATGATAAATAAAGAGTTAAATGAGATTAGTTATCGAAACTCCACAGATGGTGACGGGGGCATCGACAAAAGAAAAAAAAAATTTTTTTTTGTGTCAACGTCCCGCTGGTATTGTAATTACTTGAAGCAAAGATAAAAATACCTATGTCTTAAGTCTATTTTTTAGTCCCGTAGACTAATTTTACAGGTGCAAATGTCAAACTACAAATTGAAAAAAAAAACAATAATTTTAAAAGTCAAATTAGTCTACGAAATTAAAAAACCGGCCAAGTGCGAGTCGTACTCGCTCACGAAGGGTTCCGTACCATTATCTATAAAAACGGCAAAAAAATCACGTTTGGTGTATGGGAGCCCAATTAAATATTTGTTTTATTTTAATTTAATTAAGTATTTTTAAAGTGAATATGTAACTAAATATTCTGTGAATATTTCAAGCGTCTACCTGTTGTCCTTTTCAATAACGAGCAACAAAATCACGTTTGTTGTATGGGAGCCTCCTTAAATATTTAATTTATTCTGGTTTTTAGTATTTGTTGTTATAGCGGCAACAGATATACATCATCTGTGAAAATTTCAACTGTCCAGCTATCACGGTTCATGAGATACAGCCTGGTGACAGACAGACAGACAGCGGAGCCGTAGTAATAGGGTCCCGTTTTACCCTTTGGGTACGGAACCCTAAAACAGAGTTTAGATAGACAATCAAAGTTGTATTACGCTATCACTGCAGTTAACCTAACCTATTTATATTCATTTAATTCAAGCAACAGGACTCATAGTGTCAGTAAAATATGTTAGTAAAACATTAAAATCATTTATGACATCACTGCTGTAAGGTGACAGGCCCAGCTGATACCTTGCAGCAGTGGCTCACAAACGCACAATCTAGCCTGCTTGCTACCATAGCCAGGATACTGTTGGTGCCGCCCCGCACCCTACTAACCAGGGATGCGCACCGCTTCCGCAGAAGCAGTCAACGCGAGCTTCAACAAACATCCCTGATGCGCTGCAGTATCGAGGCAACCCCATTAACACCCTTTTTTTTTTTTTTTTTTGAGGGTGGGAAATCATCCAATGACTTCTCCCGCTCTGGGTGGAGCGGAAGGGCGTGTCAGACTTTTACTTACTAAAACCCACCCGTGTTCCTTCAGTTGCCTGTTGCCAAGGTCCCGGTATCCCTTTCGGACTAACCCGCAACCCTGGCAGGAACCCCATTAACACCCTGAATGCGTTATTCTATTGAACGCGAAGGGCGCTGTATGATTTCTGAGTATAATGAGCCCACAGACTGCATGAGTAAAAAGACGTGCAGTAAGCACTAAATACAGGGTTTTAGGGTAAACACTGTTATCGTTGGAACCAGTGGTTTGGTTTCATTTAAAGAACGTAAAATCAATGGAAAATTACAACTTTTTTTTTTTTTAAATAACATTTTACCACAAGAGTACCTTTCACCCTATGTGCTAGAGCAACGAACTTGCGGCTCAACACAGGTGAGGAACGCGGGACGTGACATGACTGGCCGCGAGCGCGACCCCTCCCTCAGTCAGTCAGCTGTTTTGCTAGCGAGCACGGTGTCGGATAGAACCTTTTTAAAATCTTTTAATGAAAATAACGTAATTTTTTTTACTCGGTCATTTTTTTTATATTTAAGTCACCCATGGTTTGAGTGACAACGGTGTTTACCCTGACACCCTGGGCGCTTGCCTTCCTTAGAGGCACGCCTGAATCTGCGGGCATCATGTTCGCTCTCACACAACGCCCTCCGCTCCCTGACAATATCCTCATCATCTTTGAAGCCAGTGCGATACGCGTGGTGGTTATGCTAGAAACAAACTTACCCTATTAATATCATCGCACGGTTCTGGTAACCCCATGTAGTCCACATAATTAAACTGTCGGTGCTTATTGAGCCAGTACAGCATGTAGTCTGCAATGATCTCTTCGCCGACCAAGTGATCCTGGAGAGACGCGCAGAGGGCGAGCTTTAGACCCATCTCAATGTCTGTTACAGATGGCTCTAGGATACCTGGGAAATGTTAATTAGGGGGTCATTATCCTGGAAGTATATTCCTAACTAATATTATATATGCGAAACTGAGTTTGTTACGCATTCACGCTAAAACGGCTGAACGTATTACATGAAAGGAGGATCGGCAAGAATATATGGAAGCTGGTCTCAGCACCAATAACAACCACACATATGCCATTAGATAGGTATTTTAATATAATACAATAACTAATATGGCGGCTCATTCCAAATCGCTGTGTGAAAAAAGTTGTGGCGATGTTTCGCAGGACTGATCTTGACGCTAGATAATTGAAACCTTTGAATAGTTATACAATCACTTCTGGTGATCATAGTTTGAATGTTTGCAAATATATATGCATTCTGATGATAATATGGAATCACTGAGCTGGTCTGTTTATGGATCTGGACGCTTCGATAACGGAACTCTTGAATAGCCACCAGTAAACCCATCGAGTTTGGGCTTATTAGACGTGTCTCAGCAAGTTTATCCATTTTACATGATGACGAGGACCTGATGACTGACCTGGACGCTAGATAAAATGAACAGGACTCGTTGAGACACTTCTAATGAGCCCACACTCGATGGGTATACTAGAAGCTAATCAAGAGTTCTGTTATCTAGCGTCCGGATCAGTCATCAGGTCCTCGTTATCTGGTAAAATGAACAGGACTCGTTGAGACACATCTAATGAGCCCACACTCGATGGGTGTACTAGTAGCTGTTCAAGAGTTCCATCACCTAGCGTCCAGGTCCATCATCAGATCAGCTCGATGGTACCTTAATATTGAAATTATTGTATTATCATTGCACATACTACACATAAAATATTCAAAGTAGACCACTAGAAATTATTAATATTCAAGTGTTCCGATAACATAGTCTAGGTCTGTCCTGCGAAACATCGCCACAACTTTTTTCACACAGCGATTTCAAAAGAGCCGCCATAGAAGTTGTTGCTCTATATTAAAATGCCTATCTAATGACATAGGTCTGGTTGTTATTGGTCGTGGGGACCATTTTGTCCGGTCCTCCTTTGGCAAATGAGTAGACCATGACCTGGAATAGGACATAGGATACGGTTTATTCCCACGGGATCCAAACTTACGCGGACGAAACCGCGGGGATATCTATCATCGCGGGGAAACTAAAACTACTATACACTACCTATAACTACTATCTCAAAAAGTAGTTTAATAGAATAATCATGTTTTTAATAAATTAATAAATAACTCATCAAATTCTGCTAGTGACTAAGGGATTTTTAGTAATGATTGGCGACTGATTGACTATACATTTTTGACGTTTGAACGTCACTTGACTTTAAGCAACGGTTATAGATAAACCCCATATATTATTGAGTTTAAACGGTTGTCATTGTCTGGGATTGGATTTGACTTCATAAACGCTTCAATTTCCTTCAGGGTAGCCCGCGAAATTTCAAATTTTCTTACGTTTTTTGCAATTTGCAGGTCAGTATCAGGTTGTATGTTGATATGATTCGCGGCCGTAACAAATATGGGTTTACAGAGTTATAAACATTAGAATCAGCAATACAACTCTCTAAGTTCATGTAAGATTGCTGATTCTAATGATTATAATTCTGTAAATCCAGTCATTATAATCTCAAGTGGTATCGGGTTTCGAGACCACCCAAAAGTGCTGTCAGATGCGTTGCAGTAGTACGTCATACGCCATTTTTGCGGCGTTACGTCAAAAGAGGGACTATCTTCATTTATCATTTATATGTAGCTACTTATCTACCGTAGCTAATCTACAATTTTTTGCATTTACATTAAAATTGCACAGTGCGATATCGATATAGAACACAAAGAGCCCGCGCATTAAATTAACTTATTTAGCTTATTTTATTTTATAAATAATTGTTAACAATAATTTAATACTAATACATATACTCATTAACAAGTTCATTGACAGTTGTTATACCGCTAAGTGTGACTGTGTGTGTGTGACTATTTATCGGAAAATAAAAGTTGATCAGTGACTCAAGGTAGGTACCTATTTTTAACCGACTTCTTCAAAAAGGAGGAGGTTCTCAATTCGTCTGTATGTTTTTTTTTTTTTTTTGTGTGTATGTTGACTTCCAAAAAAAAGTGAAAAATAACTTTAATTTCGGAAGTCGGTGGCAAAAAACGAAAATTGAAAAGCAAAGACACCGACTTCCGAAATTAAAGTTATTTTTCACTTTTTTTTGGAAGTCGGTTGTTTTTTTTTTTGTAAAAAGTTTTAAAGCTTATCTACCTACTATTTGGGGAATAATGCTCGTTGTGGGGCGAAGAATGGAAATCAATAATAAGTACTCCCCGTTAAGATAAATATAATTAAAACCTTTAATCAATCAATCTGCCTAGTCTAACCGGATGCAGCTGAATACCAGTATTTTACATAGAGCGACTGCCTATCTGACCTCCACAAACCAGTAACTAGGCAATACGATACCCCTTGCTAAGACTGGTTGTCAGAGTTTCGGGCTTCAGACGACCCGTAACGACTGTCAAAGATCCACGAATGACAGCCGGGACCAACGGAGGAGTCTCGGTGTGTAAAGATGGTCACACATCCACAGACTAACCCCGGCAAGCGTAGCTTAACCTGATGGATCGACCCGTGCGGCTGTTATTACTTAGGCACGATATTTAATACCTTTAATATAAGGAACTTAATTTTTTTTTAAATAGTGATGAAACAAAATGTTTGTTGCCTAATCGTGACAGGTGAAACACTACAGAGGGCGCGCCTGTCGCCTGATTGCGCAGACTTCTGGGTATCTGCCACCCTGACATTCGTCGGTTGCATGTGTGCATTCACTTGCACACATTATTAGGAATAGGTTTTACCTGAATTAAATGATTTTTTAATTTATTTTTATTTTCCAGCTAAACTAGACAAGTGCCCGATCTGCCGCAGCGTGATCACAAGTTACTTCTGCATCCGCAACGATGACGAGCGCCAGATACTCGAGCTGCAGCAGCAGCAGCGATTATTTATCCGTAGACGGGTTCATTACCACTAGCGAGTCGGAGGTAAACTTTATTGAAGTGAAAACTTCTTTCTTTAGGCGTATTGAGCACTTTTTAGGTGAACGAAAATCATGGAACTCGCGTCATCGTCACGCGTGAAGTGATTTGTTTTTTTTAGCGCCATCTATCGTCTACCGTTTGAATTACGTTGAGGTTACGCATTGTTGCTTGGTCCCCAAAGACTGCCCCGCATGTTTTTTTTTTATACACAGTAATTTTTTTTCCAGCTAGAAAATTCAGAGACCTTGTTCGGAAAACTGTTTTGGGTGCTCCGTAATATTATAATTTTTTTTTTTTTTTTCTTTTTGTGTGTCTGTAAATTTCTTGTTTCTTTTTATTTTAATTTGCATGCCTGTTTAGTTTTTAGTTGCCTATATATAATTTTATTTAATTGTCAGTTCACATCGCATTAATTTTATAATTTTTCTTTGTAATATGTGGAAAATGTCGTGGGTTTTACATTTACTAACTCTGTAGCTCAAATTTTGTGTATTATTGTAATGTGTAACCGTTTATTTTCCCAAATAAATAAAATTAAATAAAAATAAAATATTCAAAATCGTTTATTCAAATTCGATTGAGAAAATGCTTTTTTTGAACGTCAAACGTTACACAGGACTGCGCAGAAAAAGCCCGCCCTTGACCACTTCCTAGTGATTTAGTTGTGAAGTGGCAACAAACTCACCAAAGGTGTATTGTAGTACCTAGTTTACAAAATATATTTTTTTTCCCAGAACGTTGTTCTATACTGCCTCGTTAGTCTAGTGGTCGCAACGCGCAAGCACTACTGCTGAGAATGAGGTCCTCGATTCGATTCCCAGAGGCCCTAGACAAAGTGACATTCTATCAGCAGTAACGATGATGGAAAAGGTACAACTGTATAGGACTGACATAAGCTATCGAAAAGCTTATGTCAATCCTGTTGAAAGTCGCTGTAGAAATACGAAACGCTTTAGATGCGATTGTCACTTGTCTAGGCCATTATTTCCATTAGGAATATCTCGGTAGCAGCTCGGAGTCTAGATTTTGTGCCCGGTTGATGGCAATAGGCTCGGCCTATTGCTATTACATGGGACTAAATTGGCGAAATGTGCGTGTACTACAGGTACACCTTTGCCTCTGCCTCTTCGGGGATTACAGGCGTGATGTATAATCGGTATAATGAATTACTATATTCAGTAGATAGTTTATCCATAGCATCTGACAATATAGACAAGCGAAGCGATTGCACCAATCTATTGAGAAGTTCCATTGTCTAACAACCTCGGGACAATATGACTCTTTACGTATTATTATAATATCTGTGCTCTTTCGAACTAAAACAATCTTCAAAATCGTTTCAACAAAGGTTAAATTTGTTTCAGGACGAGAAGCCACCAATAAAACAAGAATCGTATATGGAATTTGCAACTTTGAAAAAAAAAGCATCGATTAAGGAACATGCAACTCTGAAAAAAAAAACAACGAATACGAAATTAGCAGCTTTGAAGAAAAAAGCTGCTCAACAAAGGGCCCAACACTTAAAAACGGTTCGAGATTTGGAAATAACTCGGCTGTTGGAGAGTAACAAAAAACATCAAGAAGTGGTGGAAAAGAGAATGTTGTTGATAAAGAAAAATAAGGAAAAGCTTAAAAAGCTTAATGCGAAGAAAAATAAAGATAGCTACTAAAAAATACAAATGAAGAATCTAAATCTAATTATAAACGCGAAAGTTTGTAAGTATGGATGGATGTTTGTTACTCTTTCACGTAAAAACGGTTGAATGGATTTGGATGAAATTTGGCAAACAGATAGTTTATGACCTGATACTTTTTATCCCGATATTTCCACGGGATCGAGACTTACGCGGGTGAAACCGCGGGGCGCAGCGAGTAGTAAATAAGTTCCTACTAGTGTATTTGTTATTAGGTTGTTATTCTTTTGCCAAATAAATATTATATTATAGTACTAGCTTCCGCCCGCGGCTTCGCCCGCGGGGTATGTCGATAAAAAAAAATCAAGTAATAAAAACTAAAACCCAACTACGACTTAAAAGGTATAAACAAGACACCACAGACAGACAAATTAAAAAATCCGGAGTCACACGTGGTATAAATCGAACACATTACGATTTTTTTTTAAATTCTTTTGGGTTTATAATATATATATTTTTGAAATGTGCTCATTAAGCCCTTTCATTTGATACCCAACATGGTACGATTAAACAATTTTTTTTTTTAAGTTCCTCACTTTATGTCCTCTAGAGGGCGCCATTTTTAAATTAATGTGACTTCACATAGCCTATAACCAGCGGACAATCATGACGCTTCTAACGATACCTCATTTGTCAAATTGTGATAAGTTGTTTGGAAGATAGGAGGGAACAGATGAACATACATACATACATACATACCGGTCAAAATCATAACCCTCCTTTTTTCTTCGCCGTAGTCGGGTAAAAAGTAGCCAGTGTCCTTTCTCAGGCTCTAGACTATCTGTGTACCAAACTTCATTTAAATCGGTTCAGTAGTTTTGGCGTGAAACCGCGACAGACAGACACAGAAAGACAGAATTACTTTCGTATTTATAATACTACTAGCTGCTCGCCCCGGCTTCGCACGGGTAGCAAGTAGTTATCTACGGTGCACCTACCTTACCTACCCTACCTACCTACCTACCTACCCTACCCTACCCTACCTACCTACCCTACCTACCTACCCTACCCTACCCTACCTACCTACCTACCCTACCCTACCTACCTACCCTACCCTACCTACCTACCTACCCTACCCTACCTACCTTTACCCTACCTACCCTACCCTACCTACGCTACCCTACCTACGCTACCCTACCTACGCTACCCTACCTACCCTACCTACCTACCTACCCTACCCTACCCTTACCTACCTACTCTACATACCTACCCTACTTATCTACCCACCTACCTATCTACCGAGCTATTATCAAAAGACCCATTCTATACAGAATGTATGAGAAAACGATTTTTCTTCATATTTTTTTTTTTCGTGAATTTTTACAATTTTTTTATAGTTATTCTGTTATTCTGGGCGGAGACAAATCCAACAAATCAAAGATCATCAAAATCGGTCCAGCAGTTCTCGAGTTATAAGTGCTTGAACAAACCCGACTTTGTTTTATATATATAGACTAGTAAGGATTAATTTGATGCCAAATTCGTTCCGTAGCTGCCTATTATAAATAAACTAGCCGATGCCTGCGGCTTCGCCCGCGTGGATGTCGGGTATTATATACTAAAACCTTCCTCCAGAACCACTCTATCCATTGGTGAAAACAGCATCGGTGCAGTAGTTTTTGAGTTTATCGCGAACAGACAGACAGACGCGGCGGAGGACTTTGTTTTATGATATGTAGTGATAGTGATAGATCAGTCTGTCACTGTCCCCCTGCAGGAAAATGTGACTGTCTTCACATACCAAATAAGTAGTTCTAAAAAATTCTGAATATTATTTTAATAGCCAAGGGAATTATCGATCCTTCATTCATTAATATTATTAACCTTAGAAGAAAGTATTTTTAGTTTGTACTTTTTGTAACTCTATTTTTATACTTATAAGTAAGTAAATAAATAAAAATGTTTTATTTTTTTATTCCTTTCCTCATTTATTTTTATTCGTTTTTTTTTTTATACCTTTTTCTTTTTTAAATAAATACTTAAGTAAGTAGTTAAATAAAAATCTTTTCTTTTTTTTCATAATTATTTATAAGTAGCACATTAATAAATAATACTCTTTATGGGCATAATATGTCTATTTTTTTACAATTTCATTCTATCGCGGGGGCGGGCGGGCCGCGCGGGACTTTACAGGACTGGCCGTCAGCTGTTTCGCAGCACTCTCGAACGCGTAGCCATGAGTATCGGGACAGTGACGGATATTTACTTTTTAAAATCTTTTTATGAAAATAAGGTTTTTTTTTGTTGTTACTGGGTCATTTATTTTTATATTTAAGTCAACTACCCATGGTTTGAGTGACAACGGTGTTTACCCTTGCGTGTTGTATACTAAAATTTTCCTCGAGAACCACTCTATCCAAGGGTGAAAACAGCATGAAAATCGGTGCAGTAGTTTTTGAGTTTATCGCGAACGGGACGACAGACAGACGCGGCAGAGGACTTTGTTTTATAATATGTAAGGATTTCCATGGCATTGGCTAGTCCTTCCTTACATATTATAAAATATCTTATCCCAGCTTATCATGCTGAGGTCTTTTATCTTACATTGACCATGGCTTCATTACAAAAGAGAGGAAAGTATGACCTGGTCATCAGCCTATAGCAATACACTGCTGGACATCGGCATCTCCAATTGGACACCATTCAGCTCGATTCTCGGCTACTCTCATCCAGCTGCTACCAGCCACCCTGCTAAGATCATCGCTCCACCTAGTCTGAGAGTGTCCTACTTTTTGATTGCTGATTCATGGTCTCCACTCAAGAAAACGAAAGTACGAGATCATCATCATCATCTGCCTAGCCTATTTCCCAACTATGTTGCGGTCGGCTTCCAGTCTAACCGGATGCAGCTGAATACCAGTTTTACATGAAGCTACTGCCTATCTGACCTCCACAACCCAGTAACTGGGTAATAAGATACCCCTTGGTAAGACTGGTTGTCAGACTTTCGAGCTTCTGACGACCCGTAACGACAGTCAAAGATCCACAAATGACAGCCGGGACCAACGGCTTAACGTGCTCTCCGAAAAGATGGTCACCTATCTACGGACCAACCCCGGCAAGCGTAGCTTAACCTAATGGATCGACCCGTGCGGCTGTTATTACTTAGCCACGATCTCCTACGAAAGTACGAGATATTCCATCTAAAATTCATTTCCCCTCCTAAATCAGCCTTTTGAGTTCAAAAGTTTTGACAAATCTTACCTGGTGTGTCCAGCATAAAAATAACAGGATCATTATTAATTCTGATCTTCGTCATGACACTCCTCGTCACTCCAGCCACCGCTCCCACCGGCAACGCGTGTCTGATGCTCATATTCTTTGACCGCAGCATATTTATCAAAGAAGACTTCCCCACATTTGGCACACCCATTATCATCACGTTGTAATCCAGCTCTTCACTCCTGTTGTACCTAAATAGAAAATAATATTGGTTTTTGTAGGTTGTACAAATGAAGTAGGTCAATTTTTTTTTAAATATCTCTACACCATAATTCTAGGATGGTTCCATACCATTATTTTTAAAATGCCAAAAACATCATGTTTGTTGTATGGGAGCCTGGGCTCTTAAATATTTATTTAAATCTGTTTTTTATTATTTGTTGTTATAGCGGCAACAGAAATACATGATCTGTGAAAATTTCAACTGTCTAACTATCACAGTTCATGATACACAGCCTGGTGACAGACGGACAGACAGACAGACAGCGGAGTCTTAGTAAAAGGGTCCTGTTTTACCCTTTGGGTACCAAAACCTAAAAATCAATAGCCTTGTGTTAACAAAAACTCGAAAAATGAATTAACCGATTGTGATGAAACTTTTATTAATTGTTGAGTGCGCGCCTGAGAATGGCCCTCAGAATAAAAAACAGGCATTGCAATGCATGCTGGGCATTAACTTCTAAGAAAATAAATAAAAAGATAGAATTCTAACATTGATAAAAAAAACAGAAACTAAACTATGTACAGGAACAATTTCTAATAAAAACAAGTAGAAAAAAAAATTGGTAAAAGTCTATGGTTTCTATTTTTGAGAGTCTTCCAAATATTTTTTAACTGAGTAATAATGTTTCAGTAAAACTAAAATATGCCATTGTTTTTCTTAATTTTGCTGGTAGCTTAGGTACCTGTTCGAACCCTTAATCAAGTCCACCATGAGCGGCTTGAGGCTCTTCAGACCTCTGCAGTGCTGGTCCTTACTGTTCGTAAACATTATATTCTGCACATTCTGTTCCGCTTTTAACTTATCTTTTATCTTTGGTATTAGACCAGGTATTGTTAAATCCCTCTTGTTTAGCACAAGGATGTGAGGTTTCGCGCCTATTAGTGTCTTGGTAAATATTGGATTTCGACCCGTAAAAGGAATCCGAGCATCGTGAACTTCGATCACGCAGTCAACACTCTTTAATTTGCGTTGCATTTGCTTCAAGCCTTTGTTCATGTGCCCAGGGAACCAGCGCAGTAGGTCTTTGGTTACAAAAGGACATTTTTTGCGGAAGTTATAAGCAGCAACGTCGAATTTTGTAGCCATTTCGTATTGTTTGTTTTGGTTATTTTGAGGTTATGTTATGGTTATGAAATGATAAAAATAACTTGCACCTAGAGTAATAACTGAACAACAATAAAAATAATTAGTTATTAGCGTGATTTTTCACATAAAAGTTCTAGTAAATTTACGGACTTTCTGTGGAAAATTATGGAAACAGTGCGAATAATTGACTTGCGTGACATTGACACTATGACAAACACACACATTTGACAAGAGCAGTCAAAGTGACATTGTGAGACAGAACTGAGAACGTTTAGAAACCATCGGCGAGGCGTTGAAGTTTATAATTACAGTAAATTCCTTACAATATTTTTCTTCTTCTGCTGTGATGTGATTTACTTAGACATTTATCATTTAAAATGATAAATGTCTGAAAGTATGCTACCATCACAAATAAAATGATTCATTTTATTTGTGATGGTAGCATACTTTCAGATACTTTCCTAATGCAAAGTAAATATTACACCTGCTTGCGCGGACATACAGGCCATTCAAAAAAATATGAAATTATCAAAATCGAGCGTCAAACGCCAGCTGACAATAATCAAATATTAATTTGCTTTTTCATTTAATTATAAAAATTAAATTTTTCATTTAATTATACATGAAAATAAGGCCTAAAAATGTCGCAAACATTTTTATTGGAGCCGGATATAATAGCGGCTACAGAAAATGTTATGCCAGATCTCAACAACGATTTGATACTGGCAAAGAATTTTTTGAAACAGCAAAGTGCGGCTACCGGAGATTCCCTGTAAGATACTGCCTACTTACATACATAACATAAAATTACGCCCCTATTCCCCGAAGGGTTAGACACATCACATCGAACCTATAGTAGGTAGGTAAAATCCCATGTAATTGGGGCGAGCCTTTGCTAGGAACTGGGCACAAATCCAGACTCCGGGCTGCTACTGAGAAATTTCAGATGGAAAAATCCAATAACACTTTGCCTGACCTGAGCATCGAACTCAGGACCTCATGGGACAACATGGACCTCAGGCTCAGCAGTCGCATTTGCGACCAACGAGGCAGTTGGCAATTATCGCGAGTAAAATTAGCTAGACCACTCTTTAAAACTTTCAGATATGATCATTTGGTAGACATCGTCCAAAAGATACTGTCCCAAAAACCACCGGACGTGGTGGATAACTTCGAGCAGTACTCATGGGAAGTCAAGCAGGAGAAGTTCCGGCCAAACTTCGACTTACTCAATGACATATACCTGTCCCCCCCACAACTGACCACTGTGAGGAGGGTGGATGAAATGTTCAGGGTATGAAAGTTTAGAATTAGAATGTTGTTTTTTTTTTGGAAATGGTATCTCACACCGAGGAGGTTTTCAGCTGCTAACCGGACTTTCTAATAAATTAAGGTCTCCAGCCAGTGTATATATATATATTATAAACTGAGCCACTACACGCTAGGGGCACCCCCTGCGTACGGACCGATCTGGGTCGGGTACGGACCTCAGCTAAGGGGAGGACAGCAGCAAGCGACAGAGAATGAATAGGATAATAGCATGTCGATCTTTTTTTGTGAACTTTTTGTATTCCTCAAAAAAAGGCATTGTGTGCCTTTGGGCTGCGTGATCCTTTTGGGCTTTTTTAAGGAGGGAAGGATGGCACAGGGCAGGGCATGGCATACCTTATCATGCTCCTCTGGTCTCTTTAATCAAGTGATCAGATTCTTGCGTCACGTGTTCCTTTCGTAATAGATACAACATTATATGCGAATGGACAAGCGTAGCGTGCATCGCCCTCAAATTGATAGACCGGCAAGCATAAAAAGATGGGCGAGTCAGACGAAGCCGAAAGACGTAGAGAACCGGTTGTTGTTGCGCTATTTCGGAGAGGCCTATGGCCAGCAGTGGACTGCTACAGGCTGCGGTGATCGATTGACTAAATTATCTACCTGCCTGATGCGCAGGCCCCTACACATGCACGCCGCGCTTTTATACAATGTATTCTTGATGATCGTTCAGAAACCACTGGCGTCATTTTTTTTTCTACTTCAGCTGGTGGCGAGTAAAGCGACCAAGTTAGATGACATGGGCGAGGAGGAGCAGGAACTAGACCTGGAAGAAGACGACTATAAACCGAGGATACAAGATCTTGTTGACCACAACTATTATTTTAGAGAGGTGACATAATTTTCTTACCCCCGTTTCCTTAACTGCTCAACTCCTGATAGCGTTGGTAGATCTCACATGTCTTCAGATTCTTGGTTCTACGACAGGAGAGGCCGGTTTCCTTGCGATGTTTCCCTTCACCGTTTTGATAGCAGTGGTGATGAAATTAGTTAACACAACGTAAAGTGTCTGTCTGGGTTCAAACTAAAAAGAATTAGGCTGTATAATCATTGGTTCGAACCCACGAGCTACAACACGTAAGTCCCCGTTGACACTGAGCCACTATTCTGCCGCGCAAGCGACACGTGCAGTAAGTACGGTAGTTTTACTTTACCTACTGCACTTATATTGCACGACGTTTTTAGGGTTCCGTAGTCAACAAGGAACCCTTATAGTTTCGCCATGTCCATCTGTCTGTCCGCAGCTTAGCTCAGAGACTCTTAGTACTAAAAAGCTGTACCTAATTTGCCATGGGTACATAAATTCGTCAAGGGCTTTCTAATTCGTTTAGGTAAGTTTTGGCACGCGCGCAGCCCGTCTGGTAGCTTAGCGGCCGACAAAGTGGTAAAATTAAATAATCAAACTTTTTTTTTACCAAACTCCGACCACACGTCAGTGTATACTGACGTGTTGACCGCTATTTATTATCTAATTTCGATACTTCTAGGGCGGATATGGGCTGCCAGCCAGCGAATGCTACATGATCTACATTGCTATGATCATGTTAGGCATCAAGGAAGCGGTTTCAAGTGTCAGGTCAGTATATTGTTTATTATTAGAGCAGTGATAGCCTAGGGTGTGACCGTCAGACTGCCAAGCTATAGATCTTGAGTTGGAACCCAAGGCAATGTCTGACTTTTCGGATTCGGTAGTCACCCCGTAAAAGTACTCTGTGGTCACCCCTTTCCAGCGTTACAAGATATCATCTTTAAGATCATCCATCGTTTTTTTGGTCTACTTTTATAGCCATTCATACACCTGCTTATTATTTTCTTTGGTTATGCCGGAACTGTGTGTTTACAGATTTTTCGGCAAGATCTTTGGAACCAAAGCAAATTACTACGTCGCAGAAACAGATCTTACCTCGGAAGAGCTGGACAGAAGAATCAGGGTTAGTTCAAATACTTTCCCATCGGTATTCATAGCAGTTAGCAGTGGAGTTAGAGCAGTTGGCCCAGTGGTAACGGCCGCGACTTACGAGTTGTAGGTCTTAAGTTCGAACCCTTCGAAATCTGAAAGGAAAATGTTGCAGCCCAAATTTAAAGAAAACCTAACACTACCTAAGAGGTACGGCTTTCAGAGATCGCTTACATACCGCATAAACCGCTGGTATTCTAAAAATACTTCAAATTTGATCATGAAACTTTGCATGATAACTGAACTAACTATAAAGCAGGTCTTATGTGTGTAATTTTTTTTTAATTACCATTATTTTCAACGTAAAAAGCAATTACCTAAACTTTTCGACGCTTTAGAGCCACTCGCGCCCCACTTCGTCTCGTTCTCACTCAGGTCGCGAGTAGTATGGTGCGAGCGGGATAAAATCTGAGGTAGGGTGCGCCCTTATGTAGGTAAGTATCCTACTTATTTGGCTCTTACGCGCTACTTAATTTAAAATCCTCAGGAATTTGATCTGAAGGACATGCCGGGAGAAGGCGAGGGCGAGGGGGAAGAGCGGAAGCCCTCGTTAGAGGAACAGGCAGAAATGTGTAAGTTGTACCCTCATCAGAAAAGCTTGCAAGAATTTAGTCCTCGTTATACCGGAGCCGGGCGTACAAGAATATTGATAAAGTCACCACGATTCTAATGATAAAATGTCAAGACTGCGCTCAATAACTGGTCGCCACTGACCTGACCAGCGCGCACGCGCAACCAATCAACTTAGGTATTAGTCATTTAACAAAGTTGTTTACCGGTAATCAGTTAAAAAAACCCGACTGCAGCTAAATAAATCAAAGCAAACTCGACTTTTCAAGCAGTCTGATGCAGTTCGTGGCACCTACCTAATTAATATAAGATGTGATGCCACCAATACTTTAACAAATATATCAGACTGCTTCAAAAGTGCGCTTGTTTTGATTTGATATCCCACAATGGTCATGAAACAATTTTTTTCCAAGACATTATCTATTGAAGTCTCAAATCCGCCATTTTGATTTTGTAAAAATAAAACCTAGCATAGAACCATCGCGCGACCTAGATGAGTCGACATGGTTTCTTCATGAATTAATTAATCCATCTTGCCGTTAGGATGCTTCGAGGGTATATATATATACCTAATCTTATCCTACATACAAAGATACTTCCACAACTCTGCCTTTGCTGACACGCGGTCGGATAATAAACGAAGCCTCTTTTTTACCCGACTACGGCGAACCAAAAAGGAGGGTTATAATTTAACATCACAACTCACAAGGCCATCAACCCTACTAAGAAGACCGTGAGACAGTTGCCAATACTAACCATTATTCCAACTCAGTGGGCGAAGGTGAGGGGAAAGAGCCGGTCTCCAAGGAACCAGTCCCTCCCAAGCTACCTCCAGAGCCGGTGTCCACCTGGACGCCACCCATACCTGTGCCGGTCGAGAGGCCTGGTCAGGGAGTCAATAAGAAGGTTGTACCGCTCACATTAATCTTTCTAATTCCCCTAGTCTTAGTAATCAACATTTAGGCTGCGTTTCCACCAGAGATGTGTGAGGATGCGTAGCGAGGGATGTGTTTGTAAAGAACCAATAGAATCGCTTCATTTACCTCGCCTCGGTGAGCACAGCTCTGGTGAAAACGGCTCAGCGGAGCTAGATTTTTGCGCTGTGGGATGTGTACGAGGGATGTGTGCGAGGGATGTGTTGCGAGGAATGTGTTGAGAAGGATATGTTGCGAGGTTTGCGCATACTGTACCAGCCAGTCCATCCATCCTCGCACCACACATTAATGCGCATTTTCACAGCTCCGCTACACATCCTCGTAGGCACATTTTCATCGCACAGCTTTGGTGGAAACCCCCACACATTTTCACAGCACAGCTAGACATCCTACCACGACACATTTCCATCGCACATCTCTGGTGAAAACGCAGCCTTATACTCAAAACTGTCGTCACGACTTAATGCCCCAATCTTCAGTATCACAAAATATTTCCATCATAAGTAGAAGAAAGAAAGAAGGAAAGAATAACATTTAAAACATTTTATGAATTATATAGTTTTATGAAGAGTAAACTTTTTTCGTCGCGTTTACGGTTTTTAAATAATGCATAAACCGTCGTGGTGCGAGGCCCCTCGGACCGCGAGGCCGTAGGCGGTCGCCCACATCGCCCACGCCTTCCGCCGTCTCTCATGACAGTTACTGCTTAGTTTTGATACGGAAGCTGTTTTATGAGCCTAGGACCTATTTTATCATAAAATTTCTCAGTTCAGCATTTACTATCATCATTTCATCGCCATCACAAAAAAACAGTATCAACAACCATGGCAAATCTAAGATATTTTCATTAAACGCAGGTGTACTGGGTATGCAACAAGCCTGGTGACCCGTGGATTTGTCTGCCAGACCTAAATCCAAACCACATCCGAGTCGCCAGGCTCAACGTACGATGTATGACTGGAGACCTGGAAGCAGAGGTAACCTTGCAAGTATATCCATGGCTTAACACCTCGTAAGCAGCCGATCTGGAAGAACTTTATGCACACTAAGGGTGCGTTCCGAGTTAAGCTGTAAACGATTTGAGCGCGCTAAAACCCGTTCCGTATTAGCCTGAGCACGATAACGATGTCCCGTGAATCGTCATAGATGACGTCATGACATGCGCCATCTTGCGATAACGCCGACCATGCCTTAAAATAATATCACCGTGAGCGCTGTCAATGTGGCTGTCAAACTGACAGTTGTACTGTGTTGTTTTAAATCACAATAAAAGTTTTTTTTTTTAAATGATGAATATACTTGAATTTGATTTGCTTTTTGAATTTGATGTGTTTAACACAGACGCACTATCAAATATGAATATCAGCAATAATAACAATGCAAGATTTGAGGTTATGTTTATGTTACGAGGACTGTGAGCATGTACACGAGCGTTCCGAATTGTTGACAGCCCTCAGCTGTCATAATTGTGATATCTAATTCGGTACGCAAGTTATCGCTGTGAGCGATTATTTTCTAATTCGGAAAGCAGCCTAGGAGAGCGCTTTAATAGTATAAGCGATCAATCACAATCTGTTTAATTTTGACAGTTCAACAACATTCACTGCTTTATCTACACTCATGCTATAAATCCTCTATAAAAGTTTCTGAAACAGTTAGCTTATAGCCAACATTAAAACATCCAGTGTCATAGTAACCATAATATCATCCAAACGGGTGTTATAATGTTGTACTGAATTTCATAATGCAAATCATTTAAAAAAAAAGAGCATTGTCATTCACGAGCGTTTCACTAAAAAAGCACCTTAATTTAAAAACAAAACACATTCGAATTCGAAAAATTCGAATTCACGTCGTACCGCGCCATTTTTGTTCCGATATTGGTATTGCAAAGAAACTTTTATAGAAGATTCATATCATGGGTGTAGATAAAATCTTGTATGCAACTGTATATAATTAGGTATTAAAACACTCATGTGATAGTATTGATCAACACACATTCGTGTTTTAATACCCTTTATTATATAACAGTGGCATAAATAACTATTATTTACGTTGTTGAGCAGACACATTTTTTGAACATGTGAAGCAATGGGTTAGCAATACCCTTCAAAATGATTCAGATTATAATTGATCGTGTGTTTCGCAAGAAGTGTGCTGTAAGTCTATATGGGGTATGAGGAACAGGGTGTAAAGTTCACTCATCCACCATAGAAAAGGGAGGATCCTCCGACCAAACGGTTGTTGTGTCTGGCGGGCAACTGCCCAACGATTGATGTTGGAATCTTGTATATATGTCCATCGCGCGGTAATGCGTAGCATTAGTAGCGTTTGCATGCGAACATGTGGCGATGTAGATCACATCTTTTGATCAGATCTTTTGTTTGAAAAGTGTAGTGTCATGCAATTTTGTACCGTATGCACGCCAACTGTCACCTTGACCTGCCTTGCAAATGAATACGACGCTTCGCTCTAGTGAAGGTTCATATTTGTTTCATTGATTCATTCCTCGATCACTCTACCCCGACCGACATAAACACAGATATAGGGATGCACGTACATCTGCTCCTTTCCAGTGAAGCGTCAGATATCGGCTTTAGGGCCCAGTCATTTGATTGTTGCAGGTGATAACCTTCCCTCCGTTCGAGGGTTTGGAGCGCCACTACTTGCGAGCTCAGATCGCCCGGATCGCCGCCGCCACGGCCATCTCACCGCAAGGATTCTTCACGTTCGGCTCTGGTGAAGAGGAGGAGGACATTGACATGGAAGAAGGAGGTGGTCTGTATCAATCAACTCAGCCTATCCCAGTCCACGGCTGGACATAGGACTCTGCCAGGCTGCGCCACTACACCCTGTCCTCCGCCTTCTGCATCCAGTCTGTTCCAGCCACTTTCTTAAGGTCGTCGGTCCATCTAGCTGGGGGTCCAACTGTCTGTTTATATATAACTACATAAAGAGAATTAAACATAACCAAGATTAGGGGATTAAGGTTTATTAATAGGACTATAGATGCGGGTTTCCACCCACCAGCAGTTGACTTGAATTTCAAAAACTTTCACTTGAAAAACCGCCCTTATGTGGATTTTCTTGTTTATACGGTGGACTGCACCGAAAAACACCTGAATGAATAACACCTCCGTTTTTTGAAGTTGGATAAAAAGACGTGCTGTGCCGACCCCAAATAAACTAAAGTTATTCCATCACCAAATACGGTTCCCTTATCAGCGACTGCAGTTTTATAGGTTAAAAAACGAATTATCACTTTCAGGAGACATGGAGTTCAACGTGAACCCGTTCTACCACGGACACACGTTGAAAGACCTGTTGGATCCCAACCTGACGTACTGGGTGCATCACGGACGGCACATCCTGAAGCAGGGTCGGACTCTGTGGTGGAACCCCAACGTGGGGATGGTGAGCAAACTTTCTTTGAAACGAACACTTGACGAAGCACAACACAACACACGACTTACAAACTTCTGTCTGTCTCGTCTTAAAGTCATCCGCAAACATGTGACGAATAAGCACGGTACTAAGATGAACGCGGGTCCTCAGACGCCCTTGATTTATGGCCAGGGGGCCTACCACCACCGCTTACAGCAGTAGTATTACTTCAGTGTAGGAAAGAGATGAAGCTCTACCTACAGGACATATAGCTCCATCTCTTTCCCCTAAGAAGTAAGATTAAAAGAATACTGCTGTAAGCGGTGGTGGTAGGCTCACCGATAGCTGGTGGAAAATCGCAAGACGTGGTACTGTGAGAATTACAGCAGTGCTTATAGCTCGCCCAACGATCAGGCAATTCACGTCTGCAGCAACACACGGACCACGTTTTGTGTTTTCCAGCGGTAAACTTGTTAAGTGCCTATTCAAAATCTTCAAAAGCACATCTGTAGTATCACTTGAGCTACAAAAGCCGCCCTTCTATCTTCCTACTCGAGCAAGGCGCTGTCAAAGTGAATTTGTAGTCAATTTACGCCGAATTTTAGGCTAACAATGGCCGTGCGGTGGACATAACTTACCACTCTTTACAGGAAGAGGGTCTAGAAGAGGAAGAGGACGAAGGCCCTCCCCCCGTGGAGCCAGAAGTTGGACCCCCACTGTTCAGTCCTCTGTCAGAAGATGCGAGAATCGAAGGTCTGAGTGCGTGGAGCACCAGGGTTAGCTCCTTCATGTGCTCTGACCGGGCACTGGCCATCATCAGGAGTAATCTCTGGCCTGGAGCGGTTGCGTATGCTACGAATGGCAAGTTAGTATTCTTGCAACGCAGAAAGGCACACGCATTTCGTGATTTTTTCCCCTCCCCGACCTTGTCGCAGGTGGTCCCCCTGGCGCCTCTGGTGTGACGTCATATAATTTGCAAATCAAATGGCCATGACATCTCAGCGATAATCAATGTCAAAAACTTGTTAAAAATTTAGGGAAACTAGAGGTATTTTTGACAGATTGAGAGTAACGGAGATTAGAATGCGAACGTTTTTAAACATACGGGAATAGCCCCTCTGATAAATGATGTTACAGGTCATTTAATAAACCGATTACAGCCATTATAGGGGTATGCAGAGTGTCGGCCTAAGTATTGCTATAGTCAAAGTCAAATAATTTATTTCAAGTAGGCACATTAAAGGCGCTTTTGAACGACAAATACATAGAAATAGAACTGATTCTAGTTGCCCCTTCCAAAAGGTAGTTTTCGTATGGAGAAGAATGGGCAAGAAACTCCACCGTTACTCTTTAAAAAAATGTTTTACAATATTTGGTATACATCAATTACATGTGAAGACGATGCACCGAGAATACAATTACTGTACCACAATATGTAAAAAATAATTTAAAATGGAGCAATGCCATTGTATATTGTATAGCAATGCCGTTGAGCTATGCCATTGAAGCTATTTTAACACGTGTTTCCGCACAGGAAATCAGAGTGTATGTACGTGGGCTGGGGGCTAAAGTTCCAGCCGCCCAACTTCTCCCCACTGCAGCTGCCCTGGCCGCAGGAAGAGTACGTCATCGGGCCTGAGGTTATGGAGATGGCCGACCCAACCTTCGCTGATGAGGAGGTGCGAAGATTCTTTGTTTTATCGTATACAGGGACAACTATACCCGAATCGCTTTAGCGTAGCAATAGCGGTCATTGACCCACCTACCCTATCTAGCATTCTTTATTTCTAAAAATGAAATAGTCCGTTACCGTCCTGAATCAATATCTATCGAGATCTTCAACATGTAACGAAAAATCATACATAGTTTATTGTTTGGGTTCCTACGGAGAGATATTAGTGAAAGGGCAATGACCGCTATTGCCACGCTAAAGCGATTCGGGTATAGTGGAACAATAATCAATGCGGCTCGTTAAAGACTGCGCTGCTGGGGAGTTTTTTGCGCCACTTCTTCCCAGCTAAAGCACTAGGAAGTGGTGAAGGGTGGGCGTTTTGGGGGACTGTCTTATGTAATTTTGACGTTCGAAAAGTGCTGATTCTCAGCCTAGTTTGAATAAATGACTTATGATTTTGATTTTATAAACATTTATATCCTTATATTTATATATTAATATCCTATATTTATATCCTTACAAGACTTTAACGAGCTTATAACGTGTTCGTTTTACAGGCATTCCGCATCGCGCACCTGCCTCCTCCCCCTCCACCGGAGATCATGGGAGAAGGGGAGGGCTTCGGGGAAGAAGTCGAAGAAGAGGACGATTAGACAACTTTCATTATTGAAAGAGAACTTTATTCGGATAGTTCATATTCGTATACAGTTCAACCAGATGAGGTATGCGCTTCGGTAATTTTCGTGTTTCTTTCACGTTTCGCGTGCAATTTTATTTTAATTAATAATTTACGCTTTAACAGCGGTTATCTATTATAATTATGATTGTTATTGATAAACTATAAATAAAAAACGAAAAAAGAATAATTCATGTATTTTATTTTTATTGGGAACAACAATGTTTTACATTGCTTTAGTTATGTAACTTTTATTTACAGAATGTTAAGGCTGTGGTCAAGTGAATTGGTTCTAAAGCTCAAAACACACACAAGGCGAGTGCGGGTCGGGTCGAAATCGACCCGCTCCGCGCACGACCCGCGCACGAGTTTCGTGTGCCGTCCCGACACACGTACGAATTGCACCCCCCTTGTACGTGGGTTGAGCTTAAGGGTCGTAACCGTTTGTATACAGGGTGTTAGGGTAAACACCGTTATCCTTGCAACCAGTGGTTTAGTTTCATTTATAGAACGTAGAATCAATGGAAAATTACAACTTTATATTTTTTTTTTTTAAATCTGCAGTTTACCACAAGAGACGCAAGTTCGTTGCCCTATGCGCTAGGGCAATGAACTTGCATCTCAACACGGGCGGGGGGTGCGGGATGTGACCTGACCGGCCGCGAGCGCGACCCCTCCCTCAGTCAGTCAGCTGTTTCGCTAGAGAGCACGGTGTCGGATATAAACTTTTTAAAATCTTTTAATGAAAATAACGTTTTTTTTTGTTGTGTTCGGTCATTTATTTTTACATTTAAGTCAACTACCCAAAGTTTGAATGACAAGAGTGTTTACCCTTACAGCCTGTACATACCTGTTTCTTGATATTCTATTTCTTATGTTTATGTAACTGTGGCGCAGATAGTTTGACTTTTCCGGGGAAGTTTCGCGCGACGTTTTCTTCTTTGACGGCTTTGAGCAGGTCCTTCTCTCGAGGAGTGCCGGCCTTGTCTCGTAGGAACACCTGCACAGCTGTCTTGGCTGCCTTGCCGCGCTTGCCGGTTCCAGGAGTTAGCTTCACCTTATATCTGGGGATGAAAGGGTAACATTACAACATGCACATACATAATGATGCTTGCTTGTTTGCTGTGGAATGGAAGGCGGTTATGTTATAGTCTGTTTTTTTATGGTAGACAAATTTGTTTTTTCAATAAGGAGTATGGCATTTGCACCTGTCAAATTAGTCTACAGACGGATATGGCGCAGCTATAAGGGTTCCTTGTTGACTACGGAACCCTAAAAACAGATTTTTAGAATGTTTGCCGTTCTGTGAGAAGACAGTGACAGGGCTTATTCCGTTTATCCACCCCAAAAAATCCACCCTAGGGTGGACACTCGGAAACATATGTCCGAAAATCCACCCTAACCCTATAAATTCCGTTTATCAAACTAGACGTTTCCGAGAATCCACCTTAGGGTGGATAAACAGAAGCAGTCACCTCCTTCTGCGAAGCAGTAATGCTCGCGAAGGAGGAGGCGGAACGCGTGAGGGAGAGGCAAGGCCTGGGCCCTCACGCCCGTAACCGCCGCCGCTGGAGACACCCTGGGCGTCGGGAATCCCAGGCGGATTCCCGGCCACCATAGGCGCGGGCTTGCGGACGGCGAGCAACGGGTAGCTCGTCGTCCGATAAGGACCAGGCGCGGGTCGATGGCGCGTCGTGTTGCACGCGCGCCTTAAAGAGATGTCAGCACAATTGGCGGGGTCCGCTAGGACCGATGCCTGCTTCGTCCGAAAGGGATATCCGGACCTTGGCAACAGGCAACTGAAGGAACACGGGTGGGTTTTAGTCAGTAAAAGTCTGACACGCCTTTCCGCTCTGCCCAGAGCGGGAGAAGTCATTGGATGATTTCCCAACTTGGAACAAAATGGTGGATAAACAGAATCGCCCAGTGACAGGATTATAGCCGGAAATACACATGCCTGCAACTATACCACGACGTATTAATGCCACAATTTTTCCAGTGTTAGTGAGAGACGGAGCTATACAAGGCCGCTAGCACAATTCTTTTTTCGCAGTGGAATAATGATGGCATTAATACTTCATAGTCAGCCCCCAGTAAGGAGCTCGTGGCTAAGTAATAACAGCCGCTCGGGTCGATCCATCAGGTTAAGCTACGCTTGCCGGGGTTGGTCAGTGGATGGGTGACCATTTTCACATATCGAGACTCCTCCGTGCCTCGGAAAGCACGTTAAGCCGTTGGTCCCGGCTATCATTTGTGGATCTTTGACAGTCGTTACGAGTCGTCAGAAGCACGAAAGTCTGACAACCAGTCTAACCAAGGGGTATCGTATTACCCAGTTACTGGGTTGTGGAGGTCAGATAGGCAGTCGCTCCATGTAAAATACTGGTATTCAGCTGCATCCGGTTAGACTGGAAGCCGACCCCAACATAGTTGGGAAAAGGCTAGGCAGATATATATATATAGTCAGCCCCCAGTAACTTGCACAAAAGTATGCGTGTTGCTTGTTGAGCCATAACAACTTCTGATTAGTTTTATTTATTTATTGTGGTGAGGAAATAAATAAAAAAATAAAAATAAAAAGGTATGACATTGAGTATTTAATAGACTTCATCAGCCACACTGGCTGTACACACGGCTACACATCAAGCTATAATTTTCCAGATTATGCTGATCTCGCATTGTATATGATTTCCGTACAATGCGAGGTCAGCGTATACTGGAAATGTATAGCTTGATGTGTAGCCGTGTGTACGTAATAAAGGGAATATGCATGTGATTCAAATAAGGGTCAAGTATTTTTTTTATAAACTATATTACTTCAGAATTATGCCTCCATCAATTTTTTTGAATAAAATTTCTTTTTGAGCGAGAATTTTTTTTTTTTAAAGTGCCAAAAAACTATAATTCAAATACTTGAAAAGCTAAGAGAGCGGATGTGACGTAACAATCTAGGACAACAATCAAAATGTCAATAACAAGTCAATCAACAAGTGTCAAATCATGTCGGAGTGTTTGGCATCGAATTGACAGTTGCTTGTTTGTTTTCATAGAATGTGACGTCACCACACCAAGCGCGCCAAATGGAGGGCGTTTGAATAGCCCGGATCGGTTGCATATTTTTAACATTTGTTTAAAGTACTTTTAATTGCTTTTTTGCCTTCTAATTTTTTTTTACTACTATTTGACGATGTAAACTATCGAATAAAAATATATAAAAAATACATGCATATTCCCTATTGTAAATAATGAGTACTGACTTGTAGTTGATGAGTGCGGAGTAGGGCGCGACGACGGGCACCGCGAACAGAAGCTCGTCCGCGCCGTGCGGCGCGCCCGTCAGCTGGCTCAGCAGCTCGCTGTCGGCGTCGGCGCCCGGCGGCTCTGCGGACTGCGGACGGGAAATATATTTTTATATAATGTTCGATGGACAAAATTAATAATATTGATTTTCACAGAGTGGCGGCGAAGCGACTAACTCAAGTGAAAGTCGAATTTATTTCCTATTAGTTTTTGCCCGCGGCTTCGCTCGCGTGGTGGTCGGAGATTATCCCACTGGAACGTACTACCGGGATAAAAAGTATTCTATGTACTATTCTAAGTCATGGTCTACCCATGTGCCAAAGCCGTTTTAGCGTGAAGAGTAACAAACAAACAAACTCACTTATAATATAAATATACTAGCTTCCACCCGCGGCTTTGCCCGCGAGGTATGTTGATAAAAAGTACCCTATGTCCTTCCCCGGGATGCTATCTATCTCTTTGCCAAATTTTATCGAAATCCGTTCAGTGGTTTAGGCGTGAAAAGGTAACATACGGACAGACAGACAGAGAGTTACTTTCGAATTTATAATATTATAGTATGCATATAAGTTAGGATACAATACCGCTGAAAAATAAATCACCTTTCCGCTACATGTTGTCGAGGTCACACCTAAATATGTTCGTCACCGTAAGGGCTACTTTTGTCTGCTCTTTGCAAGATTGAACCTGCTTTGCCGACTCAGCAATAAGTGCGTCGTAATGTCTAGCCGCAGAATGACATTCAGCCATTTTCTTTGTTACAAGTCAGACCGAATTAAAAGACTGACAGATTCCGACAATTAAATTAAAAAATCGCTGCAATTAAATTAAACGAGCCTTTCTTTCTCAGTTTCGTTTTCAGTTATTTCACGTTTTTACGTTTGTAAGTATAGTAAAATGTGTTGCGACTCACTTCAAGCTCCGCCTCAGGCTCGTCGGGCTCGGAGTCGGCCTCCAGTATGAGCGGCGCAGGCGCAGGTATCTTGACGCCGCGGGGACCGGTCTTCACTTTGTTGGCTTTCGCAGCCGCTGCCTTCTTTTGAGCTTTCTTTGATTCTTTTTCAGGGTTTCCAGACTGGAAATAAGAATTAATAGAATGTAGAATTTCTATATAGACTCCATCGTTGGTCGTGGGCAAGTGTCCTCGGTACTGCTTCTCCCCCAAACAGGGTATAAGGGTAAACACTCTTGTTATTCAAACCATGGGTAGTTGACTAAATATAAAAAATAAACGACTGAGTAACAACAAAAAATAAAAACGTTATTTTCATTAAAAGATTTTAAAAAGTTCCTATCCAACACCGTGCTCGCTAGCGAACAGCTGCGTGACTGAGGGAGGGGTCGCGCTCGCGGCCGTTCAAGTCACGTCCCGCACCCGTGTTGAGACGCAAGTTCGTTGCCCTAGCGCATGGGGAAACGAACTTGCGTCTCTTATGGTAAAATGTAGAAAAAAAAAGTCGTAATTTTCCATTGATTTTACGTTTTAAAATGACACCAAACAACTGGTTTCAAGGATAACGGTGTTTACCCTAACACCCTGTATAACAAAACCAGATCCTCATTTGAACCCCTCAAAGTGAATAATGTATGAAATATTTTTATTATAATAGATATCTGGGCTTAAAAACAATCACTTTGGTAGAATCATAATATGAAAATATTATGAATCATCGTAAAATGTCACCAACTGAAAATTCATATTATGATCTGCGTGTAATTCATATTACGAAATAATTAATCTGTTTGACAGTTTTCTATGGAGATTCGTAAAATGGTCCACAAATTATGAATTGCTTTTATGTCAAACTAGCTGCGCCCCGCGGTTTCACCCGCGTAAGTCTCGATCCCGTGGAAATATCGGGATAAAAAGTAACCTATGTGTTAATCCAGGTTATAAACTATCTGTTTGCCAAATTTCATCCAAATCCATTCAGCCTTTTTTACGTGAAAGAGTAACAAACATCCATCCATCCATACTGTCGCATTTATAATATTAGTTAGGATTAGAGAAATTGCTAATGACAGCTGGGATTCAAGAAATGAACTGCTTTTAGAGGAATTGCTAATGTTGTTGTTATGTGTACCTGAAGGATCTCCATCATCACAGCTCTATCGTCGTCATCCTGGTCCTTGTACTTCTCCTTGATCTTCCTCAGCTTGCTGCGCTGTCCTCGCTTCATTCCCTTCTCTTCTCTCCTCTCTTCTGGCTTCTGACTCTTCTCCTTCTGCGGCTTCTTGCCACCCTTCTTTGGTAGGGACGGGAACGTGGGGGCTTCGCCTGAAATGAATAAATAACAAATAGGTACTCAAACTACACCTCGCTAAGTGCACACATGTTTACGAAACCGGCCTCACGTCACTGTTGTCAGTGCTGCCTATGTCTTCGTTTTTTATTTGGGGATTAGCTAAATAAGCTAATAAATAACTATACTTAGGGCTGATTTCATTAAAGTCATATCTTTTATAGTTGGAATAAAATTGTCTTCTGACAGTTTTTGTCTGGAAAAACAGACAAAAATTCAAAATTTATTGGCAGGATAAGACTTATACTCGGTATAAAAGTTTGGTGAAATTCGCCCTTAATAGCATACATATTAGCCACGCGCACCAACGAGTTCGAGCCGTCGACTAGTCTAACTTTAAAAAACGTGTCAAAAATGTTGGTAAATTGCATGTACATTTATTGTATTTTTGACAGATTGTGAATGCGAACGTTCTTATAAATACGAGAATTGCCCTTCTGATGTGTTTACGTGTGAAATGAATAACTTTATGGTGTTTCTTTCATAGACGAGTTATATCCAGGTATTGCACACGTAACCATTATTATAGGTTGACCAATTAACTGCGACCGTTCCTGAAGTAGCTGCGCGGTGCGGGAGGGGAGACAGTTGTCACAAGTTGACGAATCACTGAGCTCTCGCATCACGACACCACACCCCTCCCGCACCGCGCTGCTACCTCAGGAACGGTCTCAGTTAAGAGCGTTTATTCTGAAAGTGGGCACAAATATTTCGCTGTTTTGATTAATTTGGCAATATTACTGTACGTAAATATGAAATATGGCTAGACAACTGTATAAAATATTGAATATTTAGTTTAAGTTGTAAAAAAAGGATTTGGAAACTTTCCAAGTGCCTTTTTTATACCTAATACTGGTTACAACTTAAATTCAGTGTTATATTTGCAATTCATAATCAATATTTTAGACAGTTGTCTAGCCAGATTTCATATTTCCATACAATAATATTGCCGAATTAATCAGAACAAGTAAATATTTGACATTTATTTGCGACGTTGCCAACTTTCAGAATAAACGCTCTTAAGCGGTCGCCCTATAATCACGTCTACGAAACACTCGGCCGATAGCGTATACGTGAATGGTCTTGTCTATTTGTCTCGCTCTAACGTACGCTTAGACTATGCTGTTTCTCTTTTGCATTGCCAATCTAACGCTAGTAGAATATACAAAATCTATGTAACGAACGCACTGTAAATGATATGTTACTTACTTCTGTCAGATGTCTCTGAAAACGTTCTTGATTTTGATTGGACGATTACTTCGCCGGTTCCGTGATCAACCTGAAAATTGTTTCAGAGTAATTTGAACACAAGTAACAAAAACGCACAAAGGCGTACTTAATGTCTTGGGTATATTTTATCACTGGCTGTTATTTGTAAATTTGGAAGCTCATAAAGGTGTGGCGTTATCTACATCGCCCCATACGAAATATGCGTGGAAGACCTGACGTCACAAAAATCCTGCATCTCACAATTAGAGTTTACCGTGCAGTGGACATATACAAGGTGGAGACGACAATACGACAAAAAATGAAACTCCGTATATCTAATGACGTTCTCGGTCTACATACCAAATATTAATCAAATATATTCAATAGTTTAGTTACGATAGCTAGTCAAAGATCGGCAAACCCCTTAGTCGACCCATCACTACTATTTAGTATGTTTGAAAAAATGACTTTTTAAATTTCGATGTTAGGATTTATTTGATAGTTCCAAAATAATCTTATGCATTAATATTGCCAGTGTTTTCATTTATTGTTGTATTGTCGTCTCCACATTGTATACAAGAACCCAACTTCAATCGTTGGGCAGTTGCCCGCCAGACACAACACCCGTCTGGTCGGAGGATCCTCCCTTTTCTATGGCGGATGAGTGAACTTTACACCCTGTTCCCTTAAAAAGGTATGATTCTCAGCCTAATTTGAATAAATGTTTTTTTATTAATCTAAGTCCGAAAGTTTGAGCAGGACGTGAGCACACAACGCAAGCGTGAACCTAACTTAGACACTAATAAATAACTAGCTTCCGCTACCGGCTTCGCCCGTGTGATATCTATATGAGTGCAATATAGCATTCTAGTTGGTGATTTTTAAGTTTATTAATTACAAATTGGTTGTCTGTAAAGTCGGTTTACGGACGATAGTTTAACGTGACAACATCATAACAAGTCCTCAGTGCCTTTCGCTCGCTCGTGTAGTGCTCTCGCTCCGATTGTAACGGTACAATGCGCGTAATAAGCGTAACGGGACAATGAGCGTAACGGGATAATGAGTCATCCTTTTTGATGCGCGCAGTGTTCATCGATTTAAAAAAATCATAACTCGAAAACTATGAAAAATCGCGGAACATACATGGGGGTTATTCCGATACCACACGGCACGAAGACTAAAAATTTTTTTTAGACCTCAATTTTCTGTTTACCTTTCAATTAGTCATTTGTAGAATCAGTCATTTATAGACTATGTAATCAACCATAAATTCCACAAGGGGAATAAAAAAAACAAAAACAAACATTCAAATATGCTCTATTTCCTACCTTTATATGAGTATCAAGTATATCTTCTGTGGATTCACTCTCACTGTCTGACGCGTCTCCCTCTTGCTCTTGCGCATCATTCTTTTTCTCATTATCTCTCTCTCTCTCCTCCTCAGTCTCCCTCTCTCTATGTTCTGTCTCCTCTACGGCTTGACCAGGTTGCGACTCTTCTGTGATTGCGTCTAACTTGTTGGAGTCGGGTTTCTCATCTTCTTTATCTGATGGTTCATCTGTTGAAGGTTATAAAAGAATATTTGTAATATATTTATTTTTGTGTTGTACCGCAATGGGAAAAGGGGGGGGGGCTTGGTTCTGCTGTGGGACAATACAGTTCTGATAGATAGAAGTTACGTTTAGCCAACTTGGCTAAAAGTAGGTCACATAAATAAAAAAATATTATATAAAAATCTATACTCCATTTGAAATAAGATTAGTCATTTTACCTTTTTTACAGTCCGTTCAAACGATTTTGACCTCTATCGCGTTGGTGGCATGACAAAGGCAACTGCAGTAGACAGTTGGTATTGTGTAACCTTTTTTGCTTTTAATGTCGGATGGCATTAAAAGCAAAAAAGGTTATGCCTACGGTATAGAAGTCAAAATCGGTTGAATGGTCTGTAAAAAGGTTTGTTTAAATGTCTAATTTTATTTAAAATGGAGTATAGACAGACTAAGGGTCAGTTCACACCGAAACGCGACGCGACGCGCACTTTTTTCTGATCCGATACAAAATCTAATTTATTTACTACACAATAAGGAACACGCGCTGCGCAGCGCCGCGTATCTCAGCGTACTTTGTCAAGTGTCAACCCTTGCACTGAAATGATACTTTTTCGTGAAGAAAATAAGTAATATTAGATAAAAGATGAATCCTTTTTAATTTTTAATGACTCTTTGGCAATTGTAAAATGCTTGTAGATGGTTTCATTGAAATAAATGCTTTGAGTTTGAGTTTAAAGACATTTTATTCGTCTGATATGGTAGGTATAAAGTTGGTTAGCATAGTTTAGCAAAGGACGCAGCTTCGCCTAAAATATGTATTTTTAGTGAATCTGAGATAAAATAATAGTTCGCTATCCCCTCACCGTCGTCCGACACAAGTATCTCCTGATCCTCCTCCAGCTCCTGCGCGGATGTGACGTCAGAGGCGTCCTCCAAAGCGATCGGCTTCCGTTCGTCGCGGTGAGCGTCGATGCAACTGTCCTCCAACTAATACATTCATAACATGTCATTTGCTTTCGTTTACATACAGGGTTATTGGTTATATGTCGGCCATCCAGTAAGGGGATGTAGGAGAGGTCATTTAAAATCAGATGAGCCGTTTTGACTCCTATACAAATGTCAACAAAATTCGAGTCAATTGATCCGATTTCGATAGGTATATCGAAAAAAAAAAAAACAATCGATATACAAATCGGTGAAATTTTCAAAAAAATATTTTTACTTTATGAACTTCAAGTTTTTCAAATCAAATCAATCAAAATATTTATTTGCTAGAATATGGTACATAAGGTGTTATAGTGGGTTTGTTTCAGCATATCCTGCCACAACATGGCGAGCAAATGCGATGTCAAATCAGTCTAATTTTTTATTCATATAAATACCAAACTAGGAAAAAAAAGTATACTTTTGCTTTTTAATCAGTGGCGACAACGATGTTGCTATTGGAAATATATCGTATTTGAAACATTTTCGATACTTGATATTTTATATCGATATATCGAAATAATAAATATCGCCTAAAAATATCGATATATCGATATTTTTTCTGCAAGCCTGTTATAAATACCCTGAACATGAAGCTGAAGCCGAACTGCAGCTGGTCGGGCAGCAGGTAGTTCTTGCGGCCGCGGATCATGAAGGAGCCGGTCGTGAGGTACTCTCCCGTGGGCGCAGACTTCGACACTTGCGACGCGTGCACCCACCACGCGCGGGTCAGGACTTTAGCTTCCCATGCCACGCTGCCGATATAGTATTGTAAAACATTAGTTTATCATTTTATTTCATGCACCTAGGGTTTAGGGATAGAGGGGGTAAGGAACAGGGTGTAAAGTTCACTCATCCACCATAGAAAAGGGAGGATCCTCCGACCAGACCGGTGTCGTGTCTGGCGGGCAACTGCCCAATGATTGATATTGGATTCTTGTATATATGTCCACTGCACGGTAAACTCTAATTTCGCGATGCAGGATTTTTGTGACACGTCATGATTTTTGTGTGACGTCATGTCAGGATAGTTCGCATGTGGCGATGTAGATACCGCCACAAGGGTATATACAGTATGTTATCTAACGAAGAGCGTTACCGTTAACCTACAATAGTATTGCGTCTATACCGGATGACTTTTTTTACCGTCTCGACAAACATAGGGTGTAGTAGGTGAACGGAGTAGAAGCCAATGGCATAGTCAACTAAATTTTTTTTTTTTTTTATACCCTTTAAACAAATTGATTTATCTAAAAATACTACCCATTTGAAGTAAACTTTTAATACAAAAACAATAAAAACAGAAATTATTTATTTTTTTAATAAATCCATGAAAAAATATCGAAATTCAAATCATACGCACCCTACTAAATGCACGGAATTTATCAATGAATTAGATACGTTCCTTTGCGGCCGATAGGTACTCGCCGCACTTGCCGTCGGCTTCTTTGATATCACCAGGCGCTTGAGCCGCCGCCGCCGCGCCGGAGCTGCTCGCTCGCGCATCCCCCCGCCCGCCCGCGTCCCGAGCTTCAGTCACCTGCGATTAGTCACGGCGGCGTGACGTCGCGCTGTTTGTTTCCACGTATGCATCGTGCACCCGGTCATATTTTGTCGTATCTAAACATGTACGAATATTCTAACGTAGAGTATCTTGTTTGGTGAAAACAGCCAGTGCAAGGCGAATGTACGCAGAAGAAGAAAATCTTCAGTCGCTGCGAAGGAACGGTATCCGTTCTCCTCAAATTCCCCCTCGGACCCCGCATGGAGTTTTGTCACTGGGTGCAGAACCGTTCTGTCATTGACACCATGTTGCAAGACGTTCCTGATCCCTATCTGCAAGACATGTACTTCCAGCATGACGGATGTCCAGCTCACTACAAACGATCTGTGCGCGCGTATCTCGATGGTCAATTTGGTGATAAGTAAATAGGTCGCGGTGCACCTGTGAACCGGCGGCCGAGGTCACCAGACCTACATAACACCCCTTGACTTTTATTTGTGGGCCGACCTAAAACGTTTAGTCTGACGTTTAGTGTATACCGAAGAAGCTCAAAGCGTTAGTGATTTAAAACAGCGAATAATTTAAAACGCTTTTAATGTTTCGAAAAGTGATAGAGACACGCCTCGAAGTTTACCGAACAATATGCAAAGACGTGCTAGTTTATGTTTAGAACGAAACATTTTGAACAATAATTACCTACTGCGATATCGCTAAAAAGGTAGGTACAGACCTAAGTTCATTTTTTGTAAAATGCGCGCAATGCGCGTGCGCGTCTGTCGGTCGTGTCGCCCGCGCGCGAGTACCGCTCAGCTGCTCGGCTCTCGTACGTGAACCACGGTAAGTGAACTCTCACGCACACATCAAGTTTCTATGTACGTGTGTGTGCGTAGGCGCGCCGACGTTACTTAGCAACGGGTCGACCGAACAACATTCTGTCAATGTTCTCGCTCCCGCATGTATGCACGTCCTTTTCATTTTGAATGAAGTACAGTCGAGTATTCTTGCTTATTCAAGTATTTATTGTTTCGAATTATTTAAAAAAGATTACTTAGATTGTTTTAAAAGTTCGTTCCGAGTCTGTTACTGTTTTCGTTTTATTTGTAAGGATAGGTTTACTTATTATTTTATCTTTTTAATTGGTAAATTGGTGGGGTTTTTATTTGTACTTACGTAAGTATTTGTTGTGTTTTATTATTTTAGGTAGGTTAAGTTTTCTTACTTGTGTTAAGTTATTACCTATTTACTACTTATTCTTTTGGTGTGAGGCTTATTTGGTCAATTGGGTATTTGTATTGTATGTTTGAGAATTTTTGGGTATTGTGTTCATTTTATTTGTAGATCAGGTTTGTCTTAGTTTATTAGTAAGTGGACTATAAATGTTATTGCGTTGATTTTGGAAACGTTTTCAACACGACTGTACCATGCGAGGGGCGGTCGCTTACTAGGTTTCTACGCAAAAGAAATGTGCGTGCGTTTCGCTCGCACACACGTACAACTATCATTCATGCGCCATCGCAGCCTACGCCGTTTACTATCTCCTATTTTGGCTATTATTCGTTTTTACGCACGGGCCGTAGGATGGATAGTTTTCATGATTTTTGAAGGAAATTCCGAACCTGTACAATCTCAATGGTACTAAGCAAATATTCTCGGGTATGGCTTCTGTTCCACTTACACAACACACCTGATTATGCTCGAGACGGTAAAAAATGTCATCCTATACTTAAAAAATACTTTATAATTTAATTTCGGAAGTCGGTGGCAAAAAACGAAAATTAAAAAGCAAAGACATCGACTTCCGAAATTAAAGTTATTTTTCACTTTTTTAGTGTTTTTTTTTGAAGTCGGTTGTTTTTTTTTTGTAAAAAGTTTTTATTTTTCACTTTTTAGTGGTGGTACCTACCCCACACAAGTTACTACCTGCTATGTAAATAACAGTGAAGGAGTCTAATAATTATATCGTCTACATAGACTGTGGGAAAAATACGTAATATTGAAGCTAGCTCAAAAACTACGCAAGCAAACTTAATAAAATTTGTATGGGACCATCTCGGGAGTATACCCTTTCGAATTAAAAAAGAATTTTTAAAATCGGTTCACAAACGACGGAGTAATCGGTGAACATACATTAAAAAAAAACTCTTCCTTTTTTGAAGTCGGTAAAAATAACGTTTTATAGAAAAATATTCACAAAAAATATTAAATTGATACGGAAAATAAACACTGTACACGCAAACTTGTCACACTTGTCTTTCTACGTTGAAATACAAGTGTGCGTATACAGAGTGTTTCTTTTACGTATCTATTTAATAGTTTTGTGAATATTTCAATAATATTTAAAAAAAAAAGTTTTTTTTTTTGCTTGTATGGACGCTATACTATTGCGGGTTCACGGGAACGCCCTTTGTTACTTAAAATACTGTATAAAAAAATTACTTATCTGAAATTAAAGTACGATTCAGACTCGACTGAGGCGGCAATAAAGGTCAAAATTGCATGTAATTATACATTCTGCTGAATGCAAAACGTTCAGTCTTGCTTACTTGCACAAACAAGTCCAAGTCTGTGTTTGATTCCGAGAGGCTGTTACGCATAGCTACTAATGTCTGACCTGGTGGACAGTAATGTTACCTGTAGGCCACAGCGGCCTGCCCCGCCTCGGCCAGCGTGCGCGGCGGCACGGCGGCGCCCGCGCGGCCCTTGACCACGACGGACGCGGCGCCCGACACGTCCGCGTGCACGTACACGTCGCGCGCGCGCATGTAGCGCTTCACGAGCAGCTCGTTCTGTTGCTGGTCGCGCCCGCCTATCACCTGCGAGCGAGCAAATACTTAATGGTCAGTGCTCGGAATGGTCGGAACAGCCGCACGGGTCGCTCATCCAGGTTAAGCTAGACTTGCCGAGGTCGATCCGGGGATGGGTGACCATCCATTACATACCGAGGCCCCTCCGCACCTCGGAGAGGACATTTAGCCGTTGGTAGATGACATTCGTAGATATTTAACAGTCGTTTCGGGGAGAAGCCCGAAAGTCTGACCACCAGTCTTGCCAAGAGGTATCGTTTACCCAGTAACTGGGTGGCTGTGGTTAAATAATAGTATTCAGATGCATCCGGTTAGACTGAAAACCATCTCCAACATAGTTGGGAAAAAGCTAAAAATAAAAAGGTTGCTAAAAACATAATAATATATCTCCATTTTTTTTTGTTTCTTTAACAATAAACGACACTCAATCAAACACACACACCTTCCTATGGTCTATTTAAATCCTTGTTTTCAATTGATGTTATTTCCACTTAAACACGTGTCAATTTCTTATAGGGTCTTTTATGACTCTTGCGGAATTATTATTAAGCGGAATAGGTTATAAGTCTATTTTATTTAAAAAAAAAACTTACCAGATAATTATCAGAAGAGATAAACCAGAAGAACTTCTCGAACCAGTAAGTCTTCCGCGCCTTGATGATGTTGCTCACGGTGTGCGCTTCTTTCAGCGTCTGCTTCGTCTTACGTTCAGCGCTCTTCAGCGCTTTTCCCGCTGATTCTAACGTCTTCTGCTGTTTCTTAGCGGCGTTACGCTTTTGATCGTAATATCTACGAATGTTAACATCTTTACATTTGAATTCTGAATCTTAGATCTATTTACTCAATTATCTACTCTAGTGTTATGTAGCTTAAGTTGATTTTTGAGAGACCATTGGTTATAAAAAGGTTCTCATTAAAAAGATGCTTGCAAAGGAATTTGAACTTTGTTTCGTATGACATTGAGTACGCTATTTGATCAAATCACATTATCACGTCTTGAAAGGAATGTGTCGAAATACAGTTCACAGAAATAGACAACGCTTTTACGTAAAGTCTGTTTTTTAATCTTGTAGACTAATTTGACATTTCAAATGATTGTTGTTCGTTTTTTTTCAATTTGGAGTTTGACATTTGGACCTGTAGAATTAGTAGAGATTAAAAAACTAACTTGTAAGTGTTACTACAGACGTGCGGATGACAGAACGTATTTCAAAAAAATTAAATAGAATATCTATATTTATAAAAAATGAATTCCTAAATCCCTTTGGTCACGCCATCACGCGTGAACGGCTAGACCGATTTCGCTAATTCTTTTTCTGTTGTGTTTGTTGGTCGTTGTGTCAGGAGAAGGTTCTTATGAAAGAAAAAATTAAGAATATTGCGCGGAAAATTAGAAAATTGACAGGACAACGTCTGTCGGGTTAGCTAGTTCTTTATAGGTTCACCATACGAATGACAGATATAAATGTAGGAATTAAACAGTAAGTAGGAATAAATGTATTTAAGTTTGTAGTTAATTCAGTTTTTGATGTTTAACAAATGTAGGATGGTGTAAGTATATGAGGAATGGAACGCAGTGTGTGTTAGAGAGAAGGAATGACAGTGAGAGAAGGAGAAGAAAGAGGAAGGAGATGTCAGTTTGGGATTTGGTTTTGGAAGGAGAAGACGAGTGAGAATAATTTGAATATATTGTGTTGTTGATAATTTATTTAATAAACCATCGGTAAACTGTTTCAAGCACTTTTACTTGCCCGACAATCCCACATACTACATTTTGGGGGCTCGTCCGGGATCAGGGCAAATGGTTTGAGAAAAAAAAAGACGATCGCGACACAAAAAGTGGAAAAATTACGATAGTTACGAAGAAGACGCATTACAAAGACGGAAGACGCAATTTGAAGACGAAAGACGCTATTTTAAGACGAAAGACGGTATTTTAAAACGAAAGACGATATTTTAAAACGATTCCAGGGAAAACCCCCAAACTCGAACGGCGATGGCGGACAGCAAAGACACATTTTACAACATGTTTGAGGTGACTCAGTTTAGTGGTGAAGACCATACCTATGCATCCACGAAATGGGCTCAAGATCTGGATGATAACGCGGAGATATTTGGATGGTCTGCGCAGCAACGGCTTATCATTGCTCGTAGGTCATTGACGGGAACAGCAGGGCTGTGGTTGAAGACTGAAAGAGTGCACAAAACATACGAAGAATTGAAGGCAGCCGTGCTGAAGGAATTCCCGGATGCCGCGAATACCAAAGAAATGCATGAGATGATGGCTGCACGTAAGAAGCGCAAAGACGAATCCTATTATCAGTATATGTTAATAATGAAAGAAATGGGGAAGCGAGCTAAATTCCCCGACTACGTCGCCATTCAGTACATCATTGACGGGATTCAAGACCTAGAAAACAATAAAGCTATTCTTTACGGCGCAAACACGTACCCAGCTTTGAAGGAAAAGTTATCAGTGTACGAAAATATTAAGAAAAAAGTTGCTAAACAGATTGCTGAACGACCTGCGAAACAAGCTTCTGCATCAGGAACTGGACAGTCGTGCTACAACTGCGGGGAGAAAAATCATATAGCTAGCGCATGCCGAAACGGGTTAAAATGTTTTAAATGTAACCAATTCGGTCATATTAGTCCCAAATGCACAAGCACAAGTCAGAGTGCAGCAGGAACAGGAAGCGGCGGAAGTTTGGTCGGAGCAGCAACGTCGGTAAAACAGCCAAGAGCGGCCGGACCGACCTATCAGCAGCAGTCGCCTCAGGTGCGATCGTCGGTAAAGCAGTTCGACGCCAGTACGAAGAAACATACGCCTGCATGTTCGGCTATGTTCGGGATGACGACGGCACCCGAAGACGGATCGGGCGGCCATGCGCATAGTTGTATGACGACGGATGACGTAGATGTCATGCAAATTGTAAACAAACCGAGTGACCGGCATAATAAGGCGATGAAATCTGTAAAAATAAGTAGCAAAATAATAAATGCGTTGGTAGATACGGGCAGTGACGTTAATCTAATATGTTTCGAGTTATGGAGCGAGTTAAATGTGCCGTACGTTAATGATAATACGATGTTATCCGGACTTGGACTATCGAGAGTAAGATCGTGCGGAAAAATTATGTTATGTTTACAAATAGACAACAAGAGTTATTCAGATGTAATATTTCATATAATTACTATGCAATAATATTGGCTGCAATATTATTGCAATTGCATCCAGATGGACAGCTGCATCCGGTGCATTACATGAGTCATAAGACTACTGATGCTGAAAGTAAATACTCGAGCTACGAGCTGGAAGCGCTTGCTGTTGTGGAAGCTGTCAGGAAGTTTAGACATTATTTATATGGAATTTCTTTTAAAATCGTTACAGATTGTAAAGCTTTTGAGCAGACATTAAAGAAGAAGGATTTGACGGCAAAAGTGGCTAGATGGGTATTCATGCTAGACGAGTATGATTACAAGATTGAACACCGAGCTGGCAGTATGATGCAACATGCTCATGCTCTCAGTAGAAACCCATTTGTTGCTGTGGTGAGCCTGCAAGAAGAGATAATGAAATGAAATGAAATGAAATGAAATGAAATTGTTTATTCTGTAAATAGGATATCGCAATCACTTTTACACGTCATATTATTAAAAAAATAAAATAAGCTAGATGAGGTCGGCGTTTCCTATCTGACTACTCTGAGAAGAAAGGCCGAAACAAACTCAGAGGTCGCAGTCTCTTTTAAGGTCCAGACATAATCTTGGTCAAGCCATATGAGGACCATGTAGATTAATGTCTGAAATGGTCTTTTGAGGAAAGAACCACACAGATTTGAGTGGACCTGTCCAGTCAGTGCAAGCATTTGTCAGTAACCGAGGAGCTCAACTCAGAGCTGAAGGAGCTCAACGACTCGACGAACAATACCAAAAAAAGGACATTTGGGTAGGCCGCAGAAAGTACTCAAAACTGCCAGACCATCATTAAAACAGGGAAAGAGGAGCAAAAAATAAAAAATGATCCACATAGTCCTCACATTCACAATAATCAAAACAAAATAATACTTACAAAGTAATAATGTCATGTTGTATAAAGAATAATCAACAATGTCAATTTGTAGGTATATAAAACTGGTATAATTTAATGATTTTAGATACTAATTAAAGTTAAAATGTCAAGTTCTAGGGTTTTTTCAAGGCTTAGCAGAGCGAGCAGCTCAATCCCATGCATTATAAGACTAGGACAGGAAACAGATGAGGAACTCAATGCCATCAGACATCTGATTTTGAAAGATGGTCAATATCATGATTTCTGGATTGATAATGGTATTTTGTATAAAGGTGAAAAGAAGCAATTAGTAGTTCCGAAGATTATGGAGAAAGAAATAATTAAGAGAGTGCATCTTAACGGGCACTTTTCAATAAGAAAGATGAAAGAAGCTATAGGAAAAGACTACTACATAAGAAACATGGATAAAAGAATAGAGGAAGTGGTTTTAAGTTGCATACCTTGTTTATTAGCAACAAGAAAAGAAGGAAAACAGGAAGGCTATTTAAACCCATTAGATAAAGAAGGAATACCTCTGCATACGTTGCATTTAGATCATATAGGACCATTTACTGAAACAATATAACTATATACTTACCATGATTGATGCGTTTACCAAGTTTACATGGCTTTTTCCTACCAAGTCCACAACAAGTGCAGAAGTGTTAAATAAATTAAGATTTCATCAGCAGGTTTTTGGTAACCCTACTAGGATCATAACAGACAGAGGGACAGCGTTTACCAGTGGGGAATTTGAAAAATATTGTAATGAGGAAGATATCCGGCATGTCAAGATTACTACTGGAGTACCTCGAGGGAATGGACAAGTAGAGAGGGTTCATCGTATATTGATACCTATGTTAACGAAGATGTGTATAGAAGATAAATCGCTGTGGTACAAGCACGTGAGTCGTGTCCAGAGAGCACTTAATAGTACCTACCAGAGATCTATAGATACCACTCCATTTCAATTATTGGTTGGAACAAAAATGAGATGTAAAGAAGATATTGAGTTAGTTAGCTTATTACAGCAAGAAGTTATCAGCGGTTATGATGAAAATAGAGAGAACTTGAGGCTGAAAGCCAAGCAGCAAATTCAAAAAGTACAAGATGAGAATAAGAAGACTTATAATGAGAAGAGAAAACCTAGTACATCGTATGGGCTAGATGATTTAGTTGCAATTAAGAGGACTCAGTTCGGCTCAGGTCTAAAAGTGAAACCTAAATTCTTTGGACCCTATAGAATTATTAAGGTCAAGCGAAATGACAGATATGATGTTGAGAAATTGTATGATTCAACAGAAGGACCAAAGAGAACGTCTAGTTCAGCAGACAATATGAAAAAATGGCCTGGTAAGGACGAATGAAAAGAGCGAGTGAGTGTTATTTGTTTTTTCTTTTAAAGAAGTTGTCTTTTGTGTTTATGGGTAACTGTACCTTACTAGCACTGCCCAGCATTTTTTTAAGTTAAGTTTTTAAGATGTTATAATCTTTTTACACTTTCTAACTTCATATTATTGGGTGTTGTTGCTTAGTTATTTTCAAGAATTTAATTTATGTTAAGCTATAGTGAAGAAGGTTTAGAAAGGTGTATAGCTGGTATATGAATGAGGTCTGGAAGAGTGGCAGATGTGGAGAATAAGCATATCTGAGGACAGATATGGAAGCAGGATGGCCGAATGTAGGATGGTGTAAGTATATGAGGAATGGAACGCAGTGTGTGTGAGAGAGAAGGAATGACAGTGAGAGAAGGAGAAGAAAGAGGAAGGAGATGTCAGTTTGGGATTTGGTTTTGGAAGGAGAAGACGAGTGAGAATAATTTGAATATATTGTGTTGTTGATAATTTATTTAATAAACCATCGGTAAACTGTTTCAAGCACTTTTACTTGCCCGACAATCCCACATACTACACATATTTCCTCACGGTTTCCTAGCAATCTGTGGGAGTGATTTCGTGAAAAGGGACGGAAGTGTGTAACAGGAAGCCGGGGAAGCGTGCGCTATTTGATTTGACCAATGAGCGCGCGCGGAGCTTGAGTTGGCTGTCAGATGGTACCAATCCATTATTTTTTCATTCTTAATGGATTTAGTAAATCCTAACTTATTTAATATTATAAATGCGAAAGTTTGTTTATTTGTTTGTCACGCTTTCACGAACGAACTGCTAAACAGATTTTAATGAAATTTGGCACAGGGGTAGACCATGACCTGGAATAGGACATAGGATACTTTTTATCCCGATATTCCCACGGGATCGATACTAACGCGGGCGAAACCGCGGGGCGCAGCTAGTAAAATTAATGATTTTATTAATGTTACTAAGTACATATTTATATATTTCAAATACCTTAATTAATGTAGATTAAATAAAATGTATTAGAGATTAAATTAATATAAGTAGCAATAATAATGAATGTTGTGATATGGATATCTAGTAGTTACCTATGAAATATAATTATTTACTTAGATTTAAGTTACTTATGTAATAATACTTGCTGCGCCCTAACAGGGTCATGTACTCATAAATTTTATCCTAGCCTGTAACTTGAGTGTACAGTCACGGACTTTAATTGATGAGCCACCTTCAAACTTTTCAATTTTGCAGTTTCATACATTCACGAGATTACACGATTAAACATGAACTCAAAACGCATGCTCGTAAACAAGTTGACAAATAAATTACTTTTAATCGGAAATAGTCTTAACCATAGAGTTTGACTAATAAGTTCTCAATGATAAAAATAAATACAATGTTGCATTAAGTTTAACCAATGTATTTGATACCGACCTCCTTTGAATCATAGCTCATTAACTCAATAATTCTGAAAACTTATCTGAAGACAGTGACAGTTGAAATCTTGATGTCAGAGACGTTACTTTCGAACTTGTCGAAATGACATATTTTTCCGTACGCTAACGTTACTATCGCAACAGTAACCTAGCAACGATTGTTTGTCGTTGCTAGGTTACTGTTGCTAGACCTGGTTGACTTTGGTTGTCACTCTGCTGTCAAGTTTGTAGTTCTGGCTCTCAGGTTAGCCAACCGGTAAAGATATGAAATATAATTTTCTTCTTCTAATATGAAAACATATGACTTTGCGTGTCGGGAACCGAATAAACCCGATTTGTATTACACGGCTAAAATGCGAACAGTACCAGGTGGCTCATCAATTAAAGTCCGTGACTGTACATTGTGCAAATAAATAAATAAAAACAGTTTAATATTCCTCACCTCCTAGCATTAGCAAAAGCCGTAAGAGACAGATCGATATCAACCATCCTGGGCTTCAACCCCTCATCCTCTCCGTAAGGGTCGGTGAGCAGTAAGGTAATGTGGTTGGTCTTCAACTTGAGGTGTTTGATGCAGGAGGCTATGGGGTCGTTGTTGTCCTGGGCGGTCTTCACTAGGAGTTGGATGTCGTTCCAGGACATCTAGCAGAGAAAAAGGGTTATAGGCAAGGGTTATAGTGTCTCCTGGTCTTATGTAAGTAGGCGATAGACTTATGTGAAAGTAAATAAATACGTGTACTAATTAACACAAATGTATGGAACAGCTGATTTTTTTTTCGCGATTTCAAGTATGGTCCCATAGAAAAAGTTGTTCAAAATGATGAGTACAATGACCCCTTTTCGGGTTTAGCATAAACAAAAAATAATGTTGTATAGAGGAGCTCGTGGCTAAGTAATAACAGCCGCACGGGTCGATCCATCCGGTTAAGCTACGCTTGACGGGGCTGGTCCGTGGTTGGGTGACCATCTTTACACACCGAGACTCCTCCGTGCTTCGGAAAGCACGTTAAGCCGTTGGTCCCGGCTGTCATTCGTGAATCTTTCGTCCGTGAACTTCTGAGATCTTCTATCTACTTTCAAACAAATTTTACAGGAGGAACGTAAAATAGTTTTTTATTTTAATCGTAATTAGGAGTTTTTAGTAAAATAAAGTTTTACAAAAAAATGTTAGTTAGGAGGTATCAGAAGTTCACGAGGAACGTAAAATTGTTTTTTATTTTAATCGTAATTAGGAGTTTTTATTAAAAATAAAGTTTTTCGAAAAAATGTTAGTTAGGAGGTATCAGAAGTTCACGGACGCTTTGACAGTCGTTACGGGTCGTCAGAAGCCCGAAAAAGTCTGCCAACCAGTCATGCCAAGGGGTATCGTATTACCCAGTTACTGGGTTTTGGAGGTCAGATAGGCAGTCGTTCCATGTAAAATACTGGTATTCAGCTGCATCCGGTTAGACTGGAAGCCGACCCCAACTTGGTTGGGAAAAGGCTAGGCAGATGATGAAATAAGTATTATCGAAGCTAACTCAAAAACTACACAAGCAAAGTTAATAAAATTTATATGGGACCACCGCGTAAGCTTCTACAAAATGGAAAAATAATTGTCACAATCGGTCTAGATCGTGAACATACAAAAAAAATACATACCTCTTTATTTTTAGAAGTCGGTTAAAAATGATTATTTAAAGTGTAGCGCACGGCTATGCTCGGAGTTTCCCTGCGTGAGTGAATTAAACATAGCCCTAACAATTGGAGGAGGCCTATGTCAAAAATAATAAACTGTTGAATTTTAAATTAAATGCGAAAGTGAGTTTGATTATTGGTTTGTTTGTTTGACCCAGCGGTTTAGGCTGTATGTTGTCTGTCAGTGAATGAATAAATTAAGGATTTTTATCAAGAACCTAGATGGTAACTCCCTAACCTGGTTACAGTTCGATTCAAACTTAATGGCGGCTCGGGACATGAGGCGAGTTGCTGCGCAGTAACAATTTCTTGTGTCAGCGGGTGTGAGGGGTTGGGTACTGCGCAGCGAGAAGCTAACTTCCGAGCCGCCATTAAGTTTGAATCGAACTGTAGCTTGTTAGCTTACGTCTTAGAATAAAGAATAACGTCTTGCACGCGAGACATGCTCGTACTATACTATTCTGACCTGGTTAGCGATGGCCGCTTGCACGGCGAGGCGGGCCTGCTCCACGAGCGGCTCGTTGCGCGAGATGAGCTCGGCAGCTTGCTTGTCCACGTCTTGCACGCGAGTCAGCTCCGTAACTCGCTTTTCGTGGTCGTTGCGAACGTTTTGGAGTTTTTTCAAAGCTTCACGTTCTACTTGGACTGTCTGTGGGTGGGATATTTAGTAAGTTACTGAACCAATTTTTTTTAGTTTGAAAATGTTTTTTTTTTAAATAGAATAGAAATATCGCTTCTTTCCCAAAATTACACTGCGGTCACAATTTAGTTTTTTAACATACACATAAAATATAATGTATAAAACAGGGTATTGACTTTAAATAATTATTATTTCGTAAAAATACTAGAAATTAGACATAAAAGGAAAAGTAAAAATTAAATAAAAATACAATTATCACTTAATATTATAATATTATAAACAAAAAAAGCGCTCTTCCTCCTCTCTCCTACTATGCTGTGCCCGACAGGGTCCATAATTGTACCATTAATGTTAAGCCTACCAACTGTTCTAACAACATTATGGAATGCAATAAAGAATTGAGAATTGAGGGTTTCGGGTCGGAGAAATACTTTCGTAAATTTTTACAGCAGCGGAGCTCAGTTGACGGACATCAGACAAATAAATGTCAAAAAAAGGTGCGCGTCGTCTACTTTAGGAAGATTCTAGAATCTCTGACTCGCCCTTATTGGCCAATCGGATTGTGGCGGGAGCGGTTCGTAATACATTTCTGTTACAGTTTCCAATTTATGTGATTTGGAAAAAGTAACGGTAATGCCTACATATAGAGTTTAGTTTCTGTTGCAACTTTAATATTTTTAAGATCTTTTTGTTAGTCATTCTGAAATCAACTTTATTTACACAACAGTTAAGTTGATATTTGTAGAGTAAATTATTTATGATAGTTTCACGTTCTTTTTGTTTGATTTGAAAAGATTTTTGTACTAAACCCTACCTTCATATCAATCTTCTGACCCTCCAACGTGGAGAAGAACTCATCAACAGCCCTGTCGAAGGTTTCATGCTCAGCGTGAGGCAGCTCCCGGTGCTGCGCGAACAGCATCGGGTGGAACTCCTGGCTGGTCAGCAGGAACGTGCTGGCGCCGCCCTCGGGGTCTGGCCGGGTTTCCTTCTTCTGGGTTATGTAACCCTGTCAACAGAGCGTTTAAAATTAAGAATAATTTATTGACATTAAAAACTTATAGCAGGGCAATATTACATCAAAAGTTAAGTGTCAAGCGATTTTGAACCTTAATTTATATCGTACCTAAAGTCTGTTTTAAATAAAATAAAATAGTAACTACTAATAATATTATTACTACTCAAACTAAATATTCGGTGTTACGATATTATTTATTGCATTTCACAATCAATATTTTAAACAGTTAGCCATATTTTATATTTCCATACAGTAATATTGCCAAATTAATCAAAATAGCGAAATATTTGACATCTATTTGCGACGTTGCCCATTTTCAGCGTAAACGCTTTTAAACTGCCCTGCAAATGATTATGGTCCCATCCTACGGGCCTATGTTCTAGGCCAAAATCAATCTGCCTAATATTTTCTCAACTATGTTCGGGTTCAGTCTAACGGGATGCAGCTGAATACCAGTATTTAACATGGAGCGATTGGCTATCTGACCCAACCCAGTTGTCTGAGCTGAGCCAAAATCGCTTGCTCCTTTTTACCCACGTACCTTTGCCACCTGTGTCCTGGCAATATCCAGGAGTTCCTCAGCCTGTTTCAGTGCTGTCACCAACTTCTCCAGGTCCTGTTCAACATTGAAACCCTTGCCGGGTTCTTTGGACAGCTTCATAGTTCCCGACAGACCGTTCTCTAAGAGAACATGGTCTATGATCGCTGAACCGTATTCTGGAAAAGAGAGTTATTTCATGTTATTGGATGGTATCATAGGGCGCCTACGGACGAAAAATATGACGTTCTCACACAATCAATCAAGTCGCGTTTGTACGTCATCTTTAATTATAATAAAATATAAGTAAAAATCTTTTTAAGAAAAAGCTTTAAATTAATGCTAGGAAGTGCTTAAAAAATGGATGACAATAGGAGTAACTAGAAACACATATGGCCACCTTCCGGCTCCATCATTAGACCTTGAACACCAGTAGTGTCAAAGCACTTGTTAATACGTAACCAATGAGTCCAAACAAGATGTTGCTATCTTGTTGGATTGAGGAGTTCCTATGGCCAACTTCCGGCTCCATCATCAGGCCAGCTCAATGATATCAAATTTTCAAAATGTCTCGGTAGTTGTATAAGTATGCCAAGTTTGAGCTCAATTGGATTCCAGGAAGTGCTTGAAAAATGGAGTTCAATATTAGTAACCGGAAAGACATACGAACAGAGCCAGCTAATATAAAGCTTGTAATAAAAATGAATTCCTATTTCCCTTGGTCACGCCATCACGCGTGAACGGCTGAACGGATTTGGATGAAATTTGGCACATAGGTAGACCATGAACTGGAGAAGGACGTAGGATACCTTTTATCCCGATATTCCCACGGGATCGAGACTTATGCGAGTGAAACCGCGGGGCGCAGCTAGTACTTCATACAAATGATCGCGTCCATCTGGCAACGGTCGCTTTTGGTTAGGTTATAGGGTAACAAGCAAGAGGTCCACTTGTACTGCTCGTGGATATTTATTTATTTATTAAAACTTTATGCACAAGTAAAAATAAAAAACTGTACCAAGGCGGAATGAATGCCTATCAACCTTAGGGTGATGCAGAAAAAACATGGCAGGTGCAACATACGGGATAGATAACTCGAAAAAGGATAAATAAATAGTAATACATAATAATACATACAGGGTGTTAGTGTAAACACCGTTATCCTTGAAATCAGTGGTTTGGTTTCATTTATAGAACGTAAAATCAATGAAAAATACACCTTTTTTTTTTTAAAGAAAATCTTCCTTTTTCCACAAGAATATTTCACCCTATACGCAAGGGCAACAAACTTGCGTCTCAACACGACGGGCGGGGACGGACAGGGCGAGCGGGACGTTACATGACCGGCCGCACCTTTTGAGTCAGCTGTTTCGCAGCTCTCTCGAGCGCGTATCCATGAGTATCGGGACAGTGACGGATAATTACTTTTTTAAATCTTTTAATGAAAATAATGTTTTTTGTTGTTGTTACTGGGTCATTTATTTTTATATTTAAGTCAACTACCCATGGTTTGAGTGACAACGGTGTTTAGCCTTGCATACTGTATATACTTACATATAAACAGATATGATAGATATGTGCCTTACTAGGGGTTTTGCTGGTGTATTGTGATCCCATAGATTAATCTGAAAATGTCTTGCGTGCCTGTAATTACGTACACTGGCACTCATAACCTTCAAACCAGAATGTAGCAATTCTGCATGGTGGCATAAATAGGTCTCGTAGTCGAGTCAGATGCTAAAGTAGTCTTACCTAATTTAGGATTGAGCACTTTTTTGAGATTATCTCCCGGCTTGCCGTTAGTTAGTATTTCTTGTAGCGCGTCGCTAGATGGCGCTGCGTAGCTCGTCTTTGCTCTATCTAATGGATACTTTTCTTTGACTGCAAACCTGTTAGAAATCATTGTAATAAAATACATGAGTAATGGACTGACTTAGGGTTAACTCAGACCGCGACGTGAAGCGACACGACGCTGCACGCACTTTTTTCATTTCAGTGCGAGGGTTGACACGTGTTAAAGTACTTTGAGATGCGCGGTGCTGCGCAGCGCGTGTACCTTATTGTGTAGTAAATAAATTCGATATAGTATCGGATCATAAAAAACTGCGCGTCGCTTCGCGTCTCGGCGTGAACTGACCCTTAGCTGATCTGCACTAGATGAGAATGTGCGCTTTTATCATTTCTAAGATGTAATTTAAGCGAGTGAGAACAGACGCCGAATTTTCACACCAAAAATAAAAGTCGTTTTCCTAGCAATTATTATAACACAATGTTTCTTAGTTTGATGTACAGAATGCTTGAATGACGGCTCCGTCATGTCAGGTCATTTTACACTCTGTATTTAAGAAACAATGTTTAGTCGTTGTCTTAAAACTGTGCGCAGCAGGCGTGTGTCTCATAATCAATCTGTCTCACCATCATCATCATCAGCCTACTGCAGTCCACTGCTGGACATAGGCCTCCGACCAGACGGGTGTTATGTCTGGCGGGCAACTGCCCAACAATTGATGTTGGAATCTTGTATAATTATGTCCATCGCGCGGTAAACTAATTGCTCGATGCCGGATTTTATGTGACGTCAGGATTTTTGTGTGACGTCAGGTCTTTGTGTGCAAAAAGTATTAAATACATAACAAATAACTTACCGAACCTTATCTCCCTCCACATGCGGCCTCAAGACATTAAGTATAGTCCACTCATAGTCAGTCAACACGATGTTGCCTCTATCGTACAACTCTAATATCACATGATATGCAGCCTCGCCGCTACCGAACTGCAGTTCCACAATACGATCTATACCGAGCTGGGATAGCTTCTCTAAGCGTTTGTTTTTTAAATGTTTGCGGAGCTGTAAAAGAAATATTATTATTATAGTTTGACTGTAACCACTGTACCGCAGCATAGGAATGCGAGGAGAGGTTGGACGCCGTAAGCGTTGACGTGCTAAGCAGACTGCATTGCCGTCTGGCCGTGGACATACCTAATGCGGACCATAGATGTTCCATTAATTTGATCAAACAGGCTAGTTCAAACAGTTTTATCAAATTAGCATAAATGTGTGTGAGAATTTGATCAAAATGAGTTGTGGCAATGGCTTGATGAAATATGAATTTTCATATTTTGACTTGAACCAGCCTGTTTGATCAAACAGCAGTTTTACTCAATGGGTCATCTTAGGGGGTTTCGTTCAAAATATAGCATGGAAGTGTTTAAAGGACGAATTCTAAAATGCATCTAACTTATATTTAAAGTGGAAGTAAAGAACTTCCACAGACATTTATTTACTTCCACAGACAATTATAAATTGGCCAAATTTATTCTGACAATTATAGTTTACTGAGCCATTTAATGCAATGAAGATTACCAAGCATAGCACAATTTTAATTGCCAGGTCATGCTCATGTTATCAACTATCATTGTATGTCTATGTGTATTGTTATTTAAGAATTTGCCGTACCTTCATGGTAAACCCGGATGGGGCGACATTCTTTGGCCACTCAAACTGTGTCGTATGAAACCGGTTCCCAGACTCCAGTAGGAGAACACTCTTTTCTTCGGACCTCTGCAGACGGATCACATATGTCTTGCTGTCTATGTCATAGACTTGATTCACACGCATTCCTATCAGCCTGCATGTAGAAAAGAAAGTTATTTAGTAAATTAATGTGTCATTAATGACATTTTTTTTTTGTTTTTACATTATAAAGAAGGAGAGTTCAGTTTTTGAAAACTATTATTATTAAGTCAAGTGTAAGAAACCTGTTAGAAGCAGTGGTTAATTCTTATCGGCATGGGGCATGTAGGAATAATAAAACTAGAAGTGAAATAAAAATAAAAGGTTATTGTTTACCAAATTCATGTTTTAATGCAATTGTTTATTAAAATTTTATGCAAAATCTCTATAAACTTTGGAATAAATACTTAAACAACACAGTGGATTACATCATTTCGGAAATCAATTAAAGAAACATGAAATTGAAGTGTTTTGGTTTCGATAACAATTTTTTTTGCAATATTTTTATATGGAAAACAATAATTACCTTTGCAATTCTGTGACCATGCACATAATATCATAAGTATTGAATCTGTTCTTCATTTTTGCAGTTTATTTTCACTTTTTCACAACATTCATTTAATATTTCTCACCAAATTCATCAAAAAATAATGACGAAAATAGCTAATGACACAAGACAAGGCGTTATTGATGACAGTATTAATAGACGTCACATGTGCTCTGTGGTGTGGACGTCACCAACTTGTATTTTTGACTCTGTCTCACTCGTAAACTACTGTACAGAACAAAAGAGACGGAGAATTTGTTGTCATTTGACTTTGACAGGTCACCATTTGACGTTTCTGAACCGTAGTAAACTAGTGATGGGCAAATGCACCAAACGCCGCGCCGCTTCTATTCACGTAGAATGGATTTACGACCCCGGATCCCAAGACCTTCGTCCGAGTTCAAGTCATACTACAACTTCCACTTCTTATACAAAGAATCTTTCCACAGAGTTATTCATGAAGTATCGCAATATTCGCAATCAAGCAAAACAGTGTAATGAAAGTATTTTATAAAAAAGGTTTATTTTTATTTTTTTCTTTGCTATTGATCCACTCAATCCACTCTCGACTTACTGCCAGTGACATGTTAATAAAAACGTATTGCGTAATGCCAAAAATAGATCCTGTCAATACTGTCACCGAAGAGTCACTCACTAGTGTCTAGATAATCTTTCTCGAATTTTTGACGGAAGAAATGCAACAGTTTTCCCAACGACGAAAACGGATCCAGAAAACGGTCGTGTTGCAACTGAAAACACCAGTTGTAACGACAACGTTGTTGGTTCGTGATGCGATGCCGAGACGGTCAGACCCGTTGTTGGATAAGTTACGTAACTTATCCAACAACGGGTCTGACCGTCGGCATCGCATCACGAACCACAACATTGACAACTGGTATGTACATACATTATCGACTATTTCGTTGACAAAAAGTTCACTTTTGATTGTAAAGAATGTTTTGTATACTAACGAACGCTGAAAGTAGATTGTTGAATCATTACGTTCTCGACTGTATTCTTTAAGGCGTAAAATGCAAAATCGCGAAGACGAAGACTGTTTGAACCCAGGACGTAAAACGGTTGAATCGTCGCAGAACACAAAACGGTCTTTGAAGACATTCGTCGTCGCAACGCCCACCCCTACTAGTGTCAGTCTGAAGTCTCAACTCTCAAGTCTGTCACTGTCACTTGCACATGCTCAGGTTATTTGATCAAAAACAAAACAAAATAATCCTGATTTATAGGAAAATACCATATAATTTGCCACAATGGGAGGTGACAATACAGATTTAAAAGATTTCAAGCTAAGGCCGATGAAATGCGAGTGCAACTTCCTCAGTAAATCGGACGGATCAGCGATTTTATCTCAAGGTGTAATAACTACTATTTCATCTATCTTCTTGCATTCAAATTTAGGATATTTTATTACTAAAGTACAGACTTTCATAGCTTATATTTTTGAATGACAATATACTCGCAAAAAGAAAAAAAAAAGAGTAATAAACAATAATAAACGTAGAGAGATAAAGAGTAATAAACAATCCTTATTCATATTTCAGGCCAAACTGTTGCCCTGGTGAGTGTGAACGGTCCTCTGGACATCAAGATGCAAAGCCAAAGCATAGAGAAGGCCACCCTTGAGGTGCTGTTCAGCAGTAAAGGCGGCAAACCAGCTATTGGAGACAGGTAATGACAATGTTTATTTGTTTTGAATCAAAAATATAATAGATGTAGATGTATTTAGTAACCTATTCCGCTTAACTTTCTTCAAGTGTCATAAAAAACCCTCTAAGAAATCAACAGGTGTTTCACCTCTCAACGAGGCATCCTCAGGATGATGATTGACCAGTCGCAAACCAGAACACGACGTGTGCGAGCGCAGCACGTGTCGATTTCTTACAGGGTTTTTTATGACTCTTGAAGAATAGAGTGGAATAAGTTACTAAATATATCTACATCTATTGTATTTTATAATGGACTAGCTTCCACCCGCGGCTTCGCCCGCGTGGTATATCGATAAAAAGTAGCCTATGTCCTTCCCCAAGATGCCATCTATCTCCTTGCCAAATTTTATCGAAATCCGTTCAATGGTTTAGGTGTGAAAAGGTAACATACAGACAGACAGACAGAGTTACTTTCGAATTTATAATATGAGTAAGGATTTCCGCAAATTAGCCTGAATCAATTAACTACTCTACTTTGCTGTCTAATTAATTATTTTTTTTTGCTTGTCTAACTGTTTTTTATCTTCCATCCCAACAATATCATATATTAGTAGATGTTTGTATTACTTACTGTGACTTGTCTGTCTGGGTAGTTTGAAGGCCTGGAGATTTGTAACACAGATATTCCTACAGGCTCCAATCTCCACAAAATCAATTGTGTATAGTTTGTATTGGGTTTTTTTTGTTAATAGGGAAATTACTCTATTTTGATTCAAAACTACATTTTTCTACATATTCTTTATACATCACTGCTTTCGCCCGCGGCTTCGCCCGCGCGATATTACGATCAAAAGTAGCTTATGTCCTTCCCCAGGGTGCCATCTATCTCCTTGCCAAATTTTATTGAAATCAGTGGTTTACGCGTTAAAAGGTGTATACAGACAGAGTTACTTTCGAATTCATAATAATTAGTATGGATGTATTGAACAAATTTTTCATTAAATAATAGGTGGAGAAAATAAACTTTTATTTATTTACCCACTAGCTGCGCCCCGCGGTTTCACCCGTGTAAGTCTCGATCCCGCGGGAATATCGGGATAAAAAGTATAATGTACCTATGTCCTATTCCGGGTCATGGTCTACCCCTGTGCCAAATTTCATCCAAATCCGTCCATCCGTTTTAGTGTGACAGCGTAACAAACACACTTTCGCCTTTATAATATTATTATTAGGAATTAGGATTAGGATTAGGATATTAGGATTAGGATATTAGGATTAGGATTAGGATATTAGGATTAGGAATTAGGATTAGGAATTAGGATTAGGATATTAGGATTAGGAATTAGGATTAGGAATTAGGATTAGGATATTAGGATTAGGAATTAGGATTAGGATATTAGGATTAGGAATTAGGATTAGGATACTAGGATTAGGAATTAGGATTAGGATATTAGGATTAGGAATTAGGAATTAGGATTAGGATATTAGGATTAGGAATTAGGATTAGGATATTAGGATTAGGAATTAGGATTAGGATATTAGGATTAGGAATTAGGATTAGGAATTAGGATTAGGATATTAGGATTAGGAATTAGGATTAGGATATTAGGATTAGGATATTAGGATTAGGATACTAGGATTAGGAATTAGGATTAGGAATTAGGATTAGGATATTAGGATTAGGAATTAGGATTAGGATTAGGATATTAGGATTAGGAATTAGGATTAGGAATTAGGATTAGGATATTAGGATTAGGAATTAGGATTAGGAATTAGGATTAGGATATTAGGATTAGGAATTAGGATTAGGATTAGGATATTAGGATTAGGAAAGGATAGGATGTGTGGGATAGTTAGGATTAATATTCAAAGGTACAACCAACAACGACCAATCGATTGCTGATCTCGGTTTTGTTAATGTTATTAGTAATTCAATTTTTATTTATCTTACTTCGATGGTCCTAGTTTATCATTTATAACTTCCAGTTGCAGCTATAAATAGCTATATGTAAGCGGGCACGCCCTTTGTGCCTGGAGGCTTTTATTTTTTTTTATGTTTACATTTACTACTTATTTCTGCTTGAGTACATATAGGGGAGTTTGTTGCGCCACTTCTTCTTCCCAGCTAAAGCACTAGGAAGTGGTGAAGGGTGGGCGTTTTGGGGGACTGTCTTATGTAATTTTGACGTTCGAAAAGTGCTGATACTCAGCCTAGTTTGAATAAATGACTTTTGAACTATGAACTATGTTGGGGTCGGCTTCCAGTCTAACCGGATGCAGCTGAAAATACTGGTATTGTATTTTACATGGAGCGCCTGCCTGTCTGACCTCCACAACCCAGTTACTGGGTAATACGATACCACTTGGAAGACAACCAACAACGACTATAGTTAGGATATTCTTTATTGTTGTCTTCACTCATCCTCTCAACATGACCAAACCACAATTTTTTTTGTAATACATAACAGTGGTTTAATTTCAGGTATAAAGAGCATGTGATTCGGCAGACATGTGAGACTGCAATCTTGGGCAGCCTGTACCCTCGTACTGGCATCACCGTCACTATTCAAGAGCTGGAGGACTATGGAGGTGTATGTAGGAACCCTATTTTATCGAAATTTTCAAATTATGGCTCACCCTATATTGATACAGGGTGCGGACATTATACAACCATAAAATAATCTCAATATAGTTTATTTATCTAACAAAATCATATTCAGAAGAAGCAAAAAAAAAATTTTTTTTTTTTTTTAATTTTTCTGTACCTATAACTATTACTGCCAGTGTTTTCATGTGTTGGTACATGGTAAGAAAATAGCCATAAGATTGGTTTTGGAGATCTATTTAGTAAATGCATACTTTCATTTAATTCCAGTTCCTAGCATGCTGTATAAACTGCTCTTGCCTCGCGCTGCTAAACGCTGGCTTATCGATGCGGCACACTTTCGCAGCCGTCTGTTGCGCTATCGACGAACACGGCAACATACAGCTTGACCCCGAGCCGACACAGCTTGCCACAGCTCGGGCCACCATGACCTTTGTGTTCGATAGTAGAGAGAAGACTTTAGTCAGTGGTAAGTTATGGATGCTTTTTCAAAATATGCAGGTTGTTATTGCTAGCTGCATTCAAAAATTCTGAAAAAAATGTAGACCTATTTTTTGTCACCAGCTAGAAAAGTCAGTAAGTAGCTAAGTCATCAGCTAGAAAAACGTTAATTCCCACGTTTTATTTTTATGATGCCAATCGACGGAGTTTCGTATAAGGATTAAAAGACTTCTCTGGACCAACTGACGTTAGATTACTAAAAAACCCACTCAATTGCAAAAAACGTTTCCCATAAATTTTCCTGTATAAATTCCTACAACGGTTCGTAATGATTTTTTGATCGATTTGCTTACATTTTATTACACGACTACAAAGAAAAAAGGAGGGTTATGATTTTGACCGGTATGTATGTATGTTCATCTGTTCCCTCCTATCTTCCAAACCACTTATCACAATTTGACAAATGAGGTATCGTTAGAAGCGTCGTGATTGTCCGCTGGTTATAGGTACACGTAATCTGTTCGATTTATGCCCTAACACGTGTGACTCCGGATTTTTAATTTGTCTGTCTGTAGTGTCTTGTTTATACCTTTTAAGTCGTAGTTGGGTTTTAGTTTTTATTACTTTAATTTTTTTCAGATATTCTAAAGCCGCGTACAGACATCGCGAGGCGTGCGTTGCGAATGTTTCGTCTCGCATGCCTCGGGCTGTATGGACGTGTGTGCTCACAGTGAGCATTCGCGTCATACGATCGTTGCGAACGCCGCCTCAGTACGAGCAGTGCGCTCCGTGTGGACGGACGAGTGTTAAGGTGGATACAGGCTTTGCGAGGCATGCGCCACGAACAGCGCACAACGAATGCCTCTGCTTGAGGCGTGCGTGTTGAAAAATTATACCAACATGCTCGGGTCGAGCCATCGCGTCCGAAGCAAATGCCTCGTTTGACTGTCTTCATGTTATTATTTGTTGACACCTCGAACGTGCATGCGCGACTACGTCCACAACTAATGTAATGCTCGCACTGAGGCACTTTGATCTTGAAGCATTTGCCGACATACGTTGGCTCGCCCTTGCATGTGCGTAGCACATGCCTCGCCACGAATATAAAGGCTTGCGAGGCATTCGCTGTGCGCCGTTTGCGGCGCATGCCTCGCAAAGTCTGTATACGGCTTTATTTGCGTTGCGCGCTGAAGAACGTCATGTGGTTGTTTGCGTGCTCAGCTTGAGCATGTGTCGTTCAGGACGCATGCATAAAATGTACCGTCGTATGCCTCAGGCTGAGGCATGCGTGACGAACCATTCGCGACGCACGCCTCGCGATGTCTATACGCGGCTTAAGAACAGACCACACAACCATGATCCTATAATAATCAATATCTATTCAATCCCATAGGTTTCACGGACGGTAGTTTCAGTGAAGACGCGTACAACGAAGCTTTAGAGAGAAGCCGCTCCGCCAGTCAACTAGTATTCGATTTCTATAAGGATATTGTTAGCAAATACTCTAACGTTATTGGATGATATTAAATATTACTACGGTAGAAACTGTTTTATTTTCCAAAAGGGACACTGTGAATCTTTATTTATTATACAACACTTATTAATCTTATTATTTTCACTAACATAGTTATTATACATAATGACCTAATAACAAAAAAAATGAGAATTGTATTTTACTTAGAAAAAAAGTACATGATAATTATTTTGGGCAGTGTTTACAGATTAAAGACCGGACTTCTTCCAGGCATTTTTGCATCGCTATCTTTGTATCTTGTAGTGCTTCCATTATAGGTTTTAAAGCCTCCGATACGGCTTTCTTCCTTTCCTCTATGGTTTCTTTGCTAGCCTGTATGGTGTTCTGAATGCATTCCTTGGCTTGTTCTATGGTTTTCATAGCGCATGCCTTGACAGCTTCTATGACTTTTAAGATGAAGTTCTTGGCCGCCTCTATGATTCTCAAGATGAATTCCTTAGGCACTTCTATGATTGCTAAGAGGCAGTTTTTGCCCAGTTCTATGGCTTTCTTGACCTGTTCTAAGGTTCGTAAGATGCATGCCTGGATACTTTCTATGGTTTTCATGAAACAATTTTCCTCGTAATCTTCCTCTTCTTCTTCTATGTTCTCGTAATTTTCCTCGGCTTCTTCTATATTCTCGTCATCTTCCTGTTCCTCTTCTGTATTCTTGCAAACTCCCTTGGCAGCTTCTTCTATATCCTTGCAAACTTTCTTGGTGGCCTCTTTTATGTCTTTGCGAACTTCCTTGGCGGCCTCTTCTAGGTCCTTGCAAACTTCCTTGGCGGCCTTTTCTATTGCCTTGCCAACTTCTTGGAACTCTTCTATTTTCTTGCAATTTTCCTTGGCGTCCTCTTCTATGTCGCTAACTTCCATGGCCACTACTCCTATGTTCTTGTAATATTTCTTCATATTCTCTGTGCACGGGCAACCTCCCATGGCTCTTAATATTCCTATTTAGTTTGTTCCAAGGCAGATGCACTGTTTTCCTGAAACCCCAGTCACTGCTCCTCAATGCTTGATGAATGATCTTGAAAAAATAATTATTACTATTGAATAATTTATTAAAAGGGACTACATGTACTAAGACTGTAGGTGAGGTGGAGGCGACCTAATGCTGCAGCTAGATTCGTCTCTGTACGAGGGAACTACCAAGTAGGTACCTAACAAAAATATAAGACCACTACCGACAGTGACATACACAGGCGGACTGATACATGGAGGGGAAAATGATTTCATCATCTGCCTTGCCTTTTCCCAACTATTTTGTGGATTGTAGAGTGATATGCCAAAAATCAAACGGAGACGGACGGCACGGTGACGGCGCGGCGGCGCGTGTTCAGTGTACACTTAGAATATTCCTATCGTACCTACCTACTTACCTATAATAAAATCTATGAAACAATATTGACTCACATTCATCCAATCTTTGTTAAGTATTTATAATGTGGCGGTCTCCAATGATATTTTAAGTAAGTATGTACTTAAATATCATTGGTGGTCCCTCCCAGTCTGGGGATGTTCTGAAACAACCATAGGATTTAACATTAAAGATGTGTTTTGTTACTCAGATAGCCCAATTGCTTGTAAAATGAGCGTACTGAGTAACTGACCTCATGTTTTTGGTATTGATAATTAAAATATTGCAAGAATTAGAATTTAAATTCGTTTGAAAAGAGCGCGCCAGAGCGCTCATGACACAGAATTTTGACAGTTTGACAGTCGTGTGACAGTTTGACAGTGTCCTTTTGAGGTATGGAGTTTACTACAGTTTACTCTATACGCAATGATCATCCAAAGAAGCAACCAATAAAAAAACCTTCGTTCGCAAAAATAATTTAAAATAGAAAATCCCCCGCATAAGTCTCGATCCCGTGGGAATATCGCGATAAAAAGTATCATCATCATGTCATGGCCAATCCATGTGCCAAATTTCATTCAAATCCATTTAGCCGTTTTTGCGTGATTGAGTAACATCCAAACACACAAACTTTCACATTTGTAATATTAGTAGGATTATGTTAGCACTTGTATTACCTAGTGGGATAATATCTTGAATTCATGCAAGCCTAGTACTTATTGTTAGATAAAAAGTATTTGTATTAGATTATTATTGATTGACATACTAGATATCCTAAATATTCATGCAAGCCTAGTACCTACTTTTTGTTAAGAAATCCGTTTGTATGACGATAACTTTTTTGTGCAACATCCGTGAAACAACTGCTCCAAATTAATCTCTCGTGAAAACTAGATGTGCGCGAACAAACAAACAGACAGACACTCTGAATTCTACTGTTTTATTCTATGTATAGATACTTAGTTAATTTATGAAATTGTGGCATGTCCTAAGTGGCATTACACAATGCAAAAATAACGGTTTTATTTTCGAAAAGGCGCCATCTTTATTATCTTAACAACACATTATAATATCTTATTATTTTCATCCAGACTTACATACTAATTCTATTCTACTTATTTACATAAAAAAAAGAAGTCTAGGTATTTACTGACTAAACAATTCACATTACTTAATACTCTTTTTCCTTCTTTTTAGTCTTCTTTTTATTAGTTCCGGCTATAAACTTGACTGTGTCTACAATCGTTTTTTTTCCCATTTCTAAAGTCTTTTTTCCCTCTTCAACGGTCTTCTTGGCCTCCTCTACGGTTTTCTTGGCCTCCTGTAATGTGTCTACTACAATTTTCTTGGCGTCTTTTATAGTTTTTTTGCCATCCTCCATGGCTCTTATTGAGCTTGTCCCTAGGATTTGTTCTTTCGCCAGTACGCTCCTTCGCTCTTATTGAGCTTGTCCCTAGGATTTGTTCTTTTCCCCTGTACGCGCCTTGGCTCTTATTGAGCTTAATTGTCCCTAGGATTTGTTCTTTCGCCAGTACACTCCTTGGCCCTTATTGAGTTTGTCCCTAGGATTTGTTCTTTCGCCAGTACGCTCCTTGGCTCTTATTGAGCTTGTCCCTAGGATTTGTTCTTTCACCAGTAAGCTTCTTGGCTCTTATTGAGCTTGTCCCTAGGATTTGTTATTTCGCCAGTCGCTGCTCCAGAATGCTTATCTACAATTTTTCAGTGAGTTAGATGAGCCAGACTTCGTTCGAGCAGGCTGGCGACGGGTTGTCTGAACTTATTATGTAAAGGAAAATAATGTAGGTCAGTAATTTCTGACTGTGAATATCAACACGGTGTCGTTTGGCCAGAAGACGGTGTTGAACTTTTCCTGTGTAAGAATGTTCTTAAATTATAATATACTTAGGTACCTATCTCAATCAATCTGCCTAGCCTTTTCTCAACTATTTTGGGTTCGGCTTCCAGTCTAACCGAATGCAGCTGAATATCAGTATTTTACATGGAGCGACTGCCTATCAGACCTCCACAACTCCAGTAACTGGGCAATAATATACCCCTTGGGAAGACTGGTTGTCAGACTTTCGGGCTTCTGACGAACCGTAACGACTGTCAACGATTCAGGAATAACAGCTGGGCGAGACTCCTCCGTGGCTCGGAAAGCACGTTAAGCCATTGGGGCTTAACGTGCTTTCCGAGCCACGGAGGAGTCTCGGTATGTAAAGATGGTCACCCATCCACGGACCAACCACGGCAACCTGATGGATTGACCCATGCGGCTGTTATTACTTAGCCGTGAGCTCCTATATCATACCTATCTCATCATCATCATTTTCTTGCCCTTATCACAATTATTTCCGGTCGGCGCAACATGTCTTTTTCTTCCATAAATCTCTATTAGTCGTGATTTCGGTACCTTTCAGTCACCCCGTTTCTAGCCAAATATTCTTTCACAGAGTTCATCCATCGTTTCTTTGGTCTTCCTCTACTTACTCGTAAAGCCATTCACATTCATACTCAAAATTTATTTCAGCTTCATCCTTTTTGTGGCCCAGCATTCTGACCTATACAAGACAGCAGGTCTAACCATTGTTTTGTAACATACTTACTTACCTATTTCAATAATTTATAATTGTGACATTTTTTGTGTGCCGGACAAAACACAGGAACAAACATTTATCTATAGATTTACTCAAGTCTTTAGCCTGCTTTTAAAATGAGCGTAACTAATGATCTCGTATTAATGTAGGTATTTTATTAGAATATTGCTAATTGAAATTCGTTTGTAGTAAAAACAATCGGTTTTGACCGATGACCAAAGAGTAAAATAAACGTAGGTAAGTACCTAAATTACTTAATTGGCAATGGTCAGGTTTAATGCAGCCACACTAAAATCTTTAAAAATCAATTTGAAAAAAAAAAGATCAATAGTACTTTTAATACTTAGGTATATTTACCTAATACAAAATTATACGGGCACAAATAAAATAAAAATTAGGTAAATAAGTACTTACTTATTTAGGTGTGTAATATTCTAAAGTTAGGCAGGTCAAGCAGTATCTGCAGTAAATAGCGCATTCGCCTAAACGTCTCCTACGTTGGGGCCGGCTTCCCCCTTCCAATCCAACTTGATCCAGCTGAGTATTCCTGACCTATCAGTATTTACATGGGGCGACTGCCTATCTGACCTCCACAACCCAATAACTGGGTAATACGGTTTAAGGATTTGACTACCCCTTGGTAATACTAGTTGTTAGTCTTACGACTGTCAAAGATCCACACATGACAGTCGAGACAAACGGTTTAACGTGCTGTCCGAGGCACGTTAAGCCGTTGGTCCCGGCTGTCATTTGTGATCTTTGACAGTCGTTACGGATCGTCAGAAGCCTGAAAGTCTAACAACCAGTCTTTCCAAGGGGGGCAATTGGTCTACTGTTGGTTGACTGCAAGTAGCGAGACTCTCGACGTTATGGATGGCCACCCATCGACAAACAGACCTCGGCCATCAGCTTAACCTTCGATCGACCTGTGCGGCTGTTATTATTTAGCCACGAACCCCTCATATATTATGTTTACTACATTTTATCTACTTAATTAAGTATGTATTTTTCCCACAAACAAAAAGCGGCAAACATCTATGACGTTAAAACTTTTGCATGCTTTTTGCGCTAGTTTTAAGTTTTGTCTCTGGACTGTCCCAATTAGCAAGGATGATGATAGGCATCACGTACGACATTCGTACACCAGTTATAAACAAGAATAATACGAGTAAATAATTGAATGCGTCCCTTTGGTGCGCCGCTACCGAATATAAAGATGGTGTAAGAGTAAAACGAAATGTTGCGTGAGGTGGGCTGGGGGCACACTAAGCGCACATTGTAGGACCTAACTTTTAACAGGTAAACAACCGACCGGACCGCGCGCCCGTCCAAACAACACATTAATTAATTAAGTAACAAAGATGTTATATTAAATGCGAAAGTGAGTTTGTTTGTTTGTTAGTACGCTTTCACGCTGAAATGGCCGAATGGGTACCGACTTGTTCTTATGTCAAATCAAGAAATAGTATGTTTCGTTCAAGGGTACTGTTCTTGTATTCAAGCATACGGAAAGACCTTCGGACTACCTTCCTTTACCTTAATTTTAATTTATATGAAAACTCAAGTTTAGGACTTCTCTTTTGTCATCATCATCATCATTTCAGTCAAAAGACGTCCATTGCTGGACATAGGTCTCCCCCAAGCACCGCCTCTTCGATCGGTTTTTTGTTTCTCCGTCTTCTCGCATCCAGCGAATTCCTACGGCCTTCACCAGGTCATCAGTCCATCTTGTGGGAGTCCTTCCAATTCTTTTTGTAATAGGTACGGTGCAGAAAACCTCAAACGGCGCTAATATTTTTGAGCCGTTTGGGGTTGAAACACTAGGGCCGTGGGGTCCGAGTGCTCATCGAGTATTTCGGGACATCGCCAAGCGGTTGGTCGACTCTTCACGTGACCAGAGGGCTAGTCAATGTCTAGGTCAAAGAATCAGCATTGCCATCCAACGTGGCAATGCTGCCAGCCTTTTGGGCACTTTTCCCACTGACAGCGATGCGGAAGAATTATTTGACGCCCTAAGAGCCCTACTTTCTATAATAATTTTTATTTCGCTTTGTATATAATTTTAGTGTTAGATTGTATATAAAAACATATGATTATTAAATTGCTTCCCCTATTTGTTAGTTAACTTTATATGAGAAGTTAATCCAATGTTTATATTTTTATCATTATTAATCAAATAATTAAAATTAAGATAAAAAAACACATATTTCATAGGTGCACACGGCTACACATCAAGCTATACATTTCCAGTTTATGCTGATCGCGCATTGTATAGGATTTCCGTTCAATGCGAGGTCAGCTTATACTGGAAATGTATAGCTTGATGTGTAGCCGTGTGTACGATAAACATCTGAGATCATCAAGATCATCAAATCGCTCCACGTGCCTAAAGTTTTTACTACAAAAAAGCTTGTAAAAATAGAATATTTGCGTTACTGTAACACCGAGTAACACGTCCCCGTAAGTTTACTAATACGAACGAATGTACGCTACCACGAAAAACTTATCGTCGAAGGAACATCAATAAATTTAGGGGCTTAGCTCAAATACTCTTAGTACTTACTAGAAAGCTGTAATTTGGTATGGGTATACATTAATCACGCCGACAAAGTGGTACAACAAATCATGTTTTTTTTTGATGTTCTTTCGTTACAGGTTTGGTTAAGCGAGGACGCGTGGATTCGGCGATAAGTTTTTCGTGGTAGCGTACATTCGTTGTTGAGTGTTTCGTATTAGTAAACTTACGGGGACGTGTTATTCGGTGTTACACTTTTCCAAGTCACGTAACGCACTCAATATTATTATAGTTACATGAAACTTAAAAACTCAGTGTGCACCAAGCTTAAGCAAACGCGTTGGCGGCAAAAAAAAACGCAGCAAGATGGCCGATCAACGCGATCTCGGATGCAAATGGCGGGCCCAAAAGCGCCGCCAGCACATTTAAATGTCGCAAACTGATGCTGATTCCTCCTCGAATGATTTTTGTTCTATTTTAAAAGGACCGACATTGTGCCCCTGTGAATCAAACAATTGTACTCGGTGGTGGAATGCCTGAATGGATGCCTCGGATATGTTGATAAGATTAACTTGTGTTTGCATCTTCTGTGTAATTTCGACTTAATTTGGTCATTGAAGTATCTAATTAAGTCTTTGTCATGAGAACATTGCTTGAGAAATTCTTTAGGATTTAGTGTAGGTAATTCTTATGTAGGTACTTGAAATAGCAAAGATTTTTGGCTTTTGGATTGCTGCAGTTTTTACAAAACTGGATTATCTTTCACAAGAGATCATGCAACCTTGGAATGTATCCGAAGGCCTTAGCGTAGGTGCAATTCGCCCAGTGTTTGTGACCGGGGGCTATAGTAAGCGAAATGTCGACGGATTCGAGGGCTTTGCGCTATTGACTTGAGAACCCTACTCTTTTTTTAGCAGTAGGTAGGACTGGCTACTATGCTGTTTGGCTCATACTCTTTCATTCTTAATTATTCGCTGCAGCGAGTAAAGGAGTACTTTCCTATGTGGGACACGTCATGATGACGAGTAAGTCTCGATCTCATGAGAATATCGGGATGAAAAGTATCCTATGTGTTAATCCAGGTTATAAACTGTATGATTGCCAAATTTCATCCAAATCCATTCAGTAGTTTTTACGTGAAAGAGTAACAAACATCCATCCATCCATCCATACTTACAAACTTTCGCGTTTATATTATTATATTAGTTAGATTAGAAGTTAGACTAGTTAGTTTAGATTCGATATTAGGTACTTTTCCTGTTCCGGTGTTTTTGGTTCGGGTCCAATAATGTCATTGTAGGTTTTCTTTTGTAGTGAAAACTTCTTTACGAACAGTGAACGAAAAGAACCGTCACGCTCGGATCGGTGACGCTGAATTGGGTATCCCCGGCTCCAGTCGGCCGGTGACGCTGATTCGCGTAAACTGGGCTCTAGTCGTAAATTTCCGTGTGGTCAGCACAACGCCATTTTATCTTTCTTATTTGGGTGTGAGTTGTCAATCTGCCAAACAGCGGAGGCCATCGCAAATCAAGCTGAATAAATAACTTATATACACCTCCCATTTGTTTTCTAAATAGCTACATCAAAAGAAACCTTTTAAAAGTCAAATAATATTGTTGACTAAGTAAATCTTACGGTCAAAATCATCCATTTGCAAAACGTACCTTTATCAATAGCTAAACAACCCATTCATCTAATTCAATACGTAAACGCGACATAAATCGCGCGAAGAACGCGCCCGTTGCGGATAAAATATGGCCGGCGATGTGACATTCATCCTTTCCCGCGCAATTTACATAGTTTAGCATTTCGTGTCTCCGTGCGACATTCCCACGGCCAGACGCGTCTTAATTTAATGCTTAATGTCTATAAGTGTATGATACAATATTGCATTATTAATGGATTTTGTAAGGACGCAAGTTTGACGAATTAAGCCTGAAAGCACAAGCCTCAAAGTTACAGGTAGTGCCATCCACGAAGATGCGCTCCACTCCGCGATTAACTTACCTAGTACCCAAGGTGTTTTTTACGGAGCGGAGCGGAGTGGGGCGCGTCTTCGTGGATGTCACTATCTATAATATATTTGCCGTTTCTCTTTAAATGGCTGCCGATGCCGGGTAGATAGATACGTCTGTTCCAAAAGTATCATCATCATCTGGCTAGCCTTTTCTCAACTACATAATTATAATGGGGTCGGCTTCCAGTCTAACCGGCGGATGCAGCTGAATACCAGTAGGTATTTTACATGGGGCGACACTGCAACAGCCTATCTGATCTGACCACCACAACCCAGTTACTGGGTAATACGACACCCCTTAGTAAGACTGGTTGACTGACTTTCGGGTTTTTGATGACCGTTAATGTAACGACTGTTAATAACTGTTGTCGTTTTAATGTCGTTTGGCCAAAAGACCGTGTTGAACTTTTCCTGTGTAAGAATGTTCTTAAATTATGACATAAGTACCTATCTCAATCTCCCTAGCCTTTTCCCAACTATTTTGGGTTCAGCTTCCAGTCTAACCGGATGCAGCTGAATACCAGTATTTTAGATGGAACGACTGCCTATCTGACCTCCACAACCCAGTAACTGGGCAATACGATACTCCTTGGGAAGACTGGCTGTCAGACTTTCAGGCTTTTGACGACTCGAAACGAGTAACGACTTTCAGTCAAAGATCCACGAATGATCGCCGGGATCAACGTTAATCAAGGTATGTAAAGATGGTCACCCATCCACGGACCAGCAGTGGCTGCGTAGGTTAACCTGAGATCGATCGACCCGTGCGGCTGTTATTACTTAGCTACAAGCGCCTCTGTTCCAATTCCAAAATTATTAATAATTAACCGAATTAAAAAAGAAGGTTATTTTATACTACGTAGGTACCTCATTGAGTAACAATACATACTTACAATACCTAACCTCGTGGCTAACCCTTTATCCAAACCAAAGGGAATTATTAAACCCAAATATCATTGATTAAACCACTATATTCATTGATCCAAACCCTGTCATTTTATGACGTGAGAAATTCTACGATACATTTCCGTGCATAGACTATATATACTAGGTTTCCGTGTGTCAGTCTTCAATCAATCCTAGCCGAAGATAAGTCGTGCTGATCTGAAGTTTCGTGTCCAATCCGACAGGTGGAGCCACTTTATCGATGTTTTGTGTCTGTAGAAGATAACTCTGAAAGTTATTAATGTGCGAAATTGACAATGTGAAATGATCTCTCAACCATGGCTTTTTTTATTATAAAAACTCTTTTGTATAAGAAAGTAGAACCACGTGATGGATAACCGGCCATCACGTGAATCTTAGTGGACTTTCTTCATTAAGTAAGTAATGAAGAATTCAGAAGAATTGAAGTTGTTCTTATCGCGTCGTATAGGTAGGCTTCTTCTTCGTTTTTAAGGGCAGGACTCTCAGAATCGACCTATTTTTGATTCAAAATTAAACAATCAAATATTATTGTTTTGATCTGATAAAAATACATGTTGTAGTTTAATAAATATTCTTGATTATTCTATGGTTCAAAACACGATTTATACAACTTCACTCGATCAAAAAAAATCGAGAAAACTCCCTTTTTTCGCGATTTTATGATCGTTTTATTATTTTTACTTGTAGTAGAACCAACTTTTACTCCCGAAAAACATTTAAAAAAATAGGCAATGAAATTACGAGGAATATTGTATGGTTAATTTTTCTCAAAACAGTTTTTTATTGTTTTAACAAGATATTATATAACAAGGTGGCCCGCGCGCTTCGTTTCAGTAGCCGGCCAGGCGTCTTTGAGGTAGGACCTGTGCCGCTGTTGCTAGCTCGCTGCGTTCCCCGCAAAATATACGAGAAATTATTGTTATTTTCCGTGTGTGTTAGTTTTAAAAATCAGTCTGTATAAACAATAGGATGAGTTTGATTATAATTTTTCTACGTATATTATAACTACCTACTCGTTTTTAATATTACAGTTTACAGAAAGAACAGTAGTACAACTACACCAAAGATCATTTTTGCAAATAAAACTTTTTATCTTTGCAGTTCAACTGACTGTTCAGTTGAACTGACTTACAACTCGATTTTTTGAATTAGAATGGCGACGCGACGATGCGACGGCAGAATTTGCTTCTCGCTCAGGCGCAATAGGTAGATTCTATTACGTGAGCGTCAGACATGTACCTAGTGTACCTACTGCATCAATTCAACTCGCGCGCCTACTTAACTGTAGGTATCTATTGTACCAATTATAATAATAATGCAAGGTTGTTGATGTTGTTGTACTTTCACACAAAATAGTGACTAGATATCTGTTATCTCATAACATACCGACTGACTTACCGGCTGCGGCTGACTTACCGACTTACTGGCTGACTTCCTGCGGGAAATTGCCTGCCATACCAAAATTCTATAGATTATAATGCTTGTTTTTAGGGTTCCATACCCAAAGGGTAAAACGGGACCCTATTACTAAGGCTCCGCTGTCTGCCTGTCTGTCTGTCTGTCTGTCACCAGGCTGTATCTCATGAACCGTGATAGCTAGACAGTTGAAATTTTCACAGGTGATGTATATCTGTAGCCGTTATAACAACAAATACTAAAAACCAGAATAAAATAAATATTTAAGGGTACGTTTGTTGTATGGGAGCCCATACAACAAACGTGAGTTTTTTTTTGCTCGATATTGAAAACGACAACAGGTGAACGCTTGAAATATTCACGGAATATTTAGTTACATATTCACTTTCAAAATAAATAATTCAATTAAAATAAAACAAATAGTTAAGGGTGGCTCCCATACCACAAACGTGATTTTTTGCCGTTTTTATAGATAATGGTAGGGAACCCTTCGTGCGCGAGTCCGACTCGCACTTGGCCGGTTTTCTCTTTTCAGTTATGTTTTTGCAATCGTGTTTTTTGTTTTTTAAATAATTTGTTTTTATACTTCGTTTTTTAGGGTTCCGTACCCAAAGGGTAAAACGGGACCCTATTACTAAGGCTCTGCAGTCTGTCTGTCTGTCACCAGGCTGTATCTCATGAACCGTGATAGCTAGACATTTGAAATTTTCACAGATGATGTATGTTTGTTGCCGCTATAACAACAAATACTAAAAACCAGAATAAAATAAATATTTAAGGGGGCTCCCATACAATAAACGTAATTTTTTTTGCCGTTTTTATAGATAATGGTACGGAACCCTTCGTGCGCGAGTCCGACTCGCACTTGGCCGGTTTTATTATTATAAGTAAGCGTAGTGCGGTAGTAAGCGTAAGCGTAGTGCGGAAGCGCTGTAACAGTCATGAAAGAAAAGGAAACTGTTAGTGACATTAAAAAAAAACAATGGTAGGTAGGTAATAAAATTAATTGGGTTGCTTATATTTCCCTAAAAACTAAACACCCGAAACATTAACATGAATTCCGTAAGTAAACCAAAGTTAATTGTACGTACTGCTACAATTTTATACAGTGATGACAAAATTTTTGCACAGCGGGGTCAGCGAGTTCATTTAAACTACGTGTTCGCGCGACTGGCTCGCAGGGATTGAGGTAGCGCTAAATGCCTACTACGCTCGAATACGGTGGCCTTAATATTATTTGATCCAGTAGGCGGCCATTTTGATTGAGGCATCAGTGGCATTCTTTTAGATCATCCGAAGTTTTTTTTTTAAATCTTTTCCTGGAAACTCTTGGCATTTTTCTTTTTTTTTCTGAGGTTGGGATGTCATCCAATGACTTCTCCCGTTCTGGGTGGAGCGGAAGGGCGTGTCAGACTTTTACTGAGTAAACCCACCCGTGTTCCTTCAGTTGCCTGTTGCCAAGGTCCCGGTATCCCTTTCGGACTTTCCCGCAACACTGGCAGGGAAGCTCTTGGCCTGGATCTTACCTGATTATAAGTGATGATCAGGTCAAAGGTGGAAGCGAGCTTCACCCGGAATGCTCGACAACAGAGGAACAGCTGGCTAAGTTACTCAAACTGTAGAAACACAACAATGCTGTTAACATTGTTGTTATGGCGACAGACTTAGATAAGATGGTGGTAACTAGCCAGGCGGACTTAGAACAAGCCCTACCCTACCACCAACTAAACCGAGCAAAAAATTTTGCTCCCACTGGGACCACTAAACCATAGAGGCGGTTAAATGCAAAATACAAGGCATGTGCAAGCGATCGGGTACTTAGCACAGTCCAGCAAGTGAGTCATGGTGAGAACTCGAAGTTGTCTGTCAATAGTGTCTGATGCGGCTGATACAAGCTCCTGGAAGCTTTGTCAAAACAAGTTATAATATGAGACATATTAGACTATGGTACCTACTGTAGCCATAGCCAATCATCACAGCACATCCTGCAAGTTTTGACACTCCGTTTACAAGAAATATGGAAATCAACAGCTCTCAAAATCTCAAAAGAACTTTTGGTCACAGCACGTTTTGAACTTTTGATGCTGTTTATAAAAACAATCACACAACATACAACAGGTATAGGTCTGCTGGAAGAAATTTCTTAAGAAATAAGCAGTGGTGCCGATTCTCTTGTACACCGAACTAAACTATCACTAAAATTCCTTACTTTTTTACTATGAGAATCTTACAGCTATTCCGCCAAAAAACATCTCTAAATTTAAAAATTATTTTGACACAACTATTATTCCACACATTTTTAATCGTGATTAAAAATAGGCAGAGTTAGTTAGAGGATTTTAAATATAGAACAAAAATTTTGGTTAAAACTTCCAATTCAGAACAGCATTTTCACTAAATTAAAACTCAGTGCCATCTTAGTGCTGTCAAACTAAATTATAGTTAAGTTGTGTCACTTTAGTCTATTTTCAGAATGGGAAATCGTCGTTTGACAGGAATAAACTAAATTTTAGTGATTTTTAGTTTAGTTTAGAGAATTTGTGACAAGAGAATCGGCACCAGTACCTTTGTACTCATATTTTAATTATGTCGTAAGTATCTATTTTGTATTTTACTGTGTGTACATAAATAATAAAATAAATAAATACAACAAAAAAAATCTTATGCAGATTATTTAGGGTGTTATGTATCCAAATTTTGTTTGTCTAGTTATGTATTGTGGTTACATTATAGGTTAGGCTGACCAGAACAAGAAGTCGTCAATACAAGTATTTTATTTTTATTCATTTTGATCCCAATCGCCTCTCATCTGTCCAAGAAACTCTGAAACTTATTATTAACAACATCTCTATAAATGGCACCTCGCCTTATCTACATGCATTTATCTGTTATTACAATTACAAATGTCTATAAACTTAATTTGCAAACATGGATAAGCAGAATATAACATTGTTGTTATTAAATGGCACTGTAACCAAGAGCTTTTTGTACTTCGAAGTACCCAGATGACATCTGTCAACATGACAACTTGACAGATGTCAAAACGTGTGTCAATATTTGAACTTTTCAAGCAACTGATTAAGGATAAAGACACGCAACATACAGCCTAACTATAATTTACCCAACAGGTGGGTCCCGATCAAGTTACTGTACCTGTCAACTAAATTAAATATATTAACGAGTATAGCTGAGTACCGATAATCGGATGCCTCGTGCTCATAACTACAGATGTGCGTGCAAGATCTTAAATTACTTACTTGTTTTTAAACTTGGAAGTATTGCACTCACTTGGAAATATTGAACAGTGCACAAGACTGTATGAAACTAATTGATCGATTGATTCTGGAACAGGTTCCAGTCGTTATAACATACTATAATGTAGGCACCAGCTGGTTTAGGAACCAGGAGAAGTGTCCACTACTTCACTTTTATTTAGGTATTTTTTATAAAGAAGCTCCCAATACCTTAGTATGACAAACATGGTGTTGGCGGCAGAACCTGTACCTCTTCGCTGTCCCACATACCTCTTCTTTGTATCAAGCTGGTAGTCTCCGAAGTTGTAGGTAGAGGTTTATAAAGTTGGTAGGTACAGTCACAAGCACAAAATAATATGCATACACTTAGCAACATTTAAAAGTGATTTTCTCCAACTGTACTGATTGTAATTTTATGTTATTAAGCACATAGTATTTTGGAACAACGGTTATTATGATAAAGGTCTCTTCTCAAAGTTGTAATCGTTATTCGACGAGAAAATCGCTATTGAATTTTGTTGAGTGTATACATATTTTCTCTAGTCCCAGGGAAAAGAAGGCGCATTTATGCCCATCAACTAACCATACTCAGGTTGCTACTGAGAAATTCTTATGGAAATATTTATCCTAATATTTGGAAATATTTATTTTAATATTTAACTTAATATCCACCCTGAGTATGCTTGAATTAAGAAAATATCCAATATATTAGTATTTGGTATTTATTGTATATGTACAGTCACGGACTTTAATTGATGAGCCACCTTCAAACTTTTCAATTTTGCAGTTTCATACATTCACGAGATTACACGATTAAACACGAACTCAAATCACAAGCTCGTAAACAAGATGACAAATAAATTACTTTTAATCGGAAATATCCATAGAGGTTGACAAATAAGTTCTCAATGATAAAAATAAATACAATGTTGCATTAAGTTTATCCAATCTATTTGATACCGACCTCCTTTGAATCATAGCTCATTAACTCGATAATTATGAAAACATAACTGAAGACAGTGACAGTTGAAATATCAAGATGACAAATAAATTACTTTTAATCGGAAATAGTCTTATCCATAGAGGTTGACTAATGAGTTCTCAATGATAAAAATAAATACAATGTTGCATTAAGTTTATCCAATCTATTTGATACCGACCTCCTTTGAATCATAGCTCATTAACTCGATAATTATGAAAACATAACTGAAGACAGTGACAGTTGAAATATCAAGATGACAAATAAATTACTTTTAATCGGAAATAGTCTTATCCATAGAGGTTGACTAATAAGAATTATGAAAACATAACTGAAGACAGTGACAGTTGAAATATCAAGATGTCAAATAAATTACTTTTAATCGGAAATAGTCTTATACTAACGTGTTTGTATTGTCAACGTTGACTAATAAGTTCTTAATGATAAAAATAAATAGGTACAATGTTGTATTAAGTTTATCCAATCTATTTGATACTGACCTCCTTTGAATCATAGCTCATTAACTCGATAATTCTGAAAACTTCTGAAGACAGTGACAGTTGAAATATCGATGTCAGAGAATTTCTCCGTACGCTAACGTTACTATAGCAACTGTAACCTAGCAACAATTATTTATCGTTGCTAGGTTACTGTTGCTAGACCTGCAATTGGTTGACTTTGAGTAGTCACTCTGCTGTCAAGGTGACTCTCAGGTTAGCCAACCGGTATGAAATATAATTTTCTTCTTCTAATACGAAGACATATGACTTTGCGTGTCGGGAACCGAATAAACCCGATTTGCATTACACGGCTAAAATACGAACAGTGCCAGGTGGCTCATCAATTAAAGTCCGTGACTGTACCTACCGTAGTTTTTTTTCTGTATCGCCAGCCTGATACACTCAAAATACCATCGACACAGTATTGCATTTTGAGCATGACGAGAACACCGAGCTACCGAAGTACCGAGTGGCCGGCGATTGTCATAAAGTACCATCGGAACAGCGGTACACGGCGCGGTAGCTCGCTATTAGCATGAGAAATTACAAGGTGCATGATACAATATGCGCGGGCGACTGTACCGACAGCAAAGCAGGCTGGCGGATGGGAATTTAAAATTAGAGGATTGGAGGGTCATTTTTTAAGGTGTGGTGATAAAAACGTACGGTTATGCTTGACAGGCCTAAAGAAATCGCTAGCGACAAATCAGCTATCAAAATCTATGTCTGGACTTGATAGATTTTGAAATCGCCAGCGAGTCGTCGGCTAATTACGCCGCTGCTTGTGTACGACACGGCCGAGCTTTTAGATCAGCAAGTCTTTAAAGAGATAAAAGATTTTCGTAAGAAAACTTGCAAAATTACTAAGTAGGTACTTATTACATAATATAATGGTGCGAGTGCCAAATATGGCCCTCTTTTTACCCGACTACGGCAAAGAAAAAAGGAAGGTTATGATTTTGACCGGTATGTATGTATGTATGTTCATCTGTTCCCTCCTATCTTCCAAACCACTTATCACAATTTGACAAATGAGGTATCGTTAGAAGCGTCGTGATTGTCCGCTGGTTATAGGCTATGTGAAGTCACATTCAATTAAAAATGGCGCCCTCTAGAGGACGTAAAGTGAGGAACTTAAAAAAAAAATGGTTTAATCGTACCATGTTGGGTATCAAATGAAAGGGCTTAATGAGCACATTTCAAAAATATATATATTATAACCCCAAAAGAATTAAAAAAAAAAATCAAGTAATAAAAACTAAAACCCAACTACGACTTAAAAGGTATAAACAAGACACCACAGACAGACAAATTAAAAATCCGGAGTCACACGTGTTAGGGCATAAATCGAACAGATTACTTTAGCTTAAGGCTTCACTAAGTAGATAATAGGCATGCGTTCTAAGGAATATTTTCTCCTTCCTTTCTAATGCCATGCACGACAAATGTAGAGTCGATCGCAGTAACTAACTGCTAATCCTACACTTTCCATATTCTTGTACTTATTCTCTTAAAATACACACAACAAGAATACTTTTCTATTGCAAGACATACGCCACCTAAAACGCAAGTCCTAACTCCTAACTAACCACTGCCTATCCCGATATGCTGTCCCTACAATCCGTAGGGAAGGGCCGCACAACACAGAGTTACGGCCAGCACGCATTCGACAATTAAAGCTAAGAGCCACCCGCAGACACGGCCCGCGGGACACCCATGATGGATAGCACGGAAGACAACCAACATTTGTGCTTGTTATGTAGCCGTGTGTAAAAATGTGAGCGAAATTACTAATGTGAAGTCTTGTAACAATAACTGTATAATAAAAGTTCAACAAAGATCTTTGTCGATGTACGTTTATCTACAGGAAAATTAATTGGTTAAGAAATTGACACACTGCCAATTTGCCGTTTCATCAACTGCCACTTCAAACAACAGCCATTTCAAACAACTGTCAAAGAATGACAGCTGTCATTTGAATAGGCGGAAAATTTTGGTTGTCAATATGCCAAGCAATTGATTTCCCATTGACCTGCATATTAGATTTCCCTGATTTTACAGACCAGTGTAAATTAATGTGAACGTAGAGAGATGGTGTTAAAATTAGGTGAAATTTATGATAATTTCATGGTAGTTCTTCACAAGCTCGTTCTAACTCCAAGCAGAGTTGCTGGTGTTCTGGGCTTTAAGAAAGTAAAGGAGCAGGTGAGGACCAGCGCAACCGACCAGTTTCTTGCCGGCTCTGCTCCATTGGAAACAACCTGCACCTAGCTTCTAAGGATTATGACCAAGTAAGTTTATGTGAAAGAGTGTAATTAGATGGAAAAAGACCTCACGGCCGATCACCTTACCGCTGGTCAGATCAACGGCCCTCACTGGACTCTCTGTTACGACCGCTCTGAGAAGCAGAGAACCGAACGAAGTGGAAGAACATCATAAATAAAGCCACGAAGGCCTTTCAGGGACACGACCTTCAGTAATGAAGTACGCGACCAAGAAGAAGACTGTATTACTCGTATAGGCACTCTTCCGTCATGGGAAGCTGCAGCACAGAATAAATAAGAGGCTACAGCACGCGCACGCACGCTGGGAAGACTTCGCAGGCTTTAGCTCTACAATTCCTGTCTAAAGAAAGCCTCATGTCTCGTCTGTCTTAGATGTGTTGTTGCTCTCCACGTATTATTGTATCTTTGTCCATATGAGACTGTGTTATGTCTTCGGCACCAGACAAAAAACACTGTTTGGCACCGGAAATAGTTGAGTGGTAAATGATAAAACCTCCTAGGACAAACTTTTTTATGTATGATTCAAGTGGGTACCTACATCGAACGCAAGACCACGAAACTTTCCACTTTTCCTGTTCTCAAATCATTATTTATCCATCTACGTACCTAAATAAATAATAAAAAATCCTCTCATAAAACAGACCACTTTTCTGTAATTGGCTGTAATTTCCGAAGAAATTTGAAACGACCAATCAGAGTCGAGCAAGTTAGTTTTTGTTTACGGTAATCAAGGGTGCATGTTTATACCAACATAGTTATTTAATGCGTTCTTTTTTTACGGTTTTAAACCTTAATGAGTTGTGATAAGGTATTTTATTATGTGATTTATTTGTCTTTATAACGCACAGTCGCCATTTTGCTAAACTTTTTCAAATAATCGATGTAGGTGTTGCATGTGGCTTATCTTTGTACATCTTTTGCAAAACTTGCCATGTTACATTATTTTTTAACGTATGAACCATTTGCAATTTTTCGATAAAAGCAAACACCTGCTTATCAGTGACGTGGAGTTATTACCGGGTGTGTTCTGATTAGGGACTCATTGTATAAATTAAAATGTGATGAAGTGTCGTTATTCTTGTATCTTTTTGAATTGTTAATTAATAGTTATTGTACCAAAATACCTACAAACACGTATAACCATTTACAATTTAGTGTATACATATTTACTTAGTTAAACACCTACTGCCTTACCTACTAACCTATTTATTTTAAAACTATGCAGATGCAGGTGAGGTACCTACTAAATGTATAGTCACATGCCGATATCGACCCCGTGACGCTAGCGCTAAAACCAAGGTGACTGGCTATACTACTTACCTACATATTATGTATTTGACAACCTTTTAAACTGGCTATACTACTTACCTACATATTATGTATTTGACAACCTTTTAAACTTTTTGAAACACAAGTTTTGCCAAAAACCCAAAAAAAAATTGCGCCACTACAATTTACCTACTACAAATTGGGTACCTTTGCTGCTGTTTGCATGGAATTCAGTTGCAGATGTCAATTGGTGAACTTGTGCGAAATACCTATGTATTTTTTGCTAGTGGGCTCGATAAAAACTTGACATCGTTGAAGTCAAAACAGACCAACGTTAAGGTGTGAAACAACATCATAAAAACAATTTAATTAATACTAAATACATAGGTTAATTACTTGTTAGTTAATTATTTCTACGGCTACCTTATCGCAATTAACCTTTTCAAAGTACGTAGAGATAGGATGACAAGTATGACAACTATTAGTTTTTAATAATTATCATTAAAAGTAATGAAAATCGACTTAGTTACCTACGCATTAAACCAAGATAAGACTTATTTTTATTACTGCTTTCTGTCATTTTTTATAGGTAAGTACCTAAATGATAATTTGATAAGCATTTATTTCTGTGAATTGGTTAAAAAAACACTTTTACTCGTTCAAAATGAATCATGTTTTGGTGTTTCATATTCGACTCTGAGAAGAAATACAGAAACCAACTCAGAGGTCATAGTTTCTAGTTCAGACATAATCTTGGTCAGGCCATGAGGAACAGATAGTCTTTTGAGGAACGAACCACACAGATTTGAGTGGGCTGTCCAGTCAGTGCACGCATTTTTCAGAAATCGTGTGGCTCAACGCTCAACGACTTTACGAACAATATCAAAGAAAGGACAACGGCAAATCGGTAGTCTTGACTTTTGACTTCAAGAGGTTCTTTTCCATAATATAGCTTTGGAGTTTCCATGAGCCTATTCTAAAATACCTACACTCATGCTCTTCCATCACTGAAAATCGTCGTCGCCCAAAAATGGTTGATAAACGTTGCAAAAATGCCAATACACAACAAACTATGTTCAAAATACCGAACTAATGTATTATTCATTATGTACAGATTTATTCCTATTTAATAGCCACCCGTGTTGGAAGTTTTGGTAAAAAGTTGGCGGGATAATAGCGGGGCGTGGCTGAGCGCCTACTGGCGTGCGCGGCCGTAAATCGAACGCGCCCGTTCCAATTTTATTATAATTATGTTCCAAAAAATTAATTGTATGAGTTTCTTTGGTGGGGTACATAAATGGTAGACCAACTCTACTGGGTTTATCATTAGTATAGCGGTGCTTTCTGTGGTTTCTAAGAACACGGGTGACATATTTAACGATTTTCACAAAATTCTAGCAGGTTTTTTTTCAAAAGATCCAAATTTAAACTAAAATAAGAATAGAATAGACCCAGGACTTCATAAGTCTCACCTTGAAAACTTAGGTGAAGTGACCTTGAAGTGAGCTGCCAATAGGTATTTAGTGTCAATCCCTATCATGCTGGCGTGACGTGTTGACAGCTTAATTCACCTAAGTTTTCACGGTGAGATTTTTACAGAATGGACGGCTTATCATAGGTGGAATTTGTGGAAAGGAAAACGAGAAAACGAAATGTCGCCTATTTTCAGTCTAGAACGAAAAAAATACATGAAAATTCTCTCACAATACAATATTCCCGTAATAATTATATAACGAGCTACGCGCCCGATTATACGTCGATAAATTCTTACATTTTACAACAACGATAAAATCCGATATAAGTATGTTGCGCGGGCGAACGCAGCATGGGCCGAGTGTACCTACAACCGATTACCTGGCCCTACACTCTCATTAATCCTTGCTATTCTAAGGAATTCAATTGCGACTTTTTAATGATTAAAATAATATTAGTAACTCTCATTAGGATGTCTCGACGCTTTCTTTATTTTATTTTAGTTTTTAATTAGATTGTCTATTGTCGCAGAAGAACCTCTAAATAGCATAGTTTCACGGCAAGCGCGTCAAGCTTGCTCAAGTCTTTGTTGGATTTATTTACACGTAAAAAGATTGAAGGCAAAGCTGCAAAATAGCTCTATCAATTCTAAATTTATATAATTCAATTTTTAAAGTTAGCCAAGTTAGCGTTAATAAAAAGTTCTAAGTTGTTTTTGTTTTAAGAAAAAATACCTTTACTATAGTTTATTAGGGTATCTTTTAATAACATAATAATATTTGCTATCTCCATTTTCTGTTCGCATGTGCTGTAGGCTGTAGCAGTGTAATTATTACAAAACCGGCGATTAAACCCTTAACATAATAATAGTGTGCACTTTTTTAATTACGGCAACATTGAGTTCTCTTTTGAATTTGAAATTCGAATTGGATAGTCCGAGTTACCTACTCCGGGTACCTAACGTATTTTTGTGTTTCAATAATTACTGTTCTTAGAGTAAACCTTTTAGTTTAGGGATGGATGATATAATAAATAAAATAATTGGTATAATTTAGGGATGGAAGAAACCATTTCAGCTGCTTCATAATTATACAAGTTATAGAGCCTTTAAAGCTTATAAAAATTGGAGGAGAAAGAATCATAGGGTATCAAAAAATTCGCCCTGAGCGCTGTTAACAGGAATAGTGTCCAAAAGGCTGGCACTGCTGGCAGCATTGCCATCGTTGCTGACCGTAAGTAGGTAGGCACCCATCTGTAGAAAGCCTTTCATTTTATTTAGAGCAAAGCCGTGATTAGTGCGATAATTATAATTTTATTTCGAACCTCAAAAATCCCGGTAGTTTTTTGGGTCCAAGACCGACGCTGACTCCTAGTACACACGGCTACACATCAAGCTATACATTTCCAGTATAAGCTGATCTCGCATTGTAAAGGATTTCCGTTAATGCGAGGTCAGCTTATACTGGAAATGTATAGCTTGATGTGTAGCCGTGTGTACCTATCTTTTTACCGACTTCAAAAAAGGAGGAGGTACTACGTTCGAATGATTGTTTTTTTTTTTTTATGTATGTTCACCGATTACTCCGCCGTTTGTGAACCGATTTTAAAAATTCTTTTTTAGTTCGAAAGGGTATACTCCCGAGATGGTCCCATATAAATTATATTAAGTTTGCTTGCGTAGTTTTTGAGCTAGCTTCAATATTACGTATTTTTCCCACAGTCTATGTAGATGATATAATTATTAGACTCCTTCACTGTTATTTACATAGCAGGTAGTAACTTGTGTGGGGTAGGTACCACCACTAAAAAGTGAAAAATAAAAACTTTTTACAAAAAAAACAACCGACTTAAAAAAAAACACAAAAAAGTGAAAAATACCTTTAATTTCGGAAGTCGGTAGCAAAAAACGAAAATTAAAAAGCAAAGACACCGACTTCCGAAATTTAAGTTATTTTTCACTTTTTTTGTGTTTTTTTTTTATTTACGATTAAATAGTCATAATCATAACATAACATCACGACTTGTATTCCCCGAAGGATAAGACACACCCACATTTCACCAGTTATGTTTAAGAGGTATTATGTGGCGAGCCTATTGCCATCAACAGGCACAAATCCAGCCTCCGGGCTGCTACTGCGAAATTTCAGATGGAAAACCCAAAACCGCTGCCTGAACTGGGCCTTGAACCCTTTTTAATGAAAACTAAATATTTTTAAATTACGACGTAAAATTAATTTCTATTGCCCGATAGGGTCCATGTGAACTTTGTAACTATCATTTTAAGAGCTTGTACACACATGTGATATGCAATAAAGATTTGAATTTCAATTTGAATTTGATCATGCTCAGCAGTAGCGTTTACGACCACTAATCCAACGAGACCGTTATTTTTCAAAATAGTCGTTGTTATAGGTACTTCAAAAGGTCAAGTAGTTTCGATCCATTGTAATAATAAATGCATTTTTAATTTATGGTGGCAAACTGACAATTATTACCTCCTCGCGCTGCAATTAGGTAGATTGTAACGACATTTGCAATTATGATCGAGTCGACACATCATAAATAATCACTAAGAATAAAGGCGTACTGAATGAAGGTGCATCTGTCTGTTTGAAGTTAAAAATTATTGCATTAATTTAAATTTTTAAAACAACAACACGCTGTATTTCCGGTAGGGGTAGTTTTAGAGCACCCTCACTTCGCCAGTTATGTTTCACCCCATGTGACAATAAGGGGCGAACCTATTTGTAGAATCCTGTTGTTCCCATAATAATATGCTCACCACCACACCAAGCTTCTCGTGCAGGCTTCACTTCATCTTCAACCGTTTCCCGCCATTTTTGGTGACAGTTGACATTAGTGACAGCTACCTCACTACTGATGTGCATGAGATAGTGTTAACCTAACTAATAGCTACACCACTAATGCCACTAATCGGACACCAATCCAGTGGTCTGTCACCTAAAAATCTTGATGGAAAAAAGTAGGGTAATCTATTTTTTTTAATATTATTGATAAGTACCTACGATTGAGATCGGTAGGCAATGATTTATAAAACTGAAGCACAGATCACTGAAGTTTTAAGTAACGGACTTTCGTTGCTGACTGTACTCCTTACCTCCTTTAAGTATGTTTTGGGTGTAAGCCTGCAACTCTGAGACGGAATCCGCCGCCGCGATACCTACTTTATTAAAACACACACACGCACATATATTAAGTTTGTACAAGCGAATACGTACTAACATTTTTCTACATTATTTTGATTTATTATAACAAGCGCAGGGAAATCACTGGCCGTTAACTTTGGAGCGTCAATTTAAAAAGTGCGTTCGTTTTTCGAAATGTCAGCGGAAGTGACATGCGACCCTGATAATGAGCGATGCGTGCGCGGGAAACGTTCCCGCGTTCGGATACACGCTGAAATGATTCGCTCTAATCGTTGACTTGACATTTTAAAATGCGAGGGAAAAATATTTAGAAGCAATTGTTAAATCAATTAGTGAGGACCGGAGGGGCATAGGAAGAAGCATACGCCGATAGCTGACCAACGAACGATCAATTTATTTTTGTATCTTTATTTGAGAGGTCTCTCGGAGTCTCGGCTACTAAGTAATTTGGATTTGAAGTCAATCAAAGAGTCCACGTTTTGACATGGAAGTTGGGGTAGGTAATTTTGTAAGCTGACGACAATCAAAATGAATCATTGGAAATACATGAAATAAAAGCTTATAATAAAAATACAAGCAGTTCAACAACAACATTTATCCACAATTTAAATAACGACATATTTTAGCGAAACGTCGTATAATCCCTTCAAAAACTCCATATAGTCCCGGAGTTGGCATCGCGAAGGTAACTTTAATCAGGTTCGCAGCGGGGGCTCGGCGATAACTGTGTCTTGTGGGACTCGAACGATGCTTGCACTTGATGTACACCTAATGTGTGCGGCACAATATGATTGTTTCATGTAATTAATATTGCAGTCTCACACTCCCTGACTATTCGTGAAATCGTGACGTTTTGTCGTATTCAATTTCAATGTTCTTGGCAGCAATTCTTTGCGATTCTTAATATCTATATTTAACTGTAAAAGGTTCTCGATAAGTGCGATATAATACAGAGACAAATTTATAAATCTAGCGAAACTAGACAGACGTGATAAGTACTTACATGAAAAAATAAAAATGTTTTTATTATGGTTTTTATTTTGGGTTCAACGACCACTGTTTAACCGACTTCAAAACAAGGAAGAGGTCATCAATTCGTCTGTATTAAAAAAAAAAAAATATGTTTGATATGTACCTCAGAACTTTCGACTGGGTGAACCGATGTTGATGATTCTTTTATTGTTTGATAGGTCATCCGTCAGATGTGGTCCTCACATAAATATTAACTCACATAAATATTAACTTTGCTTGCGTAGTTTTTGAGTTAGTTTCAATATTACGTATTATGTTTGATCGACCTTGTTGCTAACCGTACGTGTAATTCGTGGTCTCTATCCTGCAGTAGGTACCTACAAAAAAAAACAGCGCTCTGTGTTGTTAACGGTGACCTGAGGCCGGTTTCGTAAACAAGTGTGGCACTTAGTGAGGTGTAGTTTGATTGTAAATGGTTGTAAATGTGTGCGTGTGAGCGTGTATGCACAGAGCGGAGGTGTAGTTTTAGCATGCTTCACTGTATTGTTCACAGCAGCACTCTCTTTAGTTTTTCACATTAAAACCTTTTTAGAAAATGACGTTTGAATTATTTTTCGGGACAGTTGACATTAGGTTTTGTTTGTCAGTTTATTACTTTGTAGTTAGTGGTAGTTTTATTAGTTCTGTGAATAATTGTTCGAAAATGTTCTCCCCAAAATTGTTAATAAATGTTCCACAAACATCTTATAGTGTTACTGAAAGATGTATCTGCTGCCTGCCGCAGATTTTGCTGCAAAAGAAAATTAAATCAAAGGGAATTTCGAGATTTGAATGTAACGGAAAACAGGGTCAATCTCAATATTTTCGGGATATGAGTACAAAGATTCCGGCTAGGATGATTGAAAGGTTTGTATTCTTTGAAAATTAATATTAGAAGAACCCTTAGGTGCGGGACATATCTACACAAGTGGCGTGGCGCGTGCGTGACCGACGACGGTGCGTTGTGGTGCGGGCGTAGCGCAGCTCCTTTGATATTTCGCCTGCGCCACGTCCGGGCCTGTATGTCCGTATGTCCGGGCGTATGTAATATTATGTGTATGAAATAGGCTACGAGAAATAGGTATGTAAGGAGCGGCGCAACGCCCGCCTCACTTGTGTAAGTCACGCGCCTTATGCTGATCAATCAAATACTGATTCATTCAAATTACGCTGAGTTAGAATCAGCACTAAGCCTTATCTTGTCATGTCCATCGTTCTCAACATAACAAAACAACTTACTGCCATAATGATTGATTGAGAAAAAATCGCTTATTTTATTATGTCTGTATTTTAGCCCACGTCGCATGTACTCCAGTGGCCTTGGCCTGGGCCGCCAGGAGGAGATAGACTGGCGTGACGTCATTTCTGAGGCGGAGCAAATCGTCGGTTATCCTACCTCTTTCCTCAACCTCCGCTGGCTGTTCAATGATGAAATCGCCAGCACTGCCATACATCTGAGGAAGCTGGTCAGTTCACCCAACTGCTAGTAGTACCTAGGCTACCAAAATTACTATCAACCTAAATTATTGTCCATTGATACAAAATTAAATCAGCTTTGTCAGTCTTATACTTAATACTGAGGTATTGTGGAGTAGCACGCGTCTTCTACCGCGTGAAATTATGCAATAGATTTAACATAAAATATAATACGTTACTAGGTGTTGCCCGCGGCCACCGATTCTTCGTCTGCGATCCAGGACGAAACGTAGCCTATGTCCTTCTCCAGGTCATGGTCTACCCCTGTGCCAAATTTTATCCAAATCGTTCAGCCGTTTTAGCGTGAAAGCGTATAAAAACTCACTTTCTCATTTATAATATTAATTAAGATTACGATGATACTCTGCAACACTGTAGCTTCTCATTAATGAAAGAACTTTTAAATAAAAATTCCACCATTATCTATATTTATAAAAATTAATCCCTATTTCCCTTGGTCACGCCATCACGCGTGAACGGCTGAACGGATTTGGATGAAATTTGACACAGGGGTAGACCATGACCTGGAATAGGACATAGGATACTTTTTATCCCGATATTCCCACGGGATCGAGACTTACGCGGGTGAAACCACGGGGCGCAGCTAGTATCAGTATATATTTACGGAGTGTTTATAAATTTCTGCTGCGCATATTTTTCAGTTTAAAACGGACATTATCATTAATACACCTTTGCTTCATAGGTTGGCACCAACCATCCAGTCCTCAAATCAGCCAAGAACCTCCTTGTAGGATCGAAGAGCAACCTTCAATCCGTCGGCCTGATCATCTTACTGGCTTCCAAAGCCGCTGGCTTCGATTCCTTCGAGTTTAATAGAGACCATTACGATTCTGGAGTGTTGCACTCACAGAGAGCACTGGCTGAAATAGTGGAGATGAAGAGGACAGGGCACATGATACATAAAGCTATGGTGAACCTTCAGGATAAGAAGGCTCATGGAGACAAGTTCAAGGACCTGCTGTATGGGAATAAGATTGTACTGTTGACAGGTACTTAATACTTACTTGCATTGTTGCCTGGTCAGTTCATACCGAGACGCGACGCGACGCGTACTTTTTTATGATCCGATACAATATCGAATTTATTTACTACACAATAAGGTACACGCGCTGCGCAGCCCCGCACATCTCAGCGTACTTTGACACGTGTCAACACTCGCACTGAAATTATACGTTTTTGTGAAGAAAATAAGTTCGATAATTGTTAAAAAGTGCGCGCGGCGTCACGTCGCGGTCTGTACTGACCCTTAGGCTAGTTCCTAATCCTCAGCTCCAAGACTTTCAAACATGAAATCTTACGACTTAAGATTGCATGGGTGAGGCTATTAATATAACATAACATCACGCATTGTTTCCTGGAAGGGTTAGGCTGAGGTGTATAGTATATATATATATATAGCTATATACCTATAGTACACCCACATTTCGCCAGTTATGTTCAAGTCCCACGTAATAGGGGGCGAACCTATTACCATCAACCAGATCATTGGCACAAATCCAGACTCCGGCCTGCTACTGAGAAATTCCAGATAGAAAAACCCAATATTACTTTGCCCGACAAAATAATAACGATCCTAACTAATATTATAAATGCGCAAGTGAGTTTGTTTTGCTTTCACGCGAAAACGGCTGAACGGATTTGGATGAAATTTGACAGATTGATAGCCTGGGAACTGGAGAAGGACATAGGCTACTTTTCATCCTGAATCGCAGATGAAGTCGCGGGCAACAGCTAGTAAATAATAAATATATCAAATCTAAATGAATATGGCATTATTGTTTTAATCAAAGTTCCCACTGTAGGGCGTTGTCTCTCTGACCCAACCCTGCAGGCGTAGCATGAGCACCGTTTTGTCGACGGTAGAGTAGACAAAAATGAAGTTTCCTGTAGACAGTAGACAGTACGAGACGGCAGCAAAATAGAAAGAGACAACTGCACTTTTTACGAAATTCACTCTTTTACATTATTCGACTCAGAATTCTTTGTTTTATCATAGGATTTATCGGTTGTCTTGTGATTTTGACAGTAAGGATAGAAAACTTTCTTCCGAAATAGTCTACATCTATAAAGACCTAGACAAAGATCGTTAGAAATGAAAGACAAAATGACAGATTGTAGAAAGATTTCTACGGTGGATGTCAAAAATGAAGAAACGAACTGTCACTTTGTATAGAAAAAGCTATGTCTATTCTTCGTAGAGATAGAAAGCGCCATGCTACGCCTGCTGGATGATGAGTTTTATGCTCTCGAGGTACTGTATTATTAGACCAAATAACCATATTCTAGCTAGCTTCACAGCATATTCCATGTGACAGGCGACTTTCTGCTGGCGACGTGCCTGCAACATCTCGGCGGTCTTCGCAACAACGAGGTGACGGAGCTGATCTCCACTGGCCTCCGGGACCTGGTGGAGGGAGACGCCTATGGAATTCATGATGACGACCACAACCCATTGCCGACGAAACCTAAAGGTGAAGAACAATCAATCTTATCACTAGAAAGGGAAGATCCTCTTAGATTGTGACTATGCTAAGGACGGTTTGGCAACACCGCTTTTCTTGTACACACGACGTCACATCTCTAATCTCTGTAATAATCTAGTTTTAACTGACCTCTGACGTCCGCATAATGAATTTAATGAAAGATAGTAAATCTGGAAATATCCCTGTTCCTTGATTTGTCAACAAGCGTAGAAGACGTAGACTTAGGTAAATCGAAAACAAGAAAACACAATTTTGTATGCACACGACGATATGCTCGTTGGTTGTTATACTTAGAACATCGAAATGTTCTGTTACAACCAACGAGCATATCGGTTTAACATTTTATCGAGCAAAGGCACGACCGCGGATTGAGGTAGGTACGCGAGTTGAGGGCAGGTCGTTACAATGAACGCAAGGTAGAAAGTAAATGTTACAGGTAGGTAAATGCTCACTCGCCGCGCCGTAAGTTTACGTCGAACGCAGCGTCGAGCGTTCCTTACATGGAAATTCTTTTTTAAATTGAACTTTTGCTTGTATTGTACCATTCGTAAGGACGTTACATTACATGGAAATGCTTGACAAAATACTCACCTCATAACTTAAAAAACTTTTTAAAAATTTCAGGTGACGACACCCAACCATTTATCTACGACTGGGAAAATGAAGATAACCTAAAGAAACTCGGCTCAGACGACATCCTCGGTCGAGGAATAGCTGAATGGACATTACGGACCATGCTCATGTCTGGCAGCATACTTGGCAAGGGCTGCCAAGGCGCCATGAAGCTCGCCCGCCGCGGCCCAGAGATGGAAAAAAACGCCTACATTCTCGGTGGCCACTTGGCACTACTATGGCAACTCTATTTAGACGTCAAAGACTTTTTCACGCATCCATATTCGTACTCCTTGGTTGGCGCTCCAACGACAATAGCTTTATGGGAGTATCCTCAGATTTACGGTCACATTTGGGAGTCGAAAATGCAGAAAACGCCCTTGGAGTTCAAGGAGCTTTACTATTCTGTGCGAAGTACGAGGTTTACGGACTATTTGATGAAGTGCTTGGATGATGAGCTGGCGGCTGTCTTTGAGTACAGCAACAGGTTCCCCGTGGAGGACGCGAGGACAGCGCTGCAGAAGATGGCCCTCACCATACACGGGGAAACTCTTCAGTATATCGAGTAATAAATAAAGGTATTTATGAACTGATTCCTTAATTTTATTTGAATCGTCCTGTTCTCGGTTTTTTGAAAACCAAAGGTAACACAGCTAGCTGCTCTTAGCTACCACAAATAGTATGCCTATTCTTACTTGGGCCGTGAATCTGTATCTACCTACATAAAATATTATAAGTCGCTTTCATATTTGTCTGTAATTCCGCGTTGTTCTTCTAAACCACGCAACGGATTTTGATGGTTTTTTCACCATCGTTTAAAGAATTATTCCGGAAGGGTTATGTGTAAAATACGTTCATATTAAATTACCTAGAACTAAGAAATCTCGATGTTTTGTTAAATCATAAAACCCGTGCGAAGCAGTAGCGGGCCGCTAGTGTCATACCTAAACCAGACATTCACGTTCGCAAAATTAGCTCGCGGAAAAATCGAGTCTGATTTATAGAAATTATTATTTTAATCAACATTAGCGCACGTCATTCAAATGTCAATTAAGAGCATCCCGAACTCGGCGCGATAATTCAGAATTAATATTTTCGCGCAAATATTGCAGAATGACCTCCCGTGTTATGGCGCCGAATATTTATTGACAGGAAAATAGTGCAGTTGCCGCCTCGTCATTGATGTATGAATGATTTTAAAAATAATATTTGCAATGTTTTGGCTTGATTGTGCGCTTTATAATTTCTAACATGATATTATCGTAGACGTCCGCGTCACGGCATCACGTTAACACAGGGAAGTACAATATATGAAATACTAGCTTCCGCCCGCGGCTTCGCCCGCGTGGTATGTCGATAAAAGTAGCCTATGTCCTTCTCCAGCAGGCGTAGCATGAGCACCGTTTTGTCGACGGAAGAGTAGACAAAAATGACGTTTCCTGTAGACAGTACGAGACAGCAGCAAAATAGAAAAGTCAACTGCACTTTTTACGAAATTCACTCTTTTACATAATTCGACTCAGAATTTCTTGTTTTGGATTAGATTTTCGTAGGATTTATCGGTTGTCAGTGAGATTTTGACAGTAAGGATAGAAAACTTTCTTCCGAAATAGTCTACATATAAAAAGACCTAGACAAAGATCGTTAGAAATGAAAGACAAAATGACAGATTGTAGAAAGATTTCTACGGTGGATGTCAAAAATGAAGAAACGAACTGTCACTTTGTATAGAAAAAGCTATGTCTATTCTTCGTAGAGATAGAAAGCGCCATGCTACGCCTGCAGGGTGCCATCTATCTCCTTGCCAAATTTTGTCGTGGCATCGCGGGGACATACGCTACTTTCTATCAACATACCACGCGGGCGAAGCCGCGGGCGGAAGCTAGTCGTAAATAAATACGTCGAGATAATTTTGGGGGGAGCGGAGGTAGCCAGCCTCGAATAACCTAAATGAGGAATCATCATGAAACCATAAACAAAAACATTTTAGTAAGTAAAACAAACATGTACAAAAGTTAAAATCCATTTACTTCTCACAAAACATAACAGCTATAGGTAACATTCATATTAAATTTGTCTTACAACTAACACTGTTTGAAACAATGGTGATGCAACAATTAACTAAAAAACTCATAACATAAAATCCCGCCTGTATTCCCCGAAGGGTTAGGCAGAGGTGTACCTATAGTACACCCACATTTCGCCGGTTATGTTTATGTCCCATGGTAGGGGGCGAGCCTATTGCCATCAACCGGGCACAAATCCAGACTCCAGGTTGCTATTGACAAATTCCAGATGGAAAAACCCGATAACACTTTGTCCGACCCAGGAATCGAACCCAGGACTTCATGCTCAGCGGTACCGCTTGCGACCAGCTTGAGGTAGGTAGTCTTAAGGTTGATGCGCTAGGGTGGCCCGCGAAATTCAAATTTTCTTACGTTTTTTGCAATTTGCAGGTCTCATCATCAGGTTGTATGTTGATCTAAATATTATTAGCGCTCGTAACAAATATGGATTTACAGAATTATAAACATTAGAATCAGCAATACAACTCTAAATGTCATGATTTCATGAAATAGTCATTCAATGCACTTACATGAGCTTAGAGAGTTGTATTGCTGATTTTAATGTTTATAATTCTGTAAATCCATATTTGTTACGAGCGCTAATAATATTTAGATCAACATACAACCTGATACTGACCTGCAAATTGCAAAAAACGTCAGAAAATTTGAATTTCGCGGGCCACTCTGGCGCATCCCCCTTAACTACAAAACTTAAAATATAATTAATGCTTGTGAAAACTGGTTCTACTTATTTCTAAGCGACATTTGGGGACAAATAACAATAAATAGCGCCTTATTTAAAAAAAAAACGAACGATACAGGTTGTATTTTTACACGCGCAGCGTTAATTGTCCACTTTCCACTACATTTTTCTAATGAGTTTAGTATCACTCGCTCAATGACTAATGATTTTCTGAAAGTTAAAGATACACCCTGTATGGATCGTTTGGATACATTATTATGTTTTATTTTTAGACCTAAAGGTTAAACAAGCTTTCAGCAACTTAGTAGGAATATTTAGTGTCGTAAGTGATATCAGGTACAATGAATATGCTGTTTGCGCCATATTTTTAGTACCTATAGGTAGATTATAATATGACGATGGCAATGAAACAAATTGTAACGTGTTGGTCTTTTTTCTCTTTTTTTCACACTCAAATGTCAGATATTTTTTTCTGACATTCAGAACTTTTTGACAGCCATCTAAATAATTGACCTGCATAATTATTATGTAGAAATTGGACTTTAAAAGAGACCTCTGACTTTGTTTCGGCATTTCTTCGCAGGGAACAGTCAACTAGGAAACCAACTAGATTTAAAATATTGACCAAAATATTGACGGATAAAAGTGTCTTGAAGTAGTGATTGAATATCTAAGTACTTACTTACAGAAAAAAATATTTCATTTAATTTCATAATCATATTTTCATAATTTCAAATAAATGCAGGTCAATTATTTAGATTGATTTAATTTATACATAGGTTTCTATTTTTTTTTAATAAGGGATTTTTGTAAAAAAAGTTGTACAAAACAATACATATGTAGATTTAGCAAATATTTACAAGTTTACTTTGTACAATACCCATTGGCCATTAAAAGTGAGATCTATTTGAAAAGATATTTAAGTAATTATCCAAATAAAATAAGTTAAAAAACTTTTGTAAACAAAGAAGTTATTAACAATGCAAGCAGATAATATAGAAACGAATAAAAATGATATGTTGATTAACTTAATTTTAAATAAATAAAACGGAAATACTACTTACTCAATTCCATAAAACCTCATTAGAAATTAAAATTAGTTGATCATTATTTAAATTCTAATTTATATTCTAATTTTCTATCTGTGCATTTCCTAATCTTAAAAATCTATAAAAAAGATGTATAGCCAACCTCGTTATTGTTATCACTTTAAGGTTGAATGTTGAATATCTCTTGGATGTTATAAAACGACAAGGTTGATTTGTCTATGTGACAGTAAGGACCCAATCACACCTACCACAACCACAACTAGTTTATTCACACGGACCACATTCTGCTGTCAAAATCAACCTTGTCCAAAAATCAACCACGTCGCGGCCTCGACGATCTGACTGTCTGCAAACACTAGCCACAACGTAACCACATTGCAAGTACTAGCGACAACGCAACCACAACGTATCATTCATTATCATTTGCCCACGTTTTGTTGCTGCGATGTGGTACATGTGAACGGGGCCTGAGATAGTTTCATTATTCTTAGTAAAGTATCAATTAGCTAGGAATTGTGAAAAATGGCCAGGTTGACTATACTATCACTGCACCAACACTACAATGTATAAATCATCTGCTTTATAGTTGATATAGACTCACAATCACCAAACTCTTCAATGTAACTTTTAGCTTTATTCGCATGCTCAGTATACAATAACCGGGACTGCTCAACCGCATCAGTTTTCAAAACTTCTGCTTTTAATAACTCTAAATCTACATCAGTAATATTCTGAACATTTCCAACTAATTCGTATAAATTTGGATTTTCATTTAAAGCAAATAATACAGGTGCACTAACTAGCGAAAATGATTCTTTGTCTGATGTAATTTTTTGTACTTCGGTTGCTGCCTGCCATGCTAAGCATAGATGGCAGCCGAATTTGTACGCGTTTTCCTGCTTCTCTTGGTCATGGGAGCCTAGTAACAGTGCTCCTTGACAGCCTCGGCCAAACAAGGTACCACCATTGTACATTGAACGTAAAGTCCACTCTCTTACAGGTGAACCTGACACATCTTTTACTTCTAACGGTAATGTATCACTGCAAATGTCATAAATGTCTGTTTTATTTTCAACTGGTTTGCCGGGGATTGGCATGTTTTGTGTGTCTCGATGCCCATAAAACTCTCCCTCGCTTACATCTCTTAGTGCTGTTGATATTAAGTACGATAAGTCTTGATTTTTCAATCGGGCTAGCATTCCATTTGCAGTCACAAGCAGATAGTCCCCAATAAGGATAGCAATTTTGTTTGCAAATATAGCCGTGTCATGGTTTTTGTTTCGGTCACTTGGTAGTATGTTGAGTAAGCCTCTGTGTACGTAATGTCCTGTTCTTATCATTTCGGTGAGTTCTGCAAGTATTCGTTGGTTTTGTGTTACAGTGCTGGTTAACAACGATGTTGGCGGGTTGACTGCTTTAGACAGTAGTAAGATCACAAGCCCCCAGGGTTGTAGGTTGTTGTGCTCGTTGTGCAGAAGCATTTTTGCTGTTTTTACGATGGGGTGGTTCATTCCAACCTGATGAAAAATATATTGTACGGTAAAAAATTTGAATAATTAGTTGAACTTCAAAAACATTATATATTTTTTTATTACTTTTGCACTACAGTATCACTTTCCATTTAAGTATATTTTGGCTTTTCTTACAGATAATTAATATAGCACCCATATTATGAACCAAATACTGGCTAGATTTTATTTTAAAATAAAATCTAGGGCATTTTAATCTCAACATAGGAACTAATTATCATTCAGACCTCAAGAACATGTCTAATTTGTTTTTGTATCTAATAAGTTGATCTACAGGAAATAACCTTGCACATCACATGGTCAAACACCAAACACTAACATTGTTACATAATATTTAATTTAATGACATAAAACTTTATTCTTTTGACTTTTATTACCATAATATTTAATTTGTGCACTCATTAGAGCGTTATAAACATAATAAAACGTATTTATTTTCAATATTTTAGGCGTAACGACGGATAACTGGTACTTACAACAGTCCGCAAATGCATGGCCAAATTGGCGAATTCGTCGCTCAATAACCATCGTAAGTTCATAAAAGAGGTCGGATATCCAACTATTTTCTCTGCTTCTCTGATAACTTTGCCCCATTGAGCAAGAGGAGGCCGAAATACGATGTCTTCCGGAGTCAAACTCGTCATGGTGGATTCAAGGCGAATTTGTTGCGATAAAAGCGCCGTGCGGCGTAAATGACGGATAAGGGCGTACGACATGATCACTGAATTTATTGATAAATCAATTAAAATTACTGTCACATACAATTTAATGTAAAATATAATTTAAAAACACTTCGCCTCGCGCACTGCACAGTGGATAAGTCTGGTTATGTCATTCTTTATTTTGACATTATTGTCATACCTTGAACAGTTCAGAAACTACAGGGATTTCTGAACGCCAAGGTGCGAATGAAAAAGAACAATAAAAATAATTTTGATCACAATAAAATAGCTTTTGTTTAATGAATTTATTTGTCTTCTTCGAAAGAGTTAACCCGTTGAAATTGTCAATTTTATCATTTCTTATATACAAAATTATTGTTTTCGTTTCAGAACGAATTTGAATTAGATTGTTCAATGTTTGTGCCACCAACCTGCTTCTCCGACCGGAAAGAAATAAAAGTTAAGTAATGTGTTATTATTCCAGTTGATAACTTATTGTGAAATTGCGTCATTGGTCTAAATAATAGACCTAAATACCTACTTGGTCATAAGCGTGACCGCCGAATGTGAGGTCTTTGGTTATGTTTCTAGATCGGGATGTATTTTTGGTTTTTAGGAAGTATAATTGCTACTAGTAAGCTGGTTCTGGTTGGTTGTTTTATTTTGTATTGGTCTCAGAAGGGTAAAGTTGATGAGTGCCCTGAACGGTTAGGTGTCCTTACTTAGGTTTCATACGTAAATATATCTAATTAATTTACATCGAACACTATGGCCGGTATTTTTTTATAACTACCTACCCACACATTAATAACCGAGATTTTTAGCATAACATACATAACATAACATCACGCTTACAGTAGGTACACCCACATTTCGCCAGATAAGTTAAGTCCCATGAGAAATTTCAGATGGAAAAACTCAATAACCTTTTGTCCTACCCGGGAACCGAACCCAGGACCTCAGGCACCTGTCTCACCGCCGACGAGGAAGCGTCTAGCTATCGACTATTTTATCGCTCTAGAAACGAACAATAAATCTAGGTTCCGTGTCAGTAAAACAGATACATACTTAATCATGATAGCTGTTCACACTTCACACTGCCGGCGAGAACTCTCTCTCCACAAGTTTATCGCAGCGACAGCATTATGAGGTAGTTACCAAAGAAAATACTCGCTCAGCGACACTCGCATGGCGGGCAGAATACTGAGTATTCTGCCCGCCATGATGATATACATTTGAAATAGGAGGAGGAGGGGCTTGTGGCTAACGAATAACAGCCGTACGGGTCGATCGATCAGGTGGAGCTATGCTTCCGCGGTTGGTCCGTGGATGGGTGACCATCTTTACATACCGAGACCCCCTCCGTGGCTCGGAAAGTACGTAAAGCCGTCAAACGCATACCACACAGCCACAAATGACAGTCGGGACTAATTCCGACTGTTGTTTGTAGATATTTGACGTTACGGGTCGTCAGAAGCCCGAAAGTCTGACAACCAGTCTTACCAAGAGGTATCGTGTTACCCAACTGGGTTGTGGAGGTCAGATAGGCAGTCACTCCAGGTAAAACACTGGTATTCAGCGGCATCCGGTTAGTCTGGAAACCGACCCCAACATACATAGTTGTGAAAAGGCTGGGCAGATTGATTTTTTTGGATTATGATCTGAATATTTTTAATGAAGTAATAAACAGACCGTCTAAAAAATATTAGATGAAAGTGTAAACAATACCTAACATAATGGCGGGTAACATAACTTGCGAGATGTGAGTGTACTAAAGTACTAAGGTGCTACGTGAGTGTACTAATCCTTGACATCTTTGACAAAGTCATTTAAAATTTCGGGTTTAATTATTCAAATAACCAAATCAAAGCCCTCAATTAAGTAGTGGCACTACAAATTGGCATCCACACAGGCCTGTTCGTTTTCGGATCCATTTGTTTACATTTTTATCAGACACTTATGGCACAGACTGGTAATATAGGTATTCTGTCTTGTCTATTTTTGCTATTTTGCAAGTTATGTGTTATCCCTTTTTCCGTAACCAACGAGGCTTTGTCAAGAGCATAACAAAGGTTCCACTACCACAGTAGGGGCGTCTACGTTGATACTAGATCCGGAAACCCAGGTTAACTTTAACACTCGTCTAAGATGAACCAGACATAACTAAACACCCGAGGTAAACTAAAGAAACTTAAAAACAAAACCTTTTTAATACACCTCAAGCATATCAGCAAAATCGGTCACGATCCGCAATAATGACGGCCACTGAATGACGCCATAATAAATACAGAGCAGCCAACTTTGAATGCAATTAGGTATTTCATTTTAGATTTTATCTCCACCCCCATATGAACGCATCGCTAATAAATACCAAGTACTGAACGAACGCTTCTACACCGACCAATCACGTGTCGGCGCGCCATAATTCAAAAATAGAAGGGTCAGGGAGGCCGCTGGCGAAGACGGTGGCTCGTCCGTAGCAATTAAAAATAAAAGCAATGTATAATTCGTTGGCAGTTTATGGTGGACCGTACCTGCGGCCGCAAAACGAATAAAATGAGCGCCATTTGCATTTTGATCGGTGCATTTCTGATTGAGTGAGGTCTGTACACTCGTTTGTTGTCGATTATATGTGTGTTGCAGGTGATGGGCTCGCGTTTTTTGTAGGACCTACCTATGCATTTTCGATGATGAATCTTGGCCGACGGGGAGTCGGTGACTATTCTCAGCTCATACAGAGGGCCTTCCCTTGGATCTCTTACCACAACCCCTTGCCATATATGAAAACACGTGTCCTTTTCCTGCTACCATACTCCCCATGCAGGAAAGACCAGCCGGGACGCAGTGGCCAGAGAAGATTTACGAAGAAGATCGGTTTAGTCCGGCAGTGGTTCGTTAGACGCTGGATTGTGCTACGACGCTGGTATATAGGTCCAGCACCTTCCAGCTCTATTAAGATTTGATAGCTACCTCCGTGACATGACATGCACTTTCTCCTTGATGGATGATGTGAGTAGATAATGATGTGATGGTGTTTCCAGTTGCAAATAAGTTTGAAAGTGACTCCTTTCGTAACGTTGCTTTTTTGGTAAGTACCTATATCAGTTGTTACCGGAATCGTAACCTATCATACAACACGTAGACAAAGTATGAAAAATACATTAAGACCTTCACAAAATCTTATAAATATTCATGGAGCAATTCTTGTATTATTGCAGCTCCGCTAATAACAAGGTTTCGACCCATAAATTTTTCCTTGCTTTACCTTCTCCATCACCAATCCTATGCATATAAAACCAATTTAGTTTTATTATAGCTAGAAAGAGATAAAAGACAACATTTTATGCGTTAGAACGGGATAGACGCATAACTATAGCGTGATTTGGGTTACAACGCGTGAAAATTATTTGGAAAATGTTATCAGAAATTGGGGGACGGTAATGAGAATAGAATATCGTTTTTTCTGTTGAAATGGTTCATTAAAGTAATTATTGGGATCTTTTTTATACCGTAAGTCCTGATATTCCATAATAGGTTAGTACTTTGTGTTGATTCCAAACCTATTTGATTCTTGGTTCAAATATTTAAAAATAATTCACTGATATCAATATTCTCCCTAATTTATGAAAATATTTTTTGACTTTGCAACACTGACGGTAAACTCGCGCTTTTTTTTTCTAAATGCACTCACAGGCACGGGGTCAAAGTTTTTATGCTTGGTTCTGAATGGAGGTTTTAATGGACGCCTTAAAAAAATAATATAAAATTAAGACGAATTCTCATAATGAGTTACATAAGCCGGTTCGACGAGATTTGAGCTTTTGTTATTTAGTTCAACGACCCCGGTTTGTTTTTAGTAATTAAAATTGCACCTTTTCTCTTGTTTTAATGACTTAATGGACGAACCAATATTGCCTTTGAATACTTTTTGTATGAGTTATCGATGTTCGAAATTGAGTAAAAATATTTTTCTCTATACTTAATTAAAGATGTAAACTACATAGGATGTGAGTTTGTATGTAGGGGGTAATGTTCGGAACTCCTGATCGGATTACGAAAATTTTACTACTTAATGGGAAGCAGCAGTTTATGTTAAAACAAGAAAATCGCGGATGAGGTCACGTGCAGAAACTTGTAAGTACCTAAATAAACTGTGGTTAAAAGTCGACGCTGCGATTGTAGGCCATGCTTACATAAGTATCCTTATCTGAATCTGTTTTTCACGCATAGATGTGTTTTTGACCAACTTCAGTTCTCATCCATTTGCCAATCATTTTCCCAACCATGTAGGGGTCGGCATCCAGTCTAATCGGATGCAGCTGAATACCAGTATTTTACATGGAGCGAATGTCAATCTAACCTCCATAACCCAGTTACTGAGTAATACGATATCCATTAGCAAGACTGGTTGTCCTTTCGGGCTTCTGAGGACCCGTAACGACTGTCAAAGATGCCAGAATGATAGCCGGGACCAACGGCTTAACGTGCATCCACAGACTGACCTCGGCGAGAGTAGCTTAGCCACGAGGCCACCAGTGGGCCTAAGACGGTCACATTAGTAATTCCTCTAAAAGCATTTCCTGAATTTCCAGCTGTCATTAGCAATTCTCCTAATTTGACACAAAAGAAATTCATAATACTTTCATTTCATTTATTCATAACAATTTTTACATTGTGTCGAATATAAACAATATTATTTTACAATTAAAAGAAAAATAAATTACATGCCACTTAATTACTATGAGGGAGAGTAATAATAATAAATAAATGTAGTTTAAATATACAGGTTATCAATGTCACAATAATTAAATATAGCTATGTCAGATGTTCAATGTCAATTACTTACAAATCATAGAAAAATATACCAATAGTAGCAGCAATAATAATCCTAATTAATTTCTAGTATAGTATGTATGTTAACAATTTAAATGTCATTAATTGAATAATAGCAGCCTTCCAGTAGGTAACACTTCAATTTAGTTTTGAAGTCTCGTTTGTAAAGAGATAATTTTATATCATCGGGGAGTTTATTGAAGATTTTCACTGACATGTGACCGGTACCGTGTGCGAATATGTTAAGTTTAGGAATATTTGTGCTTTTAAAATCTTTTCTTCTCGTACTCTCTCTAAGCTTTCTTTCCTCTTCAGTCTCAAAATGATGTACATATTTAGAAAAATGTGTTAGGAGCACCAATACGTATAGGGAAGGTACAGTGAGAATGTTTAAATCTACAAAGTGTCTCCTACAAGATTCTTGCTGACGGATGCAAACCATGGTGCGAATGGCCCTCTTTTGTAACACAAATGCTCTCTGTATATTGTAATCGTAACTGCCTCCCCAGCATAAGATGCTATATCGTAACCTTGACTCGATTAACGCGTAATAGACTTTTTTTAACTGTGAAATGTCAACATCATGTCGCAGGCTTCTCAGTACATAACATGCCGAGCTAATGGAGTTATTCAAGCTTTCAAGTTCTGGTTTCCAATTTAAATAACAATCAACATGTACTCCTAAAAACTTTACTGCGTCCACCATACTGACATGTACTCCATCTAAAGCACAATTTAGGTGGCTTTTATTTTTGGAAGTCGTGCGAAATAACATTAAGTTTGTTTTATTTTAAAGTGAACGCTAGTACGTTCACTTTGAGTCCGTTGATAGAGAACCAATCGTGAAATCGTGAATAAGTGGACCATTTTACGAATCTCCATAGAAAACTGTCAAACAGATGAATTATATCGTGATATGAATCGCACGCAGATCATATTATGAATTGTCAGTTTGTGACATTTTACGATGATTCATAATATTTTCCTATTAGATTCGGCCAAAGTAACTGTTAAGAATGCCGATGCCGAAGACTTCCCCTAGTTCTCATAATTGTCTATGCTACGGAAAATGTAGGTTCTTTTCTTTCCTTGTTTATTTGGTATCTCTCTAGTCAGTCCCCAAGCGTGAAGTTTGCAAGATACTTGATAACTCTTCCTACTCATTAGCATGGAGTTTTCAATTAACATAACTTAAAAACAATTCGCCTTTAACGCCCGAAGGCGGCTTACCTATAGTACAGCCACATTTTACCAGTTATAAACTCCCATGTCGGTAATAGGGGTCGAGCCTATTACCATCAATCGGGCACAAACCAAGACTCCGGGCTGTTACTGAGAAATTCCTTATGAAAAACCCAATAACACTTTGGCTGACCTGGGAATCAAACCCAGGGTCTCATGCTTAGCAGTAGCGCTTGCGACCTCTAGACCAACGAGGCAGTTTGGAACATAGTTAGCAGTATCAATATCATACTAATATTAAAAATTCGAAAGTAACTATGTCTGTCTGTCTGTATGTTACCTTTTCACGCCTAAACCACTGAACGGATTTCGATAAAATTTGGCAAGGGGATAGATGGCAACCCCGGGAAGGACATAGGCTACTTTTGATCGACATACTACGCGGGCGAAGCCGCGGGCGGAAGTTAGTCTATAATACATGGGACTTACGTCATCTCCTTAAAGGGATTTAACACCCTTCCAAAAAACGATTTAATTCTTCTCCAGTAAACTCGTTCGTTTAAAAATTTACATAAATATTAATAGGCATTTTTTGTTGACACTCAGAAATGGCGGCCGATAATTATAAAATACCCTGCGGCCATCTTATAATATGTTTAGATGACCGCTGCAGGCCGAACGAGCTATTTAAATTAAAATTGTAATAATTATTACTGGGCCTTTTGTTTTGTAGTCTGGTAATACTTATTATGTATTTGGAATGAGGTAATACAGCTGTAAGCAGGTTTAAAAAAAAAACTATTATTAATTTATATTTTATTTAAAACTAGCGACCCGCTTCGCATGGTTTTTTCAACTTGACAAAACATCGACTTTCTTAGTTATATGTCACTTTATTACTAACGTATTATACACCTAAACCTTGCAAAAGGCAATTGCATGCAGCTGAGATGAGAATGTTAAGAATGGATAGAATAAGAAATGAGTACATAAGAGGAAGTCTGAAAGTGGCACCGGTGACTGAAAAATTGTGCAGAAATCGGTTGTCATGGGCACGTGATGCGAAGGAATGAGGAAAATGTTGTGAGGAAAGTTTTGGGTATGAATGTCGATGGCTATAAGAGTAGGGGAAGACCAAAGAAACGATGGATGGACTGTGTGAAAGATGATATGGCTAGAAAGGGGGTGACTATCGAGATGACGGCTAACAGAGAAGTATGGAAGAAAGGGACGTGTTGCGCCGACCCCAAATAAATTGGGATAAGGGCAGGAGAATGATGATGACACATAAACCTTCCGGAATAAATTCTCTAAACGATGGTGAAAACCTCATCAAAATCTGTTGCGTGGTTTAGAAGAAAAACGCGGACATACAGACACAAGACGAAAAACGACTTTAATTTATAATATGTACCTATAGACGACAATAACTTAACTTTCGTTACTCATGTCACTGATCTGCCAGCACTTTTACAAGCACAAAGCTCACGAATAACTAAAACCTAAAAAACTATAAACATTTTGTATCTTTGCAAAATTCAGTACCGTACTTACTTAATATCAATCGCGACACAGGTTAAGTTGTAATGAATATTGTAGTGTTATTTATCTTACTTATTATAAACTAGCTGATGCCCTAAACTAAAACCTTCCTCGAGAACCACTCTATCCACTGGTGAAAACAGCATGAAGATCGGTGCAGTAGTTTTAGAGTCTATCGCCAACAGGACGACAGACAGAAGCGACGGAGAACTTTGTTTTATAATAATATGTAAGGATAAGTCGCCCTGCAGTGGAACAACACAGGCTTATCCTTCCCTCTTTCCTCTTTTCCTGGTCTACTGCAAGTACAGGCCAATCTTATATGAAGGAGTCCAGCTCATCCCGCCATCTTTTTCTGGCCCTGACGCGTTATTCGTGTCCTGCTATTTGGGAATATTTGGGATTTGTGGTTTTTGCTAAACATGGTTATTTTATAGTTTCTCTCAGTTGAATTAAGGCTCTTACATACTGGCGCGTTTTGTCGCGCGTCGCGACGCCGCCGCATTGTTCGCCGTGAAGTTTTCTCAGAAATTGTTTTGTTAAAATTCGTGTCGCGCAACGAATTGCGCCAGTAGGTAAGAGCCTTTATTCGAACAGTAGGTACTTGACGGGTCTACCCCAAGTACCTCATCTACTTAGTACCTACCCAAACAAACGTAAAAAAACATTGATATTTATTATTAAATAGTCGTTTAGTAAGAAAAGGGGCATACAATGAAATTTACAACGTTGGCTCACAATCGGGTGATCGGGTCCATCCACGGACTCCATTCGACGGACTCGGCCGGACTTCGGGCGTCGTCGTAGTCCGTCGTCAATGCGCGCATTAGCGTACAATGTGCGCTGCGCACGCGCAAGAGGCGGCGCTTTGATCGTGCCGCCATTAAAAAATACATGCATACTTGTTGTTTTTTTTTGAGATGATAGTGTGTTGACTTTGTTGTTCACGTGAGAGGTGGTTTTTTTTTTGTTTGTAAAAGATGAGTTGTGATTTCTGTTTTGAGGATTTATCAAAGGTTGGAGGTAAGGGTGTAATGGTGACAATGTCTTGATTAAAGGTTCATAAAATATACCTAACGACACCTATAATTACTCTAGGTAGGTACCTACAGGTTGCATTCAAATTCAAATAACGACATTTTTAACGACAATGTGACATCGAAGTAACGAAATGAACGAAACGAAGAATCTCTCTACTCATTTCTTCCTACCCATATAATTGGGGCAATATTGTACCCATGATGAGCGAGCTTTTTGCCTGTGTCTGACCGTCGCAGCAGCTTACTAATAGCGGATCAAGAGGACGGGCAATAGCATCTTCCAGCTTGACTTCAAGAAATTGCATAGATATGGAACCAGGCAACATCTTCACGAGTAGTACCTAGTAAAGTACTTAAAAGCTTGTAGTTAACAAAACCCATAGTGGGAATTCGCAAGTGGCGTTTTCAAAAATCACTTACTACTACATACTACTTAATATAAAACAATCGTCTATCTGTCTGATCGCGATAAACTCAAAAACTACCGAACGGATTTTCATACGGTTTTCACCAACAGAAGGAGTGATTCAGGAAGGTTTAGGTGTGTAAATTGGCTGAAATATGACGATGATTGTTGAAGATGTCCTAAAAAATCATGCCATCCGGGAGCTGTACTGGCGTGTGCCGCGTAAACCAATGGAGTTATATAAAACAATGTATTACGGAATTATTCCACTTAAAAAGATGTTATTAAACACAGGATACTTTTTTATCTATTTTTATTGTGTTATGGGACTGCTCTTGACCTCGATCTCACATGATGGAAAGCGATAGATGAGGTTTTATCCCAGTAGTACGCTCCTGTGAGATACTTTACGACCTTCATGCAGGCGAGGCCGCGGGAAAAATCTAGTAATTAATAAACGTGTTTTATTGTACCTAGTTTTATATGGAATTAAAATTTATGAACAGGTAGCTAATGCTTATAATACAATTATTATAAAACGAACTATAGCTTTATTGTATATAACTTTTATAAGAGACTACTGTCGAGCATCAGGTCTTTGGATCCTTTGTCCGAGTGAAAGAAACCATAGCGCGATCAAATTAATGAATAATATTGACTATTACTAATCATAAAAAAACCTTTAATATTTTTTAGATACATTACAAACGTTTTACAAAAATTTACTCGTCCTTTTAGTTTCATTTTCTCCTTCCGATAAGTTCAGTTCACGCGAAGTGCCGCTATCGCATACTAGATGTCGCTAGTGGTAGCGTTTTTTTACAAGTTTTCAAATGGAACTTAAGACCTTAGTACTATTTATTATTTGAACCAGCTTCAGTTAATGTTGTTTACACAAAACATCAATAAAATAAAGAAATGTTGGATTGGTACGTACTGAGACATAATCTAGGTAATATTTTTGTCTGTTTTTTTTATATATAGATAATTTATAACTTTGAGTAAATGTTGTCGGCATAATTATACTTAAAAAACACTACCCTCCTTCTGGGGCAGTCGGATAAAAATAGTTTTATTCGTTACAAAATAATTGTAATAACATTATCACTGTACATTCATCGAACTGCATGGGTAAGCAGACTTCCAATGTGGAAGTGAGCACTAATTTATTGCACTTCTGACGGATTTTTACAAATTCACCCCCTAAACTGGCTAAATAGGGGATGAAAGTTTGAATCGAAGTTCGTCATTTTTGCCGATGAGAAATCCTATCGGTGACACGCCTTGTAGCAAAAAATGTATGTCTTGCTCATTTCTTTAATTTCAGCATTTTTTTAATCATCACGTTATCATCATCTGCTTAGCCTTTCCCCAACTATGTTGGGGTCGGCTTCCGGTCTAACCGGATGCAGCTGAATACCAGTATTTTATATGGAGCGAATGCCTATCAGACCTCTATAACCCAGTTACTGGGTAATTGGGTAATACGATACCCCTTGGTAAGACTGGTTGATAGACTTTCGGGCTTCTGACGACCTGTAACGCCTGTCAAAGATGCACAAAAAACAGCCGGAACCAACAGCTTAACGTGCTTTCCGAGTCACGGAGGGGTCTTGGTATTTAAAGATGGTCACCCATCTACAGAACAACGGCGGCAAGCGGAGCTTTACCTCATCGATCGACCCGTGCGGCTGTTATTACTTAGCCACAAGTCCCTCCAATTCTTTTAATGGACCATGCCGTTTAAAAAAAATCAATTTCCAGTCAGCACCGTGTTAGCTGGACTAGATACAAACCATGTCTTGTCACACATATCCAAATTACAAGTGAAACATCAAACAAATCTAGTTTGATGAAATAAATCAAAGCAAAATGACTTAATTTCCGGGGAGCTTTGCCAGCCAAGCTTATTGTACACAAACGGTCTAAGACCCCTCCAATAGGTAGGTAGGTACATTATTGTACTCCCGGTTTTACGAGGCAGTAAACCTAACTACTGAGTTACATAAAATGCATCTGTTGGACGGAACACCTGTTTGTACGTCTCTGAGACGTAAAAATACATTGTTTTGGGAAGTATTGGTTAGTTGTTAGTACTCTTAGAATTGGCTCTTTTGAAAGAGGAGTTAGGATCACAGTGAAATTTGGACGGAAATAACTTATTGATGTCGTTTTTGGTTCTTTTGCTACCAACACTGGTCTTTTTGGATAAGTAACCATCCATTACCGACACCCCTCCGTGTTTCGGAAAGCACGTTAAGCCGTTGGTCTCGGTTGTCATTTGTAGATCTTTGACAGTCGTCACGGGTACTCAGAAGCCCGAAAGTCCGACAACCAGTTTTGCCATGAGGTATCGTGTTACCCAGTAGCTGGTTTGTTGAGGTCAGACAGACACTCGCTCTATGTAAAATACTAGTATTCACGTGCATCGGTTAGACTGGAAGCCGCGCCCGAGTTGGGAAAAGGCCAGGCACTGGTCTTTTTCATAATTTGTCATGGCATAGGCATGTGATGGCCACGTCGTAAGAAAATTTTTAAGTGGGTACGAATGTGAATGGCTATAAGCACAGAGGAAGACCAAGAAAACGATGGCTGTGTATGTGTGAAAGATGATAATATGAGTATGAAGAGGGTACTTAGTGTAATGACGACCTGATAATGTATCGATAACTGCCTTGTTGGTTTGAAAGCGCTACTGCTGAATGAAGTCCTGGGCTTGATACTCAGGTAGGGCAAAGAGTCATCCTGGCAGGGTTCCGGGAAAGTCCGAAAGGGATACCGGGACCTTGGCAACAGGCAACTGAAGGAACACGAGTGGGTTTTAGTCAGTAAAAGTCTGACACGCCCTTCCGCTCCGCCCAGAGCGGCAGAAGCCATTGGATGATTTCACACCCTCAAAAAAAAAAAGGGCAAAGAGTCATTGTGTTTTTCGACCTGGAATTTCTCAAGCAGCCCGAAGTCTGGATTTCTGCCTGGTTGATGGCAATAGCCCCTATTACATGGGACTTAAACATAACTGGCGAAATGTGGGTGTACTATAGCAGCTCTGCCTAACCCTTCGGGGAAACAAAGCATGATGTCATGTTATTTAATATATCTTTAGAGGTATGAGGAACAGGGTGAAAGTTCACTCATCCTCTATAGAAAAGGGAGAATCTTAATTGCGCGATGCAGGCTTTTTATGTGACGTCAGGATTTTGTGTGGCGTCAGGTCTTTGATGCGTAGTTCGCATGTGGCGACGTAGATGCCGCCACATATCGAAAAAAATAATTGGGAAAAGATCTTTAGGATGTTGATGATGTGAACTTGTTCGTGCTGTACAGTTTCTCTAAGATTATATTGTCAGGAGATGATGAAATAGTACCTATGCACCCATCTTCTCAGAGGCCTATGTCTATTGCCGAGATCCGACGATACCTACACCTACCTACACCTTCCCACGGTCCGTCGTCCGGGCTCGTCGGTGTCACCGCAAAATCACGGATCGTGGGATTTCGTTATATTGCGGACGGACACAGACGAGCCCGCACGACGCACCGTGGGAAGGTGTACGTGCGGGGTATCGCAGACATCGGTTCGTCAGTTCCTCGGTGCGCGGTGCGTGGCGGTCTGTGGTCGTCTGCCGTGCGTGTCCGTCTGCAATATTGCCGATCGACGGATTCCACCAATATGGCGCACAGTCGGTTCTCGGCATATTAGTGGACGTCTTTCGGCTGAAATGATGATGGATGACCCATCTTCTCAGCATCTTAGTTTTAACTATAAATAACCAAACTAGTTGTTACACTATCAAATAGTTATTTTCATGTTGCACAGATGACGATTGTTGATGATCAGATTAGATCATAATTAAAAATATATATAATTTTGAAGCATGTATGTACTAAGTGTATTATCATAATTATTATTTGTTTTATTTTATTAAGTGAATTGTTTTTGATTTTATGTGTTTTACTTTCTCCTCGAATCTTACACATGGTGTCTACATCTCTTATCTACTTTCCTATCGCAGGTATGCTGGAAGAGAATTCTAAGCATCGCCTTCGTATGTATTTTCCTCTATTTTTTGTTTATTATGTGTGTACATAAATGGTTAAATAAATAAAATGATAGAGAGTTAATTGATTCAGGCATGACTTTGCGGAAATCCCTTATAAAATTCAATAGACGTTGATATATTTAGTAACATATTCCGCTTAACTATTCTGCAAGAGTCATAAAAAACTCTGTAAAAAATCAACACGTGTTTCACCTCTGAATGAGGCATCCTCAGGATGACGATTGACCAATTGCAAACCAGAACACGACGTGTTCTCACACCGAGCGCTGGACGCAGAGTCTCTGCATCCAGCGCTCGGTATTGGATTTTTTTTAATGAAAGAAATCAGGAGGATTTAGGGGTTAACACCTAAATAAACAACCACTGGTTAGTTCACCTTCGCCCGAAATACGTCACTTCCTCAAGAAGAACTCTTAAACCCAGATTTTAAAGTCTACAAGCCTGTTATATTATTAACCGAGATTTTGTTCAGTTGCCAGTACATTCACTAGAGACACGGTTTCCGTATAATTTAAATATTCAAACTTTTTAAACTTGTATTGAGCTACACGATGCCGTAGTTCGTGCGGTACGATAAAGTTTCTACATGGTCGTGGTTTTTTGAAAGGTATTCTAATATTAATTGTAAGTTAGTGGTGTTATTTATATTTATTTACTAGCTAATGCTCGCGGCTTCGCCCGCGTGGATGTCAGTTATTATATACTAAAACCTTCCTCGAGAACCACTCTATCCATTGGTGAAAACAGCATGAAAATCGGTGCAGTAGTTTTTGAGTTTATCGCGAACAGGACTTTGTTTTATAATAAGTATGTAAGGATATAATACTTTCAGTACACAAATGTACAAAGGTGGACTTAATGCCATAGGTATTTTCTATCAGTCAACCTTTGGGTGATGCAGAGACAAACAGTGGTAGGTGCAACAACGAAAATTATTTTTCAGAGGAATAAAATATACCTTCTCGTTTTTAGAAGCCTCACTTGTTAAAAAATAGGTATTTAAAACTAATCGGTAAAAATATATACATTGGATAAACTTATTATACTAAAAAACTAAAAGGACTAACTAACTATACCAATAAATATAAAAACAAAAGGATTCTTATGCGTCGAAGTATTCGTCCGCATAGCTGTCATCAGGAAACGTGCCCAGAAGACTGGCAGCATTGCCACGTTGAATGGCAATGCTAATTCTTTGGCCGAAGAACAAGCCAGCCCTCTGGTCACGTGAAGTGTCGACCAATCTGTATTTATAACATTCATGGAACGTTACATCGAATGTACAGAGCCGGTTGCTTTTGTATCTAATTTTACAAGCTTTTAAATATTTTCTAGTTTGAATTTTCTGAGTTTATCTGGGAAATTAATGATATCGGTGAAGGTAAAACATCGTGTGGGAGCCCTGAAATTATACTTGGTTAATACAGGGTGTTAGTGTAAACACCGTTATCCTTGAAACCAGTGGTTTGGTTTCATTTATAGAACGTAAAATCAATGGAAAAATACAACTTTTTTTAGAAGATTAAGAATATTTCACTCTACGCGCAAGGGCAACGAACTTGCGTCTCAACACGGCAGCCGGCGGTTGGCGGGGGCGGGCGGAGCGCGAGGGACGTTACATGACCGGCCGTCAGCTGTTTCGCAGCTCTCTCGAATGCGTATCCATGACGGATATTTACTTTTTAAAATCTTTTAATGAAAATAAGGTTTTTTATTTGTTGTTACTGGGTCATTTATTTTTATATTTAAGTCAACTACCCATGGTTTGAGTGACAACGGTGTTTACCCTTGCGTACTGTATAGATCAGAGGGCCTAGACAAGTGACAATCACTTCGAAAGCGTTTCGTATTTCTACAACGACTTAAGCCTTTCGATAGCTTATGTCAGTCCTATACATTTTTGCCTTTTCCATCATCGTTATCGCTGATGGAATGTCACTTTGTCTGGGGCCTCTGGTATCACCAATACACCAACCTGTCTTGAGGTAAGCGTGATGATAACTCGTGCCTTTCTCTATATGAGACGTGCACGTGGCCTTTGCCTAACAGGAAACAGTAATATGCTGGTATTATTATATTACTAGATTTTGCCAGCGGCTTCGTCCGCATGGTATGTCGATTAAAAGTAGTCTATGTCCTTCCCCAGGATCCCATCTATCTCCTTGCCAAATTTTGTCGAAATCCGTTCTGTGGTTTAGGCGTGAAAAGGTAACATTCAGACAGACAGAGTTACTTTCTAATTTATTTATAATATTAGTGGATAGTTAGGATTAGTTCTCGATTTTTGCAGGCTAATTTTGGGCGACTTTCTGTTAGCCTGTCAAGCAGCTATATACGTGTACCTACTTAGTCGGTTGTTTCCGATGACAGAACATTTATTTGCCTAATAGAAATAATCTGATGAAACTCTCAAGAACTCGAACCAGTCAACTCGTTAACGGTTAAAGGCACTTACAGGGAGTCATTTTTACGTTTATATAGCAGAGAATTCCCAATTGAGTCTGGATTCCTACCTTGTTGATAATGGTAATCAGTTTTCTCCCTATTACACATGGGAATTTTATCATAACTGGCGAAATGTGTATGTGCTACACCTCTGCATATGGCACCTTCTGGGTATGCAGTCGTGATGTTTATGTATGTATTATTAATAGAATTTTAAGTATGTATGCTACGTTGCACCACCACATGTACCAGGCTAGCATAGACCGTAATGTGTTTCTGATTGCATGCTCGACGCTGATTTTGACAAAAGTGCAGTTGAATGTGCTCATAGTTCCAATAATGCTACAGATAGGCATTGCTTTCGTAATAACGAAACCAATGACCAGCCATCGCGTAGTTTAGGTACTTATGTTTGAATAGCATTGTCTTGACCAATTTGATTAATATGTAAATGCCAGGGATGCAAAGCTCATGATGAAAATTAGAACTACTTGTATTTTCTTAAACCCTAGTACCACCTATTTTGTAAGGAGATTAAAATTCCTCTAGGTAAGTATATTGTTTGAAATTATAATGCAGTCCCAAAACCACGAGACCTAGCTCCATTCTTGCATCCCTCGAGACATACTAAACTTAGTAGGTACATAGCATGAATACATACAACGGAATCCGCACACTACCGCGTTCTGAAACTAAAGTTAAATTTGCAAGTGATAGATATGCGAGGCACTCCTGGAATGTAATTTTCACACGCTCAAGCGACGTCACTGAAGCCCCCGCCCCGCGGCGCCACCCTCGCCCGCCCGCCGCCCCCTTTGTAGTCGGAGAGACAGACAGACTGAAGAAATCGTCATGTATTTAGTTATAAAGACACCGAGCTATTTGAAAGTACAAACATACTTTAAATATTATAATTCACAACACATTAGGTACAACATAAAAATAAAATAAAACTGCTTATGGCCTTCCTCCAGTTAGTACAGCGATCATCATCTAATCAAAACCTGTGGGTCTGGCTACTTAATCCAATTATTCACCGACGATGCTCAGCAATTGAAAGCTGAAATTGACTTAATTAGGAACTTAGGTAAATATTCATGTATTATTGTTAATTTTTTCATTGCATCAATTTTGCCTAGAAGGTTTGGCAGGATGCTACTGCGAGGGCTGGGGCAAAACTGACATCTTTTTCCGGGGTAGAACATCACATTGGTATTTTGTTAGCGCCTAAGTATTTTATTACCACAAAACCGTGTTTATCAGTTGTTTGGCTTAAACACCTTTTGAACACGACATTTCTGTATGGAATTTGACATAAAACTGACAGTAGACACGCGTTTAACAAGTGTCTAATTTTTTGTGGGTAGACCGAAAATGTTTAAAAAATTGGGGCGTGATTGTGTCGTGGACACGGCCGTGTGTTTTACGTGAATACGTGTACGTTACGAGTCATATTTTCAACGTTACAAATTCTTTAGCTTATTTGATCTTTTAGCTATCGAGTGGTGTAATTATGGATGTAGATAATAGATATGTGGCTGCAGACCTGCAGTATCAAACTGTAACCCTGATTTTGTTATCATCAGTTTTTTGAACTTCTTCCTTACACTATGCAGTCTTTAAAGCACTTATTCAAATCAAAATTACTTCGACAAATAAAGAGACACGAGTCTCCCATAAAATACGTGTTAGAATATTTTCACGATGACGTAACTATATCGCGCTCTGTCTCCTAGAGTTTCGCCCCCGCGGCCTCTCACGACGGATGCCCCGGAAAATTGCTACAATCATTGTGAGAGGGAATTCCGAAATGAAGGAAACGTACTTAAAGTCGACTCCACTGCGGGCTGGGTAGTCAGTAACGCGTCGTATTCACTACTAACTCATAAGTGAGCGTTTGCAGTTGCATACGGACTTGAGACGTTGCTGATCATTATAAAGAGGACCTCGTTGGTTTTAGACGACATAGCCGAGGATGCTGAACGTTGGATCGATTCCTATTCCTCAATAGACCCTAGTAGTAGTCCTTAAGGGGGATGCGATAGGGTGGCCCCCGAAATTCTAATTTTCTTACGTTTTTTGCAATTTGCAGGTCAGTATGAGGTTGTATGTTGATCTAAATATTATTAACGCTCGTAACAAATATGGATTTACTGAATTATAAACATTAAAATCAGCAATACAACTCTCTAAGCTCATGAAAGTGTATTGAATGACTATTTCATGAAATCATGACATTTGGCACTTTCATGAACTTAGAGAGTTTCGCGGGCTACCCTAGCGCATCAACCTTAATACAAAAACATAGACACTTGTTCAACGCGTGGCTAATGTCAGTTTTATGTCAAACTCCATACAGAAATGTTATGTTTAAAAGGTGTTTAGACTTAGGTAATATGGTAAATGGTTGCATACGAAATTACATGTAATGTTATAAAAATCATAACCCTCCTTTTTGCCGTAGTCGGGTAAAAATAAAGTTTAATGCTATAAAATTACCTACACTTGCTCTAAAACAACTACTTAATTTAATTATTACTTTATAAATGCGAAAGTAACTCTGTGTGTAGCGCTTTCACGCCAAAACTACTGAACCGATAGTCCACAGATAGTCTAGAGCCTGAGAAAGGACATAGGATTTTTATCGACATACCACGCGGGCGCAGCCGCGGGCTGATGTTAGTTTCCGAATATATTTAACCTCAAAATAGATACTAAACTGCGAATATGTCTTAAAGACAAACTTCACAAAACTCACAAACTCTTACGATGTCACAAACTAAAAAATGTCTATTATAATAACTATTTACGATATTTCAGGGTTAGGGAAATTAATGAAACAATAAGATATTTTATCATTCATTTATATTTCAACCAGGCATTACATAGACTGTTCATTATCGATTTCGTCACAAACTTTAATGTAATGACGTTGTTGTAAGCTGGATCAATCGGTTGTAATTTTATTGGCAAAAGTGACGACACTGCTTTTAGGGTTCCTTAGTCAACAAGGAACCTTATTATGTGTTTGATGGATATAAGACTATTTTGTGAAATGTGACGAATTAGAGCTATGTATGTATATTGATGGTTTAAATGATTATAATTTCCATTTTGTTGATTATGATTTTACTATTATAATGCGTTTATTTTAACGCGTGCATTTATTCTGATTTTCAACATCACTGGAACTCGTAATATTTATAGTTCGTTTTTTAATCCCTTAAACTAATTTGTTTGACATTTCAAATGATTGTTGTTTGTTTTTTCAATTTGGAGTTTGACATTTGCACCTGTCAAATTAGCCTATGGGATTAAAAAAAACGAACTTTAGTTTCCCAGTGAAGTCGCAGCAAACAGATAGTCATTTTATAGTTACAGCTTCAAAAGTTAACAAGGTGCCTGCTGGCCAGCTTTCTTTCTTGAGAGACAGCGTTCTCCGTAACAATCTGTCAAAAGTTTGGTTCTTTTCTAAGTAACGATGTCCTTAAGATCGATCATGGTTCTAACTTCCCTGCTTCGCAAGGTTTTACGACTTGACAAAACGTTGAGATTTCTTTATTATATGTTGGTTTAATATTATTGTAACTTTTATAAACAAAAATTCCGGAATAAATTCTCTAAGTGACGGTGAAAACTGCATCAAAATCGCATCTGCACAGACACGAAAAGTGACTTTTAATTAAATAACGGAGAAATTGCGAAAAACAATTCGCTGTTGCCTACATTTTGACGAGCTATGCGTGGGGAACAGCTGATTTCGACTCCATAAAATATTTCGTGTGTGAAAAGATACATCTTATGTAATATGTAACAAGACCAAACCAAGATAGATATTGAAGATAATTCCTGATGTTTAAAAAGTTCGCCTATTCGACAGTGTAAATAACGCAATGATTATTGCAATTTGAGCGGCTGCTGCTAGAGCCGACATTGTCAACCCTTTCCATACAAACCAAACGTGTCACAAACACGCACAACGACGCAAATGACGTATGAAAACACTGACGGCTTTGATCAGCGGTCTGTGACAGACGATTCCCGCTCTGGGCGGAGCGGAAGGGCGTGTCAGACTTTTACTGACCAAAACCCACCCGTGTTCCTTCAGTCGCCTGTTGCCAAGGTCCCGGTATCCCTTTCGGACTTTCCTACAACCCTGGCAGGCATCGGTCCTAGCAGACCTCGCCAATTGTGCTGACACCTCTTTGAGGTGCGCGTGGAACACGACGCGCCATCGATCCGGGCCTGGTCCTTATCGGACGGCGAGCTACCCATTGCTTGCCGTCCGTAAGACCGAGGGGCCCGTGGTTAAATAATAACAGCCGCACTGGTCGATCTTCAAGGTTAAGCAATTCTGGCCTAGGTTGGTCCGTGGATGGGCCATCAATTACATACCCAGACCCTTCCGTGTCTCGGAAAGCACGTTAAGCAGATGCTCCCGGCTATCACTCTCTTTGATCTTTGACAGTCGTTACGGAGAAGCCCGAAAGTCCAACAACCATTCTTGCCGTGTTACCCAGTAACTGGATTGTGGAGGTCAGATAGGCAGTCACAGCAGTCACTCCATGGAAAATACTGGTATTCAGTTGCATCCGGTTAGAATGGAAGCCGACCCCACCAGGCCAGTATAGTGTGAAAGTTGAGTTTTATTTTTCCTATTGTGTCACCAGGAAACGAATGGTTATGTAATTTATGTTACCCAAGTGCTAGGTACTATTTTATATATACCACCATAGAGCCCGGACAACTATACATTTGACCAGGCGGTCATAAATCACAGGCATGTCGATATCTTTCAATAATCCAATCAAAGCGGTTCGTATCCGAACTAATGTTATTGTCAAACCTACCAGCCATTATCTGGGCCCAAGCGAACATCTAAATGTTCGGTCACGTATCCGAACGAACGAGAAGACACATACGATTAACGGCGAGAGCGAAAGGGACAGATGATCGATGTAAACAATCGGATTCGTGCCAGTTCGGAAATGCTGTATTTCTAATTCTGATTCGAAACATTTTGGGTTTTATTGCTGTGCTTTTAAGTGCCATATTTTAATGTCAATTGTAATTTTTAAATTTGGACAATATTCCTGGCGTTTGCTGCGTTTTGTCGTAAATGATTTTGAGTCCTAATCTCCTTCAATAGAGTTCAAAATGGAAAGCAATTTGTTTGGTTGATACGATATAAGTCCAGAATTCGTTAGTGGATGGTCGTGAAGTGGCATCTATCTTACGTTTCTTATATTGACAACGCCGTCACCGGAATTGGAATGAGGTAATAAAGAAATTGCAATCCTTTTATGTACCTTTTTAACATTGCTGATGTGCACTTTAATGAATGCGACTTAATTGAATAATCCGGATGAAAGCGAACCGCCCCATTTGTGAGTCGTATTGAGAATGAAGAAATATCTTCGATGTGTGTAAGTACTATGTACGGAATACTTTGAATTTTGTTGTGTCAACAATGGAAGATGCTTGAGTTAGAAGTTTTTTATGGGGATATACATATCCCCGTCGTAAGTAATTGAATTAAATTGGTTTTGTCATGAATAATTTACATTTTAGAATCAATTATGTGCATTATTAATTTGTGATTCAATGATTTCTCATATATTGCACATTGTTTCTATAGGTATCTACGTAGTTTCATCAATCTCTTCGTCCGTCTGTGCGCTTGCTAGAACAATTCCTGGCTATTCAACCTCCCACACATATCACTCGAGAGCTCTAAACGGCATTTCTCCGCATTCCTGTGCTCCTAGTACAATTGATGCAATATACTAGGTTGAACGGTCCACTCGCATCTTGTCTTGTTACGATTGTCTCTACATCGTTATATGATCCTGGTAGTAGATAACCATTTTACTAGGCGGTCCACATTATCATCTTCACCAGCCCGATTTCATCAATTACTGGGCAATCAGGATTTTCATGATAATTAACGCCACCAGGCGCCCGCCACTTTGACACGAGGTCTTCCATTACAACAAATTATTATATAAATTATGATAACGTTCAAGAAAATATTTGCAGTTTGACACTTTTGACAGGTACGTCATTTATGAAAACCCTCATGGAGCTTATTGCTCTCTTTGTTTGAGCCATAGACGTTTGAGCCAATGACCATGCTCTAGTGCCCCGTCAACCAAGTTGTATCCACGATAGCAAAAATTTTGTCCACTTCATTTGAAGAAGTTGAGGATTGATACCGGAGGTTAAGTATTTTACTCACGCCATTAATATAACAGGTCGTGTACTAACTTGTAGGTCTTATTCAGTGGCAGTGTGCCATAATGTATGTCAATCTCCTTTTCGTATTTTAATTCATTTTGGAGTCAGCGCCAGAGCCAGCATAGAGGAGTGTTTTTCCTCCCGTACCGTGTTTATTTTCTTCTTTGCAATTATGGGCTCCGCTGTAGTGTAACCTTTTTTCATGCCATGACAATCAGTCTCTCCTCAGCTTTTACGTCACAGGCGCTTCCAAACTTCCTCTTATAATACTCCTTCCTTATGATATCATTCTCATCTCAGCTGCATTCAAAATTTGAATTTTCAATAAGTTTGAATCTATTTCTTATCTGCATGAGAAGAGGGGGCTTGCCCTGCAGTTCGATAACAACTCGCTTGTATAATATGATAGCCTGGTACAGTCTGCATGGATTGTGGTACTACACAAGATATTTATATGCTCGCTTTGGACATCGGCTGTTGAACAAATTTTTCAGGCGTTTGCTTGTGTGGAAAGTGATCATTGTGTTCTACGTACTATTTGGGGTAGCGTTAGCAGATTTACTAGTGGGTTTGGAAAATAATTAAGGATTGTTATTGTCTTGGGTGATGTGTCATCTATATGCTACAGCGCCACTAGAAACATTTGGCGCGCGACCAAAATCGGAATTAACGCCGCCATCTTATTTTTTGAATGCACATCAAATGATATTTCACAAAACAATTGTGCAAATGTTTCCCAACAGTGTACAGTGTCATTCGAGCGAAAATTCAAAAGCTTCTTGTAGCATTGTATGTTCGCTTTTCTAGGAGAAAATGGTAGCAAGTTATATGAATAATATCAGTCTTGTCTTCATAAGGATGTCGTCAATGATAGTAGAAATCAGTGGCAGTGGTTAGTTGTTTGCTGAGATTAGACGGCATTTGCTTCAGAATCCGTGACACAATATAATACATTACGCATTTTCAAACATATCCCCAACATTTTTAAATGCAAACTAACCTACAATTCTACATTTCGTGCCAACCGTACGCCGTCACGACTTGTCGCACGGGCGTCAAACCGACACGGCCGTTAGTTGTCGCGGCACCGCGTCGCGCGACCAAACGTTTTTCATTGCCGCGCGAGTGATGAATTCGATGTGGCCTACCTAACCTAGCGCGCAATGTACAGCGCGATTTAGAAGCGGTCAGACTGTAATAGATGCGTGTACGTTTTTAAATTGTTGCTTAATTTCGCTGTATTTGTTTGTACGACAATTTTGGGAATGTTTCTGGTTGAGGAAATTATATGAAATAGAATGTAATCGTTTATTATTTACCTAATGTTTTTTCAAGCTTTCCTAGGTGTTTTAATGATGTTAAATATACATCTAGCCACTAAACAAATAATTGGTATGGAGAGGTTTTAACACTTTTAACCTAACCAGCCTTACCGGGATTGCCCATCGGTAAAAATGACGAACATCCATAAAAATTTTTAGTTCCCCCATTTAAACCCTTTAGGGAAGGAATTTTTAAAAATACTTCCGTTATTTATGGAACTCTTTTGCAAAATTTCATGCTTCTCGACCCAGCAGTTTAGTTTGTGCGTGGTCTGTCCGTGAATGAATGAATGAATTTAAGATTTTTAATAGGTAGAAGATGCCTCGGGTGACAAACTTTTTTGCTTAAAGCTTTTTGATAAAAAAAATATAGTCACCTTTTACGACACATAAAAATCTAAAAGAGCACAGAAGAATGATTGGCTCAATCCGGATCTGAATTCTATCATAAGTAAATTCCTGAAAGTATTCGTGGTTTAACGATATTGTTGAATGGTTACGACTTACGATGAATACAAAGCTTAGCCAAATATTGAGTAGCATGTTTTTGAAATAAAAATCTAACAATTTTTTCTCAAACACGCTTGGAAATTCGAGCATTATTTTGACAACCTTCTTCGAGATAAATCGAAATTGCTGCACTGGTCAAAAACAAATGACGATGTGGCCGGCAAAGTAAGTATGAAAATCCATATCTGTCGTGTTTAGCGGCCAAATAAATTACTATGAAACTCATATCTGTTGTGTTATTTAAAAATGGAACGAACTTTTTACGTCAGCGCATCAAAGATTTTATTTGAATTTCGATTTGGCTTGCAAATCAAATAGAGCTGTTTAAAATAAAGAAGAAACAAATGAACACTATTGGCGCGTGAAAAATTATCGTTGTTCGTTATTGATTCTGGAAATTATAATTAATTTACTTACTTAGTTTGAATTTCCGCGCATTGTTTGAGAAAAGTACTATACAAGCCTTGGCCGTAACCAGCTATTGATGGACTCACGTTTGTCCGTCAATAGCCCAGTTGCAGGCCGCGACAGTAATGTACTATAGTCACATTTAAGACACATAAAAATCTAAAAGAGAGTGATCCTGCCACACACAAGAATGATTGGCTCAATCCGGATCTGAATTCGATTACTAAGTAAATTCCTGAAAGTGTTCGTGTTGTATCGATTTTCTTGAATGGTTACGATGATTAAAAAGCTTAGCCAAATAATGAGTAGCATGTTATTGAAATAAAAATCTAACAGTTTATAACATTGTGGGTTCGTTGTGTAGTTTTCATCACTATTTAAATTTCTATTTTCCTTTTGTGAAAAGCTAGTTCCAAAACCAGACAACAACTGCCACAGAACATTTAACAAGCCTAACTATAACAACCAACTACCAGGACGACATAGTCTTAATAAAGCATAGTCCTACAAAACAATAACAATAATTTAGGCTAAAAACGGAAATATCCCCGCGAAAAATGTTCAAAACGCCGGACGTAGTCCACTGCTGGCCATCACGCCAGTTATTTGGTCCATTAAACGTGAAATAGTTGGAGTCGACGAGTACTAGGAGCGCAGAGCCAGAGGGAGGTTTTAAAATACGATTTATGGCTTTATAGCTGTGTTTAACTTGGAGCTAATGTGATTAGGTTATGTTTATAGCTGTAAGGCGCTTGAAGCGCTTTCAATAACGTGTTTCAGTGTCCATCAGGTAGCTGTGAAGCCGTGTATTCAGTACAGATTCTTGTAGCGTTAATCTGTAAGTTCTATCACACTTCTCCCTTCAAGCACTACTGCTTTGCTCCAGCTAGAAGGGCGCTGATGAAAATATTGCCTACACTGGGCTACAAGTGCATTTATTGAAACGTAACCCGTAGGGAGGGCAAGTTCTAGCTAAATGTGGAAGTCATCTACGAGATGTCTCAGTAACACATATTATTATGATCTGCTAAAAACTGCTTCTCGCCTTCTGCTTCTTACTGAGATAAGAACTTGACGCACGCGGTCTAACAGACGAGAGAAAGTTAGTGTAAGTGAACAAAGTCGCGGTGCAGGCGCTAGCGGGCGAAAATACATTCGTCCCAAGGCAAACACCATCACATTTTAGGCCCAATTTACACATTCGCGTCCTACCTTATCACCTTATCTACCTCAGATCAACGTGAAGTACCTAATTTTCTAATTTACCTAAGTACCAATTACCTGACGATGTTTACATTAACAGAATCAATTTATTTATGTGATCCTAGTAAAACTCATTACTGTTTAGTTGTCCTTTTCGTTAATTACGGGGCGGGCGAGTGGACGAATTTCATTGGAGTATGAATGAGCTGTAGAGCGCCAGACATTTCCATGTTTCGGTTTCTGAAATCAAAACATAATAAAATTCCCGTTATTAAAAACGTTCAAAATCTAGTCGCAATCTCTTGTCAGCGACAAAATATGTCAAGAATTTGTCAAAAATGAACTTAGGTAAAAAAAGGTATAGTGAGATTAGAATGCAACATTCTTAAAAATTCGGGAATTTACACCTCAGATCATCTGTTGAAATAATCATGATTTTCGAACTGCGATAACCATGTTATTTGGTATTACGATTAATGTTTTCTTACTTATATCTTTTATTTACTTCCCCTTTTTTCTATGAATTTATATACGTAATAATATCAAAATTGCTCATGCAGCACCGTACGTGATAGAAGAGAAAATTAAAAAAAAAATAAAGAATAAGACAGATTTTGTGTGAGAGACGGAGAGAGAGATAAATCTTTCTTCTCTCTCATGTAACGAAATGTGCCTAAACGTGACGCGCCCTTGAAATTTCACTCTCAATTCATGTCCAATTATCAAATCGCAGCCTAAGAAGTTTCTCTTCAATAACAACGTTGTTCCATACTAGGATTTTTTCCGGACCGTTTGATCATTATGGAGTGGCGGCTGATATGAAGAAAAAACCGTGTTGTGCTGACCCGAAGTCACATCGGACAAGGGCAGACAGATGATGATGGTATTGATTTGTCAGTCTATTCTGTAAAAGTCTTACCGTGAAAATTTAGGTGAAGTGCGAGCTTTTTTGGGAGGGTGGGAAATCATCCAATGACTTCTCCCGCTCTGGGCGGAGCGGAAGGGCGTGTCAGACTTTTACTGACTAAAACCCACCCGTGTTCCTTCAGTTGCCTGTTGCCAAGGTCGGTATCCCTTTCGGACTAAACCCTGGCAGGCATCGGTCCTAGCGGACCCCGCCAATTGGGCTGACATCTCTTTGAGGCGCGCGTGGAACACGACGCGCCAGGTGAAGTGCGAGCTGTTAATCCCTTGCATCAGGTGGAATGACAGCTAACTTCAATCTCACTTCTTCAGATTTTTAAGAATAGATACAGCTATTAAATAAGTGTTTATGGTGTTGAATGTAGCGTGCTTGGCACCTTTTCTCATTCCTACTCTAACGTCTAGTAGAGCTACTTGTGCCAGTCGGTAGGCGCAAGTAATCGGGATCGCTCGGATAAATTGTAAACTTGGATTATTGTTTTGCCAACCGTGGCCTGTTCAGGTGTTTTTGATATTGTACCGTTTGCAGAATAATTTAGGTTTAAAATATAAAATGTACGTTCTTATCTAAGCAGATTTTTTTTTCCATTTGTCAGATGGAGTCGGCCATTCCTGGGCACAAGTTTTCCATAGTTTTCCCCTCTCTGTTTTGCTTTTTATTGTTGGTCATGAATACATAAAGTCATCACGCCAGCATTTCCTAGGCCTACCTTCGCGAAGACGCTCAGGCGTTCTTTAGGCACTCTCAAGTAAAGCAACGTTGTTTGTTTAAGAATTGAGAAGTGGTGATTGTTGCAACGGTGAACCTACTTTATTTACACGTCACATTTTTTGGTTTTAAACTATTTTCTTCTAATAGTAAATACTTTAAAATTAACGCTTTACATAGGTCCTCTAATCCCCGTTTTTGCTATCCCTCCAAGCGTCGTCTGCGTCCCTGGTACTGTTTGTTTCTGAGTAAAACTTTAATTAACCAATAAACATGTCGGTCGTGGTCCCGTCTTAAATTAGCCCTGAGTGGAAATTGCTCGATGCCTCCGCACCAGTCATGACGCCCTGGTACCTACGCCTGGACGTAATGAAACTTAGTTTATAATTGCTTGTAAATTCGCTACGTTACTATCCTATGAATTTAAGGGCAACGGCAGGTGGGATGGAGAATGTAGCTTAAATAATCATTTCAAGTAATAGAAAACTATATTGTTCAAGAACAGCCCATATTTTATTCTAATTTATTCTATTTGTAGGTCTATTAATTAATTTCAGTTTTGATTTGTTGCCTTTCAACCCTTAAAATGATTTGAATTTAGAACCTTATTTGTTTTTGCCTAAAGTTTTCTTTGATGCCTTTGATATAAATAAGTAGGTACTTACATACCTATAATAGTGTGTTTTCATAAGATTCAACATCATTCATCAGTCCAAAATGCAGTTAGTTCTCAATCTCAATACTTGTATTCATCACTACATCGTCATTATTATAAAACAAAGTCCTCCGCCGCGTCTGTCTGTCTGTTCTCGATAATCTCAAAAATTACTGCATCGATTTTCATGCTGTTTTCACCAATGGATAAAGTGGTTTTCGAGGGAGGTTTTAGTATATAATAACCTATATCAACGCGGGCGGAGCCGCGGGCATCAGCTAGTTAAAACTAACAATGAAGTCGCATTATCCAGGAAGGGCAGTAAGTTCAAGGATTTGTCACTTTTCCTTGGAAAACTTACTGATACTGTCTGTTCCTAGCCAGACACGTAAACCAGTTCTTCTCGTTTAACCCAGCTGCAGCAGAATTTTTGACCCCAACCACAACATCAGATTTTGAGAAGCGAGCGGTTAAGCGATTGTCAGACTCAGTCAGACTTTTCAGGATCCCAAAAAATACTCTCAAAGGGCACATTCCTGCACATCTCGCACCAGGCAAACATAAATTGATATAGTTTCAGTGTTCATCTGGAGCTTTTCTTTTGTCGCCGGGGGCTCGGGTGCGCGCGGTGGGGGAAGGGGGCTAAGGTTGACAAATGGGCCGCTCGGAGCATCCGCGAGCGATACAATCGGTGCGTTGCTTACTGTGCTCCGTTCGAGGAAAAAAAGGTAGGGCTGCCAAACGGATCTATGAGGAAATTGTATGCGCTATGGGTTGTAATGCACGGATTTATGGGTTTTCGTTGATTTTTTTTGGCTGAAAATGAAGATTTTTGGTGGTTTTTGCTGAAGAGGTATATTTTTTCTTTATCTTTTTATCTAACAAGCCTGTATTTTCCCCAATGGCAATGGCAATGGTCTCCTCCCTTTTTTTCCATTTGATTTCATAGTAGAAATGCTGTCACAAATGTTATAAGGGTCACGCCATAGTTCATACTTTTAGCTTAGGTACTCTTCATACTGTTGCTTTTACTATTACAACTTACTCGGTTGTCAAAAGAAAGCTAGATTTTCCACTAATAACTGTTACTTATTAATTCATTATGTTTTTGGAATCGCACGTTATACTCTGCACACTTGGCGAATAAAAGCTAGACTGAAAAAAGTGTAACATTTTGACCAACACGTAACAAAAGTGTCGTAAAAGCGACACTACGGTCCAATCGGGTGTCCCACGACAACTCTCGACTGTAAAAATGTTTTTTTTTTACATTTCTGACGAAATATTTTTATGGTTTAGGAATCCTAACTAATACTATAAATGCGGAAGTGACTTTGTTTCTTATGCTTTCACGCTAAAGCGGCTGAACAGATTTGGATGAAATTTGGAATTAATATCCTGGAATAGGACATAGGATGAATTTTTATACCGATATTCCCACGGGATCAAGACTTACGCGGGTGAACCCCCGGGGGGCAGCTAGTCTAATCTAAAAACATACTTAATAATGTTTTTAATGAGACTAAAACATAACAAGGTAACAGGTGCCTCTGCCTACCTCTTGTGCAGGACAGTCGTGATGTTACGTATATGTGATTTTTTCAAATAAACTTACAATTACTAACGGTTTCAGAATCTACCTAATAAAAGTTTTATATTCATATTCACTGACAGACAACGCACAGCCTAAACTGCTGGGCCTAGAAGCATGAAATTTTGCGCAAGAGTTCCTTTTATAACGAAAGTGAGCAATAAGGGGTTTTGGATGTTCATCCCCTAAAGGGGTTAAATAGGGGATGAAAATTTAATTATTAATTAGAACTTTGTAATTTTTGCCGATGACGTAATCCCAACGAGCGCACGACTTGTATTATATTATTGGTAATCAAATTGGTGGCCGATAATTTTATTCGCGAATCTAGTTGATATTTCTGCCTACATACTTTTTTATTTTAAAACGTAACATTTTGTTCAAAAATATATATCCATAATCCATTTCGTCATAGTTGCATAGTTATTTTAAATGGCATTGTAATATTTTTTAGTGATATTATTTTAGAAGTATGTATGTAAGTATATTCTCATATTGTATGTTTATATTTAAATTAGTGAATTGTTTTTGATTTATGTATTTTGTTTCTCTTCTACTCTTACACACGTTGTCTACATCTCTTTTATCTACTTTCCTATCGCAGGTATGCTGCAAGAGATTTCTTTAGAAATAAGCATTGCCTTTGTACGTATTTTTCTGTTCCTTTCTTCTTGTCTGTATTTATATGCGTGCGCATAAATGGTTAAATAAATAAATAAAAAAGTACTTCCCTGCTCCGTGGCAACCCTGCGGTACGCGTCACTGGACTCGTCCCAGTGTGCCATTACTCACTGTCGTCCGCCATTTTCGAGCCGCCACGCCCGCTACGACGCTACGACGCTACGAAACTCTACGCCGCGTAGCGTTGCCGCTACGTAGCAACCGCTCGAGATTCTGTTGTCTTAGTACTGTTTTTGCTTGTTAGTTTAATTTGATTCGCATTTTTATTATGAGGAAATGTTAGTTTTTATGTTTTGTTCAAAAAAGTTTTTGAATCCTTTTTTTCCTTCATCTTCCAGTCATTTGGCTGATCTACTTTCCTTACTTTTAATTTGGTGTCATTAAAATTGATTAAAAACAGCTTCACTTCTGAGGAGGGTGCGGGGCAGTCACAACAGCATCCTGAGGACTGTAGAAGAGAGCTTCAGCTCTCAGATAATGATGCAGTTTGTGGGGAGGGTGATAGGTACTAACACTAGATAGTAAGCTTTTGTATGTTACTAACACTATATGAATTCTTTGGTCGGAAATAAAAGTATATAATAATAATAATTATTATTCAAAAGACCGGGACCGCGATGGTCCCGAGATATGCAAAATATATAAAAATTAATAATAATTACACCTAAGGAGGCTCTCGTTGGGCAGCTGGATTAAGGGCTTGATTCAGAAAGCTGTACTCCTGGACACGGCTCGCATCGTTAGGAGGTTCCTCTCTCTGGAGCCCTGACCGCCGGTAGCTTGGACCCTGTTCCCGATACCGGTGGGCTACTATTTTTTATATTTTTAAATGTTTTATAAAATTTTTTATTCTAATATTTAAAAATATAATTTATATGTGTGAAAAGTGAAATAAAGAAATAATAATTAAAATAATTATAATTTTCACATACACTCAACTACTTACAACTTTTTACGTGATTTCCTTCCGGTGAATTTATAACGAGAAACCTTGATAATTGTGATTTACCTCAGCGAGAAACTTTGTTTGAAAAATAGAGGTATTTTTGCCTAGTTGAACAATTGATTTATTTTGTGTCATCGATGAAAATTTTAGAAAAATATCATAATTAATGCAAACATTCGTTTTTCGCCTCATTAGTTTAAATAATATCATCATTCAACCGATACTTAGTCATTTTAAATCAAAAGATTGACATTTTCTGAATTTTCATAGATTTAAAATTATATTGAAATGATCAATTTAATTTTAAAACTATGAAAAAGTCTTGAAAAGTCAGTCCCCCAAGACATTTCATTGATTTAAATAATACTATGCAAAAGGTACCTACTTTTGAAAGTCAACAATTATAATGACATTTTTTATCAAAATTTACCCACAAACTGTATGTTTTTGTCCCCCCGATACTCTCCATGCATTTTCGATCACTCAGGCAAGCGTTTGCCTGTTCAGGCAACAATAAAGTTAGTCTCCTTTCGAATAAATTGTGGAAGTTGCAAACTATAGCCGTTGGCAAACACCTTGCTCTGTCGACGACTGTTTTCAAAGATATTTATAGACATTTTAACGTATTCATGCGAGGTAACGAAACTTTTTGTTTTGTAGGGTAGTTTGAAACTTTCGTCTGAGTTCGTGGGTAAAGTTGTGGATTGACGTTATGAGTGTATTTAGTAGGATAGGGTAAGGATTTGAATTCTGACATTTTGACCTGCTTTTTAAAAGATTATGGTGATATTTTGGTCTTTTTGAAATCATCTTCGATGTAAACGAAAATAAAAAATCAAAAGGGTATCTAAGACAGTTGTTAGCCAGTAACAACAGCATCAGACCACAACATTGTGTATCCTAACATCTTTCTACAGTATCCACTATAAACTTCGTATTCCCATACTTTTGCTGGTGTATTGAATGATCTAAAGCTGCGTCTCCAATTTGTAACAAACTCGCCACTAATTATCCCAACATATGACCCACATGGAGGGCCTCCGAACTAGTCCAAACAAAGCGGCGACGTGGCGACTCGGCGATCAGGGGGCCCACCACTACCGCTTACAGCCGTATTATTTTAATCTTACTTCGTGGGGGAAAGAGATGGAGCTATACGTTCTGGATAGCTTCATCTTCTTGCTATACTGTAAAATAATACTGCTGTAAGCGGTGGTGGTAAGCCCCCTGTTCAAGAATCAGATCATACGTAGGTATATTATTGAGCTTATATCCGAGCCGTCACGCCGTAGTAGGCAGCGTGACCAGAGACACTTTTTTATCTTGTGCGAGTATAGCTAGTGCATCGTTTGTAGGTACCTCTATTACTAAGTCTTCTAAGATCCAGATAAGACTTTCGACTTGATGAGATTATGCAGAAAGATCTTCAAACTGATCTGAACCGACTATCCTCAGGATGTCATGGATCCATCATATAAGATATTCAAAGTGATTTAACCATCCACTAGATAAAATTGCCCCTCACTCTCAGATAATTGTACCTAATATTCTAAAATGATTTGACTGTCCACCTATATAATGACATATCCATAAACAATGGACATTTGACAAGTAGAATCTTTAGTTCATCCTACTGATATTTGCGAAAAATTCGACAGGCGATTCCAAGTTCGAATGAAAAAAAAAATAGGTTTTCTAATCACACTGATGCGAAATGAACGGAATTCACAAAAACCCCTTATGTTCTGCAAAAAATTGTGATTTTTTATGAGTTCGGAATGGATAACTCTATGACGTCACTTGCTACTGGAATTTTACATGTTACAACTGGGGACACAGCTTTAGAAAGAGGTTATGTAAAAATGAAACAAGACATTTTTTTTAGGTTTTAATATTTTTTACACAATTCGTAGCATTCATAATGCCGACACAGTTTCGTCAGATTTCCTCCACAACGGCCCGTCAGCGTCAGCTGTCACTATATCATTTATATAAACCAGTTCACTATTAATCGTATAGTTTTATTTATAATATGTACTTCGCCGAAATTATACAATACAAATATATAATTAACTTTTTTCATCGAATTGAAAATGTACCGCTGACAGACGCTCATGTTCACCATTTTTTAGTAGCTATATTTACAATAACTTGATGACTTTCAAATCATTATATATAATGTACATATACATATATAATAAAGAGAAAAATCAAAATAAAATTCTTCAATTAATACATTAATACCTAACAACTACTATTTAAGATTTTCCTCTTAATAAAAATATATTACACGCAATGCAAATAACAATAATAATTGTGTATCAACAAAGTCCGGTGTTGCAAGAGAAAAAAATATTTTCTTTCCAAATTATTTAATACTGAGACTTCATTGGGGAAAAACTGTATTTATACAAAGTAAAAATGACGTATGTATAATATTTGATGATTATTATTTACAAAAGTTAACAAACTTTTTTCTAAAATGAGACGCTAAGTTGCGATACGACTGTCCGAAAAGACATTTTCGGAAACCCTTACTATTCCATTTTTAAAATTCGTATAATTAAAACGAATGAATAAAATCTTCATATTATTTCGCTAACAGGTATTTGAAAAAATATGAGAAATGAAACATACACTAATATTATTACATATTTATAATTATATATTTTTAAATAACGTCACAAACAGTCGTATTGCAATTTAAAAGACAATATGGTGGTCTTAATTAGCCTAGAATAAAGCTTGTTCTCGGATAACTTAGTCTGCTATCAAAGTTTATCGTAGCTAGGACCAATGATGACATTTTATATCTCCCGTTCGTATACATGACATAAGGCCGTAATGCAACGCATTACTATAAAGTGGTTCACGTGAAATATTTTTTGGAAAACATTGTAAATTACTACTGTACTGTGAGCGATCATTTAGACATTCGTATACATTTTTGATATTTATATTTTTGACATTTTTACAGTTGCTAATTTTACATTTTGATGTTCATCATCTATTTTATTTAACAGTGATTGTAAAGGTTAGCATCACCGTTGAATTTTAATTAATTCCATTAAAACATTATTAATTTTATAATCAGCACTCACAGTAAAGTCATTCCGTGGTGAATAAGTAAATTTTAGAATTATTCGTTTATATTTACGCAAAAAGTTCATTTTTACACCACGGAGTTATTTGTAATCTAGGAGAAGCTCACAGATTCTCATCAGTCATGAAAATCACACAATTATAAATATTATATGTGTGAAAGATCTACAGATTAAAAAATAAATTACTGACTGGTTCCTTCTCGCCGAACACGGCCTTTTTACTTGTTAAACTTATTGTTTAATCTGCACATCTTCAAGTGTATGGTCTCCTGGTAACATAGAAGGCAATCAATATCAGGTATCATCCACAAGACAAAAAATAGACCTAAAAATCTCATTTTTTTAACATTGTAAAATATCATTTTGTGATTCGTATACATCGGTTACAAATTGTGCTACATTATCGAACACCAAGGCAAGGTGAGAAAGGATATTCGATATACAATATCATTACAATAAATATATAATTCAAAGATATGTATTCAAAATGTTTTCTGTAAATTAAACGCGGACAATTAATTTCAAGAAATTGACATTCGTTATAGATGTACAATTTGAGCTTGATAATTACATTTAATAAATTAGTTGGTAGGTAACAGACGCAACACGTAAACGCAATTTACAGTTATACATTTGAAAGTAGTGAGGAGCGGTGCACACTGGGCGAGTTCGACTGACGACCAGCATGGCCACCGTAGAAACGGGTTTTGTCGACGCAAGAATAGATATAATGACAGATTATGATTTTTTATTTGTCATTTTGTCTATTCTTCCGTCGACACAACCCATTTCTACGGTGTTTATGCTTCGCGTGCTGCTATGGCGGTCGAGCGACGGATGACCTGCACCGCCGTGCTGCTCAGCCTGCAGCCCACACCGCTCCTCAATTAACAAAGAAAGTTGCTTCGAAAAACCTAAAACCTATTAATACAACTCCTTTACAATAAAAGGTCCCATATCTATTACCTTTCTGTCGACAGCGACCCAAGTACTGTGATAGTTACAACTTACACAACTATTCAATTATTTATTTATATTTACGTAATAACAATACACAATTAGCTATAAATATTTATACGATAACTATCAAACCACATTATTGTTACATTCATCAACTTTGCTCCTATTGTTCCGTGTGATAAAACCGTTATTTATAATAGGTGATTGCACCGTTATGTTTCAGCGTCCATGTCACTTCGCGTTTAACATTTACATTTTTAGTTTAACCATTAAAGTTGACTTCAAAACTTAATTTTAGGAGATCGTATACTGTTTCAAATATTACAAAAATGTCGCGTTTTTCTTTATTTTAGTTTTTTATGTACATGTAGCATCGTTCTCCTGTAATTATCACGTGCCTGTATCACATAAGGCGTTGTTCGGCCTGGGCGAGTGCGGCGCGGCTCGCGGACAGCCAGCCCGCGCGATGTCAACGTTATTCATTTATCTGTAAATAAAAATACAAATATATTGACGTTTCGTTATGTTATTTACAACTGAATATATTAAAAATTAATTATGCATTTTATACGTTAGGCGTAACAGCATAATTATAATTCTGTCATATATCAACGACTTTCTTTAAAATATTTTCGTGGAGTCGGAATTATAAATGGGTCGATTACAATTTAAAATGCATAAAAGATGCTATGAAAAATATTTGACACGGTTCTGGTGATTTTACAAATTGGGATAAGAATGAATTTGAATACTGGAGTAGATAAATTGTTGTTGGTACAGTCATAATCAAAACTTCAAGTAGTCGAATCGAATACATAACTGCTGCTGTTTTTGCTATAAGGCCTTAGTCAAACTAAGACAGTCGTGGCAAACCATCAGTATCTGCTCATAATTTTGATTAAAATATCATACAAAACGAAACATGCACTTGCTAGGTACCTATAGTAATATTAATTTACCCATGGGCTTTCAGTTTAGCTGGCATAAGACGAAGATCTCTTTTCCTGCACTACTAGAACCAGCCCATGAGGCTCGAGAAAGTCTTTCCCAAAATTAAAATGTTTTTTACTCACATGTACAAGTATGCAGGTTGCATTAGAGATGATGGCCGTAGTATTCAGCCGGGTAATGCGCGTATCCCTGGTGGAAGGCGGGGTCCGTGGGCGGCCTGTGCATCATCTGCTGGCCGTCCATCATATAGCCCATGGTCGCCTCCGGGCTATACGCACCGCTGGGGCCCGCGTGAGGGAATACTGACGGATAAAACACTGCCCGGTTAATTAGGCTGGCTGTATCACCAGCTTTAGCTGGGTATTGTCGTCACACAAATTTAAGAGAAGTTTTTAAACATCAAGGAGAATCTAGCAATAATTTTTCAAATTTTTAAAAACATGCTGTATTTATTTTCACTAGTTTTTCAGGTTTTTAAAATCATGCTGTATCTAATACTCATTATAAGAGACCATACAATATTTTTGTAGTTTCAAAATTGTGACAGAGTGGTAGATAACTAGGTTCTCAAAATATTATTATTATAATAAGTTTTCGCATAGCAAAACATTTTAGCAGATTTTCTTTGCAAGATATTTTCCCAACAATACATTTTCACTAAAGTTTTACATAAAATGTTCTGTTCAAAATCTCAAGTAGGTACTTAATTCAAAAACTATAGGCATGTTATATACATTAGTGGTTCTGTACGTGTCCCGCGCTCTCGAGGCGCAATGGTGCGTACCACCATAAAGACCCCATGAGGATGTCGGAAATCGACGTCTATAATGGACGAACACCATTACATCACGATTGATAATCCCATGGATATATCGCGAGCGGAAGCCATAACAGTTTTGTGGTAAAATTGAGCGGATTTCTTGACTTTTGCAATTGCGTTTCTCACAATGGGCAATTGAAGTATTTTTAACAGCAGGGTGAAAAATTTAAGGTTCATTTTCATTCGGTTTGCATACATAAGTGTTTAATGCATACTTACTTCGGCTTTGGCTTTTAAAATATAATTTGTAAATTGATCATCCATCAATTTCATTTTTTGAATATTCACAAAGAAATTTTAGACCATGTATTAAAAAATTTCGGAATTTAACTTTAATTTAGAATTTCATGAGTATTTCCTTTATCTGTGATGACATCAAAAGCATTGTTTTTTAACCGAAACACATTTACGACATTTTTCCTTTTTTTAGTTCGGAATAATTTTATTGCTTTTTTCGCAAACAATGCAAAAGTGGGTGATTGAGTCGGGCCAGTGGCGCGTGTCTCCTACCAGGGCCGCAGGAAGCAATAACGGGCGCCCGAGCAGGGGCACAACTACCAGGATACTATGATTTAGGAGGAAGTCATCTTGAGGACGTCATACCAAATGCTGGCTGTTTATGTTTGTGTTGCAAGCGCGAGAAAATTCTGGCGTTTTTTTCTTATTAATTAACCAAATTAATCCTGTTAATTAAACAGTACGAACGACATACATTTAATTATTTTCAGAATCTCTACGAACAAGTTTTCCGACACTGACAAGGTCTAATTAACGCTTCAACGGTTAATCATTTCCACGAACAGAGTTAACAAAGTCGAACCGCTAGTTTCCAAAAATATGAATATTAATTTCGCTTTTAATAAATGCATCGGTGACGAGAGAACGGATTTTAATCCTCGCCGAATGCCCAATAAACGATCGTTCGGTGCTCCAACGAATTGTAATTTACAGTCAGGCACCGTAATGGGTCGCATCAGAGGGCAATTTATGCGCTTATAATAAATTCATTAACGCTGCGACATGGCGTGTGTACACGCTGAACTACTGAGATAGACCGTGTTAACGTGCTGGTAACTGGTAATGGACGGGAGACGTTCTATTGGGTAGCCAATAGTATAATTACTGATTAGTATTGAATATGGCAACACTGACGATATTAAAAATGCTCAGAGAGGAATGATTCAGATTGCACATGTGCTGAAAACATTATTTTTAAACAGCGAACTTAATAGCTGAAAATCAGCCAAGCGAATCGCTGCAAATAGGGAAGGTTGGCAAACGAAACACGGGAGCACATCGCACGCACTAGGAATACATAAACGCAGGGCGGCCGCACGACAAATAATATAGTGATTGGAAAAGCGCCTTTTGGCTTGACCGCAGGAAATGCGGTGGCCATTTTCTTTAGTCCATTGCCAAAACAATTTTCCATCTATCCTTCCACCCCTCCGGTTTTTCCATTTTCCGTCGTCGGCAAACTTGGCCGGGCGGCCACATCCGCCCGTTTGGCTCGCGAGATTTAGAACTGTGCCCGGTTTATGGACTCCCGGTGTTTGGTGTCGCGATATTTGAGTGCTGACAGCCTGGTAACTTTAATGCGATAGCATTTTGTATTGAGAAAACGAATGCATTTTTCCAACGAAACGAATGGGAGTAACGTTTTTGAACAACAAGATGGTTTGCCCCTGCATACCATCTTGTAAATAAGATTATTGTTGATGCATCATATTTCTGCTACAAGAAAACTTATCATGATGAATCAAATCCAACCCACTTATTTTTTCTCGACAATGCCTAGATATTATGTCTAGTAATCGTAGCAAACAGTGATACATCTATAGCTCTATCGAGCTTATAATATATTAATCAAGAAAAGTACGAAACTTTCGATTGAACCCTCTGATGTATTGTCTGTCTCCTTTCTCATAAACGAAATTAACAATAAATGAAGAAAATGCCCATTTCTAATCTTGAAATAGAAAAGGGGGGCAACATCCACACATCTAGATAAAGGTACCAGGGTAGCATACATCGCCGATAGTCGACGGAGGGGCGAGTGATGGATAGCTCGGGACGGGTCAACGAATTCGGACATTATTCTTTTTTACCCTTCTTGCGTTCGCAGGAGTAAGCCCTTTTTCTGCGACGTCCTTTTTTTCCCCCGACGGAATTTTTGTTGGCTACGTACGGGGGACCCGGGAACGTTTTATGGACTGTGCTACAATTACAAAGTAAAAATAGAATTGGTCGTTTGTAATTCTATTCCATATTGTCGACGGGATGGGTAAAAAAAAGGTTTTATCGGCGGATACTTTGGCTGGTTTTGTTATACGCAAGCATTTGCAGCTATTGTTTGTTGCACGTAACATTAAAAGAATTTAATAAATAAACATCACACTGAGGTGTCAAGTGGTATAGTTTGATGAGGAAATAGGTAGTTCAACACCTAATTTGAAGCCCAAACCCAGAAGGATCTTCCATAAACAAAATGACCCAAGAATATTCTTCACAAGGTCTCAGACTATCGGTATTCAAAAACAATACACTCTATTTTACTCAGAGTAAAGTAATTCTATCTAATCTACTTTCTAAACGCAGCTGGGGCGTACCAGGCAGTCATAATTCCACAGGCGGTCAGCGCTAAAAGCTAGAACATCCTCATGGGACGGCGGCGTTACTGGCCGCATGCGACGGCCTGCATACTGTATGAACCACTCCGTACTTTGTGGTCAGCAAACTCGATTTTAGACTTCAAAGTCGTTTCGGGGCGTGCTCGGAGAATTTGAAATGTCCGAAGCGATACGTGATGCGGTCAGGACGCGTTAATGTCCCTGTAATGGCGTCTTGAATTTTGGATATCTAATGGTATTGACGTTTGAAGTCTTGTTTTTTACCGTTGGGACTGTTTTGGCAAGAACTTGGGGGTGTTAGGGATAAGAAAATGATATGAAGTCTCTAGTCTATTATATATTCTTGTATAAAAGTATTGTTCTAGAAGTCAAATGAGATAATGACCTACTATTTTTGGTTTTAACTCGACATGATAGACAATTCCTGCTCCCGTCAGGTTTAGATGCATCGTTTGTCCAGGCTTTAACGCCTTCTAAATGGCAACATAAACCTCACATCGATATCGCCTTCTCAATACCCAAAAAATATCTTTTTTGTGATTTTAATTGGCAACACTGGTTTTTATCTGTCAACTTGCACCTTACCGCCAAAAAATCTCAGCATTAAAATGTTGTAAATCTGCAGTTCTCGGGTATTTCTCTTTTAAGCTATTAAATCCCTAAGATATAATATCATTTGAATGTTTAATTTTAATTTGATGCTCTGTTAATTTTTTTACATATACAGAAAAGTAGTCGGGTTACAGATACTGCCATCTATGAAGACGCGCCCCACTCCACGGTTACTGTACTTTAGTACGTAGCGGAGCGGAGTGGGGCGCGTCTTCGTGTATGGCACCTATCTATATTATATCTATATTATATTATTATATTTTTACCTATCTATATTATATCTATATTATATATATATATATATATATTTCATTGTTGCAAAGAAAATCTGCTTAAAAATTACACGTCACAATTATCAGCTGTTGTATAAGAAAAATGTTACCTGCTCTATTGGACTGGTCTATCATTGGCTGCACTATCCTACGTCTCGCGTTGATAAACCTGAAACAAACAGACAAAATATTAATAAATAAACAAGTCTATTTAAGTAATTACTAGCTGACCGTCCCTGCTTTACTCTTGTAATGGCGACATGTTAAAATATAGAGATTTCTGTGGTAGTAAAATAAATAAATACATGTATTTTAACTTAGATAATACTCTAAGTTAAAATACATGTATTTATTTATTTTATTTTATTGAGCAAGGCACATAAACTACATATTTACAAAGATTGTAATAACAGGTAAACACTGTTCTTCAATACTGTGTAACTGTAAATACATCACATAAAGGCATGCACAACATTCTTAATAAAAGGTGAACAACTATTTAATTATATTTTTAAATCAATTATTATATCACTACATATTATAAAACATCGTCCTCCGCCGTGTCTGTCTGTCTGTTCGCGATAAACTTAAAAACGACTGCATCGATTTTCATGTTGTTGTCACCAATGGATAGAGTGGTTTTCGAGGAAGGTTTTAGTATATAACCGACATCCACACGGGCAAAGCCGCGGGCATCAGCTAATAAACAATAAAATCATAAACAAATCAGATTAGTTTTTTTAAATAAAATAATAAAACGTCACATTGCATGCACTTAAACCTTCCACTAAGCCCAAGATGCTAGGATGCTAGCATCTTGGGCATACATTTTCCTGAAACCAAGCCCGCCCCTGCTGTCACTTCTAATCGGCGAAGTTTCAGTCAGTCCACAGACTCTCCACAAGCATTCTACTGCCCCAGTCAGGATTAACGTCCACACATCGATACGATCACATAATATTTATAACGCTATTCAATTATATTATCTACATACATACCAGCATAATCTTAGTTTTCCGTTTCCGCAAAACTTCTTTGCACAAACAGGCGGGAAAAACAAGCAAGTCGTAATGAATTATGTCGAATTCTGCTGAGCCCGTGGTTTTCAAGAGTTGAGCATAGATCACTAGACCCGCGACAATCTAAGAAGTCCGTTTTGACAGCTATAGAAATGCATTGTGTAGCGATGAAAAAAAAAATTGGTTTCTTATAAACTGATTCTCGAGACATATCGATTGATCATACTTAGAGAGTTTGTAATCGACGACTTATTTACTTTGCTTAAAACTGATTCTCAAGGCATAACGTTTTATTACATGTACGAGAACGACACGTCAAAACGGACTTCTTAGATTCTCGCGAGTGTAGAATCAGGATATTATGTTTCAAAAACGACATTTCCTGTCAAAGATTTCGTACTCATGTAACATGTACCATTTTGAGAATTCTTTTCTGGTACCTATAAAAAAATATTCGGAAATGTAAGACGTATATGACTATTATCTATGGAAACCGTACCCTGAAATAACTTTAGATTCGCTTATCAAAAAGGTTTCAAATATCATTGGGCAATATATCAAGCTAGGCACTAGGAGAGCATCCCTCAGAAGGGAGTGACCGGGGGCTATCTCAGCCGGCTTTATGAAAACTAATGCCTTCATTTGGCGTCAGCTCCGGCCACCGGCGATAAGCTATGTCGCCCTAGTACCTCGGGATTACGATTTTGGGATTTATCCCGGACAAGGGGGTGCCCGATAAAAGTTTTGTGGAAATTTCAGTTCGTGTTTGTAATTTAAATGTTTCGTAACTAGCTTGCCGTGGGTATGAATATTGTTAGGTAGGTAATAATTTACATCAACATAACTAAATTCTAGTGGTAAATAACAGACAAAATTACAATCACCTGAGTACTCATAATTTGGATTTTAAATTCCGAACCTATTAGAAGATCCTTTAAACGCTACTTGTAAAACGATATTACATACATTGTTTGACAAGTAGCGTTGAAGATCCTATCTCCCAATTATTAGTACACTCAACTCCATGGCAGACCATTCACAAGTTTCTCAAATACGGGGAATCAGTAAATCTCAAAAAGAAAACATAAAACCAATTTTCGCAGACGATTAAAGGAATAAACGAAACGAGCGAGAAAATAAAGTTTTTCCTGTGTTTAGTTACATAAACAGCAGGTGGTAGAGTGAGCTATTACCTGGGGGTAATAAATACCGTTTTTCCCTAATTAACGCTTAATTCGGGGTGGGTCGTACGCACCCCCTGGGCTTAAGATCCCGCACTACCGATTTTTGCGACGCCATGACAAAGTAAATTATGGCCAACTAATGTTAGTTTGCGTTTATGAAAAGCTACATGTTTGTGAATATTTAATTCGATGACATCTAATTTAGTGCTGTTTAAGCAGGAAATGTCAATTAAATATTGCAAAATTCTCAAAACCCTTCAGAAACAGTCGGCATACTTAAGTATAAAAAAAATGCATAATTGTATACCTAATAATGTATAGTCGAAGCCAAAACGGAGTCCTGCTAAATGTAATCTTACGTGATATTGTAATTCCAAATCAAGTAAGGATAAATTATAAATTACAGCAACCCCTCGACGTCGCCTTCTCGCAAAATGCGAATTCTCAGCGTTAACTGAAGGAATTCCACTCAACCCCGCATACTCATTATTTAATTCGCTTTCAGGTAATTAAAATCCAAAAACTTGGAAGTCGAAATTAAATTTTATACTCTGTAGGTACGCTGGCGGACTTCCATCCCTATTTCCTACCCCCTGGCCTCGAACGTGCTTGCCGGATCAAATCACCTTTTTAACTTTCCCTATTTAGGGAAAAGCCGGGGAAATCTAGCAATTGCAATAATAAGTTGCTACCAGGACATCATGAGATCGAGTGGCCCGCCCCTATTATCGTTACGTAATGTGATTCTCTTGGGCGGATGTGTTTTCCTACTAATTATAATATGTGGCATGTGTTTTCTCACGTTATTTATTTGTTATGCTGTTTTTTTTCGGGACGATTACCAAAAACTGTTAAGAATAATAACTTTAGTGTCTCTTTGCCTTCCCACCAGAAGTTGTGCCGGGTAGCTAGTAGCTAAGCGGTGATATTATGCTACGAAACTATGTATCTTTTCACTAACGCTAAGTGGTGTAGCGGAACGGGGAAGATGTACTATGAAGGAAGATGCACTTTGCCCAAAATCAAAGGGTCCTATTTCTTGATATTAAAATTATACGCATTCATCGTTACGCAACTTTGCACATATTTATCAGCCGGCCCTTATCCTCTCTAGAAGCAAAAATTTAATTATATAAAAGTACACTACTAAATCAGCTCAGACAATTGTAACACCAACACTCCACCATACAGCACCTAATAAAATAAAAACAACTCCCCCTCCGAGTATCAGATGACGCGGTAATGTACCAAATCTTATTACAATTAGTCCCATTTGCATACCAAACAGATATATCAGGCGCATGTGCAATAATGTGCATCAAACAATTGTATCGCCAACCCTTCCGAACAAATCCAGATCGCTTATGATTTATTCGCCCCTGGTATCGGCCGACCGTTGTCACAAATAAAATAAACACACATAGAAATGTAAATTCGGTAATGTCAAATGTGTGTTGGTCTATTGTTGAACTATGTTTCGAATTTCATGAATTTTGTGATTTATTACTTTTATGATGTGGGAAACAATGTATTTTGAACGTTCAATTTTTATGCATTCAAAATTTAATGTCATTTTTGGGTTAAATGGCTCCTGAATAACATGGCTTTTCTGCATGACCATTTTATTTTTAAATGCAACTTTAAACGGCAATTTGTATTCTAAAGCATTTGCTAATCAAAGGATCTAAATTAGGCATTCATTTAAATGTTTAACCATAAAACCTCTATCTAATTCACAAAATTATAATTTTACACAAGGAAAACAAAGGTTGGCATGTAATCTTAAAACCTCACAGTTAATTGCAGCTAAAACATCAAAATAACAGTAACCGTCGCCGTCAAAATTAATACAAAGCGCGATTTAACAGATACCCTCTTAAGAGTCGTAAAATTTGCCGTTTTTGCGCCGGGCCCCTCTCCCGGCGGACCGGGGACCCCGGGTGTTATGGACCCCGGGCCGGCGGATGAAGAGTTAATGAACTAATCTTGATATTAACAACACATTAGACGCATCGGACGCACAGCCATGCTTCGCTCAAGTAATTACAGGGACCCTTGCAAGGGATAGTTCGGCCTCAACCCTCGCACTGTATGCTCCACGTCAATTTCGTATGTTTCGCTTTAGGGTTAATTTATGATAATTTTAATGTTTATTAAAATACTTGGAATTTACAGAAATCATCATTGACACGTATTTTAATTAAAATTTTGACCATCAAGCAGTGCTGCCAACATTATAATTTTATTTTCAATCGGCTCACTAGCGCCGCTGCGTATTAAACCATTACGGGTGCGTGTCGAAACGGTAATTACACAACAATTATCACAAAAACTAATCGAATCACAAAGCAATCGGAAGAATATCCGAACGTTCGTACAAAATTCATAGTGACAGTTAATTTGGGAATGCAGTGCGCGCATCGGGTCCCACACTCCCACCATCCCACTCGCGATGAGATTACTTATTCAACAGACGTATAACATATTGCCCAAGTAATTGGTTCAAAATACAAACTTGCGCGGTACGTATGAACCCCGGGTAATTATTTATTTACGTGCCAAATTGCTTTTTCATTATTTGAAAGTAGGAGAATAATTAAAACGACTTGGCAGAGTTATAAAACGTTAAAAATATTATTTTGATGAAATATTCTCACGGAATTGTTTGAGGAATATTGAGTGTAATCCAAGAACTTTGTTTTGATATTTGCACTACAAAAAGGATCCCTGTAAGCTTAACTAAACATTCGCAGACGATACAGGGACTCAAAAGGGTGAATAATACTTGGATTCCGCAACAAATGCTGACGGAATCCGACAAATCCAGTGCGGATACCGTCGGACGGACGGATCGCGTTTTGATGTCTGAGATATCCGGAGCTATGCTACCCTGGTGATTGATTGCTCTACGTAGGTAAGATATTTGTTTTAGTTTGTTTTTGATAGTGCATAATAATACGATTAGAATCTGTCAAAATCTTAAATCCTGGACTTACTAAAACTGAAACATTTCACAAAAACAACCCGGAAAATATCGGTCGTGAAAAACAAAAGGTCCAGGCGACTTCGTCACGTACAAATACGTCTAATCCACGGAGTCCGGGCGGACAATAAATATTTTTCATGAAATCCACCGCCGTCGCCAGCGCATACAAACTGCCTTAAATCAGGCAATTATAGGTGTGACCAGTAAATATTATAACCAGGGGATCACGAGACGGCGTATAGAGATTGTTAAGGATATTGCCTATGTTGTTTTCGTAATGGACTCTTGCGCTCGAAGAACGTTTGGTTATTAGGCGTGAATTAGCGTTATTGTCATGGTTGTGTGCAAAATATGGGTCTTTTTAGTATAAGTTGGGGAATCATGGAAGTTTATTTTGTCTGCTAGTGATTACTAGAAACTGCATGCATCCCGGAACCACTACCCTTAACTCTTTAAAACTTAATATATTTTTTTTAGAACACAGTTAAAAAGTTGGCGTTTTGACAAGCGTAAAGCGTATTACGCCTCTAATTTTGTAACTTTCCACGCTGTCCATTTCAAAAGCATTTTCCGAACAAAAATAAAAGTCAACAACAACAAAAGTGAAAACAATAAATCGCACTGGTATTAATTTACCAGAGCTACATAAAGTGGAGAAGCAAAAATCGCCTCTAATAAATTACGTTAGCGGAAAATGCTTCATTTTAAGGCGTATAGCTCCTTAATCCTATGGCAGCCTGGTAGCCGCTGGGTGTAATTACCGGGCGCAATATATCGCCAGTTCGACCTCCCGACCCCCCGAGTTTCTGGGTCCTCATCACACGGAATGAGTAACACATGGTACTGCGTTAATTGTCGGGGCACACGGATTTGTTTTTATTCTGCGATTGCGAGGGGGACCCGACTGTGTCGCGCCATCGATTTATTTTGTTTTGAGTTTCCACAGACTTTCTGATTTTGTGCAACGAGGTATGAATAATGTACTTGTGTATGTTGTGTGCCTTGTTTTTCAGCATCAGGAAAAGTGAACAGTGAACATAGAAAGATAAATGAATGGATGATGGTAATGGATGGTGGACCGTGATGGATGGATAGATATTCCATATCGATTTAGTAATACAATTCATAATATTATTGTAGTTACTACAGGACAGTGGGACATCTAAATATAAACCATCTTTTAATAAACGCATTTCCAAATTTAATAGTCTGTAGGTACAGTTAACAGGCGACTAATTAGACACCAAGGCGGCATAAATCGGCAGTAAATATCTCAAAGTGTCGCAGATGGTGTCAAAACGCTTGCTACGTGTGGCCCCGAGGTTAGCGGTAAGCGAGGACGGCCGAAATTATGTCTAAAAGTCTTCGGTTCTTCGGTCACGGTCCTAGAAGAAGAAAGAAAGAAGACGATTCACGTGGAGAGAAGATCCTCACAGGTCGCTCCTCCTTTTCAGGCTAGAGATATGAACCAAGAACGATAGATTTATGAGACACACACGAATGTTATATAATCATAAAGTGAGTCTCCGTTTTCTACGTTTTCAGGGCTAAACCAAATTTTCACGATTTTTCTACGGACCTGAACTCCCTTTTCACCCAATTTCTGGTCGCAAAATTGCTTGTAGAAGAGAGCTATTCCTAAAGTCATTGTCAAAATCATCAATAACGCCAAAAATCGCTAGCTAACCCCCGGATTTCGTGCCCGCATCCCAAGACAGGGTCGCGGATAACATGCAATTGCGATAATAGCCCGACCCGGCGCCATATTGCTCTGATTGGTGACGTGTGCGCCGAATTTATTTTGTACTACACAACTCGAAGGGTTGAGGTGCGAACGCAGTTTATTTATGGACAACATCTGGCGGAGAATTTGAATTTCGTTGGTACAGGTAAGGTTGGGTCGGCTGGAATAAAAGATTGCCTTTCTGGAGCCAAATTAGTGTTGGGGACCATATTTTTCAGGTTATAACCTACCTAGCAGCTTTTGTTTCTAACTTACGGATTAAATTCTGGCGTAAAACTGATTGTGGATTAAATAGTAGTTAGTGTTAACGTGGTTTTGCCTTTTTAACATGATGATGACGTTAAAATAACGTCAATATTTTAATGATGATAACAATTAAACACCAGGAGCGCAGGGTTCCAGGCGACCGCTAATGAGTGCGGCAGTAGCGCCGGTGCGGCTGCTGCGGCCGGCGCGCGAACTAATTTGGTGCAGTGATGGATTGCGTGTGGCCGATGCGGGTCGCACCAAATACTCCTGTCTTGTATGCTTGCCTGGTACTTGCTCTAATTACGGATCATTCTCATTTATCTTCAAGTCCTACCTAATGTCTTCTTGCGATATTTTCGGTTAATTTTCCATTTGTAACAGTAAATGAGAATCTATCACCATTAAGTAGTAGGTGTACCACCTTTGTAGTATTAGAAAACGTCAAATGTTGAAGGCACAACGTGAAAGACCCTTTTTTTTTTTTTTTTTTGAGGGTGGGAAATCATCCAATGACTTCTCCCGCTCTGGGTGGAGCGGAAGGGCGTGTCAGACTTTTACTGACTAAAACCCACCCGTGTTCCTTCAGTTGCCTGTTGCCAAGGTCCCGGTATCCCTTTCGGACTAACCCGCAACCCTGGCAGGCATCGGTCCTAGCGGACCCCGCCAATTGTGCTGACATCTCTTTGAGGCGCGCGTGGAACACGACGCGCCATCGACCCGGGCCTGGTCCTGATCGGACGGCGAGCTACAACGTGAAAGACCCTGAGCTAGGTGTAAACGAGAAAATCCTCGGACAGCAGAAGACACCTAACAATGATTGATAGTCGATTGATTGAACAACTTATTCCAACGCAGACATGAGAAATCTAATACTTACTAGTAACACAATTGAAATATACATTTATTAAAAAACGATCAATAAACATTCGATATTTTCGTTCTTACTGCCCACATGAAAGTCGGAAAACTGAATCAAAATAAACAAATCGCCCATCATACATTTCATGACTCGTTTAGATAAATAAAATACAATTTAACAACACGGAAATCACAATAAATATAACAAAAAGCTTTATAATTCTGTTTACAGACGCGTCATGTTCTGTTTCCATAACTGAACGGGAAATAATGCGGATTAAAAATATTAAAATCGAATTATGAAAGCGCGCTATTTTCATTTTGACAAGCGATGCGTTCTATTAATCTATTTGCAGAAAGCCATCTAGGGATTCGCTAAAAGAACGTAAAAGAAACATAGACAAAAAATAGAACAATGGGAAGTTCTTTCAACACGTCATATTAAAAACCTAATTGGAAGTTAGGCGAATAATCGCAAAAACAGAACGCTAAATTCAAATAAATTGAAGGAACGCGATGGGGCGCGCGCCGCCGTCCGCCATCACCTCGCGCGCCCATTTGTCAAATTAATGATGGACGGATCAGAATTCTAAGCGGCCACCTGACGCGCGGTGACGTCACGTAAAAATGTCTTCATTTCCACGGACATGTGGTTCAGGTCACGGATTTCAAGAAGGTTCAGAAATATCGGACATTTTGCAAATTATTTCTTGGAAAGTGTAGACAGGGATGGATCTTAGGGGTGTACGTAATAATCATAAATCTAAGGCCGTTTTCCGACCATCTAAAATTACCATGGCTTGCTCCTAATTGGAAAGGACAAAGAAACAATAAATTCAACTATTTGAAACAGCCTGAATAATTCCGCAAATATTTACCACCATTTAAATGATCATCTAACGAATAGCCTACTCAGCCAGAGACAAGAACATGGAAACTAATTCAAAACATCTCTATTTCGTTTACATTCGGTTTATTGCATACTATGATGGTGTGTTCGCGTGTTAACCTCAGTCGAATTAGCTGTGCACGTTGCTTAATCGCGTTGTCGCAATCGTACGCTAACAATGGTCGGTCCGAGGGCTTTTTGCCTTTTTTACGGACAGATAAGGCTTTTGATTGTCCCTCCAGTTTCTAGCGTGCATCAGTCTTTAATCAAGTTAACGATTAAACGCAAATGGTCGGCCAGTTTGACGGAATTTTGTGATGCTACTTTTATTTGCAATTAAAATTCGCAGTGTTAATGTCTGCTGTCGAATAAATTATTTCGAAAACTAACATTTTGGTGTTTTACGTAAATCAAACATGTCACGAAATGATTTAGCATCGTGTTGCGTTTATTAAAATTTTAACATTTCGGCAGTGTTTAAATGTTGGCTACATTTTTTGCAACTGCACCTTTAAAATACGAAGCCCCCAATTCATCAATCTCCCGTATCTAAAAGGTTGCCAATTAAAAATAATTTGAATTCAAATGAGCCGTTCGAAAAAAGTTAATTCGTCTCTGGTACTGTCACTGTCAATTGGCAACCCTGTGCAAATAGAACGTAATTTATATCATCCGAGTGGGAATGTTCTAGATAAACAGTTTGATCGAGAAGCCTCTCACAGCGTATCGTTTCGGATGTTTTTAAACTGGACGTTTTGTTTGATACATTATATTAATGGACGGAGTGCTGCTACCATAAGTCTCGGGACATTTGAGTTTACGATTTTATTTATTGGGTAGGCGGTCTAATGGGTCAACTTTGTGGAGATATGAATGAAGGTTGATATATTGTTTCCTAGTGCACACACTTAGGACAGGTTGTTTGAAAGATAAGTAGAATTGACTGCAGTCCCATTCACAGAAACCTTTCTATATAAAGTTTTCTTTCACAGACATAAAATAGTAATAAAGTGAATCTATATTATTCCTCTACTAATAATGACGTAATTATGACGTGTCCGGGACGCGCAGTTATCCTGCGGCAGTGGGTATAGCACCTGTGTAGATATAGTACCGTTGTGTACAATTTATGTGTTGAATGCATTGTACCGGTGGCACACTATGGAATCTATAACTCATGTTGATATTAGTATTTAATGTGTGTTTTCAGCTCTAGCGCTTTTAAACAGTAATACTTTATTAATTATGCCTGGAGTAGAGGTATTCCTAACATAAAAACACGAAAAATTTATGGTAAATCTGGAGCTTGGCTTGGCGTTTTAGCTGATGCCCGCGGCTTTGCCCGCGTGGATGTCGGTTATTATATAGAAAGAAATATACTAAAACCTTCCTCGAGAACCACTCCATCCACTGGTGAAAACAGCATGAAAATCGGTGCAGTAGTTTTTGAGTTTATCGCTACCAGATAGACAGACAGACGCGGCGGAGGACTTTGTTTTATAATATGTAAGGATGGGGGTGTAATTATATCATCACATCAGTCGGTAGAAGTCCACTGTTGGGCAAACGCCTCATTTATATATCTCCACAACGATTTGATTTGGGTTGCATCCAATGGCTTCCCGCAACTTGTCCCAGGTATCCACCTGGTGGGACTAAATTATACATGCGTCAACAAGCATGAAATTATGCCGAGTTCTGATGATGAACAAGCAATAATTCATAATTAATAACGCATATAATCACTGACGTATTAAGAACTTCCAATGACTGCCAAAAACATACAATTTGTGCAATCTTGCCAAATGTTCTCTACTCTTGGCAGTGAGCATTGTTAATAGCAATTCGCCTAAACTATACCTGGAGTAATTTTGTAAAACACTAACAGTACCAATGGCTTTCATTTTGACAGTTCAACAACATACATTGCATTATTTACGTTGCTGAGTAGACAAATTTTTCGAACATATGAAGCAATTGATTATCAATATCCATCAAAATCATTCAGAATGTGATTGAAAGTGTGTTAATCAATAAGGGTGCTGGGTCGTATTTGGTATTTATCTAGTACAATAGACCGCACATCGGTAGTAACACTTTGACCTTAAGCTGGTCGAGCGTAGTACGGAGTTTCAGTAGAATAAGAGACCTGCTTATAGTGGTTTTGTTACCATTGACATGTGTCCTACTGTACAAGCAGATCCAATGCAATTACAATCAATACAAATTGATGAAATACCAGCCATATACCCGTGTCCTAACGACTGTGTCGTCTGATCCGACGATAAGACACGGCGACACTAATAAATCAGACTGCAATTAACCGTTTTAAACGACTAACCGATTTATGACGGGTTCGGTTTGTGGGCGGGAAGTTAGCTGGATTTTTTTTCTAATGATTATGTTGGTGGTGGCTTTAGATAAGGCAGTCTGAGATGTAGCTCTATTTCAAGAAATTTTGCAAGTTTTGCTGAATTTGATTACACACTTGGGTTAAGATCTTTGAGTGAATTTCCATCAGCATTATGCTATTCTAAATTCTCTTGACTCAAACTCAACTCAAACTCAAACTCAAAGCATTTATTTCAAATAAACCAATTACAGGCACTTTTGAATTGTCAAAGGGTCGGTCAGTCAGAAAATATGAAGCTAGTTGCCCATTCCAAAGCGTAGTAGGTTCCTATGGAGAAGAACGGGCAAGAAACTCCACGGACACTCTTTTAAATCAGAATATTGTTACAATATGTTGACATTAACCAATAATCAGCCTATAATGTTCCCAAAGCTGGGACACAGGCCTCCTCTCTGTGAGAGGGACGCGGGCCATACGGGTTGTGTATGTCACATGTCTTCGAATTTAACCAATAAAAGGTGTCAATATTTCCCAGAACACTAAACCGAATAAGAAAGTGAAAAATCGAATCATAACGAATAGATCCGACGGCTCGATATCGGTCGAGCCTCTATAAATAAAAGGACGTTTAAAATTTTAAGGGCCTCCAAGTTCAGTGGAGGCCATTAGAGGCCCTTAAAGTTGGTAACGAACGACTCTCGCCCAGATGCCAGCGGATACCAGACAATTGTTACTCGCGTGAAATTCGTAGCCGATTATAAAAATCGATTTCTTTTTTCGAATAATCGGCATTGACAATGTAAGACCTTTGCCTGTTAAAAGTATATTAGATTGTTTATGGATAGTTAAGGGTTATTACTACTGCGAAGTTGCAACTGTACCATAATTTTATTGGTTTAACGCCGTTTATGGATGTTGTCTTCATTTTGTATGATTCTCACGTGAGAAATAATGCCCTTTTATGTCAACAGTTCGAGGGTAATGAAAACTATTTTATTTCGTTGTTAACTTTGAGAGAGAAATCCCATATATCATTGTTTACTGTAGTTTCCCCTAACGCCGGTAAAAGTTTATATTATCTACCTGTAGTGGAACCGGGCCCTTTAGAAATAACTCTTTGAAATATAAGTAGGTACTACTTACCTACTTGATTATAATAATCCAAACATTTGTCGATGACGTAATAATGCATCACGGATTAATTCGAACACATTCCATTTTTGAAAAATTTCAAAACATTCGCGCGTCTTATGTAAATGCGACACCATTACTATGGATTATGATGATTTTATCGATTTATATTTAATTAAATGTTAAACTTGACACTTATTAATTGTCGCCGAGTTTATAAGGTTTTATAACGATGGAAATAATCAGTCAGGTCACGATTACATCGAGGAGCGACCGGTTTTGTGACATGTCATGGTATTTTAAGTAATCGTTATCGATAAATCATGTTAACTCGGAATTCGATGTTTTCGAATATCTAGTTTTTAGACACGCCCACGTTTATTCCTGGGACTGCTCACGACGAATGATTGCGCTGTGATTTATAAGTGTTAATTACAGAAAGATGGTTAGAAAAAAATGATTGAGTTGATGTTGGCAAAATAAATAATGTCTGTGCATTCTAATTTGTAGCTTCAAAAATTTACATAACGTTTAATGAAGTCAAATTAAATCGGCTTCGCGTTCCATACGACCTGTGGACTGTTATGACAGCTCTGAATATTTTTATTGTGCGGGACACACTGGCCGATAATTCAATGCGTATAACGGAATGCGGCCGGATGTGACCGCCGCGTCTTCCTGTCACAATTAATTTCCGGGCGCGTTGAAATTGGCGCGAAAACTGTCGCGAGGGGTGGAGGGAGGGGGGTCGGGGCGCGCCACCGCCGCGGGAATTTTAATTACGCACTCGTATACCGAATACCAATGTCGTCTTGTTTAAATTAAATATAAATTATTCGCCTCCTAGGCCCTGCTCGCCTGGTATTGCGAACTGCGAAACGTTGAATAAACAACTGTTGGGTTTTAATTAGTAAAGATTTTGTTGGTATTTTGTCTAATGTTTTAGTTGTTTTGGAGCTGCGTCAGTTGTATTATTAGTTGATGTAACGTCGGGTTGACGTTAGATAAAATGTATTGCCGAATGTTTGTCTGTCAGCTCACTATCCTAGATAACACCCACACGACACTGAAACAGAATTTTTGGTGTGATGGAAAACTTAAAAGTAAGCCCACTGACTGACATCAACATGCTTAAAAAACCTTTATTTAAAAGACGAAGGCTTTTCGGTCACCTGATAGGTAAATGAGTTTGTTAACCCTTTAATCTCATTATTAGCTAACCAACTTATTTCGCTCTTCAAACTACTTCGCGAAACAAAATATAAAACGTCCAAATCTCAAAGTATTTAATCATCTTTATTATACTCAGCTATAGCAACAGAACTAAAAGCAGCATCAAAACTAGTTTAATTTCATAATAAAAGTCTGCAAACAAACTCCAAACGCAATTAGAGGGCAGATGAGGAGCTCACGGCAGACGGGTGCACTTCTTATGGCATTTAACTAACTTTGATAAAAAGATTAAGTATGACAGTTTGAAATATAGCCACCGCAGTCGGTGGAGAAAAAAAAAAAACAGCGCAAAAGTTGGTCGAGCGAGGCCCCCGGCTCCATTGTTGCGAGCTCCGAGTTAATTTTGTAGGAAAGAAACAAGCGAGGCGCAGGTGTACTGCGGCCCGTTGTATTAATTTGAGTCCCGTCTAATACCTACGTATGACTGCGTTCAAAACAGACGCGTCTGAATTTATAAGCGAAGTTGAGCGCGTCCAAGCGCTGGCGCCGGGGATTTGTGCACGAATATGAACGCGCCCAGATTATGACGTCCCGTTCTCTGACAATCCGAACGCGCCCATTACGCTCCGTTTCACTGGCACGGGGTTTTAATTGTGAATTATTGCGCGGTGGACGCTCGTTACATATTAACATAATTGTTTTGAAAGAAACGCGTGTAAGCGATCTAGCTTGATCCTACTTGAGATAATGTTTTCGTGTTTAATTAGGAGCTGTTTGCATAGCGATGTGCGGGTGTCATTTGGGAACGTCAACGTCGCCATTTTAGTTAGTTTTTATCTCGGTTAACATTTTCTTAGAAAACTGAGGGTGTCCATTAACTAAGATGTAATGGTTGCTTTATTGCTTCTCGTTATACCGGTTATGCTGCGTGTACTTTATTAAAACATGAAAACTCTTCAAGTGTGCATTTTGATGCGTCCCAACGATGTTAATTATCATTTTAGATGCAGTAATTTTTCGTTTATTACTTGTCGTACACAGTGCTCGAGCGACGCATGCTGTAATAAAAGTCCATTTTAATTGGAGCGTTTTCGTTTTAACGTCTAATTAATACATTTAATAACTATAATTTTATCAGTCTTGACTTATATGTAACAGCGTGTAACATCATTTTTGAACAAATACTAATTTGTAAGGACGTGTACCATATTTTTTACTGCCATTAAGTATGTTTCAATATTTTAACGAAGCACTAAATTATTCTACACATACTCACATTTAATTTGAAATGCCTATACGCATTTAAAACATAATTATTTAAATGTGAACAGCCTCAAAATATTCATAGCTTCCTGCCATCACAAAATGGCGTAATTAATTCCATTTTCAAAGCTCACGCGCCAAAGCGCCGGCCATAGACATTACAAGTAAAGTTTTCCGATGAGACACCATAGACAATAGTCATTACACACGGGTGGCTTCGCGAGGGCTACTCGTTTGACAGCCGGGAAGTCCGCACCAGAGTCATGAACCTCTCGTACTGCTTGTGTTTAGCACCTGATGCCAATTGGACTTTTTTTGTGGGTTTACTTATTGGCTCTTTTTATTAGTACTTTTGATAGAGTTAAGAATTTTGGTTACTAATATTGATTGTGTAATAATGGTTTGGTTTGGCTTATTCAGCAGGGGGTAGCAAAATCTTGGCTCACAATCAAATGCACCTTGGATGAGAAATAGATACAAACTGAACTCCCCGAAGATAAATATAAACTAACAATAGTAATTTAAATATTTTACATAAAATTGCTTCCACATTATCCACCTAATCATAATTTTAAATACATAACATAATTAAGCCGAGCTATCAGGAGCACAGAAACCCGAGGGATTGTAAACAAACGACCATAACTCACAAACGCGCCTTACTGATAAGAAACTTTCATTATGGACCCGAAAATGTTGAATTTAAAACGGGGCTTAATCAAGCAGGGCCGAGTACCTTCCACCTGTGTGTTTAGGTTCGGATTACTTTGCGAAAATTACGTTAGTATCGGGTGTTTCAGATTAATTCTGTTCCCTGTTCCGAATTATGGTAGAGACCTTGGTGAGTCCGTTTTGCGGACGCAAGTCGTGTCAGCTTTGGAGGGGAACTTTTTAAATTAATGTTTGTTTTGATATACGTTTATGTTGAGAGGTTCGGGTGGTTTTCGAGTTTCTTAAGTTGTGTAAGAGGGTATGATAAAGACCAGACCTAAGGCCAAAATCAAAATCAACGAATGTGAAGGCCATTTTACCACAATTACAAGAATGCCTCTCTTAGGATCTTGCAACGTACGTAACCGTTGCAAATATCCTTCCAGCCATTCTTCAGATCAATTTCCCAAAACTTTTCATCTCTTTTTCAGCACATAGTCATGGTAAACCAAACACAATTAAATACTCATTTTTAATACATAAAATCTGTATGTTTGTTTGTCATTTAAGCAGTTTGTACCGCGACGCTCCCGGCCGCGTACCAGGGCGGCAGAGCCGGGCAGGAGCATTCCCTAACCCCTTCGCAGTTTGATAAATGGCCAATTACTGTGCCCGCCCCGTCCCTTCTGTTAGCTTGTTGCCTATTTTGAATTGCTTTTGCTTTTTCGTTTAGATTAATATCTAAATAGGATAGATACGGATCCCACTTTAGGTATTTTACGTTGTTTTTAAACGTAAATTTCGGGTTGGGAGCGCTCCACGCTCCTTTGTTCGCCCGTTTTTCGCTGCTCTGCTATTGTTTTCGTCTCTTAATACCAACGAATCTTTGTTCTGTCTTGTTGTGTAATACGTTCTTTTGTTTTAATGGAATTTCCCGTTCGATATACGTGTTTTGATTCTGATCTAAGAAAATTGGCTGATAGGTTTTATGGTAAAAAAGTTTAAGCGGAAAAAAGAGGTTGGCATCGGGATTTTATTTTCCAAGGTTTATGATACCTATCGTTTGTTTGTTATAGATTGCTTAAATCTGAAATTCAGGGCCAGATAATATCTCTGAATAAACACAACTGATGGAAGCCAACATTCTTTGCCAACCCTAAGTAGAACAGAAAAAAGTTAAATTTTCCTGAAACCAAAGCTACAGTCAACCTTATTTTCAAACAACCTTAAACTTTAACCAAAATAAAAACTGAACCAAATTCACCATCCTTAAAAAAGATGACCAGGAACACAGCTCCCAAAAGAGGCCTTACCAACCACCGTACCACCAACAGTGCCCATTGCAAACAGAGCCATTCCCAGGACTCAGGTGAAGCTCTCGATTCCTAAACTCCCGTCATTACCTACTTGATAAGGGAAGCAGGGGTACACAAGGGGTATTACCAACCCCTGTTTATTTTTCGCAAATTCAAAGTGCCCATAATTGCCAACAGACTTAAGCTCATTTAAAATTTTAACTCGGAAAACAAATGGGATTTTTTGGGGACAAATGTAAGTGTTGGTCGCATCTGCTTTGTATGGGAATGTGTCATGTATGTTGGTTAGTTGGTAGTGGAGGCTTGATGTAGTGGTTAGGAAGAAGGTGGCTAGATTGAAATTCAAAAGTCTGTTCTTGAGAAAAAGGCTATGCAAAACTTTTGAGATGCTTCTATCGCATCTATTCTTAAACTTATATAGTTATTATTTCAGCTTTCCTCCAAAGAAACATCACAAATTCCCCTTTTTTCAACGCCATTTCGTAAAAGAACATTTCATATTTGCAAAATGCAACTCTTAAACGATACTTAACTTTGATTTACTCTTCTTCATATACAATAATGACATACAAAATTCTGTATATATCAAAACATACACAGCATAGATAATTGCAGGAGGCTTCTTTCGCTGATTGGACGACAGCTCTTGATGACATAAAATTACAGAGAACCACCAGTCACGCCACGACACGCATTTGATACGAAATTACAGACAAGGCTACGCTTTGCACTGTAATACCGGTTTTAGTGTATGTAATAACTGTCATTACAGCTTATTACGGTAATTGTGGCCCGTAACGGCGTGGTATAATGATAATAATATCTATTTCAATTGGGCACGCGGAACCAATCGGTGGCCGAATTTAACTATTGTCTGTGGTATAGAGTGTGTCTCTGGGATGAAGCTTTTTTTAAATTAGAGAGCGTTTTGACTGAAATGTTGTAGATTTTTTTTTTCATATTTTACGTATATTTTATTAAGAGGTTTAGAATTCAAAATGATGGCTATCTTGTGTAAAATTTTTGTGAGTCCATCGGAATACTAGATACAGTCATGATCTTTTAGGCCAATCGAGAGAAAAATAGCTAGCTAGATATAGTGATCGGGTTTCACCAGATGTAAGTTCCAGCAATTTTGTCAAACTTTCACAAAATTACTGTACTGTCCAATCAAAAACTCCAAGCAAATCTTTTCGACTTGTAAGTTTTCTAGCAGTAAATTTCATAGACAATGCCTCACGGAACAGTGACGGGCCGTCAAAACATAATAATATGTGTTTACAAACCTATCTGGACGGATTTGTATCGCGACATGTCCATCTGTCAAGTCAAAATGCCGCCATGATGGATGATGTAGGCGCGATTAGAAAAAATGTTAATTACATGTCATTGGCTGCAATAATGGTTCGATTGTTTTTATTTTTTAGGTTTTTTCATGGAATTAATGTGAAAATAAGTAGTGTCTGGTAATTGGAATGATGAAAGTAGGATACTTTTATGATTATAGACTCATAGATGCTGCGATTTGTTAACCATTTTGTATTTCGTTAAGGACTCCCAAACCTATTAATACTCTTTTAATAACTCTGTTTCATACTATTGGTCCACTGATTAAACTTTAGATGTTTTTTTTCGTGTGCATATGTAAACAGACAACCATGAGGTTATAAGTATATTGATTGACTCAAGAGATAGTATTATTGTAAATGAAGTGTCCAAAAACTAGTAAGTTCCCACAAAACGTCGAAACGGCGTGGGCATCAAGATCAATGACCAGTCAGTGCGGATACACGCAGAATTGATGGCGCAAACCAATGATAATAAGTAAAATGCCGTTACAGCATAATTTTTCTACCAAAAAAAACAAGAAAGAAGATATTCAATAAACATAACAAAAAAAAATGTTGAACAAAGATAACGTCACTAGGAGAAACGAAACGTCACTTTTATTTTTTTGTAATTTAATTGGAGTATTAACGGGGCATAGATAAAGTCACTCTGCCTCGAACTTTTTTCGTTCTTTTTTCGACTTTATCAGATGGCTTACCGTTTGAATTTAAAGGTGTGTCAAGTTTGTACGAAGTTTTAATAGACTCGGCCCGATCAGATCTTGAAAATACATTAAAATAAATTGTTCTATTTGCCTACCTTCAATTGAGAGAGGTTACTTATATGCTTCCAATTCGAACGATTATGGACATGTATTTGAAATGTGACGTCTGTTATCCGCCATTTTGTTACAGCCAATGTGTTATTTTTGCCCTTTCAAAAAACGTTTAATATTATTTACGATATATGATAGAATAAATTGTATGGGTATTTTTATTCAAACAAGCACTAATTCAAGCGCCAATTACAAATGATAGTTATTTATTTAACACTATCGCGAAATATTTCTTACAAGGTAGTAACTTTTAGTTTGTTTTTGCAATGCCACGATAATTGTTGCGTGCTGCAGCTGTATTTATGTGCGATAAACATTTACAATCAGTCGGAATGTGTGTTTGTCAAGCTTATTGACAGTAATGCCACGTTATAATAAAATACCGTGAAATAACGTAACATCGGAACCACAATTCCTAACGTAATTTAATGAATTAGCATTCATGTGATATTTTGGCGAGGGTAGCCGGTAAACATCCGCATGTGACGTCACGCACGGCACAAACGTGCATATTTCTAAGACTTTATTACATAATGTGACTCAAACCTTCCTCGTGGCCATAACTACGGAATAACATTAGAACGTTTTCCCATCTTTCCGGGCAAAATACACGAGTTGGGGAAAAAAAGGAAAATTTGGTCACTGCGACCGTCCATAAATTCGCGTGGAGTTGCGGGTACTGCTCTAATTCCTTTGTTTGCTAAAACCGAAAACTGCCGTGGACATCCCCGCGATGCCAATACGATATTTCACTCGCTCCCACTTGACTGATTCCTCTGCGTTAGAGGGTGACAGATGTATTTGACGCATTGCGTTTTGGAAACTTATTGGCGAGTCTCAAAGGCGGTAATCGTTTGTCTCATGTGCCAATCTAGTAATATACATGTAGTAGATTTATTAGACGTAGGTTAGCTTGTTCGAATGTAATATTTGGTGTTTTTTTTCTTGGTGCTTAAAGGGCGGCATCTAGCGGCGGGTTGCGACATGTCAATTTTACTGGCGCGTCGCCAGGCGCTTTGTTAAAAGCTTTGGCGTCGTGAGAGCCAGCCGTAGTTATATGAACCTAGCTTTAATGCTACCAGATAATATACTATTTGACGGTGGAATGTGTAATTTTAAATTTGCACTCTGTTGCTAGTGATATATTTTGCAGTTTTTTTCGCTTCACTTTAATTTACGGTCACTTGGTTTAGGATTAAAGTTTCTTCGCGAACGTTTAGCGTGACATGATATGCAATGCATTAATTTTATTTGCTTGTTCTGTTTACTGTTCTTTACAAGCGTTTTTACAAATTAAATACTTTATTTAGATTCATTTATTTTATTTCCTCTCATGCACACCGCAAATAAACGTATTTTCTTTCTTTTTCTTTCACATCACACATTTTACAATAGATTACAGTCGGTTTTTGTGCATGAACCCTTTCAGGGCACTGCAAAACACAATGTTGGTTTGCTGTTAAGTTTACTTGCAAAGTAACTTAAAACCTATTTACAAACATACAGTAAAAATTAAAAGCCCACTAATTTATTAATGCTAACCCAAACATCCATCAAACCAGACATTTCAAAACTGTCCCAATTCACACTTTGACCGCAACATCCAACATTCAAAAATTAAAATGTCACTTTTTCATGGCTTCCAAAATAATGTAGGTATAATATCAGCTGGGTACATAACAAGATGGCGTAATAATACCTCGTGTACATTAGCCAGCCATCGAACGAGCGACAATAGAGCGGGCTGATTTATCGCAGTCCGGATAAGGCGTTGCGCCAATGGAAAAAGGATTTTCCCGGGGAAAACTTCAATGAGAATAAATTTAAGGGGCATTGATGGATTTAAAAAGATTTTAAACGTGTAATTGTGATTCTATTGTCAGTTTAATGTATAAGTTTGTTTTTGTTTTTTCCATGTGCTTTTTTATAAGAAATTTGGTAAAAACGATTTCCAGCTTATCTTTCCCAAACTTTTGTAGCACAAACTGAAGCATAAGCTTATGAGTCTCAGACTTTTCCAATGACATAATTATTGATGCATGTTTTACAGTTCTAATCTTTATAACAAGAGGAAAGCTTATTGCTCTATGGTTGGTAGTTTACATTAGCTGCTCGGTCTCCTAACGCTTCAACGTGATGATTACGGCCGTTTTGATAAGGAAATGTAATCTTAATGTTAATTCTAAATTTATTCAAATCGGTCTCCATGATTACTGCGATAAGCCGTATGAAAAACGAGCCGAGGCATTTTATTTCGACATGTGTTCTATATTTATCTGATAAGCTAAGAATTGTGTCCCACGATCAATTTGCGAAGAATACATCTTCCAAGTTTTATCGGAGCCAAAACTTTTCACGAAACCGAGAAAAAGTCGCTTAATGAAGTTTCCAGATTTGGCCAACGATCAGCAATAAACTCTTGTGAATAATCTATCTGTGTGATCGTCGAAGTAATCTGCAATAAAACTCGGAGGAAGCCAGTTATTATTGAAGTGTAAAATAATATCCTCATTATGCGATGAGCTGAATAACAATTATTACGGGCGGTATTCAAGCGCAGTGCAGTAAAAACGGTTGATTGCCCACGCCTCCGACGTTGCAGACATTTTCATATGCACAGATCTCTTGCCAAATTTTTAATTATTCAAATGAGAGCACCAAAACACCAGCATGAATAACAGCCGGGCCAGCACATAGCTCGCAATAAAAATATAACGATCAAAGCATTCGCCGGCGAAACTAAACATCCCGCGTCACCGTTTGACAGCTCAAAATGTAGTCTATTAAATTATAAACGTCCCTTCTCACCTTCGCAGTTTTTTTATTCAATGTAACTCCTAAACAGAAAGGATACATTATAGATACGCGGCGGAGCAGACACGTACAAAATGAAAATAGGGGAAAGGGAGCGAGGGTGGGGGCGGTATGGAAATGTTGGTCAAATATATCATCCGGCGTCTGACAGGCCAATTCTCTTATCTCACGCGCGCGGCACCAGCGCGATCTAAGCTAGCTTAGCTAATATAAAATGGTTTTAAATTCAAGTTTAATTCGGGCTATCTGCAGCTCTCCGCCGCGTCGTAAATACGGACCCCAACCCACATACAAAAGGCGGGTGCGATTTACGGTTTTGACGGATTTCGAATATTTTAGCAGCAGGTCTCGGGATTAGGCCGAGTTACGCGGCGTACGGACCTCGTACATCGTCGCCCGGGTGGGCTTACATTTTAATAAGACGATGATAATTTAGAAGCGGGTGAAACTAGTCTTGGGATATGGTGAGCAGCTGCGCCGCCCGTTACACACCCGCCGATTTAATATTAGTTTTCACTTGAGGCGCGATGTACGGCGGGATAAAGTTTTCGCTTCGATATCATTACACCCTCTCTTATCTCATATTCCAAGGAAATTATTCTTTGTTTGCGCGGCGGGCGGGCGAATCTGCACCGCATCAGTTTACAACACGAGGACATCATAAAGTGTAAACAATGACGGCGTTTTCCATTACAATATGTTTACCGATCCGTGGAGCGGCGCATTATGTATGTTATCCTGGTAGGACGCGCGGGGCGCCGCTGAATTTATGAGACTCCAGCAAATATTTGGCGCTCGGAGTTCGGACGCTCACTGTCGGCTGACAACGGGAAGATTGTCGGCAACTGTTTACACAACGGGATATGGTAATTTTTCAGTCGCCTCGTTTCTCGCTGTAAGCGTATTCCGTTCACGGCGCGGCTCCGTTCTGTTCTCTTTACATTTAGTTTATTTCAAACATCGGAAGCGTATCCGGACGAGTCCGGGTGACGGACGACGTAAACAGAGTGGGCTGACGTTTAGTGTCATTAAATCTCGTAATAGGATATCATAAATCGCAGGAGGTCGGCGGTACCAGGCTGCCCGGGCGGCTGTCATCGTTTGTCAGAGCATTTCACGCATTGTTGGACAATAACGCAGGCAGGGGCGGGCTAGCATTGTGCGCGCCCGGCCGCCTGGACGCGGGACGTGACGCGTGCGCGATGTGCTGACCGCTGTTCCACACTATACCTATAGCCCACACCACTCCACTTGTCAAATATACATCTCTTTTGTCACAACAGATATATTGCACACGTAACTCCGACTTATCCGAGAGATTCCTTGACCATTTCGGTTAATGTAAAGACGCGCGCAGGTTGTAATTCTCACTTGAGCTGTCTTGTAGTAATTCACTTAAAAAGTTCCTTAAACCGGCACCCGTATACGTAAGTACGTACCACAATCAAATTTATATCGTTGGTCGACGGTAAAAAAGTGAAAAAATAAAATAACATCAAATATGTTTGGTATGCATCGTCTCAGAGATTCACATCAGAAATTTAAGCTTTAAAGAACCGGGCGGGATAAAAAACATCGTGGAGTCGAAAAAAAAAGAGTAAAACTTGACCCCTGAGTGCCGGCCGCGTAAATTCGAATCAAAAGGAATCAAATGTCATTTTACGAATGTATTCCCCTAACGATTATCAATTTATAATGTCATAGAAGCGGTGCTTTCTCATAAAAATGTTTTATGTTACATTAAAATAGGTTTAACAGGAATTTATGGTAACAATTTGAAGTGAAGCTTCGTAGATAGGGACTCGGTAAAGTTAATTCTGGAGAGCTGATTTTAAATTATAACAAATGACATTCAAAAGATACACTAATTGTGAAAGCACTATGAAATGTTATTCTAATGATGCACCTCAATCTTAGTTTCTATTCAAAATGTCTGATTCCTTCATTTAACTGCAACATCTTAAATATTTCAAAAGTTTAACGTCCTGTCATTAAACGCCGGTAAAAACAATTAATATAATTTATTTTATTTTAACCTTTTTTGTAAAACCTCTGTGAGGCCGAGTCAGCGTGGGGTCTGTAGGCATTCACTCTGAGACCCTTCTTGAAATGCTTTAATGCAAAACTTGAAATACGCACCTTTCATGCATATAATTAAGATAAATTCTAAATAAAATTGATTGTTAAGGTTATTATAATTAGCGGTGTGTTCAATACTTGTAAATTGAGGAAAATCATAATGCTTTAGAAGATTTCATTTTGAATTTCGATCTGTCAAATTCTTTCATTCATAGAAAAACGTCAAAGATGCATTCGTCATTCAAAAATCTAGATGACTTTAACAAAATGGCCTGTGATTCCGTTCGATATTTAAAACTATTTACTCCGAAGAGTGAACTTAGAGATACAAACAAAACACGGGTATAATTTTCTCAAAACGGTTGGTATCGTGGTACCAATTACTTTAGTCGAGGCACACTCTGAGACAAATGCCTTCTCATATATCGAGATGTTATCGCTGCAATGTACTTGTATCGAGCCCCGATGCCTTGCAACGGTTAATCAGACCACAATGGGAAAAATAAAAAGACATGCCGATACTATACTTTCGAGATCTTAGAATCAGAGAAAATGGAGTGACGGTCCCTAGTATGTTTTTTATAAGGCTTGATTTCATAACAGATTTTTTTTACCAAGTTTAACACTAAGTTTAGTATGCGCTGAAATATTTATTTAATAACAGAATTAAAAGCATTGTTTAACAAACCTTGAATCATTATAGAGTTTGACTAGAAGAAAATAATGTTTTATAGTCACATTCATGCCGATTCTGTTGTTCATAGTCTTAAACTAAATTAATCAGCGCCCATACAAGTTTAGACGTGATTTAAAAACTTGCCTACTAAAATTACGTCAATTTACGTCAGGCGCTGATTAATTTGACAGGACTAAACTAAAATTTATCTTCTGTTCTTTTCTTAATGAAATAGAAAGAAAAAGATGCACTTAACTTAAATTTAGTTTAGTTTGTGAACAACAGAATCGGCACCATTGTCTATACATGACTTTCATATTTTGACAGCCGCTGTCAGATCTACTCGCAAGTGTCATGATCGTAGATGGTTTACAAATACGGAGTATAACAGCTTTTATGACAAGAAAACTTGATGTACCAAATATAACTTAAATAAGAACCGTATGATCAAAGATGGCACTAACTTCCGAATTTTCAAAAAACTACATTTTCCTGGCGCCTCTTAACTTTTTGCCTCTCAAAATGCCTTTTACAACTCCATTATTTCAAAGCTATGTCTAGTATTTAAAGCGGTATTACCACCAGCGTTAGACTGACGTATAACCATGATGCATCTACTTTTCAGGGTCAGAGGTTGAAACATGATAGATGGTTATAGTACTTACCTGATGAGGTCTGACGACTTGGTTCCGTCAGTTGAGCTATACCTATGTCGAATAGATTTTAAACATGGTTTCTATTCCTTTTCGAATTCCCTGGGGTCGTAATGTTTGTGTTTAAAAGTTTACCTATCTGGTTGGAGTTAATTTATCTCTAGGTATTGTGAAAAAATCGCCAACTTACCTGTAACAAGAAAATGCAAAGATATAGGAATAGATAAATGAATTTTAAAAGCAGTACAAATAAATAAATGCGTAAAAGACCCAGGATTTAAAATATCAGTCCATAAACGTAAACAGCCATATCAGAGTTGTCAAAATACACAATTAAAAAAGGAAACAATCAATTGTCTCTGGTTCTACCCTTCCCCATCATTAACGACCAAAATCATCTCACACTTTGATTTAAAAATATCAAGATTCCATCCTTCCATTTTTAAATCAAACACCCGAATCGTTCCGAGAACTGACGGTCTTTCACGAACCTCACATTATTCTACGAATTGCGAGGTGACTAACCTCAAAATTAGCCTAGCGATTTGAAAATTATAGAGTAAAAACGCGATTTAAAGTTTAACAATAGACGGTACGCGATAATTGAACAGAAACATTTAATAATGAGTGGTGACATGCGAGCAAAACAGTAATTTGATACCAATTTTAGCTTGATACGACAATTACGTTTTGATTAGGCGCTGTAAGAATGGCGATAGCGATTCGCACGTGATATTTCCCGCGATTATGGCGGAAGCGTTCTTTTTTTTAAATTGGCTGTTATTATTTCTCGTATGTGTATGTGCGGTGTAATTTGATATAATTCACAAATTATTATTATAGAGGTAGGTATCGAGTTAAGTTGTTGATTTCAAAAGTGTAGGGAAATCCGTGACATAATTGAGCTTAAGTGGGTACCTACTTCTAAGACACTGTAGTGTTTCAATACAGTGTCTAGTGAATACCTACAGTTTGTAAGCAATTCAATTCAGCAAAGCCATTTCTAAAAGGCATTTCTGGTTAGGATATCCAGAACTGAAAAAGATTAGGTAACTACCTACCTACATAAGTCATCATTAAAAAAAAACAAATAACTTAGTAAAACACCACTCTTTTAAACATCACATCACTAAATCAACGGAAATATTAAAAATTCATAATAGGGTTCTAAACTTTTAATCCCGCACACATGTCCCAGCACTATAAACTGTGGGAGAACCCATCAAAAAAGGACAAGATTTCAAAATAAGAACAATGATCAAAATATCTCGAGATATATCAGATATCTTGAGTCAAGTTTACGTTGCGTGTGTACCCAGGCTACACCACGTCACTCAAAATGGATCAAGTGATACGTAAATTGCTCAGAGCCGTTTAATTAACCAATTTGTTCCGTTTCGAGTGAATACAATTCGTATTATATGTGACCAGCCATTGTTGTTGCTTATTTGTGCAATTTCTAAATTATACGTGTATTATATTGTGCTGTTGGGCTTCACAATGATGTTAAGTGTAATTTTGATGAAATCTGTAGGTAATATGGCCGCGTTGGTAAATAGGGTGTTTTTTTTTTCAACATGCTGTTTGATGTTGCCAGTTTTTTGTTTTTCATTTTTAAATAATAGCTAAGAAGTTAACCTTTTTGGTCTTATTTTTCGGATTCTTTATCTTTTCTTGTTATAATATTAATTAATTATTTAACTCACAGTAAAAAGATCGCCTCATTTCTTACAACATTCAAGTTTATCAACCCGAATGTATTAAACTGTTACTATAATTTGTTAAGATGTCGTGTTCGTATTTATTATATCAAAATAACGTTTATAAATTAGCTTTAATAGTTACGAGACCATTAACATAAAGCCAGCACCCTAATTGCGACGTTACATAAATAATATCGGTACAACTACTCCACCTAATTAGTCGACGATGAAGCGAAAGCGCTCGCTATAGCGCCTTTTTCTTCAGATTTTCCGACCGCCTTAGTGTTTCCCATTAAAAAAAAGTCTACCAATCCATCCTACTCTCTCCGCTTGCACCTTGCACCGAGCTATTATTTCCTTTTCACTCTTTTGTTTGTGCGATGTGGATATCTCGCTCCGCGCTCCGCCCATTTATAAAATCGACTGGCCGCCGCGCCGTCCGTTCACCTGTCCCTTTCCCGTCCGACTGATTTATGTGAGAGTGAGCGGGTTTGATCGATGCTTTGTTTTCCCGCTTCAACTGTCACACGGCGTTCGTTTTTCGAAAAAAGGCGCGCACTGACCCTCGGATTAGGTTATACGTTATTACCTGGTGTAAATTCTGATAATGCGCACAGATTGTGACCGCGAATTCCTAAGGCTCGAGTGTCGCCTTGTGGGAAACGCAATGGCTTCTTTTTCGTTTTGCGCGGTAGGTACCGTCGTTTTGTAAAACTATATTTACGATAATGTTATCTCACGCGGCGGTGTTACGTTACCTACCTACGCCGCGGGTACGCGTGATTAATGATTAACTCAGTCGACGCGGAACCTCTCCGCTCGCTCGAGTCCAAACAGAAAAAAAAATCAATTCTAAGAAACTGTAATGCTTATTGTTCGATTGCGCGCCGGACATAATGAAGCTGTTTACGATCGAACAAATAATCGTCGATAGTGTTAGGACTATAAATCGATTGTTGCATGTTTCCAAAAAGTCCTGAATTAAGATTTCAAGGCGGGCGCGCGTTTGGTTTACAAAAAGCGCGCGCGTTGACAAGTTGAGAAATGTCATGGCGGCCGTTTTTTGAGATTATTTTTGGCGGGAATGCCATTCTAATCAAAATAGTTTACGCGTCGGCCTTACCGCAGATTAGATTCGTTTGTTTGCCCGATCGTGGGAACGAGCCGAGTTTTTTCAATGATGGCTCTCCAAATCGTTTTGGAGTCCTTCATTCCGGATTGAAGTAAAAAGATTTAATTTGTCCGAACATTTCGGTTCTAAATGGTGGCAGGTAAAAACAAATGCCAGCTTCATTACCATTCATACATTCATTGTCTGAAACAGAGGAAAAAATAATCGTTACACGTTTCAAGCCTCCACGTTCCGCGAAACTCCGATATCATGTGTCGGGCTCCCGACAAACTGTTATAAATCAAAATGCGAACAAATAAAAACGGCGCGCGGAGGTGAAAACGTTATTATCTTTATAATTGCACGTCAAGGCGGGAAAACTGGGGGGCATTTGGCGCGCTTTCCTTGTCTCTGGCCGTTTTTTTTAACGCGGCGTGGCTATGATATATCGGCCCATGAATACGGGATGTATCGCGACACCTGCTCGCTTCCTTATGAATTCGAAATTGCGACTTTCTTGATGTCATTATATCCTGGTATCTACTTGGAGTTTGTTTGTTTTGTATATTTTATGTGTGGTGATATATTGTGTTGTGTTTTCGCTATAAAGATCCCTAAGGTCATAAGAAGTAGCTTTTAAAGATGATTGTTAAGTCTAATGTCTGAAGAATATCTGACATGTTTGCGAGTTTCGCAACAGTTCTAAACAACGTCTGTTATTTCAATTCTTACTGTTAATGGATATTGCGCCCGAAGTTATTGATCTAACACAACTTTTTAAGTCCACTTAACATCAAATGAACCAATTCATGTCACGTCGATCGAACAAGAAGATTGAATACTTACTACTAAAGCTCTCAAAAGCGGACATTATCAAATTATCACAAAAAGAAATGAATCGCCGCATAACAATGAAGCTAAAAGAACATAAACTAACAGTGTAAGCGATAAGAGATGGCTCGCGCTCCGCCCCGCTTGTAACGAACCGCACTATCGATGTCTCAGTCAAAAACTGTCAAAAATGTGACAGGCGCCGCGTCAGGCTAACGAGGCGAGCGAGCGCCGCGTCAGCGTGACTCCGCACCTTCAGCCGACGCGAGGCGCGACCGCTAGCGCCATCTCTTATCCAGTAGACGAACTAACCATGTTGACGGAACAAAAAAAATGTTATAATCTCGTCTGGACAGAAATACATAAAGATGCAAATGAGCCGCGCCCCCGGGCGGCGAGCGGGCGAACCAATTTATTGGTGCGCGCGCACCTCATTATCGCTAACAAGCATTGGAACCCTTTCTTTACCCCATAAATATTATATTTTACACCTGCACTAAAAGGGGTACCGGTACCAAGATGGCTGACATTGCGAATGTTCCGAACACCTTTGGGGACATCAGGACCTACCAAAAAACTTTGCAATTAGGTACAATTAACAATTTACAAATTTGTAAATCTTACAAAACTTTAAGCCACACAATGACTGTAACGGTAAAACCTTACAATTATGTGTAAATTGTAGTGACAAGTCTAAAATGCATTTTGTAATTTCTGTGTTACGCATTATTTCCTACAATTTTGTAGAATTTGTAGACTTGTAAAGTTTTTTGGAGGGCCCAGGTTTGGGTTCGAATAATAGATTTCTTTTATCGATTTATATCAATTACTCCAGACTCATTAAGCTTCCCTATAAACTGAGCGCTAATGAATAACAAAATGCGTGTGTGGCCTTAACCTTTCCACGTTTCGTGTAGGTACACAATAGAGCAAGTATTTCGTAATTTCTGCACTTATCTGACCTTTAGAGACACAATGCGAGTTGTATCGCGTTCTTATGCACTTTAATTTCATTAAGAAAGCAATTCCTATGTTGCATTTTTTACTTTTTACCTTAAAATATTGTAATATCATTATCTGTATTGATAATGGGGTCACACACGCGAGTACCTATCTATAGAAAAAGAGACCACCAAGAAACATGATCACCGTTTTTTTCTACGTAAAGCAGAATAATTTTGAAGCTGATAAAACTACAGGTAAAGAATATCTTACGAGGAATAACCACGGAACCACTAGCTGTTATCGAAAAGGTTTCAAACCTCTGCAATTCCCAGGGTGTGCAAACTCTATCATCATAAAATCACTAAAATAATTTATGTATTCTGAAATGTTTCTTGCAAGTCTTGACAGATATGAAACGCAGACACGGGGAGATAATTCATTGTTAACATTTACAGGAGCAAAATGTCTAATATAGCCAATGAGATGGTATCAAACTCAGAAAATGACTTCTTGAAACCACTGATTGGTAAGCGTACGATCATAATTCATAACAATGGAAAACAAAATACTACCAAAACAATTTTCTACCATTTTATGAAAAAAAACCAGTCAAAAAGTACCATTTCCATATACCAAGTCGTTTTCACCTACTAATTTGTACCAGGGTCTCGAAGTACCAGGAGTAAGCGAGTACTAGGGCGGCAGAAACACGAGGAGGTGACCACATCGCGTGTCAAGCGGCGGGTGCAATTTGTGAATAATTCGAAACGCAAGCGCAATTATATGACATTCAGAAGTTTCTTGATATGCAACTAGGGTTAGCATTAGCACGTTCATGTGGGTGGGTTAGTACGTGCTAAAGTAATTTTTAATCGTAATTAGTGGGTATTACGAGTTTTTATAAGAAATAGAGTTAATTAATATTGGTTTTGTAATTTTTTATCAGCTGCAGTCTTAGTTAAAGGTTAAAGAAATCATTACTTTAGTTAGCATAACGGAACGAAAACAAAAAAAAATGTGAGACCGGAACACAATCAATCTTCCATCAAAAAATATCTCCAAAACTCAATTATCTAGACCAACCACCCACTATCATCCTGTTGACTGTTAAAATTACGACTAAAAACCGCAAGGAGAGTGCACGTAACCGCATCGAAGTTGCCAGATATAAAAACGAAGTGAGTCACCGGAACGCGCCAATTACAACACATTGTCAGAGAATCACGGTAGACCGCAACTTGGTGCGTATAAAAACTGATACAACTTGACATTTGGCATCAAATAAGCCGGTAATAGGCGTTGTGGTCGGCACAAACGTGCCATGGCCCAATTTGCGGCGTTAGGAACTTGGAAATGCAGTGACATTACCAGACCCTGTGCCCCGTGCTGCCCCAAATTATTTTACATTACATGTATGCCTGCTAAAGCTTGACTCAGTGATTATTTTGAATGCTTTGACAAAGAGTTTGTTAACCTTTAATAGAGGAAATGAAAACGAGGAAACGAGGATATGAAGTAGGTGAAATGGATCCTTCAAAACTAAAGGACAGTAGGTATGTTTAAATCCCGGATAATTGTCAACTGATTATTGGAAAGCATCCTAACAATAGACAATATATAATACGGCAAATGTTGCCATAACAACCACCGAATGATATGAATTATGAAATCACAATATGACATGTCTAAATTCAAAGTATTTTATTTCACACTTTGAACTTCAGAACCTAGGCTTCGAGATTGTAGTGTTTCGTCATCAACAGACAAATAGGATGCTATTGCCCCTTACCCACCTTTTCTGTCACCCACAGAAGAAAAATGTCATAAATCTCAATTGTATCGTTCTTCAAAAAAAAACATAATTGCGCACGAATTAACACGGTCGGTACATAATAGTGGATTTCTTTGTATTTCACACAATAGGCATTATTACCTATTGACGTAAAAGTATCAATTATTAATAATTATGCTGTTAGAACAACTGGATCGCGATTCATTCAGATTTCTTCGATTTATTTGTGTTGTATTGTAAGCGTGGCCCGTCCAATAATAAGAATGTTTTATTTTTTTGTGGAGTGATAACAATTTCTATAGAACTCGGACGTACGAGTAACAATGTTTGTAGATTCCCTTCATGTAGATATTTTTGGTAAAATGGCAATGTTTTTTCAAAAATTACCTAGATTCAGGCCCAAAACCAAATGAAAATGGAGAGTCTTTGCCGAAAATTAGAATGAGCTGAGCTTTTCAAACACAACACAACTCATCCTTAATTCTTATCATTTACATTTAAAGCAAAGTTATTTATTCGAGTAATATTTTCTCCACACTGGACGGATTTACGTTACAATAAAATGATATTTATATAAAAGTAATTTGTTGTACTGTTACAATAACTCGCGTACGAGTCATAGGCTCCTGAATATTTATAAATGCTCGTCCTATTATAGTGTCGACATTTTGAATAATTAAAGAGAATGCTATTACGTACGGCAGACGTGGCTACCCTTGCTTCATGAATAATTTCAATATCAATCGATGGCAACACTAATGGCTTTTGAGACAGAATAATGAGAAAATCAAAAATTCTCTCGGCAGCCATGGAAATGTTACTAAAATTCCTTGAAGCGAACTCTCTTGTTTCAGAGTTTTTGTGGTTTCAGTTATTAAAATAATGAATTAATCAATGGATATTTATGATGACATTTAATTGCCAATCAGTTCTAACCTAATTAATTATTGTAATTGGCGACAATTATTGTAATTTCTGAATAGGTTAGTACAATTTTAATACGAAGCAAAATAAAAGGTAAGAAAGAAGGTAAACAACAGTAATCTCTATGAAAAAGGTAAGTCTTACCCCCCGCAAAAAGCAATATCAACAAAATATATCACGTACTAGGCTCGCATAAGCAAGAAGCAGGTGTGTTACGCCACATGAGCCGGAATGTGCGGTAAATTTTCCGGATGCCTTCCCAATGATTTCCTCGGAGACCACCGGCCCAGATACGGCGGATTTCGATACGATAACGCTTCTCAATTTCTGTTTGCCTAGTACTCGAGATATTGTGACCACGCCCCGCGCCATTAAATATGTATACCTAAGGGTGGGTCGGTTATTTTTTCTATCTATGAGGTCCCGAGGGATCTCATCTCGGGATATCAATCGGCGATATTCGGTGTGCGGTATCTTGACAATCATCTCGAGCCTGGCCGGCTTGTTACAGCGGTAACAACGCGGTATTAGTTTCTTATAAATAATAAAAAAGGAGGTATGATACGACACAGTTTAGGAGATTAAAAATAATACAGAGGAAAATCTTGGGAGACCTGTAAGAACTTTTTAGAAGAAGTTTGCTGTGGATTGGTTTATCCAAACTGTGTCTAAACAGACACGTTAGCAGACTTTGAAACAAAGTAATTATATAACTAGTATTCTAATGAAAACTACATCAATAAACAGACGATTATTTGTTATTGGAGTCAGATACAAACACATCGCGCTAGACAAGTGATCTTGATTCAAGTCTCGTACGCAAACACATTTATACTTAAATTGATTACTACTCTACTGGACTCATCTATAATTCTATTATGTGCTTTGTTTAATTATACAACTACTTATAATATGGCCGTAGGTAGGTACTCTTCTTAGTCACAGTTTACTTTACTTTTGGCATAAATTATATCACAATTTTCTAAGAAAAACATTGCAAGTGACGACGTAACTTAGAAGCTAGTCAAGTGATGTGACAAGCAAAATTATTTAGGTTTATTGTTCACGTCAAGTATGTTTTAACTTTGGGCGGATTTTTTTATGCGATATTTTGCGGTTCGTTCCCCTCCTTTTTACAAGCTTTATATTAGCTAGCTCTGTTCGTATGTGTTTCCGGTTACTCCTTTTGTCATAAGTTTTTCAAGCACATCCTGGCATCCGATTGAGCTGAAACTTGGCATACTTATACAATTACCGAGACATTTTGAAAAAATGATACCATGGAGCTGGTTTGTTGATGGAGCCGGAAGTTGGGCATAGGAACCCCTCAATCAAACAAGATAACACCATCGTGTTTGGACTCATTGGTTACGTATTAACAAGTACTTTGACACTGGGTGGTGCATTCATACATACGTACATTATTTTAAGACTAGCTTATATTTATGTATATAAATGTCTCATTTGAAAATAAAATAACCAAGTATTTAGATTTAAAAAGTGATAAAATTAATGGAAAGCAATGCAAGAGCTGCGTTTAAAAAAGTGAGTACAATGTAAGTAACTAAAAATCGAATACGAATGCGATTCTCGCGTAATAACGCATTTCTAGCGGCGATAATCGCGTAATTGGCCTTTTCGCGTAATTTCTGTAATCTGTATAATTCCTGTAATCGGTGCGATTCGGGCCCATTCGTGGCGTTCCGTAGTGTTGTGACGTGGTAATGGCCAGGTTAACGCCGATCTAAAGGCGGGATGCGCGGATTAAACTAACTTGCTCAAATAAATTGACCAGAATGACTATAATACTTGAAGGAAGGAGTTTGGTTTGGTGATTGCTGGCAGACCGGACTGCCCCATCCAAGGGCACTGGGTAAAAATAGCAATAGGTTTGTGCTAGATTTAAACTAATAATAAGTCAAGTATTAAGAACACTAACACAGCATAAAAGCACTAACAACATAAGGACTAATTTAGGTCTGAATTAAAGATATTTTTTTTTTGTTTTTGAGAAATAATTTTTATCAAACTTGTTTTTGCTATTTGGTTGGCTTAGTGTTTTAAATCATAAACCTGAAAGGTTGAAGATGAACTGGAACGGCAGTATTTATTTGAAAGGTTTGGCATGATGAGGCAAGTAATTTTATTTTTGTTTCCATACAGTAGCCTACTAACGGTAGCCGTTGGTCCCGGCTGTCATTTGTGGATCTTTGACAGTTGTTACGGGTCGTCAGAAGCCCGAAAGTCTGACACCCAGTCTTGCCAAGGGGTATCGTATTACCCAGTGACTGGGTTGTGGAGGTCAGATAGGCAGTCGCTCCATGTAAAATACTGGTATTCAGCTGCATCCGGTTAGACTGGAAGCTGACCTCAACTTGGTTGGGAAAAGGCTAGGCAGATGATGATGATGACGACAGTAGTCTACTAACCTTATTATGATGATAAAACAGAGCCAAAAAGTTGTTTTTTCTGCCTGATATCCGTCCGAAGGCGAATAAAAATCTAAGCCATTTTACTTCCAACAGACTTAAGCAAATAGTTCATAGGGACACTGGATACCACATACAGTCCCTGTCACCCGACTCCTTACATGGCGAGCCCCGGTCCGCTTGCAAATTGCGACAACACATTGTTCCAAACTGGTATCCGGTACCGGTACCAGGACCGATACCGTGAAAGGGCAAGATTACGATCTGTACACCACTAGTAGTATCTAGATCGAATGTGAATTAGAACTTCGTAGCTGCTTGAATTTGGAATCAGTTTTTGTAATTTGAAAATGGAACGAAAAGTTTGTCTGTGCAGATGATGTCATCTTTATGATCTCTCTTTTGGAAACACAAGTAGATTATTTTCTTTTTTCTACTTATGTATTATCGAATATTTATAAAATAACCTAACAATTTAATAAATAATCACTAGTTTGATGGCGTTAATAGCCCAAAACACATAAAATCCATTCCAATAATAATACTCCCAGTAGATAATATACTCCATCAAAAGCATTCCGCTGGAAGATTTATAAACAAAATGATATAATTCAACTTTAAATATCGAGAAAAACTGAATTAAAACAATTCAAAAATAAACTATCAGATATCAAACGGAATAAAGAACAATATATCACGAACGACGGTAGTTAATAAATATTTTCACAACTTGATGTCTGTCAAACGAAAACGTCAACTTTGAAACTAAAAAATAGTTTTAAAAAAAGTTTTAAAGTCGTTATAAATCAGTTGGTTTGTGAAAACAATGATTCTTTTGTAATAGTATAGGCTATTAAATTTAGGGATATAAAAGTGTCAAGTTTAAAAGTATACGTCTGTGTTTGTGACGCGTGCGTGCGCGGGCGCCGCTTTTGGTCATAATTTTAGAATGATTTATAACATCTATGTGATGCGTTAGACGTTTATTTGCGAGTTTTTTTTTACCGTTGGTATCTAAATACAATAGTATTTGTGTTTTCGATTTGTTAAGTAGTTGGTTTTTCGGTTTAAATGGGCGCCTGAGTGATGTTTCCGGTGCTAAGTTAGAAAATGATTTATTATAGGAGCAGTCGATTGAAAAAGTTTGACTTTTTGTCACGTTCCTTTTTAGCAGATTTGGATTTAGGTAGTTTCATCGATAGCTGGTTTTGACACTATTCAGAAAAAAAAAAAATATGATCCGTCTGTCGCCACTTCAGCTCCAGCCCTATTTATTGATAACCCTGCCTAATACACGGGTATGCACTTAGTAATTACCCGGTCCCGTTAAAAGACAAATGGTTCTACTGCCAGCGGTGCGCAACGGTACCTCTTGTAACTTATGCTCGCCTGGTGTCTTAATAGCTAATATCGCCGCCTAATGACCGTGCTCGTCTTGCTCCTAATGTGCCACATGGGAATTCAAACTACTGCTGAACATCCTCGCGAACCTATGCTCCTAGTACGTGTGTGATGATTTCTTTGATTGTGGTACTGTAGTTTTATGGGGTGTCTCAAGAGCCAATGGTGTTTAGAGACGTTTTTGTTCCCATAGCCATACCCATTGTTTAGTATGAAGTGCTATTTTAAAGTCAAATCACATCATAAACTACCTATAACTTCAATTAGTTACAAGTCTGACCTCACTCACTTTTAGTGGAAAACAACTTACTATAAACGCAATACCCTTCTCCACAGTTCACAGCTGCCACAAATCCAACAAGTACCATAAAGAAAGAAGAGTACACATAATGTTAACGGTTATTAACCGTATAAAGAGAACACCATAAACCAACATCTAAGGGACACCATAACATCTCGTCAAGGGATGTGACAGTCCTCAATTCCTTTTATGATGTATTAGTGAGATGTCAGAGGAGACTTTTACGATGTCGTAAAGAGACCTATGTTCACTTGTTGAGTTTATACAAGTTAAGTTTATTTCGAGAGACAACCCTAGTACGTTGTAATAGGGTTGGTTTTTAAGCTATGGTTTAGGTGTGAATTTGAATACAAATGTTAGATATCTTGGTTTTGATGATTAAGGATTTGGCAGGTCGTTGGTACATTGATAATAAAATTTGTTTTATTTGGGACTTTGATGGGAATTATTTCTGGAACAATTTCCGTAATTTTTATATAACTTTATTTTCTTTTTGGCGTACTGCCATATTTTTTTTATTGTAGGACTAAGCCGATTCCTATAACCTTTATTTGAGAAGTTTTTATTAATAGAAGTATGTATTTTGCCGAAATTCCAGCATAAAATTTTGATTTATTTTGTCACTTGAATCATTTTCTTCAGTTTTATCAAAGTGCCTTTCACGAGTCACTGAATTATTTCTTTCGTCTTGTCAAGTTTATTTTTTTGCTTCAGACTTCAAGACTGTATTTGTTTAGACTAAAATGGAAGATGTTTCGTAATCTTAGCTTCGGGAACTTCCAACGCAACAAGACAAGATTTTCAGTGTCATTTTCTCTCGATTTAAACAGCTCCTCCAACCCATGATAACCTAGTACTTTACAATTTCTAAAGCCACCACAATCTTGATCGTATCTGGTTGAAAACAGTACTTCTCCGGCATCCTGTGACAATGCTGCGACAAGGGATGCTGCGGGGGGCTGCTGCGGGGCGAGGGGGGATGATTAATTGTCTCGCGGGGAGGGTACGCCGATAGAGACTCTTTGGTAGCTAGCACTGATGGTATTTTTGTCATTAGCAGTTTCCATTTGTGGGAGATTCATTTGTGCTTGAATTTTGAAGATATCTTAGATTTTGAATTGTTGGACTTAAGTAATGTCTTTTGGATTGAAAGCACTGGAATACTTAAGAAAAGTAGTAAATTCATCAATGGATCCCCGGATGTTAAACTTTTCTTTTAAAATGTTTTACATGTGTAAAAATCTAAATTCTAAAGTGAAATCATTGAAACCCTCAACGTACCGAACAAAACGATTATTACAAAACAACATTCTAAATTCAAACAACATTCAAAATTGGAAGCTGCGACGAACGACTCCGGAAACGCGACGAGTGCGCCCGAGCGCGCCCGAAAGCTTCCGAAAATTGGCGAGAGGGCTACACAGGAAGATGTAATGATGTTTGTCAAATGGAAAATGAGATAGGGAAATGTAGGAGAAGCTGAATTTGCGACCTTTTCGCTGACGGCGGCGCCCTACGGGATCGACTTCGGGGATGCTTTATTACTGCAGCCATAAAAACAATTTTAAATAAGACTTAGATTAGTTTTATTTTGGGCGCGAAGACGTTTTAAATGACATTGTAGACAATTTGGTTCATTCTTTTTAGTCGTGAATGGTTTAAACCTGTTTTTTTTTATTAAAACAACTTATCAAGTTTGAATTTGGAAACACGTTGAACCCAATATTGGAACTTGTACTTCCAGTTGAACCGTCTCCAACAAATTCAAACAAAGAATCCAATATCAATTCCATAGACAAAGAACTAAAAGTTTTTAAATTCCAAAAGCGAGGCTTTATTCTCAAAAATGATATACATTCCCGTTTAAAATAGTGATTAAAGTGTCCATTTGTGTAGAATTAATTAAACAGTCTAATAAAGGCTGCCCTTTTGCTGGAATGCTGACATTTAATTAAAACGAGCCAGCGCTTCACTTTAACACAAACTAAACGGGCCCATTACGTGTATGATAATAATGTATATTATGTATATTAATTATTTGTGCATTTAAAAAGGAATTGATTGTGTCTTTTTTTTTGTAAAGGGCCAACTGATTTAGTGAAACTTAGAAAAATGTAGGTACAGATAGTATTTGCAGAAATGGTGACTACCTTAATGACGAGTTGCGGAAATCGTCACTTACATTCGCCTAAAATTCAGACTATCTAATATAATCTGAATTTCAGGCGAACAACTGGGTACTGATCGCTCATTTGACGACTCTCGCGTTTCTCCCTCGTATTTCGAACTAATCGTTCCAAATGCAAAAAAGTAACCGAAAACTCATTGGGCGTTTTGAATTTGGAATAGAATTGGAACGCTCGAAAATACGAACGTTAGCACAAAACGGTAAATTCTTCAAGCGAAGAAAAAAATACGTTCGAAATTCAAACATTCGGGGATTCTAGCTGAATGGGTGCGTTCATAAATCTCTTCGTCTCAGCAAGTGATGTTCGAAATACGAAACAGCGCTATCGGGCCCCGTTGGGCAGAGCGTGTGGTGCACAGATAAAATAAATGGAGGAGCTGTGAAAAATGATGACGCGTCCGCGCGGAAAGACGCCCCGAAAGGGGTCGCAGTACACTGGGTCAGGGTTTGTTGGCTTCTTTTTAAAGAAAGAAAGAAAGAAATCATTTATTTGCTGATAATGTAGGTATACATATTAGTTGGAATATTTGTTTTTGTGTTGTTTGTTTGTATTTGTGTTGGAATGTTTTACATTTTTGTTAATGATTTTTGTGTTTTAGAGACGAATATTTACTGCAGTTTATCAAAACCAGTATAATAAGTCTTGGCAACCATTATAAACCAATCTGTCTTGAGGAAGCGTGGTGATCAATAATCGTGCCTTCTCTATATGAGAATGGGCCTTTGCCCTCCCCTATAATAAAAATGTTGCAAAGACTTTTTATAAATTCGATTATAAAGTTGTTTAAATAACCACAGACTATAAGCAGGAGCAAAATCATGGAGACATCAGTCTTACAACTGTTTACAACATTTCTGCAGGCGGCGCCGGCCATAAACACTAGTTTATATTTTATGGAGGTCATGTCACTGCAATTCTTTGATGTTTCAGCGTTATTTTTTTATAGTTTTCACACACGCTGTTTTATTATTAACTAGATTTATGTACAAGTAGTATAAAATGACGTGCAAGTACATTTTTCTGCGTACAAATGTTATTTTTACTATAATTTGTAAACAATTTATCTTATTACAGCCATTATAGGGTGTTGTTTAAACAGAAATTGTAATTAAAATGTTTGTTACGTTTTGAGGTGATTGTGGTCAATTTTATCGTTTTTACAGCAAGATATTTGGGTGCTTTGTTTATTGCATTTTTTAATGATATGTTTATGAGTATTGCGGTTAAGTCAAAAAGTGATTATTCTCCCCCTACCCCCTTTTTATTTACTGGTTCTTGCATTAACAATATTTTAGTGTTAGATGTAATATTATTGAAATAATGTAAAAAATAAATATCAAAAACAATAATTTTATCATACCGTATTTTTTTACTCTACGACATATCGAAACCCCAAAACGGCGCTTATTAATTCACGCCAAAATAACAGCAAAAGGCACTCGCATTAAAACAGAGGAAGAGAAAATTTAATTAACATTAGGCACAAAGAAGTGCCTCGCCATTATTTATTTACACAAAAGCATTTTTTTAATTATAATTAATATTTACAAGGCGAAAAAATTGCTCGCCCCGTCTCGTAACGTACCTTAAGATCTGTATAGACCCTGTACCCAGATGCTGCACGGCTTTTGAACGTTTCGACTGAGTTTTTAGACGAAAATTTTGATTTATTTTTTGTTTTCTTTTTGTTTATGGGGAGAGAGGTACTGGAGAGGGAACTGTAACCTTTTTAATGATTGCTTAAAGTCTAGTTAACTCTGGGTATTGTTGAGTTAATACAGCAAAGCGTTGGTTTCCTGAACGGCCATATAATATCACAAAGCGCATTTTTAGACACCTTTATGTCAAATACTTGTAAGAATTTCATGGCGGCCGCTATAATACGCAGAACTGCTTCCCTAAAACAAGCTTTACATGTATTTGCCTTGATTTGCATTAATCCATACTAATATTATAAATTCGAAAGTAACGCTGTCTGTCTGTCTGTCTGTATGTTACCTTTTCACGCCTAAACCACTGAACGGATTTTGACAAAATTTGGCAAAGAGATAGATGGGATCCCGGGGAAGGACATAGGGTACTTTTTATCGACATACCACGCGGGCGAAGCCGCGGGCGGAAGCTAGTGTCAAATAAATGTTTCAGTGAATTCAGGCAGGTTTATAATTTTTACCAGGGCAGCAGCAATCCAAAGAAATCATTAACAAAACGGAAAATATTATCTAAGACAAAAAGGTAACCAGGCAATTGTGATGTCCTCAAAAAAACAAAAAACCCTCATACAATCACAGGTACAAACGCGACGTTCCATCGTTAACCCTCGCTCGCTCAGTACGGGGGCGAACCGTAACCCTCAGATCACCGCGGGACTTTATCTCCTCTGACGTCATAAAATAAAGGTTTACTTCACCATAAAGAAAATTAAAATGAATTATTTTGACGAGTGCGCCGCGACTATGAACCACAACCCTACTTGCTAGGGGTGAGCTGTTATTGTTAGGTAATTGTTTTCGTTGTTATTCGAAGCTGTTTTTCGGTTTAATTTGAGCAGTTTTAGTGTTGTTGCTGCGGATAGTTATTGGACTGATTTTTAATGAGTTGTTTGATGTACAGAGAGATTTTTCTTGGAGGGAGTTAGACATTATAGGACTCTACTTGATATGGTTCCTAGGTACTCCTATTTTGAGAGCACGTATGAGACATGGATGCAAGATTTAGAATATGCTTTTCATTAGTTCTTAGCAGCAGGGAGCAGTGGTGACGCAGTGGTAACGGCCCCGACTTACGAGTCGTAGGTCGTGGGTTCGAACCCAGACTGGCGCTTTACTTTGAGTAAATAATTTCATCACCACTGCTCTCAAAACGGTGAAGGAAAACATCGTGAGGAAACCGATGTCTTAGAACCAAAAATTCGAAGTCATATTGTGACATCTACCAACCCGCACTGGGCCCGCGTGGTGGATTACGGCCCACTCCCTCTCACAGAGAGGAGGCCTGTGTCCCAGCAGTGGGAATATTATAGGCTGATTATGTGTAGTACCTAGTAGTGTTAATTCTGGCGAAATGTGGGTGTAGCATAGACACCTCTGCGTACCCTTCGGGGAGTACAGGCGGGATGTTATCTTTGTATAGTCTCTAATCCTCAGTAAATAGCTTGGGAGGTTGGGATACAGTTTTATCCTGAACAATATCTTGGACAAAGTATGGAATTTTGCGCCTTCAGGCGGTTATAGTAGCATATAGGTGTCCTATGGTCATTCAGAGTTCAAAAGTGCACAGACATTTAGGAGTATGAGGAACAGGGTGTAAAGTTCACTCATCCTCTATAGAAAAGGGAGGATCCTCCGACCAGACGGGTGTTGTGTCTGGCGGGCAACTGCCCAACGATTGTATATATTACGTGTATATATTACTAGCTGTGCCCCGCGGTTTCACCCGCGTAAGTCTCGATCCCGTGGGAATATCGGGATAAAAAGTATCCTATGTGTTAATCCAGGTTATAAACTATCTGTTTGCCAAATTACATCCAAATCCATTCAGCCGTTTTTGCGTGATTGAGTAACAAACATCCAAACACACAAACACACAAACTTTCACATTTATAATATTAGTAGGATTATGTTCATTGCACGGTAATCTTTAATTGCGCGATGCAGGATGTATGTGACGTCAGGATTTTTGTGTGACGTCAGGTCTTTGATGCAGTAGATACCGTCACAGACACGTTAATACCCAACAGTACAGACATGCTTGATGTGCCCTCATGGACTTAGGATACACAAGGGTTAAGATAATAATGCCCAAAATAAAACATACAACCCCCTTACGCTTGGTGTACCACCAGATAAACAGTACCCCGTTCTTTCATTCACAGAACATGGGAATAACCCTAAAATGACAATCGTAAAAGACATAAGAATCAACTAGGACCCCTCCTTAGGCCTGGGACACACTGGCGCGGTTGCCGCGCGTTTCAGGCGCGATACGCATCGACAGTAAAAATTCAGGCTGCGATTACGGCTGGGAAATGGCTGTTTTATCACGGAACGACCTCTCGCGGCGCGGGGTGGAAACATACGGGATGGAATTGTGAGCGGGGCCGAAATTACATACCTATTTTGAAGAAGAAATAGCTTATTATGTGAATATTAATTGTCGTATGTCATGAATGCAGTATTTTAAAAAGTGCCATAACATCTCGCCTGTAATCTCGACGGGTTCGGCAGAGGTGAACCTATATTACCCAAACTTCGCCAGTTATGTTTAAGTCCCATGTAATAGGGGGCGAGCCTATTGCCATCAACCGGGCACAAATCCAGGCTCAGAGGTTGTTACTGAGAAGATGGAAAAACCCAATAACACTTTGCCCGACCCAGGAATCAAACCCGGAATCTCATGCTCGGCAGTAGCGCTTGCGACAACTACACCAACGAGGTGGTGAGTAGAAATAAAGAGGCGAAAAGCGTTTGTTAAAAGAATATGAATGTTTCTATTTGTTTGATAAGACGTTATTTGTTAGCTGTCATTTCCAAGCTTTGACACACTTGCAAGTGATTGTACCAACTAACAAGACACGCCACAGATTTCTATAATTCTTGACAAATACAAAGTTTATTAATACGTTAATCAGTGAATCATGTTATGAGCACAAGGTCCACCTAACGCCGTGACTTAGCCTGAGTTAGCGATTAAATTACAATTAAATTTGCATAATCCGACTTAAAGATTATTAGAAATAGAAATATTTGTAAGTAATTTGAATTCCATAACCGGTAATAATTTGTTTCTATGCATTTCTATATGTTTTGCAAATAAATGAGATAGAAAACCATCCTTTAAGCTTTTTTTTATTGTAAGCACTTACTTACTTATTGTATTTTTAATTCATATAACCTGCGTGCGTGTACGACTTGGGGGCCTAAACCGGCCACATTAGCAATCCCTCTAAAAGCAGTTCATTTCCTGAATCCCAGCTGACATTAGCAATTCCTCTAATTCGGCATAAAAGCAATTCGTATTTTGTGGACCATTTTACGAATCTCCATAGAAAACTGTCAAACGGATGAATTCTTTCGTATTATGAATTACACGCAGAATTGTCAGTTTGTGACATTTTGCGATGATTCATATTATTTTCATATTATGATTCTGCAAAAGTGACCGTTTTACGCCCCCTGATGTATAAACGTAAACGAAGCAAAAGGAATAGGTATTTTTGGATCGTAGCAGGTGGCGGTCTGTAGTTTCTGCCTACCCTCATTGGAAGAAGGTGTGATTCCTAAGTATGTGTGTATGTATGGTCCTCTTACTTACTTTAGAAGTCTGTTAAAATACCTTTCTCATCCTTGACTTTTTTATACTTTTACATAGTTTATAAACGCGACGGCACCGTTCACAATTCACCGCCGTATGTTCCACCACAGGGAAACATCTCGATCTGTCGGTACCCATAAGTGCACTAAACGGCCCAAGAACAACATAGTGCGTCTTCACGCTATGTAGATCTGTGGGGGAAGCAGACCTCTGATTGTAAGAGATTGGTTCGTAATGGCGTTGTATAGGTGTTCAAACGATTTTGAATTGTAAGGAGAGATTTTAGAGGGCAATGCGGGAAAGAAATGGTCCTTTTTTGGGTGTTTATATTTTTTATTCTGTTACTCATAGTGACTTTTTCTGTTACTCATCTCATGATATTAGCTTAGAAAGAGAATAGAATAAGGAAAATCGGCCAAGTGCGAGTCGGACTCGCGCACGAAGGGTTCCGTACCATTATCTATAAATACGGCAAAAATCACGTTTGTTGTATGAGAGCCCCTTTAAATATTTATTTTATTCTGTGTTTTTTGTATTTGTTGTTATTGGGGCAACGGAAATACATCATCTGTGAAAATTTCAACAGTCTAACTATCACGGTTCTTGAGATAAAGCCTGGTGACAGACGGACAGACAGAACGACAGCGGAGTCTTAGTAATAGAGTCCCGTTTTACCCTTTGGGTACGGAACCCTAAAAATGTACATTAAAATCATTGTTTTTACAGCAGACCCCAGAAAGTAAAATATATAAAACCGCCTCTCCAGTGACCAGGATATCATAAGGTCACAACCAGTAAAAGGACCCAACGCCAAAGTTCCTCATTTAAAAATAATTCCACGGAAATCCTCCTCATTTTTTAAGAAAACAACACAAAACTGTGGCGCTAAAGAAAAATCCAGGGGTATTAAACCTAAGTGTCGTTCACAAGCTGTTTTATGCGGCCTTTCAGGGGTCGTAAACCGTTGGCGCGGTCCGTCAGTGATTCCTGATGGACAATTTGAGAGTTTGTACCACTTCGAAGGGCCATAAGACGAGTAAAAGCCCTGGGGAGTGTTATCAAGGTCGCCTCCTAGCACCGCGGATTTGTTTTACAGTTTTGAGTCGGGAAAGACCTCATAAAGGGGATGAAACGACGGTGAATTTGTAAGGATGGTTGATAAGGCATCTTTGTTAAATATCTTTACGGGCTGTCTTTAGAGGATTACGGAAGGAATGGCTTGTCTTTGCCTTTTATAGCATGTAACGCTATTTCAAGTTTATTTGTTCGTGTTTTTGTGGGTTATCGGAAACCAGCATCGGGTTTAATTGATATTTGAGACGGAAAATGTCAAATTAATTTTCATTGTGAGTAGAACGTTCTAATTAGGTTGTTGGTTTAATTATTAATTACTTCGTAGGAACTACGACACGCAGAATTAACGAAAACGAACATTACTTTGTCGGTGATACGTAAATAGTAAACTGGCACTTTTATTGGGCTACTTTTTTATATATTTTCATTTAATTTCCCTGTCCGGTTTCCCACGAAAATCATCAAATACATTTCCAAAAGTACTAGGCTCACAGAAGCCTGGTAGAGGTTACGTGGCGCTGGTATTTTCATTTCGCGTCACAGGTGAGAGTAACGCGTAATTGCTGGGATAACGCCAGGGTTATTGCGTGCCGCACTGACGGGGAATGCTAGTGTTGCGACCCGCCGGGATCACCCGGGATACGCACGAGATGAAAGGAATAGTTTTGGGATAGCTGATTGAAGTGTGAACGACGATTCGGAGGAGGTAATGGCGTAATTGGTGTAATAGATTGTGTTTGTATGCCTTTTTTGAGTTTCTTCAAGAGTAAAAAAATGCGTAGTCTACTTGAGTTTAATCGTGAAAAACTATATCTGATTTTCCTTTTCAATAAACGGTATGAGAATGTCTCTACTTTTTGACGATATTTAGGTATCAAGCAAAAAACCGAAACATTGTTGTAAAAATAACTTAGGTATGTTTAATCCCGGAACGGTGAGTACATCACTAGAGGGTCGAGGGCCCATCCACTTAGTGTTTGCGGGACCTGTTGTGTTTGCAGTAAATACACACATACTTATGAAGTTATGAAGGTATCACCACTAAGCCTATTAACATCACTATAGGACATTTGACATCATTTCCTCTTGCAGATAAACGAAAAATCTTTTATTTTTATTTTTCATAATGCATAATACATAACACTAGCTTCCACCCGCGGCTTCGCCCGCGTGGTATGTTGATAAAAAATAGCCTATGTCCTTCCCCGGGATGCCATCTATCTCCTTGCCAAATTTTATCGAAATCCGTTCAGTGGTTTAGGCGTGAAAAGGTAACATAACAGACAGACAGAGTTACTTTCGAATTTATAATATTAGTAAGGATAACATGACGCTTGTAATCCCCGAAGGGTTAGGCAGAGGTACACCTACATTATGTAATAGGGAGCGAGCCTATTGCTATCAACCGGACATTATATCCAGACTCCGGGCTGCTACTGAGAAATTCCTGATGTAAAAACCCTTGCGCGACCTGTGAATCAAACCCAGGACCTCATGTTCAGCAGTAGCGCTTGCGACCACTGAACCAACGAGGCAGACAACTGTACACTCATTCGCTGTTAAACATTAAAGATACAGTCACTAAGGTAGGATTCCAGATTGATTTGAATAAAAACTCGATGTGCCATATTTACAGTGAGAATAAGCAAGCTGAAGTGGCAATGGGCCGGCCATATTAGCCGTAGGACCGATGACTGTTGGGGTAGGCGTGTTCTTGAGTGGAGACCGCGAATAGGCAAACGTAAGGTAGGACGCGCTCAGGCTAGATGGAGCGACGATCTTCGCAGGGTGGCTGGTAGCAGCTGGATGAGAGTTGCCGAGAATCGAGCTGAATGGCGTGCAATTGGAGAGGCCTATGTCCAGCAGTGGACTACTGTAGTCTGATGATGATGACCGGGTAGAACGAATTAACTAAGCGGCATGAAGATTTCATCCATAAAAGGTGGAATATCCTCAATATTCCACAACCATGCATAGTTAAAGAAATAACGTTTATTTTGCACAAAAGGCTAAACAGTTATACAGAAGCAACATACCGGTAGCTACTTCTAAAATGACTTGCAAGCAAGACAAAGCTGTATAGCAATAAAATTGTCATATAACCTGCACGGCGCACAACCCACGACCCTCGCAATGAGTAGTTAACACACTTCATTGTTACAATATGAGCTATGAAGCACCTTGCCGTGGTGTTAGGTCGCAGTGTTAGCGGGTAGAATAAGAAAACATCTACTTTGGCACTACCAGGCTACCATAAACATGTGAAAGGCAGTTCAAGTTCATGTTACAAAATCGCTTGACACTTCACATGACAGTCAATTAGTGAGGTCTATTTGACTCTGTCAAATATTGCCCTGGAGTGCTCGGTCGTTTTACCGTTTCCGGTTTCCTTGTACGACTTATTTCTCGTAGAACGACGCACATAAGGTGGAGCGCAGCGCAGAGCATTTTTCACTGAAAAACAATAAATATCAACGTTCCGTACCTTAAAATAAAGTTGAGAATAAATAACCTGAGACGCGTGCCTCTTTCCGCTTAGACGCTCTCGAGCTAATGGAAGTTTATTTATTTTCAACTTTATTTCAAATGGTGCAGGGTCGATATTTTATTGGCAGTGACGAATGCGCTGCGCTGCGCCTCGCCAGATGTACGCTGGCCCAAAGGTTTGCACCGAAATTATAAGAATTCACACTTTGATGCGTTCTTAAAAATAGATGACAGAGACATTACGAGACTTAATCACGACTTAAAATTGAGTTGCGTTTAAAAATCCGCCCGTCAAATTGAGAGATTTAAAATTAATTTCTACAATTTTTTTTTTGCTGAATAAGTTTTATGAAAGCCGTGTGTGAAAACTCGTATTTTTTTCAAAACATCGTTCAAAACAAATCGCTCCCCGCTCAGCTCATCAACCCGCTATCAGTAGCGCCCCCCCCATACGGTAGCAAATTGTTATTTTCTACGAGGCATGCGAGATCCCTCAATGCGTGATGGCTGTTCAACATGTTGTCTGGAGTGTTATGTTCAACTATGTTGTTCTGTTGCTATTGCAGGTAAATTGAGTGTTTTGGGACATTTGGATTGGTGCGTTTTAATTTTGAATACCAATGACAATTTATCAATTGTTTTTCTATGACCGGAGAAAGGTAGCCCGCGAAATTCAGATTTTCTTACATTTTTTGCAATTCGCAGGTCCGTGTCAGATTGTATGTTGATTAAAATATGATTCGCGACCTTAACAAATATGGCTTTACAGAATTATAATCAATAAAGTCACCAATACAATTCCTTGTGTTAGAATAATCCTCAAATGTCATGATTTCATGTGATAGTCATTCATTAGGCGTACATGAACTTAGAGTTGTATTGATGATTTTTATGATTATAATCTATATATATAAAAATGAATCCCTATTTCCCTTCGTCACGCCATCACGCGTGATCGGCTGGACGGATTTGGATGAAATTTGGTACGGGGGTAGACCATGACCTAGAATAGGACATAGGATTTTTATCCCGATATTCCCACGGGATCGAGACTTACGCGGGTGAAACCGCGGGGCGCAGCTAGTTCTATATATAAATATTTGTTACGGCCGCGAATCGTATTTAGATCAACATACAACCTGATACTGACCTGCAAATTGCAAAAAACGTAAGAAAATTTGAATTTGGCTGGCTAACCTAACGCTTTCGCCTTAAACCCGTTGATGCACTGGATAAGGTAGGTACTCTGTGGCTAAACCCAACATTAGCATAGTTCCTCTCATTAGTATGACAACGACCTCTTCTTATTCCAAAAATACGTACATATTATATTCACTTTCGCATATAAAGCAGTACTAGACCATAATTAGACTCACGCCAGACGCCGGAGGTACCTACATGCCGTGCTTAGTAATAATTATCGGGAAAATCGACATAAGCTCCATCTATTGACTACTAATCAAATGTAATCCGGCCCGAGCCGGCTAATCTATAGTGTTGCAACGTCGGTGCACTGTCTCCTGGACTATAAGCTAGGGATGGCACGCTGTTTATGTACTAGATATTGTCGCAGTCGTATCTTTCTAGTAGAGGATTTATAAACGATTCATGATTGTTATACTAAGTCGCAAATTCTTGGGTATTTGAAAATATTCATTAGTCTTGTCAAAACTTAGGATGTAAAATTAGAACGGCTATAATTTCATTTCAAGTAAATAGGTACCGCAACTAGACCCGTGACAGTTTTGGACAGAATTTCCACAGTCTAAGCAAAACGCTGTTATTCTTAAAACTTTTACAACTGCCTAAAATAATCACCTTATCCTACTCTGTGGCAGCCCTAAATAGTAAGGGAGCTCGTCCATTGTCCCGACACAGTATCCAATTTCAAGTGGCGACTAGCCTTTTGTTGGCACGTCGCGTACGGTGTATTGACGGCCACGGCTATAGGATGCTTGTAGCCTACATGGGAAGGGTTACTTGTGGGTCAGCAGAGGGTGACATGTTAAGGGAAAGATAGAGCGAAAGATCTGTGAGAGTTTTCTGAATCACATGAAATTGGTACCAAAACTACGTAAGAAATAGAAAAGTGGCTTCTAATTGAAAAAAAACCGAAAAACATCAGAGGAACCTAACCTGGTTGACTCTCTTTTAATCCCAAACCACCATATAATATTAACCGAACAACGTCAGGGAGAAACATTGTAAATTCATACCAATTTAGGTGACAGCATAGAAAAATAAAAATACATCTGTAATCCTGCATCCACCAGGGACACAGCTCGAGGCAGGAGGTTACACAACACGGAACAAATATTAAGATGTGATAACAAATTCAGTATGCTAGTCTAACGGTGGCGTGGGTGACGAATAATACATGAACTGAGCTGGAAGACGAACCAAACTGGAGGAATTCCTTTATAAATGTATGCGGTATCATCACGTAGTTTTGCCTTGGAGGATAAGCAAAACTCAGAGCAATAAAAGCGTGTGACTTACAAAGAGAAGAATAATGTAGTGAGTTCAAAAACTTGAGTGCTTTTGCAAGTGCTAATTTTTGAACTACGGAGCGGAACTCGTTGGAAATTGGAATAGTTGGTAGGTATTATTAGGTTAAAAGATTGGTAAGACCAATGATTCCCGACCTGCATGCACCCTTTGCGTAATACACGATCTATCAGAATTGGAATAGGTTTGAAACAAATGTCTAATCCATTGCTTCATAAGTTCGAACTAAAATCTGGTCAACAACGTAAATAACGCAATGTATGTTGTTGAACTGTCAAAATGAAACAAATTAGTCGTAATCGGTTGCGAAAATAAGTTACGATATTAGATAGCTGTCGGTTGATATGGTGGTTAGTTCGTTGGTTGGTAGAAAGACCTTGAGCGCTTTAAGGATTTCGAAACCCCATATAAATAAAGAGGACCAACCCTCACGTGTTTCTGCCATACATAAAAATAAATTACCACATTAGACGGACCCTAAATTACAGTAGTAATTAATATGGTGCCACCTTCTCACTATCCAAGAAATTACCCAAGAAACAGCCATGATGCGAAGCTTTAAGGATAAGAAAACCAGCTTTTATCACCTAATGAGCGAATTACGATAAACACCAACGAAATTTATTCCAATAGTATATTGAAAGTAACGGCTCGCACACCAGGCGCACATAACATTGATGCAAATGTCCCATAATTACATTAGCTTAGCATTACAAGGTTGTATTCGAGCTCCATCAAATTGAAACGGCGGGCACCGCCGAGCCGCTGGGAGTTCCCGAATTAATGCGCGCGCCCCTAATTGCGATTGTATGAAGATGCAAATTCGCCTAAGAACGGCTGAACGAGGAATTGTCACCGTCCGTTATTGTTGCGATCCTGGTACTTGTAATTGATAAGGCGTGCGACTATTTGAATTTTAAATTTCCTTTACGTATCTCTCGGGAGACGGATGGGATTCCCTTTCTATTTTCCATTTCATTATCGGATTTGCGCTTTTAAAACGTTTAGGTTTATTGTTGCTGTTTTTAACACAAATAAAAGGTGTCTTAATTTTTCGAAACAATTCATCCCAAAAAGATGTGATGAGCCACACACTTGTAATTTTTTTGTACCTGAGCAAATAGGTCATTTGGTACTAGGGTGACATAAATCGTAGAAGTGAACGAGCCAATGTAATATTTACATAGTATCGCTCTCGAGAGGACTGTGGGGTGACCACAAGGGATGGAAACTTGGGACAGAGAGGAAATTGTGATGTGTCATCGTTTTCGTCGCTACGTTTTGCATGTCATTGGGAACGAACTTGGTGAAATGTGAAAATATTATGGATCGCTAATATTTATGAAGAATTCATAGCTATGTGCATACTATCACTTTCATGGTCGATGTTATTATCAAAATTAAATATTGGACTGTAATATGAGGGACATTGAAAGGAGTCCTTTTCCCAAAATTGCACTTAAATATGTATTTAAAACAGAAATTACTCCTGGCCCTGGCCCTTCTAGCCAAATTCATAACCCTTTTAGCCAAATCACGAACATAAATAACGCATAGTCTTTTACATCGCTTACTGCATGTCCCCCTCTACACGAGCAATAAAGCCGGCTACACACCTGTTCACACAGCTCGCTTACGAGAACCCTTCCTAATGGATTTACTGCCAAAAATGAGTCTCTCGTTTACTCTGTGGCAGTGTTAGACTTTTTTACTAACGATTAGTGTAATTGGGGTTTTAACTTTATAAACGTTTTACAAGTTTATTTACACTTATGATTTAGGCTGTGGTTTGATGTTTATGATTTTAATTAAAGTAATTTAACGATTTATTTTGAAGCCGGATTGTTTGATGTTGATCGACGATTAAGATGAAGAGAGACCACTATGTTCAAATGCGTACAGTAACATTCATTTTGGTTATTCACTAGGAACAACATAAACCCTGAATTCCTCAAACATGGTGGAGCAATAACCACTTTTACGACCACGTCAACCCAAAATCAAATCACGTACCAGGATGTCATAACTCAATAGCAGGTAACACTCGTTATTTGACAGTGTAATAAACCCCGTAATTACATGGTTTAATTGTGTAGCGGTACCAGGGACGCATAACGGGATAGGCACAATGATAGACAAAGGCGCTTCAACGTCGACCTATGACCTCGTCAGTCAGCGTCCGTCTTCATGTACTAGGAGGTTAGGAGTTAATTACAGCTTTTTGGATGAGGTACAATAATTACGAAGGTGTGGAGGTGTATGCCAAAAAATATGACGTCTGTCTTTCGATATTAGTCATTTTAATTACTTATCAAGTTACAAAAAAACAAACCTAATTTCTAACCGAAAAAAAGACTGACAGCATTACAGGTAAAAAATTATGATTCTTAATTACATTTGTCTCATAATACGAAAAAAAAAAAGAAACATTATCTACTTAAATAAAACAATTCCGAAAAATATTACGAAAAGCAAAATTCTGAAAAATATTCACTTACAATTCCTTGCCACATCCACGCATTTCTTCGCCACAGTGATTCGAGACAAGAATGCACTGAGCTCAACACAACGCGCCTCCACGCTTCGTACGCCTCATTACAATAGATTTACGCTATAGCATTTGAATACTAATCAATATTAAAGGGTTATTGTTGGAATTTTAGCGGTGAGCCACGGTTGTAATGACGGCGATTCGCGATTTGAAAATAACGGTTATATTTTTTACGGTAAACGAAACGACTTGTCGGAAACGACGCTGTCAAAATGAACAAAATAAAAGATGAAAAAAAATGCACCAGTGTGCATCTTTTTGCACATAAGTACCATCGTGCAATACGTGGATGGACCTCTGTAGAAAAATCAAGTGAGTGCCGCTTCAAAATATAAAAAAGCTTATAAAGCTTATAAATTGGGATTTTTCATTCAAACAGAGAATCCTTACTTCCATACTATACTAATATTATAAATTCGAAAGTAACTCTGTCTGTCTGTAGTATGTTACCTTTTCACGCCTAAACCACTGAACGGATTTCGATAAAATTTGGCAAGGAGATAGATGGCATACTGGGGAAGGATATAGGCTACTTTTTATCGACATACCGCGCGGGGGAAGCTGCGGTCGGAAGCTAGTCTGTCATAAAGCTACAGTTTCCTAGGACAGCAGTTTCGTCATATTTCAACGGCTGTCATTTTCACCAGTATTTGACATTAAGGTGTCAAACAACGCTCTGTATGTGGACAAGCGATAATATGTGACACTAACGGGCTGACTATGAAGTATTAATGCCATCATTATTCCACTGCGAAAAAAGGATAGTGCTAGCGGCCTTGTATAGCTCCGTCTCTCACTAACACTGGAATAATGGTGGCATTCATACGTTGTAGTATGGGTGCAAAGCTACCGTCCGCCCCGCTTTCATATCCACTAACAGTATGACCAATGCTTTCATCAAGTCTATCAAGGTGTATTAAATAGAAATCATCCATTAACAATATGCTGTGCCTCAATCACTGGAAACTCGACAGTCATCGTCTACATGAGAAGGTAGAAAGTAAATTAAATAATAGTCTGGGAATTGTTCATAATAAAAGAACGTTAAGCCGTTGGTCCCGGCTGTCATTCGTAGATCTTTGACAGTCGTTATGGGTCGTCAGAAGCCCGAGAGTCTAACAACCAGTCTGACCAAGGGAGAATCGTGTTACCCAGTAACTGGGTTGTAGAGCTCATTGATGCAGTCGCTTCATGTAATAATTTCACAGTCGAAAATACATTTTGTATTTCGATTTTCTCTTGTTTCAGGATCCATGGAAAATCCTAATTCAAAACTTTCATATGAATATTTTCGAATAATAATGTATTTTGCAACATTATGGAAGGATCAACCAACTGTTTGCCCAGATTCGGAGTTACTTATCAGAATCAAATAGTGTATTTTATATTATTTGGTTCTTAGTTTTACTAAAGAAAAAACAAAGGAAATCTAAAAATATTAGCTCTCATTGAAATCTTACAGCCGATGCAATCGGCAACCATTTACATAGACCTCACCACCCTCGCATTTTCTTTGAAAAAATCGTCAAATTTCCTTCAAATTCGATTTCTGCGAGGTTCAACATACAGTGGTGAAGTCTCTTGATTATTTTAAGCGCATACGATCTAAAATATAGTATTTTACGAGCCAAGATCTGGTCCTAGCATAAAATGGAATTACTAATGTGCGCTGGGAAACATAAATACGTCTATACTAGTCAATTCACGAGGTTTTGTTTGCATTTTTGATCGTAAAGATACTAGACATAATTATGTAGTTGTTGAATATCGGATTGGTCATAAAAATTGGCAGGGTTTAGATGTTATGAGACAGTTGGAGATAAGCATGAAGTTTTTTTTTTTAATAAAGCTGTTTACTGGCATCTACTTATTTTTCATTACATCAGGGAGCGGTAAATAAAACTTGGGATTTGAATCTGCTATCACGTCTACATTATGACAATCTTTAAATAGCGGTTTAAAAAAAAAAAAACATATTCTTTATAGCACCTCTTTAGGTCATGAACTCATGTCCTATCCGAATATCAAAAAATATTTGGCCTAGGCCTTAAGGGGGAGGCGTGTAAATTGATTCCCTGTTACATGTGTTAAAGATTTACAAAATTGCAGCATACCACATAATAAAAAAATATGAATAATCCTAACAATATTATAAATGCGAATGTGAGTTTGTTTATTTGTTACCTACGCTTTTACGCTAAAATTGCTGAACGGATTTGGATGAAATTTGGCACTTGGGTAGACCAGGACCTGGATTGGGACATTGGATACTTTTTATCCTGATATTCCTACGGGATCGAGGCTTGCGCGGGTGAAACTGCGTGGCGCAGCTAGTGTTTCGATAATAGTGAGTTCTACCATAATTTTCATTTCTAATTTGTGCTATCAATCAATCAATTAATCAAATGACTGACTGACGTAGATGCGCTACCTAATTTCAGAACAATTCCAAAAAAAAAAATCAATCCGTCTTTAATAATATCCCTCTCTCTTTACCTAATTCATCTGAACGCACGGACAGACAAAACAAAACAACTGCATCAAATCAAATCAAATCAAATCAAATCAAATCATTTATTTCTTTGCAAACATGGGTATAGTTGGCACATAGGTGTTTTTTATAATAAAGATCTCCATATTTTACCGTCACGTGGGCATGCAAAGGTTTACAATTAAAAGTTTAAAAAAATATGTGGCAGACAATTGTAGTTTATATAAAATAAAATAAATTTAAATGTATTAAAAATGTCAGTGTGGTCAATGGTGGCAATATAAAAATAAAATAAAAATTACAAAATGTCCAACGGGAATAAAAAGTAAGTACTTAACATTATGTCAATCAGTTATTAAATCATCATTAAGAAAATCGTCAATCGTGTAATAAGTCTTCATAATTAAAATTTCGTTTAGTGCCATTTTAAACTTCACTATAGTCATATTTTTTATAATATTAGGTACTTTATTATATATGAGTGGGGCAATACCAAGAAAACTTTTTTGCATTAGCGCGGTTTTACATTTTACTTGACATAGTTGATTTATGTATTGATTCCGTATTGGATTTTTCCTGACCTCTGATAATTTTTTAAATAGATGTGGGTTGCATTTCACAAACAAAGCTGTTTCAATTATAAATAAACAAGGCAATGTTAAAATTTTTAACGATTTAAAATATGGAATACAGCTATCAGTTGTCTTAAGACCGCACATTGACCTGATGCATCGCTTCTGTAGTCTAAATACCAGCTCCCTATCAGTAGACTGCCCCCAGAAAATAATGCCATACCGCAAAACAGAGGCAACCAGTCCATGGTATGCTGTTAAAAGAGCCTGACTGTTAACTTTCTTTGAGAGTTGAAAAAGAGCATATGCGGATTTGCTAAGTTTTTTACATAGTTCTTCAACATGAGGTTTCCATGTAAGTTGGCTATCAATTATAATGCCTAAGAACTTAGCCTTCTTAGCTTCTTCAATATCACAGCCCTTGTAGGAAATGCTAACATTTGGGTTTTTAAGGCGTTGATAAAAATGCATGACTTTTGTTTTGCTCAGGTTTATAACCAAATTATTATTGTCTAACCAATTTATTATGTCGCTTAAGCAATTATTAATGTCATTCTTATAATTATTTGAATTAGTACATTTTATTATAGCTGTACTGTCGTCTGCAAAAAGCACCATTTTGTTGGCTGTTGCTTTCGGGAGATCATTTATATATATCAAAAAAAGTGGCGGACCCAATACGCTACCTTGTGGGACGCCATATTTTACATGTCTTGGTTTTGATACATATATGGTTTCTAATTTAGTTTTAGGACATATCCTAGAAATTTCCGTGCATTGAAGCCTATTACTCAGGTATGATTTTATTAACTTTAATATGTTCCCTCTTATACCATAATTATTTAATTTGTGCAACAGTGTCTTATGGTCTACGTAGTCAAAAGCCTTGGTCATGTCAGTGTAAATTGCACAGACTGGATTTCTTTTATCGACAGACGACATGATGCTAGCTAGTAAGTCAAATAATGCCATATTAATCGTAGTGTTCTTACGGAAACCCTTTTGTTCTGTGCAAAATAATTTATACTTTTCGAAATAGGCATATAAAGAGTTATAGATTACTTTCTCGAAAATTTTAGAAATTATTGGAATTTTTGCTATTGGTCTATAATTTTTTAAATCTGTTTTATCATCTTTTTTATACAGGGGTTTTATTATTACCTTTTTGAGCTTGTTCGGGTAAATGCCATCAACTATGCACAAGTTAATTATATGAACTAACGGAGGTGCTACTAGTTCTTTGGTGAACTTCAATACTTTTGTGGAAACTCCATCGTATCCAACAGTATTTGTATTTTTAAGGCTGCAAATTATTTGTATTATATCGTCAATTGTTACAGGTTGCATGAATAGTGAATTTAAATTTTGATTGTTTATATTTGTATTATTTAATGTGATGTCAGTTTTAACATTATTCTCAATTGTGTCAATAAAGTAATCGTTAAATTGGTTTGCAATGTCCATGGGGTCTGTAAATGTCAAATTATCTCTTGTCACGCTTATTATAGGCTCTAATGGCAGACAAAAATTTGATTTATTTATAATTTGCCAGGTAGCTTTAGATTTATTTTGAGCGGTATTTATGTAATGATTATTTTGTGCTTTTTGTGTTAAATTGATAATTTTCCTATAACGTTTGGTGTAGTTTTTAAGTGCTAATTTATTTTTTGAATCAGAATTTAATCGATATGCCCAAAGTAGCTGCCTTTGCTTGTTACTGCATGTTTTTATTCCGCGTGATATCCATTTAGTTTTCTTGCTAGTTTTAATAGTTATGATTTTCTCCGGAAAACATAATCTATAGAGAAGTATAAAATCTTCCATGAAACTGTCAAAAGCTTCATTCGCATCTTTAGCTTCATGTACTCGCATAAAAGATAGAGAGCTGAGATGTCTTTTAAAAGTAATTAAATTTTCTATACATGTGTCCTGCTTCTTTGTTTTCCAATATTTTAAATTACAAGTTTTGTTTATTGGTACTTTTAGTATCTGAGCTGTATGATCTGAAAGGATCAGATCTACAACTTCAGCTTTACATTCTTTCCGATAGTTATGAGCAAAATTGTCAATACAGGTTTGGCTTTTCAACCTAGTGGGAGTACAAAGCGCTAATTTTAAATTGTACTTCATAAGAAAGTATTCAAGTTCTAGTGTAGTTCTGTTTCTTTTCAAAACATCAATATTAAAATCTCCACACAAGACAATTTTCTTATTTGAAAATAGACAGATTTTATTTAAAATATAATCTAATTTATCATAAAATATTTCATAGTTATGTTTTGGGATTCTATAAATACAAATAATAACAATTTTATAAGCAGTTATTTCTACAGCGCAGCATTCAAAGATACCTGAAACCGATTGTTTTGCTATGTCTGATATTTCTGTAAACTGCAATCCTACCCTTACGAAAATACCTGTTCCTCCTCTCTTTGCATTTCTCGAAAAGAAAGCAGCTGGACAAAAATTTGGAATGTGTAATAAATACTCATACCCTGTTTGTATGAAATGTTCAGTAACACAAAGCACATCTATTATAGTTCCTTTGTTAATTAATTCCACTAATTTTACAGTCAGTGCATCAGATTTATTAATTAGACCAGCTATGTTTTGGTGTAGGATATTAAGGTATTTAACGAAAAAACTGAGAGTTTGACTGCTGTGAATTATTAGAATAATCGTGTTGACTTTGAGGGTGGCAGTTTACTTCTGAGTGCGTAGCATCCAAGCCACATAGGCTAAGAATCAGGTCTTGTAAATCTGATATAACTATGTTTAAACCACTGTTATTTAAGGTTCCACAGCGTTTGTTGTAAGTATCATAGTCATAAGATAGATTCAGATTTGAGTCAAGTAAATATGCATAGTTACATGTGTTTATATCTAGGTAAATTAGGTTATTGAATGTTTCTACGCGGCTGTTATACATTATGTTAGCATCTATCATGTATTTAAACGTTGGTAAACAAATTATAAAATTAGTATGACTCAATTCCATTAACTTTTCTCTAACAAACATGACTAATTCCAAATAGTTTTGCGTTTTCCGAAAGTCTTCCTCTCCAATGTAGATAACACAATAGTCAAAGTGTGTAAAGTTTTGCACTTTTCTTTCAATTTGGTTTAGAATTTGCCGTAACCCGCACGTCGGTTTTCTATAATGACAGATTGCATAGTTACGTAAATTAGTTCTTTCGGCAATTGTATATAACCTGTTAGATGTTTCGCTGCTTATCAGGCATATTTTGTGTTTTATAGAAGGATGTTCTACAGCTGTTGCGGCTCGTATGTTTTGAATTGAGTTAGATAAGGTTACGTTGTTGCTGGTACTTGTAGTTATATTTGTGTTAGTTGGTGACGAGTGGTCTTTTTTAATGGACTGAATAGTCTGTGTTTGTTTCGTCTTCGTAGTTTTTTTAGGCGTCATTAATGTGGTTTTTGCTTTAATTTTTCCTGGGCTGCTAACAATTTTTTTATACATGTCATTTCTTTTATTAAATTCTTCATTTAATTTCTTTAAATTGCTGTTTTCCAATGACAGTAATTCAATTTCTTTATGTGCACTTGTTAGCTGAGACGTAAGTTTGGCGATCTCATCTTTTAATCTTTGCAACTGTGGAGCGTCTTCGTCTTCAGATATGTCAGGTAAACTATTCGTCGTACAGTTTAATGTTTGAGATATAATGTCGCTTTCATCATCATTAGGCTCAGATCGTGTGCGGGTTCGCCGGAATGTAATATTTTCCAAGAAATTCATTTTTAATTACGAACTTCAACCCAAATAAAAAATTAATATGTAGCTAGGAAGATTTGAACTTGCGCCTCGAGGATCACTTGTATGGGTGGGCAGTTGTACCTCCGGGTCAAACGGAACGTTAATGTATCGTTGAAATTGATGATCGTATTGTGACAGAAGCACGTATCGATTGTATGTTTCCTTTACTGTCAATAGATGTCTCTAAACACAATTTTAATTGAGTAATTAATTTCTTTGCTCTAACAACATTGTTTTGAGGTTGGTAACAATTGTCTTGGTTCTTGAATGTGACTTCAAGATGGCGCTATCATCATGCAGTTTCAAATAAAAAACGATCTCTCTTTCGTCAAATATAGGAAATTTAGGAAACCTCTATCTGAGTATGTGCAGAATATTATTATTTTCTGTGTCTGAACGATTGAGTCAGAATGTCATAGTCTGTACATAGTCTATTAGTACGTAAACAAACTTACGAACGTCCAGTTTCGTCAATATGAAAGTCACTGGGGTAAACTATTTTCACTATTGTATTAGTGGTTAGCGCACTTTAAGCATTGATAACACTGCCACTGTTAGTTTATATGTCCCGTTTCACTCTGATGTGCATTACACAGGCCGTATTTAACTTTAACTATTTCTTTAAATTATAATAACAGGAGCACAAATCAATGTTATGTTTACTTGCCAGCGCCACCTAGCGGTTCAGGTATCATGAGTAGTTTATGTGGGAGTGTGGCTGCCAACGCTACAAGTCTCCTTGAGCCAATAATAAAACGCTGGACAAATAGCCCGGTTGCCCATGTTTCCAATCCCAGACCGAAATGGTCTCGATTGTTCATTTTATGAGACAAGAACTGAACTGGGATGGGCGAAGAAATCATTAGTAATTTTGAAAGATTTATCTGAGTAATGCTCAGTTTCTGAGGGCCTCAGATAAACTCTCAGTAGCTATTGATTCGTCAAAGGTATATCGAAATATCTCGAATTTCTGCGTGTACAGGAACGCAATGTGTCAAGTTATTAAACCAATATCGAATAGATAAACTCCAAGAAAACGTCTGAAACGGGGGATCAAAACGGTTTAATTTCTTATGGATCTTGTGTACTCGACGGCCACAAATTAGGCCAGTTGTGGCCGTCTAGTGGTATTGTATGGTCTGCGGCTACTTCGCCGTTGCGACCAAGTGCGCGATTTGTATCGGTTCCTATAGTTTACCTAGTCGCTGCGACTGTCGTGGCCGTCTAGTGTGCGAGATATAAATTTCTTTAAAACCTGACAGTTTATATTTTCTTCGTCCTAATGTTATCCTAGTTAGCCTGTTTCTAAATACCGACTCTCTCAGCTTATATGCCCTTGGAACCTTGCCGTATTCGGCTTTGTCGTCGGTCGGTATACCTATAGATATTAATCTTGAAAACTGCAGAACTGATTTTTACCAAAATTCGGTGTTCTTCAGACGATTTTTTCCGGTTGATGGCACATAATGCTGAAAAATATTAAATCTAAGACTTACCAATTATTAACTTGTAGTATCGTTAACCCTGTATCTTGTGCTAATTGTTTCTTTTGGTCTTCAGAAGGGTACGGGTGCTGTAACAAAGAAGAACACACTTCAACAAAACGAATCGGATACAAATAGAATTTGTGAACATCCAATTACGGACGAACAAATCTAAATTGACTTTAATTAAATCGGCCTCAGTTCCCCGATTGTGTACAATTAGATTTTGAGAACATTTTAAGGATTATTTTCGGGAAAAGAATTGTTTTTTCATTGGCTGGTGGAAAGCTGTGTTCGTGAATTAGTTTTGATGTATTTTTTGTCAATCTAATTAGGCGTTTCTTTCGTTCATTTTTATTCAGGTGTAGCCTTAATTTTTACTAAGGATTTCATAATACTCAAGAGTGTTTGGAATTTTATTTAATGTTTATTGGGAATATTATGAGAGACATTTCAAGGTGATAAGACAGTATTTTATTTTGCGATTTCGTTTTATTTGATATCTTTCGCTCATTTTCATCCTTCTCAGACAAAAAATGGTTCTTTACTGTTATAGAGAGAAAATTACATTATTTATTCATCCTGGTATTCATACAAAAAGCTACCAGGGCGACAGAAACACGCAACACGTACCGTCCTAATGTTATTGGTTTTTGGCGTGCAACTAGAGAGCTTCGCGCCCCGCGAGACCTCCTACGTTTTATCCCGCCTTTGTAACTAAGAAATGTGTGTAGGTAAATTATTAAGATATTGTAGGTTTGAGTCCCTGGTCGATCCTTTTGGATACGCTATGGCTAAACAACATTCAGCTTCTTGGGCCTTTAATATTTTATCTAAACTTCTAATAACAGCTGTTAGTTCATTAATATTTGCAACGCTGCCTAATTGGTCTATTAAAATAATATTTACGTTTCAATTTTTCCCAAGTGTTGTAAGAATGCATCAGTTAAAGTAAACTAACTGTCTCGAGCCGCAAGCGCAGGTTAAAGATGGTTACACAACGGGCGCATTGCTCAAAATACATCTTCAAAGATAGCTTCGAAAGTTTATTTGAAAATGATGATTGGCTACGTCGCATCACTTCAATGAAGATGCTAATTGTACACATCTTCATACTTTACTTTAGGCAAGTAACCCATCATATAGATGCTAAAACTTTATATCCAACAAGCTTCCGCCTGCAGCTTCGACCGCAAGTTTAATCGATAAAAAGTCGCCTATTTCCTTTCCCACGGTTCAAAGTATCCCCATACCATAGTATATGTATATGATTATGAAACTGACGAGGATAGACTGGTAAGGGAAAAATCGCGAAGAAAAGACTTTGGAAACAAAATCATCCCAGCTTTTGGAATAGTTAAACATAGTCCACAGTATCAGGCAGTTAAAATATTCAATAAATTGCCGCTTCAGTTAAAAAGCATACTGTACACAGGCTCATTCAAGGCAAGTCTCAAGGCATTCCTGTTGGAAAGATGTCTATACTCTTTAGATGATTTATAGTCTTTATTTTTATTGAAACTGACATGGTGTGTGTTTTATTTGTTATAATGTGTTATATTTTGTTTATTGATTATTGTCTGAGTTTAATTTACTAATAATTTAATGAGATATTGTTTTTTTATTTGTTTGAATGGTAATTTAATTGCATGTATTTTAATAATAATAATCTTTTAGTAATATTTGTGTTATTATGTTTCATGTTGGATTTTATTTCGAACGCAATGTGAATTGTTACTGAATAAATGAATTGAATTGAATTGAAAAAAAAATTGAATAACCAAATTTCTTCGAAATCGGATCAGACGTTTAGTCTTGAAAGCATAACAAACATAAAAAATAAAAACACAAAAAGAAATAGTTTCTCTTTACAGTATCTACTTACCTACTATTCGTTCAGATATGTGACAATATAGGTATTGCCTGAAGTAAATTTATTTATATTTTCTACTCAGTGGATTTATTTTGTGACAATTGTTGGCGCAATCCAAATTCAAACTGCAGCTTACTGCACACTAACCGCCTTATTCATAAACGCTGCTTAAAGTTAAGTTATGAATTAGCAACTGTTTAACCATACATTCTCGACGTTTATACGACTCTTTAACTTTAAGAAACGTTTATGAATAAGACGGTTCGTATATTATGTTTCAGTTTTATTCATCATCATCATCATCAGCGATATTCATCATTATACACCACCACCATACACCATGCGTCAACATTCAGATATCCACGCGTAGCTGCAGCCATTTTTCGTTGCAAACGTACCCAGTGTGGCCCAGCCTAAGATGCGCGGTAGGTCCACAAACTCCTGCGCACCTAAGTTTATTATTACAATAACGGGTGTTTGGCTATTGTCGAATTGCACTAATGCATTCCTAATGCACGTATGCCCAGGATGTTAGGTTTGTTCGTCTGTTTGTTTGTTCGACACTGTGTTTATTCGAGCATGGCGGCCGATTAATCGATATTTCGAATAATTCCGATGTATTACAAGATGAAATTAATGTTGTTTCCGCAGCTAAAGGTGCAGTAGAATTGAATGTTCCTTGATTGGTATTTGATGAAAGTCGTGATTTTAATCGGTGTGAGAAACTTCGTATAAATTGCTGCAGTACTTAGCCCGTTTATTTATTTATTTCTGTATTTAATACAAGATTTTCGCTTCGAAGTTGTTTAACGCGTTTTTATTGTCGCGAATAAATATTTATTTCATATTCTTTTCGGCACCTCTTTAGGTCATGGCCGTTGGTCCTACGCCTGATCTCTCTCCGGTCGTGTCGGATTGCCGTCCCATCGGACTATGAGAGTGAGGGAAGAGAGAGTGCACTTGTGTCTGCGCAAACACTTGTGCACTATAATATCTCCCGCGCCGATGGCTAGTCTCCGTTGAGATTGGCCGCCGTGGCCGAAAATACAGTCTGGAGGACTATTAGGTCATGACCTATCCATATATCAAAAATTATTTGGCCTAGGTCTTAAGGGGGAGGCGTGTAAATTGATTAGCTGTTACAATGTTTATTAAATAATCAAGTATTTTTTACGATTTCTTTTTTTTTTTTGGTCGCAAAGACCAATTCTTTTGAACTTTAGGAAAAATAAAAAAGCTACAATCGAACGGCTTTTTCGATTCCATTACAAAAAGCGGATATCAAAAATTTATGGGAACCATTAAGGTGGACACAAAAACCGAAATATGATAAGCAGAGGTCTCGGATAACGGGATTGTCAAAGATTCAATGTTATATCAGAGACGGCTTTTTGTCCCGTGTTTGGAGGATATGAAAGAAAGTAATTGATTTTCAATCGAAAGATTAAAAATCCTTTTTTTGTTTAGTTCTTATGAATTATTTATTGTATTGTTGCAATACACGAGGAGAAAGTTAGCACGAGCAAAATTCGTAGTTTTACTTAAACATTTTAAAACACGCGGTTTCTATCTTACTTCAACTATTTTTTTTGCATCTTATTGCATCTGCATTGTGAATAGATTTAAGTAGCGGCCGGACCGTAGCAGAGCGGAAACACTACTTGAATCTTAAATAATAAAAAAACCGGCCAAGTACGAGTCGGGCTCGCGCACGAAGGGTTCCGTACCTTTTATCAATAAAAACGGGAAAAAATCACGTCAACAGAAATACATCATCTGTGACAATTTCAACTGTCTAACTATCACGGTTCATGAGATACAGCCTGGTGACATACGGACAAACAAACAGCAGAGTCTTAGTGACAGGGTCCCGTTTTACCCTTTGGGTACGGAACCCTAAAAAACGTATTATAAATGCAAAAACGAACAGAACAAGTCGCCAAGTAAGCAATCTTGCACGCAAATAAGAAAAACCGCAATCATCTCAATATATTGTTTTCAAACGTATGCACTAGGGCCTCATAAACAGTATAGAGATATCAAATTTCGCGAAAGCAATCCCGTACGCTTCTCATCCGCTGTCGGCCGCCGTAAATCACGAGCGAGCATTAAAATCGCGATTATACTCGCCATAAGTTGTCGATAAATCGAGAATCGAAGGAAAAAGCATTAGGGTCACGGTTTTGAGTTAGAAAGTTGCATTTTTAGCAAAATTTTGGTAGTTTTTGGAAATTGGCAACTTTCATATTTTTGACAGGACTTAAATGTTTAAAAAATCATCTCTCAGAGACTAGATTTGGACAACTTGCATATAATTTTTCAGAGAAACTATAACCTAAAATGGCATTAAAATGATTCTTATTTGAAAACCATTTAAATATGCAGAAGGCAAAGTTATTACATAAGCATGACTTTTAATAAAGTTCCTAGTATGACCGCGTCGCCAACCCTGCCGCTGCCGCGAGAAAAAAAAGGGCTAGCTTCGGAAAATCCGCTCTGGCTACTATAAATTTTATTTCGCTATGTGGAGGAGAAACAATCCATTTGTTGGCACCTAAATCTATGGGGTGAGCGAATGAGAATATGTAAATACGCGTTGAGGGACTCTGTGAGCGCGAAACACGACGAAAAACCGACTTTTGCCGAATTAAAGTTGAATAATGTCTTGATTTTTGGATGCTACATTTTTTTTCTGGATTTCGAAAAGAGAATAAGTACCTATTTTTATTATTTATTTTTTCGAATTTACGATTTACGACTTTTTATACCAATGTTAGTTCTCTGTTAAGTTTAAATTAAGGTCTTAAAATTCATTAGAAATGTTCTCTTAATATTGCAAAACATGTTTTTTCTACTCTATTTAGGTTATAGTAGAGCTTGATAGACATAAATTAAATGTAACGGTGTATTTTTAGTGCAGTATTGGCAGATTTTTCCACCGTCAGATAATCCGCGGAATAATTTTGAATTTTTGACAGATTTTCCATATAAAATTAAATTGTCAGACGTCAATTTTATTTCACAGATAAAAAAGTTATTATGTTATGATCTCTGACGTTGAAAAAATCTGCCCTAAGTAGGTACTACTAAATACGTTACAAAAAACGGAAATATTATAAGTCTTCTTTACTATTTCCCTAACATTTCCATAAACCGATCGAAAATAAATACAAAAAAGTTACATCAAAAAACGTGAAAAACGCCTTACTAAAATATTCACTCGAACGCGGTTTCAGAAAACCTTCAGAAAACCGAAATTCCCTAATGATATGCGTCTACAAGCATAATTCTTGTGCGAGGGAAAAGTGTATGGCGTATTTTACAATTTTCCCAGACTCCAGTGTTGCCATAACAATAATAATATATTCACGGGCCCCGGTGATTTCCGGAAATGTCGTAAAAATAAAAATCATAGCGCCGTCTCGGAGGAACCTCGGGTTATCTTGAGGGGATGCCGAGGCATTTTGGTGAGCTGATGGAGACGTAAAAAGTTTGGCATCTTTTACCATATTGTTTATTGATAGAGTATTGTCTTTTAGTGTTGTTTTGACAGTTGTTTTAGTCGATTAATTGTTACGGAACTTACGTCTATCTATTTGTTTTGTATTTTACCTAATATTTTATTAATTCAACGATGAAATTGAGACCAAACTGCACAAAACCCGCTTTGACTTAGTTATATAACTCAAAGCCTCTTTTTACTTCAAAAAGCTCCACGATCTAAATAGTCGATGCCATTCCGCACGTTCCTTAGTTACCGAACAGAGACGGTTTCGCGGCATGAATGTGAAACATGTGATGGATTAAATTTTTCGGCAGAACGACGTGACATCCTCGGATTGAGCTTTAAATTATGCACGCTCCGCTTCCGCGCGTCAAAATGAGCGCGAACAAGTTTTTTTTTGAGGTACATTTAGGTTATGCAAAGTAGCTGGTGAAATGAGTTTGACAATCCTTTCGCTGTGTTTTTTCACGTAGAAAAAAAAGAAACACCAAAATATTTATTACACATACCATTACAATTTAATATCTGCAGTCACATTTGTCATAACCCCATTTCAATTACATTTTAAAGCCCATCTGATGCTCCGCAAAACAAAATCCCTGACATTTTAATACAACGCTATACACAAAGCTATTTTAAGCATAGTTTACAAGCAAAAGTCGTTAGAGGGCAGGAACCGACCACAAATAGACGTCAAAAAACTATGGACCCCTAGTTCGGGGCCTTTATGTCTCACCAGGGACGCATAAAGGTACGGAGGTGGCCCTAACCCTATCGAAGAGATGTGACCGTGTGATGGATAGCACTATCACAACCCTCCCAGTCCTTCTGTTTTCTACTCGACGTGTCTCCTTGTTTATTTATTTTATGTTTTGTTTATGTGCGAACACGAGGACCGGCGATACATTGTCGTTTTAAATGTGAAATATTTTCTGTAGTTCATTTTTTTTTTTGTTTTTTTGGCGAGGAAAGATTGATGGCTTTCGCATTTAGTTGCGTCAGTTAAGTTGCAAAAGTGTGATATTATGGCGATGCAAAAGTAACGAAATATTTCATAAAACAGTTGAGTTTTAGAACCTATAACCGAAAAATCAAATCTGTCACGCAAAATAATTCACGCTTCAATGCAACTGCCGCATAAAAAACATAACAAAACTGATTGATTCTAACACATGTCCCGGCGAAATGAAACATACTAAATCCTAAAAAAACTCTCGACTAAAATAATCGAATAATTCTCTTTTAGTGTACTAAAATGGGAACGTGCAGCACTAATTGAAAGACACCTGTCAATTTTCCAAGTGGCGTACACCATTTTTACGTAGCGAGCGATTCTATGGCATGAAGTATTCAAGTGCCTATCCGAGTTACCGCGACAGGATAGCACCTAAATTATGCAGATCTATAATGGACAGCCACCGTCCAACGTGCAAACGGAAATAGTTTTTAGGGAACATTTTGAAATGTTGATTCTAATGTGCTTGAACTTTTTCTATATTTAGTCAGTCATGAGCGATAAACTGACAGTTATAATTACAGAGAGCTTTTCACATTTCGATGTAACTCATATTTCTGTTATGCGAATTTTTACTGTTTGAAAAAATTGCAATGTTGGGTGACAAGTGGATTTTGCACTTTTTGGGTAACGGACGCTCGCTCGCGATTCGTTCTCAAAAACAACAATCTTTAACAACCCTGGACGTCAATAAAAAAAACAGATAACCAACCCTTCCTCTGCCTTTAAAACCGACACCAGCCCCACACTAGATTAAACACAGTTCCCCGAAAACCGAAAATTGAAAATCGGTTTTTCGCTAAAACGCCGCCACCATTATTCCCGTGAATCGCAATACCAACAATAGCGCTAGTGAGACGGTAAATGGCATCGATACTAATCTGTGGAGCCGGAAGAGTCCGCGCTGACGGCCGTTCGGAAGCCGCAACTGGGCTAGGAAATGAGATAGGTGCGTTCTAACTCCTAGCGTGCTATGCTAGCCTAGTACCTGTCGCACAATGATGGAATTGGGACAATAGGTGACATGTGTTAGATTGTGGGCCAGAGCGTTATTGTCTCACTGTTCCTTTGTTTTGTGACTAATTTAGTTTGACAGAGGAATATTCAATGGTCTCAAGTTGTCCCGCCTGGTTTGGATTAACAACGTAGTAACTAACTCAACAATGATTTGAAGAATAGTTATCAAGGCAGTTCTGATTTAAACACCGGAGGACTAAATGGCAGAGGTCTGTCTCTAGCAGACTGCTAAGTTCAGTTCAAGCAAAGAATCCCCCATAAATACATATCCATTTAAAATCAGCCATTAATTCTATACAATAAGACAGTTCTGTTCCCCACACTATGTTTGGGCACACTCTTACTACAAAAGTAAAACAATAAAGAGTTTTGCATATCAATCGGGACATCAAAAGAGGCCGTATCATTAAAAATTAAGAAAAAGAAGTATGTAGACCAGGTTGCTGTTCTAGCTCACTCAATTTGAAACCTTGTCTTGATGGGGTAAGGTTTAAAGTTGTGTGTGATAGATTTCATGACTGGTGACTGTAGGAAATAATAGCGCATGTGCGCCTGGGCAGGCGGTGAGCTCAAACGGTTGCCAATAAATGTGAGGTAAATGTAAAAAGAAGTAATATTCATGAGGTGCGCGGAGGATGCTCTCAGATTCTAGGGATGACAAAAATACCCTGCGACATTTTAGGGTTAAAAACGAAACAAAAATGCATTAATAAGAACCTGAAAAGTGATAGACACTTCCTGTCGCCTGTTGCCTATGTCTCTGTCTTGACGAGTCGATGACATTCTAAATTCAGTGAGCCGAAAATTTTACTAAATAAACTTACAAATACTAAATAAACAACTTAGCTAAATTATATCTTAAAAACAAAGTTAACAATATAATAAAATTTGAACATATAAATTGTTAGTAACATACTTCATACTTTATGGCCGATCGACCCCTTGACAATTCAAAAATGCCTGTACATAATTGTTTTTTAATAAATGCTTTCAGTTTGAGTTCTAGGTCTTGCTCTTGTCTAATCTCCATAGCCGCAGCTAAATATCAATGGATGTTCAGATAGAAATCACAACCAAATAAGAATAAATTGTTCGGCTATCTGATTAAATGAGGATGTCCCAATAATTATATTGCGAGATGTATCTTAACTCGTATCAAGTCTTTTATCGATGCTTAGCTGATTTACTATACGAAATGTTCAAACGCACAAACAATTCATGGTTTTTAAATGGTGTTAGTTACTTAGGAAAATATATCAAACAATTACTAAATGCGAAATTTTGGGGATATTTTTTCTACGAAAATATTCGTAGGAAAAAATCCCGAAAATTGGAGTGTAGCAACCCTGATGTGCGTCAATTCAGTCTGTTTTGCATGCGACTCGGAGCAATAAATAACAGTAGGGTTGGTAAAAAGTGGCGCTCGAAGCAGGCTATTGTGCCTCCGTCACAGGCGATACAAGGCTTAGATTGTGGACCGACAAAACGGGAGATTGACATTAATTTACTACTCTCGAATTTTGTTTAATTACGCTACGAATATAGGCAAACTTATCTAAAGCAAAAATGTTGACGTGGCCAAGGGAACACTCTAAAACAATTGCCTCCCATTATGGAAGTAAATTTAAAGACCTAAAGACGTCAAAACTGTAGCTGTCAAAACATAATTTATTTAAAAAAATAACCAACACAATATTAAAATCGACTAAAACTACACTCAAATTAAAATCGTCTAAATAAAAACGCAACTAAAACTAGCCGATCCGTAACGAATCGGTTGCATAAATTAAGCGCGTGTCGCGCATTGATTAGTGCCGCGAGCGAATAAATAATAATCGAGTAAATTCGATTCTGATTCGAATGAATCGAATCGAAAATATACCGGTCGTTGCATTTACACAGTCGATAGCGCGTTATGTGAGATAAAACATGCATTATAGGGCTGCGGTGTGAGCCAATCTATGTGTCTATGGTTTAGTATCGATTACATGAGGTTTTTATAGATACTAGCAGTAATTTGTGTTTGATATGTCCAGTAGATTATTGAAATACAACGCTTGAATTAACTTTTATACGAAACGGAAGGTGTTGAATGTAATTTCGAATAATTATTTTTGTGTTCTGACTTTTTCTCAGTTTACATCCAAAGTTTTCTAGATTATATAAATAGCTTCGAAATTTAGAGTAACAAAAGCTTGTGTTGTCGAACAGGAGCCACTTCGACTACTGTTTGTCTTTCAGCTTTAATATTTTATAGCCTACCCAGAGGCTACATAACAAACACAGGCGGGAACAGATAAGATGCCCTGAATTGCTCGCTACAATCAAACCCTATCCACTGCTATCATTATAAGTTACTTTTAGATAAACTTCATCACACGTTCGTTTCTAAATCTGTCCGGTACATCAGGCTTCATAAAGCCGGTACCACACTGCACGCAGCATATCCGCCGCGCACCGGCTCGCATAAACAGGCGATATCGCGAACGCCGCTTGACAAATTTCATATCTAACAGATATCGATGCGGCGTAAATCATCGCGCGGTCTCGCCCGCCTGCATGTCGCCCGCTCTGCGTGAGTTATAGATGTGGATGCAGCTTTATTTTACGAGCATGACGTGTGATGCGTAGTGTGCGTAAGCGCATAGTTCACGCGCGATTGTCGAACTGTTTGAATGTCATTTGTGTTGACTGAGTTACGAGTTTCGTCATTATTATAGGATTGCTATCTATATGTTTTAGAATGCTGGCTAAAGGAAGATTGGGTCAGTTTTCTGAGCAAATGTTGCCAGACTCAAAAATGCTGAAAATCTTATGAGGGTTGAAGTTCCCATGGCTTCTTGAAAGAATAGTTAGAATGAACTCTTAATTTCAGCAGAATACAGGCAGAAAATCACTCTCAATATCTGATTACCATTTTCATGTTTAAAAGTTTAAACATGAAAATGGTAATCCAAGAAAAAATACCAGGAGAGCAAGACGTGCACAACATCATGCCTACCAGGATTACATAAGATATAGCAAGTAGAACACAGCGATATCTCGAAGAGGCGGGGAGCCGCGCCCCGCGGCGCCGCAAATATTTGCACGCCGCCAACGCCCTATGTTTGCCTAGTACATAGCTGTTGTGCGCACAACTTCTGGCGTTGTTGATGCCTTGGTAACTTGCAGTTATGGCGGATGTTTACTTGAATAGGTACTTTTAAGTTTTCTTGCAATATTGCAACCAGCAAAATGAGAATGAAGTTCAAAGACCCGATTTTCAAAGACAGATTTAAGTAGATACTTAGGTTTTAGTAAACTCAAAATCTGCTTGAACCCCGAATATTGCTATGAAAGCAGTCTTGGAAAAATCTATGAATAAAGCAATGTAGATGAAATGAAAACTCGCCTTACAAGGAATCCAAATCAAAGGCAAGCCCCTCAAATACCAAAACATGGCGGGTCACACTACCGAACAATTCCGGCCATGTCACACATTCAGGCGTCAAGGAACAAGGCTGGAGCCGCGCCGACAAATCGCCGGGCCACGCCAATGCTGTGTCGTCAGCGAAGCCCGAGGCAGGGGGCGGAGCGCCCGCCCTTGCACACGACCTCCACTCGTGTCGCCAAATTGGACAGAAGAAGTAATGGGAATCAGGGGTCCCAAAGGTCCTGTTTTTCGTTAAAAGTCTGTAATTGGTAGGCAGGGCTATTTAGGTGGGCTGGCAATGGATAATGATAGTGTTTTGGTCTCTTATCGTGATGGGTAGGGTAACGGAGTCATCAGTTATGAGTAATGACAGCTTGAAATACTTAAAACTACCCCAGGTGAAGTTCATGACTATGAAAAAGTATAGTCAGTATCATTGGTGCATCAAAATAGTCAAGATCATTTGGTCTGAACAATAATGACATGCAAAATTTTCGAAGTGCCTTTATGAAGCTACAATTGCAGTGAAGTTGACCATACATACATACAATAATCCTCAAGTTATTAAAGCAACGCGTCGAGACATCTCACCACCTATTTTAACCCTAAACCCCTATCTAACACCCGTAACGACCAAAATGACTCGTATCAACACGAGTACAACAAATCAAACACAGTAATCTCCTATTCTAAGACGCCGGAGCCGTCCGGAGTCCCTACGTGTCCAGTGTGCGGTGAGCCTTGCCTGACACCCGATAAATCAGCCGGATCGACCCGATCGCCCGGATCGGAACCGGCTCTCGCATAAGTAATGACTGGAGACGAACGAACTTGTGTTCTGTCGTAATTATTTAATTAATAGAAGTGGACGACTGTTTAAAGGGTTAATTTTGTACTATTCAGGGCTAGGTTAATAGTCACTGTAAAATTAAAGTTAGAAATTACATTGAATGATTCCAGAATCTCTTTCGTTTAAAAGAAGTTGGAACAATGAGTCAACAGCTAATAATTTTGGGCCATGTACAAGATTAGCATCGCGATTCAATTAAAATAATCATAGCTCTATCTACTAACAAACAACACACGTTATTATGTGAACAAAACAAAAGCACAAATTAGAAAACAATCTCTTACAAAGTCGCTCACATGAATGGCCGAACAATTACAGAGCACGAGTCAAAATGACTCGAAACATATTTTTTCTAATCCCTTCCCACGCATAAAGCTCGCTAGTAATTACAGGTTTGGCTCGGTAATAACATATCGCATCAATAAAATTGTATATCATTCAGTTGTGTTTCCCGCGAACGCGTCGGGTGATTAGCGCAGCCATCTTGTAGGCGGGCACACCCGAAGGCGACACGATCTCCGATTCCATTCTCAAAAATAACACTAATCGGCGAATCGAGCACGCGCTGGAACACCCGAACGTGTGTTTTTCAATTTCAGAATGTACCAAACGTCCTACGACGTTATTACCGCGCAGGGATTTGACTACTGTCACTTTTGACAGATGTGATTGACGTTTATAAATACCGCGAGTCAAGTGCGAGCTTGTTATATTACGTTCGGGAATTCACAAACTTTTTTATCAAGACGAAGGGCTTTTATATGTCATTGTCGTTTTCTAAAATTTAATTAAGGATGTCGTTGTCGGCCCCATCTTTTCTGGAACTAACGTTGGTTTTCGGACATTTTCCTGCTGTATCCTTGCGGTGTAATGTTAATTATCCAGTTTCGTTCGTCGTCGCAGATGAGTGCATATTGAAACATCAAAAAGTGAATGTTTTCTTTTGCTTCTCATTTTCGGTGGCTCCCCAATATCGTCGCGTCATGAGCGAGACAGCCATCGGCCGACGGACGCTAGGTTTTTGAGAGATGGAATAGAAAACTGCCTGTTTTACCAGGAAATAGACGGGGAATTGGAAATTTCAATTTCGTTTTCAGTTGGTTACTTTGTGTTACGAATGGAAGAACGTTGTTAGCAATTCGAGGTATGAAACAAAAGAAAAAAAATCGCGTCGACAGTCCATACGGTTTGACAAGGCAGGATGAGGCTGCATTTTTAAAACCCATTTGTCATTTGGGCACATTTTTGTCTGAACTGATTGAATACTTATGTCGTAACAAGCGTAAAACAAAATCAGAGCAGCAGCTATTACCAAAAATGAAACAATAACAGTCTTAGCCAATGTTATAACCGAAATGAATAATCAAACTAAGACGACGTCCAAAAAGTTTAATCCAAGAAGCGAACAGAAAATCATTCATTCATATTCATAGTGGAAACAGGGAGCGAGGCTTTCACGAAAATGGCTCCCTGTTCCTAGGAAGAGTCGGGATGAGATGCATGAATATTAACACGGCACCGGTACCAGGGAGCTATAACTATATTAGAGCAAGCGCTCGCACTGCATGCCAACGGTAGGGGCACGTTTGAAGTTGCGCCCGGCTACGTTCTGAAATTTGACATTTTGACAGCTCTCCGACGTTGGCTGCCTTGTCTCCCGTCCCCCTCGCTCACCTACCACCCGCCATTCGCCATCCCTCTCGCACAATAATAACATTACGTGCACGAGATTCCTGTTTCTGCTACGTCTGACTTCTGATATGAATTGTTAATGCATCGGTAATTGATATTATAATTTTGATAGACCATTTTGTTCTAATGGTCGTTGCTTTTAGTGTGAGAGCTTCGGTATCTTTGTAGTAAACGTTAAATATGTCATGTGATACAGCTTTTATGTGGTGTTGGGGTTCTTGGTCTTTGTTTGGCTTCGTCTTTGTGTGAACGATATAATGGATTTTGGTTATACTGTTTCAATCAGTTATCTTTGCTTTGTGGTCTTCGATTTATTGGTACTTTACCTACCAATGTTTTGAGGTCACAAGAGATGATTTTGTGTTGCGAGAATGAAAAGTTTCTAAGCACTAAGCAATGTCAATCTAACAGCAGTCTGCAGTGTCATGAGATTTTCCAGTTTGCCCAATTAGAGATTTCTAAATGTCACGAAGTACAAGAAAATAAATTGCCCAATGCCCTCAGTAGACAAACTTAATGTCACTAGGAAAGTCATCCATTGAAACTACGCTTGAATGACTTACAATTGCTCCAAATTCTGAGAAAAGACAACAGTCACGTCACTTCGGAGCCAGAGAGCCTATTAACACCAATTTCACACATCAAAGTCATGATTTTAAACACAGAATTAGCAACTTCAGTGAATCTTTCAAAAACTGAACGACAACCACTGAATTGACGCTAGAAGGACATGCAGACACAAAAGAAAACGAACAATACCACTCCGAAAAAGACGTTCTAATTCACAGACACTTCGAACATGTGCTAATCCAAGTCTGGACCAAAAAATAGCCGACGGAAACTTAGAACAAGGCTGTCAGGACAAGGCTGTCAATCGACCGTCGATGTCCTCCCCAAAAGAGGTGTATTTAAGGCTCAAAATAGCCTGTCAGTCAACCCTTTCAGAGGAGTAAGCTGGCTAAATTCGCACTATTCCGGGGGGAAATTCGGTGACGCTGGGAAATAGGAAAAAATAAGGATAGTGGACGGCGGGCAGTCATTGTTCCATCCGATCGGCGGGATTTTTAAATAAACTATGCGGTGTAACTAAATGTGGAAGACTTTAAATGTTTGCATGGCGCTGGAAAACGGGATGGAAACTGTAGGTACTGTGTCATACGTAAAACTAACAATGACTTTTAACTCATACTAATAAGTTAACTTACTGAGCAGCAAGATGACCATCATACTCTAGATCGCTGGAATAATTTAATGCTGATGGTGTTATTAAATTTGATTGCGTTTTATAATCATAATTTTAATGTTACATGAAGCTCCCCAATCCCTTTGATGTACCTGTACTAGTTTTCCATCCTCATGTTAGGTAAGTAAGTATAAAATATTTCCAAGAAAATATTTCTTCTCCCTTAAAATAAATTAGGTAAAGTTAAATAGAACAAAACAACTACGTTAACAAATCAAATTTATTCTCGCAATTTCCAAGAAAACCGTAACAAAAACGTTTGCAAAACAGAAAATAGTTGTTTGAAGAACACAATTTAGATTTAGTTTGACGCAAAGAAACGGTCCCTCCTACCAGGGCATCATATCAACGTGGAAACATCAAAGAAACTAAGAACAAAGTGAAAACAGAACTTGGACCGTTTGATTAGGCGCGTTCTTAACATACGACCGCCTGAGGCAAACGCTTTGTTACATCCATCCTTTGTGTAGTTACGTTGAAACAATCAAAGCTTACTTCTTGTCGATTGTTGGGCCCCTGGTACCTCTAAATGAAAGGAGGCTGACGGCAAAGCAACGGTCGAATTGTGACCGTCAGTTTTGATCAAGGAGTTGCGAACTTGTGACATAAAGAATTGGGTTACGAGCTCAAAAGATGTCTTGTGCTTGCGAGGTGGACGCTGACATCCTGTGTTCACATTTCACTATAATTTTGAAAAGATTTCGTAAGTTGCAGAAAAGGAATCATTTCTAGGAGCACTCGAGATCCATCTTTGACAGAATCTTTTCTATGCTCTATGCCAGTCTTTGCTCTTCGGTTTGACGAATGAAGAGGCGAGTCTATAATTAGGTAGGAAGTATTGCTGGTTTATATTATAACTGCAGAATTGAGTAGGAGGTTGTACATAATGTAGGGACGATATAATTATGTAACATGGCCAAATTTCAGTGCCAGCCCGAATTATTGAGCCACACCTCAAACGCAAATAAATGGCAGTGATACGTAAATATGCACAAAAAACAATACTGCCACCAATATAAAGAGGTTATCCAAAAATATCCACGACGTACAATGCAGTGCAAAAAAATTGTCACACGCGGCGCGAATGTCAATAAAATTTGATGTTTACGCGCGGGGCGATATCTCGTGGCAAATAAAACCGCGCACCACTTTAAACTGTTTTCGTTCGTTCGAAAAATGATTTTTTTTTATTTCGTTTTAGTTTTTGTTTATGGTAGGTATATTTTTTCGGCCTCAATTAAATGGAAGGCGTTTTAGAGGTTCCATTGAATTAGTGGGATTTTTTGTTGGAAATACTTTCTGTATTAATTTGACAGTCAACGTTTTTTTTCGTAGAGCATATGATTTGTGGATCATATTCACATTTTAATTTTAAGAATTATTCTACAGGCTATAAGGGTAAACAGTCTTGTCAATCAAACCATGGGTAGTTGACTTAAATATAAAAATAAATGACCGAAAACAACAAAAAAAAACGTTATTTTCATTAAAAGATTTTACAAAGTTTCTATCCGACACCGTGTTCGCTAGCGAAACAGCTGACTAACTGACTGAACGTTCTATAAATGAAACCAAACCACTGGTTGCAAGGATAATGGTGTTTACCCTAACACCCTGTATTCAACAGCTTCTATACTTACGCGGAGACTAAATAAAATCATCTTATAATTTTAACAGCCTTTACAACTTACATTTTACCAGAAGGGATCTCGCGGACTAGACGGCCACGACCACGACCAGTGGTCGCAGCAAACTATGAAAACCGATTCGAATCGCGGACTTGATTGTAACGGCCAAATAGCCGCAGACTATACAATACCACTAGACGGCCACGATTGGCCGGAGTCGTGGCCGTCTAGTGCGCGAGATCCCTTAACTTAACAAGAGTTTATGATTAAAACATCCTTTTTTTTTCTATGTTCCAATCGAAAGTTGGTAGAAGCAGTATCCAATACTGCTTCTACCAACCTAATTCAACCTATATCTACCATTTCTGTTTCTAGACCTTTTTAATCCATTTCTCTATAATCTCTGCCACTTTTAATAAAGACAATCTAAGAAAACTCACAAAAACGGAGACCTAACAAGGGTGCGATCAATATTAGGCGGGCGACACACGATAAACCCAATCAGAACACAAAACATAAAGAGGCGTGCACACGAGACAGAATTCACGAGCACATTAACAATACACCGAATAGCCATTTGTGTGGCGCAAGTCATGAGAAAAAATAATCCTTTTTTTTTTTTTTCATAAAGTAATATTCTCGTTTATGAAATTGACAGGATCGATTTCGTTATCTAGGCATAACACCGTACAAGGAAATCTCCAGAAATGGTCGAAATCACAGCATTCAAGATAGTGGCTGCTGCTGACGCTAATTCGGACTTATCGAATTTGGTTTTCGTAATGTCGTCTTGAATTTGCCTTGTCCTTCAAAATACGGCTTTCTATTTTGGACAAACATCCATTAAATCTTTAAAGAGTAGAATTTACAGCGGTACTATCTCTAGAACCGCCACGTATAGTATGAGAATGGCTAAAACGGCAAGCACTTTTAACTCTTTTATTAACAAATAATTCATCCATTCCTTCCCTCTCACAACATCTGATTCCTCCTATATTTTCAAACAAGCTAACCAACAAAAAGGGTCACAAACCAGACACATTACCAACACAGCACCAACCCAACTTCAATACGAACTGTCAACCCTCCACCGCTCGTGATACGCGCCCCGGTCTCATTGTACGCCGTCCGATAACCCTGTCAGCGGCGTGACGGAGTGGCGTAGTTATCGCGCGCGTATTGTCCGCGTCCATTGTGTTACGCCGACGTCTTCATACGCGCTGTGTGCACGCAGCTTTAGTTTTAACGTCTATTTTGATAGGTAACGGTGGAAGTGTGGAATTGTTAGCTGTTTTTGATGAGAGGGAATCGTTGGGATGTAGTTCTATTGTTTTTAAAGGCAATCAGCTCTATTTATTGGATTGATGTAAAATCTATGTCTGAGAATTTAAAGATTCTATTGGATTCCTGTAACTGAACAACGGTGATTCGTCAAAATTTCAAGACTAACACGCAATCTTGGCAAGGATTCATAATTTGACATGGAAAACGTTAAAATATTTTAAAGAACATTCCTACATGAATAGTTTTTTATATATATAGCTACGGTTGGTAAGCTCGTCATATCGTTTTTGGTCATAATGGTTAGGTACTGAGGCATTTGATGATGACTGAAAGATTCCTAGCCGCAAACCTACCTCTACGACAAACTCGAAACCTAATCCCATTGCACAATATGTGAAGCAATACACTGTGACCTTTTCTCTCCAAGCAAAGTCACGTCACAGTGCAAAGAATCGTGGTTAAAAAAAGCCTTGGAATACAGAAATCCATTGTGATCCGATGCATAGTCAAACAGAGAGGTTCATAACGTGTTACGTCACAGCTTTCATCACAACACACGAGTCAAAGTCATCAGCACACACAGCCAGTTACGTAACGCAGCCTTGCATTTTCCTAGAAAACAGCCTGCGTTCCGATTGGTCGGGCGTACCAGCTGTCTTGAGTTTGATTGGTCCGTATCTTACGGGGCGTACTGTCGCAGTCACAGGGTTAAGTTGAGCGTAGGTACTTGGAAACTGTGTGGCCTAGGGTATAGTATTGTAAGGACTAGATTCGAATTGATGATGAATGGTTAATGTTTAATTAATCAGGCAGAAATTAATAATTATGAATGGTAATGTTCTTAATGAAGAGATTTTGTTTTTATTGCAGTATCCATTACAATAAATTATAGTTAATTATTATGATAGACTCGCTGTCAGTATCGTAGAACATATAATAGATCGCACGCGTAGCATGACCACCGTAGAGACGCGTTTTTTCGACGGAAGAATAGACAAAATGACAGATTCTGCTTGTGAATCTGTCATTTTCATCTCTTCACATTACCATCACAAAACCATCATCATATATATTGTTATCACAGTGTCTTGTTTTCTTTTATTGTTTTTTTTTTGTATATTGGCACCTTGTAGCTATTTATTTATGTATTACTTAGTTATTATTTAATTGTGCTTTTATATGTTGTACTATGTCTTTTGTGTGCACCAAATAAACGTTTTATACCGGATGATTTTTTTTACCGTCTCGACAAACATAGGGTGTAGTAGGTGAACGGAGTAGAAGTCAATGGCATAGTTATTTTTTTTTTTTTTTTTTTTTATACCCTTTAAACAAATTGATCTATCTAAAAATACTACCCATTTGAAGTAAACTTTTAATACAAAAACAATAAAAACAGAAATTAAAAAAAAATTGAATAAATCGATGAAAAAATATCAAAATTCAAATCATACCCTACTAAATGCACGGAATTTATCAATGAATTAGATACGTTCCTTTGCGGTCTATAGGTACTCGCCGCACTTGCCGTCGGCTTCTTTGATATCATCAGGCGCTTGAGCCGCCGCCGCCGCCGCGCCGGAGCTGCTCGCTCGCGCATCCCCCCGCCCGCCCGCGTCCCGAGCTTCAGTCACCTGCGATTAGTCACGGTGGCGTGACGTCGCGCTGTTTGTTTCCGCGTATGCATCGTGCATCCGGTCATATTTGTCGTATCTAAACATGTACGAATATTCTAACTTAGAGTATCTTGTTTGGTGAAAACAGCCAGTGCAAGGCGAATGTACGCAGAAGAAGAAAATCTTCAGTCGCTGCGAAGGAACGGTATCCCTTCTCCTCAAATTCCCCCCCGGACGCCGCATGGAGTTTTGTCACTGGGTGCAGAACCGTTCTGTCATTGACACCATGTTGCAAGACGTTCCTGATCCCTATCTGCAAGACATGTACTTCCAGCATGACGGATGTCCAGCTCACTACAAACGATCTGTGCGCGCGTATCTCGATGGTCAATTTGGTGATAAGTGTATAGGTCGCGGTGCACCTGTGAACAGGGCTTGAAATACCGTTAAAAATATGGTATCGTTACAGCATTCTGATGCGGGTATCGTTAACTAATAAATAACGTTATATTATTTACCGTTATATCTGGCACATTTTACCGTTAAACATACGTAACGTTAAAATCTAAGGTAACGATAATTTTATCGTTATAATTAGTTTTGTTACCGTCGCTCTCGTCCAATTGCAAAAGAATGTCAGATTGCATCGACGCTAAGACTGCCGTACGACTATTTGCGCGTTTAATAGATATTATCTTATCATTGCTATTCTGTGTTGTGCTTGTACTTGAGAATATACTTGGTTGGTTGGTCCACCGTGTTCTGTAAGCGCGTACGACTGCCGTGAGCGGTGAGAGATATGAAGACGACAAACGAAATGGCAACAGCGCCGATAGGGTGTGAGAGTGAGAGGGGCGCGCGCGCACGCCGGCCGCGGCCGCCTTTGAGGCGGGCTGGCATTGTCGCTTAAAATAACAAAATAATACCGATAATTTTTTACCGCTATTTTTACAATAACGTTAAAAATACCGGTAATTTTTACCAAAAATGTTAACGTTATTATTATGTTATGCTACTAAGTAACGCTACCAAATTGTACCGATATCGAAGTATCTCTACGGAAATACCGTTACTTAACGTTACTTTTAATGTGAATTGGTATCGTTTTCAAGCCCTGCCTGTGAACTGGCGGCCGAGGTCACCAGACCTACATAACACCCCTTGACTTTTATTTGTGGGCCGACCTAAAACGTTTAGTCTGACGTTTAGTGTATACCGAAGAAGCTCAAAGCGTTAATGATTTAAAACAGCGAATAATTTAAAACGCTTTTAATGTTTTGAAAAGTGATATGGACACGCCTCGAAGTTTACCAAACAATATGCAAAGACGTGCTAGTTTATGTTTAGAACGAAACATTTTGAACAATAATTACCTACTGCGATATCGCTAAAAAGGTAGGTACAGACCTAAGTTCATTTTTTGTAAAATGCGCGCAATGCGCGTGCGCGTCGTTCGGTCGTGTCGCCCGCGCGCGAGTACCGCTCAGCTGCTCGGCTCTCGTACGTGAACCCCGGTAAGTGAACTCTCACGCACACATCAAGTTTCTATGTACGCGTGTGTGCGTAGGCGCGCCGACGTTACTTAGCAACGGGTCGACCGAACAACCTTCTGTCAATGTTCTCGCTCCCGCATGTATGCACGTCCTTTTCATTTTGAATGAAGTACAGTCGAGTATTCTTGCTTATTCAAGTATTTATTGTTTCGAATTATTTAAAAAAAGATTACTTAGATTGTTTTAAAAGTTCGTTCCGAGTCTTTGTTACTGTTTTCGTTTTATTTGTAAGGATAGGTTTTCTTATTATTTTATCTTTTTAATTGGTAAATTGGTGGGGTTTTTATTTGTACTTACGTAAGTATTTGTTGTGTTTTATTATTTTAGGTAGGTTAAGTTTTCTTACTTATGTTAAGTTATTACCTATTTACTACTTATTCTTTTGGTGTGAGGCTTATTTAGTCAATTGGGTATTTGTATTGTATGTTTGAGAATTTTTGGGTATTGTGTTCATTTTATTTGTAGATCAGGTTTGTCTTAGTTTATTAGTAAGTGGAGTATAAATGTTATTGCGTTGATTTTGGAAACGTTTTCAACACGACTGTACCATGCGAGGGGCGGCCGCTTACTAGGTTTCTACGCAAAAGAAATGTGCGTGCGTTTCGCTCGCACACACGTACAACTTTCATTCATGCGCGATCGCAGCCTACGCCGTTTACTATCTCCTATTTTGGCTATTATTAGTTTTTACGCACGGGCCGTAGGATGGATAGTTTTCATGATTTTTGAAGGAAATTCCGAACTTGTACAATCTCAATGGTACTAAGCAAATATTCTCGGGTATGGCTTCTGTTTCACTTACACAACACACCTGATTATGCTCGAGACGGTAAAAAATGTCATCCGGTATATCTATCTATCTATTCACGGACGGAAGAATAGACAAAATGATAGATGCACAATCAAAATTTGTCATTTTGTCTATTCTTCCGTCGACAGAACCAGTTTCTACGGTGGTCATGCTATAAGGGCTGACTTCGTTTACATATTTAAAATTTCTAACCCATTTGAAAGTAGGTATCCCAGCATTAACACAGCCTTCACACAACTTTCTCCATGGGATCTCAGACCAAATAAAAAACCAAGACAGAGCTGTCAATAGTGACATGAGGCCGGTTTCGTAAACATGTGTGCACTTAGTGAGGTGTAGTTTGATTGTAAATGTGTGCGTGTGAGCGTGTTTACAGAGCGGAGGTGTAGTTTTGGCATGCTTCTGTCTGAACCAACATTATAATAGCGAAAAAATAATCAGCTGCTCCATACAAAACTAGGTATTAAAGTTCTGTATGGAACAGCTGATTATTTTTTTTCTCGACCCACATGCACGAGACCATTGATTATTTTTATGCGATGACTATATTGGCCCCATGGACAAAGTTTTTTAGTTTGATGGTCTGTAACACTCTTAATTTTGACCACCTTTCTGAAACACCCTGTAGTTATGAGCCGATATGAGAGAAGACCAGTAATTGTCTCATGTTACTACTCTAGATACCTATAAATTATGCATTCATTAGATTCTCAATACTTTTTCTACATTATGGGAACAGTGATTGAGATACGCTGTCATTTTGACGCGCGCCAATTAGATGGTTCTCACCTTTTTATCTACGTGTTCTATGTAGAAGTGATACTTTCGCATTTTTTTTAAAGAATAATCTTGTTATCTATGGTGTATGTCTCGGTAGTTAAGTGGTTTTTAGCGCGGCAGCCAAGTGTGAGGTCCTGGATTTAAACTTTGATTATTTATATGTCTAGATAGAGTGTCACGCTGCAAAAGAACTAAAACAAACAAGCCAACTTTGGCTCGTGTGCGTGACAGCTACGTCTTACACTCGCGCCACGTCATCGTGCTGTCATTGTGCTTTTCTAGTGTGTGTGCATTTAGCGGCCAATAGTTGGACGCTATTTTTTTCGACGAGTTCACACTACGCTTTGACTGTCTATCTAGACATTTTTAAATCTTTGGATTAAAATATTGGATTCTAAATATATTTTCAAAAAAACCTTTCTGCAATGTAGAGTTCTCAAGTATTGCAGAACATGTTCATTGCATTCAATGTCATTTAAAATAATAATATTTATTACAAAAATAACCCCAAAATGCGGGTAGGAATTATTATCAAAATAACCATCCTACAATTTTCGCAAGAATCTTCAACACAGCCAAACCCTAAAATACTGTCAACAAAATTACAATATTCCACGTACTAATATGTAAATAAATACCTAATAAACATATTTTGTTGATAACTAGTAAAATATGTGGTACTTTAGCGTTAGAACTAGTGTCACAGGCCAGAGGGCAGGTCCTATATTTATAGTTACGATGCCTTGATGGTCATAGAATATGTTACAGCATACAATTATTATCTCTTGGGACTTCTTGAATAGAGTCTAATTATTAATTTTAGAATGGAAAGTTCGGAGTTAGCTTTGTTTAGGGTTTTGTGGTAGGTACCTGGCGGTGTTTGTTTTAGCTTGAATTATTTTGTTCCTTAATAAATAAATTACAACAACTTACAAAAAAAAAAATATTACGTAGGTGCCGTTCAGAGACTGATAATAATATTAATAAACTGTTCCACCATACACTTATCAAAATTTTGTTTCAGTGCGGTTAGTGGAAGTGGTCAGGTGCGGTTCGGACAAGTGCTGTTGAAATCAGTGCTCTTTGTGGGATACCTCAGATTTTCTTGTGTGGTCGGTTTCTATTTCTAAAATGGAAGGTTTTGTTTATTAGTCGTTGATGGTTTAGTGTTTTTACATAACATAACATCGCGCCCGTAATCCCCAAGAGGTTGGGCAGAGGTGTACACACGGCTACACATCAAGCTATACAGTTCCAGTATAAGCTGACCTCGCATTGCACGGGAATCCTATACAATGCGAGATCAGCATAAACTGGAAATGTATAGCTTGATGTGTAGCCGTGTGTACCTACCTATATTACACCCACATTTCGCCAGTTATGTTTAAGTCCCAAGTAATAGGGGGCGAGCCTATTGACATCAACCGGGCACAAATCTAAACTCCGGGCTGCTGCTGAGAAATTTCAGATGGAAAAACTCAATAACACTTTGCCCATCCCGGGAATCGAACAGGTCTTCATGCTCAGCAGTAACGCTTGCGACCACAGACCGGTCAAGTCTACTGTTTTTATGAGAATTTAAAGCCATTTCCTCTCTCCTTTTTTATCTTAACCATTATTTGCCATTCTATTATTAATAACCATTAAAGGACATTGGCTCATCAAACAGAACCATCATTTTATTCAATACATCCACATGTTTCGGCGCTCAGCCTCACTAATAATAATTAAAATCACTTATAACCCGGAAACCATTATTTCGATCCACCTAGCACATAACGGAATACCTACCAGCTAACAGCCCAAACAAAACTTCAAAATAACAACCGTAATGCAATAAAAATAAAGTTTAAATTCGCGTAAACAAACGCATGTTATCATCAATCGCGAAACCTAAAAACCACTTAATTCTGTAAAGGCGGGTTCACACCGCGCGAGTCGACGCGGCGGGGCGAGGAAGCGACGAAAACGGGCGAGTGAGGGCTTGTATCGTGACGACTCAATCGCGATGCTATCGCGCTGAGCGACGAGGCCACTTGCAAATGCATTCGCATGCTAGTACAGCGTGTTTAGCGTGCAATTGTTAAACGTTCAATGGTTACTGCTTTGAAGTGAGAATTAGTGTGGAAGGTTGCCTAATTATTGTTCGCAATTTTGTCAATTTTGCAATGATGCAAGCTTCCATTCGCTGGGGAGTTTGTTGCACCACTTCTTTCCAGCTAAAGCACTAGGAAGTGGTGATGGGCGGGCATTTTGGGGGACTGTCTTCTGTAATTTTGACGTTAAAGAAGTGCTGAATCGCAGACTAATTTGAATAAGTGACTTTTGATTTTGATTGAGGATTCCGGAGCAACTCTGCACGTTTTTAAGGAAATGGAGGGGTTCATTGAGTTTCAACAACCCCCCTGACATCGGGTAGGTAATGGTGAAAATATCCCCTCAAAAAAAAAAGGAGATGACAGGTACAACTTCTTCCATCCTTCCTGATGCAGTAGCATTCAACACGACCTTCACAATCCCTACAGGGTGTAAGGGACAGCCCTCCGCAAACTCATCATCTGCCTAGCCTTTTCCCAACTATGTTGGGGTCGGCTTCCAGTCTAACCGGATGCAGCTGAAAGCCCTCCGCAAACTAATGGGATGAATTTAGCATATCATACTAAGACGACCAGTACATGAAATTATTCCTGGAACGTTACGTTACTTACATGAGTTTTCACTGTTTTCGTTCATTGCTCCTAATACACACATATTATGTGAAATACAACTTCCTATCTACCTATAATTCTTTAAAAGTCTCACCGTGAAAACTTAGGTGAAGTGACCTGTCAAAATTGCCATTCTCTAGCACTACGCGGGATGACAGTTCACTTCACCTAAGTCTTCACGATAAGTTTATTACAGAATAGACGGACTTATCTCAATCCATTCCTCAATGCGAAGTACCCATGTCGAGTGTATCTTTAAATATTTGAAGCGACTTGACCACGACACGTGGCAAGAATTTGGCAGCACTCTGTACAATTCAATGTAAGCCTCTGTGCATGCCAGCGAGACAGTCGAGTGACAACTTACTTGCATTCAGTGAGTGTAAACCCGCACTTATGTTGCTTGAATTTTGTTGAGTATTCTTCGTACTAAGTCGATAGATATCGGTATTGTCTCTATTTATTTAGTATTGTTGGCAACCAACGGATGTCTTAATAATTCTTGTGTTTTGTAAAATTTTAATGTCCGTATTGGCAGCTGAATACCAGTATTTTACATAAAACGACTGCCTGTCTGACCTCCATAACCCAGTAACTGAGTAATACGATACTCGCTTCAGAAGACTGGTTGTCAGACTTTCCGGCCAAAGATCCACAAATGACAGCCGGGACCAACGGCTTAACGTGCTTTCCGAGGCACGGAGGCATCTCGGTATGTAAAGATGGCCCATCCACGGACCAACCCCGGCAAGCGTAGTTTCACCTGATGGATCGACCCATGCGGCTGTTGTGTTCTTTTCTTATGAAACTTAAATACATAAATCAGTTGTAAACACCCACATTCTAATTTATAAATGCCCGCTATAAATAGGGGTTATAATACCTTATTGCTACTTGTATGTATTACCACACTTGGGAGATGGATTAATCATAGCAATGTATGTATTTCCATAAACAGCACCCAAATTGCATAACACACTTTGAATCACAATCCGACAGTTTTGAAGGATATTGCTTCTTCATCTTTTCGTGTGGTTAATGACTAACCTAGTGTTAGAGTTTTAAAGCCGCTCATGGGCCTTTGACTTGGCTTCCCATTCCGTTGAAAAATATATCTCAGGCAAGCCGGTTTCCTCGTTTAAGCAAGTGATAATTAATACGCACATGAATCCGAAAAGACAGAGGTGCGTAGCTTGGGTTCGAACTCAAGACTTGGTAGTCTGACGGTCACACCACTAGGCTATCATTGCTTCAGAGCTTTGAAAGATTCTTCTGCTCAAGAACGCAATGAACGCGGATGAACTGTCGAAACGAAACCCATTGCGATCAATTGTCATTTTATGTGTGTTATGCAACTACCCCGCAGGAATTCTTTAACCTTACACATTTATGAAAACTCAAAGGGTTTCTGAATTCATTGAAATACTAAGGGTGAATTTCACCAAACTTTTATACCGAGTATAAGTCTTATCCTGCGAATTATTTTGAGTTTTTGACAGTTTTTCCATACAAAAACTGTCAGACGCCATTTATATTCCACGGATAAAAGATATCTGACTTTGGTAAAATCAGCCCTTAGAGAAATGTATTTCGCTAGTCAAATCAAAAGAGACCCAATTATTACACTAGTACTATAAAATAAAATAAATTCCAACAGGAAAAGACGTTTTCCACGATCAAACTAAAAGAACGCAGGAGTCCGCTAGACTCTGTGAAACAATTACTTAAACTGAAAGTGGGGTGTAACCCCCCAGCGGGTGGGGTGGTACCTGAAGCCATTTTCATAATGCACCACCGGTTCACTTCTTAAACTTAACACTTTAAATAATTGCCCAGTGCGCTGAGACGGGTCCATTGTACCCAGGTGGTGTTTTGTTCAGCATTAGTCCGGCAGTGGAAGGGTTGGCCTTTTATTGTAACAACCCATCAATGTGATTGCAGGTTTTGGTGGATATTTATAGTTTTTTTGTGTTTTAATTGTGATTAGTTCTTGATTAATGAAGTCTAACATTTTGAATTGCAGATTGAATAAATTTTTAACAGTCGTTTTGTAAGATTTCCTGTTTTATTACAGATACGACATAATTATATTATAACAAGCTGCGCCCCGCGATTTCACCCGCGTAAGTCTCGATCCCGTGGGAATATCGGGATAACAAGTATCGTATGTCCTATTCCATCTCTACCCATGTGCCAAATTTCATCTAAATCCGTTCAGCCGTTTTAGCGTGATAGCATACCAAACAAACAATCAAACTCACTTTCGCATACTATTATAATATTAGTAATTATAGGATAGTTAGGATTTTGAGTACAAGGTACTGCTGATTTCTTAAGAAATTTCTTTCAGCAGACTTGCGAAAGGAGAAATGAGAAGTAATTTAGACAAATAGTGGAGTGTATGATCAGATAAGCAGCCATTTTCGCGGCAATTAATACCAAATACAAGGATCACCATCCCTAATCATCTGTCAAGTGCGGCGTTTGTAGTTTGTAAAATTATGGCTGTCAGAACTTCTTAGAATATTCATTTAAGAATACGTAATACAATTTCAAAAACGATTGTAAAAATAATTAAGTATTTTAAATGCATTAAAAATCTCCATTTGCAAAAAAAAACACCCATGACAAAAGCGTGTAAGTTAAAAATCTGCATTTTTAATATGACTAAGTGAACTTCCTAGCGAGGTGTAATTTAACACTTTTCAGGCAAAGTCTAGACTGAAAACTGCAGCGCCTGAATTTTAAGACTAGTTCTGAAATATGGCGGAAGTGTGTGGGAGGATAATGCCATCATAATGTATGGGGTTAATGCGTCCATGGATTATTGCCATGTGCATTTATATAGAAGGGGTTAGCTTAGGTACTGTTGAAGCAGTTTGAGGTACAGTTTACGAGTTTTAGGTGTTTAGGTCTTGAAACAGACCTCATAATCTATTAAAATTTTATTTAAAATAAATAAATATATCTATCTATGTATATCTATAAACAAAGTTGGGTTAGTTACACAATTTACAACTCAAGAACGGCTGCACCGACTTTTAAAATCCTCCTAGGATTTGTCTGCGCTCCAAATAGCAAAATAATAAAAACATCGGAAAATTTCACGAAAAAAAATGTAGTACGTAGGTAGATGTTGGGTAGTAGATAAGTACCTACTTAGTTTTACCCGTACGAAGGCGGTCTAACATAAAAGTTGGATGTGTAAAAGTTACTAGTATTTTAAACCAATTCACAAAATAAATATCACTCTACTTTTAAACCATCGAGGAATTTTTGGTATACCTATTGTGTAGGGATGAATGTCTATGATGGACTCATTATTACATTTTCATTTAGTATCTCCCAAATCTGTAGTTTCGAGTTTTAACTTATTATGAAACCGTTATCAGGTTGAACATTAAAAGAAATTGAATCGGAAAATTTTAGTGAGGCAACACAGACTTCCAATAATTTTAGATAACATTGTTGTTACACAAATTATTTATACAACGGTACAAAGTTAAACTAACTAGCGGAACTAACGTCGCCATCTTGTTTTTTCAATACAATTTCTACGACGATTTCACAAATATTTACTAAGAACTCCCACCCTATCAATGTCGTTCAAGCGCCAAAAGATTCTCGTAGCAGTCTAGGTAGGTTCCAAATCAAGCGCCTCAAGGATACCAGTAGCTATAATGATGTTAATGACAGTAAATACTCCTTAGTGATCATTCATCAAGCATTAATATTAGGTACCATCATCATTACCCCCTATACGTCTACTGAATGACGAAGTACGCCTCGCTCCGAATTAGAGATGATTGCCTCAAGTATCCGTTAAGACATCATTTTATTGTCCAGTTGTTATATTTTACTGTTTGTTATAATCACGATCAGTATGGTTCTTTCAGATATTAACCTGCGTAGTACTCATATGGCCTCACCAAGATTATGTCTGGACTTTAAAAGAGACTGTGTACTCTGAGTTTGTTTCGGTCTTTCTTTTATAAGTAGTTGGAAAAACTTGTCTAGTTTTAAAACTTATGTTACTTTTGACATGTAAAAGTTTTTTTAAAGCAATTTACAGAAATAAATATCAATTATCATCAGTATATTAGAGCAATCGAAATATAGAAACGACTCGTGTCTCTAAGCTGGTGTGAATGACAAAAACTACCTCAATTTCCGAAAAGAAGAGTCTTGGCGCAACACATGTTTTTGAAACAAAATAAACTCCCAAATTAAATATATATCTTTTTTTAAACCTTACATTATGAAAATTGGCCATTCTCGTCTAATATTTTCGCTGTATTCTCGCAAATATCTCGACAATATATCCTTCGTTTCGGATCGCGTTGGCCGGAGTAAATCCGTTGTGACGTCACAACCGTCCAATTTCGCTAATGGCGCTTAAACTTTACTTATTCTGCGAGTTATGAAGCGAGCGTTCGTTTTTTAAAAAGATTGAAATTCTGAGTTGTAAGTCCTACTTTCTCGGGGTTTGTGAAAATGTTGCGTTTTAATAAAATGTGTGTTGATAACGAAATGTCGCTTACCTACTTTATAACATAACAAGAAATAGAATAATTTCTCCATTTAGAGTTTTAACTTCTGCATGTTTTATTTTTAACCGACAATATTTTTCCCTTCGGCTACTCATTCGTACTTGTTTCATTCGCTTCCCCATTATTTCGAAGGAGATATGTAGAAAATAAAATAAATTGTATGTAATGGAACAGACTTACCAAACGCCATAAGGATAATAATGGAACTTACCTGAAACAAAAAATATAAATAATTAAATTAATTTTTATTTTACACATAATTTTAGAATTATAGGCTAGCTGTAAGATGCAATATTAAGAAATGAAGAATCATAATGAACTGGGAATTATTATGGAAACTGAAAATTTTATTCCCTAGGAGCATAAAGTTTATCGTCAACTAGCTGCGCCACGCGGTTTCACTCGCATAAGTCTCGATCCCGTGGGAATACCGAGATAAAAGTATCCTATGTCCTAAACCAGGTCATGGTCTACCCATGTGCCAAATTTTATCCAAATCCGTTCAGCCGTTTTAGCGTGAAAGCGTAGCAAACAAACAAAGTGACTTTCGCATTTTATTAAAAGTTAGGATAGGATAATTGAACAAAATGCTTTTTAAAAATCACCTGTCTACCCATTCCTAGTCCACATGTAACACAGCTTTTACCAAAAACTTTTAAAATCGACAAATAACTGCACTTAACCCTGAATCGCGGCGGTCTGCCGTACCCCTTCGCTCATTACCGCGTCAGTGCAACACATTCATATATCAACCTGTAGGTACCTACCTAATTGAATCGCCCGGGTCCTTTCGACCTTTACAATCGTCATAAACTTGATATATGCAGGGTTAAGTTTGATTCGATATGCACTCGCTGATTGGCAATTTAATAGTAACTAGTGTTAGTGCGTCTTTTGAGGGTTAATGGGATTGAATTTTAGCACAATTAAAGCCTTGTCAGTCGCTGTAGATTTTTGTAGTAAGCAGTTGTGAAGAAAAAATATTGTTCACGAAAAACTTGTTTTCATTTCCAATACTTTCTTTGTTTGGCTGTTATTATTTTTTCTTTATTTGGTTTAAATAGGTTTTTATTTGTAGTTTCATATTTATCTTATGGTATAGATTCTTTTCTACCTTGTGAATGTGAGAACGTTGTAGGCTTAGTGGATTGTAGACTTTTTTTTACCTAAAACTTTTTTTTGAAAGGACTACACCGTCCTCCCATAACTATTAACACTGTAATTCAAAAATATTGTAAAAGCCAATTATATTTTAAAAGAGTAACCATGGAGTTTCTTGCCGGCTCTTCTCCATAGGAAACGACCAATTTGGAACCTTGCAGTTTCCACCTAGCTTCTGACGTTTCATAAGTGCCCATTTAGGCTTATGTGAAATAAAATATTTTGATTTGATTTGATTATCACTACAGTCCCCATACAAAACCAACTCACCCGGAATTCATAACAACCGTTTAAGTAGCTATAACCCTACCTAAACTAAAACTAATTTCCCTACACACAATTAGCAACAATACTCGATTATTAAATGGACCAAAGGAAATCCAATGGTATTATCGGAAAATCTCAAGGGTGGGTACCAGGCTCCCAGAAGTCCGAAGCGGTCAGCGTGCCTAATCGCGCGAGAGGCATTATCTCGCGGCCAGCTTCGAGTTAATCGCCCGCCGTCCTCTGATTAGCTAAGCTCCCAGCCTATCTGCCCCCCTGGTGTTCGGAATTATGCAGGCACGAGTTGCTGCCTGACCCGGCCGGGGAGATAGCGAGATAAAAACCCTAGGTTGAAGTTTGATGGTGTTTCAACGGGGTTTCAATGATTTATTACAAGTTTTTTATCTTTGAAGTTTGTAATGGGATGTTGTGTTGGGGAAATTAGATATTTAAATTAATGTTTATATTAAAAAACGCGCACGAAGGGTTCCGTACCATTATCTATAAAAACGGCAAAAAAATCACGGTTGTTGTATGGGAGCCCCCTTAAATATATATTTTATTCTGTTTTTTAGCATTTGTTGTTATAGCGGCAACAGATATACATCATCTGTGAAAATTTCAACTGTCTATCTATCACGGTTCATGAGATACAGCCTGGTGATAGACGGACAGACAGACAGCGGAGTCTTAGTAATGGGGTCCCGTTTTACCCTTTGGGTACGGTACCCTAAAAACGGGTTTTTTATTAAGTCTGCCTATTTTGGTATCTGCTATGACAGAATGTTGTTTCAGCAAAATTAAAAACGAAACTTACATTATTTTGACAAGCCTGTTTTAATCAGCAGGAAATTTTACTAAAAATATGAGCGCTCATTACGCTGGTTAATAAATAATGTGGCTAAAACATGAATGTCACATATACCAGGTGGGATGATGTCCGCAAACGAACTAGGGTTGAACCGAGCCGGAAAATGTAGGAAAAACATGTAAAAAAAACTAAAATTGCTGTTCCACGAACTCGTGTAAATGTTTAGGAAAATACGTCTTTATGAATAAAAAAAAAAATTACACATGAACAACAAATGTTAATTTTCTTGCGTATATTTGTTATTTTTAGTTAAGACTTCGCATATTCATGTTTTTTCTCTTCTTGTTCTCACACACTATTGTCTACATTTCTTTTTCGTTTCTCCTTTCGCAGGTCTGCTGGAAGAAATTTCTTAAGAAATAAGCAGTACCTTTGTACTCATATTTTAATTATGTCGTATCTTTTGTATTTTACTGTGTGTACATAAATAATAAAATAAAATAAATAAATAAATAACAAAATAAGTAATTTTAGGTCGTTTTGCCGTTAAAGCAACATATAACGATTTTGTGTTATTGTGACAGTTGGTAGGTTTCGGCAGTTTTTACTACATAATTATTTTGTTTTACATGTTTAAGATTAGGTACATATTTTGTTTATTTCATATTTTTTTGTGCATCTTCAAGTTAATAATTAGAATATAATTTATGTTCTCTAAGAAAACCGTGAACGTTAATTTTGCTTGAAAAATAAGCAAGTCTGTATATTTTTTAAAATATGCAGTTTGTAAATGAAAAAATCTAATGTTTTCTAACCTTTTTACATTACCTAGGCCTTTTGGATCAATAATACATAAATATTATTTTATAATTGTCCTAAAATAAAATTAACTAGTTAAATAATAACAAATGCCCCACCCCTAGGCCACCTGCAGATAAGTCACAGGCGCGTCCGATGCAAATGTCCGCATTATCAGCAGCACACACGACACACGGCACACCGTGTGCGTATGCAAAGCGTTGTTTATTAAAATTAAATAAATATGCCGGAGGCGCCTGCGGCGAGAGGGTTGATTGTGTGCGAGAGAAATGATTAAAAAAAACTGGTGATCGGAAGGTGGGGTTAATTAATGAGTACTCTTTCTACCAGATATGAAGAAAAACTGATTAAAAGCATGTTTGAAAAAGATATATCGCCTTGAAGCACGACTAAAAAAATAACTAAAAGTCGCTTTACGTATCTGTGTGACCGCGTTGTTCTCCTAAACTACGCTACGGATTTTGATGTGATTTTCACCATCATTTAGAGAATTTATTCCAGTTTAAGTGTTTTAATACAAAATACAATAGACGCAGATATATTTAGTAACCTATTCCGCTTGACTATTCTTCAAGAGTCATAAAAACCCTGTAAGAAATAGACACGTGTTTCACCTCTCAACGAGGCATCTTCAGGATGACGATTGACCAATTGCAAACCAGAACGCGACGTGTTACCACACCGAACGCTGGACGCAGAGACTCCCTGCGTCCAGCGCTCGGAATAGGTTACTAAATATATCTACGTCTATTGTATTTAATAATGGATTTCCGCAAAGTCACGCCTGAATCAATTAACTGTTTTAATACATTATTCCTTTTTTTCATTTTCATACCTACATTTATATTACATTTTTAAATATGTTTATACTTAAACACTTTAAAAAGTCGAAAAAACTGTTCGAAAAACGGGCGGCTCGCTAGTAAAATATAAGTGGGTAAAAGTAGGTATTTCGCTAATTACTGTAGGCTTTCATTAAATCGAGTAGTTAAAACATGTTACTATCCAAAACTAACAAAATATAAATTGCAACTAACATTCACAGCTCCACTCGTCGCGTGATTCCGCCAGCTACACTCTACAGCTATCAGGATTAAGCCGCTAGGCCGACTAATCCGACCAGCTCTTTGTTTAATTAAATCGATACTATCGAAAATTGCCAACTTCCAGCAATCATTTAGATTCTATTCTCATTGGATTACATCCTCTTTCCACACTTGCAATTTTGCTTAGCAAGAAAAAAGCGGAGTAAGGAAACACTTTTGCGAGTTCGCGCGCGCTCCGGACCGAACTTCGTTCACAATCTAGATATATGGGCGAGTTAAGATGTGCATCTAAATAGCCTCTGCCGCCCTGGTACCTAACTTTAGATTACTTGCACCAAGTTTACCGACTTTTCCCCTGGAAATGGTAAGTTTTCTCCGGCTTCGGGAAAAATTTCCCGCGTGTAACCCATTCAGTTTGACTCAAATTTACTGCTCAACTTGGACTCGTGTGTTGGTTAATCATACGTTTTCACAGAACAAACTATGTAGAAAGTGAGGTAAAAAAATAAATTTGTTGGTACAAAAGATGTGCTCGCATTTGGAGGGTTATTTTCTGGGCCATTTTGTTGAACCGCAATTTACATGGTGTTGCAAAACGGTAAGTTCGTAAAAAACTAAAGGGTAATTCCCATAAAAGTCGACACCATGAAACGACCCCATGCGGCGGGAGCACCATAACTTGAAGGGTTCCAGGGGTTGATGGTTCATTAACAATTCATAAGTGAAAACACTTTGACCGTCCGTCTATTACGCCGTTCCCGTAGGACGGCGCGGGAGCTATCCGATGCATTTTTAAAACGGGTCACTTTTCGATTGTAACCTCGACAAATAATGGCAAACATGTGTTTGAAAATTTCTCTACAGTTTTAGAATTGTTTTGTTGCTTTCAATGTAATTGGCTGTGTATTTAAAATAAGGTTCAGCGGGATTTGTAATGGTGGATTCCTTTATTGACCGTTATTAGTTGCATCAAGTTGTTTTTTCGGAATGAAGTTTGCAGATTATCCTTATCGTTGGCTACAGGAAAGAAATGGACTACGACTTCGGACTGTGTGACGTTATCAAACACTTGTGTGCGTTCTTAATTGTATATCTTTAAAAAGATAAAGAAATCCACTAAATGCAATTATCAACTTTCATATCAGACTTCAGTAATCTATGCAGTTACTCGTTTACCAACCCCATCTATCTTTTATCAATGAACTTTGCAATTAAGGTTTGGAAAAACAATTTTATTGGCATTACGCCTTCTGCCAATGCAGGTGCCCTGGTACATCAGACATTGACGTGACTACTTTGATATGGTTTCTGAATATCGTGGGTAAAATTAAAATTATCTTTGAAATGGAGAAAAAACTGGGAAGTGGAAGCCGTTAATGATTTTGAAAAAGTTGGTTCTTTGTTAATTTTATGCGTTACCATAATGTAATTGGATGTAAGTTAAGTACTTAAATGGTTATTAGTAAAAAGTTTAACTGTGTAAAAACCTTTATAGGGAAGTATCTAGACTATGATAAGATTTTTTACTGAACAGTTTTCAAAGTCATTACTATTTATGTATATATGTGTACTACAAGCTTCTACAGATACCATAATTTTAATTGGTATGTACATTTCCTTCTAGTTTTACACACGGTTCGATAATTAAAGTAAACCTTTACGTGATAGGTAAGTACTAGACGCTCATAAGTATTGAAGACGTTGATAAAGTCATCAACGTCAGCCTTCACAGACAACTGCACTTTTTACATAAAAGGAAATGGTAATATTTTAAAATTGCGTGCGTTTAGACGCAATGGACCGGCGGTAATTAATTATTTTTTTCTTCGGCATTAGCAATTGACAACGAATTCCTTATTTTTGAAGCAGTTAATCAATTTTTTCTGCTGTTTAGACATGCTGATTGATTTAAATGAAATTCTTTTGTGCTGTGCAAGACCCGTTGATGAAATCATTGAAGTTATGCACTTTTCCTTGTATCTGGTTAATCAGATAGTGAAAAAAGTCCGTCAAGAAATCTATATAAATATAATCCAAAGAAAATATTCAAAAGATACCACAGTCTTCATTTCAAGAAAACACAAAATACAAGAAACATTATAAAGCTCAAAATAAGGCGAAAACAATATATCTTCGGTAACCCCACAGTCATCTACATGGAAGCCTCGGGACAACGCAGGTGCGACTCTGTCACATAAATAGGAATACCTTCCACCCTTTTTAATATACCCTAGATTTGGTATAACACCCTGATATAGGGACTCAAAGAATATAAGGGGTTTTTCGCGCAATATAACTGTGACATACGAATACATTAATCAAAGTGCGAGCTTCGCGAGGATTTTTCTTGATATTGTGTCCGTAACTTATGGTCTCCTGGTAGCTTAATATCTTCGTGCATGCTAGTTTCTGGAGCTGTCTCTGTTATTGATATGCAGCAAATATTTATTTTTTTACTATTATACTGAATTTTTCCCCAAAAAGGGTCAGTTTTTTTTGCCATACCAGTCTTTACAATAAGTGTAACTCTTGAAAACGAAGAAAAATAAATAATTAAATATTTTTAGAATAGCGAACTATTCTAAAAATATTATGAAAATATTAATTTTTGAGCGAGAACTGTATCAATCATGACTAGTAAAAAGAAATGCAAACAATTCGTCACCATCGCTTATATATTATTTTCGTCAAACGCTTTTGTCAGATAAGAACCATGTGACTATGATATCATCTAAGTAAAGCCACGTAGACTTGTTATTAGCTATTCTGTGGTCCCTGCCATGTCCACCCATGTCCTCTGTGTCCTCCGTATCTTCTCATGTCCGTAAGTCACTCCCTAATAGACGATACGTGAGGTACCCTCTTTGTGCATAGTGATGTTACTGGGCAGTGGAAATTGGTGGTACGCTCGGGTTGAGTCGATGTTCCTTAAATTATTCAGGTCAGAGAATGAAATTGTTGAAAAAATTAAAAAAAGAAAATGTATGTTGTTTTGGTTTTTAGATACATAACAAATGGGTGTTTCTGTTCGTCTTTTTCAAGACACTTAAGTCGTTAGTAAATCACTTAATTAATGCAAGATTTTAAGAAATAAGTCTTTCCCATATGTGCGAAAGCTAAAGACAAAAATGCTAAGATATTATTTTTTTGTTGGCAAAATGTTATTCAAAATACGTTATCAAAAAGTACACGAGCGCCCGTATTAAGTAACCTGAGACCGTGTCCAGTGGAGATACACGTTATCTTAACGACCCCTCCCTGGGGTAGGGGGTAGGATACACCCCCGATACACCGGCCAGATATGGAACGGCCAATTTTGGTCAACTCTACCTCCGTTACGACTCTTGTTGTTTTGATCTGTTGATAAGTCTCTATCAACTGTTGTTGGTGATTATTTGTGTTTTTGGAATGGGATTGTAATTATTTAATGGGACATCTTGGAAAATTAAGTATTGATAATGGCAACTATAAAACCAACTGCCTGACTGCGCTGATGGGGAAGCGCGCAGTTGTCTAAGTAATAGCTCTATATCCTCTGCAAGGCACATTTGATCAAGGACTTGATCAAATGTGCCTTTGTCTCTATGCAAAAAACCAGGAGTGGTCTACTAACTTATTCCAATCGAAATGCCACTCATACTCATGATACAATCAGATAAACTTTGAAAAGATTTGATTACTCTGCAAACGCAAAATGTAAAAAATAATATTTTGCACATTATTTTCTATTATGTGGTGTATATGTTTTTGGTTAACTGTAATTTATAATGGATTAAAACTATTTAGTTACTTTGCAAAATATTACGACTATATCTTCGACCACAAAAAAAATAACAGTAACTAATATTATAAGTAGGTAAGTTAATTAATACTTTTAGTAACACGATATTGTAAGTGGCGAGAGGGTTATTGTTTGCGAGGGTAACGGGTTCGGTTCTCCGAATAGATTATCCGAGTTATAGTACACTGAGTTTGCTTAGGATACTTGACGTTTACGGGGTTTCGGATATATTCAAGCTGTTGCCTTTTGAGGGTAGACAAACAGGGTTATGGATAAGGAAGGATAAGAAATGATAATTTGTGGAATTTTGTTAGTAACTGTAGGAGTCGAGGAATATTTGGGACAGCTCGCAAAGAAAAAAGATGGAAACTGAATTAGGTTTTTTTATCCTGCTCATTATACAGTAAATAAGTTAGTACTTATCCACTTTGATCAATTTCTAATGGTCTAACTACAGCTGGCCCTTAAAGTTTTATGTACGGTGAAAGTGTACGGAATTATAATTGGCAATTACCGGAATGCTTTGAAATGACTGCTTAGTTACTGCTGAAAGAGGTAAACCTACTTAAGCTCCTACCGTTAGTTTGAATGTGGGTACTTATCCACGCTTTGCTATAACCAAACACGCTTGACCATTTTTTATTAACCCCATCAATCGCGCGAATTCCATTTCACGAAATTCAAATTTCTACAAAATGGAATTCGAAGACGCATTCCGAACATACATCTATCCCTTTTCAACGTGTGTTATAGACGTATGTTCCTATCCTTGTCGCTCAGTCTATTTCCGGTAGTTCCTGCAACGTCCGCATTTAACGTCGCGGACTTAAAAAGTGGGTAGTTTTCGGAAATCTGCTCCGCGGATGGCCGGAAATGATTTCTGTCCGTTGGGGGACGGCATGGATTTAGGTGGACAGACGTGACAATCGTGGGTAGATTAAAAAAATATTCGTTACTTATGGGGGGACCAAAGCGGGAACAGTAGTAGCTAGTCTAGTATATAAATTTTTGGTGTGTTCCAGTTTATAGTTATTTAAATAAATATGAACATAATACATTATGCTTTTCTCCACTATTCTAAAGTAAGATTTGCAAATTTTTCTACAAGTTTCAACATTAATCAGTAGAATCTGCCACTAAGCGAATTTTTAATATCCAGAAGAAAATCGCTCACCCATCCGAATCGCAACCTCACTATCCCATAACGAAACCTACCAACACAGACATATACGACCCCAGTCCAAAGAAATAAACATTTTTATAACTTAATTTGCTGTCCACCCGCTTCTGTCGCTTTAATATTAATAAATTCTCATTGGCTGGATTCGCTTGCAATTTGCCCTTGCCGTCCAAAAGTAAAACTTATGACGCACCCTTAGTCCTAAATAAGTAGGGGTGGACGGAAAAAGAGGAAAATTCGGTAATATTTCCGTAGACAACACTGGTGGTGAGATATCGGAACCATTGGTTACAGTTATAGGACAATATTCGTATGTAGAATCAAACATAGAATGTGTTTAGCACTTGTTTCGTGTGTCTATTAATTACTAGCCAAAGTTGTGAAACGGAGCCTAGAAAAGTTGATCCAGAAATAAGTCGATAGAAGAAAGTCATCCATGACAAAAATGAGATAGTTATTTGGTAAAACCCTTCACCTAAATCCACTTTACAACTATCAAATTAATTCCTAGTTTCTTTTCCTTTGCACTTACTTGTAATAGTGTAGCAGCAAAATAAATCATTCCAGAAATAGAGAGAGGAAATAATTAATGTGTCACTCCCATCCTTTAACAGATAAAATAACATCAAGAAACCACTCGATCCTTCAAAATCAGCCAAGAAAACTACGCCTAGGTAGGTCGTATCATGCAAGCATTTATCTTATGAATTTATCTAGGTTCATTCCGCCGCGGTGGTTCGCAAAGGCAACCCGAGCCCTCGGTAATACTACACCGTTAGACGCATGGATATACTCTGCGTTTTATGCGGCCTTTGTACATTATTATAATTGCTGTTATGTGGTTATTGAAATTTTCTATCATAAGCATCGCCTTTGGAATTGCATTGATGTTTTTTATGTGGCTTGAATGGTGACTTAAGATGGTTATTTCAGGTTTCATTTGTACAATGTTCGCAGCCTTTGATTATAGGGCTGGTTTCGGACAGGATTTTGATGTATCCCTTGGACAAAAGCGGAGTCTAATCATGTCATGGATGACATGTGGTCAGTGGACTTGACTGCCAACCAGTTCTAGATAAGGCATGGAGATAATATAATTATATTATGTATGTAAGTCTGTCAGAACAAGAATGAGTAAGAAGATTACAGTTCACTGCGTACTAGATTATAGTTTATTCAGTTCCTTGTTTAATTTAATTTAAATTATCTCCATGTCTGGGAATTTCAAAGTTTCTGGGTTAACAATCAAGTGTCGTGTTTGAATAGTTCGCTATTGCATCTCGCGGGCTCTCGGCTTGACGGGCGCGTCGTGCAGAGAAACTGTTCATGTAAATTGTTCATCTATCTGTTGTTTAGGGTTGTATTCTAATAATTTAAATGTTGTCTGATCTTTAGAATTATTATTTTAATGAACAGTTTTATTTCATAACCAAAGCTTTGTTACATGAATTTAGTCAGAAGTTGTAAAAATTAACAAAACATAAAATATATTTCTAACAATCAAAATAACAATGTCATTACCCGATACGAAATGTAATAAATTACCAGGAGATCATAAGTACAAGCAACTGAGCGCACCCAAAAACAATATGGAGTCTTGTCGCGCGACGGGCGCCCTGTACCGGGATTATTACAGACTTATAATTATTTTTAGCCCCCCGAAAGGGCTTAAGGCAGCTGCGTAGGATTTGTACTAAGACTGGCGTTATTCAATATTATTTTCTTTCGGGAATTTCGTGGGGAAGCGTTCCAGGTGAGGCATTATGTGAGATTTGCAGCGTCTGCGAGGATTTGACGATTAGCGGATGATGTAAGCCGAAAGTTTGCGTTAACATTACTGATTTTGATTTAACCTTAGCTGATATTTATGTGGGATTCTACAGTTTTCATGTCATATGAGGAAATAAAAGGTTATCGCAGGAACAGCCATTATTTTTTACGTAAGCTAGCAATCTCCCGCAACAAACTAAACGTTATCCGGACAAAATCTATGAAATTCAAACGCGACCGTTATTACACGTACCGCGGGCAATTTTAAAATTCAAAACGCTCCCAGTCACGGACATTCAGATTGTTACCAATATCGCATGCACTGCACTGAATTTAAATTCACATACAATACTCACGACTCCGCGTTAGCCACCAGATCATTTCACTTCCCTTTTTGGTCGTGGAGCGCTTGCTACCGAATTAATTCAAACGCTTCATTCGATTCCATCGAGCCAGTGTAGCTGTGTAATCGCATATCAATCGTTCCATATTCGAACACTCGACCTTTGTGGTCAAGGATTCGAACGTGGGACAACCATTCATTTGTTTCCCGCCGGCGGCCGACCAATCAGCGGCGCGCGCTGCGCAGGTGGCGCGCTGTCACCACGCGGCGTTCCATTTCCCGCAGCGCGTAATCGAATGAATATTACAAACGTCAAACTGACAGCTATGCAGTTTCACGCCCGATATATGGGTCGAATGCTCTTTTTACGCCGATTTCAAGTATTGTCTATGTGCGACCGCGTTTCATCGCACCCGTGACACGTGAATAGAAATTCGCGAGGTTTAAAATGTTATCGCGCGAATCGCGTTAGTGTTGACGCGTCCCGACCTACACCGGAACTGTTTTACAGGGAGCCCATAATGAAAGCACTTAGCGCTAAGCGAAGCAATTATAAGTAATTTGGAGAGCGGTAATGGGCACGGACAAGCGATGCGCAAAAACGCGCCAAACGTAACGCGCTAAAAGCTCCCTAATTCGATTGTCGACGTATACTTTTTAAAGTTGGAGCTGTGGACGAAATGGCCCGAAATATTCAATATTCAAAAAGGATTTTCTTTTTATAAAATAGCGAGACGCAGATATTTTAGGGAGCAGGCTAATTGTGAAGGCTCACCGAAGATTGTAATTAAAACTCGCTCTTGTAACTCAGCGGGAGCGTACGGAAAATTCGCGGAATTCATAGTCATAAAGAAAGTGGGATTGGAGTCGGCTCGCTTCGAATGAAATAGAAATACCGGGGCTCAGGCGACTTTGCGAGCGTCACCTGAACAGCGCTGAGCGTACCGAGCGCCTTCTTCGGCCCTGGTGATTTATGGCCGCGGATCCGGACCGGTAATGAAATTGCACCCTCTCTCCTCCCTTGCCCCCTCCTCCCCGCGCGCCGGTATCCATTCTAGAAATTACTACGCAACACTGAGTCGTGCACTTACGATTGTCTCGCCTCCCTGATATCCTGGTAGTCTTATGCTAATGTTTACTTTTTGTTCAAATTTCATCAATCAATTTAAGTCGGGGGTGGCAGATCTATACGTGAAAATGTCAAAGAAAGAACAAAAAGTTTGACTCGATTTGGTTTTCTACACGTCTTGTATGAGGCAGCACAAAGAGATTTTCCGAGGTTACGAAAGAAATGAGACGAGTGGATCAATCTCATGACTACCATCAAATGCCTGCTACATCGTCCAAAAATATCAATCTCGAACAATCCAAAAAAAATATCAAAACCCTATTTCCTACAGCACAACTGAAGCACCATGCACAAAAAAGGGAAAAACGAAAAAAAAAACATAATTCCGGGCGCGGGAAATTGCGATTTACGCGGGAAAATGCCATAAAACACATACATAGAGGCATTGTTGGGTAACTTTTAAAAACGGATCACAATGGCTGCATTGAGCGTGACGCAGCCACCGCGGTGGACCGCCGACGCTTTTCAATTAAAAATTCCCGCCACCAATAAAATTTTCATTGAGGTACAAAGATTTCGTTAGTTACTGTTAGCTGGGAACTGTGGCTAACTTAGTTTTGGGTCAGTTTGCCATTTGGTTGTTTGCTAAGCAATGATTCTAGGACGTTTGCATTTTGCATTATTTCCGATAGATCTTTGGTGTTTAATGCGAGCTGAAAGAAGCGAGACCTTCCGAGCTATTTTGTAATAATATCACATCGAAAACCTTTCGTGAAGTGAGTTTGAAGTAGTTAAAGACTGTCATTTGTGTTAGAAAATTTGCGTGGTTAGCGATGATGGAGGAAGATGTGATTAACTAAAAATAAATAGATTTCTCTTCGTATTTCCTTGCCTCTTGTATGAGCTAGTAAGCTCTTCTGCTTCGATATGTCGATGAATTCAAAAGTCATGACTGCATAATATTAAGTAATCTAAGAGCTAACCGTTAAGTGCTGAAACAGCCACGCCCTGAGGATGTTGGTAGCCACCTTCGGGAAGATGCCCCTCTTCTTCTGGTTCTTCTTGCCGTTGGTGTCGTCATCTTCTTCGCCCGTACCTTCGCCGGAGCCGATACTCGCGTTGCTGGCGTCACCTGGGGAGAAGGGAGAAGATTAAATACTTGAAGTGATTAAACCATTTATTTTTATAAAATACTAAATACTCCAGAAAGATATGTTCCACTGATTCCTATTTTATTATACTAAGCTGTTTGTTTAAATTGGTTACTCTTGCATAAAAAATTAAAGACTTCATAGCTTATTTTCTTTAGAAGCGTTTACATATAAAATTGACCTCATCATCTTTTTGTAGGAGCTTAATAATATAAGCATGAGTGTATGACTATTTTGACCATACTATAATGGTCCGTTATTTGTTATAAGAATTGGGGTAAAAGATGCTATCAGTTTGTGTTCAGACTATTAATCCCTAGACGATCTGTCTGTGTTTTTCAAAATAATTTGGAATATTTTTCTAGTCCTTTACATTTCTTGTTCTGAACTAATTTAACCAGTGATTATTATACCTTGCGAAATTAAGCCAGATACTGCACCAACAGCGACAGCCAATTTGATGGCATTTTCGATTGGATTACGCAACCAGGCTGCGGCGGTCAAATTGGCTAATGCATCTGGCACCAGTAGCGAAGCTGGTTAATGCGTTATCTACCTGTGCAGTACCGTGCTAGGTTAAAAGGTCAAGCTAAATTAATGGCTCTTTGCCGTTTCCTTTAGTTGAATTAATTCATTCATAGATTCTTGAAAATAACTTGCCAGTATCTGTTTGACTGCCACTGATAATGTCATCTAGATATAAGTATTTTTTTTTTCTTCATTCTAATAATCGGCCCTATTATATGGGACTTGAACACTTACTTGACTTGAATCTGCCTAACCTTTGGGGGAATATAGGCGTGACGTTACGTTATCCTTACATATTATAAAACAAAGTCCTCCGCCGCGTCTGTCTGTCGTTCTGTTCGCGATAAACTCAAAAACTCCTGCACCGGTTTTCATGCTGTTTCACCAATGGATTGAGTGGTTCTCGAGGAAGGTTTTATTTTATAACCGACATCCACGCCGGCGAAGCCACGGACATCAGCTAGTGTAATAAATATATGTCGATTCTTATTTCTATAAAACAGTGTAAAACAAATAACCAAGATGAACAAGAAGTCTTGGAAAAAGAAAAACCTCTTCATATTATTTTTAATTGGTTTTTTTTTTAATGGTCTAGTAATCGCCATTTCTCATGCGAATGCGTTAAACACGTACAAACAAGACAAATTTCACATAATTATAACAACGTGTTAATCGGGTACCAGGCAGTTAGCGAACGCAGGAGATGTCCCGTTTGTACACGAGAGCGTCTTATCAAACTGCGCCTGGCATATTAATTAGAAACGCCAAGTTGTATTTATTTAATCACCTGACATACCGCCGATTCCTATCTGCCTGGTACCTACGGTTAATTAATTCTTACTGTGTTTCTTATATGCATTTTACGTCATGATCATTGATGATGATAGCGGATGTTCTAGTTGTGAATACTTTAAGTAAGATGTCTTCAAATTAGTCATATTTTTTATTAACTGTGACTATGATTTGTTTCAGTAGCTCCTTACCTATCAAGAGATGGATGGATAAACTATTTATTATTAAAACGTATGATCAACATCGTAATTGAATTGCTTCACTATGGACAAAACTTCCAGTAAATAGAAACGACTCTACTAATCTATTGAACTGTCACATTTGTCTTTAAAAATAGAACTTGACTTTTTAAGACATGCAAGTGACATTCAACTTATGGGTGATAAAGTAATCGAGAGGTCGCGTATAATAATGTACAATTTGTTTCGCTATTTTTAACTTTTCCATCTCGTACCATACACAGCAAGAAGAAATCCATCAGACATTTATTTCGGGTTAACGCTTGCTTTTCCAACCTAAAGAGAACTGGCGTCAGATGCTTTTTTCCTTTGCATAATACATGCAGATAATTTTGGATTCTGTACTACGGGTACCAGGAGAGCAGAACCAGGCAACAGGATAAACAAATTAGCGTGCACTGAGCCGTATCAAATATTCATCGTAGCAGGAACAAATCGAATCAGTAGGTAGCGGGGAGTGAGCGTCTTATTTCCTTACTCCTTGTTGCCTTGTACACCGTTAATAATAAAAACCTGAATTCACTGTTCGTGCCTATTTTTATTCCCTACCTTTAACCTTTTCTTCAATGAAACCTTTTTTTTAAACAATGTTACTCTATGTCATTGGTTGAAAATAGTGCTGCGCGCGTAGCGTTGTTGCTTTTATCGATAAAAATGAATGTAGTCAAAACGCAACGCGACGGGCAACTGTATCGAGTGTGCGTATCTCATTCGACCGGTGGCATGCACATTGTGATGGTAATAGGGGCAAAGTAATAAAATTACTCTTAGGCCATTACCCGCCGCCCCTCGATGTTGCGTGGCCACCCCAGCGCGATATAGGGTGTAGAAGACACAATAAAACGCTTCCAGTTTGACAAAAACAACGGGATTATTGTCTGTGTAATTGTTTTATACGTGTACCGAGATTTATTCGGTTAAAATTACGTTTTAAAAGTTTGGCTGAACGTGGTTTTTAATAGGAAAACTTTTTAGAGGGATTTTTTTTTTCATTTTCCTGATGAATGTATGTAAACTGCCGAAATTAATATGTATGGTTGATTTAAAAGGTGAGTTTCGTTACAATAAAACGTATACGTTTATTAAAATAAAACACGATTTTAATTACTCATCCTGTATAAGTTTGAGCGTGCCAAATCAGAGTGCAGTTGCATGATGCAGTGTTGTAATCCCCTAATTCATCTTAGCGACGCACACATACGCACCTACCCCTAATGTTTCTAATACAGCCCCAAATGGACGAGCGCAAACATAAACAGATATGCGTGCGAAAAGTCAAGAGTGCAGCTTTTATCGAGTTAATTTTATCGAATTAAAAATTGCTTTTAAATGTTAGCTGTTTCCCATCACTGTTTTTCTTTTTATAGATAATTACGATTGAATATAGAATGGATGGAAAAATAAGTTTTCTATAACTCTTGGCGCACGTGATGACAAAAAGCAGCTTGGCGTTTTTTCCTCTTATGAATGAATATTTGCATATTTTGTTACGAATACAAATCTTTGTAATAAGCGAATTAGCTCTCATATCTATGTACTGCCTCGTTGGTCTAGTGGTCGCAAGCACTACTACTGAGCATGAGGTCCTGAGTTCGATTCCCGGGTCGGGCAAAGTGTTATTGGGTTTTACCATCTGGAATTTCTCAGTAGCAGAGATGGTTTTGTGCCCGGTTGATCGCAATAGTTTCGCCCCCTATTACATAGGACTTTAAACATAACTGGCTAAATGTGGGTGTACTTATAGATACACCTCTGTATAACCCTTCGGCGTGATGTTATATTATGTTATCTATGTAAATCGCAAAAAAAACAAAAGCACTGCTTTTCCCTCTGCACTAACGTTAAAATCCGAACTCAAGTCCCATCCTAATCAAGCCATCGAGACGAATTCGATCAATAAAAACGGACGGCCCATCATGTTTCCCTAGTATTTGGAATAGAAACATAAAATAACAGAGTCGTATATTTTAACTAATTTTGAAAGAAATCGTAAAATAAACGATGTGTTATAAGATTCCTTATTATCCGTTTTACCTGTTATGGATAGATTTTTATGAGGTTTTTATGTACTTCCATACCTGAAAGTTATCGTGGTCACTCTAATTTTTATGTGATGATGGACTCTCAGCCGCATTCAAATGTAATTTTAGTACTTCATAAAACTTCTTGAGGATCTAATTTACGGTTATATCGATAACTAGTTTGATACGGTTTTATTGTATTTTTTGGAGAAGCTATGTTTATTGTAATTACTTCATTTCTTCAACAAGAGTTACATCATTAAGGGCTGATTTTATCAAAGTCAGATATCTTTTATCCGTGGAATAAAATTGTCGTCTGACAGTTTTTGTATAGAAAAACTGTCAAAAATTCAAAATTTATTCGCAGGTTATGAATTATACTCGGTATAGAAGTTTGGTGAAATTCGCCCTTAGAAAAGTAGATGTGGTTTTATTAAGATACCAACTGGTACCTATCTATTTCATAGTTATTTTATTGACACATCTTCTTTCAAAACAAAGAGAACTTCCAAAAATGTATTGTCATACGAATTTCCAGACAAGATACAAAATTTTCATCTTTTTAATTATTTCTTCATTTATTGGGACACAAGATAGGTTTTAGTTAGTTCATACAATATTTTACTAGTTTCTTCATCTTCAATGAACTGACTCATTTCAACTGATACATGGTCCGTACCATTCGTAGGTAAAACCATTTGATACACCGTAACTCGCCACCATATCGGGCGTAACGAGTGAACCTGCTCATTAGTACTAATCCCCATGGTGTGGTGTTTGCTCCCATGGCGTTTGTAAGCCGATTGGCGCAACCCGACACCGAATCCGCGACCCTACGGCTGGGGCACGCGCCACTGCGGTTTGGGCCCTTTGTGATATGAGAAAGAAAAGAGAGAATTGGTTTTTAGTGTATCTATCTTACCGGATTTTTTTTATAGGCTTGTGTTGACCACTATCTTTACGATGATGTGGTCGAGAGTTGTTACTACAATGACTGAAGTTAATCAGGTAATCTCGCACACTAGACGGCCACGAACCGGACCGCCACCAGGTAAACTATAGAAACCGATATGAATCGTGCACTTGGTCGCAATGGCCAACTACCCGCACACCATACCGACGGCCACAACTGGCCGGAGTTGTGGCCGTCTAGTGCGCGAGATCCAACAATTCCTAGGAGCTACTCAACTAAGATTTTTAACGCAGAAAACATCTTGATAATAATCTTAGGATAAATAGGGACATGTCTTGCGCCTACGACTCTTAATAACGGGTTTTTCCAACTTAACTGACCTAACAGTTGCGTGGGTTGACATTTTATTTATGTTTTTTTTTTCTTTTTGCGTTGTGCGTTCGGTATGAGGAGAAATGTTTATTTGGAGATTAATATTCGCTAGAAGGTAATCCTGGTTTAGTGCTTGAGGTTGAGACTTTTATATAATTATTATTACGGTTGATGAAGATTTTAAGTTGTTCATATTAGTAATTTCTACGTAATTTTGTGCTTTTGAAATAAAACCCTTGTCCTTATAACTGATTTGTAGAGTAAATTACGGTGATCAAATCGTGAATTCGTCGTAATATTTAATTTAACAAAAATGGAAAATTAAAACTGGCTGCAAAATGAAAAATGCAAACAAAACTGTTGTTTACGTAAAATAAATTCAATTCAATGATCAGCATTGGAAAAAAACTGTACCTACCTAATCTATGGACAGATTTTTTGAAAAACAAATTCCTATTTTAAATATTTCTCAAATACTGGACTTTTACGATTCTGATGTGAGTACATCATTAGACAAGCACAAAGCGACCTCGAGTTCTGTCGGTGACACTCCTCGGAGATTTATCGAGTTACCGACATTAGTGCAGGGCGCAAATGAGTGCAGGGACTATCGAGTTGCGGCAATCAAATGGAAGCACGCGCTCACTAGTGATGGGATCGTGGGAAATATCGATATTTATATTTTACTGTAGTATTAAATTTTTAGAGACAGATCTAGGGACAACAGAAAGGGCTTTTGCTACTTACAGAATTAATTACTCATACATAGAGGACTTTGTAAGAATAATATGACTTCAAGTTTTGTGAAGTAAAAGTTAAATAAGAACTGGAGTAAAATAAAACTTATTAAACGTCTCGTAATATTTTTTTTGTGTTCAGTTACAAATTAAAAAAATAGTCCATTTTATCAATCCTGCACATAACCTTATATTTCACCCCCCAAAAAAACCCAGAAAACATTCTAACAATTCAAAAACATCGACAACAAATCATCGACAATCCCAACACTAGAGGGCGACAACCGCGGTGTCGTAATACGTTCAGCGATTTGATGGATTGGCTTCTTTGCAGTCCCTCCTATTTGCAAACACCCTTATCTGAGCCATAAGGGGAAGGGGGGCAACGGGGATACCCGGGGGCTAATTAAAATTGGCACTCTGTTATCCATGCAGTTTTACCACACCCTATGTTGTCCCACACAAGGTTGATTATCCCGTGAATGCAATGTTTAAATATGTTGGACGTCATTGCATCAGGATCGGATGGATGTGGGAATGCAATATTTGAAATTGGAATTTATTTTAATAAGATTGATTAGAAGATTTTTCGTGACGTTTCTAACGCGTTGATTGGTGAATTGGTTCATATTGGAATGTTCATGGGTGACAATTTGAAGCATAGCTGTGGAAGTGTAGCAAGGAGGCAAATTCTTGAAATTGTTTGAGTTTTGTCATGCAGTTGGCATTGATGAGAGAGAGGCAAGAACAGACGGTTAATCGCCAATTAGTTCGAATCTAGCAAAATATGCGGCAACTAACAAGAACGTTGAAAGGACGACTAAGATCAAGAAGTTAAGGAAGAATTGTGTCTTCTTCTTGATCTAATGACGTCATTATGCAATAATAATTATATTAAAAATCAAGTTAATGCTCTGTTTTATGGTAGTACTAGCTGGGCCCCGTGGTTTTACCCGCGTAAGTCTCGATCCCGTGCGAATATCGGGATAAAAGGTATCCTATGTCCTATTCCAGGTCATGGTCTACCGCTGTGCTAAAATTCATCTAAATCCGTTCAGCCGTTTTATCGTGAAAGCGTATCAAACAAACTCACTTTCGCATTTATAATATTAATTAGGATCATGTCATTTTAATTTTTAATATTAGCATGTAAATTGTTTATTTTTTATGATTTTTACATAAATATTATGTATTCAGAGAGTGTATACTCCCTTAATAGTGTAATTGAGTGTACATTACAAGATGATGTAGGTGTAATGTAAAATATGTACTTACTTTACACGTTTTAATTATATTTATTAGAAGATAATTCTAATGTATCTCTCGCTGGTAATCTTTTAATAAATCTCAAAATCCCAAACCTCGAAAAACAAATTGACGACATCCCTAAAACAACTTTAAGCTCAACCCTCAAATGCGCGCGGCGTTTGAAAACGCAACGCACGCTTAATTACTGCGAAACGAAACGCGAAGCGAAACGCAGCTCTTGATGACTACGCTGTCTTATTGTGCTGTTTAATCAGCTTCGTTATTCTACAGCCTGCGTGATGTATTGGCCTGATGGCTTTTGGGAAATGTGATGACGATATTTTTACGTAGTTAGGTACTAAAATATGCGATTTCGGCACACGAAGAAGGATAGAATTATTTATAACCGAATAAAGAAAAGAGATTCTTAATTACATTTGGTAAAATGCAAGAAGTGATTCCGAGTATAAAAAAAATTGAAGTAGCGAAGTGTAAAATAATGATTTCAGGACAAAAAAAGAAATCGAGCAGACGCAACATTTTATAAAGCGTTAAATTTTGTAACGATGTTATGACAGTCTCGATTTCTTTGCATTAGCAGTCATTATAACGTATTTTATTTAAGTAAATACATTAAAAAGTGTCGAATACTCCAATAATAAAACTGATACTTTCTCTCTGAAAGTTGAGTAAAGCGCTGAAATGCAAAAGATTTTCAAAATTAACGGATTATTAAAAAATGAGTACATCGTTACGTATTATTTTAATGGAATTTCGTATATAAATTTCGCATTTAAAAGAATACCAATAAACGTAAAACGCTTTTAAACCTCAAAATATTACGCATAAAAGCGATCATATACGATATCAGGCGGAAAAAATGTTTTTACGATTCAAAGTTAACCCTTACAATGGCACGGATCACGTCTCCGCGATTACGCAGCATTGAAAATTAGTTTAATATCTCAAATTGACGATTCCGCCCGGAACGGCCAATTAAGAGGGAATAACACTTGGAATTATCCTCCTGATAGCCAAGTTATGGGGTGCCTTTATGGACCATTAAGTGTGCCGTAACTCGGGAGACGATTCACGAATATTTTGTACACACTAAATGTTTGAATTTACAACGATTCGCGTCTACGACGATACGCGTTTACGATATTACGTCGCTTGTCTAGTTGTAAAACTCAGCTCGGCGTTTTGTGGGTTACAAGTTGTTCCAAGTTAACGACTCGGTTTATATTACGGTTATTAAATTATGATGTTTAAAGGAATGAGTTTTACTATCATATCTAACATAGATAAGCTTAATTAAATATTCTGATAACTTTATAAATGTTATGTAAACAAATTGATGTGGGCAGTTGATGAGTTTAAGTTAATAATCTTCGTGGTGTTACCCCAAGTTATAACCGCGCGTATTAAAGGATTAATATAGTAAACAGCAGAGTGTCGCTCGGGTGCGGAGGCCCTAAAGTCGTGGGCGCCCCGAACGCGTAACGGCCGTTCATTCGCGCATTGATTTCAATTTGAATTTTAATTGCGGAATATTATACAAAATTACATTGCTTAATATTCACCCCGGGGCGCCGATTTTTGCATATTTTTAACCCTGTGTAGAGTCGTTTTGGTGCGGGTGGGTGCTGATAAAAATCGCATATATTAACTAAGAGAGGGCCGGATTTTGAGCGCAGATAGTCGGCGGTTTTCATTAAAGCCGATACGAGCGAGATAGGTGCCGTATTTTATTGCTTATCCTCGACTCGGACCGTTCTGTAACGTCTTAAAATTCTACTTAAAAGATTCTGCTTTTGAGATTTTCGAGACATGTTTATGTTACTTCCGACGGTTCTCTTGATTTGGTCATGTATTTTTGCATAAGATTATCTTTATCTGCAGTCTGTCTATCAAATTTATTCGTTTGAACTTTTCAAGTTGGGAACAATCAGACAAAAAATTCTTATAATGCTGCATAGATTTATAACGAACATAGAACAATAACAAGGTTCTACAAATCCAATCTAGAAAGTGCAGAAAAGCTATCAATTAAAGTCACAATCACCATAACAGAGCTATAAACTTCAATTTTCCAGTCGCATGAGTTTTAATCAAGTGCGCGACAAGTCGCAACATTTGACGACAAAATATGCATTGGGTTTTTAAGTCAGATCAGTGCATGCCTAAACAGGGTTAAACGCATAAGGGGGTTGATCGCGTTTGACGTGGCTTAATGCGATTTTGATTTGCGACTTTATTAATATGGTAATAAATTGAGTTTATGTTTTGTGAAACAGATGTGCTTCTTGGTGAGGTTATGAATGATTTGATTTGAATAAAATGATGTGTGATGTCATTATTAATGAAGAAGATGGACCGACGACCTGAAAAGGTGACTGAGACTATTCGCAGCAGGCGTAGGACAAGGTGTAGTGGCGCTGCCTGGGAGAGGCCTATGTCCAACAGTGGACTGCGATAGGCTGAGTTGATTGAATAGATACATCATGATATCAATTTAGGAGATTGTTCTTATTGATAAAGGAAGAGAGTGCTGAACTACCTTCCAGTCTTGACAAATAAAACATAATCCACATCATCAAATTACAAACTGCAACATGGAATGCCATTTCTTATTCCGCGTAACCACATTAATACGCGAAACATTTAAGAGCCACCCGATGTGACAAACAGACATTTGCAAATCACAATTTAAAAAGAAGATAAAAACACGTTTTCCCAAAAGATGTTTATCTAAAAACTTACGAATACCTCAAGGGAAGGCTAATTGCAGACTCATCCTGCAATTGATATTTTTAACAAAAAGTAATGCTAATAAACGTGAGCACATATCTTCAGTTTGCATCGGGGATGGAACGCGCACCGTCAGGATTCCAAGCTTTGCTATCACAGGCCTGAGGAGCGAGAATGCCAGAAATGTATATCGAGTCATCAGAAAGTTGTTTAAAAGGGAATATTTATGGAATGTCGTGTTCGTTACATATTTGTAGACGAGTTTCATGATGATCTGTATTTGGATGTGTTATTTTTGTTAGTGACTTCATGGGTGACAAATGTTGAGTGTAGAGCTTTGTGTTGAAACTACCCACTACCTACAGTTAATGATTTTTGAGCTGTTGATCTCTCAATAAACAAGCTATATTTTACACATCAACAATCTCTAAAACATACAATTTTTTTATATATGGTGAAATGTCAAAGTCAATGCCAACATTTATTTCAATTAGGCACAAGGCACTTTTGAACGTCAAAATTTACATTTTTTTTTACGTTAATGGATAATCTTGTAAAGTAATAATGAGATGCACAAAAAAGCATACAATTATCAGTGAATCAGTAAGAGCCATCTGCTAATAGGAAAATCCAATCATAAAAGTAACAAACTATGAACACAACTCGATTATGCTAATCCCACAAATATCGATAACGACTAACATTAAACACATAATTTTATTTAAAACGTCTTTATTTACACAGAACATTAACTAAAGCTATTTCCAATCAAATCAAGGCGACATAAATCTGGTACGTACGGCCGGACTGACAATAAAAACTGACGTGGCAGCGGGGGGTTAAATGCTCTCAGTAGGTATCCGTTGATTGGCGATTCCAGGGCTGGTGGAGTTAAGTTGAATTTCCTTTTTATTGTGTTTTTATTGAGCACCTATTCGTTTTATGTGTTTTGGGGTAGAAAGAGGTCTAAGCGAATTTTGATAGAAGATGTATCATTAACTGCTTTTGTACTTTTATGAGGTAATTTTATGTTTTGAGGCGTGTATTTTTTGGATTAGACATGGGTTGGGATTCTTGAGAAAAAAACTTTGAAAAAAGAAGGATAAGCGACACATCGGACCATGACACGAAAAAGTCAGAAAATCAAGACTAGTATTTGGAATAGTAGTATTTTTTATGCGTATGATGAAAGAGAAAGATTAGCTCTGCTTCTAGGACCCGAAATGAGTTCAATTTCGAGCATAGAGTTTTCCATTTCACTGACCGGACAACATCCACAGAATAATGTTCGCTTTGATACATACAAACAGACAGACAGAAAGTGCTGTACGGACATAACACAAATCAAACTAGCGACTCCCTCAGATATTTCACTTAAGACAATCCATTTTCTAGCTCAACATTCTCTGCTGGATATCTTTAGTTTCCTTATCTACTGTAAATATTAATAGACACGTAACCTAAACTGACTATACAACATAAAACTTGTTATTTTAAACGCAACAAAAGGCAAAAGTCGCCTACACGACCGGTCCGAGTACTAGGATAGCATATACTCGCAGCATTTATCCAAGGAACGCTGTGTGAGGCCGTTCATACACCGTATTTATGAACACCGGGCGTTCATGATCCCCTGGTAACGTTACACCGCCGTGTTGGTGATTAATAAGAGGTTTTTTTGGTTAACAATGGTTACCGAAGGAAGATCTGTGTTTCTTGGGTTGATACTCGGTTTGTAGAGGATTTAAATGGAGAGTAATGTTGTGTTAAGAATGGCATGTCTTCTAATTAAAAAGATTGTATCAATGAGAAAGAAATGGGCACATTAATTTTACTTATCAGAGTGCTTAGTTTTCTAGGAAACTAACGTTTGAACGAAATCAACTCCAAAATAAAAACTTTGTCTCTTTTAAAACAAAATTCACCGGAGCTTGACTAACCTTCATGCTCTTGGTATCACAACACGTAAATTAATACGTAAAAGAACAAAAAAGGAGTATTTATCAAAAAGCTTGCGGTGTCATCGTCCGGTTCTGATCACTCGATACTCGGTGCGGCGGCGCAAGAAACGATACCATCGCATACGCCGCAAAAATAAAATGCCAGAATCAAATGTGATCTTCAAAAATGTCAAAATAATGGTTTGGTTTGTGTCATTAATATTTTTACGACGACATATTTCCTACTAAGGAAGTAATTAAATAAATTATGATAACTATGCAGAAATACAAGAAGTTTTAAACGTCATAAAATTAGGAAACAATAATGACTAATAAAAAAAGAAATTAAACAACATATCAAAGAGCTTATTTCAATCTAAGGAAGTAACATTTTCGTTACCAAAACCAAAGAAAACTAGGGCAAAAAGATTCCCACGATGCACCAGCCACCGAATTTCAAATGGATGCAATCACCAAAAAAGCAATCATTAAAATTCTTTAAACAAACTGCAAGGCATTACTTAGACTGTCTCCAAAATACTGTTACTTAGCCCCATTTAGACTTAACACGATCTAGAACTAAAGTCAGCCTAGATTTCTGCCTCAGTTCCGTCTAGCCAGTACAGAATGCTAAACACTAAGCTAATTGTTATTTGAATTTAGACGTGAGGAAAATAACAAGCAATGGCGGCTATCTGAATACTTATGAGGTCGAAAAGATCTCATCCATCTTGTTAATAAGGTACTCGTGATTGTGTTTGAAATTACTGTTAATTTTATGTGTATGTACGTAGATACAAATTCTAATGATAGTACGTAGAGATAGAACATCTCTGTTATGTTGTTTACGAGACCGGTGATAGTCCACCTGCAGAAACGTAGTGACGTAGAAAATAGACAACTTAAAGTATTGCCAAAGGCGTATTGGCAAATTTCAGTGTTTGCCATTGTATCGATGGCAGAAACAGTTCTTTCTGTTTCGGTCTTTGTAGTGAAGAGAAGACACAGATATGGAACTATTTTACCTAAAAAGCCCTTTTGGAAGATGTCTATTTCTAATTATAGAGGAAAATCAAAGCCTGTAGTATAAATGACATGTTGAAATAATTTTAGAAAGTGATTTAACTACTGAAATTGTCACGATTGAAGATCATTATGAAACTTACGATGCTGTAAATATAGATGTTACCGGAACATTTCAATCCCTTGAACAACAGGTATAAAGATACAAAATGATATCGCAAATGTTTGGCCGGTGACACAAGTAGTGACGGGTGCAACTGTCACCACGCATCACGCATCAAATTGTAATCTACTCGCATTGCACCGTCTAATTGAGGGACGCACCGGCACCGTAAACAGTGCGCTTTACGACGTGTCGGCTACCCGCGCGACGGCGCGGTACGCACCGAATAAATCAGACGCAACACAAATATTACTGTCAGTCGCCCGCGCGTCATAAACGGCCGCGCCATTCGCGTCCAAAATAAACTCGTCGCATGCAGTTTTCGCAAATAATCCACGGATTAAGTCGCGATTGATGTGCGTTTTTGGTGCGCGTCTTGTGGACATAAATAAGCGTATATATTTGTCGTGTAATAAGACGTTGACGTTGGCCAAATAGTAATTGGTCTCGGCTCAAGGGAACATGTTTACTGGGCGAGTTAATTAAGCCGCTCCTATTATTTAGCATCGTGCGTTATACGCGGTCTGACCAATAAGCGTTTGTAATGCATTTTATGGGGCCATTTTTTATATGATTGCGGCCATAACTATGAAGTTTTGCTGTACCATTTTTAAAGGACCATCTCCTTTGGTTTTATGCCATCCCGGTCAATTATAATGTAGTTCAGATACTAGTGTTTCAAATAAGAATAAAACTTAAGTATTTTATTCCTTAATTTGACATTTCATTATCTTGATAATGGACCAAAGTAAATCATTCTTTCAATTAACACTGCTATATGAATCTTGTAAAGCAATCAAGGAACCTAGGAAATAATTGTTACAGGGTTCCTATGTAGAAACACTAGAAACCATTCAGATATAATCATTATATTAACTCTGAAGAAACATTAATTAATTACTAAGCATGCTAGCGCAGGTACAAACCACACTAGGCAATCTGTGGTATTGATAAAGATCTTCTACAATTGTGTTCTTTTCGTCTATGATGATCCAAATATGATCCTTTTGCTGGTTTGATATCAGCATAATAATTATATCGTTGTTCATCAAAAACGGTCAGGAGTGTCAGCTTCTTACTATGCTTCTACAAAGACTTCTTTATGCATCCCATTAATTCTATATTTGGCATTTTAAGTATGATTTTTTAGATCGTTAAATAGATTATTATAATCAAGTACTGAATTAGCTTTTATTTCATCCTCAACTTCTTCTAAGTAACCGCACCTATTCACAGATGACAAGAAAGTGTCATAAGAATAAACTATAATGTAAAGAGTGTTGAAACTTTTAAGAACCGACCAGCATATTGACTTAGTCAAAATAAATTAAAAGCCATCAAGAATTTTGGCGGAAGTGTTAAAAATATATTCTAAATACATTATCAACGCTATGTTTAATTAAATAAAAAGCAAATGTCATGTGGCATCCGCAGCGTCCATCTTAGTCGAACAAGCATTCCTTATTCAAAATCTATTCTAAAAAGAATTCAATTTAGACATACCATATTCAAAAAATGTGCGCTAATTAAATAGAGTGACAGTCTCGATTCTAAACTAAATCAGTTTTTATTTTTAAATAGCAATAAAAATCTGTCTTCACATTCTCGTAACTAAAATTAAACTAGAATTTTAAGTACTAATCAAAGTCAGGTGATCGAATGAAAATGTTTGAAACTCGTTAATGAACACTTAAATGCTAATTGTTATTGTCCAATCAGTTATGCCAATCATCAATTAAAAGATTTTCTGAGGTGTTATGATATTGGCAATGATGTAAATTAAATTTTCTGCGCCATCAATTAGCTCTAGATTGATCGTAAACAACTATTTAATTGAGAGACGAATTGAATTAAGTAGAAGCTGAACTATTGATGTTAATAATTAATGTTTCATAAAACATAGAAGACGAGCACGATCATGAATGTCTTAACTAAAACCGACTGAAACCCTCAATAATGGTAAATAAATACGTCTATTACAGGAACCGACAAATAGTCGTGTAGATGCACCAACTCTTCCCACTTGACTTTAATTTATTTAATTCCATCGGTTCCGAGGTGCCTCGTCATTATGGCGCTGCGCTCACTTGATCGGCCGCGCCCGCCTTTTGTTCTAATTTTATTGAGTGCTAAACGATGCCCGCGCAAATGTCGCGACGCGTCTTTAAAATGTAAATTTATGCGGAACCGCAGTGATTTATGTGGCCCCAACTAATGATCTACAACTTCTTTGAAATCGTCTCAAACTGACAATGTTCACACTCGTATCTAGATAATCTTGGCGTACTTAAAATGTTATTTATTTAACGTTAGCTAGAAACGATCTTCGCGGAAACTTAGGTACCTGTTTTTAGGTTAGAAAGTTAATTTTGCTTAAACCGGCTATTTGTTACCATGTTAGGTCTCATGTTGACACCAGTAATTTCGGTGTAGCAGCTCTCGTGGGAATTATTCCTGTTTATGTACGGATTTCTAGAAATTGTTGCATCATGCGTACGAAATTGGATGGTGATGAAAACTCTGCACATAAATATGTTTCATTTTGTGCTGGATTGCAAAATGTCTTCATAAAACACGTTTAATTGAAAGTTGGTCCCATAAATTTTCTTTTTCACTGTTTTTTCTTTGAAAATGCTGAAAACTTATCAATTCAACGTATAATCTGATAATGCTTTGTTTACGATTAACTGGAATATGTCAATTACGTAAAACATTTAACTAGTTTCCTCATAGCATACCAAGGCGGCATAAATGATAACAATATGTAAACAATAACATAAACAGGGCGAGTCCACCTGCCTCGCACGAAAATACTAGGTGCGCATACATATTGAGGAGATGGCGGGCGCGCGCCGCGTTTGCATACGATGTTCAATTACGAACCCGGAATATGGCATGCATTATAACCGCTATATTGTTATGCTCTCTGGGTGAACCGTCGCCTGATTTTTGAAATTTCCGTGGTCGAGATGAGGCCGAGGAAGATTTCTTTGCATTTGAAGCAATAACGTTTAAACTTGTTTGTGAATATAGAAGGGATAAGTTGGAAAAACTTTACATTTCATTCAGCTGAAGAAAATTGGTATTATATTTGAAAATATTTTGTAGGAAATAAGAACTATGGTATCAAAAAGTACTGAATATGTTACAGAAATAGATACTGATAGTGAGCTCAGCTATGACGATTTTAATGAATTGTCAGTCATCATTGCACTTGGTGAGTTCACTTTTAATTATTCCCATGCATTCACAATCAAGTGGCTGATAATAATTAGTAATTAACTAGGTAGCTAAAGAAAAACGAATGTTATGTAACCAGACAAGTAATAAAATAAATCGCAATTAAGTAATTTAGAATTAAACACGAAATACCATTTCTAATGTTCTATTTATTATAATAATCCTCTAAATATACTAGGTAATCATAAATCGTAAAGAGATAGCTAGCCGCCTCTGAAATTACATAATGTTGCCAAGTAATAAGCAATAATTTCCTCGCGGGGTAATAGTTTAGCGACAGCGCCATCTATCGCCGAGTAGCGGTACGGGTCGATAAATCGATGGTAAAATAATTATCCCTACTATTGGCTAACTGCGGTTGGAAATGCACACCACCTAAGGCTATGTAATTTTGAATAGGAGTAATATGTTAGGTAATTATTTGTTTGTAAGTGTGTGTTCATACAACTTTGTATGTTGTATTCGAGTAAATTATGTTTTTGATAATAATGTGGTTGTCAGCCATTTATTTGGAACTTGGCAGTTTTCGAATTATTTCTCGTGTTTATGCAAGAAAAGTGTGTGATTACGAATTAGAATGAGTCTGTAGGTTACCTACCTACTGCTCTCCTGAAAAGAAGACAAGGTTTATCATCAAAAGTATGAGCAACAGCGTCATGCTGTCTCCTAAATCACAAACCTACTTCGATTGTCGAGTGTCAGTTTTTGGCTTAGTTAGGCTGGTATCTCATTATGACCATAGTACGAGCACCAATCCGTCTGCCAAACATTACCAATGTAGTGTTTCTATGTAATTATTTATAGGTATCTTCCGTCGTCTCTTGACGCCTTGTCATGCTTATTTCTCTGTCTGTTATTTTTAATTACTAACTTGTATTTTATCAGATTCAAGCCAAGTTTTCTATTGAACCGCTTCACAGTTACCCACGTAACTGTTCACTACTGGACATTTTGAAGCTGTGAAGCTGACTTTTCAGGCTGATAAATGATAATCATGATGGAAAAGTATATAAGGTTCATATTATCTAGCAAGAGGCTTCACTACACTTGGGCTGATATTCTTCTTGTTATTCATATATCACTTAGTACATTGACGGAAAGGACCTGTTGATTAAAATTACAAAATTGTCTGTTGTCAGGTAGATGCTACCTCTGATAAATCTGAAATAGTGGGGATTTAGTCTCCCTTTAACGTATAAGGATAATATCCTGGATACTTTTTACCCTCTAATTCTAGGATATTTTTTTGACCAAGAACTTCTGTATAAATAAAATTTACATGGAACTCAGGATGTTTAACTTTTTAGTTGTCAAACTTTGAAGATTAGGAATATGCTCACTCATCCAAAGCCGTAAGTACTAATTTTATTTTGAAAATTTCACCAGCAATGTAATTGCGTAATACAGGATCAATCACACTAAATCGTTTTGAAACAGATTGCTAATCTATTGGTTCATAAGTTCGAAAAAAGTCTACTCAACAACGTAAATAACGCAATGAGTGTTGTTGAACTGTCAAAATGAAACAGATTAGTATGAATCGTCTTACGAAAATGTGTTACGCAATTATATGGCAGATTTATCACCTGTCAATAAACTTTTAGGGAAATCGAAATGAATCCTTTAACTCAAGTTAACAATTGAAATGCCAATACAACCGCCTAGTCTCTTAGTGACAAAACGCGTTGTGGTTACGTTCCCGACCGCGACATTACGGCTAGTCCTCGTTACCTGTCGTTTTATTGTCCGTTTGTCACTTTTCAACACTTTTTTTAACCCTAACTAGTTTGTTTGTAGTGAGTCCGTTGCGGTTTCGCAAGATTGATGCTTAGCGAATTTGTTGGGTTCAAAAGTGACAAATGGGACTCGGATGGGTGTTTTTAAGGTAAGTTTACCATAGGTATTTGTCATAAATATTATTTAGGTACATTGAAAAATGGTACAAAAAAAAAACAAATATTTGTTTGTCTTCGGATATAAGATATCAATCGATTAGTCATTGCTTGATAATTTGATTAAATGGAATTGTATAATTATGTTTAATCAAATAAGAGTAGACATCCCACAAGACCAGTCCAACTCTACGTAGATTTTATCTGTAAAACGAAGCCTTACGGCATTTTATAACAAGAATCCTGCCACAACTAGATCCTAATATAGTACACACATATAATTATAGATAGCGACGTGGTAAATCCATAAATACACAGCCCACGTTAGGTATTGATTAAATAGTTACACAGCGGCCACGTTCAGGTAATCTGCGTGATTATTTCAAATCACCGACACATTACATTAAGCGTAATCTCTAGTAATGGCGGCGCGGTGTTGCCAGCCGCCGGCACTCCCCGCCGAATTGTGGGAAAATAACCATCCTAAGACACCATCCCGAAACCTATCAAAAACATTTTAATATTCATGGAAAATTTATCTACAGCATACATTTGAATTATAAATACACGTGATATTAAAAAATGACAGCGACGTCAATCGGATAAACATCGATTTCCCGTGAGAAGATTACATTATTCACACATTATACAATTATTTACTTAAAACCCTTTAGTATTTTTATCCGAGTTGCGAGCTCCGTGGACAGAATGGATATTGACAGCGAGGCGGGAAAGCGCGAAGGCGGCCATGACACTTTTTTCTTTTTAATTCGAAGTGTCACAGTGGACGGCAGAGTGCGCTTTATGCCAGTGTCAATATTTTATTATTTATTTTTTTAATCCGTATGCTCGAATTACTCAGAGAAGATGAGCATAGTACTCGTAAGCAATTATAAAATCTTTATTTTTATTAAGTATCTGCTTTCACAAGCCTCGTATTCTTGATTATCCGTTTGGCATGAACCTTAAATTATATTCATATTATTTTTATTTATCCGAGACTTTATACGGATTACGTCTCGATCGAAGTTACGCGTTTCGACTTATACTAAAAAATAATATAATAAACATGACCGTAGCGAAAAAGCAGTAAGACGCACGTCAGAAATAACTTGAATTACAATTTTAATCTTGTCAAATCCGAGTTTTTATTGTGATCGGGCGGTCCGCGTACGGTGGACATAATTTTCGTTTTCAAAGTTTATTTAATAAGGAGTTCTCGCTATAAGAAATCATATTAAAGTCGCCCGCGCCCCGGTGAGGGTTGGGGACCTCGTATAAATTCGCGATTTTTATATCCAACTCATTATTATTTTTGAACGTTCGAAACGGTCGCTTATGAATAAAAAGTTGACTTTATTTTGATGCAAAAATATTGTTAACGGACAAAAAGTTATCGGTGAGAGTCTGTCGGGCGCGTGTCGCGGCCATCGGGTAGTCCGCTGGCCTTTATCGACGATATACAATCATATAATAAGCAAAATACACCGGAGTAGCGTCCGTCACTCTGACAAAACTGCAATAAAAACAATCACATTATCTTTGTACGGTCTCGGCGGAATTAAAGATCAGTTAGCTCGCTAGACGAGATAAAAATGGCTACTGGAGATTTAAAAAAATCCTCTCAATCATTCGAGAATATGAACAGCATTCCTGGCATAGTGTATCTATTATAAAACGCCTGTTTTCCATCATAAACTTTTTTGACGGAACGTTTATTTTAAGTAGATGGGTATTTTTATCAAATTACTATAATTTTGGTCAAACAAAACTACGAGCTGTCAGAATTGACGTCGGTAAATCATCGACTTGACCCTTTTTTGTTACCTACTTTAATAATTTCGTTAAGGGCTTTTTAAACGGGCCGCATATTTGGAATAGCTGCCGGTACTTTATGGTCGGGATCATTTGTATAGGAATTTAAATGGGATCGCTTTAAAATTGGATTACAATAAAAATCAAGAAATGCCCTGAGAATTATTTGAACTATTCGAACATCTGGACGGTGCGTACGGAATTAAAGCTGACGATAAAAACTTTACTAAAATAAACTCTATTGTATTCGGATAACAATGCGACCTAATGAGTGCGCATCAATCGTCCGAAGCTGAAGGAAAACAAACATAATTAAATCAAGATAGTAGTTATAAAGCGGAAACTATTAGGTGCAGTCGGGGCACTCGGGGCTGGGGATCCAGCTACAACTGTCGCAAGTCGCCGATAGCGCACACCAGATTTATACAATATATCTCATTATTCATATCTCAACAAAGAGGAGCATAAATTACGCGGCCCGAAAATATCTAAATCCTAATCCATTCGCGTCGCTTGTCCCCGACTGAATCCGATTTTAAAATATTTATGAAAAGGCAACAAAAAAGTAGAAAAAAACATGAGTCCAGAGACAGAATTAAAAATAATAAAAAAAATACATAAGCCCCGAGAGCGAACGTCGGAAAAAAGTTAAAATGATTGTAGGGCATCTCGATGTGGCGTTGTTTTTTTCTGGACGTATCCCCGTTTCATTAGATTCGTTTCAATTCTGTCGGGATTAGTCGGAGAAAGGTCTCTTAAGGATAAAATGCGATGTCCGTTGATTTATAAAGATCCTCTCTTTCGGGCGATGGGACATAATTAATTGTTCTTCGTGATCTATCGCCGTGTTTTTTGTGGAGCAGGTGATCGTAGTGAAAACTGAACGGAATGGTGTGTTGTGCGCGGATGTAGCTCGAGTAGCGGGTAGCGTGTAGCTGTAGCGTGTAGGAGTAGCGTGTGACGCGCAGAGCCGTGAGGCTGCGAGGGCGAGGCGGTCCACGTGCTCGCAGCTCTGCTCGTGACAGCTCCCGAAATTAGTCACGTGGCCGCTAATAGCCCCACGGCCGGGGGTGGCGTGCACTCGCCGTTTTTTTCCGGCTCTCGTACGGTTGTTTACAACAGTTGGTGGCTATCGATCCGCCCGCCCGGATATAGACGTAAATACGGCGTTATTCATCGAATGAAGGCCCGTTTTGTTTGCACACCGCCCCCGGTTTTGTCGTCTCGGCTGTTTTTCATCGATTTTCCACCGGACCTACGTGGCCGGTAACGTACACCGTCGGTGTGTGTGGCAGCATGGCTCCGCTCGGAGCGAGGGTATTATGTATTATCTCCGAAAAGGTTCTCGATGCGCTTTTACGTGTAATCGGTGGTGGTATCGGCGGGGCCTCATCTCGGTGCGCCCGCAGGCCGGGGCGCGTGTGTGCGAGGCTCGCGCCTGTGTGCGTCCGGCTCTCGGGGCACACTGCTCGATTAGCGCGGCCGGCACCGCCACGCCGCCTGATTGGGCCATCCATCACCGCCGCCGCCCGCGCGCGCGCCCTCCACCCTGCGGCCCTCCGCGGCGCGGAGTGCGCGGCGGGTGAACGCGACTCTCGACCCTGTGCCGGGCAACCTTGGGTCCGGTTTGCCGCGCCGCGCGCCGCCGGCTTCACCGACGCGTTAATGCCGCGACGCGCGCAACAGAGATCGAGGCGTATTTTTAAGACGGATACTTAGTGCGTTACATTATTATACTTTTGTTTTTTTTTGGTCGCGGGCGTGTAACCCACACGGTCCGTGTTTTCATATGGCGGCCGGGTCGACGCACCGCTCCGGTTATGATACCGAATGCCTTTAGATTTTTGATTGAGGTTTTATTTTATTTGGCGCGACGTTCGCCCCGATTACGTTTCTCGTATTCGTTTACCGCTCGGCCAGTTTTTGTTTCGACGAGTTTCATTGTTCGTAACGAGATCGATTTTAACGATAAGCCATCGCTTTTAATGAAGACGTGGGTGTGCTCGGTTTTTACTGAATCGCGCTTTTAAGATCAAGGCTACCAATCGGCAATCATTGGCACTTCCTCACTTGAGTTTGTCGAACCTGAACTTTCTATAGTTCATTAAACATCACGAGCGTCAGTTAACGGTCGCTCCAGACATGACATAAACATGGCGAGTGAGGGAAATTTCATGAGTCGTTTACATAAAGGAAAGTTTATAGGTGTATTAGCATATAATCGCGTCGCGGGGCGCGGGCCGGGTCGCAGGTCGCCCACTCAAACTTACAAATTGCATTCTCACGCGACGGACCACCGCGACACACGACAACTCTCAAAAGAATTAAGATAAACTTACAAATTCGTACGCAGCGATTAATTGTCGCGGCGACGAGACACCGCAATCGTCACTTTACAAACTAAAGGCAATTTTTCAATGCTACACAACAAGATATCAACTAAATGGATACTCATTATTAATATTGCCCATTTTACGATGCTTTTACGACAGCACGATGTTCCCGCTCACTTTACTTCCGTAAACTTAGCGTTGATTGAGTTAACATGTTGTGTGCTGGCGACATCGTTTTTACGATTCGATAGACATGAATAGTTTAATAAAAATCATTAAATTTAGGAGTGCCAATAAAATGTGACTGGTATAGCCTAAATTTGTAGTGGCAGGGCTCATGAACGGAAACCGAACCCTTACTAACATAAAGAAAAACAAGTGGGATGTATTAAAAACACAATAACAGTAAATAACACGGTAGTTGAATAGAATCGATGCCGTCCGTATCGGTTCTCGATCGATACTCATTACAATGTAACGTTTTAACGCTCGTTTAGACGCCACAACGAATCACGGGCTGTTATTTAAATTGCTCAAGAACCGAGAGTAATTTAACTCGAGAAAAACGGGTTTCGAGTGAAATTCGCGCGCTATCTCATCTCTCGTATCTCTTACGATCGCCATGTTGCTCGGAGAATAGATATACTTGACTTAATAGCGCCATTTGCGAACATAATAAAGTACATAACCGCTTGGTCATTGTACTGGACGTAATGAAGCCACGAGTGCAATTTTCGCGCGGGCATGACCTCGGCGAGCGATCGCACCGTCGACAACGGCGGGACGAACTTTAGCGTCGAGCTTTAAAAGGTTCAAGCGAAATGAGCGCCCCGAGACCACTAGTAATACTAAAATGCATTTCTGCGCACTCGGGCGGCGAGCTTTGAGCTTCTCGAAACGTAGATTGAGATTAAACGACGCACGAGGATATGATGCGAGCGTGGAGGCAGCACAGACGGTTTCAGAGTCTTCGTCTTGAGGCGTTTGCGTCCCTTTGCTCCGGGGAGCTCGCTAACGAACAACGATTCCCGCTCTAATTTGCGGACATGGCGAGCGATCGATCTCATTGGATTTTTCAAAAAGGAACACCGAAGGCACCTTATGAGCCGAGGCACAAATTGAGCAATTTAGTGCTCGCCCGCTCGCGCGCGCCTATCGCGCGGCACCCATCTCCCTCGGCTCCTTTTTTCATTTTCATAATATATCCACCGTGAATCCTAAATGAGAATATTAAAAATTAGTTGGTTCATGTTTAGGAGCGCGGCCCTGCTTGTAATTATGTGCGCGCTCTGACTTGACAAATGAGTTCGAAGACCGCTGGAGACAAATCAATACTGGACGCACAAAAAATGAAGTTCGTATAATAAGAAATTATAAAGAACCAAAAAAGATCTGATAAAAATTTGTTAATGAACTAACAAAAAATATTAGGTGTCCGATAACTTTTTGGATTTAAAAAACATTAATTTCGTTGATTAAAAAAGCTTTGACAGATTACCTACATTTCGTTTACTATTTAACAGCATCTCCGATTTCTTTAACTACTATCCACCTTCTACATAAGTACAGGCTACACGCTACAGCTGATAGTGGAACGTAATACAAAATGATCCAACTAGTTGACAACGCAACGGCTAGCCGAGGGACCCATTACTTGAAATAAAACAAACAACAGTTCACGGTATCGCGGCACATCCATGCGTCATTATCAGCGCATTGTTTTTGTTACTAATTTAGGTAAAAACACCGTTGGAGCGGGGAACCCTGGCGAGGCATTCCAACGCGCCCCGTCGCCATGGCAACCGACGCCGCGCGCGCTCCCGTCAACCACCGCCCACCAAACAAACAACTAACAACCTTATTTTTTACTACACAGAGCTCTAATCGCCAACACCGCCAAATGAAGTTATAACGTTCTTTTACGACGCTCCACAATCGTCGATACCCAATCATAACAATGAAATTGCGACCTTAATGTCTCCCGGTAAAGTGCCATTCGGAACGCGCGAACGACTTAAGAATAGCGACATAAGGAATTGTTTTATCTCTTTCGCACGTCGTAAAGACGCGGTCGCGCCGTCTCGCTCGCGTGCCGAATCCTTTCTTGCTAAAGACGGAATCGATACACTTGATATTTCTCTTTCTGGCGCACTTTTTGTTCGAATCGTTGCCACTGTTAATCCGTCTTCGACAGCGTTCGTTAGATAAAAATCGTAAAGTGTAACTCACGAATAAATTGACTGCGATTCTTCGTGCGCCGTTTATTCCGTGTTCATTTTCAGAACATTTCCCTTCGATGAAAATTCTTTTGTGTTATAAACTGAATGACGGGCGAACGCGCGAAGTACGGTAATTGATATAGTGTAATGGAAACGGGCAATGACGGTGACGTGTAAAACAAGAGAGAGATAGACGGACGTCATTCTGTACGAGCAAGCGAGATGGTTATCGGAATACGCGACTGTTGTAACGATGCATGTGCATTAAATTGTTACGGTAATTGTAACTTTACACCCACATAATAAAGTTTAATTTAGAACATGACAGGAGAAAGGTCCCGGTATTAGCTACTATTCGATAGATGGCGTTGATGTATCAAAGTTTAATTTGGAATTCCGGTTACGGTAACAAAACAACTATGTTGGCTTGTTTCTTCTAAAGTAATTTAAATACAAAAATAAACTTAGTTAACTGTAAATAAGCAATAAAACATATTTATGTAAAAAAAACTACAATTTCATTAATATTGATAGATTGCAGTTTTTTGCCAACTATAACTTAGGTAACCAAAGGCGGCACAAAAACTTGTAGAACTTATAAATCTAGACATTTTGTAACTAAACTGTCAGAATTATAATGTCAATTAGGCGCACAGCGGTGCACCGGCAACTTCTTTGCCGGCGGCGGTAAAGTAAAAAATAATTGTCATTTCTTTTTAAAATCCTTTGCGATATTTTCCCCGGCGACCTTGCATCGGCGAGATGACACCGAGATCGTACGCACGATAACACATGATCGATGGCCTGTCGCTAGTGCGTGCGCGCCGCAAACATTCGATATTCATCCAGTACTCGATACAATCGGACACGAGTTTCGTTACTTAAAAAACACTATTCTTGAAGCCTTAGAGTCGACATTAGTGTGATATTGACAGATGTAAATGTCATTCGATTTTTCGTCGGCTCATTACCGGGAATCGATTTGAACTGTCATCGGGATGTTTGTTCGTTTTTCAAATTATAGAAACGGTGTTTAGATAAATAGTTTGTGATATAAATGCTATCGCAATGTGGTCAAGAATTTTGGGAACATTTTTTATCTGTTTTAGTATCGAATCTATTATTTGGAACAGTATTGTTTACATAATTATTATTTGTACCTAACAACTGCAAAGTTACACTAACTATCCATTTAAATTCACCTTTTATTTTATATACGTACTAAGAACATTAAAAAAAATGTCCATAAATTGTTTAGCTAATAAAACCGCAGTTAGTGTTAAGACCAGAATAATTCCAAGTGCCATGTATGGTTTTTATTTTAATCTGACAAAAGGTGATCGTTAGTTACTAAAAAACTAGAATAAATTAAACGATAAGTTTTTGTACAATGTAATTCTGTAACACATCATAAAATTTTGCAATTCAAATATGGAATGGACTTTAGTTTTTTTTTAATTTTTTTTAGGCCAAGTTAAAGATAAAATCAGAATCAAGATTTTGAATAAAGAATCAACGTTAAAAAAAAATCGTGACGTTAAATCTCCGAGGCATTCTTGAAGCATGCACGTAGCAAAAGTTCAGGCGGCCATCAGTCAGGAGTACCCGTGACCTTGCGCTGACTGTTCCGGACACTGGTGATTGACGGCACCACCGCCCGCATGCTATGATCCCCTAGTACTTGTGCTATATCATCGTGTTGTATTCACGTGTGATGTGTGCCTGGTATTTGAGTTAGTCCTGTTTGGATTTCAGTTCTTCTTTCTTATTGTTGCCTGGTACTTTTATAATGATTGTGATTACGTTAATTATTCATAATGAGTTTTATATACGAGTTTTATATTCTTCTATTTTCTTGGTTATCTATTCTGCACTTTAGATTTTTATTTATAACTAGGGAAATAATAAAAATACCGGTGGAAGGATTAAGATCTGTGTGAAATGGTTGATGTTGATCTCAAGTTGATTCGACCAGCATTTTTCTTTGGAGAAAATGTTACAAACATTGATTCTAGCGGAAATGGTGAGAAACATTTAGTTTTATGACAGTAATAATTTAAATAATGACTCTGCTAAAGACTATTATTGGTATAATCTGTAACAATATTCTGAGACATAAATTATTCGAATACCTAACTGTGTCTCCACAATTTCAAAGACCTTATTCGTTCAGCTTTGAATTTCTCAAAAATCTTGCTCGTCAACTTGAGACCATCATCGCCAGATCACCACAGAGGTCACCAACCCCGGTTCTGTCCATACCTGGGTACTCACCGGGACTGCCCAGGAATACTGAGGAGTAAACCCGCCGCGCCACGTCGGGAGGGGATGACCATTCTCGACGCGAAGGACACCATTTGCCTGAAAAAAGAAAAATAAATGGTTGAATTTTTCTTCCGAAAAGTTCTAAAGCTAGATTTACTGTAGTAGCTTCATAAGTTCTGTTTGGATATTTAGAAGGATTTGTAAGGGTCATCAAATTGTCTGCCAAGTCATTGGCCATAGCAATATCATCCAGGGATCATTTCGTGATGACGAATACAAGCGTTTTGACTTGGTTAATATTAGAGTCATTGATCATTTCTCCTGGCATTTACACAGTCGGGTCATTTTCAAATAAATTATCATTGAAATCGATATTTATATACTTTTCTGGTTTACTCGATTAATTTAATAGCTAATACTATTTACTCCAATCCTTTGCATACATTTAAAGATTCAAATCCCGTCGGAAAGGTTAAGCGTTTAGTTTCTGTTGATCATACTTAATGAAATTAAAGTAGAAGAATTTAAAGATTCTGGTAACGTTTTCATTTTATTTGAAAGTATAAATATATTCTTGCAAGTATTAGAAGAATTTAATAAACCTTTAGCTTTACCTTTAGCTAGAACAACAAAATCAAACCATTATTCGGAACACTAGAAGATCACTTAAACAGTATCTCATTCAAACACTCGAACATGCCTCTAATTGAATAAAAAAGTCCTTAAAATTTAAGATCGTCGAGTACCAATGTAAATTAGCTTTGTTTTTCCAATGCGATGCGGATACGGAGGAAACCAATCTACCGTGAATGGGCAGATTAATGAAAAATAATGTTTTCGAGAAGAAGGGCTGTTTTGAAATAGTAAAAAAGGGGCAAATGGATCTGTTTACATTTTCTTTTGTATTTTGGGAAAGATACTGGCTCTGTTTAGTGAATAAATCAAATAATTTTAGTAGGAGAAAGAAGTCTGACATCTCAGCGGGCCTAGACAACAAGTGACAATCGCTTCAAAAGCGTTTCGTATTTCTACAACGACTTTCAACAGAATTGACATAAGCTTTTCGATAGCTTATGTCAGTCCCGTACATTTTTGCCTTCTCCATCATCGTTATCGCTGTCACTTTGTCTAGGGCCTCAGAATACTTTTCATCCCGGTAAACGCACACGAAGTTGCGGTCAGACGCTTGTTCCTAATATATAATTATACTTCTGTGAATGAATTTTATTTATGTGAACGGGATACATTTGACACTACCTTTTCTTCGCAGAGAGAGTGCATCTGTGTCTATGCATATAGTTGTGCATTATATCTCCCGCGCCGAAGGCTAGTCTCCGCTGAGATTGTTCGCCACGGTCGAAATTTGGTCTGGAGGACTACATACTAACACCAAACTGGTCTATTAGTCTTTTTTATACTACCTTGTTACCTTCTATTTTTATAAGTGCAATAAAATCTTCATAAAGTTTCATTATAATAATTACGTTACTGTAATAATTGCTACTTATTCATTACGCACGATGTTACCATTAAAACATTTTTTTACTACCCGCACAATTAAAAACTGTTTGTATATGCTTGGTCTAACTTCTCACCGAAATTTGTTAGTACTTTTGTTAATTTATATTCCAAAAATGACGCATTTACTTATATATAAATATTTATTTATGTTAATGTAATTTAACGTGCCATTTGTAAGTTATTCTTTATTGTAATAACAAGATAGTCTGTCGTCTGTCGGTGTAACGTCATTACAATTCTTGCTAATGTCTTTTGCGACACATGCGACATCGTTTTTTCACCCGATTTCGATTCGAAAAGAAAAAACTTACATTAAGCTCTTCCCGCCTATCTAATGGATTCCTCCAACTCTCTCAGGACCCCAACGTCATTACGCAAAAAACATACAGAAAAAAAAAGAAAAAATACTCGACTCAAAAAAACACCTCCTGGGAGAACGAAGGTGTTGCCGCCCCTAGTCTTTTCTTACCCCAAAAATAAGGGGAGGCAATATCATACACCATTAGCAATTTCGCTACTTTTTTAACGGTGTCACACTGTATATTATTGTGTTCTGTAATGCAGCGGGTCGCGCCTCCGCGCCGTTAGCTCCGCCATGTAATCAACGAACGTGCCATGCTTTTACTAAAGAAATGGCATCGCCATACGTTGCTCATTTTATTGTCTAATTGAAAAATAATAAGTTATGTCGCGCGTCGGTGCAGCGCAGCGCAGCACAGCGGGGGGCGACCGATATTTAAAAAGAACGCAACCACCATAATTTTCTCTCGCTTTATGTTCCTTTTTCGAAATTCGTAATTCGAACAAAAGCGCGCGCGGCGCAATGGTGCATGCATGATTGATAGCGGCTCGCTGACGTCACACACACACCGACAACGCTACAGTTTTCGAAAAATAAAAAGCCTTGACCTCTGATTCTAAACTGCTCCATCTCTTGCTACCCTGGTGGCTTTACAGCCAATTTGCGTTTTCCCAACCCCACGCAAACTGCAAACTTAAACTCGAAAATATAAAGTAGAATTACATCGTTGAAAAAAGCGAAAATTACCCCATCGCAGCTCACGGTACAAGTTAACGCCATAAACAAATACTAAAAATCTTGTAACCGAAATAAGGCGGGCACTCTAAATAAGAATTAAAGTAAAATTGCTGAGGTGCGAGTCCCCAGGCGAGGGGGCATTAGCGGGGGATTCGCGACGATATTCATAACGCGAAAAATTGTAATAACCTGGCGAATATCAGCTAGGGCAGAGGGTATAGGTGTGTGGAGCCATGGAGGGCGCGACCGGGGGATTTGTTAAGGAAATTCTCTAAATATGCCCGTTGCGTTATTGCTCACGTGTGACGAGTATGGCGATAGTAAAAAAAACAACACCAGTTCTGTTCAGACCGGATATTCAGCGAAAGAAAGCGTAAATTTAACGACAGAGGAATTAAAATTGTGTTCAACGACGACGTTATGCGTAGCTTTATACTGTAAAATTGTTTTAAACGTGTATAAAAGTAGTATGAATAAAAATGACAGTAATAACTTGTATGATATGTCGTAGTTTATTACTTGGTCGCACTTCCAATTTTAATTTCAATTTGTAATTACTTCGAATTTGTTAAGGTAAGTGTACCTATTTTTTTATCGGTGTGACATTATTTTTACAGCCAAGTGTCTCGTCAAAATAAGTTAAAGGAATAGAAAAGTAATAGTTACCTAGTAAATGAAGTAAAATATCGGATAGATATAAAAGAAAACTGTTGTGAGAAACACAAACAGGAATTGACATAACCATGATTCTAAAGACAGTTATGATGGCGATTCAAAAGTCAGATATAATAACTGGGGTTCTTATTGGAGTACAGTATAGGAACTTTGGTAAGGCTCAAAATATTGCTACGTAGGTATCGTATATAGTAGGATCTGGTCTGATCAAAGAAAAAAAAAAAGGTTATTAAAAAAAAAAAAACCTAAGGAGCTCTTCCCTATATTTTTTTCCTTTATAATGCTTGCACATCACTACATATTATAAAACAAAGTCCTCCGCCGTGTCTGTCTGTCTGTTCGCGATAAACTTTAAAAACTACTGCACCGATTTTCATGCTGTTTTCACCAATGGATAGAGTGGTTCTCGAGGAAGGTTTTAGTATTTATAATTTGTCAAGCGGACGAAGCCGCGGGAATCAGCTAGTTAAATACATTATTTTAGTTTTAGATATTTAAGATTTGTCATTAATTTAATGACACTGGTATTAAGTACCTACCGTATTTTATTACATTTGCCAAAAACTAAAATGCCGATCTATTCTGTAAAAATTTCACCGTGTAAACTAAGATGAAGTGAGTTGTCATCAAAGAGAAGGCTGTCATAGTGTCAACCGTAGCAAAAGGTGGAATGACAGCTAACTTCACCTAAATTTTCAAAGTGTGAATTTTACAGAATAGACAACACCTCGGTAACATTTTACCAATATCAATTATTATTTACGTACCAAGCATTACCCCGTACATAAACCTGAGTTCACAACTGATTATTAAAAACCAATTAAAATAAAATATACCTAAGAGTAAATAACAATGGGCCGGTTCAAGTTAAAACACGGTAATTACCATTCATATTTATTTCTTTTTTCATCGAATTAAAACAATTGGTGCTCCGAAAATGTTTTGATTTCTATCATTCGTTGGTGCTGTGGTTCTCAACTTAATGGGGGGGCGTTGAGATGTAAGATAGCTCACTTGAGCGTAACAGGGGGCATTGAGTATCAAGAAGGTTGGCCAATTAGATGTATTTTTTTATTGTAATGACAGTAGGAAAAAATTTAGGCAGAATTTTTCAAAAAAAAAAAACTTAACAAATATTAAAATTTTGGCTACTTTTAAAGAAGTCATACCGAAATATAATTCCATAGGTATTGAATTGTTAATAATTATGAAAGGTAAAGTCTAAAAATTTCTGTCAGAGCGCCACAAAGGTTGAGAACCGCAGCACTCGCACATTTTAATAACAGTGATTGTACGAATCAAACGTTAAAATCTTCACAAAGGGGCATAATTTATATGGGCTACAATTAATATCGCCCAATAACAACTATTCATTAATGTTTTAACTACACACCTCGCTTCTTGCCGTTTTCGGTCGAATTAAGGGGTTTTTATAATTGTTTATTTTTATTTTCATTGTTAAAATGTTGAGATACTGTGTTATTTTCTTGATGCTAGATTGTTCAAATTGGATTGAATTAAATATGGCTGGACGGAGCGTTTATTTCCTGTGGTTTTGCTTGTGAATTTAAAGTAATTTGTTACCAATTCTTCCTTAGCAAAGTAGCTGTTATAAAGATTTATTTTAAATGGTTATGTACCAAGAAAATCTTTGATATTTGCTTACCCCCTAGGTTTCTACGAACGATAAAAAAACATAACAAAATAATGACTGGATTCTACACATCTGCCTACCCCAACCGGTATACCAGCACTTGCCGGTACCTGTACCAGGGACACAAAGGCGCAGAAGATGTCCCTTCTCACGATAAATCACTCGCTTTTTCTGTTCGCTGCCTCTGCGTGTTTTATGCTTGCCTGGTATAGCACCAGCTGTCAGGGGTTTCTTTCAAGTTTTTTATTTTTTACGTTTAGATATTTAAAAAGTTTTTCTAACTGTGAATTAAAAAATAACTGATCCAACTTAGCGAAAAAAACAAAACTTCATTTGTGTTTTTATCGCTAAGTTGGATATTATAATGGTGAATCAAAAGCTAGATACATAATATACTACCTTTCACCAAACTTTTATACCGAGTATAAGTCTTATCCTGCGAATAAATTTTGAATTTTTGACAGTTTTTCCACACAAAAACTGTCAGACGCCATTTTTATTCCACGGATAAAAGATATCTGACTTTGGTAAAATCAGCCATAAGTGGGAAAAATATGTAATATTGAAGCTAACTCAGAAATTACGCAAGCAAAGTAAAATCACCTCTGAAGCATGACCTACTAAACGAAAAAAGAATCATCAAAATCGATTCATATGGCGGAGTAATCGCGTAACATACACACAAAAAAAACATACAGACGAATTGAGAACCTCCTCCTTTTTGAAAAAGTCGGTTAAAAATATGTTTTGGTCCTTCACAAAGCCTAACTCTTACCAACAGCTGCTTAAGTCAATGAGCTTCATCCATAGCCTAACCCGACCCGATCCACTAGGAGCTAACAATGGCCACCATGACCTCGCATAAACCAATTTCCTTAATGGATGCCCGATACTATCGGAGTAACTGCCTTTGAGCTCGACTGAATCGCCCCCTGCATGTAGGAAGTGTTCGTTTGTATGTTACATCTGAATTTGGAAATTGGTGGACACGTTTTGATGTATGGCTATAGGGTTGTGGGAGATTGCTGAAGGTAATATGACGTCTTTGAGGAGATAAAATGGAATGAAGGTAGGGGAAATAGTGGTCCAACTAGAACGCTTGGAAAAGAGTTGAGATTTCATTAGATTTAATTGGAATAAAAAGATTTCATTAGATTTAAATGGAATAAAAAGATTTCATTAGATTTAAATGGAATAAAAAGATTTCATTAGATTTAAATGGAATAAAAAGATTTCATTAGATTTAAATGGAATAAAAAGATTTCATTAGATTAAATTGGAATAAATAGATTTAATTAGATTAAATTGGAATAAAAATCTAATAAGACACTTAAAGTAATTGGTGTCGGAGGACCTAAATGTAACTAATATACATAACATAACATAACATTACGGCTGTAATCCCCAAAGGGTTAGGCAGAGATGTACCTATAGTACACCCACATTTCGCCAGTTATGTTTAAGTCCCATGTAATAGGGGGCAAGCCTATTGCCATCAACTGGGCACAAATCCAGACTCCGGGCTGCCACTGAGAAATTTCAGATGGAAAAAGCCCAATATATGCTCGACTTGGCAATCGAATCCAGGACCTCATGATCAACAGTAACGCTTGCGACCATTGGACCAACGAGGCTGTCTGTCTGTAACTGATTTATATAGATACTAGCTTCCGCCCGCGGCTTCGCCCGCGTGGTATGTCGATAAAAAGTAGCCTATGTCCTTTCTCAGGCTCTAGACTATCTGTGTTCCAAATTTCATTTAAATCGGTTCAGTAGTTTTGGCGTGAAAGCGCGATACAGACCGACAGAGAGACAGTTACTTTCGCATTTATAGTATTAGTAAGGAAGTAAGGATAAGGATAGACAATTTTCAAGAAATACCTATAAAATTATAAGTGATCTTAGCACATGACTCAGTGTTGCCAAGGTGTACGGTTGTTATTCAATAAGTAACGGACACCAACCCTTTGCAAGATCCAAGACAAAAACAAGATAACTCACATTGGCAAACACAACAGCTAATAATCCAAAAATAAGAAGAAAAAATATCATTTTTAGCTCAAAAGCATTTCTAATTGCACCCGCCCAGGTTTGGGCGGGCCGCCCAACCGCCCAGCACTTATACCCAAGACAATAAAGCTCATTATCGCTTGAGAACAACTGTCTTTACTGTCTTACTAAACTTGATACGTCAATACGCAGACTTTGCAACGTCGTAAGAAAGCTTAGAGTGATCATTTCAAAATGTGCTCTATTGCTTGAATGAGAGGGTTGTAAATCACTTGTGTGGGTTAAGGGTCGTTGCCTTGGCGAGGGATGGTCCGTAGATCTGCCTTATAACTCATCTGTAGGTACAGACGGACTGGCAGATCGATAGAGTACCTACTCTAACTGTTTGTTTGCTTTGGGGCACTTTTTCATGTATTTTTGGTGTCAGTAGTGTTTTGAAAGGGTGGTTTATAGTTAAAGCCATAAATATGGAATATTCTTGATGTTTTTAATTTTAGTTTATATGCTGGCTAAGTTTTCTGTGTCTTTAATCTTACGTATATCATCGCCTTTGTTGATTCACTTCGTATAGAAGCACATTCTTGCTGTAAATCCATAGCTAGGGGCTTAATTATCGATAAAGACGAGAAAAAATCTCTTTCAATACCATTACTAAAGAATGATGGTCCTTGTGAAACAATTTTTTGTTCATCATTATCTTTCAAATCAAATCAAATCGTTTATTGCAATCCATAATGTACAAATTAGGTGGTAAATAAAAAATAATAGGAACAATTTATGGACCCTGTCGGGCACAGCAAATTTTTAAATAGGTAGAGAGCGGAAGAGTGCTTTACAAGTTTTTCTTGTTATTACGTTAAGAATTATTTATATCCTATATCATAGCCTCTCTCTATATTCATAGAATCTCTCTACTCACTTCGAAAGTACCAACACCCTCTGAAGTCAAGCTTCCGTGATCCATCCTATCAGTATTTGAGTCCTTTTATTTTATCTGTCATTAGTTTAGACTGCTATGATGATTCATCATCAGTTTAGCCGAAAGACGCCCACTGCTATACATAAGGCTCCTCGAAGCAACGCCAATTCGGCCGGTTCTTTGCGTCTCGCATCTATTTTGAATGCCTTCTTACTATTATAGAACTGAAGTACCTAATCCAAGATATTGCTTACATCAATAGGTAATAGGCTCGCCTCATATTCCTTGAGACAAAAAAATATAATTGTCAAAATGTAGGTGCCCAACGAGACTAAAAAAAATTACTGTAAAAATTTGAGTGCGCGTACATTTCTACCATGAAAAACAAGCATGAAGTTATGTTACGCTGTTACGTAGTTACAATAAAACAGTTTAAAGTCCACAAAAACATAACCCACTAACATTTCAAAAACATCAGATCGTAAATAATATCGAGCGAAGTGCGTCGACCCCGAAAGGCGTCCAGGAAGCCTATCCATTACTCGTGACAGCGTTTTTCAGACTGCCGCTGACAGCTGTCAAACTTGACCTTGACACATCCATCATGGCGTCTTGTGACGTCATTTGATAGGTCATCGGGCCGTATGGAGTAGTGCTTGCATTGTGGAATTAGTTGGTACTTTTTATGAGTGTTATGGTGCATTAAACGAGCCTTTACGAAGTAATGACACTTACATTATGCAATTAAGCGTGTTCAGTGAATCCAAGGTTATCAGCTACTAATCTAGCTGTTGGCAGATTTCTTTGGGTTACATTTACAACATAACTAAGTAACAGCTAACTTTAATAAAGTTGTAAGGAAGGCGTAAAAGGCACGAAATAAACTTTTAGAATATATGAAGTAACCGAGCCCTTCTTGGCTCTAAGGGCCTTTTTTAATGCAAAGACTGGCCTTTGCATCAAAGTGGGGTCCTTGGAACCCCCTTGGTCATTGCTACATACCAGCAAAATACTATAGCATTAAGAAAAAAACAGGTGCATCACCCACCCATCCGCTTTTCAACCTGGGCGTGAATGACCTCATGAATGTAACAAGGCACCCTGATCCAAATGAATATAACACAAAAAAAAAAACTATAGAGGGTGTATCACTAATGGCACTTTGATAGTGCCACGTAGTGCACTGGGCGGTACAGCCAGCTCCGAACACATGTAACTCGATGCCATGAGTTAGCACAAAATTTTAGCTGACTGTACATGTAGGGGTGGCCCTTTTTTATCGAGTTTGACAATGTGGTGAAGAAACATTTTTATCGATTTATTTCTCACACAAATTTTTGTCGAATCGAGAGTTATGTAATGTCGTAATAAAATTAAGTTTATGGACACGCGAAGTATGCGTAAGTTATACGCGAATATTTTGGATAAATAAGGTTTTTATTTGCATTTTAATAGTCCTTAAATCGTAATGTAACGATTACTTGCCAGGTCTACGGCCTATTTATGAACGAAGCCGATCACGGCCCATAAGGCCATGTCTCGTTCTCTCTGAATTTCTCTTTCTTTCACGGGATAGAGAATTTTTCCAAGTTTTATTTGGCCAATGTCAAAAGAAACATGTCATTCTCTAAGAAATGTATTGTATTAAAAATACCAAAAGTGCCAATGAACTTAACAGACAGAACTTGACCTAGAACCTCGAACGTAACCAACAATTACCCGACAAAACCCAACTTAAGAGACAATGCTAACATTACAAGTATTTTTTGTTCAACCCATTCAAGTATTACCCATAGCACAATATTAAAAATCGAGTAATACCACCAGAATGTAATAAAAAAAAAGTAAAAATACACTCCGGCACAGAATTCTGCCAGTCACGAGGGTCGAACGGGCCGCCCGTCATTTTCATAAATTTCACAACCCTAGCACCACGGACACTTAAATGCCAACTTTACGAGCGACATATTAAGGTTTGATTTGGTATATTTACATTTGTATTTTATGACGTTCCTCTTTTGGGTCGTGACGGTATAAACGGTATGTATAGAAAAATTTGATTATTCATGACGACTTTGAGAAAAATTACACACGAGCCTTCGTGCTGTATGCGTCGTTACATTGTGCTGATTAGTTGTTTTCAAGCTTTTAGTTGTGTATCTGTGAGTACCTTGATGGTTAACGAGGCTTTTGGTTATTGCAATGATAGGTGGTGAATAGAAGTCGATAAGGTATTTGGAGAGAGCCAGAAGATTGGATGTGTCTGTATTTGGGATAAGACAGGAGGCTGTCCTGCAATGAGAACTGTTTATCAACATAGTCTGGAGAAAAATGTCAGTTGACTGATAATTTCTGACTATCTAAGATGTCTTCCACTGGTTTTTCGCTTAAGCACTGCTGCGACACGAGTTGGTAACGGCAGAAACAGGTTCTAACATAATATTTCTGAACAAACGGACAGACAAAACTCTTCCCCTACACCACAACCTTCAAAATACCATCACGCTATCCACAAGAGTACATGGCCGCGCCTCAATATCGATCCCAATTTACCAGGGTACCAGGACAAGCGCAGAGTTTCCACAATGTATCGTACACGGAAGCGAAGACGCCCCGCGGCGCCTGCCAGTAACAGGCAAGCCTGTGAAAAGCGCTGTGTAGACTACGCTAATTAGTTTCAAGTGAAACTCTGTGTGTTCATGCAAGCCTAGTAATTTCGATTGAGAGTTTAATGATCTTACTGATAGTTAAGTTATTGTTATAGGGCCTGCTGGTTGGTTATAGCTTCGGATCACGGCAGAGGGTGTACGTTAATATTCATGAATAAGTTATTCTGTTATTCCGATGACTTACATTTATTGCAACCTGTTAGTTTATTGTTATTGGCATTTTAAATTAGGCTGGTAACGCATTAGTTATTTGTATAATGCGTAGTGTGACAAAGGGACATTGGATTCGCAGGTGAATGTTGCGTAGAGCGTTCGGTTTTATAGAGATTGCAGTGCTGGGTTATAAATCATGGGGTGGTCGCAATTTAATGCAATGATGCCAGCAAGTTCACTTACATTCCTTAAATGTTTACCTCTGAAGTGTTATATTATAACTGAACTAAAAACTTTTGCTTGAGCTTTTAGCTTTTTATAATTTGGCAATAGTGTCATCTTTTCCAGTCACATTCCACACTTCCACGCTACATCTCCTACGCTCTCGCTACGCTCCGTCATCACCAACTTACTAATCCACTACAGGGAGTAGTGCGCGACGTAAACAAACAATACTACCCTCAATGGCTGTACCACAATTCTCCACATATCAAGAGGTTCTGCTTCCCAACGATAGTTAAGCATGTAGACAGTTAGGCATCCCTCAAAAACTTGCGTGGAGGGCTACGGGGGTGAAGGGAGGAAGCGAGGGGGGCGCGGGAACCCTCTGTAACTAAATTTTGAACTGTCACGTAGATTAATGATACCAGGCGGCGCGATACGCGGTAATGTTGAACGATTTGGATGGATACGACTTGGTTCAGTTTTTGAGGGAATATTTGGTAACGGAGCCGAGGTTTTTGAAGGATTTTGGGTTCGACAGATCGAAGAGAATAATAATTTTCTAAGAAAAAATTAGGATTTGGATGGGAATACTGCAAAACTTGGGAGGTGTCATACGCTCTCGGTGATACTGACATGGAGTTTTGGTAAAATATACATGAAAGAGTTTATAAAATGTAGGATGAACTTGGATTAACCAATAGAAAGCTAACAGGATCAACACCTCTCATTCTGCTGGAGAAATGAAGTAGAAATTTACTTTATCCCTGATTGGAGAAAAAAAACTACCTTACTGTCAGAAAACAGGATATCAGCAGAACTGTCCATATAATAACATTCTTTACTAACACTTCATCTATTCCAATGAAAATTTCTAGCTTTTCCTCCTGTTCAAAACAGCCTCTAACAAGAACCGCCACATAATTTAGACATGTCCACACAACGCCATTGGTAAGCGACGGCGCGGCGCGGGGGTACCGAATGGATTTCGGAAATCGATTGCGTCCAAAAATATTTACGGGGACCACGTGTGCTTCACGCACGCACTCAGTGTGCGCACACCTTTATATAACATGACATGTGTAGCCATATATGGGTTATTTTGGACGAGTTCAAAATATCTTGCGTCTCGTCTAGGGGATATACATATAGTGTGTTTCCCTGTGTCCACGGCTTACGAATTGTAGGTCATGGGTTCTGACATAGGTATGTACTATACGTATTCCAATTTATATCATCACCACTGCATTGCAATTCTGTAACCATCTCACCGTGAAAACTAAGGTGAAGTGAGCGTGGAGTGAGCTGTCATTGTCATCGTTAACTACGTGATGCTAAGGCAGTGACAGTTCACTCCAAGCTCACTTCACCTAAATTTTCAAGGTGAGATGGTTACAGAATAGCAATGCTGTTTATAAAACGGTAAAGGAAAACATCGTGAGGAAACCGGACTGTCGTAGAACCAAAAATTCGAAGACATGTGACATCTATTAACTCGCACTGGGCCCGCGACTTGGATTATGGCCCATTCCCTCTCACAGAGAGGAGGCCTGTGCCCCAGCAATGCTCATAAAACATGATAAAAAACATCATGAGGAAATAGGGATGTCCTGGAAGCCACAATTCTAAGATATCCACCAAAACGCACAGGGCCCGCGTGGTGCGTAGCCCTCACTCACTGAGAGAAAAACTACTCCCAGCAGTGGGAACATGATAATGATAATGTGTATGGGATATGAATAACGGGGCTCCTCATTGAGCAAGTCTTGGAGAAGCTGGTTGATGAAGAAGCATTTATGACAGGATGGCGAGAAGGCAGCCCTTACAGAAAACTATGGAGATCATGTTGTCCAGCAGTGGTAGAATAAAGAATAAGGATAGTAGGTTTGGTATAAAACTTGTTGTTTTATGCACTGAAAGTTTTGAAATTTTTCATAATAACTCAGTAAGAAAGAAAAGAAAGAAAGGAAGTACATTTATTAGGAGGTACAGATTGTACTGCAAATTAAAATCATTGGATTAGTCAAACTACGTAAGTCTACATATCTTTAAATGGCGTCTTTGCGTAGTATCTCGCATCGCATCATTTTAAATCTCGAAGGATTTAATTTAACTTAGCCAAAATGGCTTAAATCACAAAATAAACAAAATATCTAATAATTAAAACAAATAAATAAAAACATAACACATACCTAAAACCATAAACCGGCAAACTTTACCAAAAATCCATTATCATCGCCAAACAGAAAGGCACATCCGATAAATTTAAAATATACACACCAAATGATTTAATAACAAAATAAACGTGAAAATTCACCAAAAACCGACCGCCCATTAAATTTATAGGCCGGCTCAACAGAAGTCGATACACAATATTTAGATGAATATTCAATATATAAATAAAACCCCGACCTACAGCAAGCGAGAGTAAAAAATACCTACTACAATATAAATTATGAAAAACACTACACTGACACACGGGCAGTAAACGTCACTACGATCAGCTGATCAAATATATTGCTACTATAAAAAGTGAAAACGCAAACTACTCTGCCCCTACACCCATCCCTTTCCCTCTTACATCACGTTTGCATGTTGAAGCGAGACAGAGAACCGGGTCGACGTCGCGTAAAATGATATATTAATGTCAGCTGTGTTTAGGACCTTGCGAGTCTACAAAATAATAGATGGTAACAAATAAATTACTCGTTGAGTGCATTTCTGAACGAAATTCGGGCGGTCGTCGACCGGCCGTGGCTGCGGTGCGTAAATCACGATTGATATATGACTCGCGAAGGTCGCCATCTTGAATGTTGCGTTCGAAATTTGAATGTGTACGCGCCATTGGATCGTTTGTGCACTTGTCAAACGGATTTTGGCGGGATTTCGGTTTATAGGTTATGTTTACGATTTTACGGTGGGAACATTTGAGACTGCTGTTTTGCAATTCAGATCTAATAGAGCCTTCTGTTTGATAGACTCTTAATATGGTGATGTTGGCATTATAAGTTTATGTTCACATAAAATATGGTTGTAAATTCTCAATGAATGAATGAGTTTGTGGACGTTGTGGTTGCGATGTTGAATCTTACATTCAACGGAGCATTGGCAATAGCAAAAAGTTGCGCTATAATGCTACTACTTCCAGCATTAGATTGACATATGATACGTTCAACATGCTCATTTAGTACGCATAATGAGCACTCTTTTTAGTGCACACGATGCCATCAAAAACTGAACAAACACGTGCTAATCAGACGTCAATCTGACAGCTGCTATCACCAGGATCTTTAATTGTGATTTGTAACAAATTACTCAGATCATTCTTTGCTAAACGGACAATTATCATCGGTCATAATTCCATAATGAATGGCTGCAGTGAGTCAACTTCTTGATTAGAGGTTATGAAGCATAATGTCTCAGTTAGAATGGGTTCAATGGAGGCTAGAGATGAAAGGAATGGAAATATACGGTGCAATGCAGACGGTTTTAGAGCAATTTATATTAGTTGTGATTTATGTAAGTATAGATCGGATCTTTTCTAGGATACGCGGAAACAAGCGACAATTTTCATAATTATCTATTGTGTTCCCTATGTGTGGCCAATGTTACTGACTGATATCGGATGATTATTGCTTGTTATGCCGATAAATAAGCCTTTGGTGGGATTGGAAGCCAACCAACCAAAACATATCATTGGACAAGGCTTCGCAGATTTAAAAAATAATCTATTCCCAGAGAGACCTAATCATCATCACTGTCATCCACAGTATGTCAGGGCGTTTATATAAACCAGATTACTTTTAACGATGGTACCAAGTATGGTCGAATTGGAAGAAACTAATCCAAATATAAAAGCAAAAGGCAAAGACTTGGGAAAGGCCATACTATTTAGATGATGACAAAATTGAACATCGCAATAACCTAAAAGAACCACAATCTTGACGATGTCTCAAGGAAATCCCGTAAAAGCCAAGAATGAATTATATGAAATCAGAGAACCAACGATATCCATCAAAACTCATACCACAATCAAGCTCTTAATTACAAAAATGAACACTGACACGATAGTTCTAATTTATGGCATCACACTTTTTCACTTGCATTCGTTTCCCTAGATTAAGTACAGTTAGTTAGCAACACATAAAGATAATTAGTATGGTACAATGTGTGTTGTTCTCTCATGCATCATGGTGTCAGTTAGATTTGCGATCATAGATCAAGTAGTTTCTGGAAGATTATTTTAAATTGCTTCGGGAAAACTTTGAATTTTTTTGGAAAAATACTAATATAGTACGGGCTTAGGATATTTGTAGCAAGCATTAGTGATTTGGCTTAGGAAGTTTGCGTAAAGCGATTTGGAGATGAATGAGATGAAGAAAAGAGTAACGGTGGAGTTTCTTGCCCATTCTTCTCCATACGAAAACTACCTTTTGGAAGGGGCAACTAGAATCAGTTCTATTTCTTTGTTTTGTTGACGTTCAAAAGTGCATTGTATGTACCTACCTATTTGAAATAAATTATTCGACTTTGACTTTGACTTGAATGAAGTAGCTCAACTGAAAAACAATGGCATTCTTAAAGTTATTTAACGAAAATATTCTTTGCACTCTCTTTCAAAATTTTATCAACCATCAGTTTTTAGATCCTAAAGTTTTATATTATAATTATCATGGGATCGTTAGGGTCTTATGATGGATATTGATGTGAAAAAATGATCCTTCAACCCTTTTCAGTCACCACTTCTTCAATAAGTATTATCAACCTCTCACAATCTCTATCAGAAAAGTCCAACTACTTTAGATATTATTAAAAGTGCTTCTGAATGCTAGAGTAGATAATCTAGTTGACACTTCCCAAAATTAATTTCATAGTCAATAAGACTTAGTGTAAAAATACACTTGTGGTGACATATAGATTAATATTACTACAATTCATATTCCAAACCAAATCATTACCACAAAAAACATCATGGCTACTAAAAAACAACGTGAAAAAACAACATAACATTAAAAACATGAATTTCCCACTTACCCCGTTTCGCCGGCGGGTAAAACAATGTCGGTTACAATCGTGGTTATCTATCGCATTTGTAATTAACAAGTAGTATTAACAATAGATAGGAATCAATGCTATTGCGAGCCGTGTTATATGCTGCGGAACCATTAATCAAATTTAGGGGCCCGCGATGGTTTTTGGAATGAAGAAATGGATCAGAAGCGCTCTATATTTTTGGGAGGAAACGAAAAAAACTTTTGTATTTTCGAGTTTTTTTTTGTCTTTAAGTTTAGTTTCAAACCGAGTTTTTTCTTGAAACTTTGTTATTACATGTTATGTTATTAATTCCTTTTAAAAACTACTGCATGTTGTTTATAAGTTCTATATGCAAGAGAAAGTTATGCCAAAGTTCATATAGTAATTTAAAATTCCCTACATAATCTACCAATCTTAACATACGGAACCACGAACCGAACACAAATATGCTGATCCCAATCAAGTCGAAAGAAACAAAGCTTATTCTACCATTAATTAATATTGTGAGTCGATACCGACGCGAGCAAATCAACGCACAGACAGACAACCCGATAGCACGGCTTTGAAACAAAGAAAAAACCTCCGCACGGACCTCTCTGTCACTCGCAGAAGGTAAAAAAGAGATAGTGATATCCAATTTCAGCGCAGCGTTCGTATTTTATGATAAATAGCTGTACCAACGGCTGAGTGTGTTCCCGTGTCCGATTGATATTGTTTGCATTTAATTTATTTTATGCATCAACAGAATTTTGCACTAAATGAATACCACGTTTCCGGACTGACGGAATTATGGGATTTCACAGAAATACGGAACGCATATCCGAACGTTGTGTGCTTAAAATTCGAACGGGATTGAAATGAATACGTCATTTTATATTTTTTAAATATTTTAAAATTGGAATTGGATTTTTGCGAAATGACGTGCGATACGAGGTTCTTTTTTTTAATTCCATTTTTAAATGTTCATATTGTAGTCTGATTGCACAATGCAGCGATGTTTATGAACACTCTATTTTGTAAATCAAATAAAACTCATTGCATGTTTTAAACTATGAACTAGCTATACATTGGATAACCATACATTTAAAGAAGCCGTACAATATCGTCTTTGCTTCATAAGGGATTGCTTGTAATTCAGTACTGGCTGGCAAGACTTACCACTAAGATGCATAATTTAACATCATTAGCTAAAATTTTTTGCATGACAGCCTATAAAAAGGTAAAGATCATTCATTGATTGGTCCATACATAACTCGTGACGTCATCAACGTGACTTGCGATTCCCAATAAAGAACGGCATTCCAAATTTGAATTTCTCTAAACAGTTTTGCACCGTACAATTAATTACTACAGAGGTTATTTTAGATTACACGCGCCGTAACAGTTTTCAGAAGGTCATAAACGACGTTTACGCAAATTGAGAATAAAAAGCGTTATGGCACAGTTTTATGGTTGGTTTTTGTGTGTTTATGGCAAATGAGAGTTGTTCGAACGCCTATAAATTAACTGGTTTTAATGACCTAATCAAATTTTACGACGCGAGGCGAATCTTGCGCGGACTCCTAGTGTTAGCCCGATTGACTTATTGTGCTGAGAAAAAAAAAGTCCCACGACTCGTAATTATTTTTGAATTTTTATGAAGATTGGAATTTCTGTTAGAGTCTTTTTACAAGGGCTGCTTTTTGATTTATGATGCCTTCCTGAAGTGGCTTACCCATCGCATCTGAAACAAGAAAAAAAATTGTTTAAAAACACATTACGAGTTACTGAGTTCATTATGTGGTATTATTTGAGTTATTTTTAGAATGCTAAGGGAGCAGAGAAAGTTTTTTGAACACTTTTTTTCCATAAGTACAACGGTTTTAAGTTCAACTGTGAATATAAATGAAGTCTTAAGTTATCGCAGAACCGCCGTATAAACGTCCAATAATCTTTGACAGGTAATGCCGTCGAAAGGTTACCCTAACTTTTCGACGGCATTAGATACCTGTCAAAGATTACAGGAAATAAACAATCTGCCTAACCTTTTCCTAACTATGTTGGGGTCGGCTTCCAGTCTAACTAGATGCAGCTGAATAATATTTTGCATGGAACGACTGCCTGTCTGACCTCCATAACCCAGTTACTGGGTAACACGATACCCATTGGTTATGGTTGTTAGGCTTTTGGGCTTCTACTACGCGCAACGACTCCGAAATCCTGAAAGTGTCTGGCGACTCTCTATTGCGTCTTACAAGTTTATAAGTGTCGTGCATAATACCGCAATCAATTTTTAAATTCGATTTTCTTTTTTTTAAAGTGGTCAAAGGAGAGAGATGACGAATGCCCGTGTCCCAGTAGTGGGAACATTAAGGCTGATTATGAATATGGAGATGAGCTATGAATTTAATAAAAAATTAACATTCTAGGTAACTTGTGAACGTGTAGACTTGTAACTTTTGATAAACACAGCTCTGATCTTTATTGAACCAGTTGTTCCAGTTGCCCAAATAGTGTTATTTCATAGAAAGCATATTGAGAGGATTCCACAATGAGGTACTTGTGGAATCCTCTCGCAGTAGCAACTGCTTCATCATCAGCCTACACGAGTTCACTGCTGGACATAGGCCTCTCCAATTGCACGCCATTCAGCTCAATTCTAGAAGTTACTCTATCTACTAGTCTAGTCTAGACTAGTCTCAAATCTACTAAGTTCTGCTTCCTCAGACCAAATAAAAAACCAAGACAGAGAGCTATCAACAGTGACGTGAGGTCGGTTTCGTAAACATGTGTGCACTTAGCGAGGTGTAGTTTGATTGTATTAATGTGTGCGTGTGAGCGTGTAGCACATAGCGGAGGTGTAGTTTTGGCATGCTTCACTGTATTGTTCGCAGCGCTCTGTTTTAGTTTTTTGAGTAATTCGTCAACTCGTCCTACATATTTACGGCCTATGGACGACTTGCAGAAAATCAGTATAAATAATATTATGGCCATGTAGGACGAGTTGACGAATTACTCGGTTTTTTATTATGTCTGAGACTGCTACTAAAATAATTAGGTATCTAAACGTGTCGCCCCTAAAACGAAATCTACGCATATTTGCAGTTCGCAGTAGCCTTCAGAAAAATATTCCGTAAATTTCTCAGTGTTTACGGATTTCCCAACGATTTAAAATCACCTAATCTCCGAGATATAGTGTACCTGGCCCCGAATCTCACTGATACGCTATCACTAGTCTTGTTATCACCTTATCGGCTGTGACAGATACTTGATGTTTGACAGTTTGACAGGTGATCACTCATTTCAAGGAGTTCTGGAAGGGATCAGCTGTTTTAGAAGAAAAATAAGTAGGGTATTAGGTTTCTATTAAGTAGACTTTTAAAACGGTACATTTCACAATAATTTGCTGGTCAGTCAGTTAGGTTGGTAGCGGGGCTGACTGCCAAGGGTGTGGCAGACCTAAGGTCACTCAAAGCGAAAACAAAGATTTGCTAACGGTAAAAATTGTGTTATAAAATTATAGAATTTTTGATATTATGCTGAATACATTGTTCATTGAAGGCTAGTAGGTACGCATACCATGTTATTTGATTTTGATTTTAATTTTGTTTTATTTTATTTTAATTTTTAATGTTGAATTCATCTTGATTTCGATTTTGATTTTAATTTTGTTTTTTTTTATTTTTAATTTTTAATGTTGAGTTCATCTTGATTTCGATTTTGATTTTAATTTTGTTTTTTTTTTTAATTTTAATTTTGATTTGTAATTTTAATGCGTACTTACCAATTTTTTTTTCTTTTTTTATGTTGCGATTCTTAATTTGTTTTTATTTAAAGTAAGTATGTTTTTTAAATGGATCATGTGCTCTGCAATAAAGATTTGATTTGATTTATTTATTAAGTTATAAGTACTAAATAGTAGATAGAGTCATAAGAAATCTACTTTACTATCTACCCGCGATGGTAATAAATCGATTCAAGATGCCAAACCGAAGCAGTAGCAATCACCTTGTACTTTGACAATATCATTCTCAGATTTATCAATTCCTTTCACGCCATATTTTGTTATGTAATCTATGGTGGAAGTCGACCACAGGATAAATGGCACTTGTAGTAAGTATAGATTTATTTCTGGTACTAACTCTTCTAACGAAATCGTTAACAGGTTGAATAATGCCAGTAACACTTCTAAGGGGGAATTCGGCCAAACTTTTATCCCTAGTATAAGTCTTATCCAGCGAATAAATATTAAATTTTTGTCAGATTTTCTATACAAAAATTGGCAGACGTCAATTTTATTCCCCGAGTAAAAGATATCTGGCTTTGGTTAAATCAGCCCTAAATCAAATTCAAATATATCTCAGTTAAGGCCGATGGTAGGCAAAGATCTTTTCCGGAATCACAGACGGCAAGGTACTCAAGGTATGCCTTTGAAAGAGTAAAAAGCACAGCATTCTGTGGTAGTACTTTCCTGAACAAGATACAATCTTATCACAAGAAACTCTTTTATTACAGAATTATTTATCACCAATATCAACCTTTAGCAGTAGAATCTACCGCTGGTCTAAGGCTGCCATCAGACGGACTGCATTCTTGCAGTTTGAATGCAATTTAGTACGACTGCATTCAAACTGCATTGGAGTACAGTTGAAATGCAATCCGTCTGATGGCAGCCTTAGCCTCAGCTCAATTGCTTTTAGAGACGTTTATAACCAGCAGAAAATTATCACAATATTTACAAAACCCATCAGATCAGCTGCTTATCATCCCAAGATTTGTAAGGATGAGCATTCTTCCAGCATTGGAGAGATGCTGGCTAATTAAAGAGGGGTTTTTCTCAGCAAACGTGCTCCGACGAAGCCGCCTTAATTCTTGTTTACATTCCGAGGCCGAGCCGGTGAGTGACCGGTTATACGTTCGGCTAACTGAGGGTTAAAATCTGGGTGATTCGTAGGTGAAATTGAGGATATATAGTTGCATTTAGAGAAAGATATGATGGGGAAATGGTGAAAGGCTTGTTTTGCTGAATATACCAACGAAAACACCACTACTTTCAGAATTATTTTTGGCACAATCTTGGCTTATTACAATATCTTTCATGTTTATTGACTTCAAAACGACTGTAATCATCTAGGATTACTTCACCAGTTTAATATCAACACGTTCAGCCTTATGATCTTAACTATGAGTTAACCGTCGATCGAGAGTTAACGTGTAACTCTCGATCGTCGTGTTCGGTGCAACCCGCCGTGGTCTGAGTCGGCCCTACTTGGAAACGTACGTATGATTCCACTTACTGTATTACACCGGGGTTACATGACGCTAAAGTGACGTTCTAGTTTTTTTTGTTGGGTATTTCTATTCAATTGTTGTTATAAACTTATGTAGGTTTATCTAGCAGTCGAATGGTATGAATTATAGCCTAATTTTAGAAGATGGGAGTATTGTATTGGCAGAAATTGATTATAAAGGTTTAGCGAGATAATAATGTAAGTGCAAAAGAAACTTCAAGAAATGAACTCGTATCAGAGAGGAAGACATTAGAACTGAAAAGGCCGTAAACAGACAAAGACGTTGATATAATTAGTGTGATTAAATGTCCCATAATTAAAATATTATTGGGTAGTCATTATGCTAATGTAGAAGCTGTGAGGTAATCGATTATTATCTATATAATATTGATCAATTGAAACCCAGTTACGATGAATGAATTGCAGCGCCATGTTTTCGGAGATAGAGTGGGTAGGTACTGATCTGTCACAATGAGTTATTACATTTATATAATTCTGTAACTTATCTGACTAAGACAAAATGATAACTATGTTATTATGTTACGTGGCAACAGTACACCTCACAAAGTTTTCTGAACCTATGGTATATTTGGCCGGTCTGAACTTTGCACAGTAGGCTGCGCAATAACATTTTTTAGGAACCAAATGGTGACTTGAGGCGAGTGTGAGTGAGAGAATATGCGCGAAAGTTCGGAGAGCCTATGTTCAGGCCGGCCATGATACATCGGCCGTATTGTACCCCACGACTTTTACTTAACACACATTTTAATTAATCTCTCATCTTTATTTTATAAATTAATCCTCCGTTAGTTCTTGCATTTAACCTTATATTGATATTTAAATTTTAACCTAAAGAATTTGTTTACTTAACTATCCAGAAAACATTTAAAACTAATCCTAAAAGAGAAATAAAAATTTGCATTGACGTCAATCGCTTCGAAATGACATCAATAAATGATAGTTTTTGAAAAATTTGAAAGTCGTTAGAATTAATGTAATTAATCAATATTATCAGTAAACTAGTTTCTAAAACACATACAGACACGAAAATACAAAATTAAAACTCAAAATAAGTGAAAAAGTGGAAGCCAGACCAAAGTGAACAAAGCGAAAGTGACTCAGCATAACAAAGTCAGTGCATCCAAAAAAGAAAGCAGAAATCTGTAGCCACAGCATGTAAGCCATCCTCAATCGGGTTGCGTGCTTCACTGCGAGTGGGAGTTGGTCTTAATAAGCGCGGCTTATGTACTATAATAGCAGCACTGACGCACTCTCGCTATTTATACGCCTGACCTGTAACTTTGACATTAGATTCTAAGACCGAACGTCGAGGAAGAATGTTTTGATGGTGCAGTGGGTGGGTAGAAAGTTAGGGAATTCTCGTCGGAAACTGTTTGATGTTAACTGTAGGCGCTGATTGATAGTGCTGTGGATTTTCATGAACTCTGCTGTTCAACAAGTCTGTATCGTCACTTGAGTAAGATAGAGTCGTCACATTTCTGTTGCAGCAACATTTTTGTAGTTGATACTCAGGTTATGCTTTCCAGCACCTACGCAAGTGTACCGCTTTCTCTATGCATCCGTGTATGAGGAATAAGATCTTGAATTCCTGCCAACCCTTAAGTTATCCCTAAGCTCAGCTGCTGAACCCTATATATAGACGGGTGACAAACAGACAAACACGCATTTAAATGTTCGTCGACATTAATGTGTGAGTGACCAGGGCGGCAGCTCCGCGCGGAGGTGTCCTGTATAATTTATTGATGCGGCGACGCGGCTAATGCAGCGGGCGACGCTGACTGATAGCGCTGCAGCGCGATATGATACCAGTGACGCGGTTAAGTGCGATCGCTTGTAACGCTGATACCGCATGGGATTCGCCCAGCCTACACTCCTAACAGCTCGTGCGAGCCTAGTACACGTGCCTTACACGGGCTGTACGTTATTTTTTGGTCTTGTCATGCATGTCTCAGGAGATAGATGTCTCTTGGTACTTTTGTTAATTCTACTAGGGCGTAAGTAGTGCGTAGGATAGCGTTGTCACTGCTTGCACTGTTTCACAATTTGACGTTGCAAGTGTTGCTTCGAAGATATAACGTAATTACACCCTTTCAATGTATGCAGACAACGCTGAGCGCTAGCGGAAGCAATCTCTCTCGCCCGTTTATCTACCCTCATAATTCTCTCTCACATGACGCATAAGTTTAGTTTTCTTTTCAAACTTTCCATTATTTTTCGAACGCCAATAAACATACAAAAATCCCCATATCCACACGTATCTTTTATCATTTCCACTGTTACGCGATCCGTGAGCAAATCCCCGTATCCGGGGATCGCGCCGGGAATCCGGTAATCCCGGTTAATAACGCCTAGCGAGGTCCCGGTGCGTCCCCCGCCCCGCTCTTTAGTCCCGCGCCCCGTAATCGAGAATTAGTTGGGAGTTATAATTGCCCGGTTATTATCAACATTGATTACGTTAGGATATTGTTGGAGCCATTCAACGTTCTTTTATTTCTATAATTGGACGTCTTCTCGTTGGATGTTAATGAACAGTTCTTAATGTTGGGGGAATGCTTTTTTGTTCGAGTGTTTTTAAGTTACGCATTGCATCTTTGTAGAAGAATGGAGGTATCTTACAAACTCAACGAAATATATGCTTCATTTCCTTAAGTTCATTGTTTGTTTTCTTGAGGGAAAACAACCAAAATGGGGGATAAAAATAAGAAGAAAATCCCGGAAAATTCGCCAATAGTTCCCCGAGCGGTACCAGGCCCCCATACAGTCGTGGAGGATTGCGGGGCTAATAATTGTGCCGGCAGCGGGCTCCTACAAATCCCACCAATATGGAGTGCGGAAAATACCTGGAAAATGGGAATGTTATTTCCCTTCCCTCACGCGTTACATTAAGGGAGAATGTATGGTGTGTAACGACAAAGAAAATACTCCACAACCGTCAGTCCCCCGACACTAAGTTGTTACTTTTAATTCACATCAACGTTTTTATCACCACACAGTCTTTTGATCTCGGTCCATCTGTTCAGATTTCGTCGTAAGGGCTGGCCACACACGAACGTTTACGATTCGTAACAGTTTTACAGCCCGACAAACAAACAATCGGTTCCGAGCAACGCTGTAACCTGCTAAACGCTGGTATCAAAGTCAAAGCCGAATTTCTCGATTCCTAGTAACATAGCCAGGGATTATGTAAATAGAATTAAATGATTGTTCTTTTCTGTTTAACACTAGTCAGTCAAACGTCGTATGGGCGACATGTGAAAAATGTTTCAAAGAGTTTCTATGAATAGGTGAGAAAAGAGAGGAATGCGTTTAAAATCTTTGCCAATGACATTTACCCCTGTGGTTTTATAGGTAGTGGTAATTTACATTAAAAGTGTCGTAATGAAGAGAATGCCAGCATTGCGGACTCGGTGGAACATGAAATTTTCTATTGGTCCGGACAAAGGGCACGAATTAACGTGGTATTGTTCGCGTGGCGGCCGCTGCGAGACCGCGATTAGTTCATTATTATTTAATTTTATGTGAAACACTGGTTGCCTTTTCTGTCCTGGTTCTCTTGTCTGGAACGGATTGGTTTTCAGGTGAAGTCTCATTTGTGGAGTATAGATTATTAAGAGAAAAGTCATTTATTTCGAAGAGCATCTGAGTACTTTTAACCAAAGAGCTATGTTTAAACCCAACATAAGTAACATATTTTTGAATGCAAGTAACAGAAGACGTTACAAGAGCAGAAGCAGTTATGGCGTCCAAAATTCGGAAAAATCGTGACTAGAAAATTCTGTAGCAAGGAAAGTGAACAACAACCAAATTAATAATATCTCCCTCTTCAAACTGTTGACCTGCAGAAATATCCTCATCTGACTTACCAATTTAAAATGGATATTGCCAACAAGCCTTTTGCTGTCACAATAGTACTTTTTGTGCCCATTGAATTAATTTTCCTACAAAAACTAGAGATCAAACATTTTTCCTGAATTTCATTGTTACAGAAGCAAGTACCAGGGCGGAAGCATCTAACGGAGTTGTATTTGTTGTTACAGCTATATCAAAGGACGAGCAGCGCACCGTTCCCACTTTTCCGAGAATCAGTTCCGTTACCAACCTGCTTTGTTACAAGCGATACATTAGCCCTTTCTATTTATGTTTTCCTAGCGTATTGTTGGGAAATCATCCAATATTTTTTACTGGGTTCATTGGAAAAATCGTCTTGGATTCCCAGAAGTTGGGCTTTGAAAAAGTATCTCTGAAGATTGTTCTGAATTCAAAACTGAAACATAACTGAATTTTCTCTGTAGCAACATCAGTTACTGATAATTTGGGAGACGCCACAGAAAAAGATCGGATAAAAGAAATTAATTTCAAAAAGGTCATCCGTGGTAAAACAAATATTGCAGTCAATAAGGTCGCTGAAAAGACCCAGACTGAAGATCATTCATAGCCAAGAGGCCTTGTCTTAGATTCTGATCACCCACTTACTAAATCTTATGTATATGATAGTATAATAAAATAACGTTGATCTACCCATTGCTTAATTACCTCTAGGGAATACTATTGTTTGGCCAGCATTATCACAAGATTAGCCGGGAGGCGAGCCTTGTAAAGATAAGACAGGCTTCACGTCGACTACTTGTTTTAGTTTCGTAAATGTTTAAAGAATTTAGATAACTCTTGCTTGAGGATTGCGGCCGACTGTTATCTGAATATCTTAATTTTAATAGGCGAGTATGTTTGCTCTTTCGTTAACATAAGCCGCTTTGTGGTCGTACTGTAAGATGTCCATCTTAAGGTTCTTCTGATAGTGGACAAAGATAATTTTTGGGCACAGCTCCAGATTTAGTATCACCTATGACATAATAAATGGGTTCACATGTTTCTCTACTGACTCCCATTACGTAAGTCACCGTAAATATGCGCCAGTTTATCACCAAAACAGATTGGCATCTATTTTCGATCACAGGAGCGCCAGAAAGCCATCAAACGGGCGACCTGTCCTCACAATTACCAGGCAACCATGGCTGACGAAGATCCCATTTGTTGCTCTTTGATCTGCTGTCTAATTAATATATCTGCTGCGCTCTCATTACGCTCTGGTATTTCTGTTTCGTGTCGCGCTGGTGAATCACTTCGTTTTACCGACTGTTTATAATGTGGGGTATGTGTTTGATTATTTCTGTGTTAAGTTTAAGTGTGAAATGACAAATTGTTTCAGGTTTCATGATCAAGAGTTATTCAATCTAATTCTCAAGATGATTATGGCTTTAAATTGGGTACAGCAGTTTTCAGGTCCTGAATTTGACTCATAGATTTTCCTTTAGGAACAGTTTTAGCTGGAACAAGAACTTTGCGCTCTTGGGTTGAACTTTCAGTTTGGAAAACATCCATTCCATATCAAGAAGGCCTCCGTAGCATAGCTGCACAGTCAAAATAACCGACTAAGAAGTTATTTCTGCCACCAAAACAAATCCCCAATAATGCGAGGAATGGCCGTAGTTTCGCGTGCATCAATATAATTGCTTTTAACACTACTCTGCGCCGCCCCTGCTTCGCCAAAATAACTAATTAATCAGTATTATGTAACTTTCTTTCTGGGGTGGCCATCCCCAAAAAGATTTGAAATGTTACTGGAACCTTGTGAAAAGTGATTCAGGCGTTCCCAAGACAAAAAGCGCAAAATCTACATTCCAAGTTATTCGATTACACGCACTTGAAATGCAGCCAATTCATACGAGATGCTCGTTGTATGAACAATTTGATTTCCACTTTATTAATATAACTTTACTGTCTGTCTAAACCCTTTAAGATAATCGCGAAGATAACACTGACTTATGGTATAAATAACAGAAGTACCAGGAGTCCATATCTAGCGAGTAGGTGCACTGTTAATAAAGACGCTAAGCATCGCATGTCCGCGCGGCTAAAACGCTGGGCGTCACCACCACGCCCCGCAGGCTTTTAGACCGCGCCAGCTCGAGACTTTACTGCTTTCGCGTTTTACGACCCGTCTCCGCATTTTGTTGCCACCAAAATTAGTTTTCACCGGCCATATTGCTAAACTGTGTGTTAAAAACCATACAATTTTATCCCTCCCGAAAACACGTACCTACCTAATCCGCAAAGATAAATTGCCGCACCAGTGGAGTTAATAGAAGAATAATGAAACAATTATCTGTATTGACGGGGTTTGCGTGTCCGTTCGTAGGTGCGAGAGGATCCCACGACACCCCACGCGCGTTGCCAGGGGTGCATAAGAAAAAAAAATACCCCATACGAAAATAATTTTGATAGACACTTCGCGTGCGACCAGCAATTATGTTATGCGCGCCTGGTCGGCGGTAATTCGAATTTAGCACATTATCGGAGCGTTACCGATTATTTTCGAATAATAAATACCGAATCGATGCGTTCGCACCTTTTTTTCTGTTATTTTAATGTCATTATAACATAGTTTACGTCGAACACATGTCGCTCGCAATTAGTGATGGGGGAACGTTTCAAATTCGGTATTCGGTATATGAATTTCAAAATTTCGGATTAGATAGTCCGATGGAAAGATCCACTGTTATTATCAGGTAGCACTGTGTAAATGTTGTCTATAGCCGTGCGCAGACGTCTCTGATCTCAGAAGCAACATCCGGCGTTATCTAATCTACGGTCAGTGTTTGTGAAGGCACAGATGATATTCACCGAGATACGCCGCGGTTTATGTATCGAATGTGTCCTCGCTGTACGTCACACCGTACCGTCTTTTTGGTACACATTTCACAATGAGATAACGCGGCCGAGGCGCCACGCATGTCACCATGGCTTATGGTGTTTTTGTAATAAGAAAAAAAAAACATTCTATAATGTATGTAATAGATAAAACCGTGACGCCCACGGAACATTTCCGATTCGTAACGACGTAAACTCGCATTATTTACAGTGTCGAGTATTGTTACAACAGATTACTGCAGTTACGTATTTGTCGAGCCCATTGAGTTTTTAAGTGGTTTTAAACAAACACCATTGAGTCGAGAACAGGGACCTCTTGTGCTGCCAAGCTGGCTCGGTAAATAACACTCGAGTTTGATATTTATTTAGAAAAATCTAATCTTGACGTGGAGTGTTTTATCTCTGTATCCGGTAAGATCTCGAAAGGTCCCAAAGTACTAAACACTCGAATGTTTATAAAAATTAAACATTTATGTGACAAACACAGTCTGTTAGTCTTTCTCACGGACCTATTCATGCGCAGGAGCATTAGAAAACAGCTCCGTGAATAACTTTTGAAAACGTATTAATGTCAACTTACAAGATATTCGTTGGTTTCCCAACAAACAGAAGGTATCATTTATAAAATGTATCTTTACAAAAATCCAGACGTCAAAGCATTTTTACGTTGATCTGAGACAGCAGAAATAATGAACTACAAATGTCTATCCGTGTCTGTTCTATTACAGAACATAATAAGCGTCTCTCAGTCAAAAAGGTTGCGTGGAAACAGCAACAACATTAATTAAAACAAGTGACAGTTTCACACGACATTCATTAGGTATATCACGTCATTACTCATCCGTTTCTATTTCCGATACTTACAGTTTTTCGGCGCGGAGACGATGCCAAAACTCGTGTCCCACGTTCAAGTTGACTGTTAATTAATTTTAACTGACACACAGCGAAAGTTGGAATAGAATCCTCATACATAATAACATGTATGAATGGACTGTACCAACTTAAATGAGGTGCTTCTACGTTCTAACAAAATATTGTCATTTATCAAAGCCGAAATTTTCGGAGCCAAAAGTTAGCGCTCACATCTGGTATCGGTACACAATATCCGTGTCGCATCACTAGTCAGTTACAAAAGTGAGAATGCACGAAATCCAGACTGGCATCGTTAGCGACGCGACACAAATTAAATTTACAATCGTATGTATCATAAATAAAACATAAAACACGCGCTATAAGATACAATTTGCTAAACTGTCGTCTATATTAGTATTCGACGGTCACGTCAAAATATTCAAATTGAATTGTGTCTCGTCATCGGAATACGAATGAATCGAGTCAGATTGTGACGTGGTTGCACCGAGGTACCCGCTCTAGTGTTGTATCGATTTTGGAATCGATTATTCACTATTGTTTGTGACGCTTTGGGATTATGTTTTGTTTTTTCAAGCGTAGTTGCGTATCGTGAATTATGATGTGAATATTAATCGAGTCGGATGTTTTTTTAATAACATTGTAGATTGCGAGTTGTTTGTTAATTCGTATTGTGTGTTTGCATGTTCAGCGTTCCGTAATTAGTTTTTCTGTTTGGCACAAGTTAACCGACTAGTTGCCTCGTTTTTAACAACTTGAAATCGTTTTTCCTGTTTTAAAAGAGTACTCGACATGCAAAATTCGAAACTTTATTCGGGGTGAAAATGTGCTCGAAAAGTATCAAGATTATCATGTTTTGTATTAAAAAAATGTAAGAAAATAAGGTATAAAAATCTTGAAGTGCCATAAAGCTGTCTGCAAGAAGATTCGTATGGGGTACTTTTGCATAATCGCGTTGTACCCCGGGGGCGGACTGGGGCCCGCAAAAATCGGCTAACAAAGTAACACTCTGCTCAAGTGTCACCAAGTGGCGGTCTCCAATTCGATTACCGAGTAGTGCCGGGGGGACTCGAGTCTAAATAACTTAACTCGGTTTGCTCGAGTGCTCGATTATTCGATTTAGCCGCGATTACAATGCGTAAGTGTCGTTGAGAGTTTAGAAATGCGGTTTTGAAGTTTTTTGTGAATACTTTTTATTCGTGTTTTTGGGTGATTGACATGAGCGTGTGAAGGACAACGTTCTTTATTTCTGGCCATTTATATTTGCAGGTGTAACGCAGTGATTATATTTGTATCGTTGATAAAGATTTGTATTCATTCTGTTTAACATTTTATTGCGTTGTATACGGCAGGATTCTCAACAGATATTTAGAAGTATAAACTCGAATTTTACATTGGTTTTGGAGGTAAAATGGAAATCGGTAAGCAAAGATTCAATAACATGATGCGAAATGCGTTATGTTCCTTCATTCATAACTTTTAACTTAAAGTTGTAGCTTAGAGATAAATATGTAAACATGTCTAGATAGACAATCAAAGCTATGAATTCGTCGGAAAAATAGCGTCCAACTGCTAGCCGCTAAATGCACGCACACTAGAAAAGCACAATGATGTGGCGCGAGTGTAAGACGTAGCAGTCACGCACACCAGTATTACAAAGTTGACTTGTTTGTTTTAGTTCTTTTGCTGCGCTGCACGACACTCTATCTAGACATACATATAAATAATCAAAGCCAAAATGACTAAAATCCCTCAATCATTGAATTAAACAAAGTTGATTAGAACTGAAGCAACATTTGGATGAAAAATTGTATGAAAGAACTAAGAGGTTAATTCGTTTGGCCACAGAGCTTACTAAAAGAATCCAAAATTAAAAAAAAAAAAGTAAAATCAGAGAAGATAGAACACCCAAATGAATCGTTATAAACACTAAGACATATCCAAATGAACTTTATACAAAAACCCGAACCCAATAGCGTTTCTTATCAAAATTAAACTACCAACAAGAAACAACTATTTACATTCCCCCCTTGGATAATTACAGTCTGTCTGGCAAGACGGTCCTGCACACCATCGAAATAACAAAATATATACATGACATTCTTAGGGTTGACATTGTAATAGTGCCTTGGAAGGTAGAATGTATCTTTTGGAAAAAAAAAAGAAGTTAAGCAAGATATACATGAGTCTGATATGCTAAGCCGAAAGAAAGTATGACAGCCAGTCTTACTAAGGGGTATCGTTTTACCCAGTTAACTGGGTTGTGGAGGTCAGATAGGCAGTCACTGTCACTCTATGTAAAATAATGGTATTCAGCTGTATCCGGTTAGACTGGAAGCTGACCCTAACAGTATGGAATAGGTTAGGGAGATGATTATGACATCTTGAAGTGGTTGAATTTTTGTAACAATGTTAGGACTATTGTAATATCGTATACTTTTACAATCTTTGTAAATATAAAATATAGCACCATGTATCTGGTAATTAATTTATTCATTATTGCTCCATTTATAATTCTTTTTACCTTTCGTAGTACAGTAATCTTATTGTAGGTGCATCGTCTTCACATATAATTATATAATTAATGTATACAAAATATTGTAAAACAGTAACGATGGAGTTTCTTGCCCATTCTTCTCCATACGAAAACTACCTTTTGGAAGGGGCAACTAGAATCAATTCTATTTCTTTGTTTGACGTTCAAAAGTGCCATATATGTGCCTATTTGAAATAAATTATTTGACTTTGACTTTGACTTTGACATGGGCTAACATTGTAGTCTCTTGAAAGGTAGAATGTACCTTTCGAAGAAGAAACAGGATTTAAGAAAGATTTATTCTTTTGGAGCATAGTGATAGTGACATAATAAAGAAAAAATTTTCACCATAAAAAATATTGGTGAAATGTTTGATGAGTTGACTGAAGAAAATGGAAGAAATTTAAAGGTAGACTATCTTTTGAAAAAGAAATTAAGTAAGATAATGAAAATTGCAGGGACATAGTGACAGTAGTAAAAAAAAATCATTCCCAGAAACATAAGTGAAAATGTTGGTCCAAGAACTCAACTCAAAGCATTTATTTCAATTAAACCATTAACATTTACTTTTGAATTGTCAAGGAGTCGGTCAGTCAGAAATATGAAGCTAGTTGCCCATTCCAAAGCGTGGTAGTTACCTATGGAGAAGAACGAGCAAGAAACTCTGTAGACAGTGCTAGAAAAAAAAAAAAATGAAAAAAGAAATTGGAAAATCCGAGACTTCCAAGACTCAAGACTCAAGCATTTCTACGTAAAAGACCAACACTTGGGTGTTACTTAAAACAAAAGAAACGAAATCATCTACACACTAGCCCATTTCTTCATTCAAAAACGGTCCCCTCCGCAATTTGCTCTGAAAATCTACCAGCCCTAAAGTCCCCCATCTGATACAGTGTATACCGAAACTTAAGAGCCCATGATGCCATACCCCGTCAGACGTCGAGACGCCGATGTATAAAATCTGTATGAGAGAGCGTTAAATAAAGCCCAAATGGCTAATAAAACACTCTGGCTTCCTTTACGGGCCCTCATCTTTGTTTAGGACCAACTAGCGGGCTATCTCGATTAAGGGCTATCTTTGTATTTTTGTTGCGTATTGTATGCGCCGGAGTATTCGCAATGTCGTAAAGTTTTGACTTTAAGATTTTGATAGGGTTTTTTAGAGGTGTTGGGTTATTTTGCTGTGGGAAGTGGTTTTAAGCGATGTGTCATTTGAAAGTTCAGAGAATCATGATTCGGATTTGATTATTCGAAGTTTGTGTGATTATTCGAAGTTACAGCACTAGCATGAGAAGCGGCTTAGGGGACTGTCATATGTAATAATGACGTTTAAAAATTCGATTAAATTCCCAGCCTAATTTAAATAAATTACATTTGATTTGATTTTGAAGTTTTAATTTCGCGTGCAATGAAAATCTTGCTTTGTAATTACTGATTAAACTAGACAGTCTAGATACATAACAAAGCAATAGATAATGACTCAAGTGAAGAAAATCGGTCATTTTCTATGATTACCGGTGCTTTATGTTGCATGGCGTGATGCAATTATGCACGATTCTGAACACATGAACGTGCAGTCCATTAAACAGAACAAGTTTTAGCAATTATGCAATCGAAATAATAGATTTCCCTAATAAAACATTAAAATTCATTGTCCAAGGCAAATTAGAGCTAAGCCACAAAAGGGAAAACTTCCTGACAATAGACCAACAAGAGATCTCTTGTCTTTATTTAATCATCGTACAATTGAATCGTCCCGTTCTATGGCTTGACAAATTCGCACGCCCCCGACATTGCCTTAAACGCGCACTTAACTCGGTACCCTTTCCGTCTTTCACCCTCGGACGCCTCCATTCTTTTTATATCGCAACTTTATTAACGCATAAAGGTCTGCTGATGGGCCCTTTAAGAATTAGGATGCGTCCCGTGGCCGGGCGTTAGGCTCACTCGAGCCGAACAAATGGAGTGTCGGAACTTAGGCCGACTGCGAATACGTCCGCGCGGGATAGCAGTGTCCCATCCCTATTCGCAATTAAACCGGCCGTTATCACGCTGTTCCAAATTTGAATTTGCGTGTACTGATTTCGGTGGTTTCGTTATAATCGGGCCTTCGCTGCGAATTTAGATTAAAAAGTTTTTAGTTACCCGCAGCAGCACGCGACGAATTTCGAAGTTTTTTGTCTGTGCAAAACTTACAGGGACGGGAAACAAGATTTTTTTTTCTATTACGAATGTAATACACCTAATAATAGGGGGAAAACGTATCTCAATACGAGTATCGACGTTGTGAAAGCAATCGGATTTACATGTCTACCGACGCCATACTAAAACGAAATCATGAATGAAGCGCAGTATAGGAAACCCAAAACATTATCCTTATGCTCCCATTTTACGACCTTTACCCCCATCGAGTCGAAAGGGTCACATCGGTACGACACGCTGTAAAACCATTCCCGTCTCGCTCCTGCGCGTTACTTACTCGTAAACCCGAAAGAGATAATCACGAAGATGAGTCGAAAATTATTTTTTTTATTATCACCATCGGCGGTGCTCTTTTATTTCCTTTTTACGGTCCGAGTACCTCATAAAAAGACAATAAACTTACTATTTACAGACCATCAGGAAATTGTTAGCCGAAGAGGTCTCTTTACGACACATGTTAGCCTGGTGCGGCCCAGTCCAAGTGATGCACTCTTTACGATTGGCGCGCACTAAAATGTTACGCGAATGATACATTTTTATCTCCCATAAGAGTATACCACGCCATCAAAGTAAACCGCAAAATGTTTACTGTTCCATGAATATCGAAGCGGTGCTACAACTATTAAAGATATGTCCTCAAACCTCTATTAAGAATGGCCTTCGTTCGTACGTCGCGGTTACGGGTTGACTCGATAACCAGGAGCAAATTACCAGGAGTAAATATCTCCACACATTACCAGAAGATCATAAAATCATAGATGTGTTAAAATCATAAAGTAAAGGAGCCGTCGGAAGCTCCGCGCTCTTCAGCTTTATTATTGGGGAATTTCGTCAAGAGTTTTAATAATAGTTATTAAAACGGCTGCCCGTGTTACCTAATACATCGGTTAAGTGCTCTTTTTATGATTTAACACTGATTCTCCCCGATATTACTGGCTATAAATTATAGCCGGGATTACCGGCTAAATTGTTTTATGATATGTTTTCATTGTTTACGACTGTAATGTTTTTTGTAATGCTTGATCGGTGACGTCACGGGCCGAAGTATGTCGAATGATCGTCAATATAATATGAAGGATATAGTGGAGCGCGCTCGGCGGGCTCGGCGGCGGTTATGTAAAGTGAGCGATTTACTTATTCGTGTTAGTTTGCAATAATAGCAACGTTTACATTGGGGTTTTGTAATATCTGCGCGGCGGTACGCGGGGCTCCGGTGCGGGGCTTCACGATTTCAATATTGTGAATTCCAACGATGTTCTCGTAGTGCGTGTAATGAATTTCGGGATTGTCTTGCGGTTTTTCGGTTTCAACCCCTCGGCCCGTCCCGGCTATTTACTTTCAGTCTATTGGATGAGCTTACATTATGTAAAAGACGGCTCGCATCGAACTTTTAATAACGATCGACAAATTCTTTGGTTGGTTTTTTCGTGAGCGGAACACATCGCCGCGAGGTACGCGTCGCCGCATGGCACCGTGGTTATACCGAAATATATGATAATAAGGGGTGGTATTATTTAGGTCCGGCCATTCGTATGATAAAATTGAACCAGTGATATTTGCCCGCAAACAATTCCTATGGAGATTTCGGTCTTGTTTCTGGGGTTAAATCTGTGCACGGGGGATGATATACGGATGGGCCGCGGCCCCAGGATTTTCCTTTTGCGAAAAATATCGTACAAACGGAAAGAAATACGCGTCCGGATCATAATACGGTCAAATATTGTCGTTCGTATGCGGATATCCGGGAGAAAACCGCATATTATACTTTTTTTTTGTGTCAGCATTTCTTATTTACAAACGTATAATTTGCTAGAATTTACGTTGGTCGTAACGTCCTTTTATTTGACAAAAAAAGTCTATGTCAAAGATGTGATTACGCCATAAATATGGTTGATATGACAGCCACAGTCACTTGATGTGGTTACTGGGCCTAAATGGTGTAATGAACGGATAGTTTTTCCTGTCTGTGACAGATATTGAAGAAAAAACTCAATTACGAACGCATGACGTTTCTCGTAAATTATCTACTCTGTATCTTGACCCTAAAATGCATGAACGATATACTTCTCCTCATTTTAAGACGAGCTTGGCGTTAAGACGAGCTGATCTTAATTACCAGGCCAGCATAGACGGACGGATATTAAAAATTGTCAGCATTAAAGATGAAATTCAAAAATAGAAGTTAATTTTTTAACGTTCGCCGCTCGGTAGTTCGGTTTACGGGCTGCGGTCGCGCCCGAGGCGCGGACCGTTCTAATTAAAATCGCTACGTTTTCTGTGGTATTCATTTTCATCCTTTAAAGCTCTTTTTGTTGCTCCCACCCTGGTTAGGTTACGTTATTGTTGTGGGTTGTAACTAATTTACATGTTAATGAGATGTTTGTTGTGTTTATGCCGATAGTTGGCTTAATAATTTTATCCGTTCGCATTATTAGTTTCCTGAATGGGTCTGTTAGCTGTTTCTCTTTTTTGCGCTACAGAATCAACGTTTTTATTCAAATTGTTAGTGCTTTTGTTTCAATAAAACAGTTGTTTAGAAGAAATAGTGCAGCTAAACTCGGTTCACCTGACTAGAATTGGAGTCAAACAACCGGCGCTCATAAGCTCAAGGAGTTACTATTATTTTTTCGAGTTATTTGTTTTAACATTCCTAATGTTCATTAGCATTTATTACAATGCTAACCGGGGTAGCATGAGCGCGCACGGCCGGCCGAGGCAGAGCCTTTGTTTCGTCCATTACGTATGCAAATGATGTTCAAGTACCACCTGTACGCTTATGTTAGCCTGGTAAACAATCGCTAGGTGGAAATGGGAAGACATTTTTTTGTCTCCGGGCTACCGGAGTTACCTTTGTGGACATCCATTGTTGCTGTTGTTAAAGGAATTTAGAAGATCTGGAGGAAAATGCGACGCAATTTGTAAGAGGTACTGAGATAATGCGACTGCTACCTGTCGTTAGCCACTGTCGAACTTTACAAGAGGTTGATACAGACAGGAAGGAAAATTGCTTACTTTGCGATATTGAAAGAGGTTAAAGAAAAGAGAACGGTACCTGTGATTTCAGCTTAAGTTTAAAAACAAAACACTATTCGCAAAACAGCAAAAGCAACCGCCCTCAAGTTTCTTAATTGCAAATTAGAGAATTAACGACTGTTGCCATAGTAACCATACAAGTTAGGTAATCTTTGGAAATGCTTAGACCTTACTGCAGACTGTAACAGGTTACAGTGAAATTCAAGGCTCGACCTAGGACAAGACTGTAAAATATTGTTATTAAAACCAGCAATATCATCCACTCTTCAATCAAACTACTTTACTAATCACCTAAGTAGTAACTGTTATGTTTTCCAGCTCATAAACTCTGGGCGATCGAAACTCCGTTTTAACAAAAATTTGCCATTCTTGTCAAATGGACTGATAACACGCCAATACTTTCTCGGTTTCGTATTGTGTGGCTTCATGTTTTCCTAGTACTTTAACTGGGATTTACTGTTAACTACGTAATAGAACGTATAAGTAGGCAGAGGTGTTTTATTAGTAAAAGCCATATTGTGTCAGTTAAGTGCATGTCCCATATAATGGCTCCCGACAATTTCTATGAAAACTTCATGGAAATTGTTCTATCAGAATCGCGCCGCACCATCGCGTCGCGCCTGAATGGGACCCTTAAGAAGAAATAGGGTGAGATATTTTCTCCGTACAAAAAGTCATAATTCGAGGTTCGGCTCTCGTCTATTTCCTCCTCCAATATTGGACCAATTTGAATGATATTTTATTAATTGATTACAAAGGATATTTACTGTGACCCTATGTTTTTCTTTTTTCATGAAGAGTTTTCAAATTTGTACAATAGCCCTCTGATGACAGCGGTCTAAACAGGCAATTTCGAGCATTTCTGAGGGTTTTAGGGCTTCTACAGATAATTTATCATCAAAACGGAAAACATATATAATAATAATCCAAGATCCAGGGCCGTCAAACGTCACTTATTTTCTGATGAACAAAACAAGATTGAGTAGTGTTATTATTTACTATGATCGTATGCCTACCTGCTAGGAGCTGCGAGGAGCTCGTGGCTACGTAATAACAGCCGCACGGGTCGATCCATCAGGTTAAGCTACGCTTGCCGGGGTTGGTCCGTGGATGGTTGACCATCTTTACATACCGAGACTCCTCCGTGTCTCGGAAAGCGCGCTAAGCTGTAGGTTTCAGCTGTCATTCGTAGATCTTTGACTGTCGTTACGGGTCGTCAGAAGACCGAGAGTTGAACAACCAGTCTTAGGCCAAGGGGTATTACAAGGGTTGTGGAGGTCAGATAAGCAGTCGCTCCATATAAAATATTGGGTATTCAGCTGAAGCCGGTTAGACTGGAAGCCGACCCCAACAGATTTGGGAAAAGGCGCAGATTGAACAAAGTTACTAACGTCGAATATGAAAACGATACGTTTTTATACGGAAGCGGAATCCGGTTCCTATCACTAACGTATCATCTCTGTTACGGAAACAATTTTACTCGTCTTAAATCCAAATTGAAAACGAAAGATTGTAAAATGCTCAACACACAAGCGACATTACAGTACCCCGTCGCTTATCGCTTGTAGGCGAAACATATTTTGAAACTGTTTTACGCATCATTGCTAAGTAATACCGACGTCCATAGCAAGTGAATTTTAAGCTCTGCAAGAAAAGCCGCTTACTTTAAAAGCAACCCGAAGTTATTTGAAACTTTGCAATGCGCTGGAGTTTGGCTTTAAGATAATTAAATGTATTTTTGGAGTTGGATACTGCCCTTATTTTACACTTAAACTTTCGGAAGCAGATTTTTTTTATTAATAATCATGTCTAAAAATTTTGAAAAGTAGTTTGAAATTGTTCAATATTCTCCTAACATTAACATAACTAACTATTACTTAATTAATGGAATCCTAACTAATATTTATTGTAGATTGTATATTTGTAATTGTATTTATTACTCTTATTTTAATAAATGAATAAAATAGATTAGAATTATCTTTAAAAAAAAATCAGTAAAACGAACTATAAGATTACTTACAAAGTATTATCATTTTATATGAAACTATGACAAGCGAAAGCTCTAGGTATTTCATTTTTTCAGTTAAGGCCGCGCGACGCGAATTTTAACAAAACAATTTCTGAGAAAACTTCACGGCGAACAATGCGGCGGCGGCGGCGTCGCGTCGCGCGACTAATCGCGCCAGTATGTAAGAGCCTTTATGTCATGAGTGATAATTTTATGAATTAACCCTAAAATGCTCTCAGTCTGCCAATTACAGTAAAGTCAGTTTTCTACCGTGGTCTGTGCGAGTCTCAATTATTTAACCCTCTCATAACACCATTCCTATCAATGCTACTGTCCTGTCATCAGAAAAGTGATAACATCAATCACCAAACACTATCTGTCATCACTACTACCCTGAACAGGCTGATGTATTCAAAAAGTACTAGGGCGGCATAACACAAGAGGAGACCACCAACGTTCGAATTTGGGAGGCGATTGAAACCAGCTAATGTCCCACAATGGTTGATTTGCAAACAGTTGACTGGTGACAGGTCATTGTATGCTGATCACAGCCCACGTGGCTGTAAGATGGTCGTATAAGCAGGTTATGGCGTTTGAGTTTTGATTCGCGGGGTCTTATTGTTATTTATCATCTGGGTCAGATTCAGCAGGTAAGCAATTACTTTTTCATTTTTAGAATGGGGGTATATCTATAGGGCAACATTACACTTTTACAGAAAAATCTATTGAATTAAATAAATAAAAAAGGGACATTGGGCTTCAAAAAATTCGTCCGCATCACTGTCAATGGCAAAAGTGCCTAAAAGGTTGGCAGCATTGCCACGTTGGATGGCAATACTGATTCTTTGGGCAAAAATAGGCCAGCCCTTTGGTCACGTGAAAATCTATTTAGGTATATTTTCGGGCTTACCTAGAAATTCAATCGTAAAGCACTTTTGAATCTGCCTTCTCAAATTAAAACTCAAGGTATTTAGGTATTTCAATTTAAGCATTTATAGGCACTTTTGTCAAGGAGTCGGTCAATCAGATATATCAAGCTAGTTGCCCATTCCAAAGCGTAGTAGGGCTTTGGAGAAGGTCGGGCAAGAAACTCCATCAACAATATTCTCCTTTTGGCTAAGACAGTAAGTTGTAAAATTACTTTTACTATTATGTCTTATCTTATATTTCGAGCTAAAATCCCGCCCTTTTACCTTAAAACTGAAGCAAAAACAAAATATTTTCTAAATTGCCGAAATTAAACCGATCACCCGCAAAGGCATTCCGTATTCAAAAATATTATTCTTATTTTGAAAACATAAGTTGCGTTCTATATTTGAATTCGTCGCGGGAACACTCCCCCTCGCCGCGCGGTAAAAAAACGGTCAATGCGAGTCGTTTTTACTGGAAATGGGTTCCGTGATCATTTATTTATTTGGGTGTCTTTATTTAAAACTGAACTGGTACTGGCAAGATAACCAGTATTTTTCTTCGCCTTCATCTTTGTTACCATCACCTTTATAATGTTTTTGTTAGTAGGTATTCATTTCTCGATGATACTAAACATTTTTGTACTTATTTCGGAAATTACTAAGATAATTTTCATTTAGATAATTTTACATTGCCTTTGTAAAGGAATCCTAAGCTCCGAATAAATATTGATCGGACACACACTCCTGCCGCGCGCCAAAACACCGCGTCGTGATAAATTACCTTCGGGAAATTAAAACTGTCTTTAAAACAATACCTGCTTTTTTCTTCGTCGCTTTCACCCCACTTTCCTACCTCTGTCTCACTCTAACACTTACATTTGTATATTTTGTGTCTCGTTCTAATCAGAAGAAAGAGGGTCGGAATTGACATTTTTCTTTTTGATAATTTTTCGTTTTATTCTTTAATGTCGATTGCATTATTTTAATTATTACGTTCCATGTTACGCTGAATAAGTCGTAATTAAAAACAATATTCAAGAGCATCGTAAGGTGTTACTTTACTAGTTAATATCACAGTAATAATAATAGAGTAGAAGTACATAAATAATAGTGCATTGTGAGGCACTTAATATGTGCTTCATTCTATGGTATTACACCTATCTTTATAGGTTTTAATGATAGCTTTCTTACTGCGCGATCTAGATTAAACATAACTACACATTTTATGTAGTAGGTAGATCTTATAAACATAGCCTTAATGAACAAAACATTTTTTACTATACAATTTACATAAAAGAACTGAATAAATATTTTCTATTCACAATCACTGAGGCGTCGTTATCGATATCTCACGGGACACGGCGCCAATAAACAATGGATGAATTATGGTGGAGCGATTAAACACAAAAATAAAACTAAACATTCGCTGAAGATGCACAATCTCCTAATTAAGAACATCACAAATACATTAACTCAAACCCAAGCCCGTTTCAAATCTAATTTATTTTTTGACAAAACAAAAAAAAACTTAATTACTTTTTCTGGGTACCACAAAAAGCGGGAGATAAGAGTCCTATTTGAATCCTCGTTATCAACACCTCCCGGGCACTTTCACCCTTCAATCTCTACCTTTTTTTCTTTTCCACCCCCCAGAGGAGTACCTATCGTAATTTAAAGATAACTAATGCTCCCAGTCATTAAGGGACCGTGCCAAAGAAAAAGCAAGAAAAATAAAAGGAAATGCAGCCAAATGCATTTTTAATATTTTACTTTTCAAAATGATAAGTTTATTTGAGTTTGGAACTCTTTAGTGGGGAACTCTTTCGTATCGTGAACAATTAAAGTCGTCGTTCAACTGCGTTTAATATTTTTATGTCTACAGCTTACTGATAAATAGTGATTATGAACATTATATTACAAATTATTTAAATAAAGTTACGAGATCCAACATAATTAGGATTTTCTTTAATTTCGGTCCATTTTTAAACTTCAGCTAGTTTATTTCCTGCTACATTTTACGATGTCCCGCGCGCGTCATCAAAAGTAAAGACGTTAAAGTGTTCAAAATATATTTATTACAATTAAAAATTTTATGGGCCAATAAAAATTGTAAATGAAAAAATCTTATGGGCTTTGTTGAAATAGGTCTAATTGACCCCAAGATTTTTAAGCCCCGGGTTTAACGATCAAAAAAGTAAAAAAAAAATGAAATTAAAAACGCTCAGAGTCGCGACAAGGTGTTCTTACTTTTTTTAACTTAAAAAATGTAATAATCCAACGACAGTAAAATACTATCGGACGTTTACGACAAATTCACACAAGACCTACTTAATAAATCTGACAAAATCTTAAATTTATGCTCGCGAACGCAGGACACACGAGTAAAAAAAGATTATTTTACGACGCCGTAAACCTGGTTAGAATGCGGCCCTGGACGCTGGATAATTCGGGAAAAATCCATTTTAATTAACAGATTTTTATGGGGATCGCGATAGAAATTATAAATAATGGTTTCATTAATATTTTTTCTAGTAATCACCGTTTAAGACGCTATTTCTCGTACGCATCCTTAATTTTATGATATTTGGAAACGTTTAAAAGTTAGAAAGTTAAAATATTACGATTTTTTACGAGAAAAACGATATAAAGTAAAAAATATATGTTATTTAATGTTTTAATTTCTACCTTCATTTGTACCGTCTCATTTTAATAAAAGCAAGAAGTGTCGTCAGTTATTTTTATTTATTTTTTTCATCTCCTCGTTAGAAAAATATTGTGAGTACGTCCAAAGAATGTTAAAAAGTGTTCTTGATTAAATAAAATGTCGCTAGGCCTCCGAGGGGACCGGCAGACGGAGTGCACGTGATGAGAATTAAGTATTACTGACATTAAACCTAGAACAGTAAGTAATGGATCGGATTTAACGGATAAATTAAAATAAACGTTGTAAATCGGATTTTTAACTTTCTCTGCATTATGTTGATAGGAACTTTCTGTTAAATGAATGCATCTGTGGAATGTGCTTAATACTTTCCCACAAAAAAACATTGAGATTCAAACTATATAGCTAAACTTACCGACATAAGTTTTCTTAAACAATAACGCCTCGCTTACCTGAAAAACAAGAAAAACACATTTAATAAACAAAACAACATAACATGCAAAAATGTAAGCGAACAACCCCAAATTACTGTAACCATATATCGCAGTAAAACGGCGCACAAGAAAATTCGTAAATATTTTTTCAAATAAATTACATGGGGGCTAATGAAAGGGCCATGTTTGGCCGGACGGACGGACGGACACAATGGCCAGGGGAACTATTGCTCTATATATTTTGCTTAGAATGACCGCGAATTCCGCTAAATAAATATCAAGTTTTTTGTATTTTCGTCGGTTTGCAAAACTATTGTCGGACCTCCAAGTTACGCGCCTTAAAAGCCGCCATATTTGTTATTCAGGTACGTGTAATTTATCCGGTGTTTCTTTAACAAGATATTTTCTTGCAGGATAATACTTATTTGTGGTAGTAACTAGGTATTTGCTTCTTATTTATGAAGCTTTCGCTCCCGAAGTAACAAGCTGGGTTAATTCCAGTATCTTTTTCTTGTATCGTAAACAACATGGTCGGGTAATGAGAAAATTATTTTCTACTTACAGAAAATGAAAATCAGATTACACGAATTAGAAAGACGTATTTTGAGTAAAATATTCTTATTGGAGGAAAAGATTCACTTACACATACTTTTTGCGAACGATACAATACTTATAAGAGCCTATTCCTAATAAGAGGTTTGGTTGCGCATGGGGAGGGCCGGAGGGCCGGCGAATATCGTCGAATACCTCTCAAGTCTCAGCCCTCCCAGAGGGACCATGTACCAAATCATACACTATAATTTTGGAGGAAAATATCACGGTAAAGGTTCTTATATTTCGTAGGTTTTTTATTATGTGGAACCCTAAAAGTAGAGGCTCGATAACTAGAACAGTCATGTGTATGTTTTTTGAATTTAGATTTATGGTAGAAAGAGGTTTTATTTTAGGAGTTGGGTCCAGAAAAAATATCTGCATTTGAAAATCGAATTTCACTGAAAGAATTTCTTTGAATTTTTCAAAAAATCCCTAGAACCTTTGATACAGGTTTTATTTTGTAATCCTAGTAACATTAACAGACAGACTGACATTAATATTTATGTGCATGTGTCACATAACTACTGTAAGTACCTAGTGGTGACACGTCCACTGGACGCACCCGGTCAGAGTGGGCAATGACCAGTGACCGGCTTTGCCTGGTCATTTTATTTCGTACAAGACTTGGGGCATTATTTTTCCCAGCCGTGGGACAGATTTAACCATACATTTTTGACGTTTAAACGTCACTTAACTTTAAGCAACGTTTATATATAAACCCCAGTGACTGCCTAGACTGGACTTACAATCATAAAGGCAATATTAGCGCCCCATTTCTTCAAAAGTAGTTGGTTAAATGCCGCTAAATAGGCGAAATAAATCAAAACTTTCAAACAAAAATAATCTAAATAAATTACACCAGCTTAGAACCGAACCCGCACTCAAACGCTTACCATCCGCATTCCCCAACATTATCACCAAACACCCTTCGGAAAAAAACAAGCATCCCTTCACAGATTGACATCTGTCAAGCCAGGGGGTTCGATCCCGGCTGGTGTAAAAATCTACCCTACATTAGACTGGTGAAATAAATTTTTAATCAAAATATTTTTGCGACCCCCCGACATAGGTATGATAATTCTCGTATTGTTAGTGACTGACAGAAGTTAAGTAAGGATGGGTGTGCCTGACTTACACATGAATAAATTATTTGTTTGTCTATGGTAAGTGATGGTGGGAATTGATGCTGGCAACTGTCATGGCGTCGATGTGTTATTTGATTCAGTTTTCTTTTTTGAATTTGATGAGGAAAAAACAAAATTGAATACTAAAACGTGAACAAATAAATAAGTAAGTACTTTAAATAAAATAAAACAAAACTAGATTTATAATATAGAAAAATACATACAGGCTGTAAGGGTAAACAGTCTTGTCATTCAAACCATGGGTAGTTGACTTAAATATAAAAATAAATGACCGAAAACAACAAAAGAAAAACGTTATTTTCATTAAAAGATTTTAAAAAGTTTCTATCCGACACCATGTTCGCTAGCGAAACAGCTGACTAACTGAGGGAGTGGTCGCGCTTGCGGCCGCTCAGTTCGCTTCCCGCACCCCCCACCCGTGTTGAGACGCAAGTTCGTTGCCCTAGCACATAGGGCAACGAAGTTGCGTCTTTTGTGGAAAAATGTAGTTTAAAAAAAAAGAAAAAAAAAGGTGTAATTTTCCATTGATTTTACGTTCTATAAATGAAACCAAACCACTGGTTACAAGGATAACGGTGTTTACCCTGACACCCTGTATTTAGTCAAAGTCTATGCATTTATTTGAATGAGACCATAAAACAGTCACCTTTGAAAGTTAGTTGACTGAAATAACTCTTTTACAAAGAAAAAATACTTGAATAAATAAAGAAAACTTAGAGCCTTGTTATTTTTTATGCCATTTTGACATTAACTATAAAAAATGTTGCCATAAAAAACAGCTGCAGCCTTTAGATTATCGTCGCAATAAATACACTACAAAGATACATAACTTTTATACGAACAAGTGAAAGTAAACGATAGAATTTTGACGCCATTTTCTTGTATTTATGCAGCCCTAGTAGTTCTTGGTCATAAAAGTGGTTAATGGGCGTAACATTTAAATTAAATTGTAGTATCTTTATCCACTATCTATCAACTATCGGTTTCCATTTTTTCGTTTGTAAGAAAAATAACTGTTAATAGCAACTTGTATATCCGTCCTTATCCTTACATATAAAGCAAAGTCCTCCATCGCGTCTGTGTGTTTGTTCGCGGTAATCTCAAAAACGACTGCACCGCTTTTCATGCTGTTTTCACCAATGGATAGAGTGGTTCTCGAGAAAGGTTTTAGTATATAGTAAACGACATCCACGCGGGCGAAACCGCGTGAAAACCGCGCGTTTTCCTCAGCTAGTTTATGATAAAAGAAAAACTAGTTTACTATTAAAGAAAATGTTAATCTGTGTTGTTGATCTAATCTGATGGATTGATTAAGATACAGTACGGCCGATGAATCAATGGTTGATGGTCGATGAATTAGTTAGGCACTCTAAACTTTCGCACATATCCTATCACTCACACTTGTCACCATTTGCTTCCTAAAAATTTTTTGGTTTTTCTACGCATAGTTGGGACCGGCCATGATTCATCAGACATATTTCAGATACGGTTAAAAAAAATGTATTTAATCCATTTGTGTCACACTTATTTAAACTTGACTTCGACTGGTACGAACTATAAATTATTCAATCAAGATGGTCTTGTTCCCAAAAACTTCCAACAATCGACCGATTCACTCAGACCTTTTTCCCAGCCAAAAATACAAATAGGTATTTGTATTTACAGATGATAAATACTTCACGACCTACTTCACACACGACCTACAACCATTCAAAGGAAAAAAATCAAAAAACAATGAAAAAATAACTAAACAATGTCCAGCGATTAATTCCAAAAGTGAGACAATAAGGAATCCTGAACAAAATGAACCAAAGTGTAACAAAAGTCGCCAATGTAAATGATACATGTTCAAAAACCGTAAAAATTATGTACATACGTTGAAACGACGCATATTTTAAATAGTCAAATATAACAGATTTGCGTCGATTCGACACGGTTGTCGGCAAGCGTTAGAAAATCTTCTAGTTACATATTAATGAGGGAATTGTCTAAATTTTGGTAACGTTTTGTTACCCTGGTGCTGTGCCTGTCTTGTTCTTTGGCAGGCAGACATTGTTCTGAAATGATGTATTTTATGTCAGTTTTGCGTAAAAGAACATAGAATTAGTTGCTTAACATCTTTGGACTCTAAAATAAGCATCATGTCTGTGAATGGACAATCGTCAAGACTCTCCCCTTCACAAAATTTTTCACATTACCTCTGCAAATTGCTAAGTATTTATAAATGATGAAATAAATCTAAATTTACTTTGGCATTGATGTTTCATATTCATGTCTTCATTTGATTCCTTTCCTTTGTTGTCCCTTTTTATTGAAAACTGATTCCACATCATCGATGGGAAATAAGGTAGCTTGTTTTTGTCCTATTTATCGCTAAAGTAGAAGCTGACAATGTTCGAATTCTAGTCTTACTTAGATTTTAATATTATTACATTTTTATATGAGTAGACATATTGAAAGCGTTTCATCAAGTAACTCTAAACTAACGTCAAAAAAAGAATTCCTTTCTATAAGAGTTTTCATTCCCAGGCTTATTCTTGCAAAGAAAACGTTCTTCCATCACGCGAGCCAAAACTTTGGAATGGAATCAACATAATTTCCATTTGGAATTCCTCTAGTGCCTCAGACTGTACACACGTTACACTTTAGTTTACCAGAAATCTAATTTTCACAAACATTGTAGTGTAGGCATTTAGGACATTCAGAACAGTTCCTAGCTGCATTTCGACTTCACCTGGACGCGAGACAAAGTCACTGCACGAAATTAAGGTGGAATTGCATAACATTCTTCTTCTCAATTTGAATTGTGGATTTCAAATTAGAAAAACGGCTGTCTAAACGGATTAAGGGTTAAGATGTTCTAAATTTGAACTTATGGGACATCTAATTTATGCTTTATTACCTACCCGAAAATATAAAAAATACATAATATCGTGGTCTATGTAGCAATATGTAAATATTTATGAATCTTTACTACAGATAATTGTATGCAAAATAATCACTAAACATACGCCAGCTACCAACTTAAAAATTGTAAGTAAACGAAACGATTACTTTCACAAAGAAATTTCAAATGACACATTGCTACCATTTCGTGCCCTTTCGAGTGACAGACAAACACACAAATAGGCTACTTAAATAAATATTTCAATGTTAAAAAATGTTAATGTGTCGTCCAGGTATTCGTGAGCTGTCTCAAATTTTAGAAAAGGTTAAAATGTATGACATTTTCTGGTGTCAAACAAATTAAGGGTCAACTTAAACTGGTCGGTCTAGGAATGTCTATTATAAAAGAATGAACAGTAGCGTTATGTAATGAGAACTGTACTTAGTTTACAAGATGCGTCCGGACAAATGCACTTACATTGTTGATTTTGAATAAATTTGACAATACTAACATAACTGTAATGGGAAACAAATATGACGAATGATGGGTAGCGTCTGGAAGCTATATGTGTATTGTAGAGACATGGCCAGAAGACATATCTGTGAAGATCATATTTGTAAGATCTATACGTATAAAGAAAGAGCTAGAGTAGGAAGTCAGAAACACTTCGATTATGTATGAATACTATAGACAATACCTACTCTACCGTATAGGTAAGGTAAAAGAGTCCTGAGGCCCTAGACAAAGTGGCATTCTATCAGCGTTAACGATAATAAAAAAGGCAAAAATGTGTAGGACTGACATAAGCTATCGAAAAACTTATGTCAATTCTGTTGAAAGTTGTTGTAGAAATACGAAACGCTTTGGAAGCGATTGTCACTTGTCTAGGCCCTCTGCAGTGGATATAAACTGGCTGCTATAAATGTACTATCAGTCAAACCAACTTAAAAAGGTTTAATCGTATTGCTGTATTTAATAGAATACCTATGACAATATCAAAATACCCATGTAAGATAAAAAACGAAACCTCTCGTCATTACAAATTTTCCAACAGGGAAATCCAATTTGACGATGACAAATCATATGCGTTAACTAATAACTTTGCCATCATCAAGCTTGACATATTGTTATAACTATGAATTAAAAGCAACGCACACCACCTGCTTGCATTACATTCGTAGAAACTCATTCTTCTCCCAACTGTCAGATATAACAGGACACAATGAACTCAAACAGGCGTCCCATTCAAACAACGACAATCCCATTCACGCCAAAAAAATCAGGTCAAAAATTAACAATAATCTAAACATGACAAAAATGCGCGTACGCATATCGCTCTAATTGTCGATTTGTTCATCTCATCTCTTTCACACTTCATTATTTGTTGTTTTGCTGTCTCAGTCGCACGCGCAGCTGTCATGTGTGACGAATCACTTTGTCATTGTGTCAGTTTGGACGCTTCTCACCCTTTTGATGCGAGTCCTGATGATAATGTGTGCTTTCGCTTTTTAGGGTCCCCTGGGGCTGGTGTTAATTTTATTAAAATGATATTTTTGGATGCAGGCAAAGAGGGAGATGAAAATAATGGTGCAAATGAAATAAAATTTGTTTATATTCAGTGTGTAAATGAATAGGATTATGAGTTTGATGATAGTTTTGATATTAAGCAAAATCATACCTAATAATTGATTAGAAAGAACATTTTGCGCTCTCCAGAGAATTTTGACTATAGAAAAGTGTCTGAAGTTGAGCACACAGCGAATATCTGAAGTTAAAACAAGGCTAGTCATCATCATCTTCCTGTCCTTGTCCCATGTTACTTGGGGTCAATAAACCTTTGGCCCTGCGCCTGATCTCTCTCCGGTTGTGACGGATTGCGTGCCGTCCCATCGGACTATGAGAATGAGGGAAGAAAGAGTGCACCTGTGTCTGCGCACACACTTGAGCACTTATCTCCCGCGCCGAAGACTAGTCTCCGTTGAGATTAGCCGCCGTGGCCGAAACACGGTCTTGAGGACTATTATTATTACTTGGGTACAAAAACATAAACTCTAAACTTAGCTAGTGAACACCTAAAAAGTATACTTGGCATAAAGCCAAGATATAAAGAAAAGCAAGCCTACAAGCCTGATATAAAGAAATCTGTAATATTATGTCATTAATGTATAATATTTAAAACATAACTCTAAAAGAGCCATAGAACCAAATGTTCAAAAGACCATCTCGGCTCCCATGATCCGAAACATTACGCCAACAGAACACATACAGACATACAATAGAATTATATTCTGTGTGATTGCATTGTACACAACCCTTTGGTTTACAACTAAACCCTTGTAATGTTGGGATTACAATATACTGGGGACATTTGACGACTGCGTGGCAGACATGTTTGATATTTTTGACTATTTTGAAAATGTTATGAATGATAATTTTGTAACAGTTGTTGAAGGATTAGATCATGCAACAAGAGATTGAGTTACAGGTCTCTAAACCTTTGTAAAAGACAAATATATAGTTAATGAAATGAACTTGGTAGAAAAGAGCACATTAGCATAATTAGCCTATAATTTTCGCATTGCTAGGACACAGGCCTCCTCTCCGTGAGAGGAAGTGGGCCACGCGGGCCCAGTGCGGGTTGGTGTCACAACTCTTCGAATTTTTGGTTCTACGACATTCCGGTGTACTCTCAATGTTTTCCTTCACCGTTTTGAGAGCCGAAATCCTTATGTATGAAGTAATTGAACCAGATTACATTTCGTTTTGTCAGATACACGATTCCTGAGGTCCAAAACCACAGATCCAACACGGGAAATGAGGAAGCCTTGGCGAGGGTAAAGTTACCAGTATTTTGGTAACCAGTAACTAATGCTCAGTGAACTGTTTAGTTTTCTGTTTTTTTTTTTATATTGAGCCAAAGTATTTTGAGGGAGTGCCTTGTTATTGTTCAAGTATTTAGTATTATATTTATTTAGTATTTAGATACTTGTGGCCTCAGACCAAATAAAAAACCAAGACAGAGCGCTTAACAAGACAGTGAAGCATGCTAAAACTACACCTCCGCTCTGTGCATACACGCTCTCACGCACACATTTACACCACGTCACTGTTGACAGCGCTCTGTCTTGGTTTTTTATTTGGTCTGAGCTTGTGGCCTCTTTAGGATGAAACAGAGAATCAATCAATCAATAAACTCAGCGAATCACAGTCCACTGCTGGACATAGGCCTCTCCCAGGCTGCGCCACAACACTGTCCTCCACCTTCCACCTTTTTAAAGTGGTCGATCCATCTAGCATCTAGCGTCCCACACTACGCTTGCCTATACGCGGGCTCCATTCCAGGACTCGTCTGCTCCACCGGGCATCGGTCCTTTGACAAACATGACCAGCCCATTGCCACTTCAGCTTGCTTACCCTGCAAGCTAGATTGGTAACTACGTTCGGTGTCGGTAATTGATTGTATGTGCTATCAAACCAGTGTTTTGACAATGAATGCAACTAGAGTGCGCCAGGAAAGAAACCCCGCGGAAATTGTGGTACAATTTTTTTTGTAGCCACTAGTGCCGCATCAAATGGACTTCAGTGGTGGTGCGGACTCTACATCTCGTATACAATAACAAGGAAACGGCGATATATTAAGGCACATCAATACATTATAACACAGGCGTGTCAATGTATCAGAATACTCCTAATTATGAACGATTCCTGACTACTTACACGTCCATAGGGCGAATTTTCGATTTCCAAATGAGGAGAAACCATCAACCAATCATAATTCGAGGAAAACGTAACTTAACGCGAATCTATCACGAAGTACCACGCCCCGGGGAAGTCGGGCAAACACCGACCCTCCGCTAATCTAATATTAAACACATTCGGATATTAGATACAAAGTGAGCATTCACAGAATTTAATAATCCCGCTCCCACACCTATACACACCTCCCTCTCACTCCTGTAACTCCGTCTCTTTCTAACATGAATTATTAACAACAATTTTATGATTACATTTAGCATTGAGTGTAAGTGCGGGCGGGACGTGATACGAAAGTCGAATGGCCGGTGAGAAATGGCGGGAAAACGTTGCCAGTTAATATTTTATTGGTTTCGATAGGTTTGAGTTATGTAAGTCAGCTGGGGGTTCCGGTAATTTTCAATTTTGTGCCTTAAATATTGATAAGCTGAAGTCCCTAGTGCTCACTTTATTGGATCACTTTGAGCTGACTTGCAGTTTTGATGGTAGAACATTGTGATAGTAACAGATTATTTTGTAGTGCGTTCTCATTTTTTTATATTTGAGGAGGGACTGCTGAAGTGGTTTTTTGATAAACTGAATTTTATGGTTTATTTTGAAGCCTATTTCACGTTTCAAGATTGGGGCAATCACTCGAAAGGATAATAAATTGACTAAAACCAAACTTGTAGCAATATGACAAGCATATTTAACATAATCAAATGAAGAAACCATTAAAAATGTTCAACAAAACCGATAGTTACCTTAAAACCTCAAAAAAAAAACTTCAAACTACATCCACCTAAACAATTTACATAACAAAAATACCTCAAGTCATAACTCGCAAATACAATTAAAACGCAAGATCATAAGTCAAACGAAATAAAAACGCCATCAAAAACTACGCGAGCCTGTTTAGCATACGACATTGCGTAACACTGTTATTAGCACGCAAAAACATGTAGCCAACGCGACCTGACTTTACCTACACCCGGATGGGACTAGGTCCTAGAAAATTCTAAGCACACTACATCCACTCAGCGGTCATTCTAACCGTGGATAGAATACCAAGTTACTGTCTGAATTGTGACGAAAATGGAACCCAACAGGCAGGGAGGTAATTGTGTTTCGTGCTTACCCCACCTCCTCAAGGGTGCCGTAACACAATAATCGTCATATTTTGTACGAGTTACACTTGACGCCTCTTTTGGTTAAGAATTACTTTCTAATTTACTGTGCATGGGACCGTGCATTTAAGGGTGGTTTTTACCCTTGTTGAATTTTTTGAAGGTTAGCTTTTGGGTTTGTGAGTAACTAAGTTATAATTTTCTGTCAAAAAAATGGAGGACCAGTTTTGCAGAAGTATGTTTGTTTTTTCTATATTTTTTTTAACAAAGGTACTATGTACATTTTTCAAATACTGGCAAACATATCTAACACTACCAGAAGAATCCCATGAACTATCGATCTACTACTGGTTATTTTTTAAACAATATTAAAGCCAACTTCAATTCTAACTAGAGAATCTGAATAACTCTCAGCCTTATATACATTTAGGGCCAAACTTCAGAAATGTCTCAATTTACCCTTACCACAACTGAGGTAATTCTAATTACCCTAATAAATCCAAAAGGACACGAAACAAAGATCAAGGAACCCATTAAAGGAACACCTGGCAAACAATATGTTTTATTTAAATAACTAATCAACATAAAACTGGCTCTCTCACGCTGCCATTAGCATTGCGAGTAAGGATTTAATTCACATGTGAAAAACCCTACTAGGTTCTTAAAACTCTAGGGTTTTTCTGGCTTCTTGCCAGGGTCTAGTAGTAGGAACTGCCTTGGCTGGTTTACATTGATTCTAGAAGGGTTTTAAACGGCCAACCACATAGTTACTACGGTCGACGGCCAGCAACATAGTTACTACGGTAATTAGGTACTCTATTTGTACAACATGGTTATCATCCTGATCATCATAAATACAGCCCTACTTCACCCACAGGCCACTGCTAAGCACATGTCCACACACTTCTGTGCCAGGCTCCTCCAGATTCTACCCACGATGATAACAAGGAGTCTGAACGTGGAGGTGGTCAAATAAAAAAAATAAAAAAAATCTTTGATTTTGTGCCATTTTTAATCTCATTGGAAAAGTATAGCCATTCCAATCTTACAATAAAAAAAAAAATCATTCATCATAATTTTGTTACCATTTGGAGGGTATTGCAGAAAATACAGAAGCTAAACTTTTCACTTATAAACTTAACGTACTGAAAACTGAAATGAGCTATGTCACTTGTCAAATTAGGCTGAATCAGATTCCTCTGCCTCATTTTCCAACCAACCAGAAATAAAAATATTTTTTTAAACCGTAGGCACAAATAAATTCCATCCACGTCGATAAACATGGCGGACGCAAAAAAAATCATCTGCACAAGTGTCAACGATTGACAATTAGCAGCATCGTCCTGTCTGATCCAAAATTTTCGCATAATTGTCATTCGGTAATTGAAAAACGCAATTATGAACGGCGAGAGCGTCAGTTAATTAATATTAAATTCTGAAATAATCGCCCCGCTCTCCCCTGCGCCCCCTCCCCGGGGAGACAGGGGACATGGACTGATTGAATTATAGGCAAATTTTGAATTTTGAATAATTCACGGGAGTGAGTTAGCCCTTTATGGCACGGTGGAGGACGAGGGAATTTTTGGTTTAATTAGTTCGTTTATTGTTTTGTCGAAACGGGTTTTGTGGTTCTAATTGTTTTTGGCATCTTTTTGCTTTAGTGTTGAAGCCATAAAGATTTAATTGCATTCCAGATAATAAAGACGTTTTATCTGACATAATAATTGTATTTATTATACCTACACTCTGATAATATTAATATTATATTAATTGCAGCTTTTTCTGACAAGTAATAACTGTGACCTAATAACAAATGATTTATGATATCAATATGTTAAAAGCACAATAACTGTTAACTTCTTAACCTAAGATAGGCGAACTGAATCATATTATTTTTTTCCACTCGTGAGAGACGTCGCTCGCTGACACGAAACGATCACAATCCGCAACGCACTGATACATTACGCAATTTGTTATTCTCGATGGATGGACCAGAAAAAAAGTTAAAAACAAAATGGTTCCTAGTTACAGATCAGTACGGACACCGCGGCTTCACAAAATTCAATTTGGCGAGCATTTCGCCGCTCCCGCCGTGCGACAAACCAAACAATTACACATACGTGTGTCGAAAGCATAATTTTTCCACAAAAACTACGTGGAAATGCGAAAAAAAACACACTCGCTGACGCTTTGTTAGTTTTTCGCGCCAACGCGTCGGCCATTTTTGACAGCTGTCAAACGCTGCGCTAGTGATTGCGTCTTTTGTAGTCGCACCTTTTTCGAGACACGGATTTTTTACATGGAAAAATCAAAACGTCACCGCGCCTGAATATTTCGACTAGTAAATATGAATAGCACAATGTAATCCCACACAAATTACCAGCGCATAGGAATATGAAAGCGATAAACCGAGATGCATCGGCGATACGTGCACACAATCCTGTCTCATTTCAATACCTATTGTGAGGTCGGCGCTAGTATTGTAACGTCGTAACGTCCCGTTCTACGGACACCCATCAGTCATTTACGAATGAATACATGACAATCGATCGAGATACGTAAGGTAACATGTCGCCTCTGAGTGACGAGTGATTCTCGCGTTCGTGACGGATATCGGAACGTTGACAAACGCGCGGCCAGGGTGTCCGCACAGTTCTTTTTACAAATTTCAAGCAGAAGAAGTTTGACGTGCGATAGTGATGTGACGATGTGGACCTGTCAGTTTTCAATTGGCTCTCGAAGGGTGTTGACGTGTCGAGTCGGATCTAGATTCCAAGTGTGGACATGTTAATTGTTACGGACGGAAGCGTAGTGTAGAGTCATTATAAACAGACCCTCGACGTTTATAATTCGCTTTCTAAACCTATCCGCGTGTAATTCGATATCACTTTTTAAAGTTAGTTACCTAGGCGGTCTATGAAACATGATGGGTCCTCGTTAATCGATAATATAATCGTATATTCCGATGAGAATCGATTACTAGCTAGAACGGATACAAGAGTTACTAAGTTGCAATAGTAAACATTATTAGGTATGTGAAGTGCACTGAAGCGATGCGATACGTCGTAAAAGATTGTTTTTGTTTAGAAGCAAGAAAATAGTGTAATGATCGTTAAAATTTGCATATTCTGATGAGATACCTACAGACTAATCACATGGTCGTAATTATTTTAATATTTCTGTGATGGATTTGAATTTGAAATTACCTACTTTCAATCAACAATCAATCAACTCAGCTTATCGCAGTCCACTGCTGGACATAGGCCTCTCCCAAGCTGTGCCATAACACCCTATCCTCCGCCTTCCGCATCCAGCCCGTCCCAGCCATTTTCTTGAGGTCCTCGGTCCATCTAGCTGGGGTTTCCCACTACGCTTGCCAATACGCAGTCTACACTCTAGGACTCGTCTGCTCCACCGGCCATCGGAAATAACTTTAGCTATTGCAAAATGATCTGTATCTGTCTCTGATTTAGTATAAAATTACCCAGTTTATTTCATTTTCATTCCTTATTTTTACACAATTTTTATCGTATCGCCTATCTTTCGCTATGTAACAAACTTCCTACAAATTAACTTGTTACATTAAAAAACAGAAAAAACCGTAATTTATGCTCATATAATGAGCATTTACCTAAATGAGCCAAATAGCCTAGTTTTAGGTGTTAAAATCGTATTGACCGCCGGAAACCAATGATTATTTCATCCTTCCAATATATAATTATAGAATTTCCTCTAAATATCGCAATTTAAATATTGGTAATTGCTTAAGACTAGTTATAAACCGTGACTGCGCTTGTACTTAAGCGTTTATCGAACTTATAATGTCATTAAAAATTCATGAAAATGGAATTAAAATTAATTATACAAATAAAGTTATGAGGAACAGAGTGTAAAGATTACACAGACACTCATAATCTATAGAAAATGGAGGATCCTCCGACCAGACGGGTGTCGTGTCTGGTGGGCAACTGCCCAACGATTGATGTCGAGAGGTCGTATATAATACTCGTCGCGCGGTAAACTCTACTTGCGCGATGCAGGATTTGTGTGACGTCAGGTCTTTAATGCATAGTTCGCATGTGGCGTTGTAGATGCCGCCACAAAATGAATACCTAACATGAATCTTTCATGATCTCATATTAAATAAAAATACACTCTGAAGAACCTGTAAAACAACATAAATGTAGGTCCTCTCTTTATTTACAGGAGGAGATCTAGTTATTTTATTTTACGGAAACCTGACTGAATCTATTCAGAATTGTAACTGGATATTGTCACTGAAATACCAGGCTATCAAAACCAGTAGGATGTCTTACAACAATCTCCTTAACTTCTCCGTCATCAGCTAGCCCAAAAACATTCAATCATTATTTCTGTCAAAAATACCTGGTTAACAGAGCATTAATGTGCTTTGCATGCATTTCGACCACCGCAACATTCATAAACCTTTTTTTTTCAAGACACCAGGGTGACATAATAACTTAGGAGCTTACCTGGATCTGTCGCGTCGAGGGTCTGCGGCGGGGGCTGGCTGAGGGGTCCAGGGGTACCTCCGGAGCCCGGAGAACGAACATCATCGTTCACCGCGCCACCGTACGACAACGATGACGACGGCGGTCTCTGTAGACAAGGAGAGAAGATATGGTTAGTATATGTGTATGAAAGAGACGGTATTTCAAAGGGTCTTATGTAGGAAAGTTGGGAAATGCTACCAAGGCTTCTGTATGGTCACTACTGGACATTAGATTCTTCCACAGACAAGATAGATATCTCAAAGGTCTTCATAAACGTCACTGACTGAAGAAATCATACTAAGCAGCTGTTGAAAGAAATTCTTATAGATGTATTCTGCGAAATGTACAAAGTTACTCTTCTAATTATTTTCACTTTTACTTTTCACTCGTATACAGCTTTTTTGAAGCATCTTCTCTTTTTAGAAACACAACTTTGACAAGCTCTAACAAGGTACCCGCAGTCTTTTATATCAATTATTGTATTAAACATAATTTGGGCCCTTGACAGAACCGATTCAGTGGGGTCAATGGCGCGAAACGAGCAACTGTGACCACTCGGCCGTGACTAAATGTTGTAGCTAAAAAAATAGACATATTTATTTTGTTTGGACTTCAGAACCGGGAATGAAAACTAGAGTAAGTATATGCTTAAGTGGTAAAATTACTTGAAATTAGACAGTGGTGCCGATTCTGTTGTTTACAAACTAAACAAAATTTAAGTTCAGTGCATCTCGTTCTTTCTATTTCATTAAGAAAAGGAACAGAAGATAAATTTTAGTTTAGTCCTGTCAAATTAATCAGCGCCTGACGTAAATTGACGTAATTTTAGTAGGCAAGTTTTTCAATCACGTCTAAACTTGTATGGAGTTTTTACATGTTATGTTTTTGATGGGATCACATATCCTTATAGTCACCACTCTTAACCTAATATTACTTATATATATTACAACAAACTACAAGTCTCACTCATATTTCTAAAAATCACCACCTCTTAGTACTTCCTACCCTCAATATTACAAACAGACTTCCTAAGGACGTTAAAATTAAAGCGTTCGGCTATTGTCGTAACACTTCGGGCTTTGTCGTAACACTTCGGAAGCGCTCGGGTAATGAGCCGACGCACACGCCACTTGGACATTAGCTAGCGTTTGCGCGGTAGGCACCTGCCTTATGGCCAGCCTGTAATGGTCAGGTTATGAAATAAGGAAGTGGCAGAATATTAAGGATTTTGCTGTGAATTTGTGATGCGAATAGTCTGGTAGAATATCTATGGTGTCATTAGCAAGGCGGTAGACATAGAAAGATAAATTCTAATTAAGATATTGCCAGTGCAAAATAATAATAACATTAGTGTGGTTGCATTAAATTGTTTTCCTGTAGGATATAGGCTGTTTCTCATACACACAAGTACCGAGGTTTGGTCACCTGCCTAGCACACTGCGTTTTGTCTATTTTAGAAAATTTTAAGTCACTCTTTCTTCTGTACCAAACTAGGTACCTACTCAAAATCGCTTTATAACTGCACTATAGCTGGGAACACGTACCAAAACAAGAGTTCAGTGTCACATTTTTTTTTTAATTATGGTATAGCAGTCGCCCGCGACTTCCTCTGCGATTCAGGATGAAAAGTCTGCTTATGTCCTCCTCCAGGTTATGGTCTACCCATGTGCCAAATTTCATCCAAATCCGTTCAGCCGTTTTAGCGTGAAAGTAACAAACACACTCAGTTTCGCATTTATAATATTAGTTAGGATAGGATACTAGCGATATTCTCATATTTCTAAGCTAAATACTATTTTGCTAAGAGTAGGCATCGAACTCGGGCTTTCCCTTACCATAGTTAATTGATTCAGGCGTGACTTTGCGGAAATCCATTATAAAATACAATAGAAAACTCTGCGTCCAGCGCTCGGTGTGGTAACACGTCGCGTTCTGGTTTGCAATTGGTCAATCGTCATCCTGAAGATGCCTCGTTGAGAGGTGAAACACGTGTCGATTTCTTACAGGGTTTTTATGACTCTTGAAGAATAGTCAAGCGGAATAGGTTACTAAATATATCAGCGTCTATTGTATTTTTTTCCCTCACCAGTTCAGACTTATCATCAGTCGGCTATTTACATGTATTTTAGTTCCATTCTTATACCAACATTTTACCTCCTAAGGGCGTTATGACACTGGCGATTTGCGAACGATTTCAAAGCGAGGCGAAAGGGCAGCGGGTTCGCAGCGAGCAAGCCGCGACTACGCGACGTGTTCTCCGCGTTTTTATCATTATTGTCCCCTCGCTTGTTTCACTCTCTCTTGTAACCTAATGTCAATCGCTGTTGTTCGGCGAACGCAGCAAACACGTTGGTCAAACGTGGCGTACTCGCTACGCACACGCAGAGGCCACACCACCAGCTAGCGAGCGAGAGAGCGAACTCGTTTCACCTCTTTTCACATTGACATAGCTTATCTGTGTAGTTCGGGGTGTGAACCGAAGTATGAAAAAAAGAGATGAAATGATGGCTCGCTCGCTCGCTGGTAGCCTGCGCTGTAAGCAATCGCCTCCTGGAAACACGCTCGAAAATCGCCAGTGTGATAAAACCCTAACTCCATAATCAAAGTACTCCTAACATTGCCTATTTCCATTACCATACTCGCCAATGATTGATAACCACCCATTCGGCTTACCAGTAATTACCGAAAAAACCGGCATTTAATTGTGGCGGTCATGATAGTTACTAACGATCGTTAGTAAAGTATAGTAACTGATGTATTGTTGCATTTAACTTGATGACTTTGTGTAATAGTATTCATGATTTTTGGCTTAGATGAACTAACATGTATCGTCAACCTCGTAATTGTCTTACCACTTTTGCCAACACTTCTCAGTAAATTATAACTAGATTTATTTAGTCGCACCTGTGTTCTCGCAAGGATTGGGCAGAGGTGTACCTATAGTACACCCACATTTCGCCAGTTATGTTTGAGTTCCATTGTAATAGGGGGCGAGCCTATTGCCATCAACCGGGCACAAATCCAGACTCCGGGCTGCTATTGAGAAATTCCAGATGGAAAAACTAAATAACAGTTTTCCCGACCCGGAAATGGAATCCGCAGTTCCTCATTCAGGCATTCTAAAATACACCTAGAATACCTGTTTTAAACATACCTAGATTGAAATCTATATCTACTAGTAACTGAAACCCACCTACATAGACACAGCACGTTCTAGCATGAACGTTTAGAATTCCTGTACAAAAATAGCCCGGGCAACTGGCGATTTCAATAATCATTAGGTAGTACGAACGGTTCGGTCGACGTAAGTGGAACATATGTTTGAAAGGCGGTTCATTTTCACGGCCATAATCATTTGTTATTGACAAAGACTTCATTATTGTTAGCTTGATGATTTTTTGCAGAACAGTGATTCCGATAAAAATGAAATTACTTACTTACACCTATCTCACTTTTAAAGCACATTTTCTTCAAACTTCTATGTTTCTAATTTGACATCTATTGCATGAACTGCGAAGTGGTCTAACAGTCGCAAGCGCAACTACTAGGTAAACTTGGGTTCTTTTTCCAAATCGAGCAAACTGTTCACTTATCCGGTTTATGACAATGAATTTAAGTTGTGTTCTGCTAATTGAATTAGACATAGTTAGTTACTACCCTCATTTTACACCACGATTTTAGAACTGTCAAGACTATTCAAACCTGTTCCAAATTCAAATCCAACTAACCCTTTACCGAATTCTTTACAAAATATAATTGAACGCCATTTGGCTTCAGATGATTAAACTCATTCGAATTTCAAATTACGAATAGAGTCAGCCATTATTCGATTAGACTAATCGACTATTCTGATTCGTTTGACATCGAAATTAACTTGATAATCGAATGTTACTTGGTAATTATTAGGTTGTATTTACTATTGTCGGTATTATTAGTGTGTAATTAGTTATTGATTAGCAGATTTGTCTTTTACTTGGTAATCTAATCAGTGATGTGTTAGAGTACAGCTTATACTGAATGATAATTCTGTTTGGAAAGAGATGTGACACTTATTCTTTTAAAATAGGTAACTTGTCCTTGACCCGTATTTATTTAAAGGGATAGGTCACACATAAATAAGTTTGCCTGCCATAGTAAATAAGATGGATATATATAATATTTTATGATGGGCAAAAGTTATTCCGTTATCCTATTTACAGAAAAAAAAAACATTATTTTCATATCATTTATAATACAAAAATAGTCCAATAGTAGTAATATTTAATATTTAATTTATTTGCCATAAAATACAGATGGGAACATAGGTAACTTATTAATGAATACTGTAGATTGTATAAATCTGGTTCTATGTTAAAATCTGTGCTCAAATATTATAACCCTGCCTCTTAAACTTTACTTTACGTTTACTTTTAATCAACAGATTAATTCAACAAACCACAAAAATCCCAAAGTACCTAAAAACTAAGGCCCTCCCTAAGGGTAATTGGTGCAAACACCTCTAGTTAAGTTTTTTTTAGCAGGAAACACCGACGGAACCGTTTCACACCATATGGGACAACTGCATCATTACTGGCTGTTATTGTTATAATTTTGTTTACCCTAGTGAGCGGGCATTCTGTGTCGTTAGCGAATTCGTAACAACCCGACTAAGTATCGTGACGGAAATCGATTAGGAATCGATGTCGTCGTTTTTTGTTTTTTAAATTGGTGTGTTTGTGTCACCTGTTGTGCTATTCTATAAACTTAGGTGAAGTGAGCTTGAAGTGAACTGTCACTGCCTCATCAGTAGGTATCGATGACAATGACAGTTCAGTTCACGCTCACTTTACATACGTTTTCACAGTAAGATACAGACTAGCAATGCTGTTTTGACTTTTATCTGCTATCCTGTTATAATATAATATCACAGTGAAAACTTATATGAAGTGATCTTAAAGTGAGCGAGTGTCATTCAACCTGATGCTAGGGATTGACACTATGACAGTTCACTTCACCTAAATTTTCACGTTGACATTTTTACAGAACAGATCGACTGGACACTAGTAAAACAACTTTCAACCCTAAATAACATCAAAATCTAATTACACACCCCATTACGCATATTCGTCAACATTAATACTGTACCAAAAAATAACACTTGAACACACTTCGATCGCTGAAGCAGCAATTATTTTTAACAAACAAATCAATGAACACGCTTACGTCGCCGCGACAGGGTTAACTTTGGTTAAGAAAACAATACGGTACACCGGATCAGGGTTGTACGGGATGGATAACCAACGGAAAGATCAAATTGTATGGAGTTGACAGCAGCAGTCACGTGACATCTCTAAAGCTAATGTCAACTCCATACAATTTGATCTTTCCGTTGGCGTTAACGCTTACAGAAAAGGGATTTTGTCTATAGCCCCAGGTATTTTTCAATAATGTAACTGAAATTAGAGTACCTACCTAAGATGCTTGTAGAAAATTATATAGACACTTTTTTCTTTATGCATCACTGAATTTCGCATTCGAACTGCACGCTAATTGTGTATTATACGATCATTCACAATCTGAATATATTTGAAGCAAATTGCTAATCCATTGATTCTTAAGTTGGAAAAAAAAACTGCTTAACAACGTAAATAAAGCAGTGAATGTTATTGAACTGTCAAAATGAAACAGATTAGTCATAATCGGTTACAAAAATAAAATTATATAAGATAATTATTATTATTATACTTAGATCAGTAAAGTAGTTTAAACAATACATATTCATATCATAAAAGTTTCCAAAAATGTCATGAAAGCTTGTCATGAATTTCCCACTTTTCCAGAGCCATATTTTTTGCTATCACAATTTCCTATCCACTGTTCTCAAGTATTTGTCATCAGGGCCAGCCCTAAATGGACCCCTGAATCAACCCGTCAAACGCACGCGGCCGATGAATTAAATCGAAAACAATTCGTAAAAAGAACAATGGAAGGGTTTGAACAAAACTTCCAGTTTGAATTTGGAATTGAGCGGCGCAGCGCACGCGCAAGCCAGGTGGGGGTGTGTGTCAATGAAGTCGGTTAAAAGAGGGTAATGCGATACGTGTTATTGTTTTTGTGTAGAGAATTTAAATGTGATTTGTTTTAATATGGTATTAGAATTATTTATTTGTGGTTTGAGTTGGATTAAGATTTATTTAAATGCAATCTTTAAAAGTAATTTTGAATGGTGATATTTGACAGTTTGACTCGGAAATGTCGTACAATTCAAGCAAATGAAGTTAGCTTGTTTGTCTAAGCATACTCATAGAAAAATAGGACATGTTAAGACATGAATAGTTCAACAGATCCTGTCAGTACCTAAGTATTATACTACGTATCAATTTTTTTTGGGAAAAAACAAAAGCCCATTTAAAAAAAAAAACAGTTAAGTGAACCATACCAACATAGTCCAACCACTACTACCTAAACAACTAATTTAATTTACATAAGAAAAATAAACACCCCTCTCTAAATGACCCAACATAAAAACTAAAATTTTCCAGTCCTCAAATACCCTCAAATCGCCTTTCAAAAACCACACTGCCTACCCTCAACGTTTGCCACAAAAAAAGAAAAACAAAAGACGTTACATTAAGACATATAGCGGTACTAGATGACACATAAGTAAAGTTTCATTTGGCCACATTAATGATAATGGAAAAGTCGGATACATTGGGAGAACCTCCCCTCGGGGGGAGCTTGTCCATACTCCGTCTTTATCAGGGGACATGTGCTTGGGACGAGCCTTTTTAAGGATGATTTTTGGAATAGGTGAGACTCGGATAGTTAAAGAAAAATACATAGGTACATAGCCTAATAAAACCTAAAGGTAAAATTAGCTTTAGGTAAAATTCTTAATATAAAACACTTAGGCAATGATATTATATTTAACAGATATATTATAAGCGCGCAATCGTGAAGACTCAGAAAACATTCCAATTGTAACGTTTTTAGTTGTAGTGAAATGTAAAATGAATGAAACGTGGGTATGTGTGCCGCTGCTGCGCGGAACACTTTTTTCGGTTGTTTTGTGAGTGTATAACATATCTTTTAATATAATATCATTGCACTTAGGCACTTAGACTCTCGACAATCTAAGAAGTCCCTTTTGACAGGTATATATGGTTTCTTATAAACTGATTCTCGAGACATATCGATTGATCATACTTAGAGAGTTTGTAATCGACGACTTATCTACATTGCTTAAAACTGATTCTCAAGGCTTAACGTTTTTTTCGTATGTACATACGAAAACGAAACGTCAAAACGGACTTCTTAGATTGTCGCGAGTGTAGTACCGGACTAAGTTGTAATTTTTTACCGACTTCTTCAAAAAGGAGGAGGTTCCAAATATGTTTTGGTAGGTCATGCTTCAGAGGTGGTCCCATAATATAAATTTTATTAACTTTGCTTGCGTAGTTTTTGAGTTAGCTTCATTATTACGTATTTTTCCCACTATGTATAAGTAGACGATGTTTTAAGTGACTCCGTCACTGTTATTTACATAGCAGGTAGTGGTATTCGAATTTGTGTGGGGTAGCTGCCACAACTAAAAAGTGAAAAATAACTTTAATTTCGGAAGTCGGTGTCTTTGCTTTTCAATTTTCTTTTATTGCCACCAACTTCCGAAATTTGTGTTTTTTATGGAAGTCGGTTGTTTTTTTTTTTGGAAAAAGTTTTTATGATAAGAACTTTTGAGTCTAGAATCTGTAGTGTCTTTGTAAGATTTAAAATTGAAGGCTTCATAAGTACAGTCCTCAGACCAAATAAAATAACCAAGCGCTGTCAACAGTGACGTGAGGCCGATTTCGTAGACATGTGTGCACTTATTGAGGTGTAGTTTGGTTTTTCAGGTCAGTAGATCGTAGCACTTGAACTAAAAAGTATTACTAGGATGAAAAAAAGCTGTCAATCTCAAAGTGGTCCATGGACGTGCAGTTGACTGTACACTACCAGACTGACATCACCAGAAACATGGAGTACTATCACTTTTTCTCTTCGAATAAATCTTTCTTAGTTTATTTTTCACCCATTTTCGTCCATTTCCACATACAACTGAATCATTCTATCAGTCTCACACCATTTTTATCTACTTAATTCCAATAATTGCTAATACACTTATCCCTTCATTATAATTTCGCGCTCCGGCTCAGCGTCACTTGCAGCGATACAAACATTTGCAGTGACAAATATTACCCTGCGTCTGCGCCAGTCACGTGGCGGGTGTCGGATGACGTGGGAACTGTGATCGTTTGCCAATTTACTGCGATTTGGGGGTGAGTAGAGAATGTGGTGCCCTCTAGAGATGTCGGAAATGTAATTCTCTTTCATATTTGAACGTTTTGTTGATCTGGGATCTATTTTAGGTTGATTGTCTAACTTTCCTAGGTCCTAACCGTGGTTAACTGAAGCTTAACTTATATTTTATTATTTTCTGCTCAAAAAGATGACGAGGCATTTAGGTGAAGACTGACGAGGCATTTAGGTGATTTTGATGGTACACAATAAAAGTATTCTACTTATTTATGTATTTTCAGGTTCTGTGTGAGAAAGAGATGGAGCTAGACGTCCTGTATAGCCATCTTTTTCTCACACTGAGTTAACATTAAAGATACTGCTATAAGAGGCTGTGGTATGGGAACTCAGATTGAAAAGACGGACGAAAAATAAAGGAACTGCAACGTAGAACGTTGTGATGCCAGATGTAGATGAAAAAGTGATGGACTAGAGAAGGCCAAATAGAGATAGGGCGTTTGTGCATTACAAGGAATTTTACTGTCCGGCAGTCCGATTTTTTACGGTCCGATGTTGATAGCACCTTTATTTCATAGCAGTAAGGTTCAAGTAATTCAGCTGAGTTCACATTTTTATTGCCGGACAGTAAAATTCCTTGTAGTGTACAAACGCCCATACAGAGCGGTGCGGTAGAAAATTGAGGTGAAAACCTACATAAGAAATTGAACCACATAAGCAAGATAACGTTTATAATGTTTTCAAATCAATCAACTCAGCCTATCACAGTCATAGGCCTCTCCCAAGCTGCGCCACAACACCCTGTCCTCCGCCTTCCGCATCCAGTCTGTCCCAGCCACTTTCTTAAGGTCGCCGGTCCATCTAGCTGGGGGGCGTCCACACTAGGCTTGGACACGCGGTCTCCACACTAGGACTTGTCTGCTCCACCGGCCATCGGTCCTTCGACAAACATGGCCAGCCTACTGCCACTCTAGTTTGCTTACTCTGCAAGCTATGTCGGTAATTGCGGTTTTTTCAGGATAATGTCAGTTCTAATTTTATCCTTCAAAGAAACCGAGCATAGCCATTGTTTTCAAATAGCTTTAATTAATTAATTTGCTGCAAGCAAAAAAAAAAAAAAACAATATATTTTATTTCACATAAGCCTACATGGGCACTTATGAAACGTCAGAAGCTAGGTGCACGGTTCCAATTGGTTGTTTCCTATGGAGAAGAGCCGGCAAGAATCTCCATGGTTACTCTTTTAAAAGATAATTGGCTTTTACAATATTTTTGAATTACAGTGTTAATAGTTATGGGAGGACGGTGTAGACCTTTCAAAAAGTTTCAGGTAAAAAAAAGTCTACAGTCCAGTAAGCCTACAACGTTCTCACGTTCACAAGGTAGAAAAGAATCAATATAAGATAAATATGAAACTACAAATAAAAACCTATTTAAACCAAAAAGTCATACTACAAGTCTATTTCGAAGATGTGAATGTGGGTAGGGGTAGTTATACCAACAGAGTAACATAAAAACTACTCGAAACATTTCTCTAAATACACGGGGCGTCTGTTCAGTCCCAGGTTCGATTCCTGGAAGTGAAAGTTTTTTGCGATACCGACAGTAAGATGAAGCAAAAACGTTCGTAATATGTTTAACAGATGTCGGGGTCGCCATCTTGGATTTTTGTCTTGATTGACATTTTGTGGTAGATGAGTATTAGTTAATCAGGAAACCGTGAGTGCTTCGAAAGGTATGGTTTTCAAAAACATTGGAATCCTACTATAAGCAATTTTAAAATAAGTATTTAAAGCATGAAGTCCTGGCTTCAATTCCCATGTCGGTTAGGAATGAGACGTATTTATCGTCACAGATATTAAAAAATAGCAGATAGCAATTGCTCCTAACGATAAAAAATATCTATTACTTAAAATCACAGATCCTCAAGACCGTTACCGCGGCTGTTACTGTAAAAACTTCGGATACGATTTTCGAGTTTAACGAAAAGAAATAAAGAAGATATTCAATTGAGTTAAATACTTATATAACATCCGTACAAAAATAACAGGCTGTTATTTTATAACATAGATACGATTTTCGACTTTAACTCATAGGAAATAAAAAAGATATTCGATTGAGATACGTATTTATCGTCCGTACAAAAATAACAGGCTGATTTAATAACAGATATTTGGATCTTTTATTTTTTTGTCACAGTCACAGTGATCACAGATATCGTGTTTCACCTGTTACAACCCATCTCTAATGTCGGGCAAAGAACTATTGGGTTTTCCATCAGGAACTTTTCGGTAGCAGCCCAAAGTCTACATTCGTGCCCGGTTGATGGCAATAGGCTCGCCCCCTATTACATGGGACTTAAACATAACTGGCGAAATGTGGGTGTACTATAGGTACATCTCTGCCTAACCCTTCGGGGATTACAGGCGTGTTGTTAAAACAAAGATAATTTTCGTACACAATCAGCGTTGCTCCCTTCCAATTTTGGAGACTAAAGGTGCCTCTCAAATTTGCAGGCACAAACAGCTTTGTTCCTGAGATACCTCTGGTTTTGGAGATGTGCATAGGCAGTTGTCTATGCACATCTCATGTTGTAGGACATGTAGTTACATGTCCTACATCATTTGCTTATTAAAATAATTATAGGCAATTGGTGTAAGTAGGTTTATGAATGAATAACCAATATACATATAATAAGTAAATATATGTTATGCTTTTGAATGCCACCCAACGCTTGCCGGGGTTGGTCCGTGGATGGGTGACCATCTTTACATACCGAGACTCCTGCGTGCCTCGGACAGCACGTTAAGCCGTTGGTCCCGGCTGTCATTTGTGGATCTTTGACAGTCGTTACGTCATCAGAAGCCCGAAAGTCTGACAACCAGTCTTACCCAGGGGTATCGTATTACCCAGTAACTGGGTTGTGGAGGTCAGATAGGCAGTCGCTCCATGTAAAATACTGATATTCAGCTGCATCCGGTTAGACTGGAAGCCGACCCCAATATAGTTGGGAAAAGGCTAGGCTGATGATGATGAAGTAAATATATGTTATATTTAATTAGTAGTGTTCTAATAGCGAATGTGATTACCAATACAAACCATTTCTGGTTTAATGGTACAAAAGAAAAATGAACCTATAATGAGATTTTATGCAAAAATAAATAAATAAAAATTCTGTGACCACTAGGTAGCTTTTGAATGCCACACAACAGTACAAAATATTCCTCAAACTAAGCCCACCAAATCTAGAGACTAACAATTCACACGTCGCGCCTTCCACTTAGTATTCCTCAGTACTTAGCACCTACCTATACTTAGTATTCATAACATTAAATACTAACCAAAATCGGTTCCCTACTAAATTAAATATAATTAAACAATGTACCCTCCAAGGCCAAGTTTTATGTCTATTTAATCTAAGTATGCTATTTATGTTACCGCTTTATGGTTAGCGTGATTGCCATGTTAATGTCATGGCGCCTGCGCCTGCGCATATTTGGTAACTCTCCATGCATTGTTAGATTGATTTGTATGTCTGTTTGATTTGTTTTTGTGACGCGAGGGATTTCTTCAGGGTTAGTTTTGGATTATGTAGTTTTCGTATGCTAGCAATTTTATTGTAAAGAGTGATAGATTTATGTATTTTTTAAATAGTTTTTGCAGTGGCAGTTCAAGTAGCCAGGGAATTTTCTTATTGGGTTGTATTTTTCTGAAACTTGAAAACTAACCAATGCCCAGGCGTTTTATTTCTTTTATAATCCAATTTTTATCAAATAGTTGGATTTACCAGCGATTTTCCGAGTACCTATGATGTTATCAACAAGTAGAAAAAAGAGGGCATTTTGAACAAAACAACCTGTAAAAAAATCAAAATTAAGAAATAATCAAAACTATAATAATAATAAGCTCCCGACACCAGCGGACCTTTATTTTTTATGTTTTTTTTTTTTTAATTTTTATCTTAAGAAATATTTAAAAGTGTAAATAGGTAAGAAGAAAAAAACAAATAAACGAAAATATTATTTGAATTCACATAAATAAATAATTATTAAGTTTTTCCTACACCTAAGTATCTAATATCGAAAAAAAAAACCAATGAAAAGTTTCGTCTACAACAAAATGGTCAAGTGAATCCGTAGGCTCAGCTAGTTAATAATATAAACAAAATGATTTAATAGAAAACATGAACCATAAGTCAGTGACCGCTTGGGAACCTGACACCGTGAGTCCTTACGTGATTCCACATGACAAACGATTATCATATTTTTTTATTACGAGTATAGGTCCTACGACTCGGTCCGTGAATTTTTTGGATTGGTTTGAATTTTTGGTTAAGTTTTAGCACGGTAATTTAGGGTTAATATGGTATTTTCCTTTTTGTACTTCTATTACTTAAATTAATAATAACACATTATGTATGAATGATATGCGTATAATGTAAGTACATTATGTAAAAAAATATTGCAAATTTTTATTGTATGTAAATTTTCTTTTTAAGGTCGTACATGATACGGCTTTGCCATCTTTTTTATCGTGCTATAAAAATGATTGTATAGAAAACATAGTAGATATTGTTAAGTTGTTCCTGATTAACATTTTGTAATATAACAAATATGTGCTTAAAACTGTTATTTATATAGCTAGTATTAAAGCTAAATCAACTAAGACATAACCGCCATAGACTTTGGACATAAAAAACCCATTACGAGTATACTGTGGCCTCTTAATTAAACCTAATAAATGCTATATAAACGTTTCTCTATGCAAAATAAACACTGCATGTACCAGGAGTGCAGAAAATAAAAGGAGCCTCGTTAACGACTATAGATTATAAGAGCTATGCATTTTTAATTAATAGTCTGTGCTTTGGGCGTGAAAAAGCATGTTGCGTTGCAGTTGTTTAGAAAAAATAAATTGAAAGTTTCAATTAAAAGAAATTATAATGACTTTTCTATTTTTGTCTGGACTTCGGTGTAACAAAAATAGCCTTTATCTATGATAAGAAAGGGAAAAAAATACAAGTTAAAATTACAGATAGAAATAGCTTAGACATTTTGGTATGAAACAAGTTTAATAACACAAGAAAAAAAAACTGCCTAAACAAAACACGCTCGCTTGATTGCCTACAACTTTTTGTATATTTATTTTAATAGGCCCTGTACTAAGTATTAAGTACCAGCATCTTTACCTTTCTCCCTAACAAAGCTAGACCAGTCCCGGTAAAATTAATATCGACTCATTTAATATGCAAATAGTGTAGCCGGCTCTTATCTGCGTTGTCCGCTCCGTTCAATCAATGTGTCCTTTAGGCGCGCTATCTCAGTGCGATCTTACTCCTGCCCTCTTATGCCGCCCTGGTACATAGATTTATTGCAGCACGATATCATTAACAGCATTTGTTTATCTATTTTTGTGAGTAATTGAGTGAAAAAGGTTAGTTTAGAAATGTTTTATAGTATAAAATGTAACTGGTAACTCTTGTAATATTTTAACTCAATCTATTTTTACAACTTGCACGGCGATATGGTTGTACAATATATTTTTATGGTTTAGTTTTACATCTAAATCAGCAAGTATATTTCAATTTAAAAAAAAAAAATTATTACCTACTAAGAATAATATTTCCATGAACGTTGTAGCTGTCAAAATCGTAAGCCTATCTTAATTTAACCCTACACATTACTCCATGTCCATACGCAATTATGCCCAAACAAAATTAGTTCATTTGAAAATAAACTAAAATTGTATTGAAAATATACATTTGAAAATGGGTCAATAGCTAATCAAGAGTGATTGTGTTGTAATAATGGCTGTAGGAGGGTCATGCGCCATTGTTTAGGATGTAACCGGAGCCGGCGCGCGCGCCGATCGTCCCCTAACAACGACTTGTGGGAAATGCGTGGAAGAAACGTGTTGACTTTGGTCTACTTTGTGTTAAATTGGGGCTTGTTTTGGCAGTCTATTTGAAGTATATATTTCTTTATTTTATGCGGTATATAATGCTACTTTTTCATGGAGCGATCAATATATTGAGCACTGAACAGTTCGATTTTGTTGACATATGTTTTAGTTTATTGAATTTTACTATTTCTTAGCATTTCAATCGCGAATGTTATTAGGCGATTTTTGTTACAAAAATAATGGGATGGTAATTGAAGGTTTACAAGATGCTCATGCAATGGTTAGCCATCGATCACCATCACCATTAAAACCTCCCATTATTCCAAAAATACAACCATTGCTCCCAATCCTCAAAACAAACTCTAACAAATAGTCACTCAAAGAAACATCCACACATTACGCCTACCTTACTATCCCAACAAACGCTTTACAAAACCCAGATTATAAATAAAAAGCAAAAGATATATAGAAGGAATTCATCACTGGCTTCAGACGCATCGCAGACTGATATCGGCAGTCAGGCCACGGCATACAGGCATTAATATTAAATTCAAAGTAAATATTCCTAGGCACAGCTCATTAGATATGCAATGTAACGGAACGGGGGGCATACATAATTCAGGGATCGTTCGTTGGTCAGCTATCGGCGTATGCTTCTTCCTATGCCCCTTCCGGTCCTCACTAATTGATTTAACAATTGTTTCTATTTAAATCACCACTTTTAATAGTTTCTTCAACATTAATTCGTTTAGGAAGTGTTTTAAATTAATTTGACTTTTTTGATGGAGCTATTTTTTATGCTAGACGTTTTCTGATTAATTATTATTTATTTATGTGTGCTTCGTAGACATGTCTAAGCTATGCAGTAAATGCTACCCGCTGCTTTGTACCTAAGCTAGTTATAGACATGATTTAATTAATATATGCCAACAGAAGTGTTGATTACTTCATGGAAAACTTTCATTTATGTGTTTGATATTCACTCCTCACACATTTCTATATACGTACTTGAAGGAAGATTATCATAATCACCACGCTTGGCTGGAGCTCCATCAAAAGCTTTCTTAGACAATAGGCAACAATACTAACCTCATTATTTAAACATATACCTACAAACGTCATCTACCACAACGCTATAAAACCTAAAAGTATTCAAATTCACCACAAAACTAACCTAAATCCGGAAACTCAATAATCAAAACGAACCAAAGACCTCATTCAACCGAATGTCTATATTAAAGCATTCAATAACGTCCGTCAATAGAAACTGCCAGGATTTAAATAGGCTTTTTTCACGGAGCGTTCATATTGTGGGCTCAAAGGGTTCTGGCGACAATACTCACTCGGTTAAATTAACCGGAGTTTAATGCTTAATTGTTAGAGCGGCTAAGCCTTGGCTACACGTGTCGGAGTTCCGCAGGGCGCTATGCTGGGACCGCTTCACAATTGATATTGAAATTTCTCCGTGCAATGTTTTTTAGGATTGTGGTTGCTTTTTAATAGGATTTGCGTCTGGTTATTAGCTTTTTCATTAAGTTTGATTAGTTTTTATGCGCGTGTGAGGTTTTCTCTAGTGAATTTCATTTGGTTTTTGTGATTTCATTTCATTTGGTTATGTTTTTCGATATTAGAATTGTATAGTTATGGATCTTTACGAATGTATTTTCCACTTGTGAAATGGTACATTCATGTGAACTACAAATTAACTAACAACTTCACTAATTGTTTTTCATGTGGTAACATGACTTCAAAACTTCAATGTGACAGCGACATAACATAGACTCATGTACCTTTAGATAACTTTCCCTCACCGAAGACAAGACCACAAACACTACACTGAACCATCTTAAACCGCATATTTACAACCGCAGGGCAATTCACGAGAAAACCAAACAGTAATTACAGAACAAAAACAAATAACAGAGAAAAATCATTAGGGGTGAGCGTTAGGGGATGATTACAAAGGAAAACATGGGAGTCTGAGTGGTGGAGTATTGTCGGCTGATTGTGCAGTAGTTGGCTGGCTGCCGGAGGGTAGCGGGTTCGACAATAGAGCCGAGATTACTGCTGTCGACTGTCAGTTTGACGTGGGGCTGGATGTTTGTTTGATTTACACTTTCAATAAATGTTTAGTGGTTAGGAGCTGTGGTGGCTAATGTAGTGGCCGCGGGCTAGTGTTATCTTTGAGAGCGTGTAGAGGAACGGATTTTATTTCTGGTTGTTTGTATGGTGATTTCTTGCCTTTGATGTGATGCGACAGTTAGTTATTAAAACTTTCATATTATTATGCACTCAGCTTATTATATCGAGAGAGTGACACGTCAGATTCATAACAACGTATGTTCCATAGTTTACTATCAGTACAACAAAACAACTGATTGAGAAGAGCTCGTATTCAGAATAGCGCTTACAGCATTCTATGTTCCTACAGCTAGAATTCAAAGGGCCTAGACAAGTGACAATCGCTTCGAAAGCATTTCGTATTTCTACAACGACTTTCAACAGGAGTGACATAAGCTTTTCGATAGCTTATATCGGTCCTATACATTTTTGCCTTTTCCATCATCGTTATCGCTGATAGAATGTCACTTTGTCTGGGGCCTCAGGCCTCTTCTCTGTGAGAGTGAATCGTAAGCCACCACGCTGGCCCAGTGCGGTTTAGTGACCAAATATGGGTAATGCAGAGAAACTTCTACAGTGTTGCTACTTCCATGTTATCTTACCAGCATTTTTCTTGCCACATCCATTTTTCCATCATCCAGAACCTCGTATTCAATATCATAAGTCTGTTTATGTTTTCGCATGTAACTCTAAACCGCGGTAGATTTGAGCCCTTTGTCTTACCCTCTGCCCTCCCCCGCCCTGATCGCATTCTGAATAACTATGGTTCCTGCATTGATATTTATAATATTTGCTTTTGAATATGCATTATTTTGTTGTGTATTATTATTTCAAAGTGGCTAGTTTTTAATGTCGTTTACAATCTTTTAGTCACACACAAATTGAAAAAAAATAGATCTCTTTTGATTAGAGGACAGTTTTTTTGTGGAAGATAGTTTTTTTTTAATATAAATCAGCCTGTAATGTTGCTTATTACTGTGCTTGGCCCTCCTCTTCTTTATAAAATGAAATTAGTTAGATAAGCAGTCGCTCCGTGTTAAATACTGGTATTCAGCTGCATCCAGTTAGACTGGAATCCAACCAACATAGTTGGGCAAAGGCTAGACAGATGATGATGATGATGACAGATTTAAAGGCGTTGCTGCTCATGGTCTCAATAACATTACTATATTTTGTTTTATCTTATCTTAACTAATTCTTACAATACTTTATCACTACTAACTAATATAATGTAGGTTACCAGTTGTTTCAGAATAATCTCATCTTCCAAGAAATTATCTGTCGTCATATTTCATGAGAAAACGAACGTCAAAGCGCGATTTACTTTCAGTTTACTTACTGATAAAGTGACAAACAAGTAAAAATACAAACAACGTTTATTTGCACAGATCTTGCAGGTAATAATTAGCAGAAATACTAATGAGTCAGTTAGTTAATGGAAAACAAGAGTAAGATTAATTTGCTGACGTCTATAATGGTTAAACAAGTAATTAGAACTTTATGGTTTAACCGGGTAACTTAATCCTTATGACGTCGTGTGATGGTAGTTACCGACCAGCAGTAGTTTTCTACTAATTGTACCTACCTATTGGTATACTGAAGGTATATAAAAAGGTAAATTATGTTACTACTAAGTCAAGTAAAGAAAATCAAGTACGATATCGTATTTTGAACGAAGAATGAAACGCTTACCATCCAAAAAATTAGAGATAAAAAGAAAAAAATATTAAATTAATTTAATTTAATAATCATTCTGCTTTAAAAATAATAAAAATGATTCCGTTGTGAATTACCAGAATACCCGCGATATTTCGCGGATTTATATATATTTTTTTAAAGATTTTTAATTCATATGGTACCTCTTTATGTCAGTTAACACATATTTTGCGTACTCTGTTTACCAAATACCAGTAAATTTCACTCAAAAATCCAAAAAAAAAAACACTTTCAATTCACAACAAACTTTCCTTTTTAGCATAAAATTTCTGACAAACACATAGCATTATTTGCAATTGTCATCTTGAAATCCCAAGACTCAGAACTGTCTTCTAAAAGCATAGTGTACTCTCACGATAATAAAAAGAAAAAAGAAAACTGAAAAACTTTGAAACGTGAGGGAAAAGATGATTGAAACAAAAAAGTAAGAACTTGTCCCCTCTAAGTGTATTAAACCTACTGAAGAGAAGTTTTGTAAAAGGGAAAGGGGACAAAGTAAAATAATATAAATACTTTCAATAATAAAAAGTTGATATTGATTCAAGCTTTTCTTTGTATGGTGTAATTGAAAGGGAGAGGAAAGTTTTTAAGATATCGGAAAATGTATTTTTTAAAGGAAATTGTGATGCTAGCTAAGAGTTTTAAGCTGAAATATTGAGTTTCTTCGATTCACGCAGGCTTCTTTCACAACTTTGCAATTATCGCCACTAACTTTAACTAAATAAATGTAAAAATAATAATATATATGTTTTTTCTACATCTGCGTACCAAACTTTCATCTGTATCTGTCTTTAGAAATACAATTTTTCTTCTAAAACTTATTGTTCAGCGAGATTAAATGACAGCTTCATCATTACATTACTTTCCTAGTACCTACATACCACCAGAGTCCTATATTTGCGAGATATTTCTCAAAAACTGACATAATTGTCACATTTTCACGAAATGTCGTTCTGTTTAATAAATCTGAAAAATATGAAAACTTACAGAATTGTTAGATTGTCGAGTTGCCGCCTGTTTATCTTCTAATTTCAATAATCGCTAGTTCTTAGCAGCCTTTTAAAATTCCCATCACCACGTAATCTATTCCATATTTAACGCTCGTCAAAATCGCTATATCTCGTAAATTATACCACACCCAACATATCGAAGTTTCAGGAATCCAGCGAGTGGAGTCGGAAAAAGGTTCAGGATGCATGCATATGATAAGCGTGTGGCGTCGAGGGACGAACAAACACAGTACAGTGGCACATGAGTAAAGAATCTATGGTACTGCTGAATTCTGTTCTACTGAGGACGAGAACAACAATTTGAGTTCTTTAATGTACTAGTTACCTACTTATATTTTGTGTGGGAGTTCATAGGAGGTATTCTTAAAGGTTTTTTTTTGCTTTTACTTCAATTTTTATTTATTTATCTATTTTATATCAGAACTTGGTTATTTACGTACTGTGGACATTTCTAGTAATTCAAGTATTTTAGCAAATATTTTGTTGCTATAAGCACCTGATATTTGATTAGTATCCATGTAAGTTTACTGTTACTGTTAGTCTAGTCCCTATGACTTCCAAATTTTTCGATCCAGGCCTAATCTGGATGGAGGTTTATGTGAAATAAAATACTTTGAATTCAATTGAATGTATCATTTGGATTTACTTGATTAATGCAAGCATCATGAAAGATTATAATTATAAAATTCTTCTATATTACATGTTTACTCATTTATATTACTTAGTACACAGCCCGCTAATATCTACGACGATCTTCATTATTACAGCCAATATCAGTCAAAAGAAAACAATTACCAGTACAATATAATTCGAAACTAAACCACAAGAAATTCTTCAATCACAACAGTTCACTTATTCGAAAAGATGTCATGTCTTGTGAAAGTTATTGAAAAATAACAAGTGAGGGTCTCGTCGATAAGTTTACAACTTTTATCGAAAGGACACCGGATGAATAATAAAAACATCGTTCAGAGTCAAATAAACAGGTGAACGCTGTTTTGTAGCTTTGTCGAGTTTTCTGAACGAAGCGAAGCGATTTTGTTGAAAAATGCCTTTTGAAATTGAGGTATTGTGAATCAATTGAGGGAAATTATACGTTTTCTTTATTGATAAAATTGATTTTATTAGTATCAACGAAGATAACACTTTATTTTTTGAACCACGTTATGAGTACCACCACCATATGTGAGGAAAAACCAAATAAACAGCTTTTGAAAAACGAGAAGCAGTGTTTACTAGAGTACCTATTTATTATAATCTAACTATAATTTACTCACATTATTTTAGGATAATATTGATTGAAAGAATAAGTATCTACGCAAAGAAGGGGACATAAATTCAGTGACAACCATTTACTGGAAGAAATTACCACGTGTTGGCCATTTTTACGTAATGATAATGATGATGATTGATGATGAAGTTGAGAATTATACAGAGAGCCGTGTAGCGTTCCATGCTTTACACCAGGCTACTAAACCGAGTTCCGAACGTCGAGATCCGAAGGCATACGAAGTTCTTCGATATCGGAAAGCGTATTATGAAACTCAAGTAAAGTTAGGCAGGACATCTTGCAAAGCGCAGTACTGACAGATGGAGTAAGGCTGAAACAGAGTGGCGTCTCTAAGGGCTGGAAGACGAGATGTCGTCATTGTTGCCTCCGCGGGCATAACCTGGATGAGGCTGGAGTAGGAGGACAAGAAAAGAGAAGGCCTATGCCCAAAAGTGGGTGAAGTCGGGCAGTAGATCACGATGATGAGGAAGTGCTAGCCTGCAACTATCCCTCTGGAGAAGTCGAGCCTCACCTCATACAAAAAGAAACATACTGTTATTACCAAGCTTGCTCATTGCGTGTTGGCGATTCCAGTCCATTTTGATATTCTGCAAAATCAGTCATATCTAATGCTGATATCTTAGATTAAGTAAGTTATATTTGAGTAGTTATAGCTACATCAAATACATTTTAATCCTAGTCCAAATCACTATAAGATAAGCTCAAGTAAAATGTTGCTATAAATTTTTTCATCAATACGTTATCGGTCACCCAAATTCTTAGTTATCGGTTGATACGATAGTGATAAAGGTTCCCATGTTGTGAGCAGGAATGTTGCCATCAGCAAATATTTAGAATACCGACTGATTTACAACTGTTCTGATTTTATTTAGTTTCAAGTATCGTGTGAAATGATCGGCGACATTTTTGTTTAGAGTTTCATCACGTAGTACTTTTAAGTGCTCAACTATACCTTTTTAGCAGCCTATTTTTGATTCATACCCATTTGAAGATAGAACTAAAAAATCTGAATACTCTTCTCCTGGATATAGAATATGGACGTCCTCCATATGGTCTCCGGTATCCGTCCTCACCAAACCGATACAATGTTACCAATCCAACGCCAACCATTTTGACTAACTTAAGTCTATAAGCTGTCACTTCTTTCTTCTGGCACATTCCTTTCATAAACTTGGCTAATAATACCAACGCTATTATTATTAGTACAAATAGGAACATGAACATACCATCTCTTATCTTGAATCTCCTTTATAATCTAAACAGGTCGTAATAACCGGTAACATGTGACATCATAAATAACAGAAAAATACAAATACATAACATTATCACAACCCTTCTTCTTCAGTAAGGAGCAAGCACAATTGTCGTCCGACAAAAGCTTTCGAAAGATTTATAGCAAATCTGTTTACATGACAACTGTAATGCCCCTCTGAAATCGTCCACGGAATTAATGAGTCCACGGTATCACTTGCTAAGCTAACATTGGTCGCCGTTAATAATAACAGCCACCCCACACCACCCTTTAAGAATTCCCGACTAATAGAAAGTGGATAGACAGACACGATCCATCACGGTTGTCCCCCAGTCGATGTATTATTTATGGGACATCCAAAACGCAACCCACTGCTAATCTTTCAATATCTTGAGAATTTCGGGACAGAACTTGGGGATCAGATTCTACCAGAGGGCAATACAGATGTTATCAACCTTAATGTAATGGATATAGATGCTATTTTTGTTGAATTTGTTGAAAATACTCTTAGTGATATAAAGGCAGAGGAATTCACAGATGGTAAAGTTGCTGCGGTTGGTGTGGACCATATTTGTGAAGCGATAGAGGTTAGAATAGATTGGTTTGGTTACCCAGATGACTTTGTAGAGTTAGAATAATTGTAGGATTTGTTTGTTTTGGTAAGGAATGAGAGTAATGGCATTGCATCGGATGCGGAATGAAATTAATGGTCGGTACCTTAATGAATTTTCGTTATTATAATGTGCGGTGGTAATGGGATTGTTTTTATTGCAAATGGACGTTGCGTTGTAAATCTTATTTATGATTTTTAGTGTTGAATTAAAAGCTTTTACGGCATATTACGTAATTTCATTCATTATTCTGTGCACATTATTTACTGTTATTGAAAAACTATATATTTTTTTGCTTAATGTGATCGAGAAATGATTTTGTTTAAGTTATTTGGTTCTGATGCATTCTAGTTTGATGGCTTGTTACTTTCAAATCTATTTGGAGTCCAGATTGTGACTTATAGTTTGTTTAATTTTTCTTTATCACTTTTTAAACATTAGGTACTTGAAGCATTTTGCACTGTTTGTAATTTATTGATTAGGTGTTTTTTAGTTGGATTTGAATCGATTTAATAAGTTTACGGTTATTAAATCCCAGAATTAGCGATCACTCCTATTAAAACTAAGAACAAAGCATTTCAAACCCTACGTCTTACTATCTGTCATCTAAAAATCTTTAAAACCACATCAACTCTTCATAAAACTCCCATAATCAAACTAAATATCTGTTAAAAGCATATTTAGCCACATTAGTATAATCTACAGTAACATTATTCAAATCCACGTTTCAACTGAAAAATCCGACATATTTATACTAAACTAAAACTAAATCAAACACGGAACGTAAAGTTCTATATATATACCACACTTAGAGATGGTGGAAAAAAATATTTTCGAGATTCGAGGAAGGGGGCCGAGAATAGATCCCTGTGGGACTCCTTCGGTGTAGTGTGTTATGCCCGTGACTTCTCTCCTATTTCTTATTTTATCGATATAACGTAAGGGAAGTGGGTATATATAATACGGTCTGATGTTTGGAATTTCTGGATTAATTTTGTAGCATTTTAAATGGTTACTATAGTTTTATTTGAAACTAGCAGCGCCCCACGTTTTTATCCGCTTAGGTCTTGATCCCGTTGTAATATGGGGATAAAAAGTATCCTGTGTTAATCCAGGTTGTAAACTATATGTGTGCCAACTTTCATCCAAATTCGTTCAGTAGTTTTTGCGTGAAAGAGTAACAGAGTGACAAACAGCCATCCATCCATCCTCACAAACTTTCGCGTTTATAATATTAGTAGGACATTGGCTCCTATAACATAAAGAGAGATGATATGATAACGTTAAAGAAGATTGATTTGTAACTATAACTTCATCATTCGGTTTTTTATTCTCATCTGTCATAGCTCACAATAATAAAATCAGGAAAAAAAGTGACACATTTGCTTTACTAATGAAAGTAGGAAGTGTAAATTCAACACTATTTTGTGAGTTAGTCTCATTTACAGCTACATTACATCCAAATATACATACATATCTACGTAATTTACAATAAGCCATTGTTTTGACGTGGCTTTAACTGTTTTTATAACTATCTCGAGGAAATTTATAGTTATTCCACTATTTCATTTATTTATATTTCGAAAAAAACTATTTTTTCTCTCTGTGTCAGTTATTGGGGCTACTGCTTTGTTTTATTGGGATATAAATACCTGTTTTGTAATAAATATGTAACGTGGCTGTCGGTTTAAAGTCTTAACATATTTTACATTTTTAAATGCTTTATATTTAATGTTTTGTGGGACTTTAACAAAACATTGTACTAGGTAACAAGCGACAGTTTAAGAGTTGAATGACTCAAAATTCTGATCGTGTCGTAAAAACTAATGTAAGGGCTATTTGTACTTGATTGAAAACCTTTTTTTTATATTCTCCGGCAAAGATACAACCTAAATAATAATTTTCAGAATCATCAAGGTTCTCAAACAAATTCATGTTGAAATGATTATTTTAGAATAATCAAGAAACATGTATATCTCACACATATACATGTTTGAATGGGCAAATTATGGGTACTTATCGGTCGAAGTCTCAATCCTGTAAAGTCGATCACTTCAGAAGAAAAACCATGCAATACAATACTTCTTTTATCTTACCAGCGGGCAACTCCTTTATTAAAAAACATAAAATTGACTTACCTGAAACAAGATGTAAAAATAATTTAAAGAAAAATAAAAGTAAAATCCAATCATAGAAGAATCTCCATCATTATTATTAAATTATTATTGTTAAAACAAAAATGGCTGACTCTAGTGATGTAGAGATGATATCCGAATAGTGTTCGATGTTTGAACTAAATGTCGGATATTTTGTGTGATAGTTTTAGTGAAGGGGTGAGATTTTTTGTATTAATTTGCTTTAATTAATTGTGTAGTTAGTGTTGTGTATTATACCTAGGGTGCGATCAAATAAACGCCAGTTTTAATACGAATTATTTTATTGCCAATAAACCTAACATAACAAGAATAGCATAAATTTACAAAAAATACCATCACTGTGGGTTATAACAAAATCAAAATTACATACTAAAATTAATCGTATACTTTTTTTACAGTTTTACATATATCAAATAACGCTAATAATGTTCATGAAGTTTACTATCAAATCGAAAAGTATCTAAGACCTCCACAACATTTGCCATAAACGTTCTAATATTCGGATAATATCCGAGAAAAGGATCCGCATCTAGTCATCACTATTTATAATCGAAGAGATGTAAACTAAGCAGCGCGAGCGCAGCTCATTACGGCGCTCGTAACGAGCGAGCGTAAATCATACAGACACCCAGAGGCCATTGTCTCTTTCAAACGTTGAATCGATTCAAAACCGATTGTAATGACCGATCCGCGAACATCGATCTCATTAACGTACTTATGATAAATGGTCATATGAATTCGTTATTAGTATTCTATTCGTTTTGTATTTTAATCGATATGAATAGTTATCGATGTTTTTTTTTGGTCAGTTTTTTTATCGATTGTGTTTAGCCTTAGCAGGATGTGCTTAGATTTTTATTGGAAAGTACCTATTTTTAACTATAACATAACAAGGAAAAGGAGTGTTTTGGAAGTACCAACTAAATTATTAATTTCCACCACCAAGATAACTAATCTACATAATAATTTAAGAACATATTAATTTTGAAACGAGCTAAAAAACGATCAAGCTTACGTTCAAGACTAACTGGAGACACATTGAAATTTCAGCTCTAAATTCGTGGTACTAGGGTCAGAAATGCGTTGATCATCATATTGGTGACAAAAGAGTGTTCTTGGTCGTCATGGCCCAGAATGCGCCGCGACTCTGCCAAATAATTGACACACCCGATGTCAACGCGGCCCGAGTGTTGCCAGATTCAATATTTCGCAATTTATATCTAATTTGAGATGCGAACGTTTTCGCTCTTTCTTCTACTTGGTGATGGTTACTGTCAGTTGCGGATACAAATCCGACCATAGATGACCGCCTGTCAGTCTAGTCTGTGAGATTTACTCCTACATAAGTATATCTAAAGACAGCTATCTTGCCTTGCAGTTCTTAGTTTACTTACAAAAACAGTTGGAAGGAGCTTTATTTCTTAGCTTGTCATGGTTAGAGTAGGAAGAGAAGATTAACAGTCATTAAGAAGGACACCTATATTGTACTCGAATCATCAGGGCTCGTCACCCGAAGTTGATTGAAGCCAGCGTTCATAAAATGCACACATCATTGCTCAGACTTGTCATCAATTTTCAGTGCTCATCGCAACATCCCAATGAAGCGACAATGTTACTAGAAAGGATTGTTGCCAATTAGCAACTCGTTTATACTCTATTAATCACGCAAAAACTAACCCACTTATTAGTAAATTTTCCCAATTAACCTCACTAGAAAATCAACTATTATCTCAAAAACAGTTAACCTTAAATAGAATGTGCGACATTCGAAATTCAAACCCGCATGTTCAAATTAATGTTCGTCCGTTTAAGAAAAACAATTGACACAATCGCGTTCGGGTGCGTTCGTTCAACCCGTTCGTGAATCATCGGGCGTGTTCGGGTTGGCATGGGGCCTAATCGTCGGACGTCGGGGCTCCAATATATCTCGTGCGCCGTCATCGGTGCCCATTCTTCGGGTGGTTGGGAGAGCTCGAAACTGTCTGGGTGTTGGTGGGCTGACAAATTGACGGTTCGTCAACACCGCGTCAGAGGCAACTTCTATTCAGTCGTCGCTTTGTTGACGCGTGCAGGGGACTGTTTTGAGTGTACACTGTGTTTGTTTTTGTTTGGGAGTGTGGGTAGATTATGCGGGGATCTATTGCTGTCGGTTAGAATTAAATCTAACGTCAATCAAGGATGGTCGAACGATTTCTGCTATGTAATTGTACTAGTGGACATGACGGCTGTTTGTGACCGTTCAATCAGGTTTGAGTTCAAGAATTGCGATGTTGCTATTAGCATATAGGAACAGATGCTCTTATAGGGCCAAAAGATTGCTCATATCCTGTTCCAGAAGTCGTAAACAGCCTAGAAGTAAACCAAAATGCAGGTTAACCAAACCACTAAAACGAAAGATCATCGTAAGAGTACCAGGAGACAATGAACGGGTAGCAGCCACGACGTCACCCACTAACGAGTGTAACTTGACTCCGTAACCGATACGTTCATTAAACCTCGCCTGTTCAGCCCGCCTAGTACCGTACTCATAATAAAATGTTGTAAATTTTGATACGAAATCTCTGTTGTTTATCGTACTAGCTTTTGCATCCGACTTTGGTCGTGTTTGGTTTAGATTTATTTTATTGAGCTTATCTCCTAGATAATGCGACATATCTCTGTCACGGTTCACATAAATTGGGTCTTAAACTGACTTCAGATTAATCAACCCTGTCCAAATCAATATCGTCATTTCGAGCTCATGTCTAAGAATCTAAAGCGACTATTTCTGATGACTCTTCAAGAGTACCATTTCTAATAGGTGATAACACCTGATCTAAAATAAAAACCCAAAGTTACATACTTCAATTCAGTTATTCACGACACCTTAAACTAAAGAATGTTGAAGTCGCGTCTTCATGTTAAAATTGGACTTTTTACATCCATTTGATGCTTGGAACAAGCCATAAAATGTCACCTAACTCCTTGCTGATGTTTTTAGTTACAAAATAACTGACAAGCATGTAACACGCTGTACGAAATGGGTTCTGCCGTCTAATACTGGATATTGAATGTCTCTTGAAAAAGACACAATATATTCAAGAAATCGCAAAAGATTAACAGATTTATGTGTATCTACGTAAATCTTAAATGTCAGTTGGTTAATGGATTTGAAATGTCAATAGGTAGGATACTACTTGGCGAGACGTGGCGGCTAGCAAAACTTTTGAGCACTGGAGCTTTATGAGCAAGCACAAACGTTACAGAGGAGAAAGCCGTCATAAAAGAGCAGCTTCCGACACAAGGAAGACATGATGAAGATTACCATCTTCTATAACAATATTATACCATAATTTCTATTAGTTGTCTAATTAAAAACGGTCTAGCTGCTGAAAGCGAAGCTGAAACAGGAAAACAGTTTGAAAAACTAACAAGAAGACGAAAGATCATAAATATCATCCGATTTCGATACCCCCACGGTACCCTAAGAGCTAATTAGCGCTCGAAATAATTAAACACAAGATATTATTCGAGCGGCCACGGCAAAAACTATCTGGCATTCGAATTTCACTCGCCGTATTTTGAAAATCTGCTTATCTTTATACAGATTCCTCACTTTTGGACACCCAGAATGTCTTAATAAACATCATTATCCAACCTGATTTGAACCTTATATATCAAGCCGAAAGAACAATTTTGTTTGCTCTACTTGTGATAAAGGATTTTTCGTTAAATTCGAGCTGGAGTGTTTCAAGATGAATCCAAAGATTGTTTTCGTAAATGTGATTTGAAACCCATTAAGGATAAGATGAAATTTTAACATTAAGATTTGAATGTATATTTAAAAATATATAATTCAGTTCTCAGAAAACTATGTATAAAAAATAAATGTTTCAGATTCTTATCGTTCCGAGTCAGTGTTGATTGTTTTTGAACCACAGAGTGCTAAAAATTCAATACGTTGTATTGATTGTCCTATAATATTATAAACATTTAGACCTTGAAACTTTGTCCATCACAAATCCATTAAAGTGTATCTTGATGACATCATCATCACAAAAAAAACCATTTCAACCTGCTACGATTTAAGACTCAGTTTAAACTGTATCATCTCTAGCTCTAAGAGAAAATAAACTAAATGAAATCCAAGCAAAAATCACTTATCTAGCTCAACATATAAGAATAATATCCTCATCTTCATCTTAGCTTATCCAAAGTACGATGGGATCAACCAGTCTCGGCGCAATGCCATTATTTTACGTATAAACACAATAACATGGTCATCATTGGAAACATTTCAATGTACAGTCGTGCCCAGTGGTATCCCGAATAGAAAGTAGCCAGTTACGTCACTCGAAAACCAAAAGTGGTAACACAGGTTGGGTACAGTCGTTGTCAAATCTACAGGCTTATTCTTGGATTAATTCGAATCGCTTATATTGAATTTTGGTCATGTTTTATGAATATCAATTAAAGTCATCTTGGCTCTACTTATGTTGTCGCTGAAAAATACAAAAAGTCATCTAAATACACCTGCACTCGAATGTTGTTAATACTGCCCATACCAAGCATTCTGTAAAATGTGTTTTTTACAATTACCCTAAAATTATTAGTAGCTTTGCTCAAAAATAAGAAACCAATATTAATATAAAGACATACAGTTTCAAGTGAACGTAGAAGATAGTTTATTTAATTCAATTTAATATTTTAAAAGAATCAATTGACACTTGAGCGCGTAACATTACCTATACAATTTGAATAAGTTCATAAAAGTGAAAGACATGGCAGACCTCACGGCTCAAGTATGCAAAGTGAGAACAGTAGTTCTTGAAGATATCAATATTGATTATTTTACTGAAGCATTAAATGATGTAGCCAGGACAGTAGCCATCTTAATGCAAGTTGCGATACATGATTTTATAAATATAGGACTGTATGGTATTTCAAATTGATCTGAACTTGTCACTTAAACATCATTTGAAGATGGGATTGCATTACTAACAGTAAAAGAATGATCTCTTTGTTGCCTGCCTTCTGATAGTAAACGTAGACCGTAAATCTGGCGAACGCCCTCTTAGTGCTAAATAAACGCATCACCAAATCCGTATAGCGACATTTTAGGTTCAAAGACATCATTCGAATAAACAATGACCGCAGCATCCCATCTGTCGGCTTAGAGATGACCCGACGAGACGAACAACTATGTCGCGGCAAGTCGAAAAAATTTAAAATTGTAATATCAACCGGTAAATATTTGAAATTTAATAAACTCGATTCGTCCGCTTATACTTTTTAATTTTATATCTGTTTTGGCCTTCGATCCGGTGTCCGAATGAATTCATCGATTGTTTTTATCGATGCACCTTTTTTGGTGAAATTTTATCTTTTTGGGTAACGGCACTTGAGTGGTGGTGGTCTGTTACTTGTCGTGGTTTCAAGTGGCCTGTTTTGGCAGGATGGTTTAGTTGTTTACTTTAAAACCGTCTTTTCTTTATTTCATATAGACATCCTAGCGTCTCTACGACTCTCTTGTCTCTCTAGCGACTTTTGAGACTCAGGTAACGTCTTTCAGTCTCAAAGGTATTACGAGTTCGGAAAGAACTCGTAATGTAAAGCTCGAATTTCAAACTAAAATAGTTCCAAGACTAAGAGAAATAACAGGAACACCAACAATGAAGCATATCTCCTAACATTAATTAAGTCCTTAATTATCTCAAAACTAATCCAAATTAAAACCAAAATCTTTTCTTACAAAAAAAACCGACTCTTAAAGGAAACTTTATTCAAGTTGCCGAGAACTAAGTGCACACGTGCTGGATCGTCTTCGGGTTAAAATTAGATGAACGGCGGCGAAGGGTGCTGGGGGGCGAGGAGAGGCGAAGCACCTTTTTATAGAAGCTCCTACAGAACCACTGTCTGGTATACACACGGCAAAGTCACAGAATATGTCTACAGAAGAACCACTCTTCAAAGCGATGTGAAATCTCTAATGATCAGTCCCAGTTGGCGCTTCATTTTTCGTGTGATCTTCATCTGTCTGTTTGTTATTATGGCAGACTCTCCCTTCTGCATTTTCCTACTCTGTGACGTAGTCAAGTGACGTATCGGCCGCTAACGAGGTAGTTAGATTTTTTTTAAACGCAAGATGTTTGGTTTCGCGCTTCGCCGGGCCAGTGTTGTGATCAATTATCGTTGGTAAATTAAAAATAGCTGATGTTTTCGTCAAATGTTTGGGTGGATCTGTTACGGAATTGGGCTTTTGGGTAAGTCTCTTTATTAAGAGAATATTTATTCATATTGCTTCTGAATATTTTGTATATTACAGTGTTTCTGCGAGATCTGCGAATCCAAATATTTATAAAGGAAGACCGGCGCATAATCACATCCGTAACCATTCAGGGATTTACGAACATTCAGTCAAAGTAACAGCATCATTCCTGATGCAAGCCACGCAACCTGCACACTTGCCAATATACAGGAAAACAATAAATCCATTTGAATATCGAACCCCACTTGGGGCGATATTCTCGTCGCGCGTAAATACCTCACGACCATAGACAAATATCGCTTTTTAAGAAATCCGTGAAAATTAACCTCATGGGAACCGCCAATCAGGTGTGCGCGAATGGAATAAAAATGGCTGATTTTTACATGATTCTCCAGTAAAACTGACGAGAGACGTGGCCGGTCTGCTGCATCGTTGCCGCTTGAATACAAAATACATTATAAGTGCACAATATTTGCATTTTGAATTACGCGCTTGAGGCTTGGCGCCTTAAAACTGTAGGTTGCGTGGACTGGCTAACGCTATTGGCTGGGTTCGATATAATTTCTTTGTAATAAGCTTGGCAAAAGGTGCACTTTAAATTTGCAACGGCTGACTCTGCTAATTTAAATATGAACTGGATACTTATTCAGCACATCGAAGTATAGTATAATATTCTAGTTATGTAAACGAAAAACCAATGTTCTACAAAGTATATGTTAAATTGGCTATCAATATTTACTCGGGATAGGTAAATTATTAGCATCTCTCAATATAACTTTGCCTCAAGCAAAAATCCGGAATAATTTACAATTTAACATTCAACAACTGAGACCTCTTTATACCTATGTACCAATAAAGCAGTCGGTGTCAATGTCAATAGGAATATATTTGAATTGGCAACACCAAGTTATCACATTCCATCGGAATAGCGGCATAAGTAGGCAAATTAAAAAAAAATCACGCGCAAAGATATCATCAGATCAGATTTGTATTGGGTAGGCGTGACGTGCTCTGGTGGTCCGGCTACTTGACGTTCAAATAAATGGATTATCTGTTCCATTATGACGTCATTTGACAGTTGGAAGCTTACTGACGGGTAAGCTAGAAAGTATGACGAAGCAATTTAATCAGGAGCACTAATTTTAGTGGCAGTTTTAGTCAGTTTCAATTAATTCTTGAAATCTATTTCTGGGTGGTGGTTTTTTAGCTGATATAACTTTTATGATGCATACAATGCATCATTGTAAATGCAGTTTAGTGTTTTTATCTTGTGTAGGTTGCATCAACTGTCTGCCACATTTTCCGATTTTGGATAATGAGGCTAGAAAATCTTATTCTTAAAATCCTTCCCTGATAGTAATGTCTATCTTTAATTGCATTCATTTTACTGTCATTATAAAAGTCCAGATCAGCAATTTTAACTACCTACTTCTAAGTCAAAGCACAGTTCCTGCCGCATAGTTAGTATTATAATATCAAGGATATTATCTTTTAGTGCTTAGATAATGTCGCTAGATATGTTTTATGCTATATGTTTGCAGTGAATGATTATTCTAGTTGCAGTAAGTGGATTAACAAAGACTTAGGTTAGGCTCTTTTTGTTCTGGTATTATTGAGATTACTAAGTATTTCCTTGATTTCCTAGGTAGCTATTGGTTATCTCCCATTTACTGTATTTATCATGATTAGTAGTGATGCTGCTTCATACTTGCGTGGCCAAAATAGTCAAGTTTAGTATAAGGAGCAAATACTGTTCAGTCTTAAAATGTAGACAGGGTACTATGGGTTGGTTTGCTTTCCAGCATTAGCAATCTTATGAGTAAATTCTAGACAGCTTTGGGTGTAAATTGACCAGTGCTAATCAGATGATTTTTTTAAACTGAATCTGATCATAAGCCAACACGATATCCATTAAAAACTTCTCAGAAAGAACTTTCCAACAAAAAATCCTTTCCACCAATTCTTAAGAACCCAAAATGAACCGCAGTATTTCTCACGGAGGTACCCTAAAAAATTCACACGAGTGGTTCCGTACGGATTAAGTTTATTTACCACGTGCAGCTTAGTTAAGCAGATAGGTTGCGCATGCTCGCCGCGTCTGTTCCGCGCGAGATTTCGATCGAATCGTGCGCAGCATTCGGGCACGGGCAGGGTTGACACGGAATTGGTATAGCTGGATTGATCTGGATTTTTAGGTCGTTGGGATAGTTGAGTGGGGACGGATTTGTAGGGTACCCAGAGATAGAATAACTTCATTTGGTAGGAAATAACAAGTTACTTGTAATATGTGTTTCTTTTCCATATGTTTTTTTAATACATGATTCATTTTAGTTTGTAGACACCATAATAAATTGGTTAATGTGTTTTTTTTTCATGTTCTATCATATTTTCTCCGCGTGCCAACCCTAACCGCAACATGCTGCGTGCGCGCACCTCACCTATACTAAATACATAATGGATAAATTTTACTTTGAACCGCATTCGCTTCCATTCTCATGTCGTTTCTTGAATATTTCACTAATGAAAGTGTCAAAGTAGTATTTTTTTTTGCATATTTTCACGTGTCATTGGTTAGAGGCATTAGCTGCATTTTTTATCACTTGGTGTCTTCTCATAATTGTGAACTACCCATATTTAATTAATTTCAATATGTGCTCCCAAAACAATTATTTAGTAGAAAAACATTCAAAGCAATTTTTTACCAATAACATACTAATCGAGCATGGTTTATACTATGTGCATAAATTATCTGAACAACATAAAGGAAATAATAGATAATCGAACAAGTCCCCGCCTCAAAACTTTACAAAAAATCTTAATTACACTCATAGAAAAAGTTGGTCCAAAGATCCTCACTAATCGTGTTACTGACTTATTTGGGGACATACGGACAAACAATGGCCACTAAACAGGTTTAAATCGCAGCTTCACGTACGAGACAAGCATATAATTAAAATACAAGTTTACAATTTGCTTTTACTGTGTTGTAACAGGATTCGAAGGAACTCTTATTTTCTGGGGCATAAGACATAATTTTGACAACTGAACTTTTAATTGATGATTTTATAAGTTTGTCGATGAAGAGATCGCTATATCGCATCGTGAAGTATATCTTAGTTTTTAATAGTTTTTCTAAAGGAGATCACATTTTATGACACTCACATGTGTTAGTTAATTGTGAAGTTTTTTATTGAAGCTTTGGCGAGAATTCGTTTGGCCATTATTTTTATAGCTTCATCTTGGTCGTCGTCAACCACAATGATAAGTGAAATGTAAGCAAAATAGTATTTTATGGCCTTTTCGTAATGTTTGTGAGAAAATTGTGTACTTTTATGGTATATCAAGCATTTTTATGTTGAATGTTCAGTCTAAGATGCTTCTTAATTTTCATTTAGAGACAAATTGACTTAGATTGAACACTTTATTTGTTATTTCTATTTACACAACATCAACTCCAACAGTAAAACTAATTGTCCCATTAGTACTTTCATCTGTTTCAATTTCAAGAAAAACGACTCAAGAAATCTCTTAAGAAAAAACTTTGGACAAATCAGCTCCATATTTATTGCGCTTGTGTTATTTTAAATTAATTTCGAAATAAGTATCTGATAATTCTTCCGTCACTTCAAAAAACGGTACACTAACAAGCTACCTTGGCTCCTCATGATAGATCCTCGTGATATAAATTTCGTTTCTAATTAACTCTAAGTTTCCTCAAGCATTCCGGTTCAAAGAAGCGCGGAGAGTGCGCCAGCGCTGTGTCCCCATCTGTCACACGTCACAGCTACACCTACCGACTGCTCGTGCGCAGCTAATTATAGCCGCCATGCTAATTAATTGGGAGATGGCTGCTTCGGGATGTTTTTTGGAAAGATTTTGGCGTCAATCCCAAAACTGCGTGGTTTTTTTAAATATACAGTCCAAAATTTTGATTTAAATGCTAAAAATCTACAAGGAATGGAATATGGTTTGGATTAAAAAGAAAACTCAAAGTGAAATGATATATCCTCGAGTGTAGATCGTGTGCTAAATTGACGAAGAATTTAGAATGACTTACGAGCTTTCTCTTAACAAGACAGTTGATTCAACAGGTGTCTATCGAACAGGTTGCCTTGAGAACCTACGTTACGTTGACACTTGGAATGTAAAGACTACCTCCAGAGAGAATGTTATTAAAATTATAGTATAAAGTAGGAAGCTCGTCGGAAAGGAAACAATATTTAAAGAGCTCGCCGGGACCACCGTGATCATATTTAATTAGCAACACTCTCATTTGAAGCTGACGGCTCGAATCTTCACTGAAATATACCAACATTTTTTAGATATTCTTCTCTTACATCTTGTGTAACACTCAGATTGATAGTCCTAACTGAACAAGTTTTTGTAATAATCCAAACATATTACTTCCTTTACTGATATTTCATCTTTTTATCGTCCGTCCCCGACACCGGACGACATTTTAAAAGAATTATGACGATTTAATTTTGTTATTTTGTTACTCCGTGATATACTGTTGACGATAATTAATAATTAAACATAACAATAAAAAGTGCGATGAACTGTCATACTTCAAATTGCAATTTGCGTGAAATGTTCTAAATCCCAACAGATAAATAGACACGTCATCATTAGACGACGGTCGATGATATAGTGCGGTGCGGCGGTGACAACCTGCGAGCAAGCGGGATAAAACATACAATAAATCAACTAGTAAGAAAGGGATAGATCATATAACACGTGAGATATAAAAACCGCGGCCGTTGATTTCATAATTTATTTGTCACACATTTGTCGTTCCGTGAAGATCGAGAGAGATACATGAGCTTTTTGTGGGCGACAGGGAAATGCGCATCAGATGTGATTTGAGTAATAATTTATAGTGTTTGTACAGCGGACGTCACTTACGAGTTTAACAAGACACTTCATACTTAGATAACGAGGCGAAATAAAGAATCTGAAACGCGCTCACGAAATGCTGTACCTTCATATTTAACTCAATTTAAATTTGGGTTGGCCGTTCTAATTTTGAACTTATTTCATACAAACTCCATGTTCTTTTTTTCATAATTAGAATAGTCAGTCATTTGCTTTGAGAGCGTTGCAGCGACAGGACGGCTCCTTACCAGCTATTTCGAAAATCAATCATGAGCATATTAGCGAGAGTTTTGGAACGCGCCAACTGGCTGTCGGGCTCGACGTGGCCGCCATATTTCAAGCACGTTTGAGATATATACAGGCGTTTTATCAATGCATCGTCGCACTGATTCCGATGATATATATCTAATTATTAGTGTTGTTAATGGCATTTTCACGGCACATTCCCCGTGTCTTTGAGGCCATTTGTTTGATTAAATTATCGTATTGTTTCTTCTATTGTTTAAGGGATACAGATGGTTGGTCTTGATGTATTAATGCTCTCCGTTCACTTTGTCTTGGTAAGTATTCTGGAAACATCGTTATATTATTTTCAAGACGTTTGAGATTTTTCTGAGCATGTCATGGTTTCTGCCGTATAAATTTGGCAGATGCCAAGGGGCGGATTATGATCAATTTAGTACATGTTGTTCTGTGAAATAAAAATAATTATGGAATAAACAAGTTATGCAGCAGCATTTCTAGATAGGAGGCTTGGTAAATGCTTACGATGAAATAACTCATTTTCAAATGAGTTATTTCATCGTACAATTGAGTTATTTTACAACAAAATGAGTTATTTTACACGACATTTAGACTGATTCTGGGTGCCCAGAATATCCTTACTACACAAATATCTTACTCTATGACAAATGCACCATCCTTCTTTTCTTACAGTTCACAATATAAAATCCAAAAACAGACATCCAGACAGATTCCAACCTCTTAAAATTTCAAACTAAAAGTTGAACGTCCTGCAGATTCATCGGAATGATTCTGACAGTTTACGTTGCGGCCCAAGCCAGGGATAAAATATAGCTCATGTACAGACGGCACCGTAGCGAGGGGGACGGCACCGCCGTCCGGGGGGCGCGGGCCGAGGGGGGAAGACGTCCGCAAATAGCGACCATCTCTGCCGAGCAAAACAATACCGGTATGATATTATGGTACAGTACGCACTGCGAGATTTGTGCGGTTTTAAGAATCTCGAGTGGTATGTGGGATAATAATTACGAGTTAGATGTGACGTCATTTGATATTAGAAGATTTGACTATGAAGTTAAGGGCAGATTAGAAGACAACGACCAAATTATAACTGATGAAACGAACTTCAACATACGGAGATTTTGAATAAGACTCAAGTACCAGTTACCAAAAATGAGTATTTAATTCCAACTCAAGTCGAGACAAAGAAACGCTAGTCTCTGTTCGCTCAGCCAACACTTTATATATAATAACATAAGCGTACAAGCAGGACAGACGGACGAGCGACAGCCGCGAGACGGACTATAAATAAATAATGCGCCAACATTTTATTATTATCATAGCATGGGCACGTGCGGGGACATTCTTGAGACGAAACTGGCAGCTTATAACGAACTGAAATAAACAGAAACGTCTGCTAGATCAGCTAATACGTACAAAACTGCTAATATTGCGTCAGTACGCGCGTAAAAACGTGAAGATGACGACCTAAAACGCCTCTGACGCGGTAAAACGTCTCATGTGATTATTAGACAGAGAATAACAGCAATTTCAATGCAAGAAAAGTGGCATCTATTGCCAAAATCAAAGTCTTTAAGATTCTTCTCACGTCCCGTCCAATTTCATGCTAAAATGTGGGAAAAAACTGATTCTAAATATACATTTCTAATTTACTAGCTGTATTTCGATTAGTTCGGATATCAATCACAATTAAAACTAGTTTTCGAATGAAAGTATCTTTTTGATATACGACTTTTTTGTGACTTAGTGCGCTACCGACCTCTTTATGATGATGTTGCCAAAAGGAAATAAGTTTTAGTGATTTAAGCCAAACCGTTTAGTGGGTTTCGCCAAAACTGGGTATCATAGCATTTGTAGGCAACTGACATGTACAGTTGGCATGTGTTATCTCATCTAACGCCAAGGTACCTGTTGTAATAATTTCTGGTCTACCACCCAGGATTTTACTGTTTCTAAATACCAAAATATTTTAATCTCTAAACCCTACTTTATTAAACCACAAATTCCCTGCGTTTATTACGACTTAATTACTCATCAATAGTATTTTAAGTGCAATTAAAAACCCGAAAACACGCGTTCTACGTCGTTTCGCTGGTTAATGCCATAAGAGCCGTGGCTAAACACATCAATCATAAAATGTTATTGCTGTTACGAACAATTCTCAATTAGAAATGGAAACCGAGGGAGCTACTGCGGGCAGTTAAGGAATGAGGGTAGTCTGAAGAGATGGTTAAATATACTTCCAATAAAGTTAAAGGAGTTTAAAAAAATGGCACTAGATTCATTTCATTTCATAAATTCAATGACGGGGTTTCACTAAATGGTTATGAATGCGACAGTGATGGTGGTTTTGTTGCAACTGAATAATTTAGGATCATAGAATAGAATTTCGCACTGTGCGAGAACATTGGAAAACTATACCAACTCATTCATAATCGTATGTGATACAATTAATTATTTACCCGTCTCTGACCTACCTGACCTTACCTTTGCGTATGTTGATGACTTTATGGTTATTAATTTCAAGCAAAGCTGTCACACCAGTTATGCATCCTGGTAAAGTCTCAGCTGTTTCAAAATCTTTGTTTTCTGACGAACGGTAGTTGGAAATTCCATAAATTCCTCACAATGTTGCAGTGAAACCAACCCCGTTAGAATATTCGGATATGCTCGTATTATTAGTTTCTATTTGCGAGTGGTAGTCGCCTCATTGATTATTATTTTAACGGACAATTAAAATTTGATGGTTTCCACTTCGTTCATCTTCGACTTGCCTCGTATTAACTGCCGCTGCGCCCCCGAACGTATTCGCATTCAGAATTTAAATAAGACCTTATTTAACTTTTTATAAGGTTCAATTTTGATTGACATATCCCACTTGTGTGATGTTCTTCGTTTAAAATCGCTACATATGAGTGTCGAGACTAACCGTCAATAAAAATAGTCGTAAAATTTTCAAGTCTTTCTTTGATTATCTTCCTTGTATAAGCTACATAAGGTTTGTTTTTGTGTGATGTGTTAACAAATTCAATACCGCACTAAGAAACGTGTGAATAAAAATCGTACGTACGCGCATTCGTTAAGAATTGACACTTATTAAGGGGGTATAATTATTTTAATTGATATGACGACATCACTCTATTTAGTGATGTTGACCATTTAAGTGCAGGACAGCGTTTGATTTAGAATTCCTTTCTCGACATCTTGATTGACTTTGTTAATTTTTTTTTGCTCATTATCATTGATAGAGTCTTTGATGTAATGATATCTTTTTGTGGAACTTTTCTTAGAGTGTTTGTTTTATATTGTAGGTAGTGGGTGTTTTTGACTGGCTTCATTCCTTCTTATGTATAGGATTGTGTGTAAAGTAATGTCTTGGAACTCATGGAGTTGTTAGTAACAAATTGATCTGAGCTGACGATAATAACAAGAATGAAAGATGGATCAGAGAAAGTATTTCTCAGCTTTAAATTAAAAAGGGTTTCAACTATCTTCGTAATCGGTCATCAACCTAAACCAGCCGCCATTTAATCACGCAACAATCATTCACAATTAAGCCTAACGATACATTTTAATGAAAACTAATCCAGTTGTCCACGTTTATAACAGTTTTTTAGTATATCACATTGTATGCAACCGTTCCAAATTCAAATTGCCCGATTCGATGCCGAACGGGCCCGAAGAGCGGCCGCCGAGCGCGTGACCAATCGCTAATTAGGAAATGTGCTCGGATGTGTTCGGAAGCCGATCGGCGTTCTATAATTGAACTTTTAAATTTCGAAATTTTTGATTACTCGAATGCTATTTCCACTTCTGGTGTTACTGTGTCGACTTTTATAGTTCTGGGTTTTTTATTACATACTAGCGAATGTTCGCGGATTCACTTGTGTGCATATAAGACTAAGTTCTATAATTATAAAATGAAGAGTCTTTCAGTTCGATAATGAGTTCGAAATAATCTCTTGTCTCCAAAGAGCCAATTAGGATCACTGATATCTTCATCATACGCAGATATTTTTTTCTTTTTGTCCTTCTACGTCAATATTATTGAAATGAAAAAGTTTACTCCAATTTCCTATTAGAGATATCAAAATTCCTTGAACTTTTTTTTATTTTCTAAAGCTATTTCCTATACTCTTCCTTTTTCTTCCTTCACTATCGCTGTAGAACATCTAATATTTCATCAAGAACTTTACCATCTTCCAAATAATTTCTAATGCACAGACCACCAAATTCTTCTCCACCGTAATATCGCACTGCCAAACAGACAGACAAATCACAATTTTATTCATACACATTAATTTCTATGAGAAATAAGACAAGCAGCACTAACGGTGGATATAATTGAGTTCAAAACAAAATTGGTTTCTACATTCTTGTAATATTCTCACACATTTCTTTAGAACGTAATTAATAACACATCTGTGTCATTTTTTTAATCTATGAAGTTATAAATTGTAATTTTTGGTTGAAAAAGTAAATCTTCCGAAAATTAATTTCGAATTTTATGTTGACGCAAATAGTTGGGAATGTTGGTGCAGTGGATGAGGTAGTGGCTCCTGGGGTAGTACCACCAGCTCTTACAGCAGTATTAATTTAATATTACTTCAGTGTAGGAAAGAGATGAAGCTCTACAGGACATATAAGTCCATCTCTTTCTCCTACTGAGTAAGATTAAAATAATACTGCTGTAAGCGGTGGTGGTAGGCCCCCTGTGCTGTTGCCAATTCGATTCACGTGTGGAACAAAATATTTACTACGTTTTCTGGATCTAGGTTATATTGTGCTCTCATGACATTATACGAGAAAATTCTAGTTGAATAGTAAAATAGAATTTGGCATATTCTACAACTGCCTGGAGTCTGCTCATTCTTCTATCTGCTTAAATCCTGCAAGTAAATATATAATTTGTATACTATGTGCAAGTAACGGGCAGTCGCTCCATGCAAAATACTGGTATTGAACTGCATGCGTTAGACTGGAAGCCGACCACAATATAGTAGGGAAGAGGTTAAACCGATGATGATGAACAGGCGTATGACATGCTTTATACTGACTGCTGCAGGTCAAGATGCCAGTGACTTTTTGGCCACAAAAATCTCTTACTTCTAAGGAACGTATTTTTCAAACTCCATGTTTTCATTTTCAATGGTTTATTAAGCTATACTTATATAGCTCGTGGCTAAGTAATAACAGTCGCACGGGTCTATCTATGAGGTTAAACTACGCTTGACGGGGTTGGTCTGTGGATGGGTTACCATCTTTACATACCGAGACTCCTCCGTGCCTCGTTCAAATAACATACTCTTTAACATTATATATTTTCTTTTTCTCTAACGTTGCCAAAAACCCTCAAGTCCCCTAAGATTGGGGGCGGAAATTCAAGCGGTTTGCAACAAATAGCGCAGCGGGGTCCCCTGCCTGCTCCCTGTTGTCACGGCGTGATGGCCAGGGTAGGGGGCGTCCAGGGGATGTTTAGGTACAATTTCCGGTATGTTCCTTATGTTTAGTTGTCGGTACACTTGAGTTTTACGCTGTGTTACTCGCATTTTTCTGTGAGTGACGTGTTCAACATGAGTTTTGTGTGTAGACAAGAACAAATACCTAATATTCAATTGTTTAATGCGTCATAAACTTTTTAGACATAAGACACTCTGAAGAGTACTTTGTGACATTTCATCATGACGTCAGGTCTAATGGCTTTTTACTGGCTTTTTACAAAATAGTAGACAAACCATGTGCCCAGTTAGACTTCTCATCGGCAAAAATTATGAACTTCTATACAAACTTTCATCCCTAATCTAACCCCTTTAGGGGATGAAAATTCTTTTGTTTTTTTTCATTTTGCTCACCTTCGTTTCCTAGTCCTAATGAAATAAGGATTTTTATGAAGTAAATTCCGTAGTTTTGGGATCCGTGGTCCTATGGATCTGAACTTAGCATTTCATCAGGGTTGAAGATAATTATCAAAAGGGGCAACAGTTTTTTTCATATTATATTTATCTTTATTACTACTGACTGACTCGTTGGTCGAGTGGTCGCAAGCGCTACTGCTGAGGATGAGGTCCTGGGTTCGATTCCCAGGTCAGGCAAAGTGTTATTGGGGTTTTCTATATGGAATTTCTCGGTAGCAGCCCAGAGTCTGGATTTGTGCCCGGTTGATGGCAATACGATCGCCCCCTATTACATGGGACTTAAACATAACTGGCGAAATGGGGGTGTAGGTACTATAGGTACCTCTGTCCAACCCTTCGGGAAAAAGCCATGATGTTATGTATGTATATAATGTTATTAATATTCTCTTTACCACCTACGCCTTCAAATGTCACAATATTTATTTCCGTTCAGTAATTTATATTTTTAAATTTGGTCAATATTTTACGGAATGCCATAAAATAATATAACGTGCATTGTAAGGCTGTAACAGCAGCTTTGCCCTGTAGGGGGAGCGCGTGGGCAGAGCTGCGCAGTGACATCATCGCGACCTTTTTGGCGCAAATTGATGAGTCCTACATGCAACGAGTGTGCTTCACCAAGTACATACATATTAAGATGATTGTGCGCAAATTTATGGATATTTATGTTTGGCCTTAATGGGAGTTTTTTTTGTTGTGAAACAACTGTAAGTACCTATTTATTTTTAATACAATTTTGGTAGCCGAAACACCGTAAAGAAACTAATTTTTGAGTGGAAAAACGAAGCAAGAACAGTAGGTAGAATTCATATTTATATTTTTTTAGGTCCACGTCTTTGCATCAAATAAATATTATGTAAACTTGGATGCAAAGAGCTGGTAAAAATACAACTAGAAAAGAAACGAATTCTTCTCAAGGACCAACATGATCACTGGCTACTTCGCCTCAAGAAAACATAAATCTTTTCAATCATGCTTCACCTGCTAGTCAATTCTAAAGTCCATCCAAATCTACCAACCCTAATAAAAACAAAAATATCTGAAATCCAAGCATCCAAAATCTTATCTTCATCCAAAATCACATGTAACAAAACAGTTCCATTTACCTTTGGAACATAATTCATCCGCAGATGAAGACGTCGGCGCCCCGTGGCCATCAAATGTACCGAAGCACATCAAAGCACAGCAGGAATGCTTATTATTGCGAAAAAATATCTAAAACGATCCCCTTTGTAATCTATATTTTGATTATATTGAAATAATTGATCATTTGGAACGAATTGGCGAAAAAATGTGGGAGTTAAGTAGATGAAGAAAGTACATAAACAGGTACTTATAGGTACGAGAAACTTATAATAGTTAAAATTAATAGGGATTATGAAGATGCCCAAGTCAAAAAAGAAATTACAGTTCTTGAAGCTGTTGATATTGGTAAATCAAGTTAAGAGAAAGAATGCTAACTTATGAATGCACTTTTGGATACTTTTAAATCTAATGTATGTATCATCAAATAAAGAAAGCTTGTTGACATTAACGCAGCAATCCTGAATGAGTTTGTAAAGGACATTAACATCAATTTTCTTGTACCAAAAATGGCTTCTAAACATTCTCAAGGAAATTGAACACAATTCATCACCTTTTACTTGAAACGCTGTATCCACATTTAATTCAAACAGGCAGGCATTAAAACGAAAATTAAAAAAAAAACTACCTCTTCCCTTGCAAACAAGGAGTAATGTTATTCTTATAAAGGAAATAATTACGCTGAAACGCAATGATAATAAATTTCAAACAGTTTACGACTAATTTATTAATAGAAATTTTGCGAGCGATCCTTAGGACAGTCGTAAATAAGAAAATGCCGGACGACCAATGGGTGGCCGTAAAATTTGCTCGCGCGACGCGATTGGTCAGTTCTTGGCCAATAAAAGCACGTTCCAGATTTGAAAGCGACGGTTTACGACCGGCAGGCGGCGTCTTTTTGCTGTTTTGGCGCCAAAATTGACAGCTCAGTCTTTAAATTCGAGTTATAGGTCAGTTTGGTTGGGATGCATTTTAGTGTTAATTACTTAACCCTGTTCGCGGGTGATTGGGCTCGAATTCAGGATCATTTGAGTACTGAAATAATGCTGGGCTCAATGTCAGGATCTTCATTTGTAATAATGGTAATCAGACTTGCCAAAAATAAATTGTCTATTTTCAAAATCATGCTTGCTTCGCGCCATAATGGATGTATATTTAAGATCGTATTGTTGTATTCTTAAAGCCACTAAAACAAAAAGAAGAAGCATAGATAATTTAAAGAGTTTCTAGCATTCAAATTCCAAAACCTCTAATTCCTTGCCCACCCAAGATACTCAAACACAAAATAAATCCCAATGATTCCTCCAACCAAAACTGTCTCCATTAATTAAAAAGCCTGGCTTTATTTACACCGGATCCATGTCATGCAAAGTGATGCTGATATATAATGTTGTAAAGCAGTCAGACTAATGAGTATGCGCTTGCGCAAGCGATGTGCATCACAAACGCTGGGGAGCTGGTATTAATTATTAATAGATCCCATTTTATTGGTGTTTGTTGGAATATCTTTAACAGGTATGTCCGGGATGGTGGGTAAAAAACAATTGTATAAGCGACAGGGATCAATGGTGAAGAGTCTTTAGTTTTATGACAGTAAAATCAAAACAAAAGACATATTATGTAAAAACATGAACATTTATATCCGGGATGAAAGAAGCAAAGACAATTGTCTATACTGCAGAGATCGGCATTAAAGAATCTTTTGTCTAATGACATTATGTCACTAAAACCATGAGCATAGATATCCGGGATGACGGTGGCAAAGACAATTGGCGAGACTACAAAGATCAGTGGTAAAAACTCTTTTGTTTTATGGGAGTTATATTTAAAAACAATTTATTTGTTTCCCTTTTCCTAGGCTTCAACATTATGATAGACTCTAATCTTATTACGATCTAGCCTTACCTATATATAGACTAATAAGTAACTTAATAAAACATAATCTAAAAACAAATGATATAATATGTAAAAACACGAACATATTATGTCCGGAATGAAGTTAAAGACATTGTCTAGCTACACTACAGAGATTTTGTTTAAGAGAAATTCTAGTTCATATTGTAACCTAATACAAAAAAATTGAGATGCCAACATCTCTCGTTAAACATCTAATTCTAAATAGATTCAGTAAGGAATAAGGAATTATGTGCTTATCAAATAGGGTGTACAAAGGATTGAGACTGCCATTTTTTACGTTAATCTTTTGTGTAGACTCTTTGCAAAAATCTTTACTGCAGAGTTGATTTGATTACTCCAAAAAATACCTTTATGTAGGTACGAAAGGAAATCTTTCTAACTGCATCTATTTATGTTAAAATTACTGAACCAGGAACTCCAATAATTCGTCTCCAAAAAAAAAACCCTTAGAGCAAGTGATAGGAATCCGTGACGGACGCGTGACGAATCGTCTCCAGTCCAAATCCCTGCTTTGTCCCCAACTGTCTCAAGCCCCCTATTTTATTATATCTCCCGATGCTCCCATACATAATTCATGGGAGATCCCCATATTGCGCTGTGTCGAATTATTGTTATTTCTGGATACCGCCATGAATAATAAGTTGTACTAATTTTGTTGGTCGTAATTGTGATTGGCTGGCTGTGACTGCTTTTCTTGGATTATTACGGGTTCAAGAACTACGTGCTTCTTGATTTGCTTCAGAATTACGTGCTTTACTGTTCGAAGTGATGCTCGACTGCATTATTTTAGGCACGTGCCCTAGTAGGAGAGGCTCGTGGTTAAATAATAACAGCCGCACTGGTCCATCTTCAAGGTTAAGCAACGCTTGCCGAGGTCGGTCCGTGGATGGGTGACCATCCGTTACATACCGAGGCCGCTCTGTAAACCTCTGTGGATCGGAAGCACATTGTCATTTCTAAATCTTTGACAGTCATAACGGGTAGTCAGCTAGTCAATCTTGCCAAGGGGTATAGTGTTACCCAGTAACTGGGTTGTGGAGGTCAGATAGGCAGTCGCTCCATGTAAGTTACTGGTGTCAGCTTCATACGGTTAGACTGGAAGACGACCCCAACATAATTGGGAAAAGGCTAATCAGATGTGCCATAATGGGAGGAACTACTAAAATGATCGCAAGGATCTTCTAAAATTGTAGTAGTTATATTTGAACTGTAATAATTAGATGTTATTATTATTAATATTGATGATACATATTGCTTTTCACTTCTTACTCTTTGTTTTCATGTGCCTCTCCTTTCAGAGGCTGGCAGTCAGCTCCATAAACCAATAACCTGAAATATGGTGTAACTTTTGCTTGTTCCCCGCCTGCAATACCTTACAATGTTCAATGCTTGTTTTTCTCTTTTCAGTCATGTTTTTGCAGTCGGATTTTTTGTTTTATAAATAATTTATTTTATTTTATGTATTTTTTTACCGCTCAAAGGTGCCTTTTATGTGCCTAATTGAAATAAATGATTTGACTTTGACTCTGTTTTCTCTCCGCTCATTAACTGTTTTAATTAAGCACTATCAGCTTGAGTTTATTTTTCCTACTAATTCATTGTTACAGAACGCATTTCACTTGAACTAATACTACTCTTTTGCCTTGATTTGTAGATTATACTTGTCTTTACTTCATTTAAAACACCTTCAAACATAACACCGAAATTAACTCCGTGTATTTCTAAATTTTCTTTGTTTTCTTTAAAATCTAACGCATTTAGTATCTTTGTATTTATTAGTCGCTAGTATTCTACTTTACTACATAATTTAGTCCTTTAAAATAAAACCCCATACAATGAAGGTTTTTTGAAATGACGTTCACTAGGTCTGAGACGTCAAGTCCGGCCAACTGTCAAAAGTGTCAAAGCGATACTTTCTTTAGCCGTGACTGAATGATGAACGAAGGAATAAAACGAATAATGAATCCTCATCTTATCTATATCTTCTATACAAAATTAAAGTCGCTTTTCGTGTTTCTCTATATGTCCGCGTTGTTCTTCTAAACCACGCAACAGATTTTGATGAGGTCTTCACCATCGTTTAGAGAATTTATTCCGGAAGGTATATGTGTATAAAGTTAGTTTTAAAGTTACATATATCTAAGAAATCTCGATGTTTTGTCAAGTCGTAAAAACCGTGCAAAACAGGAGCGGGTCGATAATATTTTATATTAATTGTCAAAATAGAAGACCTCTTGTCAAATTGGCGCCAATTACTGTTAGCGTGAATTTTCCCTCATTCCCCTCCAAGTCTACTAATTTACAAACGTCTCAGTGGTCTCGCAATGATGAGTTTTTGACAGATTTTGTATGGCATATCTTTCGAAAACTGATCATTGTGAGACCACTGACACGTTTGTAAATTAGTAGACTTGGCCCTCTGGTATAACAGTACCTAACTTGAATGTAGTCGACTTAAAACACCTCATAATAATCTCAAAACCATCTCTTTGATCACTCTTACACTTTACCACCCCCCACTTGTCAAAAGCCTCGAAAAAAAAGAAAATAATAAAACATCAGATTGTCAATACTTTGGGTATATTTTAATGGCATCTTCCCCTCCACCAGATTAGAGGCTGCGTGTCGTAAAGAAACAATTTTCCGGCTTTTCCCACGCGCCGGGGGATCGCAACTGCTTAAAGAAATACGGTACATGATAAAACTGCGATATTGCTGGCGGGAAATTTCCACAGAGAATATTTTCTAAGACATTTTGAGGGTAGGTGACGATTTTTACTGGTTAGGTTACTGTAGGTGCTTAAAAGTGCAAGGTTTTATAAGCTTTCGTAAAATGTGTTTTTAAATCTTGTAGACTAATTTGACATTTCAAGTGATTGTTGTTTGTTTTTTCAATTTGGAGTTTGACATTTGCACCTGTCAAATTAGTCTACGAAATTATAAGACAGATTTTAGTTAGCTCTATATTATTTATGTACTTCACTCATTCCTAGTGATAATATAGTGATAATTGGTGAAGTGCTTCAGAAAGATCAGGTGCGTAGTGCGTAGTACTCGCAACCGACGTGCGTGTATGAACGTAAACTAAGCAAAAGGAGTATGGAAGCAGGAGCGTAGCGGGTGACGTTCTATAGTTTCTGCCTGAAGTCCCCATGAGTTATATTTATGTATATACTCATTCCTATTATTGAAGAAAACTATAGAGCCTATTTTTATTAGTGAAGGTGGATATGTTACCTTTAAAAAAAAAAGTATGTATGTAGATATCGTACGCTTTGAAAGCACTGTGTAAAGTAAGGTACTACTTTACATAGTGCCGTTTTTTTAAATAACTTCGATCTTGTTAACTACTTGTCAGACTTGCAATTAGAAATATTTATATTTATGTGTATTAATGGTGATTTTTTTAGAAAATAAACTCGCATTAATTTCAAACAGAACATTTTATTGTTTAATCCGTTCAGAAAATAAAACTATAAAATTATAATCACATTGACATACAGGATGTACGTACACCAATTAGCATTATAATACATTAAGAGTTAGATTTTTAAGAAAAAAATATAGACTCCGATGCACGGAATGCTATCGCATCATATTCTAAAAACCTAACTTAGACAAACAACTACAGAAAAATTTAAATGTTAAAAAGAACTCATATACAGACAAAAAAAATAACTAATAATTGTTTTAGATAAAATTAATCGTCCCCAAGTTAACATGTGCGAGCAAACCCGCGCTCTTTCATAAGTTAAGTATGGCTTCCAATGTTAACAATTGTGGAAAATAATAATTATATAACACAAACAAAACAATTCAGTCTCAACGCCCAAAATATTCCTTAAAATATTAAACAATTGTCTATGGCGACGAAACTGTCGCCACAGACTCAAAAACCAAAGCATAGATCCGAAATATTGAAAAAAAAAATCTGCAAAATTTTCACGCATTGTATAAAAATACAGCGAAACTTAATTCTTATTATTTTTACTTTATATTAAAATCGAGAGGAGAATGGGGATAAATGTACACATTAACTTTTTTAATATCAGCAACACAATGAACGCCACGATTAAATTTAATTTATTCTGTATAAGCATCTAGTTCTCTATTCATTAACGCACATACATATATTATCCGTTTATGATAATTACTCTTATCTGTACATTTGTAATAAAGCAGATGCTTAATTACAATAAAAATGTACAAGAGTAGAGCAAATCACACGGACATTCTTTACAACTAGCGTATACTGTGTACGTATTTTTTTTCCTTTTTTTTCACTAACTAAGTTGTAGTTAATCGTGCTATCCCATAGTAAACGTAAAATATTAACTATTTACGTATCATGTTTGTATTTACTAGCCAAAAACAATAACACTCTAGCAACTACCACCGATAAATCAATTACAATAATTTAAAACTCTTAATTAATCCTTATTATCTCACTTAGGCAAGTTAAAGTTGTATTTTTACGTATACTTCGTTTTCCAATAGGTTTTTTAATACATCTAATTACGTTTTAAAATCTAAGCTCCGAAACGCGATGCTATTTGTATGGCATTGTATTAACTGCCTTAAGACAAGAACAACGGCTCTCCAACTCATATCTTGAATGTATTATTTACTTAAAAGTATTTATTAGTATACACATATTACAATCAACGTTATACGTATGTTTTTTTCAATCGTATACATAAATTCCAGTGCAAAATAATAGTAACATGGACACAGGCGCGTAGGTCCAATCAGCGTAACACTAAATAGAAACAAATCGAAACATGTGCTGTGCGGAACTCCGCGACATCAATAAAATATACAAAACGGCGTTTTATCATTTCTCATAGTGTTCAATCGCACCCGATTTCACCCCTTCACTGTAACGTTGATATGAAAAATAATTTGGAAATTTTCGTTCATTTGTATTTTTGCTTTATTTACTTTAATTGAATCGTACAGTGTTAAGAGGTTGGCCAATTGCAAAAACGAAGATTTGTTCTAAAGGAACTTAAACTATCGGTCGTTCCTTGACCGTCAGGCGGCGCCTGAGGGTGTCGGAGCGACCGGGAGCGTGCGGCGCCCGGCGACACTGTGCGGTTGGACCATCGAGAAGCGGAAAGAACTGGTCTCCAGCACAGAGCCGCCGAGCGCAACATTACAACGAGGGAGGCGGGAATTTAAAACTATTTTGCGAGCACCCCCTTTTTATACTTCGTTTTTGCAATGGCCAAACTAAGAGCAGGGGTGCACGAGGTAGCTCGTGGTAGAGTTGGGTGCAAGCTGGGGATCACGCCTCTGAATCAGATGGGACTTGGTGTAGGGGGTACTCACGACATCGGGGGTGGAGGCTCCGTCGTGGCTGCTGTCGGGGGCGGAGCGCGGCTCGCCGTTGGTGTCGGGCGGGCGGGCCGACTCCCGCTCGTCGATCACCAGGTCTATGGGCATCTTGCCCTTGAGGCAGCTGATGTAGCGGTGACAGAAGTTGTCACACAGCTCGTGTACCTGCGGAGAGGTTCAGGTTTAGAAGCTGCTGGAGAGGTTCTTGAAGATGATGAGGATGTTGAAGTTTGGGGGCTGGTGTTGGTGTTGCTCAATGTTTGACGTTGTCTAGGTCTTATGGTTCACTGCCGAGTTGAAACCCTCTGCTCTATAAACCCTATGAATAAACCTATGCTTTCTGTTTCTGAAGTTTAAAAAAGTTTTCTAAACGCTTAATAACTTTACTGTATAATATGGTCAATATGAAAATCTGTAACATCTAAATTAAAGAATCTGTTTCAAAAATGGCATGCTCTAATCTAGTTTAAACTCAAGTCTACCCTACTGCTCAAAACATTGTTACAACACTTACAACCGTTACAGTCTAATTTATTAGTTACCACGACACTAAACCCTCGTTCCGCTCACCTAAACCTAACCTTTAAACTAATATCAGCATACAAAGCTAAAAAAAAACACAAAACAATACAACAAGGAATACATTTGGAATCGACCAACTGTCACACGCGTGTAAAAAAACTCGAAAATGAATCGTAAAAACGGAAAGGAACACGATTTTTTACCATTTCTGCCTTTATAGGCACCCTGTAGGGTAGATATTAATTTTGTGCGCCAGCCTTATAAATTTTCATGGGTATAATTAACTTAGAAATTAACATAGAGCAATAAAATGGGTAACGAAACTTTTAGATAGCGTTTACACGGTCAGTCGTAAAATATCGGCAGGTGTAAGCAGGCTTTTGAAATCCATAGACATATTAGATTTTAGAAAAGGAAAAATGTATATTGTCTATTCGTTGGTTTAAGGTCGACAGCACAGCTTAGCCTTCGATGTACTTATTCTAGATTGGGCAAAAAATATTTATATTTTCGATAAAACCTGTTTCGGACTAAAAGCCACTGGTTCCTATCTCCCTATGTTCCCGTAATATCGTCATCTACTCTCTAGTCAAATACTTCTCCTAACCCCATTCCGAAAGCATGCGTGACCGCTATACTATGTAAATACTAGGGCTGTCACCGAAAACTTGATATAATAATATTAAATTATTCATCATTGTATAATTTCGGAGTAATTAATGTGTCATCACTATAGTGATGTATTAACATGCGGGGGATCGTAAATTCGGAACTCTTTTGATGATGGAATTAAAGGCTGTCAACCCAGTTTAATTAGAAGTTATTTATAATTTTATTGCATGAAAAATAATTATAGTAACCGATAAAGCAATAAAAAGAAAAGTTGAAGAGAAATGAAGAGTCTTTGGTGGCAGTAGGACACAGATATGGACATTCAAGACACTAGAAAACCATCACCTACCAGGAACAACAACCAGAATTTGTAAAACATTCGAAAATGATTGCATAAACACCAACATAACTCATAATATCCATTTTGTATATCGAAACAGGGTAAGAAACGTCAGAGAATTTGAAAATAGAACGCTGAACGGAAACGGATATGGTGCTCCCCGTTGACAGTTAATTATGTTTCGGGATACTAATTTCCTAATCGACAGGTTTTTCTAAATTACTTGAAAACTGACGAGAAATGGGCGAAAGAGACATCTGGCAAGAATTATTGAAGAAACCAATGTTGGAAAAGGAACGGATGATGGAGCCACAGAGAAAAATAATAGAGAAACAAATGATGAAGCAACAACACCAATGCTTGCTTTATTCGGAGAAGAAGCCGTTGGACAGGGTGTTATGGCGCAGCCTGGGAAAGGCCTATGTCCAGCAGTGGACTGCGATAGGCTTAGTTGATTGATGATTCAATATCTGATGCCTACTTTATCATCATTATCAGTTGTCAGTTCCTATATCAACTCGACCCTCTTGCTTGCTATATAGACAAATTTGTAATTGCAGTTTGATGTTATTAATTGTACTTAATTTAGCTCCTTCTTCTTCAAGATTCTCTTCAAATCGATTACTATCTTATCCTCTCCCAGATAAAGCTTTTTAATAATATATTTCTTTGGCTTTTCTTGTAACCACACCCAGTCAAGTCATCATCATCTGCCTAGCCTTTTCCCTATGTTGTGGTCAAGTCTAACTGAATGCAGCTGAATACCAGTATCTTACACGGAGCGACTGCTTATCTGACCAACCCAGTTACTAGGTAACACGATACCTTTTGGTAAGACTGGTGGTCAGACTTTCCCAGTCAACAAGTAATTTATGAAAAATATTACATACAATATATCCCGTACTTTATGTATATATTTTCATATGAACTATGTATATATTTTCTTTGTTCAAAAAACTTTTGTCCAGATTCTTCAGCCAGTTCAATAACAACCATCTGCCGTTACCAAGAGTTATATTATTAAATATATACAATCTACATGTATAACGTTAGAGACACGTTGACCCCTGCTAATGAGATGCATTCCAATGCCGAACTATGGCAGACATCTTTAAATTACGTTTTTAACATCTGCTGTATCAGTTTTATCACAGTTTGTTACATTTTGATGAATATCGTGACTCATACTTATATTTTTACTATTTAAAATGGAAGTTTTGTACTTTTTTTCTGTCATTTAACTTTCTTCGCTGGAAGCCGACCCCAACATAGTTGGGAAAAGGCTAGGTAGATGATTTAACTTTCTTCGCTCATAATCGAGTTGTCGATCTAATTTCAGAATGTAATTTTATGTTTCTTCTAAATTACTTCTGAATTAGGTGTGAGTGTGTGACATAACGTAAGGTTATGTTGTCGCTCCTAAAACTCTTTCCGGAAATTTTAAATTTGGAGCTCGGGATTAAGATATGGCGTGTCACCGATACTTTTAAATTTGGAATGAAAGGTGATACATAACGGCTCGTGACATTTGGAATAAGAAGGGATTTTGAATATGGAATTTCAAGAACGTTTTAAAATAAGCTTCTTTTTCTTGCTTTGAAGTTGGAATTACTTTCGATCATTAAGGATGAGTGTTGCCATTTTGACCTGTTCTTTTAGTTTTATCTTATTTTATTTCAGCTTTATCCTTTTCAGTCTTAGCTAATATGATTTAGTATTCAAAATGTCTCAGGTTGTTAGGCAGGTGTCATGTAAAATGTTGAAATGTCCCGGCGATTGCCAGAAGTGTGGGCTGGAGTCAGAAGTAGGCCACGGCCGTACGAGTGGGTTAGCCGACTCGCCCGGTTGAGGAGGGTTATGTGTTTTAATGGTAGAAAGAGAATAATGGGTGAAGACTGTCTGGTCTGGTCATGTTAAGGGGCTATATCTAATCGAAGTCTCAACCCATTTCTAATTCATTGATCACTCGTGCAGTACGTTTTATTAAAAAAAAGTTTAGTGTTAAAGACACGATTAAAATAACCGTTAATCCTAACAATAACACTTTATATAAAAACGTTACACTCTTAATATCATTCAAAGCACATTATCATTTGCCAAGTCGGTCAAAAATTACAAAAACATCCCATTTCACTAAAAACTAGGCACTTCTTAGTTCTAGACACGTGGGCGGAATCAGATATAAAACCGACCATTTTTATATAATCTATGGTTTTATTTTTATTTAATCTGTGCGTTTGACAGGCTGAATGCGCGGCCGCCATCACTCTCCAAATGTCACATTATTGAATTTATTTTTAATAATGTCGTTTTTATTTTATTTGCTGTTTATGTTTTTTTTTTCTTGTAGTAATTGGGCGTTATTTTTGAAATAAGAAGTTTTGACTGCGTTTTCCTCTGTTTTATTAGCTATATATTTGACTAAACATGTGTTACGTTCTAATATTGTGAAAATTACAAGCTTTTGTTTATTAGTGTTATTGTAGAGAGTTTTATGAGTAGGTGCCATTGAAGAAAGTCTAGATAGGTTGGACAAAATGGTATTAGGTATAAATTGAGAGGTCTATTTAAAAGACTATCAATCAAGTCTTTGAAAAGGCCAAACATTGTCTTCCAAAAGAGAAATGAATGTTTATCAAATCACCTATTTTAATTTCCAAAATTAACATCAAACCAGAATCAAACCCACCAATTAATCTACCAATTAAACGTGTGAAGAACTAACAGTAAACCAACACCAGGTCGCCACGGTACCATATAGTAATCCAACAGTATAACGGTTGTAAAAACGGGTCGGCAGTAAAACGACCCGGGTTCGAGTCCTGTAAACCAACAAATCTGACATTCTGACCCGTCGTAAATCAGTTAAGCACGTTACAGATAAGATTTTTTACGGAAACGAAATATGGAAAAAAGGTTTTAATTTTGTTTTACGGGGAGGATTGATGTTTGATTAGTTTTTTATTATTATAGTGATCGGTAGGTCGCCAACCATAACCAAACCAAACCTTTTAATTCTAACTAGTTAAGAGATGACTAATAACTGATTATCTATGGACCAAAGGAATTTTCAAATAAAACAACCAAGATCACAAATAAAAATAAAACGTTCCAATTTTAAAATTACTCCTTCACAATCCGGATTCGGACGAATGAACATCGAACGGACTCCGTAATCGGCCGTTTTCGATATTCGAAAATTTGAAAAAAGAACGAGTCTAATAAAAGGCTGACATTACCGAGCTACATCACATAACGTAATTAGGGCACAGGCAGACAGCGCGACTAAAAAAACGCTCGTAACGACGACCAATCGCAGAGCCGATCGACCGAAAAGGACTCAACATCGAGCGATGTCGCCGCCGGCCATATTTAAAATATTAAAAACATAAATCAAAAATGTTATACGATATTTTCAATGTAAATATAATTTCGAGGAGTTCGTTAAAGAGGTGGCGTCCAAGAATTTTAAAAGTGTATTTTTTGTCTAACGCAATAACATTATACCTCATTACCGACTATAGATGTTCTGTCAAAAAATTCTCGACTGCATTCAAAAGATCTTTATTATGGACTTGTTCTTTTTATCAAAAAAGAGGTAAAAAACCGAGCAATTATAGTAAAAAGGAACTAAAAAACAGTGCACTTAACGAGATCTCATTGTGCGTGAGTTGGGCCGTTGGACGTTTTTTATTTTTAATTATTATAAAAGCTCAAAAAAACCACATCACCTGTGAACGGTGTGTAGTGAAGCGGAAACGGATCGAGCTAACGGCATCTTTTTTTAAATTTTATTCGACAAAAACTGTGGACGAGATAGGAGCCGACGTGTATGGGATATGAACAGACGGAAAAAATAGCTTTTTAGATCACAGAGACAGGTAAACGTGTCTGTCTGCATCTAACTGACTTCCGCTAAGTTATGTTCTCGGCTTTCATTGCTTCGGTGCCAAAGCCCACTTTCTATGCGAGCTAGCAATCGGGTCAGCCATGATAACTGGTCCCCGGGTGTCCCGAACTCTTCACCTCCGCCAACTCAAACAAATATATAAACTCTAAAATCTCCTGCCAGGTTACATTCACCACCATCGAATGTGTGACTTCCAAAAAACAACTTTAGGTGTTTCTCACAAAAAAGAACAAACCCGCAGATCCGAATTTAAAAATCGATCATCCGTCTCGTTGAATTGAACGATTTTCTTCAATCTCCGCACGGCCCTCGCTATTTTGAATTTCGAACAACGCATTATTTTTTATTTTATTCTTTTCCAAATCGGCCTTTATCTCGCCCTCCGGCCAGCGAGTTCCGTACAGCGGTATCGCATTACACGTTATCTCGTTACAGCGGCTCGTATTAGTGCGTTGCGTACGGTTCGGTCGAACGTATCCCCAAACATACCGCGGCTTAGACGCGCGGCGCCCGATATTTTATGGAATCCGCTGTGAGAGCGACCGCTCGAGGTATCTCGTTTCTCGAGATCGTTCGTCTTGATATAGACGTTAGTCAAACTAGTTTCGTTGAAACGTGACCATAATATTGACAAGCTAAATTAATTCCTCGCCGGGCGACACCGCTCGTCGTAAAAACATACCGGAGATTTGAATTTTATGCTCCTAATTAATGCGACCGAGCGCAAATTGTTCGATCTGATTGCGAATAGCAAAAAGCTCGCGTCCCGTCGCGTTACCGTTACGTTGGAGAGTATAATGGCGAGAATTGGCGATGCGACACACGCAAGAAGCCGAACCGGTCCGAACGGAACGCGCCCAAATGGGAGATAAGGGAAAAACAAACAACATTCGAAATGCGAACGCCGATCCCATTCACTCGAGCGCCGACACCTCGCGCACTACGCGACGTTTAGTTTTGCTCACTCCAAATTAGGGCTGGACACGGCCTTATATCTTAAATAACGACTTTACATTTTAAATAGTGCGGATCTACCTTTAAAATCGAATGTTTTATTTTTAGGTCGCGGTAGGTATTCAATAATTAACGAGAAGGCAGTATGCACTATGCCCTTAGCCTGTTCTTGAAGACGTGTATCAAATGTCAAGGATCGTTATGTAGTTTCAATGTGGCTTCAAATGTTACTGATCAAACAATGTTAGGTATTGTCATTTTAAAATATCATCAACGTATTTTTCTTCCGCGTGAATTCTTAATTATAAACACATTTTAAACTATTCGAAACGTGAATTTGATTAATTTAAACATCGAACGGCCAGTGCGTGCAGTCGTTGCGTGCCCCAAGATCGATACGATATCTCGATTTAAAATCGTGCCTAAAGATAATCGAAAGGTGTTATTTTTTTTCAAAACCGGTCTAAGTTTCGATTCCAAATGTATTCCAACAAGATAGTAGGTAGATATACTTACTTTTTCTAATTCTAATAGATGAAACCGTAGAACTTGTATCGCTTGCACCATCTGTAAAAAAAAACATCATCTTAATCACATGGTATTAATATTCGTGGAGTTTGTTCTATTTTTTAGAGCTGTCGTGGGAGTGTCTATTATTATTATCTTATTATTAATAATAATTACAAAACAGTATTCTCAACATTGAATGTCACATGTTTCTGTAGGTTTTTTGTCCTAATTAGTGATGTCACTAATTCAAGAATGACTTTTAGTCCTTCGAAATTCGAATGCTCCTTGAAACTTTGACATATGATAATTCTACACTCATCTATCAAAATGGCTGCAATCTTAAATGCTTTTATTTATTTCTAACTAAAGCTTTTATCAAATGTTTTGGTTAAACAGTTTAGACTGAATATTTCGTCATGTACCTGCCCTTTTAGTCAGAAACATGATACACATAGTCTGTCCATCGGCCATCTCACAATGCGAACTGAGCAACAATGGACGGACAATGTACAGCGAGTCCCCGCTGTGCGTAGTGATGTGACGTATTCATCTTGTTTACTTTTATCGATAGTTTTTCAAGTTTGGACTTTTATAGATTTTGTGTTGAAAATGACTGTTAAAATTTCGCAACACCACACAAATCAAACAACCTCCTTGTACCTCTCTGAATTTCATAACCACATAGGTAATCTCTTTCTCAATTTCAAAACATTCGAAGGCTAAATATTCCTTCGAATTAACATAACACACAATACACGAATATGTTCACGCAGCGCAATTCAAATGCCTTCGTCGATCCTATCGACTATTGTTTGATAGTGTTTGAAGATCTAATCGGCGACTTTTTTCAAATCGATATCTATCTAAAAAAGCAGTTAATGCCGTTTTAATAGCGTCTTGATTTGTTTCTGATTGCCACTTGAGGACGCGAGCTGAATTCTAAAAGCGATCTTGGCTTATTTTGCTTTTGATTGATGATTTTACACCGTCTCGAATTTAAATTTTGTACGTTTTCTGTTTTAAGCAACGTAATAAGTTTGAATTCAGAGGTTATTATTATGTTATTATGGATGAAATTGCTTTTTCCGGTAATAGTATCGTGTGTAGAAAATTGGTAATTGTAGGAAAAGAGATTCTCAATGTAATGTTAATCACGACAACACATTATTTGTGATATTATTATTGGATTAATCAAAAATAAATACTTTATAGCTATGAGAAGTAATCGACACTAATAATGACTAAATAAAAGTTAGTCAAGGAATACAAAAATTACATTATGACGCCTGATAATTTAACTACAACTTTATATGTACTTTCTCCTCGTAAACCAAAAACTACGCAGTAAACTATGAACCCACAGTCCCACAAGTACTACCAACATCTGTGTCGCTCGAGTTGCTGTAGTTTCAATTAAACAGTCGAAAGCGCCACCCCTGACTGTTTGTTCAGACGTTTCGTTGACACAGGCGACACTAACAGATAAAAATGTGTTTGACTTGTTTCACTCTTGCCACCGAGACGGGTTTGTTTGGAAAGGGGAGACTATGAGTGTCCCAATGTAATCCCTTGCTTGGAAACCGAATTTTGGTTAAGAAGGATCTGATTTTGTTTTAAAATTCATTGGCAATTAAACCTCGGTAGGTACTGTAGATTTTTTGCAATTGGAATTAAATAAATGTACCTATTTCAAAAATTATTACCTATGGTGTGTCGATAAAAGTGTGTTTATTATTCGTTACACAACACTAAAATCAACTTTAAGTACCACTAAAGTATATCAACATGTTCGGTTTTATTTAGTTTTTATTTGCTAAATAATATACGCTTAAATAGTTAAATATACTGTTAGGTACCTAATAATGGTCATAACACCACGGTTTCAAGAATCATAGAACGTTTTTATTGGCAAAAACATAAATTACAACTCAATTAATTAAAAAAAAATATACCATTAACCTCGTTTCTCTCTTTATTATTTAATAAACAATAATGATAAAAAAGTCTAAGGCTACGTTTCAATAAATAAAATTTCAAGGGATTAAAACTACGTCATTCCATAACGTGTTAACACGATATCGTTTACTAATGACTCGTAAAACACAAACTATTCGGTAATATTTACCTACGCTACTGCAGTTCAACTATGTTTGAGGAAGCTTAAAGCCTCAAAAGGCTGTGACAGACCAAACACAGATGTGACGTGGGCAAACAACCTCCTCGGGTCGTAACCAATCGCCTCTCTAACCAAATGGGTCAATAAAACAGTCGATTCTCTGTTGGTTTTAGTCAACTTTAGTTTTTAGTTGACTGTACTTTGTTTCGATACAGTGTGTACATCACTAGACTAACAAACGTATACGACACACGTGTTCTTTTTTCAAATGTTTGAAGTATGTTTTTTTGAAATTCGAACTTTTATTAAATCTTACACAGTGCCAGTGTTTTTTGGTGGAGTTCAGTTTCAAATGAGTTTAGTCTCGGTTCGAAATAGTTTTTGAGCTTTTTCGCTGCCATTCCTTTTCAAAACAGCTTTTAAAACAATTCCTTGTCTGTTTTACCACCAAAATCATATAAGCACAAACTTTAGAAACAGCCATTACTTCGTTACCCTTGGCCTACATTGAGCATGTCTTCGCAAAACACTTTAAATTCGCGACATGACGCGAGCGACAGACTGCAGGGTCCCAATTACACTCAATAGCGCACTCGGCATTGTACTAACGACAGTTGGTGATAAAGAGAAGCACCTGAGGCTGTGGCGGTGGGTGAATGTCTTTAGTAGAAGGAATATACCTACACGAGGGACTTGGCTTTGCTTGTCTTTTTACCGAATTTTTTAAGACTTGCAAAATAGATTTGGTCTCGGTACAAAAAATATTGTGATTGGTTTCTTAGGCATGTTATATTTATTCATTAAAGTCCTCTGTTTTTGGGTTAGAATCGACCTTAAGGACTTTCAGAGGAATCGTTTATTTATTTTTTCAAATCTGTTTTTAAACTACAATAATTGCAAATTAAACTACAAACAAAAGTTCAAACAGACAAACGATTTACATATTTACCTTTTCAAAAACCTTTAGTAATATGAACTCAGACGTGTCATGTGGTTCTCAAAGCCATCAACAAAGCAGGCATTTTAATTATCACCATAAAAAATTACTCCATTTCAATTATTTCAAAAAGTCAATAAATGCGTATTGAAATAATTTTCTTAAGTATGCTTTGTACGTTTGCACAGAGGGCCGACCGCAGGTTTTTGTAGAAAAAATATATTATGCGATACTTAGGCTGTTCGTACTTATACTAATTATGTAGTAACTATTCAACAGCTTTTGAGTCCTGTGTGTAGCGTTGTTATGTTATGCCCCATTGCTTCTTTTGCGGTAAACACCGTAATACAGACCACTGGTCTGTCTGGCCTAAAACAGCCATATTAGCAACTCCTCTATAAGCAATTAATTTCCTGAATTTTCAGCTGTTATTAGCAATTCCTATAATTTGACTCAAAAGCAATTCATGTGTGGACCATTTTACGAATCTCCATAGAAAACTGTCAAACAGATGAATTATTTCGTTATATGAATCACACGCAGAATATTATGAATTGTCAGTGTGTGACATTTTACGATGATTCATAATATTTCCCTATTATGATTCTGCCAAAGCGACAGTTTTAAGAACGGCTCTAAAAAAGAATTTTATTTAGTTTAAAACAGACTAACTTGAATAGAGGCTCTCAATAGATAGGTTATCGACCTAAAACCAAGCTTTTTTGCTAATTCGCCGAAAATATACAATTTATTTCTTATTACAAAATCATTGAAATAAGCAAAACGTCAAAAAAAAACAACTGCCGTCAAAAACAAACTGTGCAACTAGACAAACAGATGCGTCAGCCAGTGGCACCATATGTCAGCTTCAGGACCACAACACAACACGATAATTCACATATTCCTCGAGTAAAGTTTGCTTTTGGCCCGGATGTCGCCTTGTGTTTGGGCATCTTATCTTCAAGCTGGTTAAAAACTCCTCCGTGTGGATGAATGACGCTTATCAACGCTACCACAGGTAACTGACATCTTAGTTTATAACCCCACGCTACTGTTTTCTTCCCAGAGCTTCAGAGCCAGTTTTAATTTCTCAAAATTTATGAGTCACGACGCATTATGCAAACAAATCAATCTAACAGCAAAGATAGGTACGTGCGTGACGGGGACAGTTGATAAAACGAATTTTCAGTAACAAAGTCAAATAACATGAACGTCGCCTCCGACCGACGCGATTCGTAATGCCTTAGATTTTATTTGTTAAAAATCAGTTAAGTACCCGTGTCGAACCGGGCCGTGGGTGGCCGCCATCTTAGTTTTATTATTTCACTTTTTGTCCACGCTAGCCGCGGGAGGCACACGGTGCGATTCAGCTTTTTATGAGTGACAATATAATATCTTTTTTTTTTTTCATCTTATTTCCCTATTTTGTTCTTCCGAGAAATATTTCTCGTTTACCTGTGGTTAATTTCGACAGCTCTTTAGCTAATCAAATCGTAAATTAAGCTGAAATGTTCCCTATTTTATGGGGTATTAAAGTTATCCCACGTTTTATTTGTCTTGAGGTTTGTAAGAGTCATAAATGGGGACAATACTTACTAATGAGTCGACCTCAGGGTCCGCTATGTAGTATGGTTTCTCTTGGCGTATCTGTGGAAGAGAGAGAAGTGTATTTATTAGATATTTTTCACAATAATGAATGTAAAGTAAGGTTGTCGGGCAGTGGATTAATGGCGGGCGCAGTCGGGTCGTAATGCTTGTACGTGGCTAATAAAATGCTCGCTCGCTTGGCTGCGCGCGCGCACGCACAGATAAAAAATATAGACTCGACAATTTACTGACTATAAATTATAACAACTAGATAGGTTTAGAGTTTGTACAAGATTGCGAGGACTTTCAATGCAGATAAAGTTGGAAGTGTTCTAATAAACTGATAAACAAATGGTCAGAGTTTTATGTTAAAGTCTTAATAATCTTTTCGCAGAAATTTACTAACGTGATTGGACTCTTAAAGAAAAGACTCCATTGTCCCTTCATCTTAATTCTACTTATTCCTAGATTCATTTGCATAAAAAACACCTTAGCTTGTCTAATCCCCCAATTTTCCCACAAACTTTTTTTGAATGCCTCTCTTATCAGCCATGCTCGTAGGCAAATAATCTGTCCAATCTCCTACATAATCTGTGGCCCATACTTAAGAAACGCTTTTTTTCGACATTTAAAACCCCGTGTTGCCCGGAAATGCGATACTATCATGCACACCGAAGCGGTCGATTTTTTACATCTAGCAACACAGTATTATATATTATAATTTATTATGTTAGTTGCCAACAATAATAATTATACTATGATTATGTACTAATTAAACTTACATGACATAACATTTCCAAAACTATACTAACCTGCTCCCGACTTATATTTTGAAATTAAAATAACTTTCTCATTACTCTTGTCTTGTTTATTTTAGTCTCACTTACTGTTTGAGAAACCGCTGTTTTAAGTTCAGTGAGTAACTGTCTTCACTTAACGTTACATGCTACCAATTTAGAAGAATTTGGGAATGTCAGAGAAAATATCTGTGTAAATAAAGATAAAACTAATGATACAGATTTGAAGGAAGACAAAGATGAAACAGCACAGGTGAAGTGAGCTTGAAGTAAGCTGTCAATAGTGTCAATCCCTTGCATCAGATGGAATGACAGCTCACTTCACCAAAGTTCACGGTCAGATGTTTACCATAGACCGGCAGATAAAGGTTAAGCTCAGTCGAAGATGACAATGAAGAGACAACAAAACCTAGACATCCTGTAAAACCTATATTACTAATTCGACAACACAAGACGAAGTGCCTATTAAAATATTAAGACAATGCAGCTTTAGTGTTAGGACAAATAAACTTTAACGACAAAATAGTGTAGGCAGACAATACGGATAATTGTGTATGCCTATTTCAAATCCAATTACTACTAAACACCAATTGACATATACACACAATACAAAGACAATCGATTATAGATTTTAATGATACCACTAATGATGCCAAAGACTCTAAAATAGAGAATTATATTGCTAAAGTTAATAACTAAACATAAAATTCATGGTGAGAATGAGAAAGGCCTAGTCTAAACAACGATGTTGGTCCTAAACTTTAGAAGTAATATATAAATTATAAATTGATGTCCCCCACTCCATCTTGTAATGATGGAGGATGTGAATTGTTATTCCATAATTGTTCGGAACTTAGCATTCGGCAGATAGATGGTAAAATTAAAGTTTAAATGACCAAAGGGGCTTAGACAGGGTGACATTCTACCAATGATAACGATGTTAAAAAGTCAAAAATATATGGACTGACATATAAGCAACCGAAAAGCATATGTCAATCCTGTTGAAAATCGTTGTAGAATATCAGAAACGCTTAAAAAGCGATTGGTGCCATTCAGGAAAGAATACCTCGTTGGTCTAGTGGTCGCAAGCGTTACTACTGAGCATGAGGTCTTGGGTTCGATTCCCAGGTCAGGCAAAGTGTTATAGGGTTTTTTTTAATCTGGAATTTCTCATTAGCAGCCCGGGACATCGCGCATAGAGCAAAGAACCTCCTCCTTTTTTGGAAGTCAGTTAAAAAGGATAAATATGCCTCGGCAGTGGACGATGAGAAGATGAATTATCAATCAATTATTGTATAATTGATTGATAATTCATCTTCTTCTATTAAACGGTGAAATGATTAATAAAGTTAATAACTTAATACAGATATCAGAAAAAATAAACAACACACTAACTTTTATGCAAATTATTTTTATATCTGACTAATTGGTTTAGAATTTGATAGCCAATTACTGGTGAACATTAATTTATTTTAAATCTTTCAATAATAATAAAATTTATCGTCCTGCATCGAGTTTACATTAAGTGAAATTCATGTTAATTATCATGTCAATTAATTCGTTTTTAATTTTATGTGTTGCATTTATTTTCTTTTTGACAGCTCGATTATAAATTAAAAATACTCCACAACAAAAAAAATCTCAAAAAATATAAATTTTTACAATATTTTTTACACCTTTTTTCTTTGATATTTTACTTAATAATTTATCATATAGATCTTTGACATTCGTTAAGGGTAGTCAGAAGCACAAAAATCTGACAACCAGTCTTAACAAGGTGGATCGTGTTACCCAGTAACTGGGTTGAGGTCAGATTAGCAGTCGTTCCATGTAAAATACTGGAATTCTGCTGCATCCGATTGGACTAGAAGCCGATCCCAATGGTTGGTAAAAGGCTAGGCAAAATGCCATCATGTATGAATATAAAAATTGAATTAAAGCATAACAGATAACATACAATTTCAACCATTGTAGTTAATTTCACATGGTAAACGACGCACATTTATTTTTTTAATCATCTGTATGGTTGTTAACACCGCGTTTTTGACATACTTAATTTATTCAAAGCTTTTTTTAGCTTTATTTGTGTCAAATTGACATTATTTGTATAGAAAATACAACAGGTGCTTGAATTTATATGGCTACTAGATGGAGAGATACCCAATGGTCAATTTTGTGAAATCATTGGTCAAAAATGTTTTGTTCATCACTGACTTATTAAATTATAATTGCGTACTTATTTCGAAATTATTAATATTTATAAAAAAAAGTTTAATAATAAATAGTAAAAAATAAATTACTTCCGGATCTAAAAACTTTCCTTGATTAACTGCAATATAATAAAAAGCTACTCTATGTAATGGTTTTAAAAATCCCCACTTTATCTTTATTATATCAAACAACTACCAGGTACTCCTGCTTACCCAAGAAAACAAGAGTGAAACGTATTTATAAGATCATAAATTTTCATATAAAACAGCGTATCGATACGAAGTTTTGCAAAAATTATAAATATGACAGTTAACCATTTAGCGTTTCCGACAAGAGAAAATAGTCTTTGTACCAGTTCAGTTAAGGTATAATTTACACTGATAAATGACCGTATCTTTAAGGTATGGCTATTAAAATGTATGGGATCGATTATTATGGGACTTAAATGTCATATAAAAATTATACATTTTTACTTGACCACAAATGATTGATACGGTTTCCATGCAATTTTGATTGGCTTTTAATTATTAACCTTTTTTCTCAAATATAAACTTTTTCATATCTTTTTCTATAATAAAATGAGTTCCGTTTTTAATCGTTGAGTTAGATTTTTTGTTGCATTCGTAATAATATGTTTTAGAATCGGTTTTAAATGTTATAATTTTTTGTGTGATGAAAAGGTTCTATTTTAATTAATTGAAAATCTTTCTCGATGTTCAAACGGTTTCATTCCTAATTATCATTATCATTTCATTCCTTATTAGCATTATATTTTTACAATCGTAAATAGGTCTAGCTAAGATGAAAATTGCTTCATTAAAATAAATATATCTAAGTAGCTGTCACAAGGGACGATACTAAGGAGAGCCTGGTGGACTCTGCTGACTATATGGCATGGCATTAGCATTACCCGGTTTCTGACTATGAAGTATTAAAGCTATCATTATTCCACTGCGAAAATAGGATGGTACTAGCGGCCTTGTATAGCTCCGTCTCTCACTAACACTGGAATAATGGTGGCATTAATACGTCGTGGTATAGGTGCTGTGCCGTCATGAATAACGGCAGAAGAATACGTTTGACTTTTCATTAGCGAATACTCACAAGAAAATTAATACTGGCCTAAAACCATCAGTTTAGTTCCAAAAACAAAAGTTTCACAAAAAGTTTTTAATACGTCTAATGCCAACCCACCTTGAGCTACACAAGGCAACAAATCATAGCGCCCGGTAATGACCGCTGTGCACTGGGTAGCGACTTCGAACCCGCCCACGACATAATGGTTATCATTCCGCCTTGTGTCATTATTGGACACAACAAATTGTTATTTGCGTCTAGTTCAACTGCGGATGTGCTGCACAGTGGGTTAAGTGGTAACAGTTGTGGACAAAAATGTTTATTAAGATTTTTATTTTTGTCATGTTATTTTTTTTTTCTTGTGCTTATCAGCTGTATAATAGCATCTCACTTCATATTTACCACATTAAAAATGCTATCTCAACAATGGGCTTGAAATAAATAACTCGTGTTTAAAATCCTTCACGACTACATTTTTGGTATCGTTGAACAAATACGGATATACCTACAATACAACATTGACCACAACATTATTGTAATATAACCTCTTTTAAAGATACAAAAAAAGTGATAGATACACTCTAATAAGCGTGGGTTTACTGATTCTTAATCTGTGGGTCACTGATCTTAGAATGAATCATACGTTTTATTCCTTAGAAATATTCACACCTTGTATTTTAATGGGTGTAGAGTAACGCTGTATAATTTTATTGCTAAATCTTTTCCTGCGTTAACTATAATTGTTTAGCTTGAATATTTAAATTTTGATTTTTCTTGAAATCTCTGGGACTTTCTGCAATAGTTTGAGGAGTATCTGATTTTAACTCGTAATCATTTTCATATCCTTGTCCTATTTATTTGTGATCGGTACAACATGGTCCTTTTGATACATCTGTATCAACTCTCTCACAGTATTCATCTCCTTACTAGCTGTATCATCTTTCACCCAATCTTCTTCTTTGGTCAATCTAGCCTAGCCTTTTCCCAACTATGTTGGGGTCGGCTTCCAGTCTAACCGGATGCAGCTGAACACCAGTATTTTACATGGAACGACTGCCTATCTGACCTCCACAACCCCGTAACTGGTTAATACGATACCCCTTGGTTAGACTGGTTGTCAGACTTTCGTGCTTCTGACGACTCGTAACGACTGTCAAAGATCCACAAATAATAGCCGGGACCAACGGCTTAACGTGCTTTCCGAGGCACGAAGGAGTCTCGATATGTGAAAATGGTCACCCATCCACGGACCAACCCCGGCAAGCGTAGCTTAACCTGATGGATTTACCCGAGCGGCTGTTATTACTTAGCCACGAGCTCCTCCAATCTTCTTCTTTGGTACCATGTGATATTTGCATTATTTCTTTACCTACTTTTACAAAATTAGCTTTAACAAGTTTGCTATCTTTAAGGAGAAAATTATTTAAACCAATTTCATTGTCCTCCGTCTACCGGTACAGATTACTTTCAAACATCCACACTTCCCTCTTTCACAATCTTGGTTCAGTCATTATTTCAACTAAGAACCAAGAACCAAGGGGGCCATCAGTACACACACAAGTGAATCCCGCCTTTAACACACAAACATGTCATTATACAAGTAATCGTGTCGATTCCTATCACTATAATGATAGACTAAAGTTACCAAAATTCGACCAATGGTGAATGTACGATCGAAAATATAACAAACGTAAATATAGCCCCTCCCCCGCCCTGGGGCAAGGAAGTGTCTCATTTAGGGGGGCAGCGACCCATGAAGCAAGACTAAAGCCCCTTTGGACACAAATTAAATGCTAATAAGACGATCGACTGATACTCAAGCTTCGGAACAACAATTTTTGGCGTCTTTAGGATGAGTTTTATGGTGTTTTCGAGGTTATATTGGGTATGTTTAGTAATGTGAGCGTTAGTGATTTGCATGTTTATATCAAGTTTAGAACATAGATGTTCTCAGGTTTTTCTTTTACATTATTGTTACAACAATATATACTGCTGAGCTAGCTGCTGCTCGAGGCTTCGCCTGGGTTAACCCTAATTAGTTCTCTAAAATAAAAGTAGCATTAGTTATTCCTTATAACATCAGCTATCTGCCAGTGGAAGTCCCGTCAAAATCGGTCCTGCCGTTTCGGAGATAAGCCGGAATAAACAGACAGACAGACTTGTTTTGTTTTGTTTGAAGTTGTTATTTTGACATTACAAACAGACACTTCAATTTTATTTATTTGTATAAGTATAGATGTTTGTAGGTATGTTTCGGTCGTGAAGATGATTGACTGCTAGATCTAATTGCAGTTTGAACCACAGTTACATTTTTTGTGCAACATTAACATCTTAGCATGTTGTTCATTTAGTTTTTTAGGACATAATTTATATATCAAAGAGAACACTTATCCTTCAGAGTGCCTATAGTTCTGCTGATCTTTGGAGACTAAATAGCGTGAATTTAATAATGAATGCAACAAAAGTATTACTCGTTCACATCGGCACGCTTAATGCCTCCATTACAGCTGACATCGGGACAAAAAACATCACGAATTGTTAGGTGTCGATACGAAGCAAAAATTCCCTTTCGAATCGAGTTATTGCATCCATATTTTTTATTTTAATCGATGCATCGAACTGTATTCTATCGATTTAACTCGCAAAAAATGTTGGACAAAAGCGTTTTATGTTTGTCCCGTAAAAATAAACAGGCCGTGAACAAAATAACTTTTGACTCGTCCCAAATATCTTTGTGATACGACGATTGTCGTTTTCTCTATTCATGGCGTTTACCTGAGTCTCATTGTTGCCCATCTTTGTGCACTTTCAGTCGAAATGTATTGTTTGTTTAATTGAATAAATGCCTTCGTACACTCCTTTGTCCTCAAAAGGACCAGATCTCATGTGCACGTAACCACCTCGGAACAACACTCAAGTTAATCGATTATACATTTTTTCCACTGAAAACTGGAATCGAGCAGTGTCCGAGTAACACTGATTTTAAGCACCGATTGCCCGCTACCTGGACTCTCGAAAAAACTACGGAACTCATAATTAAATTCGTAAGGTCCCAATCGAGACGTCCACGTGTCTCAATGAATATTAAACCCTATTTGACACAAATTAAAGCACATTATAAATTGATGAACAACAGGCACTTACTGCGATAAGTAACGGAATAACTGCGGCACCAAAATCGCTACCAAACGTGGTACCCTGTAATTTGTAATAAAAAATCTATTTATAAGATAAAATAAAGCACCGAGACGCTACCTAAGATGCCGGCGATCGATCTCGATGGGCTTTTTAATAAATCAAGCGGTTTCGAGCCATTTTGACGCTTGTCAAAGTAAAACGTACGATATAGAATCGCGCGTACCATCCGCCGGCTTTAATGTTAAGTTATTCTATAATGCTCAGAGGTCGAGTTTTGTAATTTAGTTAAGTCGCCTCCTATTTAATAACATTCTTGTTCGGCCGGCGGTCGGCAGGTGATTTTTTTTTTCGAATTTTTCGACTTAAAAAACGGTCGTTCGGCCGACCTCGCTACTGAAGTAGTTCGAATTTTAAAATTATAGTGTATTAATACGCGTTCCTGTTACGAAATTTTTATTTATAGTGCGCGCGTCTTGTTCGTACGTCGAGCCGGACGGGAGAGGACGGCCGCGTCGCCGCTCGGACGCGCGTCACGCCGCGATTGTTTTGGCGACCGCGACCGCTCCGCATTTAATCACCTGTTTTGACACAACGACGTGCGAATATATTTATTTGGTCCGCTTTACTACCGCCCTTAAACGGACGTAATGAACAAATGTCTTTATGGTATACTTGTAAACGTCAAATATCAGTCATTTCTCCTTGGCGAGCACAAAAAACGCCATAAATATTCTTAACAAAATGGCTCCTACTGAATATTGTGGCCATAAACGTAGCTCTATAAAATGAGGTTTGGTTGTTTAACTTTTGTTCGGACTCTGTGTTGGAATTAAAAGAACTTAGACGCGGGTCCGACCTTTTGTTTGAGTAGTGTTTCTTTCCATAAAATATATGTAAATCATGTAGAAATTATTCATAACTAACTGGAATTTATAAATGTTTTACGGTTTGTTTTTGTGTTGTCAAAAAGTTTGTGTGCCAGTGGCCTTACCAACCAAGTTCTGTGTGGAAAGGTCACTCGCAGTGTAGGTATTTCGCACGACGCCGACGACGCTCACAAATAAAACTGTTGCTCTAAAATTTCTAAATGACGCTTCTCAGCGTGTAGCGTCATCCCCATTAGAAAAGGACAACGCCCAAAGAGAAACAAGGACGGAGAGACAGTCGAGCGTTTTTCGTGCGTTTTTTGTCCCGAAATCCGTGCGTTCAAAAATTTTATTTTAATACAAGAAAAGTATTCAAAAGATACGGGGCAGGTAGACGCGACCGAACCGGGGTATTTGCTTAGTTTCTTTTTTTCTCACACAAAGAATTCAAGTTGATTTATGGTCGTGGTGTGTGACGATTTGTGACCTGTAATTTCTGATGTGAGTTTTGTCACTACGGATCTGGGAGCTTGATTTATTAATTCACGGACCGTTCGTCAGAGGGCGTGTCCCGGTTTTGACAGTTGTCAGTAACGTATAATTTTTGAGCGTTCAAAATGATATTATTTAATTTTTTCTCTCTGTTTTGTTTTGAACCGATTGAGACATTACACTTAACACTGTGAAATTTTATTGCGGCAATTTGAGCAATTTATTTTTTGTCTGCAAAAAATTAATTTGACACAGTGTGTAATCGGCGACAATATTTTTGTTTGTAACATTCCGTTGTTAATTTAGTTTATAATGACCGTTGCGTACTATTTTTTTCTACGTTTGTGTGGATACTGCTCACTGTGCGAATCACGTGTTTTCATACAGAGGTATCATACACTATTTAGAGTTAGTTGCTTAACAGGTCCCGAGAGGGTCGTTTCGACCCGGAAGGTCAGTTTTTCGACCATTAACGCGATCAGAGGGTTGGCGTGGAATTAGTGGGTAGTAATAAAGGTGGTAGGTAATTACCCACTTCGGGGCAGTCGGTTAAATGGTGTCTCACTCGTTCAGACTATTACACTAGTCGTAAATTTGTGTTAATCGCTTTATTTTTTCTTCTTACTTTTGTTGATAAACATGGTCAAATAAAATGAGCTAGCAAAACTCTGCAGACGTAATGGATGTCGATATCTATATTTTTTTTATTTTTTTTGTAAGGGAATAACGATAAAACAAAACTAAATTGACATTGTAGCTGGATTTTTAAAATTTTTGACTTTTTTTCTTTATTTGGAACTTAAAAAAATACAAAAGGATTTTTTTTTAAACTTATTAAGATATTAGAAAGTACAGGAGACATTAACAGATTTAATAATTTTCTTTAACAATTAATTTTTTGCACTAAACGTTAAGAAAAAAACCCTACAATTTCAAATCTAACGCAAATTGAAATAATATCTCTTACGCAGTCGGCAAGCAACTACCAAGTTCCCAATCATAACCTTCATCTGCTATAACAGACCTTATGATTCAGATGATAAGGTATAAAATGCAATAGCTAAGAATTAACGAGCTAGTCGACCTAGGCTGATGGAGACGTTAAATAAATAAGTACCATATTAATTTATAATATATATTTATTAAAGTTATTTTTAAAATATGGTTTGTAAAACCGTCCTAAATGGGCCGTAGGCATGTAGGACGAGTTGACGAATTACTCAGATTTATCGTTATATTTTGCAATTTTGCTAAGTATATGAAAACTTAACCTAAGAGAGAGTCTAACAACTTATTTTACAAATCACAAAAAAAAAAATATTGTATACTTTTTTTTTGCCTGTATTATTTTGTGCCATTTCGACCTCCCTTTTTTTTTCCAAACCTCATGTCTTGTGCGACCTTTGGCCATGTTTGCTTTCTAAGCATTATCACACCCTTTTACTGTGCTAAATAAATAGGCAATATCGTTTGAATCAGAGAAGCACGTCCTCAGACCATATAAGAAACCAAGAGACGGAGCGCTGTCAACAGTGCGCACCTTCGGTGCAACAAAGTCACAACAGCACATTTTTAAATTTTACTATTTGTGACTTTGTTGCACCGAAACAAAAGTCAAAACAGCTCATTTACTATTTGTGACTTTGTTGCACCGAAGGTACGAGTGACGTGAGGCCGGTTTCGTAAACATGTGTGCACTTAGTGAGGCGTAGTTGATTGTAAACGTGTGCGTGTGAGCGTGTATACACAGAGCGGAGGTGTAGTTTTGACATGCTTCACTGTATTGTTCGCAGCGCTCTGTCTTGGTTTTTTATTTGATCCGAGAGCACGTCAAACAGCTTGTAAGAAGTTCCATTGTGTATTCAAAGTTCTTTTAATACGCCAATTTTTCAACCAACTGTCTAATTAGCACTAAGCCATATCTCTTTCATCTTCAAGCAACACCACGATAAAGCGCCTCTCAATTGACCCATCAAAACACCTTCATCAGTTTCCGAGATGGCCACTCACAAACTCTCATACTATTTACGTATGACTAACGCCATTATTAACGTGCTCTTAAGATAACAACAATACAAAAACGTTGAATTTATAACCCTTCAGATTTCTCATGACCTCACTCGTTTCGTTACACAAACAAACATAAAGACTAATAAACAGACCAGAAACATGCTTTTCGTTGAAGTGCACTCCACACGCCGTTTTGAAAAACAAATAAATACGAAAAAACGGCAATATTTTTAAACAATACGCATTGTACTATCGAAATATAATGAAATAATAGTTCAACCCTAAAACGCGATCGGTACGCGTGTTTGTACTAAAATAAACGCGTTTAGTACGCACGCCATTATGAATACGTAAGCATACGCACCCTTGGTTTGCCTCTTTTTTTAATCAACCCCTCCTAAATCCCAGCAGGCTAAAATTAAAGTGTAATGGTGCAGTGCTTAATAACTTATCTGCGGGTTCGCTGTGTGTTTGGCTTTTGTTAATGTAATTTTTCAAGTTTAACTTTCAAAGGGGACGGGAAATCGATGCAAACTGCATGGAATTATCTTCTACAATACTTTTTAAGTATTATAACTGTACATTTCCTCATTCTTAATGACGAACAAACATATGTTTACGATTAAAAACGTTCTCTTATTATTTTATAGGACATTTGTGTTGAACATATTGTATCTGTTTAATAACAAATTTATTGCGCGTGTACGTTTTATGTTTGAATAAATGCTTCCACTATTAAATGTTAATTGTATGAACACTGTGCAGTTAACGCTAATAACAGATATACATAGCGAAGACATCTTTAAACGTTTGTTTCTAATAAAACTTAAGATGTTGGTAAAACCGGGAATTTTACTATTCGAATTGTAATTTTCACGCCAGTATTCCCCGAAGGATCAGGCTGCGGGATACCTATAGTACACATTTCAACTTTTACTCAGACAATAACCCCTATTTGCTCATTCTGAACAAATTAGAAAGGAAGAAACTAATAGCAAGAGCATTACCGCGTTAACCCCTAATCATCGACACATTGATGAAACAATCACGTGGCCCCCGGGGTCTCACAGAGCGAAGGGTTAGACGCATTACTGGACATAATCTTGATTGATCTGCTACAAATAATGTTGGTTTCGCGCCGCGTGACGTATCAACCCTTTGTGTTTTCTTTGTTCCGCGTACCGGGCGCAGTGAGAGGGTTAAATGCGCTTTTCTTGTCGTGAAAATTACTCAAAATATACCTACTTATAGTTAATATAAAAGTTTGATAGCAAATGGTGGTGGCGACTGTTTCGAATGAATGGAGGGGGCAGACAACGAATGACGTCCAGCTGTGCATTTTATATGAATGACAATAAAATAAAAGTACCAAGATAATGTTCTTTGAATATTTAGTAATATTTTCCGAGTGCATATCATTAAGTCACGTTGTGCAATGTAATGATAAATGCACATCATTACGCGTAGCCATTATGTGTTTTAAAAACCTAAAGCAGGTACCATCCATCGCAATAAACAAATTATTAAATAAAAAGACTGTTCAAAAAACCTGATTCTCGAACAAAAAACATAACACGACGAATTACAAATGGCCGTACCTATTTTCGCGCCAAAAAAGTAAAATATGGCCGCCAAACGTCAAAATAGAATTTTCCGCTACCACAGACTACAATTACATTGGAATAGATTAAAAATAATGACGAGTTCAGTAACGTACTGTATCATTTGCGGCGGGGTAAATTCAGCGGTAAATTGACGACTAAGAAATTACAGGGTTATAAGTGCAGTGCTTGATCGCTGCTACTAGAAAATTGAAATATTCAGAGGGTTAAACCATAAAAGTGCTGATAGACAGTAGTTAGTTATTTACTGATGCATTAATAAGTGTGCTTCCTTAGGAATAGAGAACGGAATTTCCTGATAATAATATGACTATTATATTGGGAATGGACGAAGTTAGTCTGAGTTAGTCCATTGGTTTGTCGTAGTTTTGAATGGACTTTTTCAGTGGTTATGTATCACATACTTAATTAATTTATTTGTCATTGCTTCATTTTTAATTCTTCTTTTTTTTACCTATTGTGGTACAGTAATTGTATTCTCGGTGCATCGTCTTCACATATAATTATATAATTGATGTATACCAAATATTGTAAAACATTTTTTTTTTTAAAGAGTAACGGTGGAGTTTCTTGCCCATTCTTCTCCATACGAAAACTACCTTTTGGAAGGGGCAACTAGAATCAGTTCTATTTCTATGTATTTGACGTTCAAAAGTGCCTTTAATGTGCCTAGTTGAAATAAATTATTTGACTTTGACTTTGACTATGTTAGTCATTGTTTGAAGGGCTTCAAGAGCTATTATTTTGATTGATATCCTGTGTTTCGTATTTTTGGGAGCCAATAGAACATTAACAATCAATACATACACTTTAGAGAATTAAAAAAAAATGTATTTTATCTAAACTTAAGATACAAAGACGCTTAGAGGAGTTCAGGGATAAAAAGACACAGTCAAAAAAATTATTAATAACATTTTTTGCACGTTTCGTATAAATGTGTATTTTTTATAAGAAACAGATGCAGGCCTTAATCTCCGTTTATAATTTAGACACACGAATTGTAATCTAAAGTGCATTGAGATAAAGTGTATTTTTGATTATTTTGATGCCGTTTTTTTGTGGGTGTTGGCAGATCTGCTCGCCCGTTCACATAAGAGATTATAAATATTATTGTAATAAGACATTGTGATTCATGGTAGGATTAACCATCATTTTAAGCCCCCATCATGAAAGCATGCATATGCGTATTTAGGACTCTTTATCTTGTAATGGCAAAGCGTGAGGGTATCGAGTATGATGCATTTAGAATCTATTATGACATTAACATAGATAAATAAACAATCTAAATATGCAGGGATACTGCTTCAACTGCCACTAAAGCGGTCTACTTTGCGAAAAATCTTACCGTAAAAACTTAGGTGATATGAGAATTAGATATGAGGCTTAGATTGAAGTGAACTGTCATTCCACCTGAAGCTAGGGTTTGTCACTATTGACAGCTGACTTCAGTACCTACCTACAGTTCACCCAAGTTTTCACGCAGAGATTTTTACAAAATACATCATGATCAGTATTACCAAACATTATTTGCTTAGTTGGCATTTTACTGTTAAAATATCGAGGGGAAAAGGCACTGAAAACCGAAATACAGGCTTTGCCTAGTTGCCAAACTATTTTTTGTAAAATATTACTAAGCTTTATGAGAAATAAGTTTATTATTTATTATTTAGTATATTTTTTTTATTAAAACGATTAAATATGTAGGTTTATTTTTCTTCTAAGTCTAATGTTTTTTTTTACAAATACTCGGATAAGACTGAATATAACATGATAAAGCCATTTTTTCCGCATTTTCAACGTTTTCTTTGCAAACTATACCCACATTTTAGTTTATATTCGGGGGTGAAAAGCGACTAATCATCGCTGCAACATTAATTTCAATAAAAGAGGGTGGGGGTGGCTTTTGTCTACGTTGTACCATCGACTGCGGAAGTAGTTCTGTCATATTTTTTCGCTATATTTATTGATCTACTTAGTTCGCGTTTTAAGAACTACCTGCGCTCCCCTGTTTCACCCGCGTAAGTCTCGATCCCGTGGGAATATCGCGATAAAATATATCTTAAGTCCTATTCCAGGTCATGGTCTACTCTTGTGCCAAATTTCATCCAAATCCGTTCAGCCTTTTAGCGTGAAAGCGTAGCAAACAAACAAACTCACTTTCGCATTTATAATATTAGTTATGATTAAGATGTTGGTTTGGTTTAAATAGTGAAAGTAATTAAACAGGGCAAAAGATTACAACCTCTGAAATAGTATTTAAACCAGTAGCTATTTTTTTCAGATTCAACTTATGATCACACGGAGCTATAACATCTGGGCTCGTCAACCCTTTAATATAGGTCTCTCTCTCTCTCCTTAAATATAGGTCTCTCTCCTTTAATATAACTCTCAACAGGGTTTAAACCGAATAAACCCAAAACCTGCTGCTAAATATTGTTAAAAGGACTAAGTTAATGAAGATCTTCTAAATATAAGCATTGAATTTTCAGAAAAAGAAAACTGTGTATTCCAACTCTTGGGCAAAGACTTCCTACCAAACTTCTCTATTCTGCACTATCTCCAATTCTCCATAATAGAAAAAACACCAATAAATTCACCCACCATAATCAAAATCCTACCAGAACAAACAAATTCAAAACCAAACACATGAATTTATAAAACCCATTCACTGATGACGAAATTAAACAACATCATAGGTACAGACAACCCTACGTAGGTAAAAACTCCCTCTAATCCACGTCAGCTGCTTGTGACTGGTCGCTTCTCCCCAACCTACCCTCCGAGTACCCCTATTTACACCAAAATAGACGATGACCTACCCGCTCTTGGAAATTCTTTACAACAAGGGGTCACGTCAAACTGGCTGTCCCATCGTCCAGTGTAAGATGAACAGTTTTTTATAGGAATTTAAATTGAGCGAGATGTCAGGGTATCCTGGCTGTGTCATGGCTCCTGTGCTGTCAAATACATAATGAGCGGTTTTATTTTTCAAAGTTATGGTTAAAACGATCGATGTTGTCGCGAATCTTCGTCGGTGTTGCCAATTTTGAAGTTTTTTGAGCTGCTTTTTTGAGTAACACAGTGTCTGGGTAGAGCTGGGTTTTTTCTTTTTCTAGAGCGATTGTGAGCATCTGTGATGCATGAAATATACGTATGTTTTACTCTCCATACCTTTGGCCTTTACTATTGGTTCGTGAATTCAATACGTACTCAAAAAATCAGGTTTTCGGAGATACGCTACAACTCAGTAAAGCAGTTCCCAAGAAATAGGTCACATATACGACGCTACACGAACTCGCTGGTATAAATAAATTAATAATTATGAACACTTCGATTGCTTCAAAATGTTTATCAAAACAGAATGAAGGGTTAATGACACGAAAACTGAACAATTCGCTCGTTTTGAACAAAACCAGTATTTGTACGGTACTTGAAATTTAAAAATGGAATCAAAACGTTCGGCCACTGTCGGCGAATGTCGGTGAGTGTCGCCGACGAAATCGGCCGACGTGTCGCGAAGAATGCGCCTGAGACTTTGTAATTGCACACCACTTGATCTACAGGGTGTTTGTACTGTTTGTTCTTACAGGAAATTGATTGTACTTAAAGTATTTGCTGACAGCTGACTTTTCATAGGTCTTTAGATTTTTTTATTTTATTAGGAGGAAAGTAAGTATACCTAACAAATAGTTGTATTTTTTTATTTTTGTTTGTTTAAATTATTAAATGAAACCTCATTTGGCATTTATGATTGTGATTACTAATCTGAATTGTAACAAAATTGTTTGCAATTTATCTGAGAAACCAAAACAAACAACTCTTGTTTATGTCATTTTCCTCTACCAAGCACAATTTCCACAGATTTCCACAGGTTTCCACGACGAACACCCTTTACACAAAAGATTGCACCTAGTAGTATTTATGTCATTATTAACCGGTGCGAATTAATACTCATTTAGCATCCATTTTTATCGCGAATGCTCTGACGGAGGCGCAAAAAGCTCATTCCTCTAGCACGGCTCGACTCGACGGCTCGGCACCGGTTTTTTAGCGCAAACGGACCAGCTTTCTACCGAAAATGGACCGCTAATCATTGTTGTGGTATAATTTATATTGGTAGGGGTTTGTAGGGAAGTTAAAGATAGATGGGTGCGGAGACATTTTGATTTTGTAGTGTTAAAGAAGGTAGTTTTGGGAGATTTATTTTGATTTAGTGATAAAAACGCTCTCTTTGTGTCGACTAAAACAGTCAGGACTAGTTTAGTAGTAGTTTTATTAATTACGATCCTTTCGCTTGATTTGATTTTACCTTTTTTCATTCTGCAGGGATAATTTCTTACTAGGTAAAAATTGTTTTGATACATAAAACGTTTAGGTAAAATTAAAACACCCTTGAGATAGCCAAAAAGCCACTGACCAATCACGTCGGCGCGCGTTACGATTGGCGTATTCAAATTCGAGAACCCTTGGACGAATTTAAATTTCGAACGCGTCCCTTCTGCGGCCGTGATTCGTGTTCTATTTTCCGAAATCTCGTCCAGCCGCAGTGACCTCTGAACGTCGTCATATTTTCTTTATTTTTATTTTCTAGTTGACGTCATAGTAAGTGATGAAAGAGCATAATGTTTAGTTCATCGGCATATTAATGCCGCTTTAAACGGACAAAAACTCGACGCGAGTCGGTCGACGCGGCGTGTCAGGCACTAATTGAGAGGCGCACGCTATCGCATGGTGCAACCGGGCCTCAAACAGTAAGCAAAGGTTAGAGAAAATTCTCTTAATAACATACTTTTATTTAGTTCTGTCGGTGACCAGCCTTTTATAAAATTGCACGGATTATCGATGTTTGTAATCAGGTTAAATGAATGACTGACCTTTAATTTACTTGAGGAATGTTTTGTATCGAGATCGAAAGAAGTCGCTTTAGTAAATTGAAAAACATTTCACATTCTTGCAGTGTGGAGCGGGTAAATGAAGTTTGGACTCTACTGGAAGTTACTTGGACATAAATTGCACTGGAGGTTTTATGGGACAGTTTCAATAGCATAAACAATGTTGACTTGAACTACCGAAACAAACAATACAGTAACAGGTATTTTGCTGTGCCAAGCGCTACTTACAATTCTAATAAATATTGTAACAACGCTGGTTATCATGACAAGAATTCATTAGCCTCAATAATTGTGAATGCAGCGCGAAACGCATCTAATCGCATTTATAATTATTTTTTCAAAGAACCCCATATAATTTATTAATGACCACTTTCACGGAGATGCCTCAACAATAAAAGAGAAAAGGACGAGTGCCATAACCTTGTAACGGCGGCTGCTGTCAATTTTATTATAAACATTTTAAAAATATGCTACTCGCATTTTCACATGTGATTTAAGAAACGTTCGTTACATAAGGTTGTTTTTGTGTTTATCACGTACGTGTCGTGGCCCACGTAATTAAACGGTCGCATCACTGTTACGCGAGCAACGTCGCGGGTAATGCGTATTAAATAGGTGATATCCTTTACGCACTCGCTGGATTACGCAAAAAATACAACAGACTGTAATCGACGATTTGCAATTGCCGTTGTTTTCTTCGGCTCTTCGACCGAGGCCAAACGAGGTAGGTACGAAAATTGACTCAGAAATCTTGGGGAACTCGAAGGTTTCCCACGAATTTGGGATCGAGTGTATCTAAAACCCAACAATTTTTATCAACAAACGAACCCGAATCAAGATGCGTAAGGAATTCCAAACGGCAAAAACCACTCGATGGGGACGATAAAACGAAATCGCCGATGCGTTGTCGAAAAAAAAATGCAAGTGCTGCGTGCGAGCGAGATAACAAAAAACGTATCGTATCGCGGTTCCACTCTAGCGCGCGCAGCTAATGAATACTGCGTGGCGCGCTGCGCGGGCGCAGCTGCGCGAGCGGACCGATCCGCCATTTCCATTATTTATTTTATTTCGGCGCGAAACGTTGAATTGGATCAGTACGACAAAGAGGTTAAATTGCGCGTCCAAATCCCATGACAATTGTCAATTATAGCGTTAAACGGAACACGGACAGATGTAAACAAATACACAATGTACTGTCTTTTGACGCTGCGCATCACAATGCTACGTGTGAGCAGTATCTGTGGCAGCTTGACAGTGTCGGTTCACGGGTCGGTTGGCTGGGAAGTGATCTTGAATGTTCAAGACTCCGTGCTAATCCTTTTTGTAAATGAATACACAATATCGTGTAATAAGGGATTTTAAAATTATAGAACGTCGAACACCTTTCATCAACTTTCGACATTCCTTGCATTGAATCATATGAATGCGTACGTGTCTGCTTTTCTAATAAGTTGTGTTTTCATCTGATAGTCTATCTACATAGTAAATCTATACTCTACCGTAGTAAAATTTCTTTAATAATCTTAGCAATCTGAAACCGTCGATTGCATAGAAAAAACACAATCTGTGAATGCAAAAAATTCAATGACGCATAAATCTGTCTAAACCTCATATCTGCACATAGATCATCTGTCTGTGCGTGCGTGTGCACTGTGCACATTGCTAGGTTTTTTCCTGCGGCGCTACTTGCCTCGTAATTACAAAGTCTAGTTATTATAGACGTTAGCACAACTGTATATTCTTTTATCGTTTAATCCGACATTATAAGATCGATTACTAGTCTATTAATATTCAGTAAACTCGATATAATGGCAGAAATACTTAGAAAATGCCAGTTGAAAGTGATTGACGGTGATCAGTCCGCCAAACAGCGGGCTTTGTAATAGAATCGTCTAATAGCCAATACATCAGAGAGACTCAATAAAATTGATGATGTTGTGATTTTGTAATTAATTTTCATTATCACATCACACATAACGGGGAAAGTGAATAATTGAATGACAGAACATGAAAATGATATGTTCTTTTAAAGGATTAGCTAGCATGTTTGCATGTGAATTCAAGCAGAAGAATTCAATGAGCATGATTTTCTATACATTCTTGCTTTTGAATACAAACATAACAGTTTCTAACAAGCGTATAATCCTAACACAAACATACATGAAGATGAAAACCGAGGTAGGTACTCAACCATTTACGGCACAGCTAAGTACCTCCCGATCCCGCAACACCAAGCCACCGTGACGGCATACAATAACCAATAAAAATATACAATTAAATCTCAATGAACTCAATATGAGGGAGTTTTGTGTGAACTTTACTAAAAGAGCACCCTGCGTTTGAATACAAACATAACAGCTTCTAACAAGCGTATAATCCTAACACAAACATACATGAAGATGAAAACCGAGGTCTAACTAAGGAACTCAACCATTTACGGCACAGCTAAGTACCTCCCGATCCCGCAACACCAAGCCACCGTGACGGCATACAATAACCAATAAAAATATACAATTAAATCTCAATGAACTCAATATGAGGGAGTTTTGTGTGAACTGTACTAAAAAGCGCAGTAATGAGAACAACATCGACGTAACGACATCGATGCACGCCATTGAATCATCGCGCAAGAACAATGAACATATTGAAATGTGAAAGAAAACTGGTTAATTGACAAAAAATATTTCTTGTAATGGTTCGGATTTGTATGGAATCAGTTGATTAAGAAACGTAAGAAGCTAAAGATGATCATCAGAGGAATAAGTAAGAAAAAGTGACAATCTATAATAATGTCATAAAGAGTTAAAATTTCTGAGTTTGTATGTAGGGGGTAATCTACAGAACTACTGATCCGATTTCGAAAATTCTTTCACTAATGACAAGCTACAGTATTGCCAAGTATCATAGGATATATTTTATGACAAAATCAAGAAATTTTACGCGGACAAATTCGCGAGTAGCACCTAATGTAAAAACATCAGATGAATGTAGTTTTTAGCAGATTGATTTTTGAAAAGTAACAGCTACATTCCAATTATAATTAAGTTAGAACTACAGGTAGCAATTTACATAAACTGGCAGCCAACAGATTTACTTTATCACTACAAGAATCAGTTCCAGATATTTCCAATCTAACATTGACTAATGAACTAATCAGACGTAGACACTTGCTGTCAAACCAATGAAGCGTTGTATCATGACGTAACAATGCATTACTTGGAGAAAAAAAAAGAAAAAACTAGCATATCGACATGCCAGGTTCCCTCCCCATCATTAGTGATGTGAACAAAAAAACATTTCGGAATCGATTCCCACATCGATAGATCGTCTCCCGACAATTGTCAATTAAAATTCCCGCAATTAAGTTATAATTACACCTCATTACACTTTCCGTTTCTATAAAAATATCTTGATTTATCCAGTTATTTAGCTCAGGCGTTCTTCGCGATTTTTGTTTTAACGTTTCATTACACGATGGCATAATAAGCTGTCTCGTAAATGGGAATGTTGTTGAATGCTTCAGGTTTAAAAGGCTGCCAGATTTAGCTATTTCAAGGAAAATTTTACTGTAGGAGAGTAGAAGAAACAACTTTAAGCATCTATATGACGTCATTGAGAGTCGTAGAAACGGCGGAGTACACTTAATCCTTGTCTCGATTGCCTCATTAATCCGCTGGGTGCTCTTTACTACCAATAGACACGTCACACTTGACAGACATTAGAAAACATCTCTATCCAGCGATAAACAAACGAAACAAACGAACCATTGAAACTATAAAAATTGACTCACTGTCACTCAGGGAACGATTAATGACAACAAAAAGAGCTAAACTCATCGTCCGTACTCGAGAAGTCGAGTATCGAGCGCACACAGCGTACTCGGTCATTGCATCAGCACGGTAGTGACGGCGAGTATCCATGATGGGATGACAGTATCACAACTAAACCGATCGTCCACGGGGAGGGCACTATATCAATCATTTGGCCCACAATCGCACCGCACGCCACTTAAATAAATTTATAACATATTAAGTACGTTGAAAATAAACACTTTACGGTTTATGATTTATTTCGTGGTATGAATTATGGACGTCACTTATTTAGCGTTAGAGAGAGAAGGCGATATGCGTTTTATCTCTATCTATTGCGATTTCACGTGCCACGGCTACCGATAAACGTTTTATTATAGTAATTAAAGCGACCGATTAGATTTCGTGTTACGCGTCCAAACATTTGATAAATGTGTCATGTTACAGTGTTAATCTGAATGTGATATTTTTGTGTATATTTTTATGTTTACTGTCAGAGCGTCAAACGATAATGATTTCGTAATTTAAAAAGGAATATTAGTTACTTAATTTCATGCGAAAGTTTGAAACTCGAGGAAAAGAATTAGGAAAAGGAAAACTGTAATTAATGTCATGGCAAAAAAACTGTCATGAAACGTCTCAATCTTAAGAAATTTTAAAAGCAAATGAAATGCAGATAGATATTTTAAATGACCATCATAGCAATTAGTATTATAATTTTCTATAAACAAATGAACAATTTTGGTTTCACCCAAGATGGATAATATTTTGCTCGGTCAAGAATTAAAATAGTAAATATTATCACTTATCAGTAAGGAACCTATGTCAATAAATACATAAACACTGGTCAGTTCCATGACACTGAGTGACTGGTGGACCATTTATCTCGGCGGGGTCCCACGGGTCGCCGCCGTTTCCACTTATAAATACAATTTAATTTCAATAATTATAATACAATAAAGTCTTTGACTGATAAAGAATCGATATATTAACTTAGCTCTACGATATGAGACGGGCTTGATAGAAAAGTTATTTTTAGTACGCTTTCTGTCTCGAATAAATTTTTCTTTTACAAAAAAAGTACCCAACCAATAAAAATGATATCAGAAAATATTCTTCTACAAGTTAAAATAACCCCTCGCAAGGATATAAGCTGAATAATATAACAATCAAATTTTAAAAGTGAAATTTAAATTGCACGTCGTTACAAAGTCGCATCCGGTGGAATCGTGAATGTGAAGACATCAAAGTTATTTTTTAAATTGCATATCAGCCGCAACATGTCAACAGCTATTGTGCCTATTGTTGTAAAAAAATGAAAAACCCACAAAGATATCGCGGTAACATAATTTTGTTACAAATTACACGGTATTTGATTGTCGGTTTGTACAGATTACCAGTTTACGAAGCCCCGAATTGTTATAAAATGACTCCATTTTCCTTTTTTTAGTTCAATAATACGTATTAAGCGATCTGCCTTGTCATGTTATTATAAGTTCCGTAATGAAATATCATTTTTATAAATGTGGCAACACTTTCTTTATAATGTTGCTATTTTAAACAAGTGTCCTTCCAGGAAGTTTGTTCAGAATTTGAGAATAAACAAAGTTTTTTTTTTCTACTGGCAAGGGATTATGGTTGAAGGGACGATCTTTTTTTTTGTTTCTGCAGACGGAGTCGTAAATCAAGCTTGTCTTTGAATGTTACTTTATCAGCTTTTCTCGCTCTTATTACAAGGTGCTTTGTTAGTTTTATGGCTTGAGTGTCTAATTCGAAATGAAGAGGGGACGCTTTGAATCACAAATATTTTGGTTGTTTTTGATGAGCTATTTAATTTGAACCAAATATATAAGAGTGGTGGCCCAGTGAGAGCAGTGGTGGCCCAGTGGTAGTAGCCGCGACTTACGAGTTGTATCGTAGGTTCGAACCTTGACAGGCGGTTTACTTTGTGTAAATAATTTCATCACCACTGCTCTCAAAACGGTGAAGGAAAACATCGTGAGGAAACTGGCATGTCCTAGAACCAAAAATTCCAAGACATGTGACATCTACCAACCCGCACTGGGCCCGCGTGGTGGATTACGGCCAACTCCCTCTCACAGAGAGAGGCCTGTGTCCCAGCAGTGGGAACTTATAGGCTGATTATGCTATATCAATTGCACAAAGAGGTATTCTAAACGTTGAATTTGCTGAATATACATACAAAACGCATATCAAATATAAATAGGTAGGTATATCTACATTCTTCAACGTTATTATCATTACGTAAGCCACAGAAAACTTAAAAAACTCATTCTTCCATAACTAAACCTTTCTTATCAGAAGGTAAATGAAAATTGAAAGAAATACACGCATCGAATCGATTACAATCAATCGAAAATTAATTCAAGTACTCACAAACTCGATTTAGCTGGATCGATAACAAAACGAATAGTGAGACGCGAGTGCGTAAACAATCGATAATCGATATAACTAGTATTTACTCGTGCTCGAATTTACCATTACTAATTACAAGTTTATAGTTATTAATAAGCATTATGCAAGAGAAATTGCCGCTACTGATTTACCGGGCGCCATTTTGAACGACATTTTAAAATTCGAATGAATATGCAAAGTTGCCAGTATGTTTTCTTCGGAGTTTTGCATTATTTTTAAACTGGTTTAGGGAATAATTTACTGTTTTTTGTTTTTTATTTATTGGGAAGAAGGGTAAATTACATCATCTTAACGAATAAGTTTCAAAATGATCGTTAGATATTTTATTGATAATATTTATGTCAACATTTTCAATCAGGTAACTAACACCGCCATGTTTTTTTTTAATTTGTTAGGCAAAGGCAGCAGGTGTGTCGTGCAAAGTTATTCAAGCTCCCTTCACCGAGTAATTCTAGTATTCCTTTGAATGTTTTTTTTATGTCTTCAATGGTTTAGGGAGGAAAAATTATACCCTCTTGTAGTCCAGACTTCTGGGCTATTCATACAAATTATTTATTTATTTCTAGGGCCAGCACCTTATTACCGATTGTTGTTTTCTTAATAATCTTTATGTATTTATAAGTAAAATTGCAGCGTTCATCCGCAACCTCTGGCAACCCAGAGTAAATAAAATTAACTTTGCATTTCACAATGCAAGGTTAAAAAAAAACAAAATTTCTTAGCGTGCATATGACAAAAATATTATTAAGATTTTGTATGGGCCAGCGTTCTTAAACTCTAGAAAGTTACTGTCGTGAATGCAGCGTTCTTTTTCTAAAATTTTAGTTACCTGTTTACTGAAGACTGCGATGTCTTCATTGAAGGATTCTGACGAGCACACGTCACCCCCCGCCACGCCAGGGTCTCGGGGGGTACACGTTGCCAGCTCGCACTTCTCGAAGATCAGCGCCAGCAGGGGGAACAGTGGATGCCTGGAAACAGGGGACATCAGGTTAGCAAGTTTTTATTTTGACACGTAGGTAAGTATGGCTAGTTACCTTGGCCTGTAGAAAATGTTACAAATTGACAGTTTTTCTTTTTTTTTTAGTTTATTTTGGATAATCTGGCTGTATGGTATCAAAACTTAGCCAGTAAAAAAGTCAAAATGAATTATGTGCCTGTGACAGGACTACAAAATTCAGTGACACCAATTGCGTTACTTGAGAAGTAATAATGAACGCACTGTAACTTATGCTTAAGTGCTTTTCAGCCTGTCATTAAAGATTCAATTATAGAACCAAATTTTGGAATCCCTTTCTTATTTTAAGAAAAATACTTATAGAATACTCAAAACACACTTCAGTTCAGTTTTTTTCTTAGAAACAACATCATAAAGCATTTTAATTCCTAAAAAAAGCGCTAAAAGTTAATAAAAAGGTAGATATGGTCCAATTGCGGGCGGATGACCTCTCACGCGACTGACGCGACCTGACGCGGCTGATCACAGATTAGATGCAGATGTGGACGTGACGTCGATATCATCTTTATAGTTCTGCCACTGTGTCGGGTGGGGTGCCAGTGACAGCGGGTTCATCATCATTGAAGGATTGCCAAAATTTTTGCAAGAATTAAGTAGTGTTAGCTTTTGGCCCAGGAGTAGGTAGTAATGGTAGGAGAGCAGTGGATACTCTAGCTTAGTGGGAAGAAATGTTTTTTTTTTTTTCTAATATTATTAAGTGATCTTACAAAATTTTTCAGATTTTTGTAGAATTGCTAAAGTAAAAGCCACCCATTATTCCATTTTCTTTTTATTTGCCCACACATTTATTTCTATTTGTTTAATATTTCAATAAAACACAAATAAAATCTACATACATTGCCTTTCTTTTATATTACCAAAGAAATTATAATCATTTCATAATTATGAAACAGTTTTACTTCGTACGGTAATAATAACACTAATAACGAACTAAAGACTAACATATTTTATTGTTGTTTTATTTTTAAATTATAGATGTATTGCTAACCCAACCGTGTGTGACGGAGCATACGTCATTTCCGTTCTACGCATCAGCCAATGGGAGTTTGAAAAAAAGTTGCTAAGTGCGTGATGAAGGGGTTCCGTAGTCAAAATACTCATGGCATAGTAATACTATATTGTTTGGCAAAGAATAAAAATGTTTTACAGAACTTTACTGAATAGATAACTTTGTTGAATATCCCATAAATTAGTTTTTGGGGGCCCAATATTTTATTTTAGTTTTTATTAAATATCTGACCGTGTTTTGGAACATCTACAAATTATTTTTGGCAAGCTAAGTAGGTATGGAACTCTAAATTATTTATGAAATGTTTATAAAATCTGCCATTTTGCAGGAGATCCAAGCCATCATAAAGATTATGCATGTAATTTGTTTCATAGCTAAATATTTTGTAATCATTATATTACTAGTTATAGCCAATCACAGTAGTTTACGATCCAAATCAGTTTGGTAAGTGTAGTTACACATACCAAACTGATTTATTTTAAACTATTTACTATAAAATGAACATGATAATAGCTTTGTGAATAATTAACTTCAGTTTTAACAACCTACATAATAATATATTTATACTAAGACTGTAATTTTTATTTAACTTAAAGACTTATAATATCTATAATAATAATTATGTACAAGGGAAAATTATCAAAGGGCATCAAAAAATTCGTCCGCATCGCTGTCAACAAGAAAAGTGACCAAAAGACTGGCAGCATTGCCACGTTGTATGGCAATGCTGATTCTTTGCCCAAAAAATAGGCCAGCCCTCTGGTCACGTGAAGAGTCGACCAAGCGTTTGGCGATGTCTTGAAAAACCAAGTGGGCACTCGGACCCCATGGCCCTAGGGTTTCAACCCCAAACGGCTCGAACATATACGCCCCGATAAGATTGGAGTATTTGCGCCGTTTGAGGTTTTCTGCACCTGCAAGACCGCTGATTAAAATTATAAAATGCATAGAATGCATTTGACCTCTCATCTAGCCGACTATACTATAGATGAAGGCACATGCATACTCAGAACTAACCTATTTACATTTCCCCCTTTAAAAACCAAATAAAACACAGCTTATTATAATTAAAAACAATTAAAACCCAAAGAACCCTAACAGCTTCAAGAAAAATAACTAATAAATACATATAAATTGTACTTTAATTGCAATAAAATTTACAACGTTTGCTTGTTGTAAAAAAAAACTGCAATCAATGCGAATACGATGGTTTGTAGCTGACCTTTGCTTCGTATGAACACAACTTATTACCAGGAAATTAATTAAAAGAAAACTTTAGGGTCTACTGCAGTTAGACGCACTATAAAATTACTTTTTTACTCTGGTAACGTAACTACACTGAGTTATATTTGAATATTGTGAAAAAGTTTTTATTTTCATTGTTCCGTAGCACGCCACAGGATGCCAACGGGAACCTTCTAAGGTGACGCTCTCCGTTCGTCTATCACAGAGCTGTATCTTTTGAACTATAATAGGTAGACACTTGAAATTTTCACTGAGAGTGAACTACTATGGCCGCTATAGTAATAAATAATAAAAATAAAATAAAGTTAAAAATTAAAGGGATCCCCATACAATAAACGTGATTTTTATTCTTCTATTTTTTTTTTTAATAGTAGTAGTACGGAACCCTTCATGTGCCAGTGCGAGTCGCTCTTGGCCGCTTTTTTTTATTTTTCTGCATATTTATATTTGTCTATGCATGGAACTTTTATGATAATTTCGATATCTTCTCAATGTGTTGCCTTTAGCTCATCAACATTAAAATTGCACACAGCGACAGTAAAATGTTATCATCATTAAGGTTGGCTCTTTAACATTTTTATAACTTTTTATAACGAGTAGGTAGTTTAGTCAACAATTGATTTCTAGATAATGAGTTAATTTTTGTTTATCTTTATTATATTCAATAAATATTCACTTTTTATTATGATGGGGACATTCTTTTGTTGATCCTGCTTTCACACCTCAACTGATAATGTTGTCTAATCCTAACTAATATTATAAATGCGAAAGTGAGTTTTTTTTTTGGTTGTTTGGTACGCTTTCACGCTGAAACGGCTGAAGAGATTAGGATGAAATTTGCCATGACCTGTGTAAGGACAACGGGCAACAGCAAGTATAGAATAAAAAAAACTGATCCAATTCTTAAAAAACAAACAAGACATTAAAAAAAAAACGTCAACAAAGTCTGTTAAATCATAAAAATAATCATAATCAAGCTCTAACAACTCTCTTTTATTTGTACCAATTAATTAACTACCAATTGCACAATATACATTTTATACATGTACCAATTACGTTTCCATCATTATTCACATTAATATAATCCTCGTCTTTTGCCCCTTCAAAATGTGTGCCAAAAAGACGGTACGATATCACGTACAATGAGGTCACATTCGATACATAAACCGCTGCGTATCTCCGTGAACATCATCTGTGCTTTCACACCCTCTACACTACCTAACACTGGGACCCCACCACACTTCGCTGCCAATGGCGCCTAACCTCTTCTCCACCTCTTCTTGACAACTTTTGATCAGATAACATTAAGATGGCTGCAAACGGACGGCTAAGCGTCAAATGTGGCACCTTTATGTACTTTATCTACCATCGCAAGGGGAGACTGATAGCCAAAGTTTGGCCAAAGATTGGGCCAAGTTTGGTGTTGTTTTAAAGTGGAAACAAACATTAGTAGGGTTGACAATACTTATGATTATTGGGAGTATAGGGTTTTGGATAGGCGAGGCAAGAGTAGATTTTAATAGCTGATAGTATGTAAAACAGCTGTAGGGCAATGTAAGTCATTAAAATCTTAGCTGTTTGAGGAATTTAGGCAGTTGCGTATACGCAGAGCATTCTGACATAACTATTGTTTTTTCCCGATATTTATTCGCATCATAAACTTCAACCCCTTTTTTGATCAGCTCAGGGGTGGTGTTTAGAAAGTCTTCCCTAAGGTGCACCCATTGAAACTCATCTCTCAGATTTAATGTTTGTATCTTCAGTGGCTAACCACTGAAGATACAAACATTAAATCTAGCTTGGCGTTGTTAGTCAGGCAGTCACATCACAAATCTGTGCTATATTTAATGTAGAAGAAGATTAGTACCAAGTGTACCATATCACGAATCATTCAATGTACTAGATTTTACTTACTGGATTATCTATAGGAAAGAAGACTTAACCACAAAAATACCTCAAAATCACACGTTACCACTCACCCGTAAATAGCGTCTTTGTCCCTCTTGTGTACGAGTGGCTCTCCTGGCAGGGCATGCGCGGGCGCCGCGGGAGGGGGGTAGTGGACCGGCGGTAGGTGCGGGTGAGACAGTCTGTGTTCGTGGTACATCGCGCCGCCCTCCATGTAGCCTCCGCCGTGGAGGCTCTCGTCGTACTGTTGAGGAAGATATGGTTAGAGAAGCAGTTGGTGGAAAAGTTGCAGAAAAAGGAGTTGGAAGTAAAACTATTGAGGAAGATATGGTTGAAGGAGGAGTTTTTCAAAAAGATGGAGTAGGAAGTAAGGGAGCTGAGGATGAATTGGCTCGAGAAGTTTCAAGACTAGCTATTTAAACAGAAGGAGTAAAAAATAAAGATGTTGAGGGAGATATAGTTCAAGAAGAAATGTGTGTCGTATTAGGAGGAGTTGGAAATTAGGGTTTGAGGGAAGATGTTAGAGGTGGAATTGGGTAAAAAGGGAGTTGGAAATAAGGGTGTTAAGGAGGAGACAAGAGATGGTAAGAGAGTTGGAAGAATGACTGGTAAAAAAGGAAGATTAGGGAGTAAAGGCGTAGAAGAGACAAGAGTCAGTAAAGTAGCCGGTAGTGTGGCTATCGAGATGGAGATGATGATAGAAGGTGTAGCTGTTGAGAAAGATATGGTTAATAAGAAGTTGGGTGTTACAGTTGGGAAGAGAGTAGTGAGAGGAAATAGCAGTATTGTTGATGAGAAAGAGATCGTTTGAAAAGGAGTCGGTAGCAAAACTGCTGATAAGGAGGAGATTAGAAAGGAGGCTGTTTGAAAAAGGAAGAAGGCTATTGAGAAAGAGGATGGAGTCAGTGATATATCCACAGAATAAGAAGTTAGGTCAGAAAAAGTTGGTATAGAATACTTATCTGTTTTTGTAACAAGAACAAGCTAGTTTTACAAGAAAATATGTCTTATAAATAATGTTGGGTGTGTATTATGTGGTAATAGTACAGTTTCACGAAAAAATTAAACACTACACGGTCAAACAAACTTCATTTTTCTTTTATCTTTAAAAAATATCAGTTAAAAGATAGGACCGGGCATTATACTTCCTATACGCCACATTCCTCTTAAAGCAACAATTAAACGCACGTACAAAGGAGTTAAAAAACAAAAAAAAAGATGGACTTGAAACGTTGAATATTCATTAAAAATGTATAAGTCATCGTGATGGCTATCTAACATCAATGGCGACCCTCAATTAAACACCGTAGGCTTTTAGAATGCGTGCCTGTGCTTTTAAGCAGATTAGAGCATTTAAAAAAATTGACAGGCCCTCTCGTGGTTCTTTTGTGTACTATTATTTAATGACAGATTATACTTTTAATATATTGCTTGGCTGTATGAATATTGTTTCTTTGCCTATCTTAATATTGATTTAAGAAATAATAACTTACAAACTTTCTTTGTTTGAAATAGTTTTATTAAAACTATTTTCATCCAATAATGTTAAAACATTTAATTTAAAGGTACTTATTGTATTTATCTATGCAGCATCACAGACAGTTGGTTTAAATATAGAATTAAAACGTTCAATGACCTCTGACATCAAAATATACACTTTTATTTCTTTAAAGATTATTTATAATTATAATTATCATAATATTATTTAATTACGTATTATGATGATGTATTATTATAATGAAGACATTATGATTATGTAGTATCAAATTAAAATAGTGCAAAACATAAAAAGTAATATTGACTCCAAATACAAAATGGCCGATATGTTCCATATTTGGTTAAATGCCATTGATCTATGGTCTTTGACAGTCGTTACGGGTAGTCAGAAGCCTGATAGTCTAACAACCAGTCTTACCAAGGGGTCAGATAGGCAGTCGCTTCATGTAACATACTGGTATTCAGCTGCATCCTCGTTCACTGGAAGCCGACCCCAACATAGTTGGGAAAAGGCAAAGCAGATTGTTTTTTACTTTATGGATCCAAAGTAGGTTTCTACAAGACATTACGGATGTCTGCCGACATTAAGTCGACGCTAAAGAGTTCCTTTAAGTGTTGAATAAATAAAATTCCATCATATTTAATGTTCTCTTGTCATTTGCATACTTATCTTTGTAATGGCATAACAAATGAAGTAGCATTTTAATTTTAGATGCAACAATTAATATAATTTCCGTATTTTGTTTGATATGTACTGTGGCGTCAGAAACTGCTGTTTTTTATAAAAAATAACCAGCAATATATTGCATAGACTGTTGGTCTAGTGGTCGCAAGTCGCTACTGCTGAACATGAGGTCTTGAATTCGATTTCTGGGTCGGGCAAAGTGTTATCGGGTTTTTCCGTCAGGAATTTTTCAGTACCAGGCCGGAGTCTCGATTTGTGCCCGGTTGATGGCAATAGGTTCGCCTCCTATTACATGGGACTTAAATATAACTGGCGAAATGTGGGTGTACTATAGATACACCTCTGCCCAACCCAAGCGTTATGTTATGTTATTTATCTGATTCATTTAAATAATCCAGATTAAGGATATATTATAAAGGTTCCTAGACAAGAACTCCCTCTGTCTCCTTTGGAAGGGTCAAAGGAGGATGTCCAATTCTCCTGTACCCACAGCCCAGGAAAGACCTGGACCTGTTAGGCGAGAGGTGCACCTATAGTACACCCACAGGTGTAAGAGGTGCGACTCTGCCTAAACCTTCGTAATACAAACGTGATGTTATGTTATGTTATTTTAAATAATTTTCAGTTTCATTCTCATCCAATATTTTTCGACGTTTTTTTTTCTTTTTTTACAGACCTATTAAACCTTCATGCAGTATATTGATATAGTCTATTTTGTTCAGTCCGCCATCAAATACGGTGACGATGCGTTTCGCCGCGATCGATAGAGTTGGCCGGTCATTACCGCACCTTGGCCTCGGTTTTTTTTTAACACTACCACTTCAACCCCGCGTTGTCTGGTCTTTTAAATGTTTTAATTTTGATATGATTGAGATGACTAGTGGCTAGTGGCTTTGTGAAATCTTAGTGTGAATGTATGTACATTTAGTATACAGGCAAAGTTATTCATTTTTCCGCTACACTGCCGAAATTCGGTTTGATTGTATGTGTCATTTAATTTTTTGAGCTTATGGCTTACTGGCTACTTTTACGTCACTCTCCTAATTGACGTAATAGTATTGTGGACTACTGAAATCTCTCAAAAAATTGTTTAATGTAGTTACAAGTTATCTGCCTGTATACCAAATAGCTTGTTCGACTGTACATTATAAATTAGGAGATCACTACATTAATTTGTAAAATACTAACACGCTATGGGCCTTTGAAGCCTGAAAATAAAGTTTATATTCATATTGTTATATTTTTTTTTTTTTTCTCCTAGCCTATGCTGTCCCACTCCTGGGCAAAGGCCTCCCTCCACTCCTTCCATCTTTCACGAGCCCGCGCGTCTTCTTTCCAGTTTTGATGGAACCTATCCAGCTCGTCCCGCCATCTCCTACGTGGTCTGCCGCGACCCCGTCTCACTGTCTCAGGGCACCAGTTCTCCGCTATTTGGGCCCACAGTTTTTCAGGTATGCGGCAGACATGTCCTGTCCAGTCCCAAGTTGGGCAGCCTTTTGAGCCACGTCGGCTATCTTTGTTTTGGAGCGCAGTACTGTGTTACGAACACGATCCGTTAATTTAACGCCTAGTATACTGCGCTCCATTGCTCGTTGGCAGACCTTGAGTTTGGACTTCTGGATGTTAGTCAAAGACCAAGTCTGTGCCCCATAGGTTAAGACGGGAAGAATACACATGTCCATGAGCCTGCGTTTCAGTGCCATAGGCAACTCACCCTTAAATAGTTCCTTCATGGACCAGTAGCTCTTCCAGGCGTTTTCCGTTCGTCTTGTGATTTCTTTATCTTGCCTCGCCTGGAAAGAGACTACTTGGCCCAAGTAAAGGTATTCCTGGACATGTTGTATTGTCTCCCCATCTACTTTTATGCTTCCAGGTGTTTCGTTGCACATAACTTTGGTCTTTGACATATTCATCTTCAGTCCAACCTCAAGGCTTGCATTGCTAAGTTCTTGGAGCATCCGTTCAAGTTCTGTGGCTGAGGATGAAAAGAGAACAATGTCGTCGGCGAAACGTAGATTTGTTAGTCTCGCTTCGCCAAGGACAATACCTCTTTCCCTCCATTCGACTGCCAACTTCCTGAAAATTTCTTCTTGTTATATTATATAATTAATATTATCAACGTATTAAATTCAAGAAGTACGATTTTTTTTTTTAATTTTTCATATACACCTACTATGAATATTCGTAGATAGATTTTTTTTTATTCTTCAAAATACCGGTATGTATTAACAAAACACCATCGTACGCATCTCGTCACTCAAAACCGTTGCTGATACCGAATATATTTCTTTGAAAATATCTTCGAATTAGAAGTTTATTTTCTAACGTAATACTATTGGCAACGCGTCCTGTTTACGCTTTGTTAAGGCAGAATGTATATAATGTATAGATGAATAATGTATAGAAGTATGTATAGAATGTATAGTAAATACGCATTTGCGATATACTAGGTCTCGATACCAGCTTCTCTTGCTACTTAATTCCAAGTAAACAATAAGGTAATGTACAGACAGCAAACAAAATAGTTTTGGTAATTAATTTAGTTACATAATCGGCTCGAAATTAATTATTCTTCTTATCCTGTCAATGGCAAATGTAATTTAAATTATTGGCCCTGAACTCGGCAATGCTAACTCGGATCACTGACGAAGACATAATGTCCTCAATGTTTATATTACCTACATCAGTTGTATTATTGTATGTATGTTAGTTATTATTAATATAGTTCAGGATTATAATTATTCAATTTGTTACAGTTGTAATAGCAATCACGTCAATTGGTTTAAATAGGTTTTTATTTTTATATGAATTCTAATTTTATTATCATTAGTCTTTTAGATAGATTATTTTCTATTTTGTGAATGTGAGAACATTGTAGCCTACAATGTTTGGACTGTAGATTTATAGAACATCTTCTATTTTTGTTAAGTACCTGGTACTTACTTGTTGAAAGGCCTACATTGTCCCCCCATGCCTACCAACTGTAATTTGAAAGTATTGTAAAAGCCAATTATTTTTAAAAGAGTAACCATGGAGTTTCTTGCCGGCTCTTCTCCATAGGAAACGACCAATTGGAACCGTGCACCTAGCTTCTGACGTTTCATAAGTGCCCATGTAGGTTTATGTGAAATAAAATATTTTGATTTTGATTTTTTGAGTTCTTACTGATCTTCTTACATAACATAATACATAATCAGCCTATAATGTTCCCACTGGTGGGACACAGGCCTCCTCTCTGTGAGAGGGAGGGAGGGGGACTGATCTTCTTACTAATCATTTTAGAGTCATATGGTACTTCAATCTGCCTAGCATTTTCCCAACTATGTTGGGGTCGGCTTCAAGTCTAACCGGATGCTGCTGAATACCAGTATTTTACATGGAGCGACTGCCTATCTGACCTCCACAACCCAGTAACTGGGTAATTAATACGATACCCCTTGGTAAGACTAGTTGTCATTGTTATTTCAGCATTTCACCTTCATCGATTACTTTGCAAACCGTACCACAATACAAGGGAAATGGCTTACTTGTGCTAGAGACGACATGCTAACAACATTAGTACTCAAACATAATTTATAATCTTGATAACCAACGTTAAAGTAAGTGACTTTATTCCTGATAAAGCCCATTGTTTTGCCAACCGTACCTGCGCAAGAGTTTACTGCGCATTCAATACGTCACTTTATTAGTACGTTACTGATGTTAAGTTCATTGTAATTGTTTTTGTGGTGTGCGCGTGATTGGTGGTATCGGCTTTACCGGTAGTTTTTGCTGCTGACTGTATTTTTATTTGATGATTTGGCTGGCTTACTGTTTATTTAATGTAGTGAGAGTAGAAAAAAAGATTTTCGGTTATTGTTTATTTATAAAGTTTAGTATAAAAAGTTTACCTGTATAAAAAAATTATACTTTTTATTCTAAACAATTTTCTTAGGCTGCCTCGTTGGTCTAGCGGTCGCAAACGCTATTGCTGAACATGAGGTCCTGGGTTCGATTCCCAGCAGGCGTAGCATGGCGCTTTCTATCTCTACGAAGAATAGACATAGCTTTTTCTATATAAAGTGACAGTTCGTTTCTTCATTTCTGACATCCACCGTAGAAATCTTTCTACAATCTGTCATTTTGTCTTTCATTTCTAACGATCTTTGTCTAGGTCTTTTTATAAGTAGACTATTTCGGAAGAAAGTTTTCTATCCTTACTGTCAAAATCACACTGACAACCGATAAATCCTATGATAAAACAAAGAATTCTGAGTCGAATTATGTAAAAGAGTGAATTTCGTAAAAAGTGCAGTTGACTCTTTCTATTCTGCTGCCGTCTCGTATTGTCTACTGTCTACAGGAAACGTCATTTTTGTCTACTCTTCCGTCGACAAAACGATGCTCATGCTACGCCTGCTGGACGGACAAACTGTTATTGGGTCCAAATTCCTGATGGAAAACATCAGGAATTTCTCGGTAGCAGCCCAGAGTCTGAATTTGAGCCCGGTTGATGGCAATAGGCTCGCCCCCTATTACATGGGACTTAAACATAACTGGCGAAATAAAGAGGGTATTATGTCTATAGGTACTCCTCTGCCTAATCCTTCGGGGATTACAAGCATGATGTTATTTCAAGTAATATTTAGTCTCAAAAGAAATTGTGTACGAAAATTCTTCTCTGCAATTCCATAAATTCGTTAACAATTTCAATTTAAACTGAACAGCATTGACCAATATACAGCCCAATCAAAGTTTATCTTATAAAATTTAAATTTTCGCACGTTAACGACTAAATTATACCGAGTGAACGGAACAGGCCACCGAACTGTCAACCTTATATCTTTAATTTAGATATTCCTCTAAATAACTGCATAGTGCAGTGCAAAACTATTTACTTCAAACTAGCCATTGCCTGAGGTTTCGCTCTCTTTTTTAAGAAACTTTTCATAAACCCTGATATTAAATATGCGAGCCTATTGCCATCAACCGGGCACAAATCCAGGCTCAGAGGTTGTTACTGAGAAATTCCTGATGGAAACCCAATAAGACTTTGTCCGACCTAGGAATTGAACCCAGGGCCTCATGCTCAGCAGTAGCGCTTGCGACCACTAGACCAACGAGATAGTTAGATTTAACATATAATATAACTCTATCTGTGTTTAAAATTTCATCAAAATCAGTTCAGTAGTTTCTGTAGAATTCAACCGTTACGGGTCATCAGAAGCCCTAAAGTCTGACAACTCGTCTTACCAAGGGGTATCGTATTACCCAGTTACTGGGTTGTGGAGGTCAGGTAGACAGTCGCCCTATGTAAAATACTGGTATTCAGTTGCTTCCGGTTAGACTAGAAGCCGACCCCAACAATAGTTGGGAAAGGGCAACAGATTGATTGAGTTTCTTTAGAATTTAGTAAAAATACATCTATTACTATAGATGCACATGCTATCAGCTGGGAAAAATCTATTTATCATTAAAAACAATGCTAAAAATAATTAATTAATCCCATAATTCACAAATAAGGCGAGGAAAATTAGAGCGCAGTGTTTTTCCCCTGCGTGTGAGCATATTTGAGATTTTCGCGAGCGCTTATATACGGGCGAATGTATTATGTATTAGACTTATTTAGATTAAGTTGTGATCGCAGTGGCTACGGAATTATCATGACATAACTATGCCACTAATCTTTGTTAGGTACTTTGTTTTTAATATACATCGTGTTTTTTTTTGGCAGTAAATAGAATCTATACTAACATAATAATATAGTAATAATCTTCGGAATATCGTTAATCTTCGGAACTATTAATAAAATCTATATATACCTAATAATATTATAAATATACCTAATAATATTTTAAAGAGGTATTTGTGACTTTGTCTTTAGGGGGTAATCTTCTTTCACTAATGGGAAGCTACGCTATTGCCGAGTGCCATAGAATAGAATCCATATTGTTGGGTCCATAATATTATTGGGTCCATATTGATCTTTTACTTATTATGCCATCTATGTAACATATGGAATGCAATAAAAAATTGAGTATTGAGAATATATTATAGTTATATAGTATAGTTGACTTAGACGCGGACGAAATCATGGGCAGTAACTAGTTGGTTAGAAATTTAAACAGAAAGAAAGAAAATAAATGTATTTAGCAGAGACTATAAGGCATACAGCACAACATAACTACAACTAAAAAGAAACAAATAAAAACTGTACTTAAAGTCAACAGGAAAGTGTCTCGCGACTCCGCCAAATAGGCCCAGTTCAGCAAAAATACCAGACAACTAGTGCCTGACGCTGGTTTTCAACTGGACCTGAAGTGTGAGGTGACGGATGTAACAGAGGGCCTAGACAAGTGACAATCGCTTCGAAAGCGTTTCGTATTTCTACAACGACTTTCAACAGCATTGACATTAAGCTTTTCGATAGCTTATAAGTCAGTCCTATGCATTTTTGCCTTTTACATCATCGTTATCGCTGACAGAATGTCACTTCGTCTAGGGCCTCTGTACTTTGTTTTTTTAGGTCAACTAAAATTTGGCTTTTCGAATTTTCGAATACCTTGTATAATCAGAAAGACTCTTGAGACGGCTTTGAGTTCAACTGTCACTAACTAGACACAATAGAATTTTAATTGTTAACACCTTAAAAATGCCAATCGACAGTTAAGCGGGGGGACCAGAAAATCTTCAAGACATAGCCTAAAAAATAAAATCTGTTTCCAGGGGACCCGATCAACCTCGGCGTTTAATCGTAATTGGACAGCAGGGGAGTCATTACAAGCCTTAATTAGAAAGGACCCCCCCATTTTACCTACATTAAGTGGGGGGTTACCTACAGTACGACATTAAAAATGCATCTGTAATATTGTGAACTACTTAGTCTAGATGGCACTGTAGGCGCCATCACCCTTTTTTTTTTTTTTTTTGAGGGTGGGAAATCATCCAATGACTTCTCCCGCTCTGGGTGGAGCGGAAGGACGTGTCAGACTTTTACTGACTAAAACCCACCCGTGTTCCTTCAGTTGCCTGTTGCCAAGGTCCCGGTATCCCTTTCGGACTAACCCGCAACCCTGGCAGGCATCGGTCCTAGCGGACCCCGCCAATTGTGCTGACATCTCTTTGAGGCGCGCGTGGAACACGACGCGCCATCGACCCGGGCCTGGTCCTGATCGGACGGCGAGCTACCCATTGCTCGCCGTCCGCAAGCCCGCGCCTATGGTGGCCGGGAATCCGCCTGGGATTCCCGACGCCCAGTTAATACCTAAGTTAGGGTGATGGTTAGGGTTAGGCGCCATCACCCTAACTTAGATATTAGACAAATTGCACGGGGGAAGCCAGGGGTCTGACTCCCCTGTTATTATGGGTAAACGTTGATACTAAATGTACACTTTTTAAAGATGGTTTGAACGTGAGTGTATTATAGAGTTTCAAATGGAAAATTGTGAAATTGTGTGAGGGGCAATTTTATTTGAGTTTCACAATTTTTTTATAAAAAATTACCAGAGATATAAAAGTTGATGGAAGGAGTTCTGTCATTTTTCACTATCGTAGTGTTTATACTTAATTATAAATTTTAAGTAAAGTTTCATAGCCTAAAAGTTTAGTTCCTTGGTTCCTATCATTGTGTCTCAGTTCATTTAGAAATACATTTAAATATTAATTGACATCGTTCAACTAGGTACACTAATAAAAGAAAAAAGATTTGTATTTTTGTTTGTAATGAATGAACTCAAAAACAACTGGACGATTTTGAAAATTCTTTCACCAATAGAATGCTAGATTATCACTAAGTAACATAAGACTATAAACTATAAAGATTTATCACGCAGGCGAAGCCGCTGGCGGATGCTAGTTTCATACATAATTGATCATAGAGAAAATAGAAATGATTTTACTTCTACTTTCTAATATTTCAAACAAAACTTTATCCGAGACTTTCAACTCAATCAAATACTCAAATAATATTCGACAGACCATCGACTCTGTATTACTCTATAAAGCAATCAGCTTGATAATACCGACCTCCTCGAAGATGACAATATTACTCTTCTACTTTTCGTTTGGTTAGTGACTAGCCTGGTGTCAGAATTTTAAAGCTGCCCAAGGGCATCTGACTTGGCTTCACATGCCGTCGAGAAATATCTCTCAGGCATGCCGGTTTCCTCACGATGTTTTCCTTCACCATTTTTGAAGCATGTGATAATTATGCCATGAATCCGAAAAGTCAGAAGTGCGTGGCTTGGGTTCGAACTCGAGACCTATAACTTGGCAGTCTGACTGTCACAACTCTAGGCTATCACTGCTCACAATATTAATGATTATAGTGGACATGCGAACCATTACAACAACCTTCATCAATAATGACCATAGACGTAAGCAAACCAATGATAGAATAAATTAATTCCAAGAAACAAGAATATTATTATTATTGACTAAATAATTTTCCTATTGTTGTGTGTCTTGATGATAAGCTTTATAGAGTAAATTTAGAGTAAGATTTATCTAAGGCACTCGACAAAATGACATTCTATCAGCGATAACTATGATGGAAAAGGCAAAAATGTATAGAACTGAAGCCCTAGACAAAGCGACATTCTATGAGCGATAAATATGATGGAAAATCTAAAATAATTTATTCTAAAAGACAAAAATGTTTAGAACTGACATAAGCTATCGAAAAGATTATGTCAAAGTCGTTGTAGAAACGCTTTAGAAGCGATTGTCACTTGTTTACGCCCTCTGATTGCCCCGTTGGTCCAGTGGTCGCAACTGCTACCTGCTAAGCATGAGGACCTGGGTTAAATTCACGGGTCAGGCAGTGTTATTAGGTTTTTCTATTTGGAAGTGCTCAGTAGCAGCCCTAGTTCTATTGTCTAGATTTATTTTGTGCCCGGTTGATGGCAAGTCTCGCCCCCTATCACATGGGACTTAAACATAACTGGCGAAATGTGGGTGTACTGTAGATACACCTCTGCCTAGCCACAATATTTAGCAAAAAACGCCTAAAAAAACAGGTTTCTTGTAACTTTATTTTATCTGTGAATGAAAGCATCAACTGTCTACCTATTACGGTTCATGAAATACAGCCCGCTGACAGAAAGACGAACAACGTTCCGTTTTGCAACCTTCGGGTACGGAACCCTAAAAAGTTTTACTATGGACTAAATGTTTGTTTACCTACATAGTACATACATTATTTAGATACCATACTATAACAATGATTATTATTAGAAATGTACTGTTTACACACACCTAAATGTTTGCTTGACGCCAATTTATTATCATAATCTAATTCATAATTTTAAAACACAGGTAGCGTCACAGGATTATTTATTAAAAAACCCAAGATAACAGTAATGATTTCTTATCGATAATGTTGGTAGATAGTTTTTACAACATTCAATGAGTTTTATCTGAGGCTGGCGTTAGTATCTGTGATTATATCGTAATCGTAATTATAATCTGTATGTCCTACAGAATTTATGTGACACCTGTCAATTATTGTGTCAATTTTTATTTCATTACTGTTTATAAAAATAACATAACATTTCCCCGACGGGCTAGACAGAGGTGTATCTATAGTACACCCACATTTCGCCAGTTATGTTTAAGCCCCATGTAATAGGGGCGAACCTATTGCCATCAACCGGACACGAATAAACAGACTCTGGGCTGCTACTGAGAAATTTGCCCGACCTAGGAGTCGAACCCAGGCCGTCATAATCAGCTGTAGCGCTTGCGACCACTAGACCAACGAAGTTTAATAATAAATAACGGCTTATAAGGATACTGTGTTCTATAGAATTTTGGAAAAAGAAAACAATACGCTAACTCGATATTTATTTACCCTTGTCGCGCCCGCGATATCGCACCAGCCTTGACTTGGAATAAGAGCCAGAATAAGAGTTACACGAGTGATTATAACATGCCATTGAGTCACAGTGAATGAAATTGGGATTTTGGTAGGGTAAGACTGAGGAGCAGAAAAGGACATTGGACGATTTGGCCAAAGTCACATTGAGTGAGGGTATAATTAACGAGCAGTAGTAGTAACGGCATATAATATTATGCTTGCGCAGGAATGCCGGATGCAAGAAGTACAGAACCGAAGAGGCGATGCTTGGGAGGCCTATCGGCTGAAATGATGATGATGATATATATGATAATGCTCCTTAACAATACCCTTATAGAAGGAATCCATATTCGAGGGAATGGAATGAAGGCTAAAGTGGGTCAAGTCAAGGCACAGAAGTTTTCAAGATCCATTTATTTAAGGTATATAACTAGAAGCCTATAACTAGAAGATTTATTACTGAATGGATATACAGAGGTACCTAATACTGGAACTGGTTCCAGGACCCCGTTTGAAGGGCGTCGGGCGTCGGGTGGTTGCAGGATTTTGACACTTGATGGAGACTATAATCAAATCTGGCACATCCATATCGTCAAGCGGTGAACCATGACGAAGATGAGTTAATATAGCTGGCTTTTGAATGGAGCGATGAACATTGAACACTGAAGTGTGACAAAGTCAGACAAATGTGTAAAAGAGACAACAATATAACTAGAGCAAGACGTAGTCGACACAAGAGTATTTAGCAGAACCATGACGCGTTTTCGCTGAATTGACAATCAACTCGATTTAAATGGTTATAATTAAGCAACCGAGCTTAACCAAACGTATATAACCGTACAAAATCGCAGCACTAACTATTTACAAGCGCTCAACAATAATCGGCGTCGTAAAAGTCGCCTTAAATCATAATTACTTATAAACTGAATTGTACACACATATGACACGCATTTTGAACTCTATTACGATGTGATAAGGATTATAAAAATGTCCTTTATTAAACAAATCGTCATAAAAAATCGTGTCAAGCGATTTTCGACCTTATTTTGTTGCTGAGGAGGTTATGTTTCAGTTTTGAGGTTATATTTGTGTTGGCGCGTTATGAAAATGGCGGCCAAGTTAGGTATTTTTATTGGAGCATGTTGGAAACAATGGATGTTTGTGAACGCCTAAAATTATTTTGTGTACGTCGAAGCTCATTTTGGACTTTTGTGAATTTGATAAACGTGTCGTGAAACTTTGAGATTATGCTTACAGATTGGGCACAAAACTGTGCAATTTTATGTTCAACGATTGTTCTCAAGAAATAATAGAGGTCAGTTCGTTTCAGTAGGTAGATTATTTTTATTTTATGTTATTTGAAATACTTAGGTCACAATAATATATCTGACATTCCACAAACATTAAAAAAAAATAAGATTCTTAGGCGGAACAATTTCAAATCCTGTCATGGCGCCGAGAAAATTTACCGCCCATTTTTCCAAAATGGCTACCATGGAAAAGGCGCGTTCCATTCATAATAATTCGACAACACGCACTGATCTTAGGTCGATAATAAAACTACGCCTACGTTTGGGGGTGATACGGGGGTGAAATTAGCGTTTATTTAATCGACATTACGTTTGGTCGCCATGAAACAAATTAGCCGTAGGGCAACGGAGGCCGCCATGTCTAATTTTCGAATTCATTTCAGTCGTGATGTTTTTTTAGGTTATATCATACTTTGATTAGATTCTGAATAAATTGAGGATAGATTACTGTTTTCGTCCTTTGTTTTAGGTTGTCCTTCTTATTTAATAATAATCTCATAGAGGGTTTTTGCCTTTTCATATTTATAAATTACCAAGACAAGAAAATGATCATCATAGTTTTTCTTGGTAGTGTCAAGCATTTGTTTTCCTCAAAGGTATAAATGGTAAAAACCAAAATCTATTCAGCCTTTAGTAATAGAATTCTATTATTTGGAACGAATTAAATTCAAAATGACAGCATTATTTTTTTTCTTTTTTTTTAGTTTTATCTTCCTCTCTCTACAGCCTGTATTATTTATATAAATCTGGCTATTCATGCGTTCTGCTATAGGTATGGTTAAAGAGCTTTTAGTTCAACAAATGTCCCTGTCTATGGAACGATAGTAAAGCAAATTAATTCATTATAGTCAGTCAGTTCCAAACTAGGAATATTGACAATATTATGATCTCTTGTGACTAATGTACTTCTAGGATATATTTAAAGCATAATAAATAGGCCAAATTGACATGACATCAAATCCAACCATCTTCAAATAGGTAGTTCTTGGTACCATATAGAAAATTAGTGAATTGTTTTTGATTTTATGTATTTTGTTTTCTCTTCTACTCCTACACACGTTGTCTACATACATAATTGGATGAATAAATAACTAATAAACAATAAAAGTAATTTTTTTTTACCAAATTGTTGCTCATTCCCGACCTCCAGGGAGGCCCTAAAACCCTTGTTATTTCTCTACCACAATCAATCTAAATAGGGACGGTCGCCCAATGACGTCACTCGTGGGCGGTTGACACACACATGGCGGACATTCTCATCTGCTCACTCACACCAAAACATTTTCAACGCCAAGGAACAACACACAAAGATCCATAAATTATTTTCCCATAACATTTTAGGTCACATTACATCACGTAAGGAGAGGGCGTAATTAAAATTCTGTCCTGATCATATTCACACCTCGCCACAATTACAACACTGGCAATTAATAAATGAAATAACTCTGGAATTGCCAGCAGCAAAAAATTCGAAGGGATGTCCGTTTGGCGCGATGGCTCTGAAAGTGTTTTTTGTGTCTGCAGAGACACCTGAGGTGGATTTCCGTGTGAATCCTCAAGGTTTTGTTGACGTTTGAAATGCTTGTGCAGTCCCTGTCTTTCCAGTCCAGAATTTCTTGCACAGGGCGCATCATAAATTCCAACGTAACGGCCATAATTCAAGCTTTTATTGATTGGCTGCCAGTGTTTTTCATTTAACATAAAGAGTGTCTGACTAGCCAGCTGATTATATCAGTACTTCGTTTGAACTATCAACGATTGCTTAGATATTGTGTTAATATGAACGGTCTCATTCAGACTTGTCAGCCACTCGGCAATCTCAGACAAGAGGCATAACAATCAATCACCAGTCCCTGGCCCAATTGCTTCACTTCTAACGGTCAGGCCAGCGCTCACAGTCCATAAACAACATTTTTGTCAATATAGCCCATAATTCATAAATAGTTGTGTAATCTGCGGGCGCTAAGAATCGTCCGACACAAAACGTGTAATGACTACCTTTTGACGGCTCGAGAGCCGGTTCCAAAATTAAATGATACGTTTTAAAAATGGAATCGCTCTGTCCCGCCTTTTTTCCATCGAGATAACCTTTAGTCCATTTGGGTTACCATAAAGAAAAAATAAGCATCTTAGCGTTTTAATTTTTTTAAATGACATTCTTGTGGTTTTTTCTCGCTGGGAATCTTACAGTGTAATAAGTTTACGGAGCGGCCGGTTTTTGCGCGCCATACTGTTTCTTCGATTTGTTCCTTTAGAACTATCAAAATATGATTAAAATTTTCGACGGTCGCGCATTGTCGTGGGCCCACCGCATAAGTCATGCCGTCAAAACGCTGATGAGTTCCGAACCCTGTTGCGCTAATTAAGCTCGCTGTTATTAATCGCTTCAGTTATTTAAATTTTGCTTGAAACGCCAGTGGGGTTATCGTTTTTTACGACTTGCGGTTACGAGATTAGCGTAGGTCGATTCCGAGAAGTAAAAAATTAACTCTTTTGCGGCAACAGATATGAGTGATACGTTCAAACGTTGCGGTGAGCTGGGCGTCTTGCGTTACCTCTGCAACGGAGAGCGCTTATATATAAAAAGTAGATAAAATTAGACGAGGTTTTCGAACGCAGGCGGTTGGGGAAGACAGAACCGTCACTTGTGCCCGACGCGGGGTGGGACATGATGAACGCCACCCTTAGCGTCGCCTGTCCCTCTCTCACTCGCCTCTCGGAGCCTATTGCCGTCGCTATCGCCCTGTCATCTGGCAACCTATTCACATGGTTGAGGGGCCACCAGAACCGATTCGTAACAGTGAATAATGCATATGAATAGCATACATCTAATAATAATAATAGACAATTGCCAGATCAAAAAACAATGTTTATTTCCCAAACAATACTTGTTACAGGCATAAATTGGCACTATAAAAATGATACATTAAAGTGAACTAGGTAGCAATCATTCAGGTGTGTTTTTATGTATTCTTTAAATTGATAGTGGTAAATCAAGCGTCGTTAGACGCTGCGAGATGCTCGTATCGAATTTTACTGCGTCCCGTTCGACTCGAACGTAATACGACCGTAAAACTTAGAAAAATCTTTGTATATTAAAATATAAGCCGGCCGGATTGAGATGTGCTAGCCGAGTCAGGAATTAACGCCACAATGGCGACCTCTTCAATTTACCAGCGACACAACATTATAGCGGGCGCTAGTCATAAATTCCGCTTCATTCATGATACACACAGCGTAAGAGACCAAAGAATGCTCCATGCGTTTGTTTCACGACCATAAATACTAATAAAACGGCCTCGTTACGGGGACAGTTCGAAAATCGGGCACACGACTTCTTAACGACACCTATTAGGGATCTTCTGTCTGGTCGATTTAATTGAAAAATTGTATCCAGAGCGTTGCAAGAGTTGTATCCGACTCCCGCGCCGGATGCGGGCCCAGACGTCCATTATTCCATTTGCCCATCCGCATGGGGACACGGCGGCACGACACCGACGCGACAGCACTAACACGTGTCAATAAACCAATCGCGCGCCATATCCGAATGCTGCGCACCTACCTTAATTACTGGCAACACTTCACTGTTCTATATTTGAATTCGAATCTCGTAGGGCCCGTTCTAAATTCGAGTAAGGTTGCGCCGCTCTCGAGCCGAATCGCTTCGATACCCGTTCTACGCCTAGAATGTTTTTCTTCTTGCTTTTTTTAATAATAGAACTGTGAGCGATGCCGGGCGCTCGAATTCGGTCGATTCGCGAGCAGATTTATCGTTCAGAAAGTACCGCGGGGGGAACGTTAACACTTGTTTTAAGGCCGCGGATGAAAGTTTTACTTCCCATTCCATTTTTAATTTGAACTCTTTAAAAAACAGACGACTTATTGTCCGTGTCGCGAGCTGTAAATCTGTATCAGCTGACTTGTTGATAAAGTATTTTTACAGCTTATCAGAGACGCGCAATTAAACTTTTTTATTATATTAAAATTAATTTTAAGCGACCATTAACCCCGTGGACCCGCGATTAGGTTAACAAATTGAAACTAATATGGCTTGGCTATCGTAATTTCTGCGTAATATGAATATCTTACGTCTGTAATGTAAACAGTGAGGTCAATAGCTGGCACATGAACCGCGGACGATAGCCGTGCCCTCTTATCGTCTGCTGCACTCTAAGGGACAGTTCGAGACTCTCTCCCAGTCAGATTTCACGTAAATACGCGGTCGTTAAGATAACGATTTCCTCTCGAAGCGACGGCCGCAGTATCTTTTTGCTTTTATTCAAAGTATTAAAATAAGGACATACTTAACTACTTAAAGGATTTCCATGTTAATAATAAAATGAGCGAGCTTGCTACGCATCGTTAAAATGCTCACTTATTCTAAGAAAATTCCAATTTCGAGTGCCCGATAGGAACCGTCGGGCAAAAAGTCCGAAAAATGGGTATCATCATAAATAAGGTTGACATAAAGCCGCCCACGCGCGTCTTATTACCGCGTCTGTCCGTTTGTCCGTTCGTTACCTCTATTGTGGCTGTGAATGCGAGATTAGCCACACCGACACTCGTGATTGACTATTTAAACTTCGAATTCTGTGAGTGACGCATTTCTGAACCGAGCCGAGTATTTCTTGTCTTTTGTACGATGGCGGGTCGGACGCGTTCACTTTAGGTATTTTAGTTTTGTATAATCTGTATAAGTGCTACGGCCGCGTTTAGATTTATATTAAGTGTGTTACGTCTGTCTTATAAATAAAATTGTTTCGTCAGATAACATTTGTAAGTGAAAAACTGTTTTTATTTTTAATCACCCGCGATAGTCTAACACTGAAGTGTCAACGTCGTTAACGCCGACAAATAGTTGGCCGAAAAGAATTTTTAATTTCGTCTAAAATGTTTTATCAAGATTTACAGACGACGCGGGATCATGTGAATTGGGCGCGCGTCGGTGACCAGCCACCGGCGGGACTCGTTCTTGGCAATAATTTGGTCATCGCCCCGGCCGGAGTGACCGAACACGCCGCCGACGAAAACAACCGGCACACGGTTAACTATATAAATCAATAGATACAATACTCAGTTCCGAGCAACACTAATCTAAAAGATAAGCCTCACTAATTACCAGTAACGGCCGACTATTCATCTCGCGGCGGCCATATTTCTAAAAAGTGTCAACGAAGAAAAGCGTGCGCTAAATAGCCTAGTAACGGACCGTCGTGATTCCAATTTCAAACCTCGTTATCGTTGCCCGAAAAAAGACGAGGCTGAACGAGATATCAAAAAAGGATTCGGAAAAAATTCGAACAACAAGTTTTTAAAAATGGAACGTTCGATTCGTACACATGGAATGGAGCGCTGGGCTGCGCCGGCCGGCCAGCACTCGACGGCGCATTGTTCCAGCCCTTCGCACAGAACCGCCAGTCATGTTACTTCAATTAATATTATTTAATCTGTATCTAGATCCCGTCGGCGTGTTAGAGGAATTATATCGTTTCGGGAGTCACCGCGGTAGGATTTGTCGATCGCGCGATAAACTAGTAGTGTTTGATCAGCAAAAGAAATAGCGTGACATGAATATGCGAGTAGGAAACATATTTCGATATGAGCGTCCAAATAACTGTCGCCAGACGGGATCGCGCTGATTTACGACACGGCGTTTGATGGCGTATAGTATTTTGACTAGAACGGGCGCGTATCAATCAGTAATTCACGGGGTGTCCGCGTAAAAAGGATGTCAGTCGTTCGGCCAACAATAAACCCTCAAATTAGCGATCGCGCGAATTACCGTTGAATCTAAAGTGCGCAATTAACGCGCGTCTACAAAGAGCCAATTCGAAAATGAACAGCGATATTCAAATTGAAAATGGAACGCGCAGCGAATAAAACAATGAGAAGCGGGTACCTGCCCTCGGGTGCTCGGTATGCGAGCCGAGCATCTAGAGCGCTCGGCCGCGCTCGGCCCGCCGCGAATCCCAATTCAAAAATGGAATCGAACAGCGAAATTTAAATAACAAATTAGTGGGTGCGTTTATAAAGCGCGTCGAGCATCAGACTGATTCCAATTGATTTTGATGTCGGAATTATGTTAAGAGTGTGCATCTGATAGTGCGCGAATAGAACATTATAAATAACAGGATCAGGCCTTTAAAAGCATATAAAATTATATCTTGAATATGTTTCCTACTTATTATTAAAGCTACACATGTTCGCCAGTTTGTATGTGAAACGAATTTATTGCATACCTACAGTTGCGGATGCAATCATAAATCTAACTATTATAAAATATCAAGAGTGCGTCGCCGTTCATTAAACTGGCAGTGTATACGTCTGTCGAGAGAAAATCGTGTGTGCCATCAATATCGTTCATTATAATAAAAGCTGGGACTGTTTCAAAACAGTTTCAACTCAGACAATCTTTATCAGACACAAGAAATAAAACACGGAGCGGAATAAAAACGTACATTACGTCACATTAGTGTAATCTCGAATGTCTCCGATCGTTTCCTTAGATCCATTAAACAATACCGATATATGTGTATTATCTACGCCCACATTGGTGGCTGGTCTTAGGCCCTACGGCTCACCGACCGGCTCCAGTAAATAGCTATATTTCTGGCCATTAAAAAGTTATGTCCCCGAACTGGTTCCTCCGGTTTTTTACTTTATTATATTAATATATCATATTGTCGTATACAAGTTATATAATTCATCAAAGATTATTTATATGGTCAACTTGGGGCGCTTGACCGTTTTATATTAAAATTAAAATGGAGATTTTCGATGGTTTGTTTTTTGTTAAAGAATTGCTGTTTGCAATCAGAGTTTCATCTGAGAATATATCCGGTACCTACTTGCTTTCTAAACCGAATCAAATTATTATGAGTACGAAAGGACACGTATAATAGATAGCATACTATAAAAATCAACTAATATTAGCTTATTCTATACAACAGTATTTAAAAATGCGTCGGCATTGCATTGTATATTCTATAAAACTAGGTTATAGGCTTCATTTTCCATATGGAACAATTTGTAAAAGTATAGTAATTGTATTTTTTTGGATGGACCTAACAAGCGCGTTCTATCAAGTTTCTATAACATTTTAATGGCACTTTCCTTGAGATTACACTAACAACTTCTTAATAGATACTTACATGAGAAGTTTAAAGCCATTCAGGTGCAGTAACATTATGAAGAATACAAAAATGTTTCCATCGCAGTCTATTGGATGATATAATGAATCTTGATATAATCAAGTTCTACAAAAAGGCCTAATGGCGCCCTGTGGCAGATTTTTATATTTTTGTAGTTCTAGTTTTTTATATCTATGAATAACAACATTGCTAGCTCTAACAAGTGAGCCGTAATGAAAAAATAATTTTCGACACACAAAAACTAGTTAATCACTGCACATTATTAATGAAAATATAATAGTACCATTTAAGCCGATAAAAATAATCGTAAGTGGCAACACTCAATTATATTTTATTATCTATTTCACTTCCCATACAACGTCGTAACTTAGCCGCGGGTTTCGCAATGTTGCCAGCGTTAAAAAGTCGAAAAAAAAGACAACAGTAATGTTGCCACGTTATCTTATACCTCAAGCAAAGGCGGGACATTTTTCAACACTTAAAACATAAAATCGAGCGTTTTTTTATCGCGTAATGTGAACAGAACTGCCTATACAATACTGGTGTTATCTTTACTGTTGAAATAAGTGCCAATAATAAGTTTTAATGTTTTAGGAATGGCCGAAACGCCCGCAGATTGGCGCCGACGACTTAGAGAAAAAGATACTATAAAATGGCGGTCGGCAAACATATGATTTTTGGGGGGAATTAATTTTATTTTTGAATTGTTGAATACTTGGCCTTCTTCTTTTCAGTTATCGAATATTTTTATTATTCTTGACCAGAGAGAGGGCAATTCAATGCCCTTATCTGTATTCCTGGGAACAGGTGTAGGGGCACAATAAGCATCAGCTGTTTAAGGTTCAGAAGCTGTAAAAGGGACCTTAGAGGATGGATAGCTGTTTACTCACAAGTGCGGCATGCGACGGACCGCAAACTAGTTCTTTAATAATATTGGCTTTTTTTCACTTTGATCTTTATTATGCTGAACTTTATCCGATAAGTATTGAGATATAATTTGAAGCTCTACTATTTACTCTAGTTTAGGAGTAGTACTACCTACATCTTATACTATTAAATGAACAATATTTGTATATTTGTAATCACGTTCTCGAAAACGGCTCCAACGATGTCGATGAAAAATATAATATAGGGTTTACGGGGGCTAAAAATGTATCTAGCTAGGTCTCATATCCGGAAAAACTTATTTTTTCAATTTTCACAGCCTGTGATACACTGTTGGTATACCTGGATGATATTATGTTTATCTTTTTTCACCCGAGCAGAGCTCAGTCGACTAAGTACTAAGTTGTTATTCTTCATAGGTGTTTGTTATGGTTCTTGTAATAAAAATAATAAAAAATATTATAAAAGTTTATCCTTTATAATTACTATTAATACTACGGTGGTGCCGTCAATTTTGTAAACCTTAGTTATACTGTTGTTACACAGAAACATAAAATCCAGACTAGAGAATCTAACATAGTTATTATCTTTTTATTATTGTTTGTTTTTATTATGATTGTATAATCTGCGATAATTAATTTTATTAAAAATTATACTTTTAAGAAAATGTGGGTCCTATTAATAATTTAATATAAGACATCTTGAGATAACAATTGTGTAGGTTTTGTCAAGTTTTTCTGCAGGTTAACACAAAAACTACACGTAAAATGATAAAAATCAATTTTTAGTTAAAAAGAAAAATGTTTTACAAATTGTTTTTATTTTATTTTTCACATAATTATTTGATTAGAATCTGAGTACATTGTTTCTATAGTGCATCGGAAATATAAATACTTTAGACGTTTAATTGCAAAAGTTTAATGATTTTGCCGAAAATTTTATGGATCATAAATTGTTTTTACATGCCTCATGCGTTGGCAAGATTGGTCAGAAGATAACATAAAATATTTTTTATTTAACCACTTTTACTGCGCTTATAACGGCCGTTTCAGTATTATTGTCTTTCAAGATTTTCACCGTAATGTATTTTTTACATTCACTGAGTATTAATACTATTGTGTATATTTACAAGGTCTCCTTTACCTGTGAGAATATTCAATCAGTAAGTAATCTATAAGAAACAGCTGATTTATTTGTTTAAAAATATGTAAAATACCTTTTCTTTAATTATTAAATGTTTTATTTACTTTAATATAAAGTAAATAAAAAGTTTAATAATTAAAGAAAAGGCATTTTACATGTTTTTTTCGTGAATAGACCAAATTAGTTGTTCATGTGTGCGTTAATGTAGCGGGACCCCATTCTCAATTTATATTAGACGATTGAGTACGGATAAAATTGGGAAAAAATACAAAATATTGCTAATATTGAAGCGTATCACACAGATACCACAGATACACGCATTTATAACAGGAATAAGTCAACACACCGTATCCAGTACACATGTTATCACGTTATTTAGTGGGCCACTGCCGAAAACCAGCAGTATCGCTGATTATAACTAACTATTAGTAGACAAATTGATATCCTTATCGGGTATATCGTAAAATTTACGATTATACCACCGTTTACAATGAACGGACAAGTCTTGTGCAAATATAATTTGGTTCAGTTACGTGTGAATTAATTTTTGTTAACTTTATTGCGTAATGATCGATAATTGCGAGAAATGGCACCTTTTTGCTATCGTATGTTGTTTACTTATTTCTGGCATACCGTTGAAATGTTAACGTAATTTGCGGCTGTGAAAATTATTGTGAGATTTATATTTTAATTTTTTTTTTATTGTACAATAAGTATTTTTTTTTGTAATTTACGAGAACTAATACAATGTTAAATGTAAGAACACTTTGTGAGTGTTGACTTTTATTGCTGGTAGTGATTATACAATTCTTAGTCGTAACTAAATGAATAGCACCGAATATTTACTCTTATTTTGCCTGAATCTTCTCCGTTCTCAAACAAAACCGACGGATTTGCAATCTTACTGCTTTTAATTTAGAGTATTTTATTACAAACTATTTTTCTGACATTTAGGTGTCATTGTCCGATTTACTAAATACAATAAACAGGTCATCATCACAATAAAATTCAAATAACGAATTATAATTGCTATAAAAATTTTAGAACTCAAGTAATCTTTACCGTCGGTGTCAATAATTTTATGAACACAAGAAAAACATAAATGAATCATTTTTAAATAAATACAAAATTATTTAAACTCAACAATGTTATTAGCTAATGTATTTAGTAACATGATAATTATACTATTTATCTATTTCATGGTTTGAGTTGTAGTTTTTTGCGAAGTATGTTTTAAGTCCCTAGTGCAAGAATTAAAGAAGTTATCGAATTAACAAACGCGTTATTATTTTCCTCTATTAATGTTTTATCTTGTTTGCTACTACAGCGATTTAAATTATAATTTATGTAAATTCGTATCATCTTTATTTATAGTAAGAGGTTATGCAATTAATATTTTAGTTTTATATTATACGGGAATGCGTATTTATTATTAACGTTCTCTTATAATAATCAAAGTTTTACGTTATTTTAATACTAAATAATTAATACATATTAAGATATACAATAGAACAGTTTCCTATAATGTGCTTTTAATGTGTTTCTGAACTTGTTAGGTGAAACTTTATCATTGTATACTAAAAACACATTGTATGGTGAGAGAATCATGGTAAAAATGGCTTCAGCAACTTTAACATGATTTCTTATTAAAAAAATATTAATTTTAAATACATAATTATGAATAGTATTTTTTCAATAAAAATTGCGTTTCACTGTCGTTTTGCAGTGCTTAAAACTATCTGTCTCGTTGTTTATTGTGTACAAAACCATTACTGAAATGAAAACTGTAATTTTATTTGCATTAAATAACTTATACCTCCTTTGTATCATATCTGCAGTTAAGTTAAATTTTTTACAATCATCAAGTTGTCTGTATTCCTATCAAAAACATTGTATTTATTATTTTTTCTTAAATCGAAACATCTACTGCCCACCTTTTTATATCAATTTTATTAAAATGAATCCGATACTAAACTATCTCGACCTCAAAATTAATGGTAATCGCATACCATCATAACTAGGCTAATGCTAAACGATATGCCATTATATGATATAATTATTATATAAATTATATGAGTACCAATATGGCGTCTTATGCACTTAAAATGTGTCCAATTAAATGTGCTTTAATTCAAAAATACCTTAACTCTGACGGTGTGTTATGTTATTACGGCGGAATTAGATTTTAGCTATACCAACCTACCTAAGGCTTATTTCAGTTAATGTTTTAATAGGTTTTTCTGTCGCGTAATAGAGAGTTAGTTATCTTTAGGTATTATTTTTGCCTATTCCAACAAAGATTGCTACACAAATCAAAGTCAAGTCAGAGGTTACGAATGGTAAAAGTTCTATGCATATTGATGACTTTTTGTTCTTTTTGTTCTAGTCAAGTCATTTCTTTAAACAATTATTATTGACAAACAAAATCATTAATACGCAAAGCAAATAGTGTTATGCTTTTACAATTAGAAATGTACCCTTGCCTAAAGAATGGCGGAATTACCTTCATTCAGGCATTACCAAAACGAATTAGAAGGTATATATATTCAAAGTTTCCTATATGATGACCTATTCTATCATTTTGTAAGTTTACGGCAGCAACTGATTACCTTTTCTAAGTCCGAAAACTGCAAAAACACGGAAACTTTAGAAATTATCCTGAAAATCGAAACTATCGATTATTTGACTATAGTTCCGGTGTGCATCAATGTAGCGGGAACACTTATGTGAATTTAATTTAATGGTAACCCTTTTTGTGATATAAACCATTTTACCCAAGTTGTGTATGTATTTCGTTCAGGTACTTGAAGAAGTTTTACGACCGACGGAGGAATCAATGAAACGAACACAATTTGTTTTAGATGTGTTCAGCTAATTTATGGACTCCGAATCGCTTCCTATTGGGTATCGTTTAACAGATTTTATTAATTGAAGTAGTTTTTAATAACCTAGTTAATTTATGTTGCATTGCTAATTCGGGTATTTAGTTTGCAATTTATGTGATGCTAATTTCTCTTGAGTTCATTGAGAATAATAAAATTCTCTGTAAAGTTATTTCAAATCACATTTGGTTTTTAATGATAAAAATTGTCAATGGAATGATTTCTTATACGCCAAAATAGATCTGATATTTTTGAATGTGCACTTATATACGTAAATACCTATCACTGTTCGCTATCATCTATGCATACAATTTAATATACATAATGGCCATCTGTTTTGTTAGATATCTCCAAAATCTACAAGAACATTTTATTTGTCACTAATGGGTTGCTAGTTATTTATTTTTACCATTTAATAATACTATTTAAACAAAGAAGGATTAAAACTTTTATGTTTCCTACGCCAAAAACAATACAACCCTAAATCTTTAGAAAGTTGTGTCCCCAAGAGTTCCGTTAGCATCTTTGTGGCGCGCACCAAAAAAAGTTTTCCTTTTCATTGTCAATTGAATTTTATTGTCGGTTTCTGAGATACTCTTTTGTGTCAAACTGTGCGTTTAAAGCCGCTTGTAACTCCACAGATTTCACCGTGTCCCGTCCCCATCGCCCTTAAGAGAGCATTCAACAATAGACTCCCCGCTGCACGCCATTTTATCCCATTTATTGTCCCGATTCATAAACCGAAGTTGCTATTCCGTCAGGTGTCCAAAATATGGAGACTTATTCATTTATGCATCAATCCGATTTATTCTCATGACCGCTTCTACATCTTGCAAAGACGTCACTGCCCACTAATGCTCCCACTGAACCGTAATGGAATCGCTCATTCATATCATAGTTAAAAGTTTTTATTGAGTGAGAGATACCGTCGTGATTACATTATCACAAAGTGTTTTACGTTCATAATGCATTCATTTCGTTTTCATTATCACCGGTAATGCGTCGGTGGTGTTAAAGCACGCTCTGAACTGCCATTATGTATTCCAAACGCGTCTTACTTGTTATAACAACTTCCCTGCTGTTGAACACGCCTAATGTGTCGTTACAAACGTCTGACCATTTTCGAAACATGTCTCAATTCTAATTTGCTTCAGCTGTTTATCTTCAACTACTTCACTGTCTCTTAGTACGTGACCAACAAGTGATTCCCTAAGTTTATTTTGTTTTGAACACTTGTCACTGTTGTTACTATCATTATCAACTATCATAATGTCATTATCTAAGGATTTCGGATTTATCGCCTTTAGGCTATCATCTGTACTACTACCGTAGCTATCATTCTTGATGGGTGAGTGTGTATTGTTGTTTGTGTACTTGTCATCAGTGTACATACCCTAGGCTGAGCCATGAAAGCTCGGCCCGAGCCCGGGTGCAAGGCTCCGCTGGCCACCACGAACGTTTTTCGTCACGGGCCCAACCTAACACAACACACTAGCACGTGAACACATACACATCAATTATTTGACACCGTCACAGCGGCCCGCTAGCTCACTAGTGTCATAATGCACTCGCGACGGATGTTAACTAGAGGTTTTGTATGGTTCGATCACGGGACGCGGCGTGGCCGAGCGAGGCGCGGGGAAGCGGGAGGCCCGGCGCGCTCGGCAGTCTGGCGGACACTGCCGCGGGTCGCGCGAGCAGGGCAGACGCCGGGGCGTGGCGTACGGCCCACCGCGCGCCGCGCCAATCGGTGGAGGGCGCGGGCCGCGCGGGCCGCCCGGCGCTGCGCGTGTGTGCCGCTCTCCCGCCCGCCACACCGCGCGCGCGCGTCGACACAGACGGTCGTGCGCGTTTTTTCAACGGTTTTTGCGGCAATTACATGAGAGTTTTCCTCTGTTCGGATTTTCTGTTCTGTACCTAATCAAAATTGCTGAGTTCCTCTCGCACGGAACGCGTTGTGAGTTAGGTATCGGCGTTCGACGGTTTATGCTCGCTTGTGTATGTTTGGAGCGCGCCAATGGGATGACTTTGGATCTTTATTTATTTGAAACATCTTAAAGATGTTCAATTTTATTCAAGATTTTTCTCTGCAATCAGCTGAAAATTTTACAGAATCCTTTCTAATAATGACAAGTGTGTCGTTGGTTGGTCTGCGCGCATGCGCCCTCACCTCCGACGTAGGACGGCCGTAGGTAAAAGTGTTTAATGTGAAAAGTTTGTGATGGCTACACTCACCCACGTTCATTCATCGTTTACATTCAATCTTTGTATTTTGCATTTTTGATACTTCTTATAACAATACTGCACATGGTGAAAAAAAATAAAAAACAATTTTCAAATAATAATAAATGAAATATACCTATGTATAACTGGTGCTTTTTCATGACTACTTCATGTATATTATTCATTAGTGAAGCGAATAGTAGAGTATAACAAAAGGATTTAATTTATACAAAGATCTGAACAAATTCATAAAGGGTCACGCGTGCATGACGCACACTTGCTTGTAGGTATTTTATCAACAAACTAGCTTTAAGATTGTTTTATTTCTCCTAATTAGTTAATGTCTATGATTAAAGTAGGTACTAACAATCATTTATCCTTCTCCTATTAGTCTTATTGCCACTTTTATTTAAATATACTAACTACACTTTTCTTCCACTGTCCCACTTACTATAGTTTTGATTTATTAACAAACCGACAGACTTTGAAATATAGCTATCTATTTAATAGATTATAATCTTATCTTAGCTATGTTTTTAGATAAAATATTTTCACACATCTGTGAAATAATCTATCACCATAATATTTCAAGTTTACATGTATTTGCTTTTGAAATCAATGGAACTCTTCATCATTTGGATTCGTATGATTATGTGAATACTGCGCTGGTATCGGTCAAAACCTGCAAACAATAACTTACGTTTAGACCAAAACCCATTAACTACTTAAAATCCGGAGTGTGTATTAGCTGTTAAAGCGGAAAAAACAATCAATATGCTTAGACATACAGTCGGCTTTTCACCAGATTTCACAACTTTAATTCTTGCACTGACTTTCAGTCGAAACCAATTGAGGTACGACATATTTATTTCTGAGTTTTATATCAGAAAAGAGAACGATGTGTTCCGTAAATATACTCATACAAGCATTTAATTTGTTAATATAGATGATATTTTATTTAAAAAATGGTCGAAGAATCTGTCCGACATTAAAAAAAAAAAAGAGTTTTATATTAAAACTTGTCGAATTTTATATTTTAAAATCTATAACTAAATTAAAATAAATTCAAAAATTCTCCTCAAGCTAATTTTATGGATGATATTGTAGTTTCAAATAAGAAATAACAGTATAAATTGCAAGACATGTATCTCGTATATGACTTGGCTATTTCTAAGGTGTTATAGGCATTCCTTACGGTACTTCCAAGGTAGTATGTGTAGTTAACGCTTCAAGATATTATAAAGAATATGCTGTGAAGATGTCTACAAATAAATTGAAGATGAACTTAGCTAAAGAAGATACTCATTTAGGCTTATCTGATTATTATAAAACATATTGGCTACGCAAACTATTAAATATTGAAATCTTTTACAGTATCAAGTTATGGAAAATTCTTTAAGGTTAATTTGTTAAGTGAATAATTAGACACAATATATCAGTCTGTCCAGAAACTATGACCTCACATGGTATGCTATGACCTCACTTTAATAAATGGTCAAGCCAACCACGTTTTGCCAGACGGATTGGTGATCGCAGTTAATAACAGACAGAATGACGCTACTCTTCATTTTGATGACAATCATGATTTAGTCACCTTTTACCACGTTGGAGACACGACAAATGTTTGCTGAGCATCAATTGCGCTACAATAAAATCATTCTGGGTTAATTGAACCTATCAAATTAATTTCACAAATATTTGTGTTATATTTAAATATAATGCTTTGGCGTTGGTCACCGCAGTGTGAGAGTTTAATGAATTAGTATTTTATGATTCAAAATTCAGGAGTATTTGACACAATATTGATTTTTAGTTAGCTTTCTGAACAATAAGTATTTGACTAAAAAGAGGGTGACTTCTGCACCCATAGCGTCACCACCGTAGAAAATGACAGATTGCGATTGTTTATCTGTCATTTTCTTTATTCTTCCATCATCAAAACCCGTTTGTACGGTGGATGGACGGGATGACAACTATTAGAAAATGATTGATGAAAAAGACGTGCTGCCCCGACCCTAAACAAATCGGTATATAGGCTGATGATGATGAGGTATCATAATAATAAGATTTGCCAGTCAGTAAGTATTACGTTAGCCAGTGATAGTGCCTAGGGTGCGCTGAACGTTCTTAAGAATCGTCACTCACGAAGGTTCTTCGTAACTTTAATTAGATACTAATTACTTCTGCACTACAATTTTAGAACAAGGTGTTTTTCTAGCAGTAGCACTATAATTGGAGTAAAGGACAACCATGATGTAATTGGTAGGTATATAATAAAAGCAATCTTTTCTAATCCTATTTTCATACTAAAATCTGACAGTCTACAAAAAGCATCCATTATTAGCATCGTGAATTTGATTTACAAAATGGCTGACAGCAGTAATGGCCGTCTTCAAGATGACTGCACCAATAAGTGATCTAGCTTCCTGGTTTATAAACCTCACGTAGGTACTCTGAAGAAATTGAATAAAAACACTTAACAGATTTAAAATGTACTTTTTTCAGTAAATTAATTCTGTGATACCTTCCTCATCGTCAAAATGGACCGAAAATTGCAAAAAGAGCACTTAAAGCAGTTTTAAATGAATCTGGAAACACTCCTTTTGTTGGTAAATCTAATAAAAATGGTGGAAAACCAGATAAATTATCTATTTAACTTTTTAATAGGAAACTAGTAAAAAGCAACAAATCATTTTATTCCAAATTTTTGCTGTAGAAGTTCTGAGTTGCAATTTTTTGGTCTCTTGTTAAGTGTAATCGAAAAGAGGTTTTTTATCAAAATCGATTGAATTTTATTACAAAAGAGTACCGTTCTTTATGCCTCTAACTGCATCGGTCAGAAGTACCTGTTACTCACAAACTCACAATAATGATTATCGTCACGGGTATGACCATCAAAGGGAGTTTGAAACTTGGGCACCAACGACGTAGGTACTTTCTTTCATCCATTGCCTTTCTTACAACGACAATAATCACAGATATTATACCTTCACAGGCCCAACTGGCAATGAAAAAAAACTATTGAGTTCTCAACCGTTCAAAATAACTCTTTACGTAGTGACATTACATATATAGGAATGGAAGAAGAGATTTTTTTCATTCGGTCGTAAAACAATTCTGTACCTAGGCAAGTTCAATCTGCCTAGCCTTTTCTCAACTATGTTGGAGTCGCTGAATACCAGTATTTTACATGAAGCGACTGCTCATCTGACCTCCACAACCCAGTACCTGGGTAATACGATACCACTTGATAAGTCTGGTTGGCAGCCTTTCCGGCTTCTTATGTTAACAACCATTACATATATATACATAAAATAATCAGCCTATAATGTTGCCACTGGTGGGACAGGCCTCCTCTCTGTGAGAGGTAGTGGGCCGTAATCTACCACGCGGCCTCAGTGCGGGTTGGTGCATCTCACGTGTCTTTAAATTTTTGGTTTTAAACATCCAGAGTAAATATCTTCTTGTTTATAGACCTGTTCGGGAGAGTATTCAATTAGCCATCATACAAGATGTAAGACTTTGTATAGCATGTATTATAGGTCCTGTTTTTTATATTCAGATATTACAACTTAAAATTAGAAGGTTAAAAAGAACTGCGTGGCTACTTCACAATACTTAGACCTACTTTACAATTAGCCAAAAACATTACATTGCTTAGAATGTAATGTAATCAGGAAAGATATTTGGAGTTGATGGACACCCTTAAGTGATTGGAGAGGCACTAGAAAAAGTATAATTTATTACTATATCGTCTTTACCGATTAAAATCTGAGACCCATCAAGTTTCGAATGAATAACCAGAATACGACGTGAGTCGCGGGCTCTGCGTCTAGCGCTTGGTGTGGCAACACATCGTGTTCTGGTTTGCGACTGGTCAATCGTCATCCTGAGGATGCCTCATTGAGAGGTGAAACACGTGTCGATATCTTACAGGGTTTTTATGGCTCTTGAAGAATAGTTAAGCGGAACAGGTTATTAAATATATCTACGTCTATTGTATTTTATAAAGAATTTCCGCAAAGTTACGCCTGAATTAATTAACTAAGTTACTTTTTGGCAAGTGCGCACCGTCGTCATCGGCTGCATCATCGCCTATGCTTGGTTTCCTAAAAAAGCGGTTCCGTTATATAATTATAATGGCTGTCATAACAATCTGTCTTTTGCACCAGTATTCGGCATTATAGTGTCAAAAAATGCTGCTATTCTTAGGAAACCAAGGATTTAGCTATTTGGATAAGCTCGCGTTTGTCCGCTATCTCACTAGAGGCCCTAGACAAAGTGACATTCTATCAGCGATAACGATGATGGAAAAGGCAAAAATGTATAGGACTGACATAAGCTATAGAAAAGCATATGTCAATCCTGTTGAAAGTCGTTGTAGAAATCCGAAACGCTTTCGAAGCGATTGTCACTTGTCTAGGCCCTCTGATAGCGGACAAACGCGAGCTTATCCAAATAATTGGAAAGAAAGTAAACAAAATCCATACTAATATTATAAATTCGAAAGTAACTCTTCTGTCTGTCTGTCTGTCTGTATGTTACCTTTTCACGCCAAAACCGCTGAACGGATTTCGACAAAATTTAGCAAGGAGATAGGTGGCATGCTGGGGAAGGACATAGGCTACTTTTTATCGACATACCACGCGGGCGAACCCGCGGGCGGAAGTTAGTTACCAATATTAGCTGCGTTGTTGCGACTGCCTCGTTGGTCTAGTGGTCGCAAGCGCTACTGTCGAGCATGAGGTCCTGAGTTCGTTTCCCAGGTCGGGCAAAGTGTTATTGGGCTTTTCCATCTGGAATTTCTTAGTAGCAACCCGGAGTATGGAATTTCTACCCGATGGTAAATGATAAATGATTTTATTTCTGTAGTAGGTTTGTACAAACACTTGTACACGTCAATAACATTTTTAAAACTAGATGAGGTCGGCGTTTCCTATCTGACTACTCTGAGAAGCAAGGCCGAAACAAACTCAGAGGTCACCGTCTTTTTTAAAGTCCAGACATAACCTTGGTCAGATAATGGTGGCAATAGGCTCGCCCCCTATTACATGGGACTTAAACATAACTGGCGAAATGCGAGTGTAGGTAAGTAAGGTCTCTGCCCAACCCTTCAAAGAAACAAGATGTGATATTATGCTATGTTATTATCTGCGTTTTAAAACCAAATTGATGTATTTAAACTGAGTAAAGTGCTCGATAATATTCGCAATGTTAATTATTAGCAGTTTGCATGTTTCAGCGCGCCCCGCCTTCAGCACAATCAGCTTATAGCCTTGCACAGGGTGTGGTAAGAAATAGGAGTTCCAGTCTTATTGGCTAAAGTACGGGGTGTATTTGAAATTACAGGGTTGATAGTGGCACTTGATGTATTTTGTACGTTGTTTTTTTTGCGTTTGAGTTATTAAAATGGTGTTCGTTGATGGACCTGCCTTTTTGTAACCATGTAGGTTGTATTTTGTAGATTACTTTCGTTAAGGAAATCCACCAACTTCTTCCCTATTCATTATAAAACTATGTTGTCCGCGATTTTGTCTTTGCTGTTATTTTGTATTTCATCATATTTGTAAATTCTCTTTCAAAATCTTGGTCAGCAGTCTCTTCTCATACAGATAAGTTAGTATAACCGCGTCGCCTCTTTTAAACATGGTGATGACATGTAAAAATTATTTCGATATCCCATTTACAGAATAAATAATTTAATTCAATATTTTTTTTTTTTTATTTTTTTTTTTTTTTTGAGGATCTCGTGGCTTAGTAATAACAGCCGCTCGGGTCGATCCATCAGGTTAAGCTACGCTTGCCGGGGTTGGTCCGTAGATGGGTGACCATTTTCACATATCGAGACTCCTCCGTGCCTCGGAAAGCACGTTAAGCCGTTGGTCCCGGCTGTCATTTGTAGATCTTTGACAGTCGTTACGAGTCGTCAGAAGCACGAAAGTCTGACAACCAGTCTAACCAAGGGGTATCGTATTACCCAGTTACTGGGTTGTGGAGGTCAGATAGGCAGTCGCTCCATGTAAAATACTGGTATTCAGCTGCATCCGGTTAGACTGGAAGCCGACCCCAACATAGTTGGGAAAAGGCTAGGCAGATTGATTTTTTTTTTATTTACAGAATAAATAATTTATTTTCATATCACCAATTCACCATATTATACATATATTAAGACCAATCCATCAACGTAGGTCAGTGAGGCCAAAAATATGCACTTCGAACTATTAAATTGAAGTTCATTAAAAAAAAATGACATAAATCTTTGGAATATACATTTAAAGACATGTTGAAAACATAAATTTTATCTATCTCCATCTAAATGTTTAAAATAAAACAAGTGATGCATTTAATTGGCATTAAAATATTAGATATTATTTAAGATAAAACTATGCATTTAAATGGCATAAAAGTAGCCTTTATTTTATGCCAATGAGTAGATAGTGGATAATTATTAAAAGATTATATTTAATTAGTCGAAAGTTAGGTGAGGTTAGTGGTAACTTTCATCCGATTCCAATGAGACAATCTAAATATAAAGTGCTGTCCCTACACGGAGATTTACACCTAGACTTAAATATAAATGGCGAAATCGGGACTAATTCATCAACTCGTCCTGCGGCCTACGGTCCTACGACCTATTTAGATCGATTTGCAGAAAATCAAAATAAATGTGCAGTCGTCCTAAATGGGCCCTACATGTAGTTGACGAATTACTCGAAATCTGGGTGGTAGATCCTACTATAGGTTCACCTCTGCCTAACCCTTCGGGGATAACAGGCGAGATGTTAAGTTATGTTTACTAAGATAACAATTGGTATAAGAAACGATTCGTTATTTTAACTGATAAGGTACAACAAGTAATTATAAAATGGATCAGTTGTTTTTGTTAACGGGAATTAGATAAAATGCATTTCGCAGCAGAATCACCCGAAATAAAAATATTTCTTATGCTTACACTACCTGCTGAACAGGCGACTAACTACTAATTATTATGCTAACTAACTTAGCCTAGCACACATACTGGTGATCACATCAAATATACTACTCATATATTACAAAAACATGGGGTTAAACTACCCAGTAACTGGGTTGTGATAGGCAGTCGCGCATGTAAAATACTGGTATTCAGCTGCATCCCGTTAGACTGGAAGCCGTCGCCAACATAGTTGGGAGAAGGCTGGGCAAATTGTGATGATGACATTAGGTGATACAAATATATACCTATCTTTGAGGTACTAATAACAAAAGTTCTTTGAATCGTCCTTCTGTGTGTTACTGTATGATATGTCACACAGTAACACACTACTTCCATTAACGTTGACGTCATCAAAACAATGATTAATAATATTGAAACAATACCTAATTAATATAAGCACACAGTCATACATTATGTTTTATTTCTATTTTTAATGATTTGTTGTTGATGAACGATTTAATTATATTATTTTTTGAAGGTTATTTAGGTCAGATACTTAGAGTAGAGTTAGATAATAATCCGGCAAGTAGGCATAGAAGGAGGTAATCGTGAAAATTATACCTACCTACCACTCGGCAATCAAGTTAAAAAATAATAGAGAATAAAATGAGAACTTAACTAATTAATACCTACCTAACGAAATGGTCAATTATCCACTTTATTAATATAATCAGATGATAGTTTTAAAAATAATATCACTATAAAGACAAGTTAGTCTTCAGTTGCCGTCGCCGAAATCGGAACGATAATTTCAAGCTCCGTAAAACGTACTACTAGCGCCATCTCGTATGGAGTAGCGGAACTAAACAGAACTTTTACAGGAGTTTTCAACTCTTTTTCGTGAGTTGGTTTACGTGTTCTTTTAGCGGTTTCATTTAGATTAATTTAGATAAAATAAAAGTCAATTGTTCTAGAAGCGTTTTTTTCCCATTAGGGTCGACTAAGGAACTTAGTTATTTGGATTTGTGCATCAGCAGCTTCCCGCCTACCCCGCTTGCTACACCTTAAGATGATCGGACATGTTAGCGGTCATTGAATTGGCCAGCAGAGGACAGACTGTAGACATAGATACTCTTTACATTTTATAATAGATTACATGACACCTCTAAAAGTAACGTTATTCATTTTTTTCACTCAGGCTTGTTTGCACCACAAATCACCATAGATTTAACACTTAGCGCTAAACAAAATTTATTCGGAATATATCATTCTGTCTCTGTCACTTTCAAACAATTGACAGAAACAAAACGATGTTTAGGAATTCGTTTAGCGCTATATGTGTTTAGTGATTTGTGGTGCCAATCGTTTACATAGGTGCTTAAATTGGTATCGATGGTAATAAGTCTGGTAATAAGTCTAAGCTTATTTATTTATTTCCTATGTATGTATCTATTATTTAGGATATGTATGTATATGTGTATCTATTTTAGTATATTGTATACTTATTATTTGCACCTACGACAGCCCCATTTTATGTCCAGGCAAATCACTGTCCATTCCAAGGTTGCCTGGAAGAGATCGCGGAAAGCGATAAGGCCGCCCATTGTATATTTTGTAGTGTTTGTTTTTTCCTTTTGTTATATATTTTTGTGGTGTATCATAAAATATTTATAAATAAATAAGTATGTTGTATATTGTAAACTATTGATAGTAGAATAGTAATAGTCAAAAGTAGTTAGTAGTAGTCAATGGTTTAATAGTGAAATAATTCACAGCAAAACCCTTATATCTAAAAGCATAATTATATTTTGTGCAACCTAAAACCAATTTTCTATGTAAAACTGTTTCGTATATCAGCGATAACTATGATGGAAAAGGCAAAAATGTATAGGACTGAAATAAGCTATCAAAAAGCTTATGTTAATCCTGTTGAACGTCGTTGTAGAAATACGAAACGCTTTGGAAGCGATTGTCACTTGTCTAGGTCCTCTGGTGTCGGAGTTTTTATCCCGCCCATGGGCCCTTGACTTGGCTTCACATGCCGTCGAGAAATAGCTCTCAGGCATGGCCGATATCCTCACGATGTTTTTGAAACAAGTGATTATTATACAATACGCACATGAGTAATTCTATCGGTGCTTTAATTGTGTACCTCTGCAGGGCACAAACTTTTTCTGGAAGGAAAAGCATTGATACCTACTCAAGTCAGCTCAATTCAGTTTTGATTTAAAAAAATCTTGAAGAAATTAAAGAGAAATTAGGAAATTCGGTAGATATTATCTGGATTTGTAAACAGGATAAATGCTAATTGAAAAAAATCAGTATATAGGACTGCAGAAATATAATGGCTAGATGTTTTTTTCTAAAATGCTTGTTTGTGCACAGTTGACGTAAACCTTACCTTATCACAAGCTTAGGTATTTTGCTTATTTAGAAGGTTTATCTACTTGGGAATAACTAGTATCCAAATATGTAAAATAGTACTTTGAAAACATCGTGAGGAAAGCTTTTCTAAATCTGAAATCCTACTGAGCATACATGGTGATTATTACTCGTTCCTGCTCTATTTGAGATGATGTACATAATTCCCCTATACGCCATGGGCCTTTAGCCTACATTAGGACAATAACAAGCTGATTTCCAGCGTAAAGCAGTCTGATAAAACATGGTTTTCTTCAGAAACCGATGAAAACACGTATGTAGGTTTTATATAAAAACATTTCAGGCACGAAATACATGATATTTGAAATACCATCGACTAGAAAGTATTTATGGTTTATTTTTATTAAATCCGCTAGGCTTATAGTTTGTTTATTGCAAAATTCTAACTTTGCAGACATTTTGATCGGTTTATAGGATCGCAAATTAACCCGTATTGGAAAAGTTTGTTTTAAAAGAGCGACGGAGAAAAATATTGTAACGCTACATGCTGTATTTATATTTCCGTTATTTAAAATACTTATTTTCGATCCTGGAAGATGTATGGGCTGTGGTTTTGATGTAAGATAAGATAAACTACAGAAAAATATTTTCATTGGAAAATATTATTTTGGATTAAATTTCGTTCTCCATTGATAAATACCTAACAGTATTATTGTCTCACTTATAATTAAATGACAGACTTTTATGTATGATTTTTCTTACATTTCCATTCCTCAAATTCCTTAAAAAATGTATCATAATCATTTGCCTAGCCTTTTCCCCAACTATGTTGGGGTCGGCTTCCAGTCTAACCGGATGCAGCTGAATACCAGTATTTTACATGGACCGACTGCCTATCTGACCTCCACAACCCATTAACTAGGTAACACGATACGCTTAAAAAAGTATACGACTATATTATGTTTTTTAAAGAAGGTGTTCATGGAGTTTCTTGCCCGTTCTTCTCCATAGGAAGCTAGCTACATACTCCGCTTTGGAATAGGTTTTAAGTATCTGACTGACCGACTCGACTCCTTTATAAATCAAAAGTGCCTGTAAATGGTTTAATTGAAATAAATGCTTTGAGTTTGTTCCTCGTGAAAAACCGGTGAACCACACCTAATATTTTTATGCAATAATAATGAAGATGACGAACAAAACAAATTAGTACCTTTTACAAAAGATAATTAAAGAACCTCTCGTAAAAGAGTAGAATATTCCTTGATGAGAACGATGCTAGATTGACCAAATAACAAATGACCACAGATATAGATGACACATCAAAAAAAGACGAGTAACAAACAGCTAAGTACCATAAACAAGTCATCACCGTCACGCAATTTTTTTCCTAAGAAATTCAAGACCCAACTCCTTATTTCGTCTTGTGCCCAAAGGTCGCCACAATTCTACGCTATATTAAAAATCTAAGCAGACAAATCTATACGCGGAAAGCCGTGAGCGGTGCCCATTATAGTTTTTTTAATCCGATTCCACACAAAACGAGGCTTCTCATGATATTAATGACCAAGATTTAGTTCGTTTTTAATTAAAAACTCCTCGTTTAACCTCTTTGATTCGTTTTAGTTAGTAATAAATGATTTTTAAGGGTTATGGGCAGAAATATTGGTCCGACGGTCATTTTGTCTTAAGATGTTGACTTACATACATACATAAACTCACGCCATCTGATACTAACATACTCCTTTTGCTTCGTTGAATTACTTAGGTGTAATAGGTACACCAAGCTGTTAGGTGTCCGCTAGGACCAATGCCTGCCAGGGTTGCGGGTTAGTCCGAAAGGGATACCGGGACCTTGGCAACAGGCAACTGAAGGAACACGGGTGTAGAGACACTGAGACGCCCTTCCGCTCCGCCCAGAGCGGGAGAAGTCATTGGAAGATTTCCAACCCTCAAAAAAAAAAAAGGCTTTTAGGTGTTTCTGGGCGCAATAAACCTTTTTCATTTTATTATTATAGGTTCATTATGTACTGTAGAGGTTTTGTCTGGATGGCAATCGACCTCCACGAATGTTTAATAAGTTAATGACATATTCCGAAACAATATTTCATAATTAGAATAGAAAACGGTTAGACAGTGAGCCCCTTGACTGACAAGCGATGTATTTTAGTTATAAAGTGATTATTTTATAAAATCTAATTAAAAATATTCTGTTTAACGATAATTATAATTTTTATTATCAGAGTTGCATTCTATTAGCTTAGATTTAGGCTCTTAAAGTCTCCTGTAGTACCTATACTACGAGGAAGGGAGGGTTGGCAATTAATAGCAAGTATTTGCCCTTCAAAATACGATTCTTAACTTATTTTAATAAATCGTTATCATCTGCTCAGCCTTAGCTATGTTCTGGTCGGCTGTAGTCTAACCAGATGCAGTTGAATACCAGTATTTTACATGGAGCGTCTGCACACGATACCCCTGCTGGCTGGTTGTCAGACTTTCGGGCTTCTAACGCCCGTAACGACTGTCAAAGACTTATTTCAATACGTACATAATACTTAGTTACAAAGTAAATTATAAAAAAAACATTATTTATTAGCAGAAAAATGTATCAGAAATTCTGAACTTCATTATTCTTGTGGTGGGTACCACAAGGATAATGAAGTTCAGAATTTAGGTATCGTCAAAACTCTTAGTAAAAGTTCAAAATGAATAAAAAATAAAACATTTACTTTTGTAATTGACTAAATGAGCAGTAGTAGCAACTATGTAGCTATAAAACAAGTTTTAACTATTATATCAATACACGTAATATATCAATGAACGTCACATTAAGACATGAAGTATTAATACCTAAATTATAAACGCCACATTATTATTATTATTTCAAACAGCAATGCTTGCCACTAAAACACACAAATACCTACAGTGACAATTTAATAACAAATGAAGTTGATTAAAAAGTTATTATTTCATGTCGTAACAGTCGTTTCTGCATATTTCTGAAGATGTTTGTCTTTTGAAATTCCGCCCCATTATTTTGAAGACTGTTAATAAAGAGCGAAGTCATTCCGCCCCGTTATTTTGCAGTCTGTTAATATAATATATAAGTCGAAGTCAGGAGTGATAGCTAGTGTTAACTATGACATCAGTACAAATAATGTTATAATCATATTTTATCACTTAATGCTCATAAATCATAGGACAATGTGTTGTGAAACTAAGTAGATAGAGTAGATACAAAGTGTGGCATGAATTTTCAAATACCTATTAAAAGTAGGTAGGTACTAGGTATCTATGTACTATCAATACAGGTACTTGTATTGTGGTTAAGTACATAGACTGTGTGCAAGGTAAGACTGCGCGCGGCTGAAGAACTAATCGCATGCCGCTGTCTTGTCGTTTTTTAATTATTTAAATAATTAATATTAATTTATTTTTTTCCATTTTTTTGTTTCATTTAATTTAATATTAATATAGCAGCTACCTATAGCTGCAGGTAATCAAGATCTAAAAGGAATTTGAGCACTTTTTGTTATCGAAGCTACAATAATGAATCCTAAAATTATTTTTATTTCTAAATCATTACTTAAAAAATCTAAATAAAAAATAATAATTTCAACTACCATAATTTATTATTCAAGAGATTGCTATTAAAATAATAACATCACCAATTCGATTTAAAGCCGTTATTATACCGATTAAATTATTACATAGATTAAATATTTTAAATATAGAATTAAACACGCCAGTGGCATCAGTCGCGCGCAGATTTACCTTGCGCGCACGGTCACGTCGTGCAGGGCCTGAATTCCCATAAGTGGTTACAACAATTGTAAGCCTAGACATAGGCATTAAGGTGTTGCCCGATATGCCTCAACTCCGTCTAGAGCTCAGGGATTGAGTTGTTAAAAATCCTTTTACCTCCCCTCTCGCCTCTTTTGTTCCTCCTCTCCTATTTTTCCTTCTCTTCTTTGTTTCATTCTCTCCTTTTTCTCCTCTCCTTTTTTACTCCGCTCCTATTTTTCCATCCTCTCCTATTTCGTCCTCTCTTTTTTTCTCCTCTCCTTTTTTTCGTCCTCTCCTTTTTACTCCTCTCCTTTTTACGCCTCTCCTTTTTTCTCCTCTCCTTTTTTTCCCTCCTTATTTTCATCTTCTCCTTTTTTTCTCCTCTCCTTTTTCTCCCTTCCTTTTTTTCTCCCCTCCTTTTATTTCTCCCCTCCTTTTTTTGGTTTGACTAAACGTTTCGAAAACAGAGAATGAAACAGGCTGCCAGAATCTGTTTCCCGGTAGCTATAGATACTTACAGTGCATACGTTAATTCTAACAAGCGTGCGCCCATCGTAGACATTATCAGGTAGGAAAAAGCTAAATGTGAAAATTCTCAACCAAATATTTAAAAAAACATTCATTGGTTCAATTATCAGTGGCTGTTCGCTATCTTTTGTTAAGACAGTGAAGTCAAGGAAATACTTAATAAACAATTGGTTAGCTAATTTAAAAATGAGTCTAACGATCCATGAATCAATAATAATAAGTTGATTGATAAATATCTGGTGCCATTAATTTTTCTACAGACGTATAATTGCGCCATAAAAATCTAGTGACTCTTTCAAGCTCGTAACTCGGCGATTATTTACGTCATAAAATTATAATTATTATAATAATGTCGTAATTTTACGTTCACATCGCTTAATAGTTATGATTTTAGAAAAATAATAGCTTTTTTAATAATAGTTTTGTTGTAATTAGTTACTTTTTTATCGTTATTTGGTTATAAAATGTGTTCTGAAATAGAATATAGAGTAGTTCATTGTTAAATGGTTCTTAAATTCAAAAAAAGAATCTAATGTATATTTTTGACAGCTATCGTAAAAGTCAACTTTGAGTTTTACTACCGGCCAGTGCGTTAGATAATGCGGTGAAGCAACTTGTCATATTTGTAATAAAAACTGTTTTACTATTAATAGAAATATAATTTATTTCTGCTTAGGACTGGCCACCTCATCCTGGGTGTCATAATAACGTGAATCATTGTTTATTAACGAAGTTTTTAGTTTTTTTAATTGGGAACATTAAAATTTGAAGTAAGTAAGAAAATCTAAGCAAGAGGCGGAAAATAATGACCCAGGAAGTAAAATGAGGGTCCAGTTATGTGTTTGACATGCAACAGTGAACATAGAAGACCATATCTTTGATAGGTATATCTTATATATCTTTTATATATAATTATAGGTTACGCATGGTAGGTATAAAAGATCAGACAAAAGCTGTTTATAGTACCAGTCGTGTTGATAAAAAAAATATGAACACTGTAGCCGCCGCCCGCTAAAATTGATGAGCGTGCCCGCATAGAAACAAAGTATACTAAATACTAATAGAAATATAAAACTAATCTGTTTATTTACTTTTAACAACATAATCGTCTTATGCACAGCACTATACTAATATAAAAAAAAACAACTACCCGGATTATAGAATTGTAAAAAAAAAACATTATGGCGTCTAAAATGGCGTGCAAATAAAGTCGACAATTTTATTTTTCCGTAAAAACAGATACAAACGTGTTAGTTTAACGCATTTAGAAGATTTTATCATTCAAAATATTTATATTTAAGTACTTATTTGAGTAATTAAATACAAGTTCCGTAATTAATTTAAAACGCAGTAGGCTTATTTTTAAACACAGTTTTTGACACTGAATTTAGGTAATTATAATTTATATAGTCAATTTTATTCTAATCTGCACGACACTGTATTTCGCGAGACAATCGTTTTTCACAGACACTTCAAAAACTGAGGTAAAAACGTTTATATTACTTCAAATTTACTATAATTGTGGTTTTTAGTACAGAAAACACCGCCTTTGGCCATATAACCCGTAACTTTTGAATGCTAGTGACTACTGGGCGGTTGTCAATCCAGAGCTCAGGCTGAAAGGTCTTGTACCAAAACATTGTAAGAACTCTTAGTTTTCAAGACGAATCCACTTGAAAACTATGTCAATACTGGGGTTCCCAAAGTTTAAAAGAGATTTATTGAAATCGTAACTGTATAATATTATAATATTTTTATAAATATATATATTATATTATAAATGCGAAAGTGAGTTTGAAGTTCGAATTCGAACATAATAACCAACAAACAAACTCACTTTCGCATATAAAAGGATTTAATTTTTATATTATTTGTTGTTATAGCGGCAATAGAATTACACAATCTGTGAAAATTTCAATTGTCTACCTATTACGGTTCATGAGGTACCGCCCGCTGACAGACAGACGGACAGACGGACGGACGAACAGCGGAGGCCTTGACGAACAGGCGGAGGTTTCGTTTGGCATCCTTCGGGTAGGTATGGAACCCTAAAAAACACGTTTTTTCAGGGGTTAAGTACACTCGGTAGAGGTGGATATTTAAAAAATCTGACAGGACCAAACGCAGAGCTAAAGATTATACGGTTAAAGATGTTTATTTCTCAAAAGAATTACAATTCACACATATTCAAACACATTATAACAATAGAATAGAATAACACCCTAACAACTTATTAATAGTTTTGCCAAATAAAAACTTACCTACTTTAACATTATAAGCAAACGAAGTTTATTTAATCAATTCGATTGCGTTTATTTTGCTTAGAACTTTCTTTTTACCAACGTTTCTCTTTTTAACCTTATCATAGTGAGATAACATAACATGACGCCTCTATTCCCTGAACGGTTAGGCAGAGGTGTACCTATAGTATACCAACATTTCGCCAGTTACATTTAAGTCCCTTATAAATGCCAACCGCTCACAAATCCATATAAAGATAGATATTGATATATTTTCAGGCAAAACCAGCTGTTTACGCTGGTTAATATGACAATAACTATCAAAAACGTATAATAATTCATTAGCTAAGGCCATCTTACATGTGACTGACCCTCGACTCAAGGTTACATTATTGTCTCATAATTTATAAGACTTCAATCCCTGTACCTCTGAGCTGGGACATTGACTTGCGGTCATCTTAAAGACGAATATTAATATCCCACTGGGTTTTATTCAGCCATTTTCGTATTAGGGCTAGCCTCAATCTGGCACTCCAAGTCTGGACAGATCTGGCTTTGCGAAACTTGGTTTCATAGGAAAGCGATGCGGTCACACAATATCGGCTCTCCAAATAAATACTGTTTTTGATAACTTAATGTCAAATACTAGTGAAAATGACCGATTTTCTTGATACGCTCGGTAATTTGAGATAAAACGTCAAAAAAATCGGTCGAAGGGTTCCATCCTAAGCATTTGGATCTTACGGGCTTGGCTTCAGCGATTTTCACCGAAGGTTTTATTGACTTCTCATTCAGAGTGTTTCTAATAAATATCTGGGACTTGCAGGATTAAGAAACTCTCTGTGGTCAGAAATTTACATAGAAAAACCACACCATCCTTGGCAAACAAGGAATCTACAAAATCTCCAGACTTAGCCAAAAAACTTTCATCAAAACTTTGACAGCCATAGACAAGTTTCATATACCTCTTGAACATTTTGTCGGAGAAGTTTAAGACTTTTTGCGCATCTTTTTTTGCGATTCTGCCCTACAACCCTTGGTGTCTATGGCAATATTTTGAAAGAAGAACATTTATGGACTGCGAAAGTCGTCGCCGACGATTGACGGAACGTTTCTTTTGCTCACTTGAAACACAAACATATGGCTCCATTTTGGAGTTTTAAATATCATGGATTTAAATTAGGAATTAGTGTTTTGAAATTGGTTTACTTTTTTTTTCGGAGAAATGGTTCTTTTGAGATGTTCAGGGATATGAACAAAGATTTATTTCTTTGAAAAGTTTTTTTAAAAGTATTTGGGTTTATTTTTTGTGCAGAGATTAAGTATAAGAAATGAACGTTTTGTTTCTACATGCCTAGCGGTAAATAAATAAAATGTAAGTAGCTACATCACAAAATAATTTTCTTAAATTAAAAAAGAAGAGAAACTGTACTTTTGTTTGCCCCAGTCATTTACCTCTTTTTACGAAGAACAAAATACCCCACAATTTCATTTTACAAAAACTATGTTCTTTTTAAAATGTAAATATGCATGGCCTCTGGTGGCTTGGTAATGATACGTAGCATAAAGTAAGTAGAGGAGGCCCCTCCCCCTTCAATTTGCATGCCTCGCCTTTCAGCCGTTTTCGCTTTTTCTACTAATTATGTTAAACATACCATGCTGGTGTGTGCGTGGTTAAATTTAAACATTAGTATAAATATAATTATTTGTTTTATGTATTATATTTTGGTTTTATGTTACAAATTAATCTGGAGATAAGTAAAAGAGACTATGGCATTAAAGTCTGTTTTTTAATCTTGTAGACTAATTTGACATTTCAAGTGATTGTTGTTTTTATTTTTCAATTTGGAGTTTGACATTTGCACCTGTCAAATTAGTCTACGAAAGTAAAAAGCGTATTTTAGGTAAGTATTAGGCCCTACATCGAATATCGCGCGGACTAAAAATAATTAAAACCGAATTGAATGTGAATGAGGAGCTCGTGGCTAAGTAATAACAGCCGCGCGGGTCGATCCATCAGGTTAAGCTACGCTTGCCAGAGTTGGCCCGTGGATGGGTGACCATCTTTACATATCAAAACTCCTCCATGCCTCGGAAAGCACGTTAAGCCGTTGATCCCGGCTGTCATTCCTGGATCTTTGACAGTCGTTACGGGTCGTCAGAAGCTCGAAAGTCTGACAACCAGTCTTACCAAGGGGTATCGTATTACCCAGTTATTGAGTTGTGGAGGTCAGATAGGCAGTCGCTCCATGTAAAATACTGGTATTCAGCTGCATCCGGTTAGACTGGAAGCCGACCGCAAACATAGTTGGGAAAAGGCTAGATAGATTGATTGAATGTGAATAAGAATGGCAGAGGATCAGCGGGCCACTAGGGGGTCTACTAATTTACAAACATGTCAGTGGTCTCGAAATGATGAGTTTTTGACAGATTTTGTATGGCATATCTGTCAAAAACTGATCATTGTAAGACCACTGACACGTTTGTAAATTAGTAGACTTGGCCCCCTGCTCAGTAGCATACAATTAGGATTTGGAATTACAGAGGTAAAGAAAATATTCAGCAGTGGATTGGTATATGCTGCTGATGATGATAATAATATGGTGTCTTAATTCTTAATAGTAATAGGCAGAAGGAGTGAGTAGAGAGGTATTCAACAGCCTCCGCATGAGTGGCAATACATGATCGTTGCACACAGGCAGTCAGTCCTACGGCCATATTCCTGAATCCTTACATAATTATAAGCTCCTAAATCCTAAATCCTCCGCCGCGTCTGTTTGTCGTCCTGTTCGCGATACACTCAAAACTACTGCACCGATTTTCATGCTGTTTTCACCAATGGATAGAGTGGTTCTCGAGGAAGGTTTTAGTATATAATAATCGACATCCACGCGAACGAAGCTAGTGACTAATATTTTAACCACAGAACAGGCTATTCTCACACATAATTCGTGCTGATACTAGAGAAGAAGGCAAAGACGATAGAGGTCGTTTAATGGATCATTAACAAAAACCAAAAGAAACCGAACCACTAAATGAAACGATCACTTACCACCAAACTACACCATTTTAACCACAAAACATCGAACAATCATAATTTCTCTGTCTCCACTAACAATAATGGATAGTTCTTTAATTGACATGTCATCTTGAAGCCCTTTCCCAGCTCAAGCACCATTGTTGCTAGCTTAGGCAAATAATAGTATAACAAAATTAATATAATCGTCGTCCGAAAGGTGATTGATTGCGATGAGTCAGCCATTTTGTATTTTTTGTCTATGCCCCGGAGTGAGATGGCGGGCTGTTTGATGTTAAACTGTCAGATTCGTTTAGTTTTCACACTTGGTTTTAATAATCTTTTTCGGGGTTTTTGCCACGCTTCTTTTATTTAGGAATTTGATGATATTTTGCAGTCATGCACTTAATGAAAATCTTTAATTTACTGACAGACAACGCACAGCTATGTCCAGAAGCATGAAAATTTACACATGAGTTCCTTTTGTAACGAAGGTGAGCACTAAGAAAGGATTTTTGAAAATTCATCCCTAGAGATTAACCTATTTAATCTCTCTGATGAAAAGTTCAAAATTTTATCGATGGGAGATCCAATCGGGCGCATGACTTGATGAAGAAGGAAGAAATAGTCCATATAGATCTTTAAATCTATATGGACTATTTCTTCCGGCATATCAAAGGTACTTTATTTATTTATTCATAGTTTGGTATGTACTCTAAATCACGTTCACAGACCCACCGTTGGGCAAAGATCATAGGTCACCATCTGATCGACGATAGTGCGTGCGATGCGCGAGCGCCGCCGCCGGCACAAAATGTGTTCTATCTTTGAATTAAAAGTTTTATAAACTATCGTATGGGTTCTTATTGTTTTTTTTTTATAAGTAAGGTGTAAGGTCAATGTGGATGATTGAAGACTTAGGTAGATAACCTGGAGATAAAAGATAATAAAACCTCTGCGAAGTATTTTAGGAAGTATTTTCTGATTGAGTGTGCAGTATAATGTGGAGGAAATGTTGTTGCAAAGGACAACACGTCTTCAATACACTGGTGTCCGACGAGTTCTTTGGCTATTTTCTAGACCAGAGAGCATAGACAAAGTGACATTCTATCAACGAAAGCTATGATGAAAAGGTTAAAAATTGTATGGAATTGATATAAGTACTATGAAATAGCTTAGTATGTCGATCCTGTTGAAAGTCGATGTAGAAATGTATACGAAACTAGCTGTAGCCCGCGACATCGTCTGCTGACTAGGATGAAAAGTAACCTATGTCCTTCTCCAGGTCATGGTCCCCTGTGCCAAATTTCATCCGAATCTGTTCAGCCGTTTTAGTGTGAAAGCGTAACAAACAAACAAACTCACTTTCGCATTTATAATATTAGTATGGATTATTCTTTCACGTTCATTCTTCAGTAGTTTAGGCTGTGGGTTGTCCGTCAGTCAATCACAAAATGAATACCTACCTACTTACCTGGAACCGGCAATTTTACTAGCATCCCAGTTAAACTGCATCATGTAAAGATGTTTGTAAATACATGGAACTGGTTTTATGTGTGCGGAATTTTATCCAAATCTGTTTAGCTTACTGACTCCACCTGAGATACAGGAGTTTACAGGACACGTCCTAGACTCGCGACAATCTAAGAAGTCCGTTTTGACAGCTATAAAAATGATTTGTGTAGCGATTTAAAAAAAAAATGGTATCTTATAAACTGATTCTCGAGACATCGATTTATCATACTTAGAGAGTTTGTAATCAACGACTTATCTACATTGTTTAAAACTGATTCTCAAGGCATAACGTTTTATTACATGTACGAGAACGCAACGTCAAAACGATCTGCTTAGATTGTCGCGGGTTTAGTTTGGGAGTCAGGAGTTTCACAAAGTCGTAGTCTAATTACTATAAGGATTTAAGTTACATAAGTCATTCATTTTTTTCTTTCTTACGCTTATGGAGTAAATTAAATTGCGGATCCCAGCTCATCTTAACAACCATTAGGTAGTAATGTAAATTATTGTTTTTCAAATTGGCAAGTAAATTGGCAGGAGAAGCTCGTGGCTAAGTAATAACAGCTGCACGGGTTGATCCATCAGGTTAGGCTACGCTTGCCGAGGTTGGTCCGTGGATGGGTGATGAGTGATCTTTACATACCGAGACTCCTCCGTGTCTCGGAAAGCACGTTAAGCCGTTGCTCCCGGCTGTCATTCGTGAATCTTTGACAGTCGTTACGGGTCGTCAGAAGCCCGAAAATCTGACAACCAGTCTTGCCAAGGGGTATCGTATTACCCAGTTACGGTACGATAGACAGTCAGTCAGATAGGCAGTCGCTCCATGTGAAATACTGGTATTCACCTGCATCCGGTTAGACTGGAAGCCGACCCCAACATAGTTGGGAAAAGGCTAGGCAGATTTTAATCGAAATTGGCAGATAAATTATTGTTTATCAAATTGACAACCAATTTAAACAGCAAATTGACGTAAGCTAGTGTCAGTTTGATTAACAATTAATTAACTGACTGTACCTACAACACCTAATTATATATGGGGCAGTTGAGTATAAGGATTATAAATTCATTTTGTTTTTTTTTCTCAGGCAACAGGTTACAGGCATCGCCAGGTGAAATAGAAATTCGTGACAAGTTATTCAAGACGCACTGTGTTTTCTAAACTAAATTGAGCCCTGTCCAGTCTTCTAGATCGTTGATAACCACCTAACAAGGTAACCTGATCAGTTTTACTGCTGAATATCGTATGTATTTTAATTTATTACCAGTCATATTCCTAGCCTTGGAATTAGTTGGCTACAAGTAGGTTGTGTCCAAGTCTGGAGGTTCTAAAACCTGCTTGCCCAGGACAAGTTGTCAAAACCTGCTCTGTTAGTTGTCATTTCAGTGTCCTGTGTCATCGTAAGTTATATTCAGTTCATGAAAAGTTGTAATACGCGCTCGAAACTTGGCGAATACAAGTGTGATTTTTCCATTTCATTCTGGCTTCTCCGGATGGTCAATGGGGCAATCGTATCTCGTTCGCAATCTGTCAAAAATACAATCAATTTACCAGCATTTTTGACAAGTTTTAGACATAGTTTTAGGCAACTAGAATCAGTTCTATTTCTTTGTTTTGACGTTCAAAAGTACCTTTTATGTGGCTATTTGAAATACATTATTTGACTTTGACTTTGACTTATAGTTGACAGATGGCGACTTGAATTTGACCGTTTTTTAGGTACGAGAATTGACCTTCTGATGCTTATGGAGTGACTGCTTAGTATGCTGCATCCGGTTAGACTGGAAGCAGATCCCAACATAGTTGGGAAGACGCTAGGCAGATTGATTGGTTACGGAATCTTCAAGTTACTCTCAATAACCACTGATTTGCACTCAGACTTGTTTTGTGAGAAAATGGCTTTTATAAAAGACAATTTTCCTTCTAAACCAAATAATTTTCCTAATTAAATTAACTTCATCTAAAACTGAGCTAAAAATCAAAATCAGTGAAACAATTTTCGAGCCAAAACAGCTACTGACATATGATTGGTGGAGCTAGGTTAAATACCGATCTAATCGTTCCCTGCTTGCCCCTGCGCAGCCTGTGATGATGATAGATGATGTACCATAGAACGTGCTGGTGTGGGATATGGTGGTCATAAATCGTTGGTGATTTTGCGCCGGTAGTAACATAACATCATGCTTGTATTTCTCAAAGGGTTAAGCAGAAGTGCGCAGTAGCATCATATTTCGCAATTTAAACGGTTTTATTTAGTAATATAATAGATTTTCTATCAATATTTAACCGTCTTCAAAAAAGGAGGAGGTTATCAATTCATCTGTATTTTTTTTACCTTTTTTACATCAGAACTTTCGACTGGGTGAACCTATTTTGATGATTCTTTTTTTATTTAATAGCTGGTGCTTCCCGTGTGGTTTATTAACTGTGCTTGCGAATTTTTTGAGTTAGCTTCAATATTACATATTTTTTTCCCACTTAGTTTATCTAGACGATATCTTAATTTACTCCTTCACTGTTATTTACATAGCAGGTAGTGGTATTCGAATTTGTGTGAGGTAGGTACCACAACTAAAAAGTGAAAAATTAAAATTAAAAAAAAAAACGATTTAAAAAAAAGACACTAAATAGTGAAAAATAACTTTAATTTCGGAAGTCGGTGGCAAAAAACGAAAATTGAAAAGCAGACACCGACTTCCGAAATTAAAGTTATTTTTCACTATTTAGTGTTTTTTTTTTTGTAAAAAGTTTTTATTATTCTATCTTGATAACGTGTATTCCCGTTCGTCCCACAGCCGTCTGCCCACTGGTGAAAATTCTGATGAAATTCCCGTTCTGATGAAAATTCTCCCCAGCAGGCCGGAGTATGGATTTGTGCCAGCAACTTACCGGAATCACCATTCCGTTTGCCAAGCGGGAGTTAATGGCATTTGTCAATTAACTGTAATAGCCAATAAGCTGAAACACAATCCTATTGAGAAAATATCGATTTGGCTGAATGTAAAATGACGGTTAACGAGCGATGTTCGTGAGAAAGTCGTTATTAATCGTGAAGTGTACCTAGTAAATATTTCTTCACTTTGAATAAAAAGTATAATTATCTGCACATGTAATATATTCATCTTCATATCTCATAAAAAGTAATCGTAGTTTACGTGCCGGAAATAATTCGATTTTAAAACCGGTGTAGGTATCATCCAAAAACCAATGTTAATGTCGCCATTCAAAAATAGAATTCAATATCCACAGCTCTTTAATTTGTCAACAGATAATAAGCAATAAACAAAGAAACAAAACGTTTTTGAAAATCGAACACCTATTTTTACGGCACGTATTTCAACCTGCCACTAAAAGTGTTCTAGCAATCGATTTTTAAAAAGGAAGAAATTGAATAAAAATGGAGAATTCCATTTTACAAACGTTTTTAATTAGTTTTACAGGTGTAGTAGAAAAGATTACTAGACATTCGATTACTTATTAAGCAGTTATGCCTGCGTTAAATCGTTGAACCGCATCAAATATAGCCGATTAACTATAAAAATGCAATAAGATATTAGCCATTAAAAGTAATGACCAATCAAAGGAGTTTCTATACAAATTTTACGATCGATTCATATTAACGACATGTTTTAAATAATCTAGCAAGACAAATCGTGTCGCGATTGGTCTACCAGCTTATGTCGGGTGGGTGGACCAATTATCGTCCGTGACCATGATGGATTTTTTGTCGAGTTAAGTGTTTAGGTATTGGATTTAGGAATTGGTTCCATTTAATCGATGTGCTATGCTAAAATCGATTGGTCGATTAGTTTTCCAAATAAAATAAGTTGTTTTAGCATACCTTTTATATTACTGCACTGTTATTTTTTAATAAAATTTAATCTAAGCTTTTTTTACGTCATTAGACAAGTCAGAAATTGTGAAAATAAACATTTTGGACAATTCTCATTAGGCCTCATAAAAGTAATATCCGATTCCCATATCATAAGCCAACAACTAAGGTATAGCCCCTCGTATAATAAAGCTACCGACACAATATCTTCACCGATACAAAAGTCGTAACCTCAATCAAAATGACGATAAACTTTGACAAAAATTCCACGTTAAGCCGTCTTATAATTATCCATATATTTCCAAATCCCAGTTTGAAACTACCTGGCTGTAGGATCGCCATGTTTTTGGGTGATGTAGGATAAAAAGTCTTTGAAATATTTAAATTTTAAACACTTTTAAGCCCAAAGGAGATGATATTTACATGATTGTTGTTTATGGTTGGGAGTTCTATAATTGGGTTTTTTTGCAAACTGCTACCGGTTATGTCATTGTTGATATCGATTGTCTGTGGCGACAGTATTTTTGGGAAGATAATATCATGTCTTTAGAAACAATTAGAGAAAATGTTATCTTTGACCAAATTCAGTCAGTCTAACAATGAAATAAGTAAGATTTAGCTCGGTAAACTTACAACTATAATCTTCTTAACTTAAAAATAGGACATATCCAGACAATTAAAAAAATTATGCGTCCCAATCCGAACAGCAATTATAACCACGCTCACCCACGTCAAAAACGACCCGCGCACTGACGTTTATGGAAGAAAAAAAACCTTAAACCTTTTAACAGAACTGGCCGGCGATAACTCAAGCGAAATGTCCAAACTGTATTGTAAAAAAAAGAAGATTTTCGAATTTTGAACATAGAAAGTGTTAGCGACAATAGGATATTCAAAATCTTGTTAATAAAGTCTCTCTAGTGGGTCGAGATTGTCGGCTCACAGGTGAAAAGATGGTATTGTATGTTTTTCCTTAAGTATAGAATTTACCTGACATTTAAATGTGTGAAGTACAAAATGGCTAACAATAAAAACTGTCTACCATCATACTAATTTCATTTTTTTTTACTGTGCTTTTATTTGACATAGAATATATTATTCTAATCTAGACAGATAGATTTCACAGTTTATCAATACCACACCCCGGTCAACGCTTAAAAGCTTCGATGATTCACAAATCCCACTTCCGCAAGTTAAAAGGTGCTTTTAAATTAGTCATACATAACACGACAAGACTGTCAGTGTTATATTTTTCATAAACCTTTTCCGCCTGCACTAAATTTGCAGATTGATTCACCAAATAATATTTAAATTCTTTAAATCGAGGCCAAACACTGGCAATACGTGGCATCCAGCCGTGACAATGGTTAGAAAAAAAACTGTATTCGAAAAAAGAACGAGTCAGAGAGAATATTTTTTTTCAATGCGCTCTCAGCGTGAGATCGGTTTTGGAGGGAATTTCGGATTTAGAAGGCGTCATATGCGGATCGGTTTTTTCGATTTCATTTGAAATTGTCGGACATATGGGCCAGCGGGCGGTACCTCGTCAAGTGTCAAGACGTTATTATTATTTAGATCAAAATGGTGTATAATTATGTTTTTGAGGGCAATTATTGCCACCCTTAAGATTAGGATAAGAGTTCAACCTTCGAATACATAATACAAGCTGGTTTTAAAATGATTAACGAATCAGTGTTCCTACAGAACCTGTTAAACTTGGTTCCTTATTAGGACTCCCTATGCTTCGTAAATAAGTACCTACACGAAACATTTTCGAACTAAGACCTTAGAAATACCTATTTGTTCCGTGCTAAACCTAGTCGACCAACCAATGATTGTATAAGTACCTGGAACCAAAGAAAAAAAAAAAGAAAAAATATATATATCTTGCGCGTCGACTTCAGATCCTCCTTTTTTGTCGGTTGAAAATAGAACAGAACAGTAGGTACCCGTCAGGTGTTACAAAAAATTGTTTCTAAACCTAATTCTCACAACGTCCCAACTGATTAAAAAAAATATATGCCTATCCCATAACTGGTGTTCCGCCCTTATAGATCTAACCGAAATAACAAAATAAATCGTATCCTAATGTCACTTTCATAATTCGAATTACGTCTGCGTTTTGAATTTCGGTCGACAACTGACTTTATACCTGAGATAGATTCCCAGAGGGCTAGGCAGAGGTGTTTATTAAGAACACCCACATATTCCATCGCCTTGTACATACGTTTAAGTCCCATGTAATAGGGGGCGAGCATATTAATTGCAATAGATAAGCAGGCGAGAAAACATGCTAAATACCATCATTCAATTAATTAACTCTGCCTATATAAATAAATAAATTATATATATATAAATTTTTTTTAATATATACTGGTCATAGGCCTCTCCTAAGTTGCGCCAAGTCGGGTACCAAAGTCAAAGTCAAATAATTTATTTCAAATGCCACCTAAAAGGCACTTTTGAACGTCAAAAAATAGAAATAGAATTGATTCTAGTTGCCCCTACCAAAAGGTTGTTTTCGTACGGAGAAGAATGGGAAAGAAACTCCACCGTTACTCTTTTAAAAATGTTTTACAATATTTTGTGTACATGAATTATATAATTATATGTGAAGACGATGCACCTGCAATAAGATTACTGTACCACAAAAGGTAAAAAGAATTATAAATGGAGCAATGACAAATAAATTAAATACGTGATACGTGATGGTGCTCACATATTTACAAACATTGTAAAAGTATACTTATAGAACATTCAATTTCAAGCTGAAATCCCAACTCAGCGACAATCGCCATCTCTTCCTGGGCCGGCCTCGGCAGCGCCGTCCATCCTCAGGCAAATCTTGGTGTTACAGTGAATAAATGATTTATCTATCAGCTCCATGCACATTTACCAAACATTAATTTAATAAACGTGATGGCTAACCTGCTCTTTAGCTAATAGAAGATAATTTTCTCTATTTATAATATTCCTTCAGATCGAATTATGGCCAATCTAGCCATCTACGCGGAATATATTATAGTGCACAAGTGTGTGCGCAGACACAGGTGCACCCACTCTCATACTCCGATGGGACGGCAATCCGACACGACCGGAGAGAGATCAGGCGCAGGATCATCGCCTTATCGTGCTTTCCGATTCACTGGGGTATCACACCGCCAACTTCCAAACTCCGGGCTGTTACTAAGAAATTCCTTGAACTCAATAGTACCACTTTTCCCGACCTGGGAGTCGAACCCTACCTCACGCGCACAAGTTGATACGACTACGAAACCAGGGCATTTCCGGGGTTAGCCTATTTTTAATACGTATGTACCATATATTTACCATTAAATAAATGAAATAACTAAAACTACACTGCAGATTAATAGTTCTTTCATTCATGAATACTTTATAATAGGCGCTTCGCAGTCTAGCTTATTTAAAGCGATGTACTGCTTGTTTTAATGCCCATCCTGTTCTGTTATTTACTTCTCCTGATATTTAATTAGATAGCTTTCCTTGAATTTGTTTTGGAATGCTACTTCTCATCTGCTTTGTATCGGAGATAGGAATTCCAAGTTCCGTAGTGCGTGGGTATCGTAAAAGCCCCTACACTAGGCTGCGTTTCCACCAGAGATGTGCGATGGAAATGTGTCGTGCGAGGATGTCTAGCTGTGCTGTGAAAATGTGTGGGGGTTTGCACCAAAGCTGTGCGATGAAAATGTGCCTACGAGGATGTGTAGCGGAACTGTGAAAATGCGCATTAATGTATGGTGCGAGGATGGATGGACTGGCTGGTACATTATGGGCAAACCTCGCAACACATCCTTCTCAACACACATTCCTCGCAACACATCCCTCGTACACATCCCTCGCACACATCCCTCGCTTGTTTTGTACGCGCAAAAATCGAACTCCGCTGAGCCGTTTCCACCAGAGCTGTGCCGACCGTGGCGAGGTAAATGAAGCGATTCTATTGGTTCTTTACAAACACATCCCTCGCTACGCATCCCCGCACATCTCTGGTGGAAACGCAGCCTAAGCACCTACTGAAAGAACACTAATTAGATAATGGGAAATTGATTTCGGTCTATAGAAATAAAATAAAAGTCGTGAAATATTATATTGCCATCATCTGCCTAGACTTTGTCCAACTATGCTAGGGTTGCAGCTGATGCAGCAGAATTTTCCCACAATTAGGTAAATTCATAGCAGTTAGGTAAACTGTACGTTACAAAATTAAATCGGAACTTAGGTACTGCTACAATTCCACACAAACATACATAAACTTACGCCATGTTCCCATGGGGGTAGGCAGAAACTATAGAATGCCACCTGCTGATCCTTACATACTCGTTTACGTTCATACATCTGAGGCCCTAGACAAAGTGACATTTTATCAGCGATAACGATGATGGAAAAGGCAAAAATGTATAGGACTGACATAAGCTATCGAAAAGCTTATGTCAATCCTGTTGAAAGTCGTTGTAGAAATACGAAACGCTTTCGAAGCGATTGTCACTTGTCTAGGCCCTCTGGTCATACTCACACGCCGGTTGCAAGTGCTACGAACCTGACCTTTCTTTAGAACATCACCAATTCATTCAGCGGTCATCGATTCCTAATATTCAAAAATCGATTTCAACACATTCACAGTAAGGAGCCTATCACACTGGCGATTGTTCAACGCACTCGCTGCGTGTACGTAGCGAGCACGCCACGTGTGCGCAACGTGTTCGTCGCGTTTGCGTAACGAGAGCGATTGACGTGATGAGTGTACAAGAGAGATAATCAAAGTGGAATATTGTGAAAACGCGGCGTACACGTCGTGTAATCGCGGCTAGCTCGCTTCACACCGCGGGTCGCACGTTCACAAATCGCCTCCCTGGAAACACGCTGACAAATCTTCAGTGTGAAAACGCTCTAACTATAGCACTATTTACGGTGCACGCTCGCCATAATGTTGCCATGGTAGAAAGTTTCAGATTGAACACGAGCAATATGTTCCTTTGTTTCCATATGAATGCAGTAATTATCTTTCTTGGGTACTATTACTTTTCTTTCTTCAGCGATTTATCAAGAGATAGACTAAACATTTTGTGTACTTTTTGCCTCATTGTCTAATGATGGTAGCTTTCGCAAAGAACCTCGTACTTAGTTTAAGCACAGTATAAAAATGTAACAGTATTATATCTTCATATAAAACGTCCGAAACGACGCGTTTCGAAATCTCAGTGTATACAGTCTCGAGCACTTTCCCAAATCTTTAGAATTACTTCGGAAAATGGGAGAGAAATTACTGTGGCTTGGTATGTTATTGTACTATGGCATGACTGGGTATAATTTTATACCTTAGTTTAACCAAGACTGCTGTACCGCGCCTTAGGAATGCGCGGCGAGGCCCGGCAGCGTTGACGAATGTACGGCGAGACACCGTGAGAGTCGACGAATGAGCCACGAGACGCTGTGAGCGTTGACGAATGAGCTGCCTGCACTGCCCCCATGTCGCCGCGCGGTACAGCGGTCTCGTTCAAATTATATCTTCAGGCAATAACGTCTGTCAGTTTACAGTTACACAAAACTATGTTGCATGGATAGAAAACCTTAGTCTTTATTCGCTTGTCGGTGTGACACTGCTGAAACTTCCTGCTGTAGAATTGTGTGTCTCAATAGTCATTGTAGATACTAGATACTCGTCATTTCAGCCGAAAGACGTCCACTGCTGGACATAGGCCTCCCCAAGCACCGCCACTTCGACCGGTTCTGTGCTTTCCGCATCCAGCGGATTCCTGTGGCCTTCACCAGGTCATCGGTCCACCTTATGGGATACCTCTTAATGCTACGTCTTCGGCACGCGGTCGCCACTCCAGAACCTTTGGGTCCCATTGACCATCTATTCTGCAATATGCCCTGCCCATTGCCACTTAAGTTTGGCAATTCTTCGGAGATACTATACGGTAATTACATTTGCTGACGCAACCGTGGTCATTATCTGCTGCAATATGGGCGGCTATGGCGGTCATGGAAAGGCCCATGATATCCAATGGACAATTACGGGACTTGATGCTTAAAGTTCATAACTTCGCTCATTATTGATCAAGAAATATTGTTTCCTCTTCGTATCAAGAGGTAATCAAGATAATAACGAAAATTTACATAAACTGTCCGCAGATTTAGAAACAATACTGTATAGATTTTCAGTCAATGGACACTTTAACGTAATTACTTACTCTTCGACAGTTCGTCGACGCAATTAGCAATACAGGATACAGGCCATCGGTAAAGATAAGCTGATATTGTCTTCGCCATAGACAATACAAACATCAATTTTAAACTTCGAAAAAACGGATGTAAGTTTAAGTAGTCTAACCTCCTTCATTTAGAAAGCCCATAATATCTCCAGCGAACAAGCGTACATAAACGGAATATTACTTGAAAGAAAACTTTCTAAATTCAGACATTAACTTAAGTTTACGGATCGGAAACAAAGCAACCAATCTACCTCGGTTAATACAACAATAACGCAATAACAACGCCATGCTAATTAACTAAACCGTCGGCCATTTTAACCTGCCGCCATTTTGTTAAAATATTGCCGCGTAAATTAATATTTAAATTGCTCTTTCAGACGTCGAAAACTAATCGAAAGACACTAACTGCCTTTTGTTTGCAGTACTGCAAATAAAAATTATAAAGCATCATTTAAGTTTTATTATTTAGAAAAAGGATAATGCGCTGAACTTGGGCGGTTAAACATTAGGTAAATTTAATAAGGGATTTAACAATGCGTTGTTTCTTCTGTATCCTTGTAAGATGAACGATCAAAGCAGCCAATGGAATAAAAATCAATGGACGCAAGCGATTTGATCGCTTGTAACGAGCCAATAAATGCTACCATGCACATTCCAATGTCAAATTTGAAATTCAAAGATGGCGGGTTCGTGGATTTTTTCATTTGTTTCCCCGCGTCAATTTGACGAAATGTTACCGTCAAAATAACGAATTCACATTAATTTTGTTGACTTTTATCTATTCGATCTCGTTTTTGGACATATTGTGGTCGTAACAAACACCTTTTTGACTGAATTAGCATTTTATTTTGTCAACGAATTTACTTTTGCATAATTGTGTAGTTTTTTCATGTTTTATCGTAGATTCTGAATGCGCATAATGTGTTAGAAATTAGTTACAATGCAAAGGTGAAGCACGTTGTATAATGATTAAAAATAATTGCTTCAAATTAAGTTTTTTCTTGTCTATAATATCCTGGCTATATTTCTCTTACCTACAACTTTTAAATACCAAAGAAAACGCAACTTTTTTTCTTATTTTTCCAGTAGCAAAGTATAAACGACTTGTCAAGCCCATCAGAATTCGTTCAGTCGTTTTTAAGTCACTCGCACCCAAACACACACACATCATTGTCATGAATAAATCGTTTTTTAACATACGACCATAGCGGATCAGAGATAGCCTTTATAAGCTTTTTTATGGCTCATAAAATAATACAGGTGGCCACCACCCCACCTGTAGGAATTAGGTATGTCTAATAAAACACCTTTTTACATATGTAATATGAACCAGAAATAGTAGTTATGAAGAATGAAAGACTTATTTTTTTTTGTAATGTGCATTTTTTTTTGCAGAATAAACAATTTTCTTTCTTTCTTTACTTTGTCTATTTACTTTTATTGATAGAATAGTTTCTGTGACTATATGATTGTGTTGGAGCAATTTGGAACGAAGGTCCTTATCACACGATAAACTCTGCCACACTTGGCGAAAGAGAGCTGCATGGAAAAAATTGAAACATTTTGACCGTCACGAGACTTTTGCTACATTTTCGTTTCTTTTAAGGGCTCAATACCCAAAGGTTACCAATGGTACCATATTAATAACTAATTTAAGGAGGTCCCCATACAAGAGACGTAGGAAATATTTTACGGTGCAGTACAGAACCCTTCGTGTCCGCCCTTCGTGTTCCTAGTCGCTTTTTTTTTTTCATTTCTCTCTAACATTGTTCATTTATGTCACTTTGACTTATTTAATACATATCATACAGCGAAAGGAATTCTTTTCAACCGGGTGTTCCAAGACACCTCTCGACTTTTTTATCGAATCCTAAACTGTTCGATAAGTAATCGAATCGATTACGAATTATAATAATTATTGTCATTGTATTCATACTTAATATTTTACCTTGGTCATGATTTATGTGATCGCATGGCCCCATTTTCCGTGACGTTTAATTGTGTCGATAATTGGAAAATAATATGATGGTAATGGTGACTGAATTAGGTACTTAATGAAGATGGATTTTAAATATTTAAGGCTCCCACAAACAGGCGCGATATCGCGGGCGTTACAAGGGTAACGCTGCCTGTCGCGCCCGCGATATCGCGTCAGTTTGCACGAGCCTTCATTAGTATCGTTGGGCACGAGATATCTTTACTCTTTCCGTTGAAGGAGAAAGATGTCTATTACTACGATGGATATTTCTGATGCACATATAATTTCCATCGGCTAGTCTTCGAGTTCTAAGGTGTCAAGTCATGCAGGATCGCAAATCTCCAGGATTGGTCAAGTTGAACCATGTTTCCCTTTCTTGACGGTAGAACTAAAAAACTAGGTAAACACAATCAACATTATTTTCCCGCCAAACGAAAGTCGGCCATTTTGTGCGCCTCTCAAAATGGCCAGACTGACGTCTTCATTTGACACAATGGATCTTTAACTCTCATTTTAGTGTTATTACTAATTGTGTTCTTACAGGAAAGTAACATTTAACATTTGCTTGTTTATTGTAGTACTGTGGAGTCTGTATAGGTCACTTCGATTTTGAATCACGAAGAAATGACATAATTCGAAAACGCTCTCAATTGTTTTTAAAGTAAATTATTATCGCGGATTTACATCCCGAAACCATTCGAATTTCGAAGTGATGTTAAGAGATCATTAGAGCAGAAGGCATATTCTCGTACTTAAAATTCAAATCCCAATCAAATCTCAGTGACATTGTCAATTTCGTCCAAAAATGTAAGCAAATTAGAGCTTTTTTGACAGATTGAGACTATGATTACAATACGAACGTTCTTAAAATACAAAGTGAACAAAATAAAGCCTAAGTTGTGTTAATTTTGCCAATATCATTATTCTGTGCAACCTCACGATAATTTCTTTTGGTTCACTATTTGACATCTAAATTGCCACTAAATCAGTCATGCCATCTCATTAAGGACACCTTATTATGCCAACACAAACTGGCGATCCATGAATGAGTTAATTAGTGTCAGTAAAAAAAAATCATTAACCGTTAAACCTTTTTATCAGTTCAGCCGTCGACTCACAGACACGGTGTGAAAATACTTAACACAATAAAAAGATTAAAACAGAAAAAAAGAAAGAAAAATAATTTATTTCCGCAAAACATAGATATTTCATTCTTTTATAATCGATACTCCGCCAAACATGTCACTGGGTGAATAATTTATAAACGAACATGTCTTCATTACGACTTACGAGCGAATGAGATTGTTGAATATACATTTGTTCGTAACATTCCCTTTAAACGAATGTCATGGAAATTGGGATAAAAACTGCCACTTGCTCACTTGAGATGTCGCTACTATCCTGTGTCCAAGGATTTGACGCTTTGACACGCTTCCCCCCCTGTCCTTACCTCCTCTTATAATAGTGCTACATAGCAAGTCGCATACATATTTATCTAGTTTTTTTTTAATTTGTGATCGACACGAAAGTAATCAGAAACAAAAGAATGGCGGTTTGTGGACGGGGAACAGTGCTGCCATCTATAACGAGCTTTCAGTTTTTAACCCCATTGTAAATGTCTTCATCAAGATCATATTTTGAGCTGGTGACCACTGAAAATCAGCGCTGTGCTGTGGGTCCCCATAGCGCAGCATCATGCTGAGTGGAAGCCTTCTTGTCACAGTCATGACGTGCAGCTGCCGATTATTTATCTATATACTCGTGATCTCATATGTTTTTTTTATATTTTTTATTGTATTTAGATCTATTGTGGTTAATATTGCTGATTACTGTTATCTTTTTGTATGCACGTGTTTCTGTGACAATTAAACCTATTTTTCTTTCTTTCTTTCTTTCTAGCTATTGCATTTCAAATAAGAACTTACATTTAGGATTCACTTTCGTGTTTAGTAATCATATTCTAAAGGTGTGTAGCTTGCGAAAAAGTATTTGCGAATGTGAATGTAAGGGCATGATAAGTGCCATTTTCACCCTGTCCCCGACTTGTAGCTTCATGATCAATGAAGTATATATTAACATTGTTCATGATATAGGGTTTGACGATTTTTCGATGAGCTTAGCTTTAGTTCCTTTAGAATAGTTTCATGACCAGTCCAGCTACTTAGTGGTAATTTTAGGAATGACCGGAGTTGGTGATTGGTAGATTTTATATTGACCGTTACCCGGAATTATATGGGTTGGTTATCGAATATAGTTTCAACCCCGTGTTCTGCAGATTTTGTTATTTAATTAAATATTATTTAATTTATAACATAACAGGAACCTTTTTGTTATTGGTGGTAAGTAGAGTTTGATTGTAAAGTACAATCAGAAACTTGTGCGCTTGCACATGTCCGCTTTTCCTGACGGGTAATAAAACAAAGTATTATATAGGCACATAAATTTCAGCCAATCATACTTGATAGCTACTCAGCAAGGTACTGGCACTAGATAAAAACGAATAATTAGTCAACTTATAATTACAACGTGTGTCAAACTGACTGAAATTACAAGTGCATTGCAAATAACAATCCAACGATTGATTTGTCCGTAAAACAAATATCTGCATAGGTAGGTAACTACACTACGATGCAGAAATTTAAATAAATACTCTATAATAAAGCGATCCACGGAGTCTTATTGAATAAACTACGCCTAAAAAATGATAGATTAAATGCAACTTTTAATTTGACAACAACGAAATGAAAACGTTATTAAACAATAAGTTGATACCAAAAATGTGCATGTTTGTTTGTATGTGCGAGGTCGGCGCGCGCGGCACGCTGCGCCGGCGCACGAGATAATGTCTCCCGACGACCCGACGCTTGCTCAGCCCGCTATCTCAAATCTCCTCAGGCCTGTTGTTTCATGTCTTTATCTAAAGAGTTTTCGTTTTAATAACAACATCACATTGTTTGCCAACTAATCCACCCATCCTCGGTTTGTTGGCGGATGCCAAACGGTAGCTGTTACATGACATACGGCTCTATCTTATCGTACCCACTCTACAACATATGTTCACTAAACGCCTAATGGAGTTATTATAATTCAAACATTTCCCTAAAATCCAAATCGTTTATGCAAACGTTGAAACACTAACACACAGTGTGTGCTTTTTTTGTTGCGAAAATATTATTAATCTGTATCAATGAACCGTGAATTTAATGAACGAACAATGGGAGCGTCTTAAGGAATCATTCGGTCTCCGGCCAGCCGGCTAATTTCGCGCCCTTTCACCTGTCAATCACACGTCACGGCGCGCGTAAACGACAGCGAGAAACTGGTATTATCCTTAAACGAAAACGTACGTACAGCTATGTAAATTACGTTTTATTACAAGAAATAAGAAACGAAGCCTGTGATTTAGTTAACGGGTGATAGGAAAATGAGTGAAATTATCTGTGAAAGTGCGCAGCCATTAAAGTTTTCGCGCGTTAATATGTCAATGTGACGTTTAGTTTCGCGCGCAAACTTACCGCCGCGTTCGGCTCCGTCGCGCAGGTATTTCTCGCGCGTCCGATTAAATTTTAAACGAGATTAATAACGAGAATGAAACAATTATGTTGACAATATGGCTTAATGTGGGACGTTTTGACAGACGAATGGCGTTCCCGGACGTCCAGAACACTTATAATCGTGCGGTTTACAAAACCATAAATAAGTATAGTTTTTTTTTCTTAATGGCATCATTGCGTGTCGGCATGCAATACGTTTCTCGATTAAAAGTAAGGTTTTTGCAAGATTTACGTAATTTTTTTAGCGTTTTTAGTTCGTATTTTCCATTTAACGCATTAGAAATGTTTTAAATTAACGTTATAATTTATATGCGGTAAACTGGCCGGTTATTATTACTAGGCATTACTGGTTGAATATTTTTTCTGTGGCCGCGTTAAAACAATTTATTATGTATCGGTTTCGCAGTGTCTTCCGTTGCGCTATTTATTTATGCTTTTACGCAAATAAAAACAGGAAATGGAATAGGCAGATATCAAAACAAATCGTCTATATAAATCATTGTAAAAAGGGTAATAATGCTGCTAAGTTTTCATTTACCTACTTATGCATTTTCAACACAACATCAACAATAAATTAGCGATAGTATTTTTTTCATTAACTTAATAATTGATACTTACTGATTTATTTCCTTACTTGGTAAATCGACACTGGGGCAATTAATCTATTGTGAAGTAATCTATAAATTAATCTATTATTATTAGCCGGATGCCCCAGAAGAAGGCTACGCAATGTCATAAAGCATTTTTCTTTTGCAACCCAAATTATCTACGCAAATAAAGTACCTAAATAATAATAATAAAAGTATCTGAAACAGTTAGCTTATAGCCAACATTAAAACATCCAGTGTCATAGTAACCATAAGATCAGCCAAACGGGTGTTATAATGTTGTAATGAATTTCATTATGCAACTAATTTCAAAAAAAGAACATTGTCATTCACAAACGTTTCACTAACAAAGCACCGTAATTTAAAAACAAAACACATTCGAATTAGAGAAATTCGAATTCATGTCGTACCGCGCCATTTTTGCTCGATATTGGTATTGCAAAGAAACTTTTATAGAAGATTCATATCATGGGTGTAGATAAAATCTTGTATATAATTATATAACAGTTGCATAAATAACTATTACTAAACATATAATAAGAACACTTTTGAATTGTTTTTTTTCAACACACTCTGTACGTAGTTTCCGCCAGCCGGCACTCAGGCCAGTTCGAGTGCGCCACTGGTCAGCGTAACATGTGTCAAACACACTCACAGATGTCAACACGTCGCTAAAAGCACTGATATGATAAAGCATCATGGTGGTCTGTTGACCTATGAAGAAGGCTTTTAAAATTATTCACGATTCACTGTGAGAGATCTCGAGTTCTATATTGCTCTATCTTCGTACCACAATATCAATTCTAAGTGTGTTATTGGCTTTACTTCCTGAAAGGATATGAATAGGTATAATGATGCTGTTGTGATTTTGTCAGTTTTGTTTTGTGTGTACTTAATAAGTACCCTGTAATCGAGGAAGTTTATTGCAATCTTTTAGCCAAATACAAATCCAGACTCACAAAAAAACAATAAGGTCGCAGGTACTATTTAGTTTTCTGAACATGGTCTAAACTGAACTAAAATAAGTTAAGTTACAACACCATTTGTTTTTTTTTTGAAAACTTTTGAATCTTACGTTTTTTTTTACAACAAAACAAAAGGTCTCAGGTTCTATTTAGTTTTCTGAACATGGTCTAAACTAAACTAAAATAAGTTAAGTTACAAAACCATTACATTTTTTTTAAACTATTTAACAACACTTTTGAATTGTTTTTTTTTACAAAAAAACAAAAGTTCGCAGGTACTGTTTAGTTTTCGGAACATGGTCTAAACTAAACTTAGTCTATTGACTCGATAAGAAAAAGATTTACCATCAACTGACACCTTGGGGAGATGTCAGTTGATGGTGTGGCGGTATCTACATCGCCACATGCGAACTACGCATCGAAGACCTGACGTCACATAAATCCTGCATCGCGCAATTAGAGTTTACCGTGCAGTGAACATATATACAAAAACCCAATATCAATCATTGGGCAGTTGCCCGCCAGACACAACACCCGTCTGGTCGGAGGATCCTCCCTTTTCTATGGGGGATGAGTGAACTTTACACCCTGTTCCTCATACCCCTAAAATGGTAATAAACAGAAACTATAGAACGTACCTACACCTACATAATATATACCTAACAGGATATGAATTACGATATCATTAATAATTAATTACTTATTTGTAACTGGTAACACATAGGTTTGAACAAGCAAGAATAAAAAGCTTGTAAAAATTTTGATTGATTTGATAAAGACGATTGGATGTTAAATGATAATGAATAACATAAGGAATGAGTAATTGAGTTTGTTTATTTGCTTTCACGCATATACGGCTGAACGGATTTCGATGAAATTTGGCACATGGGTAGTCCATGACCTGGAATAGGATATAGAATACTTTTTATCCCGATATTCCCACGGGATCGAGACTTACGCGAGTGAAACCGCGGGGTGCAGCTAGTTTAATATGGTTCTGACAAAGTAAATAGTATGTGTGCCTTTTTTTAATTCCATGACATTCAAATAAATTATAACGTTGCAAGCACCATTACACAACTGGATGTCATAAAAATAGAAAACTTCCATAATATAAATTCGAAAGTAACTCTGCCTGTCTGTAACAACTGTAATGTAACCTTTTCACGCCACACCACTAAACTGATTTCGATAAAATTTTGTAAGGAGATAGATGGCATCCCGGGGAAGGACATAGGCTACTTTTTATCGACATACCACGTGGGCGAAGCCGCGGGTGGAAGCTAATATAGACATAAACTTACGCCTGTGCCCCATGGGGGTAGGCAGAAGCAACGGCACCTGCTACGATTGTTACATATTTCGTTTTGCTTCGTTCATGTTCCAACGTCGAGTACTAATCGACCTTTTAAAAGGCCATCACTATGCACGAGTGTATGTCATTGGTTCAACATCGCAAACTAATGTGCGACATGACATATATCGACTGGTCGTTAGAGCGACAAACTAATCCATAGATCCATTAATTCTACCGCGAGTCACGACACAAAGATGAATTCGGAATACTTACTTTTATGTCTCTATGTATATCTCATAACAGCCGCACAGGTCGATCCATCAGGTTAAGCTACGCTTGCCGGTTGGTCCATGGATGGGTGACCATCTTTAACTACCGAGACTACTCCGTGCCTCGGAAAGCATGTTAAGCCGGTCCCGGCTGTCATTCGTGGATCTTTGTTAGTTGTTGTCAGAAGCCCGAAAGTCTGACAACCAGTCTTACCAGAGGAAATCGTTTTACCCAGTACTGGGTTGTGGAGGTGAGATATGCAGTCGCTCTATGTACAATACTGGTATTCAGCTGCATCCGGTTAACTGGAAGCCGACCCCAAAACTTTTTACAAAAAAAAACAACCGACTTCAAAAAAAAACATTATGTAAAAAATAACTTTAAATTCGGAAGTCGGTGGCAAAAAACGAAAACTGAAAACCAAAGACACCGACTACCGAAATTAAAGTTATTTTTCACTTTTTTCGTGGTTTTTTTTTAAACCGGTTTTTTTGTAAAGAGTTTTTATTTCTCGGCTGAACGTTACAGGAACTGATGGGCGCTATAGTGATGGCGCCAAATACGTAGCCGAATTCTGGGCCTAGTCCACTTAGATTGCCAACGACACTAAGAAGAGGAGAATGAGTTCATCTCGGAAAATACCACCACCATATGTGCTGCGGCAGCATTACGGATAAAATTATAGACACATAGGTATGAGACTTTTCAACTTTTTTTCCCAAGATTTTCTATCCCGAATTCTGAAAAAAAAAAAAGAAACGGAAAGAAAAAATGTTTATTCTGCACAAACTAAATTGAATTCTGCAAACTCCTTGGGTCTTGAATTTGCTCTGAGTGGGTCGTTGGCCTGTACTTCAACCTATAGGTAAAACAAAAGAACTAAGGGCCTAGACAAGTGACAATCGCTTCCAAAGCGTTTCGTATTTCTACAACGACTTTCAACAGGATTGACGTAAGCTATTCGATATCTTATGTCAGTCCTATACATTTTTGCCTTTTCCATCATCGTTATCGCTGGTAGAATGTCACTTTGTCTAGGGCCTCTGTATGGTATCAATAAAATGATAAGAAAATCTTTTTTTTCATTTGTTTTCCATTTTCAAATTAGCTAGGTCGATTGTTATGCAAGGTCGTATGTTATGTGGGGGGGCAATGATGATGTTCGCTATATGAGTAAATGTAGGGGAAGACCAAGAACGATGGATGGATTGTGTGAAGACTATAATTATGGATAGAATGGGGTTGAATATAGACTACTTACTGAAATTATAACTACTGACTGGACTACTGCAAACTTATGAAGGACATGCTACGCTGACCCCAAAGAAATTGAAATTGCGACTGTAACGGACTTTGCAGGTAGGTCGGCCGTTATCTGATAGGTAGAGTTAATTAAAATCAGCTGGATATGTATAGCTGTATAGTACTTAAATTTATTAGACACTAACTCTCTTATTCATAAACGTGTCTTAAAGTTAAAGAGTCGTATAAACGTCGAAAATGTATGGTTAAACAGTTGCTAATTCATAATTTAACTTTAAGCAGCGTTTATGAATAAGGCGGTAATAATATAAGTCCACACTATAAGTCCACAGCTAGGTCTTGGGTAAGGTCACACTGTTCAGTTCAGAGCACTATCACATTTAATTAAGAAATGTACTTCCTTTGTAGATGAGGGTGCCTGGCCATACAGGCTCAGCGAGAACCCGGTAGGGCCTTCGTTAGACCCCGACACGCGTCGGTGACACGTGGCCGACGATGAGGCCTGTCAGCACAGGCCTGCAGGTAGATCGCGGCGGTAGGCCGCAGCAGGTAGAATAGGCCTTCGCATGGCGCACGTTGGCAGTATACCTACGCGTCCTGTCCCCAGCCACGTTGGCAGTATACCAACGCGTTCTGTCCCCAGACACGTTGGCAGTATACCAACGCGTCCCGTCCCCAGCCGGAACGTCAAAACCCGGAAGCGCATAAGGGAGCGCATGTCAGATGCGGTGCAAGTAAATTGGAAAAAAGGGCATGAGAATTCAAGAAAAAAGTAAAGTAGACGAGTGGTCCTCAGGCTCGCCACACACTCAAACGCCAGAGTTTAGCGTTGGAGCAACCATGGTTGCCCGAACCATAAAGTCTCCATCCTCTCTATCCGCGAATAAAAGGCTAAAAATAAAAGAAGGTAGATATAGGTATTGTAGACAACGCTTATCTTCTAGGTAGGTATGTCAATAAACTATGGCAATCTGTCTGCTAAGCATGGTGATCGATATTCTAACTCTTTGAACTCTGTACTTAGGTAGATACTCATAGTAGTGGCATTTTAAGTAAATGATAACTTATCCTTCTGGTAAAATATCACACAGATAACACAACATCACGCCTGTATTCCCCGAAGAACCCTTCGGGGAATACTAGGAACCCGAATAGGCAGAGGTATACCTATAGTGCACCCACATTTCGCCAGTTATGTTTAAGTCCCATGTAATAGGGAGCGAGCCTATTCCCATCAACCGGGCTCAAATCCAGACTCCGGGCTGCTACTGAGAAATTCCAGATGGAAAAACTCAATAACACTTTGCACGATCCGGGAATCGACCCCAGGACTTCATGCTCAGCAGTAACGCTTGTAACTACAACGAGGAATGTTAAAATAATTAGTACTAAATCAGAATAATTGCTTAGTAGATTCGGAAACATAAGAATTATAGCGATTAAAGATGCAGCGACATTTCCTCAGTAAGTACCATTAAATGCACGCAGACACAATGTTCTAAAACATTAGCATGTCTTAGATAACCATCAAGCTATCAACGTATGAAAATGTTTAACATAAACCAGGGGGTAGCAACCGCCCACCTCGAATACAACAGATTTATCGATCAATTTGTAACAAAACATCAAATAAATCAATCAAGACCGACATCCTCACGTGTTAATTCACAAGCATAAATCTCCCAAGATTTACTTTATGTAACCCGACCAAGTTTTGATGGCCCTATGATCGATACGAACCTTCCTCGACAGGGTGTCATCAAAACTGGCGACCTAACTGCCGCTGAAAAAACATTTACTTCAAAAATAGAATTCGGATTCCCGCGCTTAATTGCAGCCCCGCCAATGAGCGAGCGTTGCGTGCGAGCGGGAAAACTAAAACATAGAGCGAGATAGCCGAAGTTGTGTTGTTGACTCCGCCCCGTTAACAATATGGCGGTCGTGTTGATTGGCGGAGCGCGCGCCTCCTCCGGGAAAGCCGCGAGGGGAAATGTGGGGGCGGCGAGAAAAGCCGTTTGCTTGCGCTCCTGCAATGGCACGCTTAATTAGTATAAGTAATTTAAATGCGCATTCAATGTGTTGAGTTATGACTGATTTAGTTAATAGGTCAATTAAGGATTAATTCCGAGATTAGGTTTCGCACGCATCTTTGTTCACTCGCGTATGTTTTCTTGGTATTGTAATTTTCTTTCGCAATTTTCCGTACGATTTATCTTTTTTGCGAGACTCTCAGGAGTTATGTGATTATTTCTTTTGAATTCCTTGTAATTGTGGGTAGCCTTTTACCATTAACCTGCACCAGTGCGAATCGAAGGTTTTCTGTATCTTTTCCTTGCCTGGATAACTTTGATTAATCTGTATATTCTGTAAAAATCTAACCGTGATAACATAATTACGTAAAGTGAGGCTTACAGTGAGCTGTCATTCCAGCTGGTGCAGGATTGACACCTCATTGTCAGCTATCTTAAACTCGCGACAGAAGTCCGTTTTGACTAAAAAGGCTTTGCGTAGCGATGAAAAAAAATTTGGTTTCTTATAAAGACATATCGAACATACTTAGAAAGTTTGTAATCGACGACTTATCTGCATTGCTGAAAACTGATTCTCAAGGCTTTTTATTACAAGTACGAGAACGAAACGTCAAAACGGACTTCTTAGATTGTCGCGAGTGTAAGCGTATTGGACGTCACTTGAGTTTTCAGGGTGAGCTTTAAAGAAAAGATCGACAGGTGTTATGATAATAATGTTGCCCAGCATTTACTAATGGATTTTAAACGATAAATCACACATTGCGGTACAAAAATATACATTTAAAATTGATTTAATCATACCAGAAGGCCAATTTTTGTACATGAAAAGTCGCAATCTGTCAAACTTGTCAAAAATGTTTGTAAATTGATAGTGTTTTTGACAGATTGCGAATGAGATGCGAATGCGAAAATACGGGAATTGTACCTCTGAGATACTTACCCACCAACACTGGGGTATGCGTTTTATCGCTAGGTAGGTATTCCTTTTTAGAATCGTATCATTTTCATTTTGTTTCCACTGGTAGACTGATTCCTGTACTTATTGCCTGCCTCATGTCATTTATTACGTCATAATAGGTATGTGTGACTGACTACTTAGCTGTCGCTCGCGAGTATGTTCCTCCAACCAGGAACCTCCAACCTATAATTACCTACTTCGGAAGCGTTAATAAGCGGATGATGATAACTTACAGATCCTAACCTACAGGATGTTATGTTATGATAGGAAACTTACCTATATTATGTAACTTCTGTAAAATGTTTACTTACTGTACGGAGGTTACTTATTATACATAGATAAGTAAGTTAGCACAAACGTCGATTGCTTTAGGAACGTAAAAATAAAAATTGATCGATAAATAGTTACCTACCTTTTCTGTAAAGTCACAATTCCTGAGGCTGTGCTGTGCCTCTACAGAAGAATGTTGTAGACAACTGTAAACACATCTTTTATTACAGCTTCTTATGAGGGATGCGCCAAGGTAGCCCGTGAAATTCAAATTTTCTTACGTTTTTTGCAATGTCAGGTTGTATGTTGATTAAAATATGATTCGCGATCGTAGCAAATATGGCTTTACAGGATTATAATCATTAGTTAAATACCATGATTTCATGAAATAGTCATTCAATAGGATTCAATGAACTCCGAGAGTTATACTAATGAGTTTTATAATTATGATTCTATAAATAATTATTTGATCGGACCGCAAATCATAATTTAGAATAACATACAACCTGATACTGACCTACGAATAGCAAAAAACGTAAGAAAATTTGAATTTCTCGGCTACCCTGACACTTTTACAACGCATTCTTTTAAAGATTATCAACACCGTGCTCAGCAGTGCATAGCATAAGCATAATTAGCCTATAATGTTCCCACTGCTGGGACACACGCCTCCTCTCTGTGAGAGGGAGCGGGCCGTAATCCACCACGGGGGCCCAGTGCGGGTTGGTAGATGTCACATGTCTTCGAATTTTTGGTTCTAGGACATGCCGATTTCCTCACGATGTTTAGCAGTTTAGCAGTAGCAGTTTTCCTCAGCAATGCTGCTGACAAATTGTCAAACTCGTAACAAGTGATTTGATTAGCTGATAATACTTAGGTATTTCAGTCATCACAAGAGTTAACATAAGTTTGACAATCTGCAGGCGTAGTATGGCGCTTTCTATTTCTACGAAGAATAGACATAGCTATTTCTATACAAAGTGACAGTTCGTTTCTTCATTTTTGACATCCACCGTAGAAATCTTTCTACAATCTGTCATTTTGTCTTTCATTTCTAACGATCTTTGTCTAGGTCTTTTTTTAAGTAGACTATTTCGGAAGAAAGTTTTCTATCCTTACTGTCAAAATCACACTGACAACCGATAAATCCTATGATAAAACAAAGAATTCTGAGTCGAATTATGTAAAAGAGTGAATTTCGTAAAAAGTGCAGTTGACTCTTTCTATTTTGCTGCCGTCTCGTACTGTCTACAGAAAACGTCATTTTTGTCTACTCTTCCGTCGACAAAACGGCGCTCATGCTACGCCTGCTGTTCAAGTTAATTTTGTGTTGATTGGGTAACCTTTCCGAAAATATGTAGGTACAGTTCCTTCTGCTCTAAGACAGGTGGCTACCTTGACGTCATCAAATCATTAGTCCACTTTGATCAACAAGTATCTACTAATGAGATCAAAAGTAGGCTAAATAGTTAGCGCCGTAGGTACCTTATTGACTTGTAACTGCTGATTAAACTCGCGACAATCTAAGAAGTCCGTTTTGACAGCTACAAAAATCCCTTGTATGGCGATGAAAAAAAAAAATCGTTTCTTATATACTTACTGATTCTCGAGACATATCGATTAAACATACTTAGAGAGTTTGTTATCGACGACTTATCTATATTGCTTAAAACTGATTCTCAAGGCATAACGTTTTATTACAAGTACGAGAACGAAACGTCAAAACGGACTTCTTAGATTGTCGCGAGTGTAACACATAAAATAGAGCAGGATTTCAGAAATCGAAGAATTACCTAAAACATCTCATACCAAGTCGCCTGTCTCTGGACATTTTTTTAATTTTAAGTTCTGTGTACCTATTGAGCTATAGGTACTTATAATAAACCCAGATGTTACTGAAACTATTGTTCATCTCTGATCATCGTGATTTTCGGATAGGTATGATGAAAAAAATGCAGCTTTTCTCAGCCAGATCACAGTTAGGTAGGTATGTAAGTCGGACGGCGAGCAATGGGTAGCTCACCGTCCGATAAGGACCAGACCCGGGTCGACGGCGCGTTGTGTTCCACGCGCACCTCAAAGAGATGTCAGCACAATTGGCAGTGTCCGCTAGGACCGATGCGTGCCAGGGTTGCGGGAAAGTCCGAAAGGGATACAGGGACCCTTGGCAACAGGCAACTGAAGGAACACGGATGGGTTTTAGTCAGTAAAAGTCTGGCACGCCGTCCCGCTCCTTCCAGAGCGGGACAAGTCATTTGATGACTAACCATACTCAAAAAAAAAAAAGGTTGGTATGTAAGTAGGTCCTATAGTAGGTACCTACTTGGTTTTTCCCTCCTTATTTTTCATGTGCACTGTGAACGGTGGTTTTCCATGCCTCTCGCCAAACCTACCACAATATAACTTAAAAGTAACATTTCAATAGCTACAATAGTACATTTATTAACAACTTTCTACCTAATACGGTGCATGAGATACAGCCCGCTGACAGACAGACGCACGGACATCGGAGGCTTAGTAATAAAAAAATTGCATGAACTCCAATGCCACTGCTAATCAGCAGGTAATTATTATGAGACTCTTTTTTTGACAGTAGGTAAGTCCTACATCTTCCTCAATTAATGGGACAGGAAGAAAGTGATTTCATGCATATAATAATCCGGATATATCTGCTTTGCTATTCTGTAACCATCTCTCCGTGAAAACTTAGGTGAAGTGAGCGTGGAGTGAGCTGTCATTGTCATCGATACCTACGGATGCTAAGGCAGTGCCAGGAGGAGCTCGTGGCTATGTAATAAAAGCCGCACGGGTCGATAAATCAGGTTAAGCTACGCTTGCCAGGGTTGGTCCGTAAATGGGTGACCATCTTTACATATCGAGACCCCTCCGAGCCTCGGAAAGCACGTTAAGCCGTTGGTCCCGGCTGTCATTCGAGGATCTTTGACAGTCGTTACGGGTCGTCAGAAGCCCGAAAGTCTGACAACCAGTCTTACCAAGGGGTATCGTATTACCCAGTTACTGGGTTATGGAGGTCAGATAGGCAGTCGCTCCATGTAAAATACTGGTATTCAGCTGCATCCGGTTAGACTGGAAGCCGACCCCAACATAGTTGGGTAAAGTCTAGGCAGATTGCTAAGGCAGTAACAGTTCACTCCAAGCTCACCTCACAATAGCACAGCTAGTTTTAATATGAAAAAATGCTGCTGTTGACACAAAGACCTCCCCAAAACCTTCGAAACTCATCTAGCCGGGTTCGAACCTCAAATCCGTACCATAAAAATATTCTTGAAACCATTGATTCAATAAAATAATTTCATTTCCAACAAAATTAATATGCGCGAAATCCAAAAAGATAAGTCATCCGAGTTGATTAATTTTTATTTAAAACCAGTTTCGCAAAACTGGTTGAACTCCACAGTAACGTGAACTTTGAGCCTGTAGCCTGTAACTAACTGTAGGTTATATAATATAATATTATGATGCCTGTTTTCCTCAAAGGATTAGGCAGAGATATAGGTACCTACACATAAGTTCATTCACATTTTACCAGTCATGTTTAAGTCCCATAGGGGCGAGCCCAACCGGGCACAAATCTAGACTCCGGACTGCTAAGCTGCTACTGATAAATTCCTAATGTAAAAATTTGCTAGACCTGGGAATTGAACCTAGGACCCTTCCAAAGGTGTCACGCACGCTTGTTATCACTACACTAATGACGAAGACGAAGTCGAGCAACGTTTTTTAAAAATATTCTTAGCTTGAATTATATTTCAGTTATGAAATAACTCATACTTACATATCGTGATAAAAAATATTCTGACACAGCCAAGGGACTGCTCCTGTCCAAGGTGTGCGAAGTAAGTACTTCGTTCAGCACACTTTGGACACGAACATCGTATGCACAGGATTTAGTATTCAAAGTAGTTAGTTATGGCTTCCCGTGATAGTACCTACCTACAGTACCTACATTAACCTATATATACATAAGTATCGCTAATTGTAGAGCTTATCTATCTCAATACAAATAAAGCAACATTTAGCAAACGCCTGATAAAAATGTCATAGCAATAATTGCTTCGTGCTACTGTAATTTTTCACTGTTTAACTTAACTTGGTAGTTTATCATTATGTACTAGGCTGTACTACTAGGCTTTACTAAGTCTGATTCCCGACAAAGATTATGCCACCCCTTTTTCTAGTCGCGAGCAAAACATGGATAAAATTGGACGGGGTATTCTGCAAACACTAATCCATCTGGCAATTACCTACTTATTTACGTAGTTAAACAACGAAACATCACTTATAGGGTTCACTGAAAGGAAAATTGACATTTGTACACGGTTGATTGCAATAGACTTGCCCCATATTACATGGGACTACATAACTGGCGAAATTTGGATGTATAGCTACACCTCTGCCTAACGCTTAGCGGAATGCAGGCGTTATTTTATGTTTACCTAATTATGTTTTGAAAGGTCATATTGAGATATAAAATTATAGAGAATCTAAATTACGGAAGAACTAATTTCCAAAAGAATGCCGCCAGTCTCTTGGGTACTTACATTACCAGGCGACAGAGATGCGGAGGAAATTTTCGACGCCATTTATTAGGATCTATTTAGGTAATATAAGAGAATAATAATTAAATGATTATTAAAATTTCCAAAAGATATCACGTAAGTGATGAAATTAAAAGTGGCAATTCTTCAGACCAGCTTGCACCACCAATCACCGTTTTGCACTAACTTATTAAAATATAATTCTGTCTCCATCATCTTCAAACGAATAACAAACTTGTTCTTTCTTTGCGTCATTTTCACCGCAATTTTTTTTTTCTTTCATTCTTTTTTTTTCTTATTTTAAAAGCCCTGAAAGTTATTAGTTTAAAATTGGAATTTGTCATAGGTTCAAAAGCCCATTACCGTTGACACCAAAGCTACTAACGATTCATCAAGAGCAGTCACATCGCCCTTTTAAAGCCAGTCCAATGACCATTTGTCCGAACAACGGCAGTTGATAACATCGGCACATTAGATTAATTCACACGTCGAGGTGTCCCACATTACCGGCCAACGTCGGCAGATGTGTAAAACTGTAGACTTGTTAGTAGAAGCTAGTTTTATAAATTAGCATAGCATAACGTGTAACATATTTTGATCGAAAGGATAGTTAGAAGTACTGTACCTAGTAGGACCCGGCCCTTTTACTAACCTGGCCCTAGTCCTACCACCACCGCTTACAGCAGTATTATTTTAATATTACTTCAGTGTAGGCAAGAGATGAAGCTCTACAGGACGTATAGCTCTATCTCTTTCCCCCAAGAAGAAAGATTACAATAATCCTGAAGCGGTGGTGATGGGCCCCCCAGGAGGCTCTTGAGAATTTCATAATAAAGTCCGGCCGTCAAGAGAATGCTTTTCTGACCTGACACCTGTCAGTTGGACAATTTCTAGTCAAAACTCAAAGCATTTATTTCAATTAAACCATTTACAGGCAGTTTTGAATTTTCAAGGAGTCCGTCAGTTAGTCGGAAAGTTGAAGCTAGCTCATTCCAAAACGTAGATCTTTATGGAGAAGAAAGGGCAAAAACCTCCAAGGACACTCTTTTAAATAAAGATATATCAAAATCCTGGGTACATTATTCCCAACATGCTTTGAGTTTTGACTAGAAATTGTCCAACTGACAGGTTGGACAATTTCTAGTCAAAACTCAAAGCAAATATTTCAATTAAACCCTTTACAGGCACTTTTGAATTTTCAAAGAGTTGGTGTGTTAGTCGGAAAGTTGAAACTAGCATATTCCAAAACGTAGATCTTTATGGAGAAGAACGGACAAAAATCTCCAAGTACCTACCTACATCTTTTAAATACCTATAGATATTACAAAATCCTGGGTACATTACTCTTGTAGCTTCTTTAAGTGTGAACAACGTAAAAAAAAACAATTCAAAATAAGCCCTGGCAGATAAGAGATGACCAGTCTCAACTGACGGCGCCCGTTCACGAACATGACGCGTGGTTCAGCACCATCCAGCTCAACCATTTTGTAGGAAACCAAATGATCCAACACACGCGCCACCATCAGCGAGACATAGTAACTTTAAGAGGAAATAGGGTCGGTCTTTTCTCCATACAAAAAGTTATAATTCGAGGTTCGGCTCTCGTCTATTTCCTCCTCCAATATTTGACCAATTTGAAAGATATTTTATAAATTGATTAAGAAGGATATTTCATGTGCCCCTATTGTTGTTTTTTCATGAATAGTTGTCAAACTTTTACAATAGGCCTCTGATGACAGCGGTCTAAACAGGCCATTTTGAGCATTTTCTGAGGGGAGTGCTTCTACAGATAATGTATCATCAAAACGGAAAACATAGGGGCATAGAAGTAGTTGATACTTATTTTACTGTAAAAACTCATTGCTCTAAGGTCATAAACCAAAGAGAAAACAGGCGCGAGCGTTTATATGCGGAGGGGCCCGACCCTATTTCCTCTTAAGGATCATCAAACTCGCAAAATACAATTACTGACAGGTCTCAAGAAAGCATTCTGTCGACGGCCGAACTCTTCCAAAAAAGCTTTGGTTGAATGAAACCTAGCACCCAAATTGTATAATAATCTATATATATTGATAATCTCTTCCATTTCGACAATTTAACAATATTCATTGCCAGGCAAATCGAAATATTCATATCGATGATTGCCCAGTACCTGTCTTTTTACAAGCTTTATATTAGCTTGCTCTGTTCGTATGTGTTTCCGGTTACTCCAATTGTCATCCATTTTTCAAGTACTTCCTGGCATCCGATGAATCTGAAACTTGGCATACTTGTATAGCTACCGATGGGACAGGTCTGATGATGGAGCCGGAAGTTGGCCTTAGGAACTCCTCAATCAAACAAGATAGCAACATCGTGTTTAGACTCATTAGCTACGTATTAACCAGTGCTTTGACACTAGGTGGTGTTCAGGGTCTGATGATGGAGCCAGAAGGTGGCCAAGGGAAAATCCTTTTTCCTTCATAAAAAGCTTGTTTTTAAAAAGATTTTTACTTATATTTTTTGTTATAGTATCTGGTGTCTGGAACATTCTAACCAGGCTAGCAGCAGGCTGGGTTTCATTGTAACGACTGCTTAAACTCCTATATGAGCATGGAAAGGTTTTGTAATGTAGCAAGCTTACCTAGTTATATATCTACTTTTATCTCTCGCAAATCTATCCAATAAAACCTATGTTATTTATAGTAAAAAAGTCATGAATCTTCTAGTTTTTCTCGTACTAAATTGCACAAAAAAATGGCCGTAAGTTTTGCAAACAAGAAAAAAAATGCAGATTCGAAAAGCTTTAGAATGTAAACAAACTATTATAAACAGTTACAGCACATGTTACGTTACCACCTACAGCGTCTAAACAGAAGGTATTACATAAATCAATCCGTTTCACCCCATTTTGACAGCTCCAGACGCCATCTTAGATTGGTGGCACACTGATCTTTTGTGTGGTCTCGCACTTGAATGCCTATGACAAAAATTTTACCCAAAATAATGATAAAAAGTTGGAAACAGATTTTGGGACAGAAGTTTTTCATTGGAATTAAGTATTTTATAGAAACGGTACCAAACCATAGCAGAAAACTTTTGATCAGGGGTGTTGTGACAGCCTGCCAGTTTTCAAATAAAAGGTGACACAAAGAGTGTCTTTGCCGTGGGCTAAACGAACTGCAATGTATCGCATTTTGATAGTGTCATAATAAACATTTTTCCACATGGCGCCTTTGAGAAAATTCAGATTAGATAGAGCTGAGTTTTTCCAAAAAAACATCATTTAAAATTCTGAATCACACACGAGCACGACTTGTATCACTTGTGAGGTCGTTGTAATTCAGAAATGTCGCGAGGGCAGACCTCTCCTTGGGCGTAGAATCCTGTTGCTAAGTACTAAATTAGGTATGGGGGATGCGCTAGGGTAGCTTTCGAAATTCTTTTTGCAATTTGCGGGTCAGGTCAACGTTGTATGTTGATCAAAATATAAAACCGATTAAAATCATCAACACAATTCACCTCAAATGTCATGATTCCATGATTAGTCATTCAATAGTTTGAAATTATTCGTTGACAATTCAAAAGGTTTCATTGAAATAAATGCTTGAGTTTGAGCCTTCAGCCCTATTGTTAAACGAACACTTGGGCCGAACTAACTTAAAATTCGAACTACTATTGCAAACCGTATCAGCATAATAATCAGGTATTTGCAAAATGCAATTAGACAATAGTTGGTTGCAACATTTGAAACTGTTCAGGGGCAGTCCACCTGCACTGCATAGTCGCATACCTGCAGTGAATGCAACTGTTTGCCGATGGAACTGATACGGTTGAATTAACTACGGCGTAACTGAACTTGTGATTGTAATTAACACTTTTAGATTTTAATTAGATTTGTTTAATGAAAAAATGATTTAAACTCGAACTCAGCGCACCCATATTTCACTTGTTCTATTTAAATAAAGGCCTATTATTTTAGTCATTATTTCAGTGGAGTTATAGAGGTCAGATAGGCAGTCGCTCCATGCAAAATACTGGTATTCAGCTGCATCCGGTTAGACTGGAAGCTGACCCCAAGATAGTTGGGAAATGGCTAAGCTAATGTGCTGATGATGATTTCAGTAAACAAGTAGTAGGAAAAATGAAAAACCTTTATGCAAAATGGCGTCAGTTAATCAATAACATCTACCTAGCTTTATTTAGCACAGATTAAAAGGCACACTAGAATATACAACACTTTTGCCTTTTCCATAATCGTTATCTAGGCCCTCTATTCAGCAAAAATGCCAGACAGCTATTGGTATGTGCCTGACGCTGGTTTTCAACCAGACCTGAAGGTGTGAGATGACGGGTGTACGAAAATCAGTTGCATGGTCAGGACCTTTTCTGAAACTCCTTGTGAAAAATGTAGAGAAATTGGGCAGACGTGTACACTGCACACAGTGCACACCCATATTTTGCCAGGATGAAAAGTGGGTGAATGGTTTATAAATATTTACCTAATAAAACTCTGTCCGATACACACAACGCACAATTATTTATCATGTAAAAGACTGGACTTACGACAGCTTTAAAAATAAAACCTTTAAGAAGGCAGTAGTTAATTGCCACATACAGTACGTAAGTACAATAAAAAGCAGATAAGTAAACAATGCATGCGGAAACAACTCTCCGGAAGATGGCGTGTTGCCGCGCTACCGCTCTGTGGCGTCGGGTGGGGTTCGTTATAGCGCGGGCAGTTTGACAGTTCATTCAATTTTTTTCAAAAATAGAACTTTTGTCTATAATGAGTTTTTCTGGCTTCTTTCGTTTTAGTGTCTCTATGTTTGCAAGAGCAGTGGTCAAAGAGTATATTAATAAAATAGGTAAAAATCTTTTTAAAAACAAGCTTTTTTTGAACTAAAAAGGATTTTCCCAGGGCCACCTTCCGGCTCCATCATCTGACCCTGAACACCACCGAGTGTCAAAGCATTTGTCAATACATAGCTAATGAGTCTAAACACGATGGTGCTATCTTGTTTGATTGAGAAGTTCCTATGGCCGACTTCCGGATCCATCATCAGACCAGTTCCATACTATTATTTTTTCAAAATGTCTCGGTAGTTATATAGGTATGCCAAGTTTCAGCTCAATCGGATGCCAGGAAGTGCTTGAAAAATGGATGACAAATGGAGTAACCGGAAATACATACGAACAGAGCAAGCTAATATAAAGCTTGTAATAATAATATGGGAGGCAGTGGTCGAGCGCGAACCGCAGTCAGCAGACCCCCAGCACCTCGATTGAGGTACTCAGAATTGGGAAGGGATTGTGATTTTAAAGGGATCACAATCTCTTCCCGATTCTGAGTACCTTGACATTAGAACAAATCCCATAGCCTCATTTTTTTTATTGTTAGCTCTACAGCAAAGATTATACAACAAAACGTATTCCATGTGTTACGCAATTAGGGTGCAGGTTTGAACCGGATTTATTTTATTCTATCATAATTCCAAAAAAGATTTCCAAAGAACGGAATATCATCAATAAAATCTTCAATTTTAATTGTTTTTTTTTTACTCCTACATCATTAAAATTCCTATGGTTCACCAACAAAACATTTACATTCACCTACATAACCTAAACTACCGACGTACAGTTCTACTTTAAAGCTACTAAAAAATAAAAACAAAAATAAACAAGAACTACTTTCTATCAACTCGGACCGCGCGACGGACGGACAGACACGTGTTTTTGTCCGAGACTCCGAGTACAAATTACGTCAGCATTGTAGTCGTTAAAAAGTAAAGTTTCAGAATGTCCACTACATTGAACACATGGATCTCTCTCTGTTTCTTAGCGTGTAGAAGGTCAAAAATAATAAAAAAGTTGCTAGACCAGAAGTTCAGCAGCGCTATCTTAGTTTACTAATGCAGCCATCATGTGTAGGTAGCTGACAGAGCATAAATAACTTCCTTATCAAACATTATAAATATGTAATTGACAAATCAGTCGAACAACTGTAGGATCACTTGGTACACACGGGTACATCAGCTATACATTTCCCGTTTATGCTGATCTCGCATTGTATAGAATTTCCGTACAATGCGAGGTCAGCTTATACTGGAAATGTATAGCTTGATGTGTAGCCGTGTGTACAACCAGTAACTCAACTTGTCTAAGTTGGTAAAATCCGTAGCACAATTAGGACAATTGGATAAATTCATAAGCACTAGGTACTAGGGCGAGTTGGTATAATCAGTAGAACAATAAAATATAAGTAAAAATCTTTTTAAAAACAAGCTTTTAATGAACTAAAAAGTACTAAATAAAACTTACGTACACATAGAACTTTAATATTTTCTTAAAACCTTGAGGCTTATTTTCAAGTTTAGTGTCAGAAGGACATTTACGCCTCAAGCTTTTAAGAAAATATTAAAGTTCTATGTTTACGTAAGTTTTATTTAGTACTTTTTAGTTCATTAAAAGCTTGTTTTTAATGAGTTTTTAGTTCATTAAAAACTCATTGGTTATGTAACCAATGAGTCCAAACACGATGGTCCTATCTTGTTTGATTAAGGAGTTCCCATGGCCACCTTCCGGCTTCATCATCAGACCCTGAACACCATCTAGTGTCAAAGCACTTTCAATACATAACCAATGACTCCAAACAAGCTGGTGCTATCTTGTTTGATTAAGGTTTTCCCATGGCCACCTTTCGGCTCCATCATCGGGCCCTGAACTCCACCTAGTGTCAAAGCACTTGTCAATACATAACCAACGAGTCGAAACACGATGGTGCTATCTTGTTTGATTGAGGAGTTCCCATGGCCACCTTCCGGCTCCATCATCAGACCCTGAACACCACCTAGTGTCAAAGCACTTGTTAATACGTGACCAATGAGTCCAAACACGATGGTGCTATCTTGTTTGATAGAGGTTTTCCCATGGGCACCTTCCGGCTCCATCACCAGACCCTGAACACCACTTAGTGTCAAAGCACTTGTTAATACATGACCAATGAGTCCAAACACGATGGTGCTATCTTGTTTGATTGAGGAGTTCCTTTGGCCAACTTCCGGCTCCATGATCAGACAAGCAACATGAAATCATTTTTTCAAAATTTTTCGGTATTTGTATAAGTATGCCAAGTTACAGCACAATCAGATGCCAGGAAGTGCTTGATAATTGGATGACAATTGGAGTTACTAGAAACACATGTGGCCACCTTCCGGCTCCATCATCAGACCTTGAACACCAGCAGGTGTCAAAGCACTTGTTAATACATAACCAATGAGCCCAAACACGATGGCGTTATCTTGTTTGATTGAGGAGTTCCTATGCCTAACTTCCGGCTCCATCATCAACCAGCTCCATGAAATCATTTTTTCAAAATGTCTTGGTAGTATGCCAAGTTTCAGCTCAATCGGATGCCAGGAAGTGCTTGAAAAATTCATGAGAAAAGGAATAACCGGAGACACATACGAACAGAGCAAGCTAATATAAAGCTTGTAATTATCACAAGTTGATTAAATCAGCAGCACAAATTAGATCTACATATTTGCTAGTTTTAGTTGTGCTACTGATTTTACCAATTTGTTAAAGTTATGTTTTCAGTAGCATAACTTTAACAAATTGGTAAAATCAGTAGCACAACTAAAATAAATTGGTAAAATCAGTAGCACAACTAATACAAATTGATCAAATCAGTAGCACAACTAAAACAAATTGGTAAAATCAGTTGTAGAACTAAAACAAATTGGTAAAATCAGTAGCACAACTAAGACAAGTAGATAAAATTGAAATGAAATAAAATGTTTAAAGTGATGTTGTATCGTAATGATAACAAGATTTACAAGCATACAGACTTAAAATAATTATGTACATACAAAAAAAGAGGGACAGAATCATAGAGCATCCAAAAAGTCTATATAGTCATCGTTGTCAAAAGGAAAAGTGAAAACTGCAAGTGTTTTCGGAAAGTATTATCTTTTTATGCGAGAATGTTTGAGTCAATAGTTAAATAAAATATGTAAACAACACGATTTGGATCTCTTTACAACCAGTGTGACCTCAGCTAAAAGGTGCTTAAGCCTCAATTTTTTTTAAATAGCTGCAATGCTTTTTAGTTACTAGTATTATTTTTGGTTCATTTCTCTTTTTCTCTCGCTTTTCAATCGCTAACACAATTGGTTATTTTAATAGTTTTAACTATTGAATATGTAATATAATATGTTACTTTTGTATGTTCACAACATAAATTCTATTTTAATTCTAAACTCGAAGACTTGTAATTGGCTGTCTGTCGACTATTTTTTCCTTTTTTTTTTGTTGTTTTTAGCTGTAAGTCGTCCATGCTGTAATAAATAAATACATACCGGTCAAAATCATAACCCTCCTTTTTACTTAACCGTAGCCAGGTAAAAACTAGATGGTGCCGGCATTTCCTATCTTCCAAATCGAAGTTCGCTATTCCGATACTTTTGCACCTTTTCTGTTTAGTGATAAATGCACAACTGTTATAATCTACATTCGCGTACGTTCAATTACTTAATGGCTGTGCATTTGCATATTTTTGCAAGTTTACTCCGCATTTTGGCGCGATTTAAGTCTTTTTTAAGTAAGATGTAGACCAAGTGGCATTGTTTTTATCTTTAGGTGTTACGTTAATTTAAATTAAGAATTCTTATATTACAACACGTAACGGTATTGTTAGGGCTTTAAGGTTTTATTCAAAAGAATGAGCTGTACACACGGCTACACATCAAGCTATACATTTCCAGTTTATACTGATCTCGCATTGTATAGAATTTCCTTTCATGCGAGGTCAGCTTATGCTGGAAATGTATAGCTTGATGTGTAGCCGTGTTAACTCTACATAACAAGAAAGGATTTTAAGCTACTGCTGAGCATGAGAAAGAAAATAAAGAAAGAAAAAGAAGCTTGTGATGAGATTCTGGGTTTGATTACCAGGTCCGGCAAAATGTATTTGGGTTTTCCATTAGGAAATTCTCAGTAGTAGCCCGGAGTCTAGAATTGTGCCCGGTTGCTGGCAATAGACTCGCCCCCTTTTGTATGGGACTTAAACATAACTGGTGAAATGCGGCTGTACTATATAGAATCACATCTGCGTAACCCTTCGTAGAATACAGGCGTGATGTTATGTTATTTATATGTGAAGGATTTTACAAAATCCCTACCCAAGTGGGTATACGGGTTGGATTTTATTTTATTGAAAAAAATCAGCTGTTCTCTACATTTATGTTCGCACAGCTCGTCAAAATGTAGGGAAAAGCTGTTTTTTTTTTCGCGATTTCAGGTTTGGTTCCATAGTAAAAGTTGTTCATAATGGTGAGTAAAAATGACCCCTTAAAAGGATTAAAAATAATAAAATTTCACCCTTAAAAGGATTGAAAACATCAACATACTGTTGAAGGCAAGAATAACGCAGTGGATTTTGTTGATTGGCTATAATAAAAGCTCAATTAGGGTGAAGGGCCTAACAGCTTTGAAATACAAATCAGCATTAACATACCTACACATAAACAATCCCACCTGAATTCCGAAGGGCTAGGCAGAGGTATTAGGTCCATACACTTTAAGGCCCTACCCTACCTCAAATTGCTTAGCATGATCCTCCGTTATGCCGAAAGTACTGCAGCATTAATTTTGAAATAAATATAATGTTAAACTTGAGGATTGATGCTAGGTCCTATGTTGGCGAAAACACGATTACATAAAATTTTCTTGATAGAAAAAAAAAACCAAAGTTACCTCTAAACCGAATTATAAACCGCTGGTATTAAAAAAAACCTTCAAATTAGATCATGAAACTTTGCATAATAATGGAACTAACTATAAAGCAGGTCTTAGGTATGTTTTTTTTTAAATTACCATTGTTTTCCCGTAAAAAGCAATCACCTAAACTATTCGAGGCTCCGTCTCGCTCTCATTCAGGCCGCGAGTAGTATGGTGCGAGCGAGATAAAATTTGAGGTAGGGTAAGGCCAGACACAATAGAATTTTAATTGTCATCGGCCATTAGAAGGCCAATCGACAGTTGAGCGGTACAGGAAAACAACAAAATCAGATCGCCACCAAATTCTCCTTTTATGTAAAAGTTACTTTTGGTCCTCTGCTAACCTGCTGGGAACTACATTCACCTTTTTAAAGCCTAATTGTTTTTACATAACCGATCTATAGTGAGCTGCGGTGAAGGGCAGGCGTTTTTGGGACCGCGTCATGTAATGTTAATGATGTTTAAAAAAAACCGGACAAGTGTAGGTTTATAACTCGCGTGGTGAGGGTTCCGTACGTTAAATTATGTTTTCTATCATGTTTTTTTATCCAAAGAACAAACTTAACATTGTAGTTGAAAAATGTTCTCCCATAAATTCGAACTGCTAATGTAAGTTTGCACGCACTGAGAGATTTACCATGTTTTTTACGATTTTTATGACTTCTTATAAGTTTTCCTGTAATCTATAAGTAAAGAATGGTCTCATATTTTTTTTCAAAAGGAGCTAAGTGGCAAAGAATGGTTAATTTTCATCAATTTTCTTAAATATCTTTCAAAGCATTTATTTTAAAATTATAAAAAATTGTATATTTGAGATCCACAGAACAAGCCTTTTCATTTGATATGTCCCCACACGGTACAGCTTGCAAAATCTTTTTTTTTTAATTTTCCAATTTGCCCCCTTTACACATCCGCATTTGGGTCACAGAAATTCATATTTGTACCAAATTTCAACTAAATTGGTCCAGTAGATTCGGAGCAAATCGGCTGTGACAGACGGTTAGACAGCCAGACAAACACGACTACACGAGTGATCCTATAAGGGTTCCGTTTTTTCATACGGACATACGGAACCCTTTAAGTGCTGATTTTCAGCCTAATTTGAATAATAGAATAGTAGATTACTGCCGCGGCCTACAAAAGGGGCATTGATGGACACAACACTGACAGTAGTTTTTCACGTCATGAAAAACGTGTGCGTAAAAAGGGCAAGTATCCAGTGTTAGTAGTATTATAAGTCTATGTATTACCCCACGCATTAATTAAAAACCATAAAATAAAAGAATCTATCTCATAAAACCTATTTGCTTTTTTAATTTAAGTCTGTCATACTTTCTATCGCCTATAATAATAACTTCAAAAAGAATTGAGCACATATAGAGAAAAAAAAACAAATCAAGAACCTGGTATTAACTTCTCCTTGTAAAGCCCGAATAGTACAGTCGAACTTCACTATCGAGTAACATACTACCGTATAAATCGAATATGTATCACATACATTGCTTCTGCAGTTCATAAAACAAATCTGCAAACTCCTTGTATAACCGCAGTGTACATGAAACAAAGCAGCATCGTTTAGGCAGATCTCAAATTCGATAACTTCATGGTGCGAAGATCCTATCACTGAATGGAAAGGCGCGTTGTACATTTCACCAAGTATAAAACGCTTGTGGGGATCTGAGATTGCACCAGTCAATACTTAGAAGTCGACAACAGCATCTAAACTATTCAACATGATCGCTTTTGTAAGTGTTTTCTTAATTATTTAATATCAAGTGACGTAACAACGATAATAAAAATGGATCGGAAAATTGTGGCGCTTTTCCTGGCAGTATAATGTGGTTCCTTTGCGTGGAAGTTGAATCTAAAAAAGTGTAATCTTAAAACATGGCGGCTTTTTGGACTGTCAAAATATTTTTGATAAAAAATTATGTTTATTAGTTTCTCACGCTCTGAATGAGAATTAATAATACATTATTCATAGTTTAAATCGGTGATTGCCTGTGACATAATGATTCTGTGATGTTACATCATAACTTTGTTACTAAGTACCTGTTCTATGGTGACTGTACTGTGCTATTGCGTTCAATGACATCATAGACAATCATTATGTAAAAAAAATATGACAGTCCATTTTGAAAATAGAATTAGACCTGTTTCCTTTTGCAAATGCAAAATTATGTAAATTATGTTCAAAACAATGATTCGAAAGGTAAAAGTTGTAAATAGTACAAAATGGCACAGAGGTTATCTACGTGCGTTCGAATCCGACAAGAACGAATGTGACTTTTTCTAATTCATAACATGTATTAAGTAGTTAACATTGTACTAGTTTACATTCTACATTACTAGTAATTTTAGACATAACTGACTAAAAATACAAGAAACCTGCTCTTAAAATAGTCTAAAATCACTTCATTTTAAACTTCGAAAATTCCTTTCCAAAACATGCATGGAGCCGTTGCTATCTCTTACTAAAAAAAAACTACATTACCTTCCAGAAAACAGCAGCCATCCTCCTTCTAGCGGCCTTCGCGGCTGCCCGACCCTCCGACGACTGGGAGCCTGAAGGTCACTCCCACTCAGAACACACGAAGCCGTATCACGTCACGGTGGTGAAGAAGATTGGGGTACCAGTCCCCCATCCCGTGGCCGTGTCGGTCCCGCAGTACGTGAAGGTCCCCATCCCCCAACCCTACCCCGTCCACGTTACAGTGGAACAGCCCATCCATGTGCCAGTTTACAAGGTAAGCTTCGGACTAAGTACTGTTATTATAAAAGTTTTACATCATAATTATCTATGGTTTAAATCTACAGGATTTTTTTAAATAGTGGGACTTTTTTGTAAGGGCAATCAATTTAACATAATATAATATTTATTTGCAAAAAAAAGATGGAAAAAAAAAGTTATAGTTGATCTCAGTGTAATTAGGGCAAAATTGGAAAAATTAGGGAAATATCCGGATACTAATATTTAAAAAATACTAACGTGTTGCAAAAACTAAGGAAAATGACAATCATCTTCTCTCGAGTCGGCACAAGCACTGACAGACGTCAATAGCTCATGACATCTTGCCAAAGACAAACAATTTAGATTGTTACGGGGCTGATAGCCCAACCTTTTTCTGCTCATTTTGGTTGGTGGTAGAGCTTGTTCCAAGTCCGCCTGACTAGCCACCATCATCCTATCCATTGTTGTGTTTGGGCAGTTAGACTTCCAATGTGGTTGAGGATTCCAGGTGAATCTCGCTTCCACCTTCGGCCTGATCATCACTTACATCAGGAGAGATGCAGGCCAAGAGCTTACCCTTGAAACAAAGGGTTGGCCCGTATAATTAACGTCGCTTGTGGAAACTATGAATGCCCCCTGCACCCAAATTGCACACGAAATGACAAGCTGACAATTCCACAATGTCCATTGCGTCACAATTATTATTGTCATTCCAAGTGCGTTACTTAATTAGGGCAATGATTTAGAATGTTTAATTTTTTTTCGTAATTGGTGAATAGGTACACTAATTGAACATGATGGCCTAGGTATGTCATTGTTTTCCGCTAATTTTAACCAACTTCTGAGATCTCCATTCTCGCGTATTCCCTACCGATGTCCGGTCAAGGTTTAATAATTAAGAAAAGCTTATTAATCAAGCTTTTAAGATTACACTAGGTACTTCAGATCAGATTAATTAGGGCATTTGTTTTTGGAAAAAAAAAAACTTTTTTACGTTGTTTTTAGCACAGACTTAATTCCTCTTCATTTAAACACATTTTGTTTATTGCTGCTCAATTTGCAGCTCTGATTTATTCTTGATTCAATTGATTCGCCCTTTACATTCATTGAATCGGCTAAAAAAAAAATACTACTCAGATCGTGTGACTGGTAACACTTAAGTAATTGTACTCATTAATCATCTCATAATTAGTCATTAACGTCACAGTATGATAGTAGCGTGTTATATCATTGCAGCTGTAGCACTTATTTGCATTTTTTCTTTGTTCCTCTTGTTTCAACGCTGTCTCAGTTTTTTGTTATGGCAACACTAGTATACCCTGGAAAAGGTGGCAATCCTGGGCTACATTAAGTTAAAAAAAGTAATTTATTAAAATTCATTTTAACAAGTACTCTAAACAAATAAAAAGAATGTACAATTTAATACGCAAATAAAACGGACACAACTCTTTATGAGTTTCACGACAGGTTTGTATAAAAACAACTATAAAATAATCGCTGTAAACAACCTTTCTTTGTCTGCCCTCTGTAAAACTGTAATTATCACCGTTTTAAACATTTAAAAAGGCACCTTTCGCGTATGCTATTACCATAAACATAGAACCAATTAGTTTAACACTTACAAGCAAGCCGACATTCTCCTAACATCAATTCAATTAAACTTAAACCACAAAGTTAATGCCAAAGAGAAACTATACAATTATTTTACACGACAAATAAAGTAGTACAACGTAAGTGTTATATCACAGTTATTGTGTCTAGATGCGTTTTTGCAATTATCTCATAACGTTACCCATTCATTGCTGCATCAAACTGTTACGTAACGCAGTCAGCCATGACAGAAAGTAAAAGCGCGGGCAGTCAAGCGTGCATTTGAAAAAAGAACCGTGCGTTTGTGACAGTTTGCAGCCAGTTACATTCGGAAACGTTATCTACTTATCTCATTCCAAAATACTTCACACCCAACATTGAAGTAGCAAGTTCTTCTACAATTATTATGCTAACGGGTCTCATAAAAATGTTGAGACAATCTCCTCGTAGTACCACAAATCATGCCCGCGTGAAAACAAGACTAATCCCAAACTCTTTTCAGGTCGTTACCAAAATTGTGGAGAAGCCAGTCCCCTACACCGTTGAGAAGCCCGTCCCCTATGAGGTCGAGAAGCCTTACCCTGTTGAGGTTGAGAAGAAGGTTGAGGTCCCCATTCCCAAACCATACCCAGTCCATGTCCCCGTCTACAAACACGTCTACCACCACAAAGGAGGCCACAAGCACTAAAGAAAAAAAACAAATTTATAATAAGGGGCAAAGAGGTTTTATAGCTTATTTTTATAAGCGGGGTTGCCAGTGTAAATACAAATTTCGTAGATCTGATGGAGATGTAATTCCATCAGTGTTGACTTATGTAATAATGTTGTGATATTTATTGTTGTTGTGTGCAAACAATTTATGTTGTTGTCTGTGCTGTTGATCGCGTTTTTGTTGACTATTGTGTAATTGTTGTTGATTATTTTTAATTTTAAGTGTTGTACATTGTACATTAAAAAAGATTTTAAACTATAATTCGTGCGATTACTTATTTGGGTCCTGTACATTTTTATAACATTCTGGATTTCAATCTCCATAACTCCGTGGTCTTTCCCAATAATGTATGGATGTTAAAATATAACATGACTCCTATCCAATGATATTAAATTAACAGATATGTTATACACTCACAAAACAACCGAAAAAAGTGTTCCGCGCAGCAGCGGCACACATACCCACGTTTCATTCATTTTTACATTTCACTACAAGTAAAAACGTTACAATTGGAATGTTTTGCAGTCTTCACGTCTTATAACATAATTATCTGTTAATTTAATATCATTGCTCCTATCTAAAAATCACGTTTGATGACATATCGATTCAACTGTAAATCGATATCTCAGCCAGTATCTTGTTTGGCATCACTGCAATCCAACTTTCACTGGCGGCGGTCAAGGCTCCGGTCAATGACTCCAAGTCTCCACAACGAGCGACTCGCCTCATCCACCATACATTGCTCCACATATATAGCATACAACCACTCTTAATCATTGTAAGCCAGTAATGTATGTTGCGTGTGGGTGGCCAGTTATTTAGTAGAGTCATCAATTGATTGCTCGCAAATAATATCGATCACTCGTTTATTTTGTTTTTGTTTACGCTTGAGTCATGGGATATTTTTAGGAGTTGTACGTAATGCTTGTAAATGAATAAATATAAGATAAGCTTGTGGATACAGGGAACATTCTGTTTAGAATGGGGACCATGCGGATAAAATAGGAATTAAAAGAAGAAATTGCCAGCAAAATAAGAACAAAATAAGACTGTTTTAAGCCCCCCGGGGGCTTAAAACAGTCACTTTGGCAGAATCATAATAGGAAAATCTTATGAATCATCGTAAAATGTCACAAACTGACAATTCATTATGATCTGCGTGCAATTCATAATACGAAATAATTCATCTGTTTGACAGTTTTCTATGGAGATTCGTAAAATTGCTAATGACAGCTGGAAATTCAGGAAATTAAATGCTTTTAGAGGAATTGAATTGCTAATGTGACCGTTTTAGGCCCACAGCACTCTTAATACGAGGAGACCGCGGAGACCTCGTAGAAAATGGCGGGTGGGACGATCTCACGGAGTATAGAAAGAAGATCTATACAAAACTAATAAAAAATGCTCTATACTATATGGAGTCCTGCAAAAGTAAGAACTGGGGTCACGAGGCTAATTCCAAGTAGTGGGTAAAGCAGGGTCATCATACCTAATAGTAATATGTGGGTATGGATTGAGGAGCCATGTCTCATATTCAAACGCGAGTACTGCCAATATTTAGTAGTAAATTATCCGATTTTGTAGCCCCGATCCTGGTATTTGTAGTTAAACCCCTAAAAAGTTACAGGGCATTTAAGGTGGCTCCTCAATTCAGATGTCTGGAATGTTTATTTTATTAATATCTTTTGAAATACTTACTTAGTGTTGTAGGTTAAAAGAAGATGTAGTGCCATAATGCTTACATGGTTTGGTCTCGTTGAGAGGATGAATGACAGGCGACTAAAAAAAGTAACTCAAAGCAGATGTTAGTGGAAACACCGGAAGGGGGCGGTCTATGAGGACAGTGACCTAACTGGTGATGTTTTTCAGAAAGGTCGCGTGGGTAGTACTAGCAACCGGCGTACGTGTATTATGATTATGAACATAAACAGGGGTATGGAATTCTACGGCTACACTTCGCGTTATCGCGAACTTTTCTTCGTGCGCTCTCTCTCGCACACCCCTCGATTACTCGCTGAGCAACAGAAAACGCACGAAGAAAAGTTCTCGATAACGCGAAGTGTAGCCGTAGCATAAGGAGCGTAACTGGTGATGTTCTATGGTTTCTGCGTACACTCAATGGAAGAAGGGGTCAGTTTATGTATGTGTAGGTATATAATATGTTTATCAGTATATGGTAACACTGGCCAGGTCATTCAAAACTAAACCACTTACTTACCTAATGATGCTCTGCGAGGGAACTCCTGGACAAACAATTATTCCAAGCCCTTTTCCAGCTTTTCGTACTACCTATTAAAATCAACATTTTACTTAGAGCGACTGCCTTCGTTACTGACGAAAGATGCATAACTGCACTCATTATTTAGTAATCTAGCACAGACAGAAATGATTATCTTCGCTAGAGTACCTAGAGCCACTTTCCTAACGAAAGCGATGCGGTAGCAATAGCGACGCGATGGATGTATGTTTGGCCTGGCATGAGCTACCGTACAGCGATGGAAAATCCTCCACTTATGACGCAGAGGTGAACATGAACGTTTGCCCCGAGATTTAGACAAATATTTCCTATAGATTTTTTACATAACATTGTCATTACCACCAGACAATTCTCTATACATAGAACCCAACATCAATCGTTGGGCAGTTGCCCGCTAGACACAACACCCGTCTGGTCGGAGGATCCTCCCTTGTGTATGCTGGATGAGTGAACTTTACACCCTGTTCCTCATACCCCTAAAAATCCCCTAAAAAAAAAAAGAAATGGATTAGCAATATCCATCAAAATGATTCAGATTGTAATTGATCGTATGGGTGCTGGTTACTGCACCACATGGGGTCAGATTCATCTCCTTAACGTTATATCTTCCACATCGCCAGCTAACGAAATCGCTTTCTGTGAACTAAAGCCTTAAAATTGACCACAGTATGATGCATAGATTATGCAACTAAACTTAAATTATCCTAGACGTTAAGATTGTACAAGCTCTAGAGAAAGTGAAATTACTTGAAAGCAACGTGAATGCTTCCTGTTGCGCGAGAAAATAATTATGCCATTGACATTATACCATACCTACTTACATAATAATCTAGACAAGGAGTTCCGTGGGCCGTCCGGAAATATGAGTAGTTTATGAACTACCTAACTAGAGCTGTTTGTGAAGCCGGATTCAAACTTTATGGCGGCTCGGAACTAGGGCATGAATCTCGGAATCTCGGAATATCGTAATATCGGAATCTCGGAACGTAAGTTCCGATACTGAGTGATCCAATATCGGAATATCAATATTGGATTTTTTTTTCTATATTTTGAGTTTTAAACTAAACCTATATTTTAGACCCTTGTGTAGCGCCGAGCGCGACAGCGCGCTGCCGTATTCCCGTTGCCAGCTCGCTAAGTATGCGATTGAAGAACAATAATAGTGTTATCTATCTCAATCGGAACGGTCAATTTGGATTTTCCATCTGGAATTTCTCAGTAGCAGTCTAGAGTCTGGATTATAGCCCGATTGATGGCAATAGGCTTGTCCCCTTTAACATGGAACTGGAGCAAAACTGGTGAAATATGGGTGTACTATAGCCTAACACTTCGAAGAATACACGCATGATGTTAAGTTATTAAGTAACTAAATATGTGTGCGAATAGGCAATAATATTGAAGGATGCTCATAAAATGGCACGTTAAGCAGTTGGTACCGGCTGTCATTCATAGTAGAGATGGGTTTTAACAGGTTTAACACGATATCTGATATCACTGTTACTGTTACAAAAAAATAACAGATCCAAATATCTGTTATTAAATAACAGCCTGTTATTTTTGTACGGACGATAAATACGTATTGAAATCCCAATTGAATATCTTCTTTATTTTTTTGGTTTAACGTCGAAAATCGTATCGGAAGTTTTAACAGTAACAGCCGCGGTAACAGTCTTGAGGATCTGTTATTTTAAGTAACAGATATGTTTTATTGTTAGGAACAATTGTTATCTGATATTTTTTAATATCTGTTATTTCTATCTGTTACGATAAATACGCCTCACTCCTAATTCATAGATCTTTGCCAGTCGTTACGGGTAGTCAGAAGTCCAGAAGTCTCAACCAGTCTTTCCAAGTTCTTTGGTTATGGAAATCAGCTATGCAGTCGCTATATGTAAATAAATGTAATACTGGTATTCAGCTGTCTCTGGTTAGACTGGAAGCCGACCTCAACATAGTTGTGAAAAAGCTAGATTGATTGAAATAACAAAAGTTACAAATTAAGTGCATGATAAAATGGGCAATATATTTATAATATTGAAAGGTTATCATAAAATAGTAAATACAGTAATTACAGTGCATGATAAAATGGGCAATATATTTATAATATTGAAAGGTTATCATAAAATAGTAAATACAGTAATTACAGTGGGCATACTTATAACAAAACAACTAATGTTTGAACTAAATTAAAGAATACGATTTAAAAATGTTTTTTTTGCACTCAATCCAACCTCATACCGAATTTGTGCAATTTTTATTGAGATCTTATATCGGAAATCAGTATCGGAATTGAAAACCTTCCGATATTACATGCCCTACTCGGAACATGAGGCAAGTCGCTGCGCAGTAACAAATTCACGTGTCATCGGGGATGAGGGGTGCGGTACTGCGCAGCGAGCAGTGCACTTCAGAGCCGCCATACAGTTTGAGGCAAATGTCAAATTCTCTCCTCCTCCCCTTCTTACTTAGCTTATTTTTTAACATGACGTGTAAAAGTGATTCCCATATCCTATTTACAGAATAAACAATTTCATTTCATTTCGTTTCATTTTATTATTCAGTTTCCTGTAGTCCTTAGTGCCAGGCGTGCTAGCTAAGCTGTAGTGACTCGGAAACCTAAAACATAAAAACAATATTATTTGGCAACGGTTAGTAATAGGTACTTACCTAGATGTTTTATACTGCCTGCTGGCTGTGAGGCTGTAGGTTCGATTTCCAATTCAGGCAAAGTTTAAATGGGTTGTTCTATACGAATGTCTCAGCAGCAGCCCGGAGCCTGGATCGTGGCCGGTAAATCGCAATTGTGAATTGTGAGTGGTGCACCCCTGGACACCTCTGCCCACCATTTCGGGAAATACAGAGAGATACTTAGTTTAAACTGAGTCAACGGTGCCACCGACATGCAACAGTATAGTCCATCGTCAGTCAGTGATAATGAACTTCGGTGTAAAACTAACTACGTGCCGGTATCGATATGAACTTCGGTGCAGCACTATCGTAGGTATAGATTTAGGAGCTCCTGTGGCGCACGAGTCGCATTTATAGCGTATTCTCATGTAGTTTTATTTTAATTCTACTTAAAAATACTTGCACTCGTAAAGTAGCGAGAAAATGCGAATATACATATCAAAATAAATGAATGCTGAAGGCCCTGGACCGGATCCCTGATAAGCTCTATGCAGGGTTTCAAAAAGATTACTAGCTGTTTACTAAATCATACATAATTGACTGGGATTTAACAAACTTCATATTTACTTGTACCTATGTCCGTTCTTTTTTATCTCGTGACTAATTTGACGGGCGCAAATTGAAAAAACAAAGTACAATCGATATAAATGTAAAATTAGTCTATGAGATTAAAAAACAGACTGTAATTCAAACTCAAAACAGTTATTTCAAATATTTTTTTTTACAAAATGCCTGCACTTTTCCCGACCATTGAATCGGACCCAGGACCATGCAGTAAGTAACGCTTGTGACCACTAGCTAGACCAACGAGGCAATCAATAAATATCTATTGTTGAATTTTATCCAAGTTATTAGTGATTTGCGAAGGTGACCACACTCCCAGCGTACTCTTCTATCCACATACCTAATCTACGTGTGAACAATTATCCAGAAATCCTGTGTGATCCTGTCTCAACACATGAAATAATAGTGACACCGTATCCGAACGATTAGTTCCGCCTGCTCGCCGCGAGGGGCGCTGCGGGCGATACGACCTTTTTATTTTTAGCTCTTTTTAGAGATCCCTGGTCAAACAAATGAATCTTCACTGTTGATAGGGAAGTTGTTACAGGATTCTCTGACTGCACATTTTCTTTTATTATTTAGACGAGAAAATTTACCTTTGTGATCCGAGTACGTTAGAATATGGGTGTCAAAAAGTTCAAAAACAGGTTGTAAGTAACACAATGGCGTCTCACACTTGTCCCCACATTTTTCCCGGTCGCCTACGCTGCGCGCACGCACCTGCCACCCCCCACGGGGGGCCGCTCGGCCTCCTTTCATGCCAACGGATTAATGCCACGATTTCTTTGCCCTTTTTTTATTTATTTAAAAAAATATATCTCATATCTCTCGCGGATCGGAGATGTTAAGGCTTGTTAGACGATATTTCTTTTAATTTAGAGATGGACATGTTTAAGTGTGTTTAATTATGTGTTATCTGTAATGTAACCTATGGCTCTAACTAAAACCATCAGGGCTAACATGACAAGCGCGAGAACGCTCTTTTTGTCGTTTTGTCGAAATTTGTCGTCGATTATGACGTCATTCTAATCCCTAACATGACCGTTATGCACGAGTATAACCGAAAAAAGCACTTTGACACTTCTCTATCTCGTGACGAGATACCGATGTAGCAAATTATTAAAAACAAATTATTTTTATGACAGCAACATCAGCTTAAGGTTCGGTTTCATTCATTCAATTTTACGCATGGAATTAGTATGTACTATATTAATTTTACGTCCACCTCTTTTATAACCGACTTTTTTTATTAAAATTAAATATTTTTCTTTGGCATGCCGAAATTAAAATACAAAATGACGGAAATGAAAATTAGTGGCACAATATAAGTTTAAATATCATTTCTTTTTCGATAAGTATTGTTGTCATAAATGAAAAAGAATAGATTACGATACGGTTAATACGTGGATAATAATGCCAATGAATTAAATTTCATCTTGTATACTCACTAAATAATCACCACAAATGACAAAGGGGCCGATGATCGCCATTTGATAAAGCGAAGGTTGATATTGTAACAATCACCATAAAACCCGTGTTATTGCAAATTTTGTTAATCACCACACTTGCCGAAAGGACTGATGTTCAGTTAAATATGCAGCTGGAGTTGATTTCACTATTATAACCACAAAAGACTAATCGTGGTTAATCACCATCCTATTATGTTGCGAAGGTATGATACTGCCATACAGCCATAATCCCTCTACTTCACTAATCACCATAATTGCCAAAGTGACTGGTTATTACTGAAAGTGATGCTCATCTACTTAATAGTGCTCCCCTCCGCCACAGTTTCTCTCGTGGCTGCTGAAAGGAACTTTCGTTCCAATATAGATAGTAGTTTAAAACTAAGTTTTTTCCATTATGATATATTACATAATTATATTGCAAAATAAAATTAAATTAAAAAACAATTTAAGAAACTGCCATGTTATTATGGAGTTTTTTTTTGTTTTTTTTTTGTTTAATAATTTTGTCTACTCATCTCGTCGTAAAAATCGACGACGAGTAAATGACAGAAGAATCGTAGATTATCTCGTGTTTAATTGTCAAAAGTCGAGATATCTTGGGTGTCATGTTAGGGTTTGTAGAGAAAACATCAAGTTTGACAGAACGAGTCGAGTATTTTGTATGGCAGCGCTGTCAGAAAACGAGAAAAGTGACGAAATAGACAAAAATTACTCACTCTCGCGTGAGTAGTTGTCGCGTGTGTCATGTTAGGCCTGCAGGAGGAAATAAGTTACTTTTGGGCAAGCGTTCACCATTGACTACAGCATCGGAACAAATCGGTGAAATAGTCTGTAGGTACAGTTAGCAACGCAACGCCTATCCATCCATTATTTGTAAGTACACAAAGCATATCAGAGAATTTAATATAACACCATCTAAAAATCTAAAAAGTTCTAATTGCTGAATTGCTGTCATATTTCGCAAGAGAACTGACCGAAATGAAACAAATAAGTAGCTCTAGAAATCAAACATAGAATACTTAAATGCCCGATGGATTTCTAGGGATACCCAGCCCCTTCAGCACTCTGAATGCATAAACACATTAGACATAACAATAACTGCTGTAATCCTAAATTAATAACAAAATAAACGAAATGCGTGCACCGACCAAACGCACGGGAACATTTTCACGCAACGCGTAAACAAAACAACGTGTCAAACTAAATAACCATTGAAAAATACATCACGTTACACTTTAACAGTCCTTAACTCAACGAGATACAGTTTAAAGTTACATAAAGTTATCATTTCTGTAAGCCCTCGTATCCACGGGCGATTTTTTCCCGCGGCGATTTTTTTATCGCGCCTTGGATTGTCAACGCACTGCTTAGTGCCAAGAGTTGAAAATCCACAGTGTATTTTTTAACGCGCTGGGATGCACTCTGTTGGATTCTCAATGCTCAGCTCAACACCAAGAATTGAAAATCCAGTGCGCGATAAAAAATCTTCGCAAGAAAAGATCGCCCGTGGGTACGAGGGCTAACGGTAAAATGTGCTTTTGTCAGGCCATAAACAAAGTGGGCGCGCGAGAGATTTGCCCGCGAAATCTGGATAATTTCGCGCGCTTCGACAACAAACACGGCCAACAGCTGTAACCTATGTGTCGAAATAACGAATTAATTACGTCATTGGGAGCTTAGATTAGGAAATAATGTGCATTTATCCTGGTTTCCTGGTAGACTACTTCAATCAATCTGCCTAGCCTTTTCCCAACTATGTTGGGGTCAGCTTCCAGTCTAACCGGATGCAGTTGAATACCAGTTTTTTTTTTACATAGAGGGACTACCTATCTGACCTCGACAACCCGGTAACTGGGTAATACGATACCCCTTGGTAAGACTGGTTGTCAGGCTGGTTGTTGCTGGTACGCGACTTATCATGGTGATATGCTACTCTATATCTTATTGTTTTGCTTCATGTGCTACATAGCTATTTATTCTGAAGAAATATTGCTGAAATCCTTATGGCATAATTGCTAACGGTTAGTTAAACTGAAAAAGGCAACTGTAAGTACCTACCTACGCGTTATTAGTACATTTACTTTCTGCAGGATCTCCACTGTTGTATGACCACTACGAATACGCTACGCCGCTACGGAGTACCTAATAGGTCCGTTTTTTTTTTAATTTAACAGTGGAGCCAACATTACGGCTAAGGAACTATTTGATGAAACGCACTCTATTTGCAAATCTTTCATACAAAACCAAAGTTGCCATTTCTCTACTGAACTTAATATCAAACGACGTGCAACAATGCTAATTCTAGGCTCAAGGGGGACCCTTGAGCTGGCATCCACTTATTAAGTAAACCGTTAAGATAACAGAATAAATTTTAATACCACAGCTCGCTAACAAACTACAGCGCCTTATGCTAATTTAGCATTATTATAACTAAAATTCCTATATTCTAGGACTTGGACCTGCGGCAGTCCATTATAGAAACTAATTAATCAACCCTTGCGATGCGATTGCATGTGTTAACGTACTATTAACGCGTTATTAACAGGCGTTTGCGTGCGGTCAAGTAGCGGTGGCCGGACCGATGCAAATTGCACGCGATTGCCGCGCCCCGGGCCCCGCCCCTGCCCAGGGTTGGCCGGCTGACGATTAATAAGCCCTTAGCAAAGACCCTTCGCACGTTAGCGAACACATGTATGCTATTTTGAGACGAAATTGGACGGTAAGTAAGACTAAGACTAAATGTAAGACTGGCTAAACGCGTTTCTTTTACCTAAATGATTTCAATAACGTACGCTAATAAGGGTTAAAAATTGTGTATAATCATAGGCTGGGTTAAAAATGGCGTTTATGCATGCAGTCGTATTTGTTCATTAGCTCGGTCTAACGTCTCACTCTGGGGCAGATGTTGAATTCCTTTGTGGTGCTTTTATTCTGAAGTCAGACCTAGGAGGTATAGACTTTTTGGTTTATTTGTAACTAATACTTCTTTATAATTGAATACTGAATATCTATCTACACGTAAAAAATATCTTTATTATCAACATAAACATAATACCTTCGTTACTAGCATAATAAGTTACTTACAAAAGTACTATCCATTCCATATCCGTTTCCATACTATCCCATCGGCAAAACTGAACAACTTGCACAAAATCTTTCATTTTTTCTTTGTAAAAAAAAAATATGAAAAATTGTTTATTGTTTTTGTTTATTTTTTCTTTTTTATTCTTGTATTTACGTACCTAACTCCCTATGGGGATGAATTTTCAAAAAAATCCTTCCTTAGCGCTCACCTTCGTTATTTAAGGAACAGTTGTGCAAATGACATGACCAGTGGGACTATGGGCGCCGGCATAGGTGTCGAAATCAATGTGCATCAAATATTGTTTTATTTTTGCAATTGTTGTATACTACAGTTTCCAGATAAAAAAGTTTCAGGAGTCTAAAAGATCAGGAAACTGAAAAAATTAAAGATAAGTATTCACTAAATAACTCTGGTTTTCGATATGAGATGGCGCTAGGCGTTGTGGTAATCGAGTTTTTGACAATGAGATTGCGACTTGAATTTGAACGTTTTTAGTTACGGAAATTAGGCAATCACCGCCGCCCATAGCAGGGTTTTTGCTGATGCATTGCCACCCTTTCCCCAAATAAACGCTGCTTTATTTCGTTTTGCTGGCTCAAATGCAATCGAACCGCTATGTCAGACTTTAAACCTGCAGTCTTGTTGTTATATAGTAGGTATTGTTCCAATGTAGTTTAAGTACATACCTGATTATTCAACCACCGGGCAAGTCTCGCTTGCAGGGGTAAGGTTAGCATTGACATAATATGCCTTTGAACCCGCCTTACGAAATATACCACAGTTTATGCATCTCATCTTAATATCCATTTAATCGAATCGTAGAGCAAAACCGAAGAATCCTTTTTATATAGCAATGGTAATCAGGCTTTGAAGATAATTATCAGTTCGTAAATAATAGCAATGGTCGTTAGAAATAGAACACAATAATCGCACAGTACACAACGAATATGTAAACACAACGTGACGCCAAGATCGGATGGATCGGTAGGGATGGTGAATGGTGATCTGAGATCGATAAATGATTCTCGATTTTTTCTCGAACCTAAAACACTAAAATCGAAATCATTTGACTGCCTCGTTGGTCTAGTGGTCCCAAGCGCTGTAGCGCTGTGCCGGGGAATCGCACCCAGGACCTCATGCTCAGCTACACCTGAGCATTAGGTCCTGGGTGCGATTCCCTGGTCAGGCAAAGTGTTATTGGGTTTGTTCATCTGGAATATCTCAGTAGCAAGTGGAGTCCGGATTTGCGCCCGGTTGATGGCAATAGGCTCGCCCCCTAATGCACGAGACTTACAACACAACTAGCAAAATGAGGGTGTATAGGTACACCTCTCCCTTCAGGCATTAGAAGCGTGATGTTATGTTATGTTATTATTAATCAAACAGTTAAAAAAATATTTTTGAATTGATATATTTTTCAAAAATATTTTTTTTGTGAATCGATTTCATGCTTTGACTCTAATCGATTAATTGGGGATTTTATGAAAAAGATTCCTACATTGTGCCTTTGGTCCCGCCACTAATGTCAGATGCATTGTCAAAGAAATAACAGTCCTTTATACACCAAATATCAATAAAAACCTAACCTGTAGGCGTGCAAACTTAGATTATAAAATGTAAATAAATCAAATTAATCAAAAACAAAACATGGATTATAATATATTATTCCATGTCATTTATTCTCTTGATCGAAAATAACTCGTTCTTATTTTATTTTTCCCCATACTGTTTAGCTTATTATGGTTACCGGATGATTATGGATAGAATGGAACGTCAAAATCGGAAAGTATTTATTATAGTTCCTATGCCATAATGTTGGCACTTTAACAATGGACCTATTAGGTAGCGCCGTAACGTACAAAATTCGTCATACAACAGGGGAACCAACACTACGGCATAGGATGAAACGCACTCTAAAAGAATAGCGGAAGCAATTAAACTACTGTTTTTGCAGATATTTTAACCTTGGCTTTATTCGGTATAATTTATCCATGATAAATTAGATCTTAATTTTTAAATCATAGTGTATACACTGTAATCCTGCACAAGTTCCCGAATTCGAGTGCAGGAACTGGTCATGTCCTTTCATGCTTTAACATGGCAATTTCATGGGGTAAGCTGTGCGTTTTCTGTCAGTGAATGAATAGATTTTTTATAAAGTAGAAGATTCATAGTGTCACAAATACATTTTAGACAAAAGAACCGTGGACTCAATAACATACACCAATACATTTGATAGGTACATAAACAAACAACCGACAGAACACCGGTTGACATTCCAACCTCGGAACACTCAGCCTGATAACCCATCTGCTGTCTAATCGAACCCACCGATCGACGACCAATAACAAACACTGATCTGAGACCAACATTAACGACCACACGCGACTTTAGACCATACACACAGCTGCGGAAGGGTTAACTGTCACTAAAGTGAGTGCAGCAAATGTTTGTAGATTTAAAAACACTCGGCATACCTCTTTGTCGATGGTACGTCTCAATTCTTAGGAATATAACTCTCATAACTTCGAATAACTGCGTCGTTTTGATGTGAACATGACTGATTTGAGGTGCCTTTGTGGCGTAACACGTCTACATCTTTTAAATGCTAGTTTCCTGGTACTTTTTCTATCTGATCCCCTATAACATAAGGCTTTTTTATCATGACTGGCGAAATCAGTGTAGGATTTACTGTCACTTCTGCTCCCTACCCCTAAGAAAGGTCGTCGTGATGTTTTGGTTTTTGATACTTATTTTTTCGGATTATTTCTTCGAGACTCAAGATGCTAATATTACTTTCAGAGTTATTTGCTGATTATATATCAAAACAACTAATTTATTAATCTGTTTTTCAACAAATAGGTAGGCAACGTATTGAACGGTGAATACTTTATTGGCAGGATACCTAGGTAGGTACCTACTACAATTTATTTGTTTATTTATTTATCTATCTACTTACATCTACCATTACCTGATGATAACCTAATGCGATAAATGCGCCTGTCCTAACTTAATCGATACTAAACTATTTATATTAATAGAACTACTAACTAATTATAAACAATTAATTCCTTGTGATTTATTATACAGGATTATTGGTTATTATGCCGGCAATCCAATACGGCGATGTAGGAGAGGTCATTTACAATCAAATGAACCCTTTTGAAACATATGCACACGTCAAAAAAATTCGAGCCATTTGACATTTTATGTTTTTAATGCCTAGATTTTAAATTAAAAAATGTCAGATTACTCGAAAATAGTTGACAACGGCCTATGGGGTCATCAAGGGCCATTTGGTTCCAATAGACCTCTCTTGCCGATGTATAACCAATAACCCTGTATTTAAGCAATTTAAATATTATTATCCCAGAATCTACTCTAGCTCTCCAAAAGAAACTTTTTAGCAATCAATAATTTTGCTCAGACCTATTTGACTTCCAAAAGATCTATTTGACGTCATCAGTTCATCACAGGGCCATTCCCATAATAACCCAGATGTCGACACTGCCATTCTACGTCTTAATTCACCTGTCAAACTTGAGCATCGACTATAGACTCACATTAGTCAAACTGTCAAAGTACCACAGCCAACTGTCTATTAGTTATGCGCGAACACGCAAGATTGCCGGTAGCAGAAGTTAAAAAAAATGCAGGTATAAATGAAGTGGGGTGTCTGTGGTTCCGTGGTGGTGAAGTGTTCCTATATAACGAAATAATTAGTAGGTCACACACACAATGGCCATCAAAATGTAGGCATTCCTGAAATCGAATCATGGGATGTTTTGAAACAATAAAACCCCGCTAATATGTTTGATTTAGAACTGGTTACAAGTGTTCCAATATGATTTGACTCATAAACTGCTACTAGGTTAATATGACTTCCAACTGACTAGAGAATTTGGACTCCCCAGAATTCAAAAGCGTGTCCAAGCAGCCAATGAATCTTACTAGAAACATCTCCAATATAGCAATACCATTTGGGCTTCCTTGCTTGCCAAACCAACATTAATCTTTAGCTCTATAATTTGACCCACCTCAAAAACCAAACACTGTGGCATCAAATCACTCGTGGGAATGATTTTGACAAACTACATCTCTAGTGACGCGCCGTCAAAATCGATGATAGATCCGCCGATTTAAAACATAATTAATGGATGGCAGCTAAACGAATTACCGGCAACGGACCGTTTATCAACTTAAAAAGAAAAAAACAAATGAAACTTTGGCAGACAACAATGGCAAGATTTGAATTGAATCCTCTAAACTTTTGTTTGGACATCTAAGGTTTTTCAATGAATGTAGATAAATTAAGTCAATTTGCATGTGCTTTTGTGCCTTTAGTTTTTTTAACGACTGCGATAGCAAGCTGAAGTTGTTAAATGGCTGCGGTGGCACTGAAATGTGGGTAGTTAAGTGTGGTTAACGTGACGTCATTCATTTACATTCTTCGGAGTATCGGATTGTTGTTTGATAAATTTCAAGATGAACCTTTTCGACGTCTTTTGACTGATGATGATGGATATTTTTAGATTCTCGTAAAATGATGTGTCAGTATTTACAGAGTACGGAAATAAAGCATTTTAATGTGATTCACTTTCGGCTCGATAGGGCCAGAAATCCACCCAAAGCAAAAGGTAAAGTAATTAAAAAAATAAAAAAGTAGGTAGGTATAGTACGACACAACTTTTTGCATTGATTCATTTTAATTTTACGAATGTATTTGGTTTTTACAAGGGACTTTACAAGTTATCGCGTTTGCGTAAAGATCATTTTCACCTTAAATAAAGATTGGAGATTGAAGGTGCACTCAGTTCGGATGGTGATCGGTTTTACGAATTTTGCCGATGCTACATCTAAGATGTGTCATACTATACCGTAGCTTAGAAAAATGCTTTAACGACGACCCAACGTGTTGCGCCAACCCAAAGTAACATGGGACAGGATGATGATAATGAATAAAAAAATGGTTTTAATATCAGCAGAATGAATACCTACCAACAAGAATGACGTTGTAAGTAACAAGGCAGTACTGCATAAGCTAATTATAGCCACTGACCCACTCCATTTTCTTTCCCGTCAGATCACATGGAAATAAAATCCATACAATTCCTTATCAGACACATAGAAAACCTCCTGAACTCTAATAATGAGACGTTAATAGTCTGTTACAAAATTATTTTATAAGACAAGCTACCAATTAAAAAGAGTAATGGTGGCAGGACTTTGCAGGTGAGCATTCGCAAGCTGCGCGCACGCAGTTAAATTACACACAATGTAAATTAACGGCGGTATGCGCCGGAGTCATCTGTCATAATCGCGGACAGATTCTGGAAGGCTCCGAATATTAAATACAAGTTTCCTGCCTTACTGGTAATGGAGATGGACCACGGATCAGGAATCGTTGGACCCACGGACATGGATATATCCATGTCCGTAGGTCCACCTACCACCACATCACATCATCGAGTAATATATTACTCGATGATGTGATGTGGTGGTTAAAAAACCTAGTAATTAAGATGAAAACAGATGTGGAGTCATATGTGAACCTTTGTACATTCATGGATAATATTCTTATTGTGGTTCAAAAGATACCTCATTTCTTCAGAACCATAGAGCGAGTTTAGCCCATTTCCAAGAGCTTTCTGGATCTAGTGCCAAAAAAGAGTCTCTTAGTGTTTGGCGAGCCACGTCTTGGAGTATTTTAGCACTTAGACAGTTGACCCAAACGATTATAGCACATGATCGCCGAGTCCAATTGCTTTATTATTATTTATAGACACAATATTAATTAATTATCGTCCTATTTAGTAATCCAACCTACAGCTCCTAAGCCTTAAATTACCCTTTATTTGACACGAAATAGATTGGGAAAAGTCGGCCATGTTAAATTTTAAAGGGCGCGGTCCCGTTCAGAAATTCACATCAATTTGTCAACAGTAGGCGTTCCAACAGTTAATTGGTAACGAACAGCTGATGATAAAAACTCCTTTGTTTATTTAGAATTTATACGACACGCCCAACGTTATTTTGTACACTGTTTCTAAATAAAATGTGGGTACTTATGAAAGGTTAATGAAATAAATTATCGTTATGATTAGACGTATAGCGTAGTACAGGTATTTATAGTGTTTGCAGTTTATTTAAATGTCTATAAAAGTATTTTTTTTTAATATTAGTATTCAGCTGCATCCGGTTAGACTGAAAGCCGACCCCAAAATAGTTGGGAAAAGGCTAGGCAGATGGAAAAGTTTTTTTTTTCAAAACCTAATAAGTAGAATAATTTGTTATTCATCACATCACCCTCCTGCACTATGTTCTATGAGGAATTTGGTTTCCGCAGTCAGTCCTTAAGGTGGACCATTGTGCGTGCACACTTTATCCCCATTAATTTGTCCAATCCCCATACTCTCTCTTTAACCTATTTAGCTGTTCATCTGAGTATACTTCCTTCCAGACATCATATCACCTTTCTTTCCGCACAATTCATCCTTCTCTTACGTTTATTTCTTCAATACTCTCTCTACTAACCGTCATGTATCTTCCCTGCCAATATTTAATGTTTCTTGTAACACAATTCAGCCATCTTTTCTTTAGTCTGCCTCTTTTATTAAACCGAGTTTACCTTATTCCTAATCCTAGCCATAAGTACCTACATAGTCTCTTGCTACAAATCACAATTAATCCATCTTTTATTCCGCCTCTTATGGCTTTCCATAGTCATTTGAACACTTTTCCCGTCACATGCTCCTTATATTCCTCCACATCACATGGTCATACTACTTTTGCTTTTCCATCACTGGCGACACCTTCTTGATAATGCCATGTTTTATTTACCAGTACATCATGCTTCAACTATTCTTGCCAGCCGATAGAATATTGAGAGCAGAGAGAGAGCAGTGGTGGCCCAGTGGTAACGGCCGCGACTTACGAGTTGTAGGTCGTAGGTTCGAACCCCGACAGGCGCTTTACTTTGTGTAAATAATTTCATCACCATTGCTCTCAAAAACGGTGAAGGAAAACATCGTGAGGAAACCGGCATGTCTTAAAACCAAAAATTCGAAGACATGTGACATCTACCAACCCGTACTGGGCCCGCGTGGTGGATTACGGCCCACTCCCTCTCATAGAGAGGAGGCCTGTGTCCCAGTAGTGGGAACATTATAGGCTGATTATGTATGTATGATAGAATATTGTAATCATTAATCTTATATTTTGAATTGTTTTTGATTATTTTTCGTTTGACATTGTTCTCACATATAGAACCACCAAGAATACTGTAACCAGGATTTTGTAATATCTATATCCATTTTTAAAAAAGTGCCCTCGGAGTTTCTTGCCCGTTCTTCTCCATAGAGATCTACGATTTGGTTTAGCTTCAACTTTTTGACTAACTGACCGAATCTTTGACAATTCAAAAGTGCCTGTAAATGGTTTAATTGAAATAAATGGTTTGAGTTTGAGTTTGTAGGGCTGTTAATTCTTTTGAAGCCTTTCTGATTCTTTCCCCACATTCGTAGAGAGCAGCACCAGCACAGTTCGGCAGAACACCTTTTATTTTCGATTTAAATTAGATACGAGCTATCTTCAGGCGACATCTAAGCAGTGGGATCAGCAGTAAATTACCACTGAACTGGAGCGATGCACCGTGGCATTGTATGCAGATGTGCGGACATCCGACCGCGTCCTCCAAGAGAATTTGCATCAACTTTCGGAACAAGAAATTTGTAAATAAACCGCCCTCGTACCTAATTATAACCTCCGTGACCATACACCGTAAAACAATTCACGAAGAAGTAAGTAATATTGCAGATAATATCTTAAAAATACCACAAATGAAAGTAGAAATACTTTTATCTGACAATTTATCGTACGCAGGTGCCGCATCTAAACACAAACGTACGTACCCAACCGTCGTTATCGAATATCATTTTCAATTATATAAACAATAGCGATCGCCAGCCATTGTTCAAATCACAATAGCATCGCTCATTACTCAGACGCTCGTTAACTTACCGGCCGCCGCGAAACACTAACTTTATCAGCGGCCCACGTCAAAATATCTACAGATCTCAAACTATATCTCCGTCCGACACAATCGAACTCAAATAAAAGCAAAGAACCGAACATGACGCCTGAACGCAGCCCAGAAGCCAGATGCGTATCGACGCGCCAAAAAGCAAAATTCGAGTTCCGAACCCCGTCGGTGATATGACGTTTCCCGCGTTCCTTTTTCGAAAGTGCCCGCGAATTGTCAACCGTCGCATAGACAACGAGCGCATTTGAATACCGCCGATTTGAATATAAAGGTCGGCATTCACGTGTCGCCGCCATACATCAACCGGGAAGGCTTTAAGTCTTTCGAGCGCTTTTCGGACACAAATAAGCGTCTGATGTTCGACAGGACGCGCATAATACGGTCAGATTTAGTTCAGCCCCGACGCGAGCTGCACCGCGCCGCTATTTATGAGACGTACGTGATGAAAGCGCGTTTACTTTGGCGGCTATTTTGCGAACGGGGTGTGAATGTTTTAACTGCACCGGGCTCGTCTCAACCTCATTCCATCGGCGCTTATGTAAATGACGACTTCAAATGCATTAAGATAATCATTTAATATATTTATAGCGTGTAAACGTCGATATTAAGGCGGGTAGACACCCACGACAGAGAGTCCGTATCGTCTTCGGCCATATTTCATTTGGCCACAATTACAACCATTAAACGGGGCGCAACTCTTTGATATTTCTTATTTTATTTATTGTAGCAAACTTATTAGGATACCGTGGCATTAATGATGACAGATGAGGCGGGGTATCGCGGCTTAATGCGCTCCGTAGCGAGCTGTGGAGCTGTGCTCGCGCGGTTCGCTTGTTGATAGTTTAAAAATATATTTGGGTAAATTATTTATTTCATGTCGAAACGAAGGCAATTACCATGCGTATATGCGTCTACACAAGCGTTCACCGACATGCAGATGTCTATTTTCAGTATTTTATCTACCCACACAGTTGGACATAGAACTACTGGCCTGTAAGTAATTACTTAACGGTCAGTAAACGCAAATGGCAAAGATATCAAGTATTTAAAATGCGTAATTGAAAACAATATTTAATGGTATTTTATCGCGACAGAACGTTGCATTTTATTAATGTTGGGCCGACGTAATCTGCATAACAAAACTATTATGCGTTCAAAGAAAGGCATTGGAGTGAGCCCTTTTGTTTATCAGACAAATGTTCATCATTAACTGGATAATTATTATCAACTTGTTTTCTGAGAAGCTCAACGAGGTCATGTAACTAACGAAATAAGGAATTAGGGGAATCGTTTTGTTAACGCGAACCCTAAAATTTGCCCAAATCGGCTGCATGACAGACCGCACTGCTGACTTACTTCGTGTTTCGTGAGCTAAACTACTCCGGTGGTCTTGTGGATGGCAACTGGCAACGCAGAAAGACAATAGTTTTGCAGTTGCAGTTCTTCATGCATGCACTGCTTGAAGCATCTGCCATTGTTGGTAATGCACTTTTGTCTGTTGGCTAGATTGTACCTACGTTGGTTCGAGCACCTATGGCCGGAATTTCTTTCAGAGTGACGATGGTATTCTCTTGAACTTTTTAGATTTTAGGCTTCTTATCTTTGGTACTCAGAACTTACCAGCATAGTTTACAGTCATAGACAAATTAGCACAGATAGAATCTCCCAAATTTTATTAACGGACGCACCGAACGGAAACTCGTGGTTTTTACCGCGTTTTAATTTAATTTGAATTGGGAATGTCGTTGCGCTGCTGGCACCCCGCCGCGCTTACAAATGGCGGCTATACATCACGTCGATGATATCTCTTTCAACTTTTGAACGCAACCCGGCGTGGCCAGCAAATTAATAAAATTGTATAAGTTAAAAAAATTAACCCCACATACTGAACATGTAAAAAAATACTGATTTTGACAGTAGCTAGATAATGGACACTCGGTTACGGTAAGGTTACGGTTTTAGAAAAAGAGTTAATTAATCTTTGGGGACGAAAGACGTCATTCGTATATGAATTAATTGTTGTAACATAATTAATTAACTGTGATGAAGAATAGACATTAGGTATGTACACCATAGAATTGTGCCATACTTTATTACATGTCCTGCATATGATAAGTAAGGTGAATAAAAACGGGACATAATTTAGGACAACATTTTCGACTACAGTTTCTAAAATATCTATAAAAATAAATAATAGTTTTGTTTTGTTTGTTTTTTCTTGAGTTATCTGCGCCTACAAAATTAGTTTGAGCAACGTTTTGTAACGGTAAAACATATTGCACTGTTGTAGTATAAAGCATGTTATTCATACATACGATTATTACAAGATCATAAAACTACATTCATTCTATAAAATAAAAAACAAACCAGCAAAATAAAAACAAATCTAAAAAATAAGAATGTATTTGTAATTATTCAATAATGAATCTTTAAATGGCAACACTAAAGGTTAATGGCACTTTGATAGATTACTAGCTGAGTCAGTGACTGTCACTGTCAGTTCTGTCAATAGTGTCAGCCAGTTCCACAAGTGGAAGGAGGATCCAAACAGAAATTAAAATTCAATCCCCACCACGGCACGGACTCAGCTTCACTCAGCTTTCACCATGGTACCGGACTTCCAGAGTCACTGCTTCGCAGCGCCATACAATAACCGCTGGCCGACTTCTGACGCTAAACCTAACTGTAACTGTTTATTCACCAGGCCACCGCAATGTTCGCGAGGGTGACTTTCTATCCGACTTTACTGTACAATGTGGTCATGGAGAAAGTGACCAGCAGGCGCTGGTACGATAGGATGGACGAAACTGTGATCTTAGGAGCACTGCCTTTCCAGAATATGTCAAAACAGGTACGAATTTGTAGGTTAATTGGTTACTATCAATTTTTGTCTTAAATGTATTTTTTTAAATGAAACCATTGTTTAAGCACCTTGGCAATGGTAAATCTAAGTAGCCTTGAGGTTTTTAGCATAGTAAATAGTGTGCTCACTATGTACTTAGTAGTTATTTCATGTTTATTATTCATGTGTACAAAGTTTTTCATCTTTATTTAGAAGAATAAATAATACCTAATATTTGATATTTCTGCCTGTACTATTCGAATATGTTTGTTTTATATTATTCGTTTTTTAGAATAACATAGTATTATTTGTTAGCATTGTGAGATAAAACAACATGGTACTGTGAAGGGCAAAAATATGCGTACTGTTAGCAAAGTACAAAGGTGAGTTTCTCATAGAATATTGGATGAATTGTTGAAATATAATGCAATTATCAAAAGTATGTGTGTGGAGATGGTATAATAGTGCACAATATTTCATAATTTCAATCAATACTTTAATCACTTTATTAATAATTATGGAGTAAAGTTACTACCAATATAAACTTCTGATTTACCACACATTTTTCGAGGTTCATAACTTTACTCTGCCAATAAGTTTTATATTTTGGCCTTAACTGTACCCAAATTAAATTTGTAGATAGAAGGTACCCAAATTAAATTTGTAGAAGCAAGTAGATGCAATTTTTGTTTTCCTTATCTATCATTCAGCCATGACAAGCAACATTTATTGCAAAATAAATATAACATGTACTTAAATATTATTTCTGCTTCCACTTTGCACTTGTGGCGGTATCTACATCGCCACATGCGAACTACGCATCGAAGACCTGACGTCACATAAATCCTGCATCGCGCAATTAGAGTTTACCGTGCAGTGAACATATATACAAAAAAACCCAATATCAATCATTGGGCAGTTGCCCGCCAGACACAACACCCGTCTGGTCGGAGGATCCTCCCTTTTCACTCATAGACGTCCAGGTCCACAGCATCACAATAACACCGGGAAGTGAAACATATAGAAATGTATGAACATGCTTCTAAATTTCTGATCACTATAATGTGCACATATTCCCATACTTTTAATGGACTGTCTATGATAATTTTGTCACATTAGACATTATTAAAGAACATGCTGAAGTTTAGAGGAGCTTGTGGCTAAGTAATAACAGCCGCTCGGGTCGATCCATCAGGTTAAGCTACGCTTGCCGGGGTTGGTCCGTGGATGGGTGACCATTTTCACATATCGAGACTCCTCCGTGCCTCGGAAAGCACGTTAAGCCGTTGGTCCCGGCTGTCATTTGTGGATCTTTGACAGTCGTTACGAATCGTCAGAAGCTCGAAAGTCTGACAACCAGTCTAACCAAGGGGTATCGTATTACCCAGTTACTGGGTTGTGGAGGTCAGATAGGCAGTCGCTCCATGTAAAATACTGGTATTCAGCTGCATCCGGTTAGACTGGAAGCCGATCCCAACATAGTTGGGAAAAGGCTAGGCAGATGATGATGATGCTGAAGTTTAAAAATTATGATAGGTATATTTTGTCTACCTTTTGCAAATGAAGTAAGTAGTTTATTTACATATTTATTGAATTTGAAGTAGGTACCTTCGAGCCTGAACATATTCAATCTAATTACTCCTACCATTAGTTGAGTCATTCTCACTTATAATGTTACATCATGTAGCAACACTTTTGAGTACTTAACAGTAATATTTGACCTATTTAATCATTGTCCTAAACAAAGCATGTTTTCAGGAAAAAGATTTTACAAACAAAAGTGGTCATATTATGAGTAACACTTCGGCTTAACCAACAATTGGTTAAGACGAATCATCAATATTAGTAACTTGGAGTTTCTTCAAATCAAAGAAATGCAATTTTGGCCACTTTTCTCTATTTCTTTTAACATTATACTTTGCCCTTGAGTTTCATACCATCTCATCATCATAAAAGGGCTAAGTGGACAAAGGTCATATCTTACAAAATTTTAAAAATCCGACTTTTTTGCATAAACATAGGTTTTAACTGAAGATTTATTATTTTCTAACACTCATTACTCGTTTAGAACTATTTGCTAGTTAACACCTTTGTCCACTTAACCCCAGTGACATCTGAGGGTTTGAAACCGCGGGTGGGCCTTAGCATCTTCAAATATATTTCTGCAACATGACCTATTTCCAGATTTTTTCTCCAATTCCATCTCAGTAATGCTGCAAAATATACTTACTTTTTTATTTTCGATAAAATATTAATAAGTACATTATTTATGTCCGTCGTCATATTAATTTTGCTAAATTATTTCATTTTCAGCTGAAAGATGATGAAAACATGAGAGGAGTGGTGTCAATGAACGAAACATATGAGTTGAAAATATTTTCCAATGACGCAGAGGTAAGGATCATAGTTTTTGCTTAAGGGGGATGTGCTAAGGTAGCCCGCGAAAGTGCCAAATGTCATGATTTCATGAAATAGTCATTCAATGCACTTACATGAACTTACAGAGTTGTATTGCTGATTCTAATGTTTATTATTCTGTAAACCCATATTTGTTACGGCCTCAAATAATATTCAGATCAACATACAACCTGATACTGACGAGCAAATTGCAAAAAATGTAAGAATTTTTTTTATGTCGCGTGCTAACTTGGCGCGGCCACCGAGCAAACACACCAATTATAACAAAAACACATCATGTGCATCAATTGATAACTTCTTTTGAAGAAGTCCTATCCTTTCAACAAAAGAAAAGATCATTGTTGTAAAAATAAGAAATCTTTTGTGCGGTGTCAGTGCATTCATTGCATTTATGTTGTTTATTTTGCCATAATTATGCCATTTTAAATACAAAGCAATGTAATCTATTTACCATTTACATAAAAAAAATAACAAAGGAAATTCAACAATATTACACAATAACTTTCGATAGTATAATATCCAAATAAACTGTTACTTTTCTAAGCACTATATCCTACTATCCTACTAATATTATAAATGTGAAAGTTTGTGTGTTTGTGTGTTTGGATGTTTGTCAATCAGGCTAAAACGGCTGAATGGATTTGGATGAAATTTGGCGAACAGATAGCTTATAACCTGGATTAACACATAGGATACTTTTTATCCCGATATTCCCACGGGATCGAGACTTACGCGGGTGAAACCGCGGGGCGCAGCTAGTATTATATAAAACAAAGTCCTGCGCCGCGTCTGTCTGTCTGTTTGTTCGCGATAAACTCAAAAACTATTGCACCAATTTTCATGCTGTTTTCACCAATTGATAAAGTGGTTCTCGAGGAAGGTTAGTTTAGGATATAATAACCGACATGCACGCAGGCGAAGCTGCGGGCGTCAGCTAGTGTTATTATAATGGAGGATAGGAATCCGCAATGTACTTAACAGTCACAGCTTGATCAGTTATCTAGAGTTTAGAATTCGAAGCGTTGAATAAACAAGCCTCCTTTGTGTTCATATCTACAGAACAGTGGGTCATCTGTACAAGGGTCTATGGAACTTAATAAAATTCGTTTTGTAATGCTAATTCTTTATATTGTTAAATAAGTTGTATGAAGACTTTCCTTCCTGTTTATTTAAAAGTTGTGTCCCCAGTTTTACTCATGTGACTTATACAAGTTGATTTTTTTTAAATGGGTATCCTCTTTAGGGTTCATTGCACTCATCATTATGAACAACTTTCAATATGACACCAACCCTGAAATCACGGAAAAAAATCAGTTGTTCCCTACATTTTGACGAGCTATGTGAATATAAATGTATTAGGGAACAGCAGGTTTTTTTTCGCGGTTTCAGTGTTTCTATCTTAGCGTAGCGCCGCCGATAGATTCAAAATTACGCGTAACAAAGTAATTATGGTTCGTCAACCATAACTCCCACCCATTCGATACCCGCGGAAGTACTTTAGGACAGGGCAAACTTCTTTGGTCCAATTTTTTTTTAATTTTAATGTAGTAGGGTACGTACGTAGATACGTACTCCATAAGCACGCCGCCACACTGTGAAAAAACAAAACTGTAAAGGGTAGCACAGAGTCACCGTCTATACCAGTGCCCTGTTTATCAAAACTTACGTACTCCATAAGCACGCCGCCACACTGTGAAAAAACAAAACTGTAAAGGGTAGCACAGAGTCACCGTCTATACCAGTGCCCTGTTTATCAAAACTTACAAGCCTTGTATTACCAATCAATCAATCAATCAATCAATATTCTTTATTTGTAAACATAGGTTACAGTAGTGTGCAAGATGTTACAGTTGTTTTATAATAGTTTCTCTATGTTTTGCCATTTGGCGTACAAATATACGTGTATGGAAGGCTTTTGCCAATCACTAAAATTCATTTATAATAACTCAGTAGTAATGTCAATAAAAAAGTGAAAAAATAATAATTAAATAGAAATGCAATAATGGTTTTGTCAGGTAATAAAAATACTTAATGAAATGCAATAATGTCAAAAATAAATAATTATAATGTCAATATAATTATAATGTTAAGAAAAATATTTTAAATTAACATTATCCACAGAATCACTATAATATTAGAGTCGTCATGCATATAATATAGTGTGTCATGCATTTATACGTTACGAGTATACAAATAATATTATGTCAAAGAATTGTCATCAAAATAATCACTGAGACAATAGTAACATTTCTTTATTAATAAGGCACGTAATTTATGCTTGAAGTTTACTAAATTTAGACTTTTAATTGAGCTAGGTAGATTATTAAATATTCTTTGAGCCATACAAAAAAAGCTTTTTCTCATTAAAGCCGTTCTTGCATGTGGTATTTTAAGCTCTAACTTATTTTTATCGCGTAGTTTCCTATATTTGCTTTTAAAAGCTATTTCATATAGGGAGATATTTGTTTTAACAAATACATTTACTTCATATATATACAGTGAAGGTAGGGTTAATATTTTGAGGCTTTTAAATAGAGGTTGACAGCTGTCAGTGCTTTGTAAACCACACATAGCTCTAATGCATCTTTTTTGGGCTTGGAAAACATACTCTTTGTTTACAGAATTGCCCAAATAAATTATGCCATATCTTAGTGCGGATGCAACATAGCCATGGTAAGCCATTAGAAGAGATTCTAGGCTTACAATTTTTGCCAGTTTATAAAGTGCATATGCAAATTTTTTTTTTTTTTACAAATATCGTCCGTTTGCGGTTTCCAGGACAAGTTATTATCTATAATAACACCAAGGAATCTAGTCATAGTCGCAGACTCTATTTTAGTCCCCAAATAGTTAATGTCAAGGTTTATATTAGGAACTCTTTGATAGAAGTGCATTATTTTAGTCTTTTCTAGATTTATGATAAGATTGTTATTATGTAGCCAAGTAATTATTTTATTCAATGTCAAATTTATCTCTAATTCGTATGTATTGGGATCGTCACATTTTACTACTACCGTGCTGTCGTCAGCAAATAGTACCATAGGATGCTTTATTTCTCTAGGCAGATCATTTATGTAAGTTAAGAATAGTGGGGGTCCTAACACACTGCCTTGTGGAACTCCGTATTTAATTATCCTACTGCTAGATCTGTATCTTCTTTCGTTTCCAGTGCGTGGGCATATTCGAGTTATTTCTAAAATCTGCTTTCTGTTGTGTAAGTAAGATTCAATAAGATTCAAGATGTTGCCTCTTATACCATATTTCTCTAATTTATTTGATAGTATCTTATAATCTACATAGTCAAAAGCCTTTGTGAGGTCCATATATATAGCACATACTGCATTCCTTTCATCCACATTCGATAAGATAGGTAGTATCAGATCATGGATAGCCATGTTAATTGTTCTGTTTTTTCGAAATCCTTTCTGTTCATTAACTAGAATGTTTGATTTGTCTAAGTAAGCATAAAGTGCTTTATATATGACTTTTTCAAATATTTTTGCAAAGCAATAGGTCTATAATTTTTCATAAGACATTTATCTTGTTTTTTGTATAGAGGAGTAACTACGGAGGTTTTGAGCTTTTCCGGAAAGATACCACTCTCAATACTTAAATTGATTATGTAACTAAGATGTGGGGCTATGTATTGAGAGACTGTTTTTATAGCTTTTGTACATATTCCATCACTACCTGCACTGTTTGTATCCCTAAGAGACCTTATATGATTCACAATGTCATGCGGCAAAGTTGGTTCCATAAATAAAGAGTTTAAATTGTTTGAATTAATGGGGATATCTTGTGTTATGTTATGATTCGAATTAGGTACTTGGTTAATATAATACTCGTTGAAGGAGTTTGCTATTTCAATAGGATTCGTAACTATCTTTGTGTTAGTTTTTATTTCAGTTATAGGTTCTTTAGGAAAATATGCTTTATTCTTGTTAATTATTGTCCATGTCGCTTTAGATTTATTTTGTGATGTTTTGATAAAATAGTTATTTTGAGATTTTTGTGTCAAGTATATAATTTTTTTAAGTCTATGCGAATATGCTATGAACGCACTTTTGTTCTTGAGAGTGGGCTTAGTTCTGTATTGCCACAGAAGCACACGTTTCCTTTTACTGCACTTTTTTATGCCCTTTGAGATCCACTTAGATTTTTTAGTTAATGACTTTGTAATAGTTTCATAAGGAAAACAGAGATCGTAAAAGCATCGAAATAGATCTAATAGACCGTCATAAGCTTCATTAGGGTCCGAAGTATTGTAAATGTCTGAGAATGAGAGACTTTTAATACAATTTTTAAATTTATCCAAATATTCTTGGCAATAGTTTCTTCGTCTAATACGCCATGACCTAATAGCACACGTTTTTTTAACTGGGCATCTTAAAACCTGTGTGGTGTGGTCTGACACTCCAAATTCAATAATTTCCCCCTTGCAACCTCTGATATTATGGGCGAAATTATCCAAACATGTCCCACTACTTATTCGAGTGGGTTCACAGAATTGCAATTGTAGATTATAGCTTAAAAGAATGTATTCAAAATCTAGGGTTTGTTTATTTCTTTTTAATGTATTTATGTTGAAGTCCCCACAAACGATAATCTTTCTATTACGTTGAATGCATATTAGATGAAGAATGTTTTCCAATTTGTCGTAGAAAGTATGTAAGTCGGAATTTGGAACCCTATAAATACACACAACAATAATATCATGTTCGGTCAATTCAATTGCACAACATTCAATTAAATTTTTTATACAATAATTCTTTAGGTTTACCACTTTATAGTGATGTCCAATTTTTGTTAATACACAAGCACCACCTCGTTTACATTCTCTTGAGAAACTTATAGCTATGTTATAGTTAGGTATATTTAATAATTCTTCTTGCTCAGGCGTCATAAAATGTTTCGTAATACATACAACATCGATAGTTTTTTTCTTACTGTGCAGCTCTTCCAAACAGACATTGAGGATGTCAATTTGCATTTCCGACGTTTGGGCATTTCCGACGTTTGGCTCCCAGGCTGGACCGGGCTGGAGCTGCCTTGGGGCGTCTCCTGCCCAATCTGGGGGGTCCAAACGCCTCCTGCCGGAGGCTCTACGCGGGGGTCGTGCGGTCCATGGCCCTTTACGGGGCACCGGTGTGGGCGCGTTCCCTTAGGCTGCGGCCAGCCCGCCGGTTGAACGCGTCCCAAAGGGTCATGGCCATTCGGCTGGCCCGGGGATACCGCACGGTCTCCCGCGAGGCGGCGAGCCTCCTGGCCGGATTACCGCCATGGGATCTGGAGGCGAAGGTCCTCGCGCACATCTGGGAGTGGCGCGAGGAGATGAAGCGCCGGGGCGTAACTCCGCTGCCGCGAGAAATCGCGGCTCAGCGGACAGAGCTCCGGCAGGATCTCATGGCGGCATGGAGAGTGCGATTGTCGCAACCCAGTGCTGGGCACGCCACAATTGCGGCGATAAGTCCCCTCTTTGAGGAGTGGCTAGAGAGGCGCCACGGCGTCCTCACCTTCCGCCTGACGCAGGTCCTCACCGGACACGGTTGCTTCGGGAGGTTCCTGTTTCGTATAAGGCGGGAGGAAACGCCCGGATGTCACCACTGTGTGGATCGCCCGGAGGACACGGTGGAGCATACGGTGGAGGTCTGCCCCGCTTGGGCGGAGCCCCGCCGTGTCCTCTTGGAGGCGATTGGCGGCGGTGACCTCTCGCGTCCGGCTCTGGTCCAGGCCATGGTACGGAGCGAGAGGGCATGGGAAGCAGTCACCTCCTTCTGCGAAGCAGTAATGCTCGCGAAGGAGGAGGCGGAACGCGTGAGGGAGAGGCAAAATTTGCGCCCTCATGCCCCTAACCGCCGCCGCCGCTGGAGACGCCCGGGGCGTCGGGAATCCCAGGCGGATTCCCGGCCACCATAGGCGCGGGCTTGCGGACGGCGAGCAATGGGTAGCTTGCCGTCCGATCAGGACCAGGCCCGGGTCGATGGCGCGTCGTGTTCCACGCGCGCCTCAAAGAGATGTCAGCACAATTGGCGGGGTCCGCTAGGACCGATGCCTGCCAGGGTTGCGGGTTAGTCCGAAAGGGATACCGGGACCTTGGCAACAGGCAACTGAAGGAACACGGGTGGGTTTTAGTCAGTAAAAGTCTGACACGCCCTTCCGCTCCACCCAGAGCGGGAGAAGTCATTGGATGATTTCCCACCCTCAAAAAAAAAAAAAAAAAGGATGTCAATTTTGTTTAGTAGTCCGGCAATATTTTGATGTAGGACATATATGTTATTGTAGACGAAAAAAATTTGAATTTTGCTTACGGCTTGCGTTTTGCTCGTTACTGGTGGAAATACTTTCTTGTATGTTACTGTTATTCTGTACGTTGATCTGACCAAATAGATGTAAATCGACTAGTATGTTACTCATAATGTTATCATATATATTTCTCATTCCGTATTTATTCTACTTGTACGGGGTTTGAACTCGTGGCCTCACTGTTGCCAGATGCACATTAAAGCACCTTGACCATTGGGAATGATAGGAATCAAGTCGAAATTAGCCAGCTAATTCTTCATGTACTATATTTAAAATAAATTAAGCTGTTAGACAATGACTCAGTAGAAATAATGTTGTTCTTCTTTCTTTTTATTATTTCTTCGCACAAAGTCTTTATCACTGTCACTATTAAAACTTGATTTAGTTTTACTGCACTTTAACACAATATCTTCGAGTTAGTTGTTAGTTTTGTTGACTCCTTACACTGTTTGAGTTTAGGTTATGTTTTTATAATTTAGGGTTTTTTTTTAAAAGATAACACTCACTCTTCGTGATTGGACATATCTACGTCGATTTAAATCAAGCTTAGGTTAAATACAGAACATTTACAGAAAAAATACATTAAATTATAGCGGAGCTGTATACTTTAGGTTTTGAGAAGTACCCTCAATCCTATCCTCAAAATTTAGTGAAAATGAGTGAAAATGAGTTTCAAATGTCATTATTTAGTTTACAAGTAAGTACTTAATATTTTGACACTTTTATTTGTGATTTTATTTCATAAAAATTTGTAAGTTACAACTTGTAGAAAATCATAATAAATCCTGAGTGTCCGGCGACTCTCTATTCCGTATTACAAGTTTACAAGTGTCGTGCTTAGTACCGCAATAAATGTTTAAATACGATTTTCTTTTTTTAAATGTGGTCAAAAGAGGGAAATGACCTGATGCCCGTGTCCCAGCAGTGGGAACATTAAGGCTGATTATGAATATGGAGATGAGCTATGAATGTAACGAAAATTAACATTCTAAGTAACTTGTGAACGTGTAGACTTGTAACTTTTAACTTTTGATAAACAGGGCCAAAACAGGAGGAGGCGCGGCGCCCCCCGTTTGGTTTTAGGGGAAGCATTTGGCCCCCTCTGGCCCTTACTTCCGCGGTCCCTGTGATACCCATCACGTCTACGGAGTTTCTATACTTAGATAATTTAATTTCACCCTTTTTATTAGAAGATGCCTTTGCACAATTACGTTGATGCATTGAAACAATTACTATTACTGGGACTCACACCAGTTACACAGGTCTCCTCTCAGTGAGAGGTCAAATTGGAGGAGAAAGAGGTGAAATTAATACAATAAAAATAAAATACTACTACCATACTTTGTATTGGGGTCATCCTGTAAGGATAGTGTTTCTTAGTTCGATAATAAATAAATAAAATTATCTTTCGTTTTTTTTTCTTACCATCATGCAGGTAATTAAAAATTAGCTCCGTAATTTAATAACAATAATATTAACTTGTGATACCAATATCCTCTTAACTCAAAGAAGTCTGAAAACTATCAAAGTTGAAGCATTAAAATATTATGAAGGAAAAAAGATGTGAAGGTAAATTATTCAATTCATAAACAAATGTGCACAATTTATTACTTGTATTCAACCTTGCGCATTTGACTTGAACGAAGAGGTACCTGATGACATTTTTATGATAATAATTCTAAGTATGTACCGTCACGGACTTTAATTGATGAGCCGCCTTCAAACTTTTCAATTTTGCAATTCATACATTCACGAGATTACACGATTAAACACGAACTCTAATCGCACGCTCGTAAACAAAATAACAAATAAATTACTTTTAATCGGAAATAGTCTTATCCATAGAGGTTGGCTAATAAGTTCTCAATGATAAAAATAAATACAATGTTGCATTAAGTTTATCCAATCTATTTGATACCAACCTCATTTGAATCATAGTTCATTAACTCGATAATTCTGAAAAATAACTGAGGACAGTGACAGTTGAAATATCGATGTCAGATAAGTTACTTTCGAACTTGTCGAAATGAATTTAATATTTCTCCGTTCCTAGAAACGATTGTTTATCGTTGCTAGGTTACTGTTGCTAGACCTGCAATTGGTTGACTTTGGGAAGTCACTCTGCTGTCAAGTTTGTAGTTCTGGCTCTAAGGTTAGCCAACCGGTAAAGATATGAAATATAATTTTCTTCTTCTAATACGAAGACATATTATGACTTTGCGTGTCGGATACCGAATAAACCCGATTTGCATTACACGGCTAAAATACGAACAGTGCCAGGTGGCTCATCAATTAAAGTCCGTGACTGTACTTACACTTCTACCAACTTATCTGTGAAATGGCGAAAATTGGAACTACGGCCGTCATGTTGAAAGTCATTCGATTGTCCGTGTCTACTACATTCAGTGCACAATAAAATTATTATCATTATTAGAATGTAGATGAATTCATTCATTCTGATGTTAGAATGTTAGAATTAATTTGTATAATCAATCAATTAGCAGCACTGAATCGACGGTGCCGACCTCTTTCAGTTCACAGATAAGTTGGTAGGACTGTAGATACCTTTTTGGAGGGGCTCGTGGCAAAATAATAACACTCACAGTCTCACACGGATCGATCGAAGGTTAAGTTGCACTTGCCGCGGTCGGTTCGTAGATGGGCGACCATCTATTACATATCAAGACCCCTCGGAAAGAACGTTAAGGCTGTACCCTACCTCAAATTTTATCTCGCTCGCACTATACTACTCGCGACCTGAGTGAGAGCGAGGCGGAGTGGGGCGCTAGCGACTCTCAAGCCTCGAAAAGTTTAGGTAATTGCTTGAGCGTTGAAAATAATGGTAATAAAAAAAATAAAAAACGTAAGACCTGCTTTATTCATAGTTCAGTTGTTATGCAAAGTTTCATAATCTAATTTGAACTATTTTTCTAGGTTCTGTTTAGAGGTAACTTTGGATTTTTTTCTCTATAGAGAAAAAAATATGTAATCGTGTTTTCGCCAAACATAGGACCCAGAATCAATTCTCAACTTTAAGATATATTTATTTCAAAATTAATGCTGCAGTATTTTCGGCATAACGGAGGATCATACTAAGCAATTTAAGGTAGGGTACACCCTTAAGCCGTTGGTACCGGCTGTCAGTCGTAACATCATATCTTTGACAGTCGTTAAAGGTGGTCAGAAGCCAAAAAATATGACAACCAGTCTAACCAAGGGGTATCGTGTTACTCACGAACTGGGTTGTGGAGGTCAGTTAGGCAGTCGCTTCATGTAAAATCCTGTTATTCAGCTGCATCCGGTTAGACTGGAAGCCGACCCCAACATAGGTGGGAAAAGGCTAGGCAGATTGCTGTAGGTACCTTTTTCTCTCAAACTTCACAGTAGCACCCATTCATAATAAATAAGTTTGTTGGGAATCAAATTTGCTACAAAATGTATGGGAAAAGATATTTGCGTTTTCTGAATTTTCTAGTACTCAAACCTAAGTTGGTCTGATAGTTTTTTTTATTATCCATATTAGAAAGAAGATCGATTGGTATTACAAAAAAGTCTTTGTGACTGGATTTTCTTGCTGACTAGACAAGGTTCATTTTTTTCAAAATCTGTGTGGATCGAAATTTCTCAAAAAATTAAGGACAGTCTTCTAAGACCGTTTTCCTATAGCCACAACGGTTACGGTACCTCCCTTACTGCCCTCAAAAATCCACCCTGTATATCAAATGAACTGGAACATTGACGAAATTCTTATACGCAAAAGAAACATTTGTTATATATTTTTGTGGTGTACAATAAAGTATATATAAATAAATAAATAAGAAACACTGTACACGCACACTTGTCTTTCCACGTTGACGCAGACTTACTTGTATTTTCTTTAATTATTTAATAGAATCCATATTGGCTGAACCCTATCTTTTAAGATACAGGCTAGTCCTAGTTTAAAAGATAGTCTACTATTGCATAGTAACTTACTGAAATATTTTTTCCAATAGTGTATGTATACAGTGCAAATTGCATTTTTTGTGAAATAAATACTTTTATTATTAATATTAAAAAAATAAAAAATTGTTTAATCTGCACAAACAAAACGCACATAACAAAAAAAATATACCTAAAAAACGCACATACAGAGCAGCCAAAAGCCTCTTATTCAAGCAAAAATTCTTTTTTTTTATTATTATTTATCAGAGGGTTTCTTTAATTATTTATTTAATGTTTCAGAAATGGCGGGAGCAGGGCGTGGAGTTTCTTCAGTTAGCAACGACGGACATATTTGAAGCACCCGACCAGGAGAAACTTTATGAAGGAGTCACTTTTATCAATAGGTGAGGAACACCATAAACATATTTTATATTAGTTCAGTATTCACGGAATTTGACAATAGGCTCGCCCCCTATTACATGGGATTTAAACATAACTGGCGCAATGTGGGTGTACTATAGTGGATCGTGTACTCCGTGTACTATAGTGGATCGTGTACTCCGTGTACTATAGTGGATCGTGTACTCCGTGTACTATAGTGGATCGTGTACTCCGTGTACTATAGTGGATCGTGTACTCCGTGTACTATAGTGGATCGTGTACTCTGCCTAACCCTTCGGGATTACAGGTGTGATGTTATGGGTAGTTTGAAATATGCTTGTCCCTTTTGTTTTATGTGGTATGATAACTATGATCAGTGTTTAAATAAATTTTTCATAAATTTTAATCGGGTGAACGGGGGTCGTGGCTTTGTCTTTGTAGTATCTCATAAGACTACTGTGAGTCATTCGTTTTAGCCACATGTATTTGTGATGGTACCTGATTCCACTAATTTACAAATGTTGCAGTGGTCGGGCGATTTGTTTTTACATTTTTGGATATGAGTTATACAAAATTTGCCAAAACCACTGTCGCGAAGCTTAAGATTATTTCAACAAAATTAGGGAATTATATGATTTTTTTTTTCGTAAAAAAAAACTTTTAAATTAATTCCTGAGATTTCACGTTTTGGTACTTTAGCCATTTTACCTTTCCACTGTCGATATAGTCGTTTATCAGATTTAAAAAATCTAAAGTGACAACCATAGTATTATGTAGATAGTAACTATTTTATCAAAACTAAAAGCAACAGCATGTAATTTCATAATCTGAATTTAAGATTAGCAACAATAAATATGTTTATGGTTAACCATAAATGATATTTATATCTAAAGTAAAATATATATATTACTAGCTTCCACCTACGGCTTCGCCCGCGTGGTATGTCAACAAAAAGTAGCATATGTCCTTTCCTGGGATGCCATCCGTCGAAATCCGCTCAGTGGTTTAGGCGTGAAAAGGTAACATACAAACATACAAGAGTTACTTTAGAATCCATCCTATCCATACTTCCATACTAATATTATAAATTCGAAAGTAACTCTGTCCGTCTGTCTGTCTGTATGTTACCTTTTCACGCCTAAACCACTGAACGGATGTCGACAAAATTTGGCAAGGAGATAGATGGCATCCTGGGGAAGGACTTTCTATCGACATACAACGCGGGCGAAGCCGCGGCCGGAAGCTAGTTTATAATATTAGTATGGGTATATATAGGGTGACTGGTAATTTATGACCGATATTTAAACACATATTATTATGTTATATTTATTTTCCCCCAGGTTCCTGCCAGCTGACCGGAAACTGTCAGGCGTGCCGACAAACTGCGAGCAAGTAAATAGCGGCTCTGTGTACGTGCACTGCAAGGCGGGCCGCACGCGGAGCGCCACACTCGTCGGCTGCTACCTCATGATGGTACGTACCTACAGTGCTACAAGGCTCTTTTGGCGCCTAAATGACATTGACAGGGGGCGTTGTTTGAAAAAACAAGATGGCGGCGTTAGTTCCGATTTTGGCCGCGCGCTTAATGTATCTTGTACCGTTGTATGTAGTGTGACATATCAGCTCAACACTTAATGAAAACGTTGTTCACTTCTGGACTTCTAGATAAACTCATTACTCGTGTCATTTTTGACGTCGTAACGCAAATATGACAAGGTTCTTAGTGAGGTTAAGTTTTTCATACGTTTACTGTTATACGTGCACTGCAAAGCATGTACAACAAATCGAGCATTTGTTTGATTCCTACTACAAACTCTTCATTGACCAAGGACAAAGTTATTACAATCTACAAACATTTATTTGAATATTTAATTATAACAGAAAAACGGCTGGTCGCCTGCCGAGGCGGTGACGTACATGCGCACACGACGACCCCACATCCTTCTACACACGAAGCAGTGGGAGGCGCTCGACATATTCCATAGACAACACGTCACCAGGACATGAGTGTTACCAGCGGAGAAAATTATGCACAAATTCTGACCTCATTTGTTTCTACTTTAGTGCCCGTTTACTGAGTTTAATAAGATATCGTTTTAGACTAAACGTAACGGAATAAGCGCTGAAAGTAGTTTCAGTTATTTTATGTGTTAAGGCTCCCGCAAACAGGTGCGACGCGACTTCAACAACTTCTGAGATAACTTCACGGTAGAACAATTATCAGTGTCGCGTCGCGTGACAAATCGCGCTTGTCTGCAGGAGCCTTTATGCTGTACGGCCATTATTTTTATTGCTGTGTGACTGCAACATTACAGGTTGCCAGCAATATACATCTAAAGTATTTCTATTCATACACCAAAAGAGATCAGTGTCAAACAAAATCTGCTGTTCCCTACATTTATGTTCGCATAACTCGTCAAAGTGAAGGGAACAGCTGATTTTTTTTCGCGATTTCATGTTTGGTCCCATAATAGTAAAAATTGTTCATAATGACGAGTACAATGAACTGTTAAGAGTTTTCGGGTACCTATAGATATACCTTTTATTAAGTGAGACCCGTTATGACTTTGCAAGATTCAGCAATATCTTCTGTGTGGTTTGAACACCATAATCAAATGTGTTTTTTAAATAGTTCTTTGAACAAATTATTGCTGTTGAATTTTATGGCAAATGTACTATCAGGGAAATGGAAAGCTGTTGCAGGTACTGTTGTAGGGTCAAAATAAATTAGCTAGCTAAACGCGACAGACGTGATGAGTTTCGATATATATATAACACAGTAAAACAATTTTTTTTTTTGGGGGCTACCGCTGTTATTGTAGTTTACTTGAAGTATCAGTTGAGAAAATCAGATTTTTTAAACTAAGTATTATTTCTAATAATTACAATACACATACGGTCGTTGGCCCCAAAGATTTTTATCATGAATCATTTTTTTTTTGTTTTATCTTGTTTAAATTTCGATTCCCATTACGTCTGTTCAGTTTCGCTAGCTAAACTAATTTGACCCTGTATAATTTAATTATACATAATTTATGTAGTTAGACAATTTTATTACATAGTAACAATATTGACACAAAATAAATAAGTAGTCTTCGAATTATGGGAGCTTACAGACGAAGTGTCGCTCGTCTGTAAGTCCCCTTAGTAAATAGTTTAATTATTTATTTCTGATTCGATCACGTAGGGAAACTCCAAGCATAGCCCTTTCCCCCTTTGGGTGACTTTTAGCCTTCTAAAATAATTTATATGCCCTTCTAATAAGACTTATTATCAAACGACACTTAAGGTTCAAGATTAGTTTGCGTTTATCTAATGATTAAATCACTAACCGTATTTCGGGCACAAATCCGGGCTGCTACTGAGGAATTCCAGACAGAAAAACCCAATATCATTTTGCCCGACCTGAATCGACCGAACCGACGTGAATCGAACCTAGGATCTCATGCTAAGCAGTAGAGCTTGCGACCACTAGACCAACGAGGCAGTTCTGTGAAGTGAAGTATCTAACTTCTAAGTAATATTATAAACGCGCGCATCCATCCACCCATTCTTACAGTATGGGTGGATGGATGGATGGATGGATGTTTGTTACTCTTTCACGTAAAAACTACTGAATGGATTTCGATGAAATTTGGCAAACAGATAGTTTATAACCTGGATTAACACAAAGGAATAACTTTTTTTTATCCCGATATTCCCACGGAAATTTTTACCTAATCTCAGACCAAATAAAAAACCAAGACAGAGCGCTGTCAACAGTGACTTGAGGCCGGTGTCATACATGTGTGCACTTAGTACGTAGTTTTGGCATGCTTCACTGTTGTTCGCAGCGTTGTCTTGCAATTCCAATACATAAAATTGCCTATACACGAAATACATAGCTTTTAATCCCAAATAGGACCTAATAAACGCTGTGTTATGTGCGTTCTTCGTTGTTCTAAAATCAACGCATTGTTCGGATATTGTCGCTGAGCTCCACCACCGACTGACCGATTACTGTACGGACCAGCGAGCGATGTGCCAGTACACGGGAAGTCTTGTACACATTGTGTGTCAATACTATGTGAGTAATACATACTAATATTATAAATTCGAAAGTAACTCTGTCTGTCTGTCGGTCTATCTGTCTGTATGTTACCTTTTCACGCCTAAACCACTGAACGGATTTCGATAAAATTTGGCAAAGATATATGGCATCCCGGGGAAGGACATCAATATCTTCTGTGTGGTTTGAACACCATAATCAAATGTGTTTTTTAAATAGTTCTTTGAACAAATTATTGCTGTTGAATTTTATGGCAAATGTACTATCAGGGAAATGGAAAGCTGTTGCAGGTACTGTTGTAGGGTCAAAATAAATTAGCTAGCTAAACGCGACAGACGTGATGAGTTTCGATATATATATAACACAGTAAAACAATTTTTTTTTTTGGGGGCTACCGCTGTTATTGTAGTTTACTTGAAGTATCAGTTGAGAAAATCAGATTTTTTAAACTAAGTATTATTTCTAATAATTACAATACACATACGGTCGTTGGCCCCAAAGATTTTTATCATGAATCATTTTTTTTTTGTTTTATCTTGTTTAAATTTCGATTCCCATTACGTCTGTTCAGTTTCGCTAGCTAAACTAATTTGACCCTGTATAATTTAATTATACATAATTTATGTAGTTAGACAATTTTATTACATAGTAACAATATTGACACAAAATAAATAAGTAGTCTTCGAATTATGGGAGCTTACAGACGAAGTGTCGCTCGTCTGTAAGTCCCCTTAGTAAATAGTTTAATTATTTATTTTTTATGTTGCAAATAATAAATATTTTATTGTAATATAATAAATGTATTATTTTAATATTTTGAAAGTTTTATTTATTTACCGAGATGTGAAAGAATTTATCAGGAATACTTTTCCGGTATGGTACGCTAGATTATAAGTAAAACTATTAGTAAAACTATTTTCTTAATGTCCCTCAGGAATCATCGCATTTCCGAATACAAACGAATGCTTATTTCCAAGTCCATCAATTATTAGGTTTATCGTTTATAATCATTTGAATTCAGAAGTAAGTATTTTATTGTAGTTTTGTTTTGATTTCCGTGTGATATAGAACTGTAAAACTATTTTCCGTAAACTATTTCCTCCCATTTTTTATATAAATTACATTAAGTTAAAAGAGTATTAACAACTCTTTATACTTCCAAGTTTATTGAGAGCGTCCGGTCTGCACCAAGTGCAAAGGACAACTGATAGAAATCCGACGACTGATGACACACGAAGTTTGCCGAGGGACATTAAGAAAAAAGTTGTACTGTAAGTAAGGTCTATCGCAATCCTTGTTTCCAATATTGATGTTATTTCCACTTAAACAAAAGTAAACTTTATGTAAGTATAAAAAAGTTGATTTTAGACTGACTAGCACCGTTGAAAAATAGGCATTGCATAGTAGGCATTGCAGTTGTTTTTCCTAAAACACGTGTTTGTTTACATTTTTGGCAAATAAATTGCGAACGCAGAATACATGTGTATGTAAAAGTGTAATAAATCAAAATTGATTTCAGTTACACAATAGTTTTCTATAGCAGCCGTATTTTAAGCTGTAAAATATAAAAGGAATTGTACAACAATAAAATATATTATACTTCGCTGAAAAAATCATTGCGATTATTATTATAGCGTTTTGACACAATTTCATCAACGGATCATGAAAAGAGTTTTAAAAGTGAGTTTTTTTTTTAATTAAAACTAATATCATCATCATCATTTCAGCCGAAAGACGTCCACTGCTGGACATAGGCCTTTCCCAAGCACCGCCAATTCGACCGGTTCTGTGCTTCCCGCATCCAGCGGATTCCCGCGGCCTTCACCAGGTCTTCGGTCTAACTTGAGGGGGCCTTCCAACGCTACGTCTTCCGCGTCGTACGCGGTCGCCACTCCAGAACCGTTCGGCCCCATCGGCCATCTGTTCTGCGAGCAATATCCGGCCCACACCCTGTCACCTAAGTTTAGCAATTCTTCGGGCTATGTCGGTTACCTTGGTTCTCCTGCGGATTTCTTCATTTCTGATTCGATCACGTAGGGAAACTCCAAGCATAGCCCTTTCCCCCTTTGGGTGACTTTTAGCCTTCTAAAATAATTTATATGCCCTTCTAATAAGACTTATTATCAAACGACACTTAAGGTTCAAGATTAGTTTGCGTTTATCTAATGATTAAATCACTAACCGTATTTCGGGCACAAATCCGGGCTGCTACTGAGGAATTCCAGACAGAAAAACCCAATATCATTTTGCCCGACCTGAATCGACCGAACCGACGTGAATCGAACCTAGGATCTCATGCTAAGCAGTAGAGCTTGCGACCACTAGACCAACGAGGCAGTTCTGTGAAGTGAAGTATCTAACTTCTAAGTAATATTATAAACGCGCGCATCCATCCACCCATTCTTACAGTATGGGTGGATGGATGGATGGATGGATGTTTGTTACTCTTTCACGTAAAAACTACTGAATGGATTTCGATGAAATTTGGCAAACAGATAGTTTATAACCTGGATTAACACAAAGGAATAACTTTTTTTTATCCCGATATTCCCACGGAAATTTTTACCTAATCTCAGACCAAATAAAAAACCAAGACAGAGCGCTGTCAACAGTGACTTGAGGCCGGTGTCATACATGTGTGCACTTAGTACGTAGTTTTGGCATGCTTCACTGTTGTTCGCAGCGTTGTCTTGCAATTCCAATACATAAAATTGCCTATACACGAAATACATAGCTTTTAATCCCAAATAGGACCTAATAAACGCTGTGTTATGTGCGTTCTTCGTTGTTCTAAAATCAACGCATTGTTCGGATATTGTCGCTGAGCTCCACCACCGACTGACCGATTACTGTACGGACCAGCGAGCGATGTGCCAGTACACGGGAAGTCTTGTACACATTGTGTGTCAATACTATGTGAGTAATACATACTAATATTATAAATTCGAAAGTAACTCTGTCTGTCTGTCGGTCTATCTGTCTGTATGTTACCTTTTCACGCCTAAACCACTGAACGGATTTCGATAAAATTTGGCAAAGATATATGGCATCCCGGGGAAGGACATAGGCTACTACTATTTGTCGACATACCACGCGGGCGAAGCCGCGTGCGGAAGCTAGTAAATAATAATGCACTATCTAAAGTCTATTCACATACTTGTTTCCATATTTTGATGTTATTTATTACTACAATTAAGTATACTTATAACACTACTAAATGTCTAATCCAGCGAAATTTTTGACTGATTTTCTATACAAAAGCTGTTAGACGTCAATTTTATTCCCCGAAAAGATACCTGGCTTTGGTTATGTCGGCCCTTTTACGAATATCAAATTTATGCCTGTGTAAATTAAGCTGATTTTAGCTTCACTAGTACGGTTAAAAAACTCATATTTTTTGTTAAGTTGTAGCCCAAACTAAACTTTTTGTATGGCCATTAAAGTTGTTTTTCCGAAAAAATATTTGTTTACATGTTTGGAAACCGAATTACCCACGGATCACCATTAAAGTATTTTTCGATATATCTGTCTCTTTCTATCACTTCAAGGCGTCATTCGCTAGAGCGAGAAGGCCATACAATATTGTTCACACCTATTATTTACTTCTGCAGGGAAAAACAGGACCCTCTTGCTCAGGGTTTAGAGAAGTTACTTTGGATGAAAGTATTGTGAATGAAATACTACATCGAATTAACACGTATGTACTTACAACTTACTATAAATTCCAAGTCTTGCCTACCTACAAAAAGGTTCTACGTTGCGGGTTCCAATAAATTTTACATTACAGTATGAGGATTCACGTAGCCAAAGGTGAGGCCATGGGGAAGGATAGGAGAAAGTTGCCACAAGCTTATGGAATGAAGAAAGTTGTAAGTACAAAAAAAACACTATTGGCGTAATTCCACTTCGGCATCGGATGTGCACAGGGGGACATCGCTCATTATAACAGCACCGCTCCGACACGGCAAATAACTTGTCATTCAAGTTAGGATTTTAAATCAAATGTATTAAAGTCCATTTTACGATGGCTATACAGAATAGTGGACGGCTCGCCGGCCGCTCACTGCCCGCGAGCCGCCACACGTAAAATAGATTTTTGTCTAGATCATCTGGATGTATGTTCCGGATTGGCTTAAAAACGGCTGAACGGATTCAGATGAAATTTGGGACAAAGATAGTTTATACCTTAGAGCAGCTATACTCTAAGTGTGTTCCGCGGAACCCTAGGGTTCCGTGATACCTCTGTCGGGGTTCCGTAAGAATTTAGAAAAAAAAATCAAAACACCTCTCTGGTCGATCCGCGGCTGCGCGGACTCAGCGTTATTTATTTGTAGAAACATGTGTTACAATAGCTGGTACAATATCTCATAAGTTTGGTATCAACAATTTTATACTTGTACAACCCGTTCGCTCTAAGTTTGCCGTTCTGTGGAATGCGCGTACCCTCCCCCACGTGACAACAAAACTTATAATGTGTCATAGTTTTACCCAAATATTACAATTTTTATTGTTACAATTAAATAAAAAATATTTTTATATTATGTTTTGCTGACGCTACTTTTCGAACGTCATACCTATCGCCAGCGGCAAACTTAAAACGAGCGGGTAGTATACTTGTGAGCGCATAGTCTCTTTGATAAAAGCCGCCTCTGAATTAGACGCTATAGTTGTCAACAAGCGACTTTCGACTCTAACTTCAAAGGATAAAGTCGATATTGTTTACAACGCAATTTTTAAATTTCTGTTTTTATTTTTTGTTTATTAAAGGTGCCGACTCGAGTATTTTCGAGAATATTTGAGATCGAGTCTAGGACTAAGTATAAAAGCGTCGCCCGTCGTCAGTTGACGATTAGCGTTCGGAGCGATAAGTTACTGCCTACTTACAAGCTCGCTAGCGAGAAACTAGTGTTCATTGTTTTACTGCCTGCTGTATTCTGTTGTCTCAGTTTTGTACATTTCTTCACCGTAGGTACTAAATTTAGTCTCTTATACGCAGTAACGATTGTGGATTATTTAAACCCCACTATCCTGACGTGTAACATTATAAATAAAGAAGAATGGAACGTTGGCTTAAAGGTGTTAAACGTGTTGCAACAACATCTTCTAATGACGCTGAATGTTCAAAAGCAGTGCGCGCGGAGAATATAGCAATCACCGATTCAGAAGATGATGCCACGAAGTCAAGCTCGACGGTTTCAAAGACGAAAAGAAGGAAGTATGATGAATCTTATATCAGTTTCGGATTTGTTGATTCCAACGGCTCACCTCTCTGCAGGCTCTGTAGTAAACTGCTTCCTAATAGTTCCATGGCACCTGCCAAATTGCGCCGACATTTAGAAACTGTACACCCCGAGTCTAAAGACAAGAATAAAGAATTTTTTGTTCGCAAAAAAGATCAGTTATTAGAAAGTCAAAAAAATATGATGCATGTAACACAAACTATCAACGAAAAGGCCACGGAGGCATCATATTTAGTTAGCTATCGCATTGCACAAGCAGGTGAAGCGCATACTATCGCTGAGAAATTAATAAAACCATGTGTATTAGACATAACAAAATGTATGCTCGATGAAAAATCTGCAAAGCATCTTTCTACTGTTCCGCTATCAAACGATACTGTTTCACGACGAATCCATGATCTGGCAAGCTACGTCAAACAAGAACTAGTTACACGTCTACAAAATACACGATTCGCTTTGCAAATGGACGAGTCAACTGATGTCGCTGGTTTGGCTATCCTGCTGGTTATTGTGAGATATCCATATAAAAGTTATTTTGAAGAAGACATGCTTATGTGTTCATCGCTGCTTACAAACACTACCGGGGAAGAAATTTTTAATAAAATAAATATATTTTTTGAAGAAAATAATCTCAGTTGGAACAATTGCATTGACATTTGTACAGATGGGGCCAAGGCGATGACAGGTAAAACAGCAGGAGCAGTGTCACGAATTAAAAATAAAGCGCGTAATTGTAGTTCCAGTCATTGTATTCTGCATAGACAAGCACTTGCGATGAAGCAAATGCCGTCAAATCTAAAATTAGTTATGGATGAAGCGGTAAAAATAATTAATTTTATCAAATCACGACCACTACAATCCCGATTGTTCTCATTATTGTGTGAAGATTATGGCAGCAAACATAAAACACTGCTGCTCCATACAGAAGTGCGATGGCTGTCTCGGGGTAAAACTTTAACAAGGCTATTTGAACTTAGAGCCGAGTTACAAATGTTTCTATTCAGCAGATACTTCTTTTAATTTGAAGGACCGTTTGTATGATAAAACTTGGTTGTTCCGATTGTCTTTTATGGCGGATATCTTTCAAAAACTTAACGAATTGAATTTATCGTTGCAAGGTAAACAGACAACAGTGTTTCAGGCCTATAATAAATAACTGCTTTTAAAAGAAAATTAGATTTTTGGATCATTTGCATTGGTAAGAAAGAAATAGAAAGCTTTACGTTACTCAGTGAGTTTGTTAGCGAAAACGACTCAGTAATGTTTGAAGATGATGTGTTTGAATTGGTCCAATATCTCAGTTTGATGCGCACATCTTTTAAAAAGTATTTTCCCGAAGAACACAATACAAAAATTAAAGTGAATTCATGGATTCATAATCCTTTTTTACCCAACTTGGAAAAGCCTGAAAACATATCAAACGAGATATATGAATCTCTTTTAGAAATGTCATCAGACACAAGTATGGAGTCACTGTTCAAAACGACGCCTCTCAATGATTTTTGGTGCAGAATCCAAGATGAATATGAATATGCAATGCTTGGCCAAATGGCTCTGGATATTCTGCTCCCGTTCCCAACTACATATTTGTGCGAAACAGGATTCTCTACCTACGCAGCCACGAAAACAAAATATCGCAATAGACTGGACGCCGAAGCTGATATGAGACTCCAACTTTCTTCCATCAAACCTGATATCAACCAATTGATGAAAAATAAAAAACAGTTTCATACCTCCCACTAGTTAGATTTTTTCTTTTTTAATGTTTTCTATTGTTGTCCTTGCCAAGTGGTGAAGTAAATAATAATTAGTAACTGTTACATTGTACTTTTATTATGCTGATTAATAAAAAATACACTTATAAAAACAATTGTTTTATTGTAGGGTTCCATCAAGTATTTTGCTTCCCAAAAGGGTTCCGTCATTTAAAAAGTTTGAGAACCACTGCCTTAGAGGTACTTTTAACCCCGGTAGTAGGTACGTTCCTGTGGGATATCTTTCAACATCCACGCGGACAAAGTGTCAAAATAATTATCTACAATTTACTGACTTGATGATGTTTATTTGTCTATTGTAATAATGTAATGTGGTTATGCAAATATTACAGTTCTGGAACAGCGAGTTGGCGGCTTTCGCACAAATTATGATCTATCAGTGTTTGGCAAAACACAGTTCTACTTGCGCCACTACTAGTAAGTTACCTGGACAGTTTTTTTTAATTTTTTTATTCATTATGCATGACGGAAGGTTGCGCACGATTGCCGCAATTTGCCGCCAATGTTTGGAAACACCTTAATAGTACTTAAAGGATAGGACGAAGAACTATTTCTGTTAAAAATAATTGTTTCTTTTCAGAATACTTCTCGAATACTTTGATGGCTTACACGTTTGCTAACACGACCAGTAGTGCTACAGCAATAATTGACAACATATTTTCAAGTTGGGATGCTGGTGCACCTATAACCCGGGATGAAATATTCCGTTCCCCAGATTTAAAAGGGTAAGTCTATAGCTGACATTATCAGTGCTCGGGGACACGACGCTGTCACCGCGTCGCCGCCGCGTCTCTAAGCTGTGTACACGAGACGTTGCCAGCCCGATGCCGACGGCGCACGGTGGATCGAAAATCGGCTGTAGAAGACATAGGATCTCGATTTCTTAAATGTTATTTTTTTTGCTGGAAATGACTTCTGCTGATCATTACTATGTACAAAAATGACACCCGAGTTAATTCTGCCCAAAAACGAAGGAAATATAATTTTTTTACGAAAAATTTGTATGAAGCTAGTATGAAAAATCGAATTATCTCCTAAACGGCATGTTTAACCGTAATATCCTTGGAGGTGGTCATAGTGCTAATTATTTATGATTTTTTGGTTGCGGATTTGACGAAAAATTTCATGCCGTTTTTTTTTAAAAATCGTCTAAATATTTTTATTTGTTTTTTCATATGAAACGAATTTAGACTTGTTTGTTCTGAAGTATTGTTCAGTGCAGTTGTATCCCGCAAAAATTTAATGCCGTTTTTTTTAAAAAAATCGTCAATATATTTTTATTTATTTTTACATGTAAAACGATCCCTTTTAGTGTCCAAGTTACAAAGTTCGATATGTTATTAACCCAAATATTAAGAACACACAAAACAAGAAAAATTAAATAAAAAAATTGCCGTTTTTTGACACATTTTTATTAATTTAAATAAAAAAAGATTATCAAACTCTTATTTAAGTAACATAATTATAGGTAAAGTTATATTATATACAAAATAATTTAATTTAAGAAATTAATACTAAGCATTTCTAAAATAAAGTAAAATAAATAAAAAAAAGACAAAATATCACTAAATATTACAAAAAAAAACCCAAACAGACTCAAATACAAATTTACAAATATGTACATATATAATTTTTTTACAAATTTTCCTTATCACTCTCGTTGTCAGACTCCAATTCTGAGTCAGCATCCAGATTGGATATATCCAAAAACTCGAACTCAGTTTCCTGAAATTGAATTAAGTCGAGAGTTTCAGCAAAAAAGCTCTGCTTTTTCTTGGCATCTAACTTAGGCCTTTGTGCACTTAGCAAAGGATCCGAAGAAACAACAAGCATATTTAAAATGTCTTGATTGGAATCCTGCCTGCTTCTTTTCCGCGAATGATGTTCTCGAAACCTCCTAAAATCTTTGTTTCGAGACTCTGAGGCTTCTTCCGAGAGAGTCCCAATCGGCACAATATTATTTTTCTCGATTATGTCAGCCCCATAGATTAATAATTTATGAACGGTTGACGACATGTAGTACCAGTCGTATAATAATACGTACTTTTCTGCTGTTTTGCGGGCATAATCTCTAAATTTTATTATACCGACCTGCTCTCCAGATGTAATTGCTTGTAAAATTACAGCAAATCTTTTGATGAGGTCTTCATCCAAACCGGTTATAGCTGCGGTTTTATTAGGAAACTCAAAGAATTTTCTTGCAGTATTCCCGTCATTGGTGGTTCCCGAGCCTTGTTTTACTATATCAATCAACAGATTGAGCTCATCTTTGAATTTATTTTGAATTATTTTCTTCCTTGTCTGTAGCATTTCTTTGTGCTCATCACTTTTCGCTGCCCACCGTTTGAAGTCGAGCCTGTATGCAATGTGTAACAGACATTCCATACAATTTATACGGGCGTGTAGGGATGACAAGCCAAATTCATACAAGTCAGAACACACAATTTTTGATGTTACAGCATCTAAGCGGTTCATTTCTGTAGGCTTTGCTAAGCACAGGTAGCACGATGCATTTGATCTAGCTTCAGAAAGGTAAGTGCAAACTTTAGCGTCGATCATCGTCATCATTAGTTCATGAGTCACCCTATTATTATTATTGCACTCTGTGGGGATAAGGGCCTCAATTTCTTCATCCATTTGTTTTTTCAGCTCAAGGACAACTGCTTCACTCTCCTTTACAAAAGTAAACTGAACTGGACGACAATACAAAACTGAGCATGGTTTTGGGTTCGTCCATAAGATGTTTTCTCCATCTGTCAGTTTAAGTGGCACCAAGGAGGTCATGAAAATGCTCGAGTCATCTTCCTCACCCTCCATTTTCTGCTTGTATCGGCTTTGGTTAGAAGCACCATCAAATCCCCACTTGGATATCAGCTTCAACTGCTTGTTATGCTCTTCCTTAGAAAGGCTTTGAAGGATTCTTGTAACTGTGATATCAAGTAAAGCTTGAAGTGTAATCCTAGCCGATGAATCAGTAACTGTCACTGATTGCTTCGGAGGGTAGCAATCAAGCTTAGTTTGTTGCACTTTATAGTAAGATGGATAAATATCCTTAGCACCTTCCCGAATGGCAGCCTCTCGCAACGTAATATATTTCCACTTTGAGAGTTTTAGCGAAGGAAGCAATCCAAGCGCCTTTTCTGACGTAAATATGATTGTTTTCGCTGGTTTCTTAAGCGTTTCATTTAATTTAGCGGATGCTTCAGGATTTTTCATCATGTATTCGATGCCAGAGGCGATATCTCCATGCCCATCTTCTTTTAAACGTGCTGCAGCTGCATATGCCAATTCACTGGAATCTTCGCCTGTGTGTTCATCAGATCTTCTCTTTTTTTGTTTACTTCTCAGATCTTCGAATGGTTTACGGGATCTTTTCGTCATTGTTCCAATGGACGTTGATGTCAACGGTTCTGGAGAGACTGAGGGCGCTCTTGGTATCTCATCAACACTTGGTTCTTGATTAACTAAAGTTTGCACAAAACTCGGCCAATCAATATTTGCTCCCAACCAATTCTCGTACTTTCTCCTGAAATTATCAAGGAATCGGTTGGATTTCTGCCACCTTTGTAAAGCGGCTCGCGTAAATCTCCGACAAAATTCTTTGAGAAAAACACGATCTTCGTCAGACAGGCAATCGCCTATGCGGGATACAACTGCACTGAACAATACTTCAGAACAAACAAGTCTAAATTCGTTTCATATGAAAAAACAAATAAAAATATTTAGACGATTTTTAAAAAAAAACGGCATGAAATTTTTCGTCAAATCCGCAACCAAAAAATTATAAATAATTAGCACTACGACCACCTCCAAGGATATTACGGTTAAACATGCCGTTTAGGAGATAATTCGATTTTTCATACTAGCTCCATACATTTTTTTCTTATAAGAATTATAACTCTTCCATTTGTGCACACATTTACTTCATATGACATTTTATAGAACAGTAATGATCAGCAGAAGTCATTTCCAGCAAAAAAAATAACATTTAAGAAATGGAGATCCTATGTCTTCTACAGCCGATTTTCGATCCACCGTGCGGCGGCGGCGGCGTGTCGATGGTGCCGTGTGCACGAGCCCTACCATGCTCTGTTAAGTTATTATATTTAGTACGGAAAAAAAACGGAGTTACCGACATACCTAGCTTGCAGAGTAAGCAAGCTGGTGGCAGTAGGCTGGCCATGTTTGTCGAAGGACCGATGGCCGGTGGAGCAGACGAGTCCTGGAGTCGAGACCGCGTATCGGCAAGCGTAGTATGGGACGCCCCCCAGCTAGATGGACCGACGACCTTAAAAAGGTGGAAGGTGGACACAGAGCACTATATAATAATAGGAAGGTGGAGGACAGTGTTGTGGCGCAGCCTGGGAGAGGCCTATGTCCAGCAGTGGACTGCGATAGGCTGAGTTGAAGTTTGTAGTAACAAACAAATTTAAATCAACATTCATTCTTTCATAACCAGAAGAGAATCTCCATTTTACATCAAGATGGTGGTGGGTAACGTGTCACACGTCGGGTGCGCGATCGGAGTTTATGAACATGAAATAAGAACTCTTGCAATTGAGGCTTCTGACAATACACAATTAGTGAGTACCAACTTTTACCTACGGCTCCATTTCGTTGTTCTGGGACCTACCACCACCGCTTACAGCAGTATTATTTTAATATTACTTCAGTGTAGGAAAGATACAGCTTTCAGGACATATAGCTCCATCTCTTTCTCCCACGAAGTAAGATTAAAATAATACTGCTGTAAGCGGTGGTGGTAGCCCCCCGGTACGTATGCTTACCTCGTGGTCGCAACGGCGATTGCTGAGCCTAACGACATATATCACTTAAGTATCAAAATCGGTTCAGCTTTTTAGAAGTTACGAGGGAACACAGAGACAGACATACGTACAGGTCAAACACATAACCCTCCTTTATTGGCTTCGCCGCAGTCGGGTAAAAAACAATAATGATTTTTTTTTTCCAGTCCGGACATATTATATGCTACTTATCATATTATCCATGGACAGGTACTCCAGTTTATAACACCACAGCACCGGTCAAGGGTACTGGGTGGACCAGATGTGGCTGTCCACCGAAGTACAGAGAAACCAAAGACTGCCTTTGTATCCCTACTCCTAGAACAGATCTTACAACAACAAAACAACAAACAACAACGAGTAAAACAAAAAATATGAGTTTGCCAAGTAAGTTAAAAACCAACATTAAAACAACAACAAAAACCGGCCAAGTGCGTGTCGAAGCACGCAGAATTAATGGTTCCGTAGTTGGGATGAATATATCCCAAGAACAAAATTAACATTGCATTTGAAAAACATGTATTTGGATTTGATGGCAATAGGCTCGCCCCCTATTACATGGGACTTAATATAACCGGCGAAATATGGGTGTACTATAGGTATACCTCTGCCTAACCGTTCGGGGAAACGAGGCCTGATGTTATGTTATACATACATAACATAATCAGCCTATAATGTTCCCACTGCTGGGACACAGGCCTCCTCTCTATGAGAGGGAGTGGGCCGTGATACACCACGCGGGCCCAGTGCGGGTTGGTAGATGTCACATGTGTTCGAATTTTTGGTTCTAAGACATGCCGGTTTCCTCACGATGTTTTCCTTCACCGTTTTGAGAGCAGTGGTGATGAAATTATTTACACAAAGTAAAGCGCCTGTAGGGGTTCGAACCTACGACCTACAACTCGTAAGTCGCGGCCGTTACCACTGGGCCACCACTGCTCACACAACTCACAAATTAACGATTTTTGGACATTTCCTTTAATTGTGCTGTGAGCTTCCGTCATGCCCAAGATTCAAGATTCTAGATCACCGAGAAGCATAAGTTGTACTCTGTTACAAAACGCCATGCGTTAATTAGCCTACCTACTACTTATATCAGTAGTGAATCTCAAATGAAATAACCTGTCACAATTATATTAGTCTTGACCTAGTGTAGGTGATGATCTATCTTCAAATTTTATCTTATAAATCTATTTTTGTTTTGTTTTTTGCAATATTTGGCATGTGTTTGGTGTGTATATTTTGTTCCACAGTACTTTTATACCAGACAAGCTCTAGACGTGAAGACCTGTAATTGGCTGTCAGATTATCATACTGTTATTTATCACCATTGTATTTAGCTGTTAGTCTTCCAAAGTCTTTAAATAAATAAATCTATAAATATGGAGTTTCTTGCCCATTCTTCTCCATACGAAAACTACCTTTTGGAAGGGGCAACTAGAATCAGTTCTATTTCTTTGTTTTTTTTGACGTTCAAAAGTGCCTTGTATATGCCTATTTGAAATAAATTATTTGACTTTGACTTTGTCCTTTTGATACGTACCGTACTTACCTACATAATATGTTACAAAAAAATATTACCTACCTATGTCACCCCAACTTATAGAAAAACCCAGTAGGTTTAATATAATGTTCTTTTCATTTACAGCCACTTCCACACATGCTTATTTGTATAACTATGAAAAAATTATAAGTGATATGCGCCTATTATATGATGGTATGGTACAATGCATTAATAATTAGTTAAGCCTTAGTTTAAAATCACACTTGTAAGTTTACATTAATACGAATCGAATCTTATTTTCTTATAATATACATTTGGATCTGCCTTACCCTTCGGAGAAAACAGGCGCGATGTTATGTTATTCGAATCGGATGCAGTGCGTGAGAGCGCTTGTGCATCAATCGGATGCAGTGCGTGAGAGCGCTTGTCCATCAATACAAATCTGAAACGTCAGTCTAAAATCTGTAAAGTGTAAAGCCTCATAATCACTAGGAGACAAGTGTCCCGCTACACGTCATGCCGGTAGAGATGTCGAGCGACGTCGCTTGATATGTCTGGCGACTTCAAAAACGTTGAAAAAGGTGGTGAGAGAAGATTTCGGGCAACGTTGTTCGACTTCGCCCGACATTTTTAGCGCGAGCAACACTAGCGGTACATTTGTCCCCTATGAATACGAGGCCATTTGTGAGTGTGTCGAAATCGCGCTAGACTGTTTTTAATGCGTATTGTAGCGACGGAGAAGCAACAGGAAGTTTCGAAAGTCCAGCTAAGCGCAAAAAAAAAACTGGAATCTACACCACCAAACTTAAATCACAAGACCGCTGTTAAGAGTCCAGCACCAAATTGCATCAGTGGGAGAAACTGCGAACCAAAGATAGTAATGCTGCCAATATTCACAATTGAAAATGCACCTAAGAATCACGCTCGTAAGAGAGGTTCAGGATATTACCGCAGGTAAATGATAAATGATTTTATTTATGTAAGTAGGTTTATACAAACACTTTTACATGTCGCGACATATTTAAATCATAACCCTCCTTTTTGCTTCGCCGTAATAGTCGGGTAAAAACGAGATGACGTCTGTGGTTCCTATCCGACTACCCTCAACACGTAAGGAACGCAGAGGCCGCAGTCTCTCTTAAAGTCCAGAAATAATCTAGGCCAGCACCCTAATTGCGTAACACACGATCAATCAAAATCTGAATCGGTTTGAAACAAATTGCTTAACCATTGCTTCACAAGTACGAAAAAAAATTGCTCTTTCCTTTTTGAAATCGGTTAAAAACGAATCGTTTTGCTTACCAATGGTATAAGTTTTTAATGCCAATCTGGGCATGTCTAATAAATAGATTTATAAGCTAATTTTATCTGTGATAGCTACTTCCATATGGTCTACTATGCAAAGCTATGAGGTATTAACTTCTTTATTGGTAAAGATACAATAAAGGAATCAACCACAAAACCAACGAAGCTGACCTCTATTAACGGAACATCAGCGCCACCTAACAGAGAACACGGAAATTTGCCTTATTTATAAGGAAATTTGCCTTATTTATAAGGAAATTTGCCTTATTTATAAGGAAATTTGCCTTATTTTTTGGAAAAGTATTAACATATTTTATTTTTACAGATCTGGCAACACAAGTTCGGTACAGTCTGCTAAGCCAATAGATTATTTAAGTTTGTCTGATGAAAAGAATGATGGGGTAATTATCTATTTTATTAAAATGCAGTCTTGTACCCAATTAGATTTCCCATCGACAAACCAAATTCCTTACAAACTTTCATCGCCTTAGTTGACACTTTTAGGAAATGAATGTTTAAAAATCTTGTGCTCACATTTGTTATAAGGAACTCTTGTGAAAAAAAATCATGTTTCTATAGACCGTTGTCTGGCGTGTATTACAAATTTTTAGAAGAATCATGATATCAGATATTATTGCCGAACTGCCCTTTGTTTGTTTTTCGTCGTCGAAAAACAAAGGGCAGTTGCAACTTTCATCGAAATCATTAGTTTCGAGAACGTGATGACAAATATACATACCGGGTGGTGGCGCAAAAGTCACGACTGGGTTTTAAAAATAAAATGTGACATTTGCACTAACATTTACTATTCTTTTTTTTTTACAAATTATAAAATACTTTACATAATACAACATTCACTGGCCTGCACGTTCCCCGGATTTAACAGTGCCAGATTATTTTCTCTGGGCATATTTATAAGACAAGGTGTAAACCCACGACAATCGAACAGCTGAAGGCGAACATCCGAGCTGAAATACGGTTGCTAACTCCTAATATTCTGAGGACAGTAATGAGAAATGCTCTCGAAAGAGCACGTCTTTGTGAGGCTGTAAATTGTGGGCATTTACGTGACGTAATATTTAAAACCTAACTTGAAAATATCTCCATGAGTTTTATTTTATTATCTGATAAAAATTAACATTAGTAAACAAAAATAAACAAAGTTATATGTATTTACGACCCCTTCCTGACTTATGCGCCACCCTGTATATACTTATATATAGAAATATTGCTCATTTAATAGTATAATTATGTAGGATCTGCTATCCATATTAGGTATTTGCCTGTATCTACAATAAACTTTGTTTCAGCTACATAGAAACATAAGCCTAAGATCCAAATTACTGCAGACAGTAAGGAAAATCAGAAACAAAGAAAGGCTACACTCCTTCAGTTATGATGAACAAAATGTGGCACCTGACCATCAAATTATGGAACACAGCCAACATATTGTGGAACCATTCGAACGAATTCTGGGATTCCCTCTTGTTGAAACCACGAACAAACAATCCTACGAAGACCATGACCGGAATGAAGAGGCTAAAAAAAGGGTCAATCATCTTTTGGATCTTTTGGAAGAAAAGGGAAAAAAAGCCCAGCTCACTAGCCGGGAAATAATAGAGTTTGGCGCTAAAATGAGAAGGATTTATAAGACTGTGCTAGGCACACGCGAGAACTTGCTATTTGATACTAAACGCCTGTCGCTAGAGTAGGCGTCATAAATAGAATGCGATTCTATTTGGATCCACTTGCAAGGCAGCTTGCGAGCCAACTTGACTCGCTACTATCCGATCAGCTTACACCACTGTACTTATCAACTGCGCTAAACACTTAGGGCTGATTTTACCAAAGATATCTTTTATCCGTGGAATAAAAATGGCATCTGACAGTTTTTGTATGGAATAACTGTCAAAAATTGAAAATTTATTCGCAGGATAAGACTTATACTCGTTATAAAAGTTTGGTGAAATTCGCCCTTAGTCTTATTACGAAACGAGTACTGGCTAGTTATTGTATTTTTAATTTAATTCAGACGAGCGTAAAGTTCTTAATACAAAAGGTGTTAGAACCGAATCTAAGCAATATTGTGTTAAGAACTTTACAATAGTCGGAATAAAGTTCAAAATACAATGAAGATTGAAGCTTGGACTAAAGTTAGAACTATTTTTTTTGTAATATGAAGACTATCGTCTCCTATACGCCTCTTGTTAACGACCGTTTTTGTCAACGGGTAACGGGCCGACGCGTCCGTCGTCGTCAACCCACTTGTATGAAATGACCTGGTCCACCGTCCACTGCATCCGACCGACCGCCATCGCGCAACGGGTATGTACCCGTCGCGTTAACAAACACCCACACCAACCTATTGAACACTGCGCGTCGGCCCGTCATCCGTTGTAAAAATCCCGACCGTTGTCCGTTGTCGTTAACAAGCGGGCTTAGTGTCCCGCAAAGCGTTAAAAACCTTTTAAGTGCTGTGGACTGAGTAAAAACATGGTTTTTATATACCTAGTAACTAAAAGGATATAAAAGTTATAAAACATTTTTGTACAATGCACAATGGAAGTTGTAAAGAATTTTATTTATTTAAAAGTTATGGTAGGTATCATAAAGTGGTGGTGTGGTGGTCACTCAGTTCTCACACTTAAACTTTCATTTCTGGGTAAGTATTTAGTTTACGGCATGTTTTAATACAATTTAGTTAAACATATTTTGTAAGTATTACTCGTATGTTTGCCTAAATATCTGATTTGGAAGGTAAAGTTTGAGAACTCTGAGGGACCACACTTAGGTAGCATAATTTTTTACAAATTCTATAAATAGAGAGAGGAATAGATACAAACATACATCTGGCGAGGCGCATCGCAGAGCCTGTTTCACTGCTAAACAAATATCAACCTTGCGTACGTTGCAATAAAGTTCCGCCGCGTCCGCAGGACTTCTTAAATTGCACTAATCATATTTAAAACATCATCGGTTTTAAATACGTAACTACTTAAACTTATAATTTTAAGGTTGTTGATAATGTATGTCATAAATAAAACTAAGCATTTTTCAACTATCATTTATTTGAAAATAAATTAAATCCCCACGTGCAGAAGGCGCGTAAAATGACAAATTAATAAGAACAAATATAACGGTAAACAATTAAAAAAAACTCATTAATGGCGCGTAAAATCACAAATTAATGAGAACAAAATTAACGGTAAACAATTTAAAAAAAAACTCGTTATAACAACGAAATTTCGAAATATTGTGCTTTTAAGTACCTAGTTTACTTTCGCTACCCTACAATCACGAACTCTGCAAATTCATAATTAGCATCACACATTCATTTGTTAAATTCAAAAGAAACCTTTTATAACAAAATGAATGATTAAATCGCAATTGTTAGCAGAGTTTCGCTCAGTAGTTATAGCAAAATGGACCTTAATTATCGTCGAAAAAAATTGGAATTGCGAGCAACCCTTGCGTCATTATACAGATATATATATTATACAGGTACAGATATAGATTACAGGCAGAAACATTGACACTTACACATCAAGTTTTAGAAAGAGACTCACAGAGAGTGACAGAGACAACGCTCTACACGAACTTTTTCTAGAATCCTCTCATAACCGCCGGTTACTTTACAGTAATACTATTAGAAACTACCTAGCCTAGATATTTAAATACCAATGTAACCGAATTTATTTTTGGCGGTCAGCCTTGATGGCCCAGATCTGCCTGATAGTGTTGGCGATGCCGATGTCGTGGCTGATCATGTAAAACAGACCACCCAGGGTTGCTATGGAGATGAGGTACACAAGCCCGAGAGCAATTTTAGGTAGAATCGGCCCCACAACACTGGCACGGACGTAATCTATGGCAATCGCTTCCAGTCCCCTGCAAGACAAATGCACACAATTAGTTATCACATCTAACTAGCACTACTTGGTCGAATTAAAATGGCTAGCTAAACTTCAACGATGTGATTTCTAAACTCTTCGCGTTACCACAATTAATATAATGTGTTACTAAAGTACCTGAAGTTGCCCCCAGAAAAACCCAATTACATTACTTAGGGTTATTGGGTAGTCCATTACGAGTCTCATTATAATCTCAGTAGTAGCCCGGAATTTGGATTTGTGCCCGGTTTACGGCAATAGGCTCGCCCCTTGTTTGTATACCGGGTGTAAAAAGACGCTTAACGAAGCCGAGTCACTTGTTATTCCCGTCATTGTGGTCTTTTTTCTTTGTTCTGGACCACACCTGGGAACCTTCTGGTTACGGAGATATTGAAGGGCAAAGTTCGAATTTTGTCAGACTTTTTTTAAAAGAAAGCAAGTTTTAATTGTTATGACTTAATTTTTAATACCCCAACCCTGAACCGTTGCATGCACCCATAAACACAATGTTTTGCTTGCGTTGCGTTGCGCACTACCGTAAACAGCGATTTCTCACACCAAAAATAAAAGTCAAAGTAAACATTATTTTTGTGCAATGTTACCTAATTTGATGTACGGTCACGGACTTTAATTGATGAGCCACCTTCAAACTTTTCAATTTTGCAGTTTCATACATTCACGAGATTATACGATTAAACACGAACTCAAATCGCACGCTCGTAAACAAAATGACAAATAAATTACTTTTAATCGGAAATAGTCTTATCCATAGAGGTTGACTAATAAGTTCTCAATGATAAAAATAAATACAATGTTGCATTAAGTTTATCAAATCTATTTGATACCGACCTTCTTCGAATCATAGCTCATTAACTCGATAATTTTGAAAACTTAACTGAAGACAGTGACAGATGAAATATCGATGTCAGAGACGCTACTTTCGAACTTGTCAAAATGACTAATAATATTTCTCCGTACGCTAACGTAACTATCACAACAGTAACCTAGCAACGATTGTTTATCGTTGCTAGGTTACTGTTGCTAGACCTGCAATTGGTTGACTTTGGGTAGTCACTCTGCTGTCAAGTTTGTAGTTCTGGCTCTCAGGTTAGCCAATAAAGAGCCGGTAAAGATATGAAATATAATTTTCTTCTTTTATTACGAAGACATATGACTGACATATGACGGAACCGAATAAACCCGATTTGCATTAGACGGCTAAAATACGAACAGTGCCAGGTGGCTCATCAATTAAAGTCCGTGACTGTACAGAATGCGTAGTTGACGGCTATGCGATGGGTCTTTTTACACCCTGTATATGATATAAATAATATTATGTATAACTGGTGAAATGTGTGTACACACGGCTACACATCAAGCTATACATTTCCAGCATAAGCTGACCTCGCATTGAAAGGAAATTCTATACAATGCGAGATCAGCATAAACTGGAAATGTATAGCTTGATGTGTAGCCGTGTGTACTACACGCCTTTGCCTATCCCTGCGGGGAATACAGGCGTATTACCATAGCTGGGCACCGTTATTCAAATAGTTAACTTCGTTAATCGTTAATCCACTACAAAAAAAGTTAGCTTCGTTAAACGTTAAAGCGTTACATTTCGCAAGTTAACGTTAATTCGTTAATATGTGTAAAATTGCATCTTTATATCGTTGCGTTAGTGAACTTATAAAACCTGTTGGTTTAGGTTCTGGAAGTTAACAGGTTGGAAACAAAACAAAATAATTGTATAATTCAAATGTGTAATTAATTCGTCGGGCATAAGGTGCATTAGATGCATATTCCAACACGCAAATGATCACTGACAGTAATTTATAATAACAACAAACAAACAAAACACTTGTCACTCTAAGCACCGGCGCTAAGTAATGAAATGATCAAACGAAACAAATCTCTTCGCAGTTTTCTTTCTCTCTCGCACGTGACGGCAAAATATATCTAGTTTTGTTTTTGTTTCAGTCGCTGCCACGCGCCGAACGGGACTTGTCGTTTCATACCTGTATGAACCTGCTTTTCGCGCCGCGCCGCGGTGCCGCGATAACTATTAGGCATTGGATTAACGATTAACAGACTACTGCATATTAACGGAAGTTAACATTTTTAAAAGTTAATCCGTTAATCAAAATGTTAACTTCGTTAATTAACGATTAACGGATTAACGAGTTAATGCCCAGCTATGCGTATTACGTATTACTATGCCACTACCAACAACTGACATAAAAAAAAACCTTGATCTAAGAGCATTTCTTGCCCTTTCCCTTCTTCGCATGTTTGGGTTTTTTCATGTTCCTCCAAATCCTCCAGAACGCTCTACACATGCCGACATCATTGAAGACGAGGTAGAACAGGCCTCCTAGCATGGACACGGATAGGAAGTAGATGACTCCCATCACTACTTTAGGGATGAAGGGCCCTACTACGAGCACACGGGCATACTCAACCGCCAGAGCTTCCAAACCCCTGAGGAGTGGGGAAAAGAATGGATAGGAACAGGAATGGGTAAGGATGCACAGAGGGCCAAAACGGCCACATTAGCAATTCCTCTAAAGGCAATTCATTTCCTGAATTTCCAGCTGTCATTATCAATTACTATAATTTGACACAAAATCAATTCATAATGTGTGGACCATTTTACAAATCTCCATAGAAAACTGTCAAACAGATGAATTATTTTGTATTATGAATCGCACGCAGATCATATTATAAATTGTTAGATTGTGACATTTTACGATGATTCATAATATTTTCCCATTAGGATTCTGCCAAAGTGACTGTTTCAAGCCCCCAGGACTGTGGGTAAGTTATGATAAGTCCCAGGCCTGTATTCTCCGCGGGAGTTAGCAGAGATGCAAACTTAATCCTACTTTCATGGAGCAGGTGTGATCTGTTCAAAAAGTATCTGATGATAATGGATCACCAGTAGATGCCAATTTGTAGCGCCACTTACAAATTGAGTGCCTTGGTTTGATTATTTGAATACTTAAACCCTTAATTCAAATTTTTATTCATTTAATTGTTTTTCATTTTATAACCTCAATTTTCAACGGTATTTTTTCAATTACAATTTAATCATGTTATTCAAATAAAAAGATTCGGGGCAGTCTTTAGGGACTGCCGAGAAAACTAAGCAACAATGCGTAACCTCAACGTAATTCAAACGGTAGACGGTAGATGGCGCTAATAAAACAAATCACGTCAAGCGTGATGATGACGCGAGTTCCATGATTTTTGGTCACCCAAAAAGTGCTCAACGCGCCTAAAAAAGTTTTGACTTCAAAAATTCGTAGAAAAAGTGGTGAGACAAAGTCGAAAACTTCTAAATGCAGACGAACTGAACGTGTTGAACGGGTACCTACTCATTCCCTTTATTGAGTTATAGCGTAAAGGCGTCTCCAATCATAAAGCTGCAAACTTGCACTGCTACCGCACGTGGTCTGCCGCGCTGTGATTGAACGACTGCCACGCGCGAACGCTTCTGTCTACTTGCTGCGCACAAACATTCTTATCTAACTAGAGCGCGGCAGTGACAATGTCAATGTTTGGACACACCTTAAGAATATAACCTGAACAGGGTTTGTTTACAGTTTCATCAAATACTTTTATAACAGGCTATAAGGTTAAGCTGAGCGGACAAGCAGCATGAGACAAGTGGAGAGAAGTTTAAAGGCTACAAACAGGCGCCACGCGATTCTAGTAGAAAAATTTCGACGCACTTTTCATATAAATTATTCTACTAGAGTCGCGTCGCGCCTGTCTGCGAGGGCCTTTATGTCACGCGACGAACCACTCTCACTCACTTAATAACTTAAGCTGAAATTATATTAAAATGTATATTTACCAGAAAGAATGCGCGACGATGAGGACAGCGAGAGTCGCGTCAAAGATCTTGTTTGGGATGAGCAGGCTCATAGGTACCAGGGGTACCATTAGGACAGCCACTGCCTTCTCAATCACCCACAATTTCGCGTGGTCGTGGGGATGACCCGCCATCACAGGCGTCGTACGGAATGAACGCACCTGAAAGACCACATTTTATAAGTTATTTTAGTTATGTTTCTGAATTTAATCAAATTTTATTTAGTCAAATAAAAATATGAATATAACAAAGTCAAATCATGAATTCAAATAGGCACATTTTAATGTCAAAATTTACAAGAACAAATAGAATTGTTTCTAGTTGGGGCAACTAGAAACAATTCTATCCAATATTCCAAAAGACCCTAGTTTTGAAATAACTCTCTGGGTTATTTAAAAGCCCAGAGAGTTATTTAAAAATTTCCCACCCCAGAAAAAAAAAAGGGTGTTGAGACAGGGTATGAGTATTAGCTACCGGAGGTCAGGGCTTATTATTAGCTGAATTAGCTAAATTTTATTAAATTATTAGTAAAATTTCACAAAAATTAAACTTTCAAAGAAATTCTGATTGTTGCTGCTCCACAGAATCACAAACAAGGGCCAATAGCCAATGCAGCTTTTTCACTCTAACCCCAAGATCTAACCAAAGTGAACGTTCGCGCAAATACGCGATCGTCGCGTTCATATTATGTCATATGCGCCATCTGTCGGCGCGATGACGCGTTCGGGTTCGACTGAACCAAATGACCACGACTGTCGCGTGTTCACGCGCCGATCGCTTTGGTTAGGAAGTAGAGATGGGTTGTAACAGGTCAAACACGATATCTGTGATCACTGACTGTGACAAAAAAATAACAGATCCAAATAACTGTTATTAAATCAGAGCCTGTTATTTTTGGACGGACGATAAATACGTATCTCAATCGAATATCTTCTTTTTGTCTTTTGATTTAAAATCGAAAATCGTATCTATCTCTAATAAAATCACAGCCTGTTATTTTTTTACGGATGATAAATACGTATTTAACTCAATTTAATACAGGCGCGGTAACAGTCTTGAGGATCTGTGATTTTAAGTAACAGATATTTTTATCGTTAGGAGCAATTGCTATCTGCTATTTTTTAATATCTGTGACGATAAATACGCCTCACTCCTACACTGAACCAAATGACCACGACTGTCGCGTGTTCGTCGATCGCTTTGGTTAGGAAGAGGCTTAATGTGCAATTGAGCATTTCTCAAAGCAAAGACTAAAGTTAACTTACAGAGTTAATGATTGGCGTGCTGTTCAGTTCCTTGAAGACGTGTGTACTGACGGGCAGCACACTAGACACAGGCCGCTGTAGGGATGCCTGTGTTGCTAGCTATTTTTTAATATCTGTGACGATAAATACGCCTCACTCCTACACTGAACCAAATGACCACGACTGTCGCGTGTTCGTCGATCGCTTTGGTTAGGAAGAGGCTTAATGTGCAATTGAGCATTTCTCAAAGCAAAGACTAAAGTTAACTTACAGAGTTAATGATTGGCGTGCTGTTCAGTTCCTTGAAGACGTGTGTACTGACGGGCAGCACACTAGACACAGGCCGCTGTAGGGATGCCTGTGTTGCTAGCTTCATCATTTGTTGCGAAAACACCCGACTTCCACAGACTGCAATTTAAATTATGCTTCTGTGTTATTACTGTCCACAATTATCTAAAGTTATGTATATTTTTTAATGTACCTACCACCTAAGTTAACATTGTGGAATGCAAATAAATATATTGAGTATTGAGTACTTATTTACAGCCTTACTATGGAGTTACAGTTTTATCAGATTCAAAACTTGAAAAACATCTCTTTTCAGTTGTAATTCTCTGTGACATTTGGCAAAAGGCCTCCTACAACCTTTTCTGATTTTCCCTTCCTAGTCTAATCCGTTTTCGCAGACATCTTCACTATAATTATCTCCTACCCTATATGAGGTTTTGCTACGCTTCTCTTCCCCTCTCTTGAGTATCATAGGGTACAATTTATTATTACTTTTTAACCAATAATGTTTGTTGTGTCTGTGGTTAGTTGCTACGTCCCCTTCAGAGGGTGCAGCAGGTGGGTTATGGGCATGGCCCATAAATTTGACATATGGTAGACCATAACCTGCGTTAGGACATAGGATATTTTTAATCCCGATATTCCCATGGGATCTATCCTGTGGGAATATCGGGATTAAAAATATCCTATGTCTAAGTCTCAAGACTTATTCAGGTGAAGCATAGCTAATTCCTATATAGTCCTATCCTCTTGCAGAGCTGCTATAAGAGTTCGTTTTTCTATGTATAATTGCAGATTTAAAATTCTTATCATACTAACACAGGTTCTTAATCACTTTTTAATAAAAGTTGTCGAGAATGGCGATTGGAAACTTACAGTTAGACTATGGATCGTCTAAGAGAAGCCTGAAGTCTCAGACCAACTATAAAACTCTGAAGTATGAGTAAAAGGCTCGAAACAGCAATGGTTATGTAATAGCAAAACAATCACTACTATTTAGTTACCTGGCGGGCGAAGAAATGTTGAAAAGGCCATTTTTGAACTTATTTCGAAGTGTTTTACAACAATAAACAAAAACTAGCTAAATAATTGAACGCAGCACCAAGTTCCGAAATTTTTATTAAAAACATCAACTCAAAAATACATCGATTCAAAAATCGAAATGAGTGTCACACATTCGTGTCAGTTCATCAGCTGTCAATGTCAAATGAAAAGAAAATACCATAGAGGAAAGTGAAAAACTTTAAAAAAAAATGCAATAGAGACTCAAAGTACTATATCTATTGTCTAGCGTCTACTTCTATATGGATCATTTCACACCAAGATGCGAAGTGACGCGCTATTTTTATGATCCGATATAATATCGAATTTATTTACTACACAGGGTACACACGCTGCGCAGCCCCGCGCATCTCAACGACGCGGCGACGACACGACGTGTCAACCCTCGCACTAAAGTTATACCTTTTCATGAAGAAAATAAGTTCTCAGCGTAGCATCGCTTCAAGTTGCGGTTTGAGCTGACCCTTAGTGTGCAGTTTATTAAAATTCATGGTCTTCCTTTATTTTAAGACACTATGTTATTTAGCAAAAAATAATCCTTATGATGAAGCCTTTCGATCGGTATGATAAAGCTACAGAATGATTATTTTTCTCATATAAACTAAATTTAAGTTCAGTGCATCTTTTTCTTTTCAGAAGGGTGCTTTTGTTGCTTTTGTGGTGCTACTGCTGGTGAGAGCAGAAAATATCTAAAGTGGGTGATAGACGTGCGTACTTAAATTACGTGGTTTTTAAGTTCGCAACCTCACTCGCCTCGCCGTCGGTGACACACGCACGTGAAGCTTGCTCAAAATTTCATTGTTGGATCGCCAACGCGACGGACTTACTCAGTGGTCCGCGTACTTAGCATGACACACGGGCGAGTAAGCTCGCCGAGCCATAAGTACGCGTACTTGCTCGCACGTCTATCACCCCTTTAGAAAGTGATATATCGGCAGAAAATGTGGGCGCTGCTGTCGCTACAATCGTTGCAGGCGCAGCAACTATATTTTTTAAGGTGAACGCAGACTTGGCCGCACCGCAGTCTGCGCAGACCCCGCAGTCATCGCTTTTTGTTAATGGCCTCGCACATCTATCCATCTCGCACCGCAGTCACTGCAGTCGTTCCCGTCGCCGCACGCATCGCACTTGATTTCTCTCATTCAGTTTGTAATATACATTGGATGGATGCGAATGACGTCACCCGCGCCGCGCTAGCCGCAGCGTCCGCTGCGTGCGGTCCGGCGGTTGGTGACGTCATCAGCTGCGGCTTGGGGAGTTCGGTCGTTTCAGAGACTGCGGTGACTGCGACGCGGGTGGGTATGCGAGGTTGCATAGAATTTCATATAAAGAATTCGAATGCGAAGACTGCGTTCACCTTTATGGAACTACGTTATTCCCAATGACTAATAAATCCGTTATTCCCTAAAAATAATTGAATTGTTTTGTGGTTTCTCTAATCTGTGGCGCTGTCTATATCTGTGTCTCTAAACCAGATCTGACAGAATGACAATTCATTTTGGTAACTCGCAAGATTTTGAATAATTTTGTTTTGCATCGCTTCGGCACTATTTCTGAGTCTCTCTCAACTCATTTAGAATAAATCTGAAGATGGCTACAACATTAGAAGATAAATCTATTTGGGAAGATGGCGAGGAAGCGCTTAGTGAGGAGGTTCTCCGCATGCCGACAGACGAAATCATCAGCCGTACGAGACTCTTAGACAATGAGATTAAAATCATGAAGAGTGAAGTTATGAGGATCTCACATGAACTGCAGGCCCAGAACGACAAAATAAAGGAAAACACGGAGAAAATCAAAGTGAACAAAACATTGCCGTACCTTGTATCGAATGTCATAGAATTGTTGGATGTTGACCCTCAAGAAGAAGAGGAAGACGGTGCTGTGGTGGACCTGGACTCGCAGCGTAAAGGGAAATGCGCGGTCATCAAGACTTCCACCCGTCAGACGTACTTTTTGCCAGTCATTGGCTTAGTAGACGCTGAGAAGTTGAAGCCTGGTGATCTGGTGGGCGTAAATAAGGATTCGTACTTGATACTGGAAACTTTACCCGCGGAGTACGACGCGAGGGTGAAGGCCATGGAAGTGGACGAGAGACCAACTGAGCAGTATTCAGATATTGGTGGTTTGGACAAACAGATTCAGGTTAGTAGGCCTTGCAGATATTTTGCTATGCTTAGTCATGTTGTTTGGGGACCGAGTATCTTAAAAAACATTCACTAACTTGTTAAATCATAGGATTTACGATAGACTGGTCTTGCACTGTAAAAAAATGCACTGAATTTTGTATCCAAACTTTACAGTACACTGCTCAACATTTTAGTTAGACATAGGTACACCAACAAATTATTTACAAATGAATACTTAGATTAACCATTCACATTACTTTTGTTCTCTAGGAGCTGATTGAAGCTGTGGTACTCCCAATGACACACAAGGAGAAATTCGTGAATCTTGGCATTCATCCACCCAAGGGTGTGCTGCTGTACGGCCCCCCTGGTACGGGCAAGACTTTGCTGGCAAGAGCATGCGCTGCGCAGACCAAGTCTACCTTCTTGAAGCTGGCTGGACCACAACTTGTGCAAATGTTTATTGGTAAGCGCCCTTCTCTATTATTATGTGTCTTGTTTAGTATTGCATATAGCTTTTGTTGGAGACTATAAACAAATAAACTATACAGGGTGTTAGGGTAAACGCCATTATCCTTGAAACCAGTGGTGAAAATCAATGGAAAATTAAGACTTTTTTTAAATTACTTTTTACCATTAGAGTATTTCACCCTTTCACCTATGCGCTAGGGCAACGAACTTGCGTCTCAACACGGGTGGGGGGCGTGGGACATGACCTGACCGGCCGTGAGGGTGACCATCTCAGTCAGTCAGCTGTTTCGCTAGTGAGCACGGTGTTGCATAGAAACTTTTTAAAATCTTTTAATGAAAATAACTTTTTTTTTTGTTATGACTCAGTCATTTATTCTTATATTTAAGTCAACTACCCATGGTTTGAATGACTAGAGTGTTTAGACCCTGTATTGTACCTTACTCTACCATAACACTGATAAGAGGTTGTATAGGAAATTTTGCCGAATTCGCTGATTTACGTGATTTTACGCCGTCGTCCTATTTGTCAGTCATTCATATTCTATCAAAACCGTTAGCTCACGAAAGCCAGTTACGGTCGAAACCGAACCTTTAATATCTGAGTTGTGGAAATTTTTAATTTTCAGGTGACGGTGCCAAACTCGTCCGTGACGCCTTCGCCCTAGCCAAGGAAAAGGCCCCAGCAATCATCTTCATTGACGAACTCGACGCTATTGGTACTAAGCGTTTCGACTCCGAGAAGGCTGGTGACCGTGAGGTACAGCGTACCATGTTGGAGCTGCTCAATCAGCTTGATGGATTCAGTTCCACTGCTGATATTAAGGTAATTTTTTTTTAATTGGTTTTCCCTATTTTATTGACTTGACTACCTAAATGATTAACAATCATTTATTATTATTCATATTTGCACGACACAATATGTGGCAAACATGTCTGAACCTGTATTTTTTTTTAATGTTATCCTGCATGCAAATTGTTATTTTTGTATGTGTACACAGGTTGGAACAAATATATTTATCTTATCTAGGCCTAGGTGCGCCCTGTTACATTACTTGATGAAACCAAAAAAAAAGCCTGCCTAGTGCCCCCTCCTCCTTTTTTTGAAGTTAGTTAAAAATAAAATAACTTTAGGGCAAAACCAAAGAACAAACATTGTGTTTTTTGTGTACATTTATTTAAAAAAACGTGTGGGGTGAAAAAACGGGTGGGGGACCTCCGTCCGAAACGAAGTTCCTTCTCACATAGGATTTAAAACTCCTTCTGGGGCAGTCGGGTAAAAACTAAATTTTCGCAGTTGCGGCTTTAGCACCCTCGAAAACTACGAAAATTACACCCATGACGAAAAATATTGCATTTTCATTTTGACCAAATCCACACTACACTTTCTCTCTCTCTCATACAGTGTACTCGGGCCGTTGTGTACAAATTTATCCCACGACACTGTAATCTTTTGTTTTTTTCTGGCGGCATTCTCTCTCTCTTTCTTTCTCTTTAAATTAGAAGAAGACAGTCACAGGAATGAACGCTTATAACGTTGCATTTTCTGAAAGTTTACAAGTCGCGTAAAAGAACTTCGTTCCAAAAAATAACACAATTTAGTAAAAAATCTCGAAACTCTTGATAGTCAGAAATGCCCTGAAATCAATCTCAATTGACCTACAAATTACGACTTGAATTTTAGGTCATTGCGGCTACAAACAGAGTGGACATTCTGGATCCTGCTCTGCTTCGTTCTGGACGTCTGGACAGGAAGATTGAGTTCCCTCACCCCAACGAGGAGGCAAGGGCACGCATCATGCAGATCCATTCCAGGTATGTTAATGTTACGAACGTCTCACCTCTCACAAAGTAAGGTTACAGGCCGTTGCGGTCGAGAGAATGCATTCTTGACATCTCTCAGTTTCATACTAGAATTTTTCCAACTGACATGTGTCAAGAACGCATTATTTCGTGCGCCAGACTGTAACAGGGCCAAGGCCCTATTAAGCCAAACCTTGGCAACCATACCAACCAGCCAACCACTGTAAATAAAATGAAATTGTCATAGTTTATCAAAGTCAAAGTCACACAGTCAACCATTACTCTTAAAAAAAAAATGTTTTACAATATTTTGTATACATCAATTACATTTATTATATGTGAAGACGATGCACCATCAACTAATCTTCACAATTGGCACTCGCAAGTGTAAAAAGCCAACAAAACCCTATTTAAGACACATTAATCCAAACAGGCAGTTCGGATTAATGTCTTAGGGAATGTACCCAATCTCGAACGCACGGCGACAGACGTGTCTGCGATACCCCGCACGTACCCCTTCCCACGGTGGGTCGTGCGGGCTCGTCCGTGTCCGTCCGCGATATGGCGCACCGTCGGATTCCACTTTTAGATAGTTTTTAGTTCACCCCCTGTGATCGTTTTTGGAAGTGTAGTTAGTTTGATGGAATATAAATCAGTTTTATAATAGCTTTACAAACCTAAATAATACATTCACTTCCTCAGAAAAATGAACGTCTGTCCCGACGTGAACTTCGAGGAGTTATCCCGCTCTACAGACGACTTCAACGGTGCGCAGTGCAAGGCCGTGTGCGTGGAGGCCGGTATGATCGCCCTCCGTCGCTCCGCCACGTCCGTCACCCATGAAGACTTCATGGACGCCATCTTGGAAGTCCAGGCTAAGAAGAAGGCTAACCTCAGCTATTATGCTTAAATCAACCTCTATTGTATGATTTACGTATTAATTGTAAGTTTATTGTATAATAAAATTTAGAAAAATAAAGTGGCGTGTTTAATTTGAGAGTTTAATCATGTGCCCGAAAGTGAAAACCAGTCTTAAGGGTTTACAGTATTACCCAGTAATCGAGTTGTGAATCCGATAGTAGGCCTCCAGAATATAAATAACATCAAGCACAATAAATTTCCCTTAGGGGGTACATGTTCCCATGTAAGTCATGTAACCCCTATTATCACTCCTATTATCTACCTATTGACATCGAAGCCAGGACCGCACAAGTATAAAGTGCGACACAAATCATAATAAACCTAGCGAATTATAGAGAAATGAAATGTACAAGTTATGACAGAAAGCAGGTTTACCACTATCCAGACTAGACAAAGGATCCCGGACATAGGTATATTTAGGTAGCTGTACTTTCAATACAAAAAGCCTGTAACTAAGCTAAAACGAAAACATTCCGGTACACTGTGCCCCAGCCATTGTATAAATCTCAGTTCCAAAATATACTAGGCATTCGGTTTTATCGAAAAAGCTATTGAGCAAAGGCCTAAAAAATAAGTTATTATGAAATTAAAAATCTAACTCATATGGTGGATTACGGTTTTTCACGGACGTTAACCGAACAATTTTTACAACCAACCGAAAAAATTATTTACGAATGCATCTTAAAAAATTGACGCGCGTGCGTGCGTCAATTTTGAAACATAAAAGTCAGAGATCAAAATTTTTGTAGATTTTTTGTTGTAATTTAATTTTAAAATAGCAAAAACATACTAAACCGTAGAAATGTGAAATTATTAGCGTTAATAATTTTAACTTCGGTAGAAAACAATACCACCGCCGAAGAGATACTGGCCTAAGTCGTGAGTATATAAAATGAAATAACCTATGCTTGGAAAATTGCGATTTTACATTGGTTAAAGTAAAGGTAAAAATATGTACTTAAATGTAATTTGTGGGTAAATGCCGCCGTTGTTGATTTGTGGATGTCTTTTTTCCGGTGTGTTTGCTTAGAGCTTGTGATACCTTTTGCATTTTGTCGCCTATTTCTGCAGTCTTAGGGGGGGTGCCCTGCAGGGGCTGCAGGTATAATTTAACTAATTGTATGTACAAACTTTTCCCTTAAGTTTTATAGTACTTAAACTTTTCTTACTATTTGCTCACTGCTCAACAGTAAAAAGTATTCCTAGTAGGTAATAATAGTCTAAAATTAAGTACTAAATAAATATTGATGTGTAAAATTTAATGTTATAACTTTCCATTCTTAAATCTGAACTACCTGGAAAATTAAATAAAAGGTTCAACATTGTTACCCTACATTCTGAAATAAAAATTCAGAAGCCAGATTTATGCATGTATCTTATAGACAAAATTTAGCTAATACAAAATGGTAATTATAAGTGAATAATTTTATTTTCTTCTACAAAAGAGCCATGGATCAGGAAGATGAGGGTGAGCCTAGTTTTAGATTGCCACCAGGCGATATACCCAAAGTACACTCAGTACCCAACCACCGCCGTCCACACATCAGGTTTCTTTTATATAAAACTAGTTTTGTACCTAAACATATTCCATTATATTTATTTATCTAAGAAATCTAAAAATAACAAATCAAAAGCTAACCATAAACAATTAAAAATAATAAAGCATTCTTCTATTAACTTCTTTAAAAAAAAGTAAGGTATTGTTTTTGGATTTCACATCTACACTTTCTTACCTCCATTACATTTCTTTATATCTACTTTACATAGATTTATGCCTGCTTGCACTACAAACCATTTAATACAATTTTGGCCTTTTTTTTTCAACCTGTATTGTCCCACTGCTGGGCAAAGGTCCCACACCCTTCCCAACTTCCCTGTATGTTGCTTTCTCTGGCTTATCACCCAATAAATATATTTTAACTATAAAATATAACTAGGCAAGTATAAAAGTTTGTTATAAATATTTCTGCTTCTGTCTAATTCAAACAATGAATTATTAGCCAATAGAGCCATGTTTTGCCTTTTTTTTAGAGCTACCTATAAGTATTTTCTGGTTTATGGTGCAAGCAGGCCTAATTATATTTATATTTCAATCAAATCAATACTTAGGTTTAAATTCTACATTTAGCAACACACAGAAGCACACAAATTAATATTCCACACTATTTTTTTTTACACTTTTTCACTCATTAATGCAGCTTCCAGTTTGTTTTACATAAATTTATTATTACATTTTTCTCAAAGTAAGATAGATGACGCGTTTTCGAAAAAATATTAGTAATTATTAGGTAGGTACTTATACAGGTGTATCTTGAAGGATGCTGAACGAGACAAGTCACACAAGTGTTATTTTTATTACGCCAATGGGCGTTTAGGATTCCTCAAATAAAATAAAATACAGTCTTAAAATTAAAGAAAAGAAAGAAAAATTGTTTATTCGTTCGTTTACTTATTGTTTGTTGTTGTTTCGTTGTTTGTTTTTTTTTTCTAATGACGCGTTCCTTACTTATTTTTTTGTTTTTGTTTCGTCGTTTGAGATGTTTTTTTGTTTTTAAATGACGCATTCTGGTATTCATATACAGGTTGATTAAGCATGAAAGCTTAAAGACGCATTTTAACAGACTTCTAAAAGGAGGAGGTTATCAATCAAATAAATAAATAATGTTTATTTCCAGTAAAAATTCAGATGTTTATATTTTTTTCTCTGATGTGTTGATTTAAATAAAAGTGACGCATTTTCAAATATTATTATTATACCGTATGGAAATAATTCCATAGAAAAAATAGAAAAAGTCTGCAGCTCCTTAAAATAAGCTCTCGGACATACGGGCGAACTTTTTACGCGCATTGGTTTTTGAAATTCAAAAACCAACTCGGGCGCCCAGCATGCAGTACGTCATCAAAATTTGAACGAACTGCTGGGCGCCCGAGTTGAAAATCAAACAGTGTATTTTTATGACGCGCTGGCGCTGGGTTGCACTCTGTTGTATTCTCAATGCTCAGCTCTACACCGAGAATTTAAAATCTAATGCGCGATATTCCGCGATAAAAAATAATCGGGTACCTATAGAAAAAGGCTAGAGATTTTATGATAAAATCGCAGACCTATTTTTTATCTCCGATTCTGAAACAAACATAAAATAATTGACTGTTAAAGGTTAAGCATTAAACCAATCATTTACCATAATAATAAAGCCATATAAATGTCCTATTATATCGTCAACAATTATTTCGCGTGTTTTCCCATAATTTCGTAAGAGTTCGACAGGAAGTGTTCCCCGTAACCTGGGCAACGCATGCTTAGCCAGTTATTGATAAAAATACTGTGTAGGGGTCGAACAACTACTAAAAATAGGTAGATATTGTTTGTCCCTGCCTATTAGAATGCTGAACAGGGCTAGGTCGCAACTCGCAAGCGCGGCGGCTGAGCGCATGGTTTGGATTCGATTCTCGAGTCGAGAAGCATGATAATGTTGTTGACTTTGTTATCTATTAGGAAATTCTCAGTACCTAACAGTCCGCAGTTTTATTTATTCGCTATAGCAAAGACCAAGTATTTTGCAGTACACAGCTACACACCACTCCCGGGGAAACAGGTGTGGTGTTTTTACTTATTAGCTTCCGCCCGCAGCTTCGCCCGCGTGGTATGTCGATAAAAAGTAGCCTATGTCCTTCCCCGGGGTGCCATCTATCTCCATGCCAAATTTTATCGAAATCTGTTCAGTGGTTTAGGCGTGAAAAGGTAACATACAGACAGACAGACAGAGTTACTTTCGAATTTATGATATTAGTATGGATGGATGTTAAATAGAGTGAGAGAGCTTTTAAATCCACTCTAATCTTATGCAGTTCAATAATCCCTTCGTTTTTCATTTGTCATCTTAACCCCTCGCCTGACTGAGTAAGTACCTAAAGTACCCCTTGAGTAGTTCTTTCACGCGAACCCTGTGCCAGGCACTGATGGACGATTTTTTAGCCCCATCATGGTGTAATAGCGCGATACACCTACTGTAGTCACGAAAATTCTGAAAATATTGTTTATACAACTTTATTTTCAAGCTGAAACTCAATAAATCATCGATTTAAAATATTGCAAAAAGCAACAGTCTCTTGTCGAATGGCAATGGACCCTTTCATACGTGGTTAAATTAGCTAGCTGGTAATTATTTTAGAGCTTTTTTTTACATTAATACATAAATAGCCAATTTAATTAATTATTTCAATAAAATATACAATTTTATTTAATATTAGTTAGAAAATTGTTTAATGTTAGATTGTATATTTTAGAGCTTAAAGAATTATCTGAAAATGGTCACTTTCTGGAGGGCAGAGAGAAGAGACCCCTGCTGCACAAATGGCGGGAAGAGTCGCCAGTATTTCTTATTGGAGCAGAAATAAAAAAGGGCAAGTGTACCCTCCTCGGCCAAAAGGTAGTTGAAGGAACACCATAGAGTTAAAGTCGATTTAAATCCGATATTGATGTCTGATCTTGTGGCTAAGAAATAACAACCGCACGGGTCGATTAATCAGGTTAAGCTACGCTTGCTGACGTCGGTGCGTGGATTAGTGACCATCTTTACATACCAAGACCCCTCAGTGCCTCGGAAAGCACGTTAAGTCGTTGGTTCCGGCTGTCATTTCTAGATCTTTGACGGGTGTTACTGGTCGTCAGAACGCCGAAAGTCTGACAACCAGTCTTACCAAGGGTGTTACCCAGTAAATAGGTTGTGAAGGTGAGATAGGCAGTCGCTCCATGTAAAAAAAATACTGGTATTCAGCTGCGGTTAGATTGGAAGCCGACCCTAACATAGTTGGGAAAAGGCTAGGCAGATGATTGATGTCCGATATAAATGTCCCGGTTGATGGCAATAGGCTCACTCCCACATATGGTTTTTAAAAATAACTGGTGAAATGTGGGTAGACTATGTAGATACACCTCTGCCTAACCCTTCGGGGAAACGGGCGTGATGCTATATTATGATTCATGTCATCTGCGAAAGATGACAATGAGGCAATCAAAAGTGGGTCACCAGTTCCAGACAAAAATTTTTGTAAACCTCACTGACAACAAGAGGTAACTCGAATAAAAAAGGTATTCAGGAAATGATTAAGATGCAAAATGTTACTCCGCGACCTATTTAGAAGTAATGCTCCCCAATTTTTGGATCAGTCATATCTCATATCTGCTGTAACAACATTTATGGGAATTGTACACGGAAGCGGATTTAACCTAATTAAGGTTTTTATTATGAAATTCAATGTTTTCCCATAAATTGTGGTCGACTTGTGGATGATATGAAATGAAATTGTTTATTCTGTTAATCGAATATCGGAATAGCTGAATACCAGTATTTTACATGGAGCGACTGCCTATCTGACGTCCACAACCCAGTAACTGGCTAATACGATACCCCTTGGTAAGACTGTTCGTCAGACTTTCGGGCTTCTGACGACCCGTAACGACTGAAAAGATCCAGGAATCACAGCCGGACCCAACGGCTTAGCGTGTTTTCTGAGGCATGGCGGAGTCTCGGTGTATAAAGATGGTTGATGGATCTACGGCCCAACCCCGGCAAGCGTAGCTTAACCTGATGGATTGACCCGTGCAGCTGTTATAAGTTAGCCACGAGCTCCTCTCTCAAACGCCGCAACAAACTCAGGGGTGAAAATGATCTATTGGCTTTTGCGCTGTGGGTCGTGGCTTAGATTCCCACACGGATGACACGGAAGTATTGTTGTAATTGCATAGCTACAAACAGAAGTTGTGGGGGTTGGTAGCCAAGCTGGCTGTGGTTATTGTTGCATTTGAAATTCGTATCTCTAAACGCCCACAATACAACTAAAAATGGCGGTGCAAATATTTTTATACCGTTATCTGCCAATAGACTTTTCAGAGATAGATTCAGAGATAGCTGAAATAAGTCAGACAGAAAGACAGTCCTAAAAAGAAAATACTAGGTCCTTTCCTTCATGTGAACTCTGAATGGGATTCAACTTGTATTTTTCGCGTTCCATTTCATTTCGTGTAACACGAACACTTTAAACGAAATTACTCTTGTTTCTAGCAGAAGAAATACTTTTTCGCATAAAACAAGTGGGTGCTACACATAAAATAAACTCATGTCCTTTTCCCATGGGGGTAAGCAGACTACAGAACGCCACCTATTTCGATCCTTAGTTCTCACACCCATTTAGCTTCGTTTCGTCTAAATCCAAAATTGTTCCAAAAAATGCCTACGTAGGTACAGTCCACCTATGAAAACTTTGATCATCTTATTTTTCTCTAGAGTTGTAGTTCAGCCCAGGGTGATGGCCTCCCTGTCAGGGTTGCGGGAAAGTCCGTAGGGATACCAGGACCTCGGTAACAGGCAACTAAAGGAACACGGGTGGGTTTTAGTCAGTAAAAGTCTGACACGCCCTTCCGCTCCGCCCAGAGTGGGAGAAGTCATTAGATTATTACCAACCCTCAAAAAAAAAAAAGGGTGATGGCCTTTGAAATGAGCAACTATATAGCTTCATCTTTCTGACTGACAAATTCGACCTGCAAATGCTTTAATTGAAATAAATGCTTTGAGATAGTTATGTCTGTTCAAGCACTTCTCAGAAACTTAACCCTACGTGCTGACAAACTTGTCAATTCAGTTACAAATACTTACCATTACCAATCACCAGTCAGTGTGCATCGTTCAACCGTGACGGACGCATTGTGCCCCGCGATCATTGTTTATTTATTTGGGAAGCTGACTCACTACGACCGGTTCAAATAGCCATGGTTTTTGTGTGAGTATTTTTATGTCGGTTTTATTCAGCAACAATTTTTATTTTGTTTTTTTAATTAGGTCTTAATTTTTGTGAACTATTTATTCTTTTTTCTTGTTTGAAATGCATGAAGTTTTAAAGTCATGTCTTTTAAGTAAGTAAATAAATAATAGGTTTATTTTAAATTTTCCATAAAAAAATGTTACATTATTTTAAATGTGGCACTGGATGTCGCACTGTGGTACCTTGATACGCGCTAGGATCCAGGCTCTTTCGATCTGTGAGTCGATAAGGGTTCATAATTAAGAATACTGACTTAGTTTAGTACAGTTAGCTGGCCTGCGATAACGATAGATATTTTTGTTGTTATTCAAGGCTGCATGCAACTCAGCGTAACTTTTGAGTCATGTGCGTCAAAATAAATGCAAATTGTTTGACTGTGCACATGTTCGTCGGTTAGTGTTAGCGATTTGACATAGCACTGTATCCAAATATACAACTTTTGGTTTGTATATGCCATAAATGTTTCCATTTACACTTGAAGCTTTAGTTTTATAAAGAGACAACGACAGTTTTCGACCCCTTATAGGGGTTTTAAATGAGATAAAAAGTCATAAATTGTTATTTATAAAAAAAACATTTAGCAGCCTTCAAATCAAACCCTGAAAAACATTTATTACTGGTTATAACAGTAAGTACCTTAATGCATTAATTTATAACTTACAGCGAAAAAAACATACACACCTTCCTGTGTATGTTTTTTCGTGAATTTGCTATTTCAGGGTCTCTCATGCGTTCTACCAACGTTTATTAATAAACACCATGTTAGTATAATCTCATGACCCGGATAATTAATGCGAATTTACACGCAAAAAAACATAATAACTTGAGCAACTTCTATTTCAGGGCTGGCATGACGTATTTCTATTTTAATTATTTATTTTTCTTTTTCATTTAATTGTACACGATGCGATTATTTATGTAATTAATTCAGAAATTTTTTGTCCATAAAAAAAAAATCGCATTTTCTTAGCTTTAAATATGAATGAAAATGATTTACTCGTACTTATCAATGAAACTTCGACACATCGAGAATCTAATGAAAGATTATTTAGTTTCGAAGATAACTAAACTTATTCTTCGAAACTAAATAATCTTTACATAATGATTTATTTTTGTAACACTTGTTCTAGGACTTTTTGTATTATTTTTAAGTTTCCCTGAAAATAGGAAAATTCGGGAATAACTGAACGTCCTTTTTTGGGATTTTTGAGTGTTTAGCTTGATAAGGATCAAAACCAAAAAATATAATTTTAATATTATACTTGAAACGATCAAGTTCTATTTCAGGGCTTGTATGGTGTTTTACCTGCGTTTATTACCATTAGAATATCATGACCCGGATAATTAATGCGTAAATATACGTAAATAGCAGTAGGTCGGGAAGCATGCACGTGGTTCTGACAGCGCTGCAGCATATCGTAGCTTGCATCGGAAATCAGCACGATATATTGAGGCGGTGACTCATTGATAAACGGAGCGGATAGCTGAAGAGAATGCATGAGAAGATCGGCGGTGTTTGGTCTTGGTTTTAAAATGAACATAATTGTTTGTTTAGTTCTAGGGAATTTTATACGTCAATTTAGCTGGTAAATTTTTTGTTGGGCTAACTGGGATTCTAACAGGTTTTTTTTATGTGTAACATCTTTCCTATCCCTTTCCTGCAATCTGTGGGAGTGTTTTCGTGAAAAGGGACGAAAGTGTGTAAAAGGAAGCCGGGGACGCGCTATTTGATTCGACCAATAAGCGCGCACGGTTCTAGAGTTGGCCGTCAGATGGTACCAACCCATTTTCCAAGAGATTGTAAACAGGATGATGATGATGAACAACAAAAAATCGCCTAATGCGACAGAGTTAAAAAGTGAGTAAAAAAATTAAAATCTCCATTTATAAGATGAAAACAAGCATTTATAAACACGGTTTTTTGGACTTGACAAAACATCGAGATTTCTTAGTTATATGTAACTTTAATAGTAACGTATTTTACACACAAACCTTCCGGAATAAATTCTTCAAACGATGGTTAAACCTCATCAAAATCTGTTGCGTAGTTTAGAAGAACAACGCGGACAGACAAACACGAAAAGTGACTTTAGTTTATAATTTTGTAGGTATAGTACGAAACAATAAAATTGATTATAATTTGTCTTTCAAAAAAATATAAATCTTTTTACACCCAGCACTGTATCGTCACCCTAAAGCAAGGGTGTCTCCCTAACCATGTGGCCATAAAACCGGCGATCGATAGATGTAGGTCCGCGTTGCTAAGGTTACTCTCATTTGGCAAACCAACCCTAGGGTTATTGGTCTGCCTTCACCCGTCACGGGTGTTGGACACGCTTTTTTATTGATTAGGTATAATTTTACACTTAATATGCGTATTTTATTAAACCATGGTTGATTTAGCGTTATTTGGCCGTTTTTTGTGACGGCTAATTTATGGACGGCTACCAAATCGAAGTTCTTAGTTTTTTCAAACTTTACATTTTATGTTTTACTCTGGTGGCAGCCCTAAAGTCTACATTAACTCATGAATTAATAGGTAAATTATGCTCACAAGGAACATTAATTAATTCAAAAATTTCAGCAATACATGCTGTTTATGCTAATATTGAAATATTCAAAATGTTTCGGTAACAACTTGTACCATTGGATCAGAATTTGAAACAGGTTGCATTCTTAAAAGTCGTCAGTTATGTAGGAAACTAGGTTGGTACTGTGTTTGTTTTGGTTTGTTTGTAAGTTCGCGTGTCGAAATCCAAATTTATGTGCTATCTACCTGGCGCTAGACGCCGAATTTAAAGGCTTAGGTCATAAATTCGCCGAGTATGGTCTAACTGGCGACTATTGGCGCCCAAATGGGACAATCAAATGTGTTGCATACGAATCTATTAATTAGGCAAATTAGAATAGGGGAAAAGTGAATTTATTTCAGTTATGAGGCAGTTATAATTTAACAAGTTATACTTCACAATCTCCAACCGCTTCTCGAGGTCTCGTAGTAGAGAATATTCTAATGGGACACCATTTAAATGTCGAAGAGCATTTTACGGACGACATACGCCTGACATTTTCGACATAATAATCTCTACTACGACCAGCACCCTAATTGCGTTATTGCGATCAATCGGAATTGGAATAGGTTCGAAATAAATGTCTAAATCCATTGCTTCATTTGCGTTGATGAGCAGATTTTTTTTCGAACTTTGATGCAATGGATGGAAACCGATTAAATTCCGACCGATCGTGCATTACGCTGATCGGACCCCTGGTATTATTTTTAAACTGATTATCCATTTACTTTTCGTGCCATTATTCCTGTATACAGTTCAATACACTGTAGAACTTTTTATTACCTTTCCTCCCGAACAAGGATACGGAGCGCTGATTAGAATTTTTGATGAGAAATTCGTAATACTAATATCGGTAGGTCAGTGCCACAGTGGATGTATACTGCGACAAACGATATTATTTAGCTAGCTTGATTTGAAAGCGTCCCATGCTATGATCGTGAGATATTTGTGACTTTCCAGTTCAAATACCTAACTAAGGAGGCAAGAATTAAATGATGTTATGTTATAAAAACTGGCATTTAAAATCCGATGCTACTAGTCCAAATGAATTGTGCAATATTTTTTATAGGAGATGCTATCTTTTGGTGATTATTTGAATAAAATACGTTCAGCACTTTTTGAGATTACCGCTTCTAAACTTACAGCCGGTCGATTTTACTTTACTTTGTACATACCTACAGTATACAGGTCAGTAATATGTATTCGGACAAACACACAGCCATAAAGCAACTATGTACCGAACTGATTCAATAGAATACCTACATACCCACCTATCTACCAACCGGCCTTCACCGTATATGGCGGCACAATCGCCTCATTGATTGACGATAGTGACCACATGTTGCATGGCTTATTGCAATGCTCCTATCTATGTGCTTAGAATGTACTGTGGTACACACGGCTTCATATCAAGCTATACATTTCCATTATAAGCTGACCTCGCATTGTACGGAAATCTTATACAATGCTAGATCAGCATAAACTGGAAAGCTATAGCTTGATGTGTAGCCGTGTGTACCTACAGAAATGTTGTATGACTGCATGCTATATTTTTTGGCAAAGGAAATTCATTCTCTAGTTTCCATCTTTTCATTCGGGATTTAAGTTTATATTTTAGAAAACTTCTTCTGTATTATTTTATTTACGCAGGAATGTTGTTGAACTGGCACAATAAAAGCTATAAATAAACTTAGAAACGAGGTGCATGCCATAGATTTTTAACACTGTAGTTGTAAGTCTCCATATCCCAAACGAAGGAAACAAGTAAGACATTAACCTGACTGCTAAATCACAACTCACGCGACAAATCTACACGTTACTTATTACAATAAAATCATGTATTTAATGTAATCCCTTTCCTAGTCCACATGTATCGTCAGACACGTCGAATCCGTCTACCTCAGGCCTTACGACAGCAGACAAACAGCACGAAGACAAAATGAGAAGAAATGATGAAGATGCCCCGGCCAAAGAAAACGAGGGTTCTGTATCAGACTGGGTATCCGGAGGACCCATCGGCACTAAGGGAGCAGTTCTGGTCTTCAGATCATGCGTCCTCGCATCCAGGTCGCCTTCCATGGAGTCGGAAACTAAAACAACAGGGAACAACACAGGGACTACAATACTACTGAACAAGGCTAAGAATATGGCGCGAAGACTGGTCGCGGAGCCGCATTCCTTCGCAATGAGACCGAAGAATATAATGCACGATGTAATGGAGACTTTTGGGACTGCTAATAATAAGTTCAGCGGGACTGCTTACGTGGTGAGGCACTCGAGCGAGACGAACATGCTCGAACCGGTGAACACTGAGGAGCAAGGCCACGAGGTGCGTGACCCAGTGAACCACAAGCGCGACATCGAGGACGTGCTCAACGACCTGAGTAAGATCACGCTGAAGAAACATCTGAACATCGAGAATACTACCGCTAACATTAAGCCGCCGGAAGAGCCGCCACCTCATGTTTCTAAAGGTACGTATAGTTGTTGAAGCACGCACGTCAGGAGCTGACTGTCTTTTTAGGCGGGGCGAAACAAAATTAATCGATACGGTATTTTATTAATGTTAAGCGAAGAGGAGCGGTTAAATACAGGGTGTTTGGCAGAACGTTGAACATACGAAAATGGTGGATAGGTGGGGTCGTCTGCTACTTACTCAGCCCTAATTTATTTGGCCCTGGCCCCCGGGTTTTTTTTTTTTTTAAAGCATGTTGACGTTAAGATTTAAGTATTATGTCCCGGGTGCCAGGGCCAAATAAATTAGGGCTGAGTAAGTAGCAGATGACCCCACCTATCCACCATTTTCGTATGATCAACGTTCTGCCAAACACCCTGTATGTGTTCATTTTCCTCCGGTCCGCCTCAATGGAGTTTTAGGTTTAATGCCATCCCTGTTTGTACCTATCCAATAAACTAGTGGAATGCATTATACCAGACAAATAACAGATCGTTAACAGCCGTTCTGATACCGAGCAGCAGAGACATCGATTCACTACTATAAATTCAGTAGGTACAGTCACGGACTTTAATTGATGAGCCACCTTCAAACTTTTCAATTTTGCAGTTTCATACATTCATGAGATTACACGATTAAACACGAACTCAAATCGCAAGCTCGTAAACAAGATGACAAATAAATTACTTTTAATCGGAAATATCCATAGAGGTTGACTAATAAGTTCTCAATGATACAAATAAATACAATGTTACATTAAGTTTATCCAATCTATTTGATACCGACCTCCTTTGGATCATAGCTCATTAACTCGATAATTATGAAAACATAACTGAAGACAGTGACAGTTGAAATATCAAGATGACAAATAAATTACTTTTAATCGGAAATATCCATAAAGGTTGAGTAATAAGTTCTCAATGATAAAAATAAATACAATGTTGCTTTAAGTTTATCCAATCTATTTGATACCGACCTCCTTTGAATCATAGCTCAGTAACTCGATAAATATGAAAACATAACTGAAGACAGTGACAGTTGAAATATGAAGATGACAAATAAATTACTTTTAATCGGAAATAGTCTTATCCATAGAGGTTAACTAATAAGTTCTTAATGATAAAAATAAATACAATGTTGCATTAAGTTTATCCAATCTATTTGATACTGACCTCCTTTGAATCATAGCTTATTAACTCAATAATTCTGAAAACTTAACTGAAGACAGTGACAGTTGAAATAACGATGTCAGAGAATTTCTCCGTACGCTAACGTTACTATGCAGCAGTAACCTAGCAACAATTGTTTATCGTTGCTAGGTTACTGTTGCTAGACCTGCAATTGGTTGACTTTGAGTAGTCACTGCTGTCAAGTAGTAGTTCTGCTCTCAGGTTAGCCAACCGGTAAAGATATGAAATATAATTTACTTCTTCTAATACGAAGACATATGACTTTGCGTGTCGGGAACCGAATAAACCCGATTTGCATTACACGGCTAAAATTCGAACAGTACCAGGTGGCTCATCAATTAAAGTCCGTGACTGTACATTATTCTGGAAATTTTTCGTCGCATATTAAAAAAAATGCGGTTTCCCACAAAAGTACAAAACCTACGCGGTCAAAATATATGGAACAGATTTTGTTTTTTTATAATCTACGAAAAATTTTAACGCAGGTAGGTCCAGAATCATGTGGTGAATCAATAGTAACAGAATGCACGTTGATGTCCTACCACCCTGTATATTAATTTATCATAGTTTTATTAATATTATACAAACTATGACGATGCTCTTTACTGAGTTGATTAAAAAGATTATTATACACTCCAATCTCTTGTTTCCGGATTAATTTAATCACTTGCGAAATCTTACAGAAGCTACAAATCAGTTGTCAATAATACTGAAACCTTATAATACAGGGTGTAAGGGACAGCCCTCCGCAGACTGATGGGATGAATTCAGCTTATCATACTAAGACGATCGGTACATGAAATTATTTCAGGAATGTTATGGGAATCCAATAGACCTGATTTGTATTATTACCTCACGCGCAATGTATCGTTACCGTGGCAAAACCCGCGAAGCCGCACTCCCCGTTTCGGGTGGGGCGCGCTCGAGTATTTTAACATCCATTGCTGGCTTTTTGATTTTAGCTGTTTTATTTACATAAATGGAGTGCTGCGTACAGAGAATGTAATTGTGCATTGAAATAAAGGAATAATAACTGAAAAAACGATACGACTTTCCTGAGAAAATTTCCGGTGGAATATGATTCAAAATAAGGAGCTGAATGCTTCCTGTTAATTTGCGGAGAGCTGTCCCTTACACCCTGTAGATGTGATTAGGTTGCGGACTTCGGCCCCTAGAAAATTATTAGACACTACATTCTCCCTTTCCAGATAGTAAAGACGATAAGAAAGTCAAGAAGAACAAGGGTAAGCACAAGCGTAAGGCCCCCGTGTGTCAGCGCTCGACGTCGCCAGTCCTCGACAGTGATGACTCGGAACATCTGCTGGTCAAAGAAGTCGAGAGCGTCAAGGTAACAGTACATCTGCCTAGCCTTTTCCCAACAATGTTGTGGTCGTCTTCCAGTCTAATAGGATGCAGCTGCATATTTTACATGTAGCGACTGCCTATTTGACCTCCAAAAGGTACAGTTCGATTTAAACTTAATGGCGGCTCGGAAGTTAGCTTTTCACTGCGCAGTGCCCCACCCCTCACACCCGCTGACACACGAAATTTTTACTGCGCCAAGAAATTCGTTACTGCGCAGCGACTCGCCTCATGTTCCGAGCCGCCATTAAGTTTGAATCAAACTGTAACAGTAAGGGCCGTATTTATAACCTAACGTTTGTAAGTCAAAAATAAAAGGAAGAATCCGTTGTGATAATGGCATGTTAATGTATTTCTTACTTGGAGGAGTTTTTGAAGGGTACTTTCAGGTAGAAACTGTTTGATTACGTTTTTTTTTTTTTTTCAATTTTTTGCCTCCCTAATTTTGGTGAAACGTAGCGCAGTTATAACTGACAAAAAAACAACAACATTGTGTACATAGAAATTAAGTTGAAAATAAATAAACTTAACGGCATTCGTTTTCCGGTTAAGGTATTTCTCCTACGATGTTGAGGCTTGCATGGCAACCTAGTTACTATTTTTAGAAGCTTTTTAACTTGAAAAATTTGATCACAACGATTTTTGACAAACAAAAATTTTGATCTCACCACCAGGTCCTAGAAAGCAGCCACATGCCAGCTCGACTCCTCAAGATCACCTATAAACTGGTGAATACGGAGACCAAGCTACTTCACCGGTTACTGCAAGCCCATGGTCTTCAGGAAGCGATGGCGGATGTCAAAGACTTCAACCTCCTGTGGTCAGGACTACATCCCAAGCCAGATGTTCTGAGGGCCTTGGCGTCTTACCAGAGAGTGAACCACTTCCCCAGGTGAGCACTAGGATACCGAAACGTGAACTACTGTCAGTATTTTTTAATTTGGTCTTTAGTTCCGAAATTTTGGTGCAGTGTAAGAATGTCTATATTTTATGCTGGTCTCAAAGATTGCTGTCATTCCAATAGTTTCATTATAACATAAATGCAAGGAACTTCGTTCGTATGGAAGTCAAAAAAAATATTTCGTAATTTACTAACTAGGTTAGAGTTGATTTTTGCGTAACGTGTATGTGTAGCTCGTGGCTAAGTAATAACAGCCGCACGGGTCGATCCATCAGGTTAAGTTACGCTTGCCGGGGTTGGTCCGTGGATGGGTGACCATCTTTACATAATCGAGACTCCTCCGTGCCTCGGAAAGCTCGTTTAGCCGTTGGTCCCGGCTGTCATTTGTGATCTTGGACAGTCGTACGGGTCGTCAGAAGCCCGAAAGTCTCACAACCAATCTTGCCAAGGGGTATCGTATTACCCAGTTACTGGGTTGTGGAGGTCAGATTGGTAGTCGCTCCATGTAAAATACTGGTATTCAGCTGCATCCGGTTAGACTGGAAGCCGAGCCTAACATAGTGTATGAAGAGCGGGGCAAGCAAAGCAGACCTCCATGAAAATTTTTGTGCCGCCATACGATATTACACGATGACATCTTATTGTTACCGAAGCTGCATTTCTGGGAAGTGCCCCCTATGTTATGCCATCAAAACTATGTAACGGTTTCCCATTACATTCGTTCAAGGAAATTACACGTTAGTATCAGACAATCTGTGCGGCTCTCGTTAACATAATTTCAACCCGGATTCACCCACTGCTGGGTATACACCTCCTTTCCTAAAGGATTAAAAGCACGACTCTCATCACCATTGTCCCAGTTTAATTGGGATCGATGCAACATGTCTTTTTGATGTCTAACATCTTTCCTCTCGCTTTCCTGCAATCTGTGGGAGTGATTTCGTGAAAAGGGGACGGAAGTGTGTAACAGGAAGCCGGGGAAGCGCGCGCGGTGCTAGAGTTGGCCGTCAGATAGTACTAACCCATTTTCCAAGAGGTTAGTACTGTCAGCCAAGATGTCAGATGTTTTATTCCATCTTCTCTATTAGCCGTCATCTCGATAGTCACCCCCTTTCTAGCCATATCATCTTTCACACAGTCCATCCATCATTTCTTTGGTAAGTACTCTCATACGTAACCCTAATTCAAGAATATTGACAGTAGTTCACTGTAGGCCGGCGTTCCTACTCCGAACCCTGCTGGATGCCCACGGCTTGCTCCAAGTGGAGGGAGAGGACCAAGAATGGAGGCTCATGTGGTCCTCACCCCTGATCCCTTTCGCCATCCTCCAATCCATGACCATTGAACAGAAAGTCAATCACTTCCCAAGGTAGGTAAATTACTTTTGTGAACTTTGGTCAGGTCGTAGACAACGAATAAAGTAGCTAGAGTACTACAAGGCTCTTTTGACGCTAAAATGGAATTAACAGGGGGCGTGTTAGGTAAATTTGTGAAATTGTCACAGAAATTGTATTGACAAAACAAGATGGCGACGGTTGTTCTGATTTTGGCCACGCACCAAAAGAATCTTACAGCATTTTATACAGGGTGCTAGAGTAAACACCGTTATCCTTGAAACCAGTGGTTTGGTGTCATTTATAGAACGTAAAACCAATGAAAAATTACGACTTTTTACCACTAGAGTATTTCACCCTGTCACCTATGCGCTAGAGCAACGAACTTGCGTTTCAACACGAGTGGGGGGCGTGGGACGTGACCTGACCGGCCGTGAGCGCGACCCCTCTCTCAGTCAGATAGCTGTTTCGTTAGAGAGCACGGTGTCGCATAGAAACTTTTAATGAAAATAATGTTTTTTTTTTTGTTGTTATCGGTCATTTATTTTTATATTTAAGTCATGGTTTGAATGACAGAAGTATTTACCCTTACACCCTGTATAGTGTCGTTCACGTTGTAAAGTCACTGTCAGGGATCTTGATTGTTAAGCAAATTGACTGTTAACTTATACTGTGCGTAAATTCAAATCTGTAATTCTTAGTCAGTCGTCGAAATGTCTATGACACGGTAAATTGACGTAGTGGGTTAAATTTTGACGTTCAAAAGTGCCTTTTATGTGCCTATTTGAAACAAATTATTTGAGTTTGACCAATTTTATTAACAATCCAGTTCCCTGGCTGTAGATTCGTCAAAGATCTAACTATAAAGTGTTAGAGTCATTATTATTCTAGTGCAGTACAGGAAGAAAAGGTCCCAAAAAGAGTTTTTTTTTCTTAAAAAGAACTTTTTAAATACTTCATAGTTTAGCTTATCGCGTAAGGCGTTTGGGCTCAAAAAGTTTAAAAATAATCTGGCTGCCTTCGCTTACCATATATATGCCATTCCCCTTTCAGGTCATATGAGCTAACTCGCAAAGACAAACTCTTCAAGAACATAGAGAAGATGCAGTACTTCCGAGGTCTGAAGCAGTTCGACTTCATCCCCACCACGTTCCTAATGCCGGCAGAGTTTAAGGACCTCTGTACCACCCACTACCGGACTAAAGGACCTTGGATCGTGAAGCCGGCTGCCTCGAGTAGGGGGCGTGGGATTTATATAGTTAATACAGTAAGTACATATCATCTCGGCTGTATTCAAAGGGTTCCGTGCACCCCCAGTTCACTAGACCATCATCAGTATCCTCTTGCCCTATCCAATCCCAATTTATTGGCGACGCCGTCGCCGGCCAGGAAACCGCGGGGAAGCGCGATTTGACACTGCCTTACGTGAAAAAAATAAAAATGTAGTTCAGACTATTTTGTTCATAAAATAACATCGCATTTTTTTAGCTTTAAATATGAATGATTAGTTTGAATGGAAATGATTTAGGTAGGTAATACGGGCTGGTATCCGCAACTCCACGTCAAAGCGCGTATTTTTCGTACGGGTATGGAAATAATTTTTTGTATCTATCAATAGATACAAACATCGAGAGGTTAATGTTACGATATCTTTAAAAAAATATATTAAAATAATTTATATGCCAGTTGATTCTTTGACATGGTCTCATTACATCCCAGAGTATTGGGATTTAAAAAAAAACACATTGATTACGTCAGCCAAGATGTCAAATGTTACACATCATACGACTACTGTACGGCGCGCTCGTTTTTTTTCCAGCCCGAACAAATCCCAAAAGGGGAGAACGTCGTAGTAGCCAAGTACATAGACAAGCCTCTACTAATCGGCGGCCACAAATGCGACCTCCGCCTCTACGTGTGCCTCACGTCCATCGACCCTCTCCTCATTTACCTGTACGAAGAAGGACTCGTGCGGTTCGCTACCGTGAAGTATGACAGGAGTAATAAGAACCTTTGGAACCCGTGTATGCATCTGTGTAACTACAGCATCAATAAGTACCATACGGATTATATCAAGTGAGTATTTCATGCTGAATTAGTACAGTCAGCATATCAGCAACATACGTTATTTATCACAATTGAATACCAAGATATTCAGTAAAAAAGTGTACTTAATGTTCAATAACTCGCATGTTTAACTTACTTAAAATTCGAGCATCGATTAATTTTGTGTTAATTTAAACACTAAAAGAACCAATTTTAACCAACTTTCATTGCTGACCATACTAATTTTATTTTAACTGTAATAGCGTGTATTGTTTTCCTTTATTCTTAAAACAACCAATCTTTCACGAATACTGGAAAACAACGGCGATAACAGTGTACCAAAATCATTTTCGATGCAGGATATTTGCAGGGCAGGTCAAAATTACCCTAATAGTAGCGCCGCACATGATTCAAAATCGCTTGAGACTTCTAGTTTCACAATTTTAGACCCGTATTACAGAACCTCACTCAAACCTCAAGCATTTCTTAAAACTCGTTTAAAGCCTTTTGATTGGTTGAAACTAGTTGTAAGTAATGCTTGAGTCTTAGGCCCTTAAGGCGTTTTTGCATTACAAGGAATTTTACTCCGGCCGTCTGAATTTTTACGGTCCGATGTTGATAGCACCTTTATTTCGAAGCAGTAAGGTCTGTTTTCGTACTTCAAGTAATACTACTGCGTTCACATTTTTACTGCTGGACAGTAAAATTCCTTGTAGTGCACAAACGCCCTTAGGACTTAGGCTATAAGACTCAATGGTAACTCCCAACAGGTGTGACGACCCAAACGCCGGCAACATAGGTCACAAATGGACTCTCTCAGCATTATTACGTCACCTGCGCAAGCAAGGTCGCAACACCACGGCTCTGATGGCCGCTATAGAGGACCTGGTCGTGAAGTCCATCCTGTCTTCGGCACAGACCATCACTGCGGCCGCCAGGGTTTTTGTACCCAACTTCTTTAACTGCTTTGGTAATTACTTTTTTTGTTAACTTATACAGACTGCTGTGCTGAGTCACTTAGGAAAGGCTGGCGCTATCGAGTTATAATATTGAACTCAAACTCAAAGCATTTATTTCAATTAAACCATTTACAGACACTTTTGTCAAAGAGACGGTCAATTAGTAAAAAAGTTGAAGCTAGTTTGCCCATTCCAAATCGTAGATCTCTATGGAGAAGAGCGGGCAAGAAACTCCACACTCTTTTAAAAATTGATATAGATATTACAAAATCCTGGGTACAGTATTCTTAGTGCTTCTATATGTGAGAACAATGTCAAACGAAAAATAACCATACCATAACCATATATAAAAATAACAATTCAAAATATAAGATTAAAAATAAGCCCTGGCAGATAAGAGATGACCAGTCTCAACTGACGGCGCCCGTTCACGAACATGACGCGTGGATCAGCACCATCCAGCTCAACCATTTTGTAGGGAACTGAATGATCCAACACACGCGCCACCATTAGCCAAAACATTGCCCTGTAAAAGGGTCTTAATGGGTCTAAAATTTTCATTTCGATCATCATCATTTCATTTCACTGCTCTACCTACTTTCGGGGAAATTAGTAAGTGGAACTGACATAACAGCAGAAACAAACTATGAAAAATCATAATTTCACGTTAACAGTTAAAGTTAATCCGGCCAATTCTCACGTGTATCACGAGGTTTTTTTTTATCGACTTTCTGTGTTCAAGTATTTTTTGTACGAATACATAGTTTGTCGTTTACATTTCTAAGAAAAAATAATTATGGGATGGGAAAAGGCAATGACCGCTATTGCCAATTAATTTGGCTCCAACTGTACCGCACTGTTGTTTCAGAGTTGTTCGGCTATGACATTCTGGTTGACGACATGCTGAAACCGTGGTTACTGGAAATCAATTTGTCACCCAGGTAACATTTTTGTACTTTCAATTAATGGTAGATGGTAGATTTGGAATTCGTTTCACAAAATATGTTTTCGAAGTTATGGTAATTTATTTTAAATAAATCTCCCTGATAAAAACTCTTAGGAATGTGGTATAGTTTATGACATAAAGTAAATTCGGACAGGTGACAATTTATGATGAAAATGTCACCTGTCAGAATAAAAAACAAAACGGACAATAGGGAATATGCATGTATTTTTTTAATATTTTTATTCGATAGTTTACATCGTCAAAGAATAGAAAAAAAAAATCTACGGTAAAAAAGCTATTTAAAGTACTTAAAAAAATATTTTAAAAATATCCAACCGATCCGGGCTATTTAAACGCCCTCCATTTGGCGCGCTTGGTGTGGTGACGTCACAGACCGTGAAAACAAACAAGCAACTGTCAAGTCAACGTCAAACACTCATTTTTGTAGGAGCGTTTGACATTGACTTGACACTTGTTGATTGACTTGACATTGACATTTTGATTGTTATCCCGGATTGTTACGTCACATCCGCTCTTAGCTTTTCAAGTATTTGAATTACCCACAGTTTTTTGGGACTTTAAAAAAATGAATTTCTCGCTCAAAAATAAATTTTATTCAAAAATATTGATGGACGCATAATTGTGAAGTAACACAGTTTATAAAAAAAAAAAATTGACCCATATTTGAATCACATGCATATTCCCTATTAATAGTGTAAATAAAATACAATCGCATCATGGAAAATATTTTTTGCCCGACTGCAAAGAACGGTGTATGTGTTTCACTTGTATTTATAGATGTATAGCTGTACAAGGATCGTTATCGTCATTCGAGCGCCAAACGATTCCTGTAGCACTCTATGTCAGTGCTTTATCCCCCGTATAATCCAAACGGCTAGATATAGTTGTTGGATCTAGACAAATATATTGTGTTTTCACCCAGCCTGGCCTGCGAGAGTCCGTTAGACGCCCGAGTGAAGTCTGCCCTACTAGCTGACACACTGACCCTGGTGGGTCTACCCGCCCTCCCCATGTGCAAGACCGACATCTCCACGCAAAGCAACTCGCTCAAGATGCGCATCGGCGCGGTAAGTTCATCATCATCCATCTTCATCATTCATATGAAAGACGTCAATTGCTGGACGTAGGCCCCACCAGGCATAGCGCCACAACGATCGATCCTGTACTTTTAAAGGATTCCCGTAACCTTTTACCAGTGCCCTGTTTATCAAAACTTACAAGCCTTGTATTGCCAAATGTCATTATTTAGTTCACAAGTACTTATATTTTGACACTTTTATTCGTGATTTCGTTTATCAAAAAATTATTTGTACGAGGGGTGTTCAATAAATAGTGAGAATGAGTATGACGCAATTATCTGATATTAAATGTTATTTTATTTTTCAACGTAGTCACCTTTCAGGGTTGTCCACTTTGTATAACATTTTTCTAAAACTAAAATTCCCTTTCTAAAAAAATCATCTTTCTGATCCCTTAAAAAATCGTATACGGCAGCGACTACTGCGTCATCATCTTCAAATTTCTGGCCCCTGAGATGTTCCTTTAACCGCTGAAATCGGTAAACATCACTGGAGCAAGGTCCGGTGATTATGGAGGATGTTCCATCAATTCGAAGCCAGCTTCTTGAATTGCAGTCATCGCAACTCTGGATTTGTACGCGGGGGCGTTATCTTGGTGAAACAAACAAACAACAGAACACGTTCCGAAACGACGCAAACAAAATCTTCTAATTTTTTTAAAGAAAAGAGAATTGATTGTTTTTTTTATTATTATCACAGCTAATGTCTGCGCTATGCCTGCCAGTATTTATTTTTTTTCTTTCCAAGAAGAATGTATCGCATTCTCACTATTTATTGAACACCCCTCGTAAGTTACAACTTGAAAATGAATGAATGAAAATCATAACAAATCCTGAGTGTCCGGCGACTTTCTATTCCGTCTTACAAGTTTACAAGTGTCGTGCTTAGTACCGCAATACATGTTTAAATTGGGCACATTAGGGCTGATTATGAATATGGGGATGAGCTATGAATTTAACGAAAATTAACATTCTAGGTGTAGTGGTATGTAACCCACACATGCAGACGAACTTGTGAACTCAAGTACCTATGACGTCACACGACTCACACGTCCCTTAGATCGAACTCAGGGTTCAGTATTCAGTCACTGGCTGTCGTCATAGTAGGTCGTTACCTACTAACCGCATCACTTGTGCGTCAAATTATAATCATCATAATCTTACTTATTGTACCGTGTTTAGTTATAGTACCTTTATTAAACTCATTGTGAACTAACCAATGAACATTTAATTTAATTACACTATAGAACCCGTAATCACATCACAACAAAAGTTCTATATTGGTGACCCCGACGTGATTTAAAAAATACGGTTCCATACTGTACTATAACCCGCGAGTGCAATTGCGTTAATACAGACTTAGACTCTCTTTAGTGTTTACTGTGACGTATTTTACGAAATTCCGAGATGACCAACCCTAACACTGCTGCTGCGGCCACGGCTGGCGCCGCACCTGACAACGTCTACGCACCTCAGCAAGCTGCTCCGAGTTACATCGTAGACCAGCACCAGCCGCCAGAGACGGGGGCAATCACCATCAACTCCCGCATCGCCGACTTCTGGTCAGCGCGCCCGCGACTATGGTTCCACCAGTTTGAGGCCATAATCGGTGCACAAAAAGCAGGTGACTTACAAAAATACCAATTAGTTATAGCTAAGTTAGGTCGAGACGAATTGGGTCAAATTAGCGACATTCTCGAGAACCCGCCTGAGCACAATAAATATGAAACTTTAAAAGTCAGGTTAATTTCGGCATATGAAGAGTCTGAGTCCAAACAGCTACACAAGTTGCTTACGAAAGTCGAGTTATGGGATCAACGACCCACTCAACTCTTACGTAAAATGCGCGAGCTCGGAAGGAACAAAATTCCCGAGGACACTATCAAAATTTTGTGGTTAGATCGCCTACCTCAAACAGTCCGTGCAGTAGTCACTGTCTGCGATGTTACATTAGACAATGTCGCAGCTATAGCTGATAAAATAATGGAAACTTCACGGCTATCCGAAGTCTGAACACTAAATCCTGTCGCTATCTCCAAACAACCAATGGACCAACAATTTATTAAATTGCATCAAGAAATTGACGCGTTAAACACTAAAATTAATGATTTGCAAATCACGCGTCAAAGTAATAATAGGAGTCGTGGCAATTATCAGACGCGATCGCGGTCACGATCACGCTCTCGGTATTTTGATAATCAAAATAAATACAGGCGTCAAACAGCGCAACCGGGAGACAAAGATTTTAAGTGTTTCTACCACTATATTTATGGAGATAACGCCAAGAAATGCGGCGACCAACAATGCGTCAAAAAAGCGTTAAACTAAAACCGACACCTGCTGTGGCGAGCGTAGGTGTCGAAGGAACTCATCGCTTGAGCGTCACCGACTGGAAAAGTGGTACGCATTTTCTCATAGACACCGGCGCTGATATTTCAGTTATTGCCTGCAAAAACGCTAATCGTCAACCAGCTGATTTTACGTTATTTGCTGCCAATGGCACAACAATCAAAACATATGGGTCTCAGAAAATGACTTTAGATCTTGGCTTACGTCGAGCTTTTACCTGGGAATTTGTCCTGGCCGATGTACAGCGGTCCATTATAGGGGCAGATTTCCTAGCCAAACATCAATTGCTTGTGGATCTTCACTCAAAAAAGTTAATCGACAAAGTCACTCTGCTCTCTAGGGACGCCAACGTAGAAGATGCCTCAAATATTCCTACTATTAAGGCTATCGACTCGGATAATAAATATCACCGGATTTTAACAGAGTTTCCAGACATCACTATGAGCGAGTGTTACAAGGATCCACCCAAAGACAATGTCATGCATCATATTTGTACCCGTGGCCCACCCGTTTACGAAAAAGCAAGTCCACTTAACGCTGCAAAATACAAAGCGGCGAAGGATGAATTCCAACGCATGGTAGAACTAGGAATATGCAGGCCGTCAGCCAGCCCATGGGCAAATGCTTTGCACGTCGTTCAAAAGAAAAACGGTGAATTACGCCCGTGCGGAAATTATCGTCGTTTAAATGCAATCACCGAGCCCGATCGCTACCCGATTCCTCGTTTAACGGATTTCACATACATCCTCAAAAATAAAAAACTACTATCTAAAATTGATATTCGACGTGCTTACCATAACATAAGTGTTGCACCTGAGGACATACCGAAAACCGCAATAATAACTCCATTTGGTCTGTTCGAGTTTACAAAAATGAGCTTCGGTCTGCGAAACGCTGCGCAAACGTTTCAAAGATTTACCTAGACGATATACTTATCGCATCAGAATCAGAAGAGTGTCACATTCACGATCTCAAAGAGGTGTTCAAGCGACTTAATGAATTTGGCGTCACAATCAATACGTCTAAATGCGAATTCGGAAAATCCGAACTTACATTTCTCGGTTACCGCGTTAGCTGTGATGGCATACGGCCGGACGAAGAAAAGGTCAAGTCAATCATAAACTATCCGCAACCCGAAACCATCGAAGAACTGAGGCGCTTCCTCGGTCTTATAAATTTTTACCGAATGAGCATTCCTAAAGCAGCCAACACTCAAACTATTTTAGACAAATATTTGCACAATGCTAAAAAGAAAGACAAAACAAAAATCGCTTGGACCGAAGAAGCAATCAACGCATTTAATCAGTGCAAACATCATGTAAGTGATGCCGTCACCCTCGCGCATCCAGACCCGTCATCGAAACTAATATTAATGACCGACGCAGCGAATACCTGTGTCGGCGCAGCACTCCATCAACTAGTCAACAAACGGTTAGAGCCACTAGGATTTTATTCAAAAAAACTAAGTAGCGCCCAAACAAAATACAGTACTTACGACAGGGAATTATTGGCTATTTACATGGCAATAAAACACTTTCGGTATATGATTGAAGGGCGTGATCTCACGGTGTTAACCGATCACAAACCGTTAATATTCGCATTATCGAAGAAAGAATCTAAATCAGATCCACCAAGACGTCTTCGTCAATTGGATTTTATTTCTCAATTTTGCAACAAAATTGAGTACGTTCAAGGCGAGCTCAATAACGCCGCAGACGCTCTTTCAAGAATAGAAGAGATTTATGTACATGATATTTTCGACTATGAACAATTATATAAAAGCCTAGTCGAAGATACGCAATTAACCATGTTAAAACAAAAACCTAATCTGGAATTTAAATTGTTCCGCATGCCATATTCAAATCATGAGCTTACATTCGAAACATCAACTTCAACAGCGCGACTTTATTTACCGTCGGAATTTCGAGAAAAAGCGATTTCAAGTGTCCATGCACTTAACCACCCTGGGGTAGCCGCTACGCGTCGCCTTATCGCGCAGCGCTATTTTTGGCCTAACATGAATACTGACGTAGCAAACTTTGTAAGAAGTTGCATACAATGCCAGAAATGTAAAGTGCAAAGACATACAATTACACCTCTAGGAGAGTTCGAAAGGTCAGACCGTTTCGAGCATGTTCATATAGATATTATTGGACCATTACCACCTTCCGATGGATATACATACAGTGTCACAATGATTGATCGTCATACAAAATGGCCCGAAGTCGTTCCTGTAAAGGATATAAGCGCTGAAACCGTCGCGAAAGCTCTGCTCGAGCATTGGATAGCACGTTTTGGTTGCCCTGCAAGAATAACTTCTGATCAAGGTCGTCAATTCGAATCCAACCTTTTCACACAGCTGACCAAACTACTTGGAATAGAAAAGATTAGGACAACAGCGTACAATCCAAAAGCGAATGGACACGTCGAAAGGATGCACCGAACGCTAAAAGCTTCCATCATGGCACGTTGCGATGGTAACAGTCAATGGGCACAACAATTACCTATCGTGTTATTAGGAATGCGCAATACAATTAAAGAAGACTCAGGATACAGCCCCGCTCAAATGACGTACGGTAAATCTATGCGTCTACCGGGAGATTTTTTTGTTCCCACCGAAGCAAACATCAACAACACCGATTATACCTGCAAACTCATGGTGATGCATGGAACCTTCAACCGACCACAAGGAATCAAGCTGATAACAGAAACATTTTCGTACATAAAGATTTAACAAGATCGGACTACGTTTTCGTTAAAAACGAAGTAAAACGCTCGTTAACACCGCCGTACGAAGGTCCCTATAAAATTGTCAAACGAAGCAATAAGCATAATGTCGTTCAAGTAGGTTCTCGAAAAGTCACTATTTCTCTCGATCGTCTCAAACCTGCTTATGTTACAACTTTTGTTTCGCCTGAAACCACAACCATAACACCGGTTGGGACCCAAACGACCCCACTTGACAAAACTGAGCCATTTGTCACAACAAGATCGGGTCGCGTCGTAAAAAAGACTGTGAGATTTGACATTTAAAACATTTTTTTATCGCCAGTCCCAAAATAATAAATTCATTGTGAAATTTAAAGTGCAGTGAAGTGTTGTGCGTTTTAAAATAGACCAACTTAACAAGCAATTATAGAGCGTTCTCACACTAATATGTCAACTTATAACGTATTTATTCATACTTATACCACTTGTAGAAATGTTTAAGTTAACTCATAAGTTTAAAACTTTTTGTAACCAAATTTATGACCAATGTATTTTAATCTTTTACCAAAATGTGTCTTTAGTTTAAGCATTCTGAGTGTGGTTTTGTTTTTATATACATTTTAAATGCCTCTTGTTAGCGTAAGGTCTTATTGTATAATTTAAAAGTTAAGTATAGTTAAACACTTTTACACCGCATGTTTATATTAAGTATTTGCAATGTCTTTACAATTATTTTTGAACCTTACTCATTGTTATTTTGATAGTAATTATTTTTGTTTTATCAAAGGGGGGAGGACATGTAGTGGTATGTAACCCACACATGCAGACGAACTTGTGAACTCAAGTACCTATGACGTCACACGACTCACACGTCCCTTAGATCGAACTCAGGGTTCAGTATTCAGTCACTAGCTGTCGTCATAGTAGGTCGTTACCTACTAACCGCATCACTTGTGCGTCAAATTATAATCATCATAATCTTACTTATTGTACCGTGTTTAGTTATAGTACCTTTATTAAACTCATTGTGAACTAACCAATGAACATTTAATTTAATTACACTATAGAACCCGTAATCACATCACAACAAAAGTTCTATATAGGTAACTTATGAACGTGTAGACCTGTAACTTTTGATAAACAGGGCCCAGGTCATCAGTCCTCCTCGTCGAGGTCTACAAACACTGCGTCTTCTAGTACACAGATTGGCCTATAATAATTCACAATTTCGTGTAAAATAATAGTCAAGGCCAGGCGATATCGGAGCTGACTGCCCATGGTTTTTCGGTTGTGAAATCGCTATTCATGAATACTTTTAAATTGTCCGACTTTCACGTGCATTTTGTATATAATTTAGGCTGAAGACATTCATCCTTCAATTCTCAGAGGAAGCTTTACTAGATTTACTTTCCAGGTCTGTTAGTATTTGATAGGGAATAAAATGTATTAAGTAAAAATCTAAAAGTAGGTACAAAATAAAACTGACGTAAACATAGAACTTAAATATTTTCTTAAATGCTTGAAGCTTATCTTAAAGTATAAGAAGAACGTTCACGCCTAAAGCTTTAAAGAAAATATTTACGTTAAGTTTTATTTAGTACTTTTGTAATTAACAGGTTGTTTTTAAAAAGGTTTTTAAATTAGAATTTGTTTAAATGTCTGTTATATCGCCTTCACTTGAAAGGTGCTTGTAAGATAAATCCAACGAACCCAAACACGCCTTCACACAAGTTATGGTGTGAAGCTGCTATACTTTCGAACGGGCTATCATAATTGAATGCGTATACAAAATTTCTTATCTGTAGTGTTGAGGAATTCTTTCGTCTGGAGCCAATCCTAGGCGTAGAATCAGGTCATGCATCATAAAAAAATGCATTGTCTTCAAAATCGAACCAACATGTAAAATTTCAACTCCGTAGGATAAGAGGAAGTGGTTTTAATTCAGCTTGCAACATTTGACCAATACATACTAACTAACTAACAAGGCAAGTTAAATAAAAGCTTGTAATAATAACATCAATTATGTTTAAACAGTGTCGGCGCGTTCACTCAGCTGAGAACGTATTCATACGCGGCAAGCGTCAGTCCGCAGAGCCGTCGGGCGCGGGCAGCGCGGGCGCGGGAGCGGGCGCGGGCGCGCTGGGCGCGCTCACGGGCGAGGAGCTGCGCCTCGTGCGCGCCGTGCGCGCGCAGTACGCGCGCCGCGGCGGGTTCGTCAGGATCTTCCCTTCGCAGAATTCGTGGCAGAAGTACTCGCAGTATCTGGGTCTGTGACTTACAAATAAAAGATTACTTATGTAGTTATATTTGCTCCGACACCCACTCTGAAATCCAGTTCGTACTAATTTTCAAATGTCTGCCGCATGCCGAACAAACTGTGGGCCTATATTGATATTGAATTTAAATTTAGGTCATTTTAAATTACAAATATGAAATATGTGTATTTATTTACTTGCGACACGTTTCTAATATACTCCTTTTATCCCCCAGATCCAGTAACAGGCATCCCGGTATGCTCGACTTCTTTGAACAACAACATCCCATACCAAGTAGTGCAACACAACTACAACCTTCTGGTACATTCCCACGTGTTGCCGCACTTCCAACACGCCACTGTCGCCACCAGCCTTACAGACACACCGCAAAGGTAAGTCGTTCATTGCGGGACATAAAAGGTGAATTTGGACCTCGATTGGTACAGAAGATTCTTTAAAAAAAATGTGCGCAGGAACGAAGTTCCTTCTCACGTGTGATATAAAACAAAATTTTCGCAGCCGCCATCTTGGATTTTCATTTAAATGTCACTATCGGCTTTTGCACCATCGAAAACTTCGAAAATGACATCCACGACGAAAAAAAAATAGCAGCCGCCATTTTGGATTTACGTTTTGCCTTACGATCGGCTTTAGCACCCTCGCAAACTGAAAACTACACCCACGACGAAAATTTTGAAAATTTTCGCCGACTCCATCTTAGATTGTCATTTTGACATCACTATTGGCTGTTGCACCGACGAAAACGACACCAATTTAAAAAAAAATAGAAATTTTTTCGCAGCCGCCATCTTGGATTTTCATTTTGACCAAATTCACACTTTCTCTCTCTCTCCGGCAGCCTGTAGTGTACTCGGGCCGACGTGTACATTTATCCCACTAAACACTTTCCTCTTTTATTTTGTTTTTTCTGCCGCCGTTCGCCTCTCTCTTTTGCGCCAGTTTACAAGCTGCGTTATAGAATTTCATTCCAAAAAAACGAAAATGCCTTAAATAAAACTTGAGAATTGACGTTTTTCTAGCTGACTGTTCTATTTTTCCAATATCAGTAAATGTGTGTCTGCCTGTAATTTCCAGCGTCTTGCAACTTATTGTATAATATTCCGACAGTGAAATATTGAAAATAAAAATCAGTAATGAAGACCTTTAATTTTTGCACTGAAATCAGCAGATTTGTTTCCGATATTTAAGAGTTGAGTTGAGTTCCATAGTTAAAGTTGTTCATATTCATGAGTACTAAGTACTAACATACGAATAATAAAAGTCAACACTGTTCTGTGACTTCTGAGATTTTATATCCTGTGGCTCAATAAAGCTGAAAAAGTATAAAAGTATTATTTAATCTTGGCGATAGCCTCGCCGCTCGCCCCATTACATGGGACTTGAAACATAACTGGCGAAATGTGGGTGTACTATAGGTACACCTCTGCCCAACCTTTTAGGGAAACAAAGCGTGATGTTATTTCATGTTATTTTATCTTTAGGCTAAAACGCTACGAGGCAGTGAGCATAACCTGCCAGGCGCCTGCCGTGTGGCTGGGAGAGAGCACGCCGCAGCATCACGACACGCGCCGCGCCAAGGAGCTGGTGAAGAGACAGCTGATGGAGGGCATGAAGCTCACGTGAGTACATTAGAACATTCCAGATTAGGAAACAGTACTCTGATAGCCTGAAATTCTTCTGTAGGCTTAAGGAATTCAGTGTTGTGACAAACTTAATAAATCAACGTTCTAATAGAGAATAGACAATAGGGAATATGCATGTATTTTTTTAATATTTTTGTTCCATAGTTTGGATGTGCACTTGTGCTGTAACACCTATGATCCTTAAGAGAGTATAGGAGTAATGTCATAATAATATCAAAACTACTTAGAAGAATGAAGCCTTTTTAGCCGTAGAGGTCAGATAGTTAGTCGCTCCATGTAAAATACTGATATTCAGCTGCATCCGGTTGGAATGGAAGCTGACTTCAAAATAGAAAAGACTAGACATATTTGATTTCCAAATATTGATGTGGTGAGTGTATTTTTACACGACTGCCCAAAAAGGAGTAATGTTTTCAGGGTTTATGTATTGTATGTATGTGAGTTTCTTTATTCCACCATAACTTTAAAATGCCTGAACGGATTTGGATGTATGGGTCTATCATCCCGAGTAACATAGGCCATGTGTTTTTTTTAAACAATATGTCGGCAGTACGGCTCCATTTTCAAATGTGAAAAATAAAAAAATCTTCAATTATTTCTTTACACTTTCGCGGACTGTAAACGCCCATAGACGTCATAACAATAGAACTTCAATTGTGTCTCATTCAGTGTCCGCGAAAGTGTTAATGTTATGATGTCGGCAGCATGGGCGAGGCCCGGCGCGCCTTCGGGCTGTTCCTGACGCACGTGCTCAAGCGCGTGTCGTCGCCGTCCAACGAGCTGGGCGTGGCGCACGCGGCGCTGGTGCTGCGCTTCCTCAAGCGCGCGTCGGCGTCGCTGCGCATGCCTTACAATGTAAAGGTGACGAGTTATGCGCATGCTGCACGAGCGCACACACACGCCGAGCTGCGCTCAAAAGCTGTCACTGTCATTATTTTAGTGGAATATTGAGCCGTTGGTCCCGGCAGTCATTTGTGGTTCGACAGTCGTTACGGGTCGTCAGAAGCCCGAAAGTCTGACAACCAGTCTTACCAAGGGGTATCGTATTACCCAGTTACTGGGTTGTGGAGGTCCGATAGGCAGTCGCTCCATGTAAAATACTGGTATTCAGCTGCATCCGGTTAGAGTGGAAGCCGACCCCAACATAGTTGGGAAAAGGCTAGGCAAATGATGACACTGACAGTTCTTGAACGCGGTTTGTTATTTATGCTGATCGCGTTCCAGTGTCGTTGGTGAAATGGGTGATTATGAGGCAAACGGCGAGGCGAGTTGCTGCGTAGTAACAATTTCATTTGTCAGCGGGGGCGAGGGGTGGGTTACTGCGCAGCGAGTAGCTAACTTCCGAGCCACCATTGAATTTGAATCGAACTGTACCACTCGCAGCCGTTTGCTTCATAATCAGCTGTTGTTTATCTTTTAGTTAACAATACTCAACAAGTGTGTGAAGTTTTGCCAGCTAATTTAATATGAGATTGTAGTATTATATTGTTGTTATTGATATTTAAATAAATTGTTGTAATGTAAATAATGTTATATTTGTTGTTAGTTGGTGTTCGGTGTTTTCGATTAATAATAATTAATAATATTGTATTTATGTATTGTGGTCAGTCTAACTATGCCTATGTAATAATGTGTTCTTTTTCCCGCTGTCTGTCTGCCTACCCGGCAAGTGGCCTGGCTTGATGATACGAATGTATGTGTATATGCTTTTGTAATCTTTAAAAGCCGGTTCCTACTGTGAAGTGACAATTTATAGTTAAGTCTGTTTTTCCGTTACCGATCTCATAACTACTTTCCAATACGAGGGTTGTTCAATAAATAGTTATAATGCAATACATTCTCCTTGGAAAGAAAAAAAAATATACTGGCAGGCATAGACCAGACATTAGTTATGATGATAATAAAAAAAACAATCAATACTCAAGTCATTTGTTTGCGTCGTTTCGGAACGTGTTCTGTTGTTTGTTTATTTCGCTGCCATTCAAGAAGCTGGCTTCGTATTGATGGAACATCCTCCATAATCACCGGACCTTGCTCCAGTGATGTTTACCGATTTCTGCGGTTAAAGGAACATGTCAGGGACCAGAAATGTGAAAATGATGACGCAGTAGTCACCGCCGTACACGATTTTTTAAGGAATCAGAATGAAGATTTTTTTAGAAAGGGAATTTTAGTTTTTGAAAAAAGATATACAAAGTGTATAACACTGAAAGGTGACTACGTCGAAAAATAAAATAACATTTAATATCAGATATTTGCGTCATACTTATTCTCACTTTTTATTGAACACCCCTCGTAAGACTAATTTGTTTCATTTTGACAGTCCAACAATATTCATTGCGTTATTTACATTATTGAGCAGTTTTTTTTCGAACTTATGAAGCAATGAACTAGCAATCTGTTTCAAAACGATTCACATTGCGATTGATCGTGTATTACGCAATTAGGGTGTAGGTTGTACATTTAAATAATCACTTATGTCGTCACAACGCAGTGGGAACCCGGTCTATCACGCTACACGGTGGCATCGCTTAGTTCATAACTTATTAGCTCATTCACAAATCATGTCGACCGCACTTCCATATTCTATTAATTATGTACCAGTTTTATTTTTAATTATTATAATATCTTTAGGAACTTCCATATTTCACGAATATTTAAATCAACATTTAAATCCATCACTTTATCGACGCCTCGCAGGCCGCACACTGCCCGCGAGCCGTCCATTATTCTGTGTTAGTCAACGTAAAATAGACTTTAATGCATTTGATTTAAAATCATAACGTGAATAACAAGTTCTTTGCCGTGTCGGAGTGGTGCTGTTATAATGAGCAATGCCCTTTAGACCCCCTTCCCACCACCTTTGAACAGCGCTAGTGTCGTTCCCCTATCGTACCGATTAATTCTCGAGCTCTCAGGGTCCACCGGCGAAGATGTGCGACAAAGACCGCTGCGCCGTGATCGCCAAACAACTGAACGATTTCCTGTACATGTACTATCGGGACACGGATCTGTACACTGATAGTGAAGACAAGGAGGGCTGCGTGTCCAATATACACTTCGCGCAGTTCCTGTATTCAGCTAGGTGAGTGTATGTGTCATATGTTTTACACTGCTACAAGAAGCCTGAAAGTCTGACAAACAGACTTTCAAAGTCAAAACATTTATTTCAAATAGGCACTTATAAGGCAATTTTGAACGTCAAAAACAAATAAATAGAAGTGATTCTAGTTACCCATCTTTTCCACGGGGTGTCGTATTACCTAGTAACTGGGTTGTAGAGGTCAGATAGGCCGTCCATGAAAAATACTGGTATTCATGCATCCGATGGGACTTAAAACGACCCCAACATAGTTAGGAAAAGGCTAGACAGATGATCATGTTTTACTCTGCTACAAGGATCTTGTGGCGCCTGAATTACATTGATATTGGCGTTTGGGTGAATTGGGCTATAATGCAATTTTTTTTTTTTTAATCCGACTGATCCGAGAGATGGGCAAAGATCGTCACTCACTGGACGCCTGAAGGAGGACATCGCCGTCGAGGTAGACCGCGGCGAAGGTGGTGTGACGATCTAATAGTGTTTGCGGGGCCAACATGGCCAGAAATCGCACAAAATAGAGAGCTTAGGAAGGAAAAAGGGGAGGCCTTTGCCCAGAAGTGGGACACACAATAGGCCATTAAAAAAAAAATCTGACTGGTAGTTCCAGAGATTAGCGCGTTCAAACAAAAAAACAAACCGGTTTATTATTAGTATAAATGTTTGAGAGACTTAACTTTCACTTTCAGCGAGGCCGACTTGGAAGACGTGCTCCTCCTGCAGCTGCAGATGGAGAACTACCAGACCACGTTCCTGGGCGACACGCGCAACACGTTCTGCGTGGACCTGCCGCCCAGCAAGCTGTGTGTGGAGCCCACCAGACACACGCTGCTCAAACATCTGGCCTACTTGTCGCCCAACAACACTCGGAAGTACAGGTAACTACACGTAAAACAGTCAAATAAAAACTTTATGTTTGAAGTGCTACGCTTTAGGAACACAAACTCAACGCCGTTTATGACAAAGTTCAAATTTCATTGCAACTGAAGTTTGCTTAGGATATTTTATTACATACGATCAATCGAAAATCAACTTAGACTACAGAACGCTAAAGTAGCAAATTATCTAATATGTTGTATTCAAGTATACACACTATTTAAGGTGTAACTAGATTTCGATCGATAAATGACATACTTTGAGTGAGACATATTGTGCTTGCTTCGGTTTGAACTCACGACCAGCAACTCGTAAGGGCTGGCGCACATCTGGCGAGACGCAGCGCACGTTTCGTCACTGCCAAACAAATATCGACCCAGCGTCCATTGAAATAAAGTTAAAAATAAATAAACTTCCATTAATTACCTCGAGAGCGTTTCTAAACGGGAAGAGGCGCGCGTCTCAGAATATTTATTCTCAACTTTATTTTTAGCTACGCAACATTGATATTTGTTTGACAGTGACAAGCGCGCCGCCCTGCGCCTCGCCAGCTGTGCGCGGCCGGTATTACTGAGCTAGCACAGCTCTTATGTTGCGTTACTATTAGGTGCGAATATTTCCAGCGGGGTCACTCGCAATATCTCGGCACTAATAAATTCGCTCTTTGATCCTCAGATCTGAATGGACGACTTGGATCAACACGGCCGCTAAATTGGGGTACTCTAAATTATATACGCTTGGAACCGCTTTCTTTTTTGTCAAACATTCTTTCAATCTTTTTGCAACATTTTTCTCTTTTTCATCAATTTTATCTAACTATAATTTTATTTGTCTCGATGTGCTCTCTTTACGATAGCGATTCTATTTGCGCACCAAATAATTTAAAAATATATCGTTTTCTTATGCAAGCAGATGAATTTAAGTCCTTAGCTATTGTGATTTGAACCTAACAACTCTAAAAATTCCAAAGTTAAAAATGAAAATTATGACAGACTGTTGTATAAATTATTCATTTCTTCTACATTTGTAAGATAAGATAACATTTTTTTTTAATTAAGTCAGTGCGCTAAGGAATCGTTAACAATCTTTGAATGTCAAGATTGGCTTATATTTGCTTTAAATGTTAGTTTTTCTTTCTTTAAGGTAACAATAAACCATTTTAGGGTTCCGTAGTCGTTAATACTCAATGATTAGGTTTCTAAAGTCAAAAATTCTCAATTGAATGGCGACTCAATCAAGGCCTATTTCACTATCTATAACTTCCATTTAACTTATCAGACAGATCATTCCATACAAATAATTGATCTATGTAGGTAGACATTGTGTTTTATGTTCTATACCAACTTAGTCCCTAAAGTCGACCATTGTGCGTGGGCCATGGCGGCCGTGGGTGGTTATTCCAAAGGTGGGTACTGACCGGTGTTACGGGCCGTAATGTACCATTCGCAGCGAGCATGTTTCGTTACGCTGTGTCCTAAAATCTGTGTAATATGCTTGTGTCGAACTCTGCTCGCCCGTGCTGCAGATTCGCAAGACACTCATGACGACTTATCGCGGCGTACTGACTGAACAGCGTAACACTCAAAGGTATTCGCCAAAAAACCGACAGCGGTCGGAGCACTCTGATGTTCCGAACGAACAACAAGCGGCTCGTTGCTCGCGTGTTCGTGCTCGTTTCCACGTACTGACTGCACGAATGCTCGCTTTGTAACATGTTACATGACACTCCGTAACACCAGTCAGTTTCCACCTTAACGAGCCCACCTGCCTCCAGAAGCTAATTAAATCTCCTGGTCTGTACAGAACATCCGTAAAAGATCTGGGTGACCCGAAGGTTTCCGTTCTAATGTGGGTGACACTGTGACAGTAGACACTGTGGAACAGGACCTAAATATTGTAACCACGGAACCCTACAACACAACTTTTACCGATTACTTCGGGAGCTATACGAATATTCGAGGATATTTGGTGTCAAAATTATAATAAAGTAATGCTCCCTAGTTATCCAGTTGGGAACGGAGATCTGATAAGTCGGGGTCTCGACAAATCTGTGAAGCGGGGCAAGAAAATAACAGCGTAACGACAAATAGTAAGAAAAGTATCAAGACTGTGTAAGTCGCGGTATGATGCATTCGTGTGGCTTTAGCTAACAATATTAACAGCAAGCGATTTAAGGTAGTAACTAATGGTGTGAATGCATGCAACTTATTCTAACTATATTAATTCTAGACTTGGTTTTTACTCTATGGGTCAATAATTCACACCGAGATGACGCGACGCGCACTTTTTAATGATCCGATACAATATCGAATTTATTTACCACACAATAAGGTGCACGCGCTGCACAGCATCGCGCATCTCGGCGTACTTTTAATTAAATTTTTCACGAAAAGGTATCATTTTAGCGCGAGTGTTGACACGTATCAAAGTACGCTGAAATGCGCGGTGCTGCGCGGCTCATGTACCTTATTGTGTAGTGAATAAATTCGATATTTAATGGGGGCATAAAAAAGTGCGCATCGCGACGCGTCTCGGTCTCGGTGTGAACTGACACAATGGCGCAGCCTACGAATAAAAATAGGTTTGTGAAGACAGTAAACACAATGATAATTATAAGTAAAATTAGGTTATACACGCTCTGCGAGTAGCACGTCAAAACTTGGCTAATTACTTAATTAGCCAGATTTTCTTCGTCTTGTCTCTTTTTCACTCCCAATAATTACGACATGCCGTCCTACTCCCACGTGCCATCTCGTGTGACACAGTGCCGTTTTCGAAGATCGAATGATCTATTAATGTCTTTTTAGTACTAATAATATCATTGTGTGAAGAAATGTAATTCCAGCTCAAAAACGGTTCCACGCAAAAGTAAATCCCGCGCAGTTTCGAATCACCATGTACTCGTCTCTTGAACCGTATGACCTTGACGCGACCTACCACGTACATTACGTACGTGGTTGGTTACGTCAAGGTCATGGTCAGGAACACGATTTTTCCGTTGGTATTGCTGTAATATTATTATTCGTAGCCCGCAGCCCACCGCCGATTTTTTCTTTCATATTCATTGCAACGTATGTTCACTTCACATTGATCACTTGTTGCACACTTATTTTGATAACACACAAGCAATAGCACTATTAAAAATAAAATAATAAACAAAAATCAAGTCATTTCTTCTTTTTGCTCGGCTCCTAAGGGTCGTAGCGTGATATTACATAGCCTATATAACCTTCCACAAGAATGGGGCTATCCAATTCAAGAAGATTTTTTAAATCTGACTAGTAGTTCCGGAGTTTACCCCCTACTACTATAAACATAACATCACGGCTGTAATCCCCGAAGGGTTAGGCAGAGGTGTACCTATTATTAGTACACCCACATTTCGCCAGTTATGTTTTAAGTCCCATGTAATAGGGGGCGACCCTATTGCCATCAACCGGGCACAAATCTAGGCTCCAGGCTGCCACTGAGACATTCCAGATGGAAAAACCCAATAACACTTTCCCCGACCGGAGGATCGAACCCAGGACCTCATACTAAGCAGCCCTTGCGACCAACGAGGCAGTCATCAAACATATTTTACCTCTTTATAATATAAGCATAGATTTATTTATAATTCCCCAACTTATTTCTAGGCCTTCGGAGTCTCAAAGCCGGACGGAGACTGACACGGAGAGCGACCTGCCATCGGCGCCGTTCACCAGTTCCGACGTGATCCTCAAAGAGTCGCTGAAGGAGGAGAAACCTCAGGTCCAAGCCCTGAAGTACGCGCGATCATAACGGCGTTAGTTTACCAGCGTCTTTCTCCTTTTATTCTGGCTAGAGATTTTGAAGTTTTTGAATTGAGTTTTAATCGCTGATAGATGTAACTTAAATGTGACATTACAATTAGGAACAGCGCGCGTAAACTCCTCTGATTGGTTGAATGATTTATCTACAGCCAATCACAGCAGTGGTGGCCCAGTGGTAGCGGCCGCGACTTACGATTTGAGAGTCTTAGGTTCGTACAATGACAGGCGCTTTACTTTGTTTAAATTATTTCATCACCACTGCTCTCAAAACGGTGAAGGAAAACATCGTGAGGAAACCGGTATGTCCTAGAACCAAAAATTCGAAGACATGTGACATCTACCAACCCGCGCTGGGCCCGCGTGGTAGATTACAGCCCACTCCCTCTCACAGAGGAGGCCTGTGTCCTAGCATTGGGAACATTATAGGCTGATTATACTCCTATCTATCCTAGCAGTTTACGTGCGCTTGACAATTAGACCACATTAATTTTAGATAATTTCGCTCGAGAAACCCTTACACTCGCAGATCAGCAATCCGCACTCATTTGCATTGAAAGCGCGTTAGGATGTACTTCTCGCTCTAGCGATTAACGCCTCTAAGTGACAGAAAGAGATAGAGATACAGAAAAATACTGATCCGTGATTCCGTGTGTGTATGATTTCTCCCTTAAACATCCAAATAAAGACCTGCCTTGAAAGACCAGACAGGCGCATGAGATATTTTAGTTGTATCTCTGGGACTTGCCATCCCAGATACAAAACTAAAATGCATCTGCTATGCTTGTAGTATTGCAAAATCCAGATGTCCATGTTCTATTTATATAAGGTATATAGGTCAATGTACTCATCATTATGAACAACTTTTACTAAGGTACCAAAAATGAAATCACGAAAAAAAATCAGCTGTTCCCTACATTTTGACGAGTTACGCGAACTTAAATGTAGGGAACGGCTGATTTTTTTTGTCGCGATATTTGGTTTGGTCCCATTGTATAAGTTGTTCATAATGGTGTGTACCTCTTAAAATATTTCTTGTATGAAAAGATACACCTTGTGTATATAAAAATCAATTGCCGTGCGTTAATCTCTCAAAAACTCGAAAAAGACCGATATGAATATTTAATTTTTTGTTTTGTACTGGGGTGGTTTAGGAGAAAAGAAAATTAGGAAAACCCCAAAGGAACAGCCGAAAAGTCAAAATTTTGTATGGGAATCGCCACTTCCGATTGTATACACGTGGTACAAAGTTCACCGGGGCATTTAATGACACAACAAAAATAATGAGGAATAAAAACAAGCTGTGTGTTAAATATCCATAAGCCTCAATCTGCAGTTGTTTTGGTATTGTCTTAAAAACACACGACGGACGATAAATCTACCTTCTAACGGTATTTTTCTTCAAAATCTCTAGTCAGCAAGGGGTTTACATAACTCCTGTTAGTCATTCCTTGCTAGATACCTCTCCATGTTTCCTTGCCTTTGCTTATATCACCTCACTATAAGATCCCACTGATAACAGATTCCATCCTCATGTCCCAATGAATATACAAATGATACCAAAACTAGATGAATTAGTAATGTACAAATTGTAAGGTAAAAGCAAATTATAGACCTCATCATCTGCCTAGCCTTTTCCCAACTACGTTGGGGTCGGCTTCCAGTCTAGCCGGATGTAGCTGAATACCAGTATTTTACATGGAGCGACTGCCTATCTGACCTCCACAACCCAGTTACTGGGTAATAAGATAACCCGTGGTAAGACTGGTTGTCAGACTTTCGGGCTTCTGACGACCCGTAACGACTGTAAAAAATCCACAAATGACAGCCAAAAGCAAATTATGGACCTAACGGCTGGATTCTCAAACCGACTCATTTGTAAATTGCCTGGTTTCTGGGGTCCTCGATAAACACTCAATACTTATCGACGTTGCATAGTTCTCAGTGTTTAGAAACAAGATATCGAAACAATAGCACTATCGATAAGATATGCTCCGCTAAAAAATCTCAGAAAACGGGGGTTACAAGGAAACTTTCAAGAGGAAGTTGTCGTTTGAGAATTCGTTAGTGAGATTTATCATCAGATATAAATGTGAAATTAATGGAAAAAAAATATGATACGAAAATATCATTAGATATGTAGAGAAAAAATACCATATTTGATCTGACGATATATTTTGGTCTATAATAAGCTTGACAAGCATCCTAATTATTACATAAGATAGAGATAGGACTAATAATCTGTATAATTTTATCTCTTTCTGTCCATCGTATTTTTTTTAAATCAGTAGTGCTGATAAGATGATATCCGCGGAACCCCGTCACGTCTGCCTTTCTTAATAGTACAATCAATGCACGATTTGCCTTCTAATGTTAGCAATAATTATTATAAACATGGTACTTATGTTATTTAAGACATGTTCTATTTACTCTGTACCTGGCACTAGATATAATGATCTGACGGTGCTATGTTTAACGAATCTGTTGGTAGATTAGTGGCGATCATTTACGAAGCGATTAGCACTAGACATTTGCATAGCCTTTTCCCAACTACAGATTTCTCAAGAAAAGTTTGCGCTTCGGGAATCATCGGAAATACGCAAGCGCGATGATGAGATCTAATATAGAGCTGATACTACCATGGAACTACTTGCCTATTTTGTTAATAACAAAAAGTATATAAATTAACAACTCCAAGCAATAAAAAATATTTTCAAAAGTTTTGAGTGATAAATGACAATCTGCGACCGGAGTAGGGAAACCCGACAGAGAGAAAATGTCATGCAAACGCGCAATGATTTGCCCACTACTACAAAGCTCATCTGCTCCCTGTGGCATGACGTTCGGGCGAATTCGAAAACTCGAAGATTTCCGAAGCGCAAAACTTTTCTGGTTTAACTGTTTGTTGGGATCGGCTACCAATCTAACCGGAGCATGCAGCTAAATATAAGTATTTTACAGGCGACTGCCTAGCACTAGACAACGGGAATAAATACCGTCTCAGTAATACCTTCTTACAATGCTGGCTTATTATTTATTTCGGTCAACCCCCCACGTTAGTACTCATTTGAACTACGAAAACAGTCCTTACTGCTTCAAAATAAAGGCGATGTAAATTTCAAATTGTAATCATGGGTTGACTGTTCAAACTTAAGCATTGAAGGTTAGTGCTAGTCAAAATGTCTAAACCAAAACTGCCCCCTTCAAGTGTTTATTTTTAGAACACATACCATGTAGCTGAATCTTTGTTGTATTCTAATATCGAATCATTCATTCGGCTAACTATAATATTCTTAAAATTGGAGTTTCTTCTTCTTTTTTAGATAAAAGAATTACTAATGTTCCCTTTTACTGTACCAAAATAGTCCTCAAGCACTGGTCTAAAATCTTGTTCCAACTGATTCCGTTTCTCTACATTTGGTGAATTTCAATTCCACTTTGATAGGATCTCTTCTCATTAGTTCTCATAACATTGAGAGTTACACGGTCGCTAAAGTCCATTTCACATTCTAAGTATTCCCAATCTTGGAGGCTATTTTTACTGTTTGAACCTGTTTGATTTATTTATTAGTAGGCTCTTCAAATATTACTTTATAATTAGTACATTGCAAACTTATCTAATTACTTGAATTATTGTCCATGTGCTAGTTGCATTGTTCTGATCGTCTATCCAGGATGCTATAGACTGAAGTAGCTATATGTACTTAAAAACAGCTCTCGACATTGTGATTTCAATTATTGTATTGAAGTAGCAATTTAGCTTGCTTTACCACCAGATGTTAGTCAATATTGTTCGATGTTGTTAAGTTCGGTACGATGTTCTTAGCTGTAGGACGTCACGAGTAGGCACGCCAGGTAATACAAAGACAAAACATAAGCCACGTCAGGTAAGGGCCCTAGGTCCCAGGAGTTACCATTCTCATTAATATCTTCATTGCATTGGTCGACAAGATATAAGAGTCCTTAGAATACATATTTTACTTAGGAAAATCTGGACTTGGCTGGCTCCTCACATGCATCAGTAATTCTACTGCCTAACATTTAATAATAAAGGGTGACAAGCGCCAAAAAAAAAATGTGTTCAGCGCCGGCCCTAGCCCTTGATCAGGGTAGGCCGAGATTGTCTTTCCCCGCCCTTTTATAGGCGCAAAATGTTCCAAACATTCCAAAATGTTCAAAAATCAAGTTAAGAAAAAAAAGTCTGTAGATCTAAGGATTTATGGAGGCAAAATCTGATTTGGTAACACTGCCCTCGCGCCTCTCAAAGGGCGCAATCAAAATTTTTATTTTCCGCCGGAAATTGTTTTTCCCATTTGGCTTTTTAGCACCTCTTGCCATCTGGCGCCTAAAGTGACCGCTCTTCTCGCTCTACCCTAGGGCCGGCGCCGGCGCTGAGTGTTCAAGAGGATTATACGCGGGCGAAAGTTTTTAAATTAATATCATATGTGCTACTTTTATAATTCAAGAAATCCCAAATGAATTGATGAAATGGGTAATTATGTGTGAGAAAGGATGAGAAAATACATCAATTTGAACATGTCATTAGAATTAATGTAATGAACTTTAATTACCTATCCGTTTTTATATGATTCCGCGAGTGTATGTATGCCGCGCATTATCCTATAATTATGTAGTATTGTAACTCGTTGTGATTTGACAACCTATGCTAGTCGACATGGTCACACAGTGCGCAAACGCCAGTCTCGAATTATTTATTTTATTAAATATTTAAATGATTTATCTTTTTTTTATTAAATATATTTTAAATTCTCACAAGTTCATAAAGTGTTCATGCCATAGTCGTAGCTGTTTCAAAACATCACAACTGTTATCATCTACAAAAGTATTAAGAAATTAAGCAATTGTGTACTTTCAACGATTTACCGTCCACCGCGCGTGATCGCATTTTATTTAAGAATCTCATGAAATTTTAATTCGTATTGATATTTTTAAAAGTATTAATAGTTTTAAGCGAGCAGTGTTTAGTTGTTTTTGTTTGTGATATTTCAAAATTAAATTATTGTTTAGCTTAAAATCTACAATGACTTGTGGAGACTGCAGCAAGAATGATATTTTTAGCATTTATGGGCAGCATTACATATCTAACGATACTGAGTAATTACAGATACCCTTGTGACATACCTAAGCATGGATGTTACAATTGTAAAAGTAACTACCGTTATTTAACCCCCTAAATACTGATCTCTTATATATTTTATATTATTATATTAACATATTCGTAAAATTACTTTTATTTGCAGCTGAGCTGTTTTAGATAATCCTTTATTAATTTATTGAGTTTTCAATTCTTATAACTTATGTTTTTAGCAAATATCAATGTTTTTTTATTTTATAAACGCTGGTTTGTAGAACTAGTGCCATATCCCAAAGATGTAAGTCGCAGTGAATCTTGTAATATTGCTGACACTGACGACTTGACGAGTGAAGCTTAGCTTGAGTACAAAGTGTGAAATAGTGTGATACATCGGCAAAGTTTTAATCTCATAATAATATATATTACGTGAAAATATATTTTGAATATGCTAAATAAAAGTTGGAAGCAATTTACTTGGTTTTATTTTGGAAGGTTTAGGAGTTCTTCTTCATAATGGTATGGAGTTATTATTTTACTAATTGCTAGTATCTTGTAAAAAAAAACACGAAGATTTTAGCAAGTAAAAACATTTATTGCGTCATAAAACACTACATGATCCTTGGTCCAACAAAATAGCGAAGGGACAAGAAATTCTTCCAGTTTGGTCACATTGTTCAGAGTCTTGAGCATTCTCATCAAGGCGCCCAGTCCCTGTGGAACATAGAAATAGTATGAGCACCACGTAAGAAAACTAAAGCGAAGAAGTGACGTTAAGGTTACCATACAAAGAGATAAAACGGAACAAATGAATCTGATCCGGTCGGTTTTGACTATGCTTGCAGATACACGAAATGATTGGTGATTATTTGGTTTCAACGATTTCCGGCCGTCGTAGACGATTGATCTTGCCACACGGTACGAATTTTGATTCCGATCTGACGGATCTGATGAATTGATCATGTATGGTAGCCTTGACAGTTTAAAAGTTGAACGTTTACGTAATTTGATTTAGGCCTGGCAGTCATTATATGTATCGCCGGCCTTATTCATGTGTACTGCAGATTTATGCGTATTGCGCAATTATTGTTCCGTAACAAAACTCGAAATTTAGATATAATGTGCAACGTTGTTTGATTATAATGTAACGCGCTGTACGCACATTGTTTTAGTAGATCGACTTGCGAGCTCGGGGCTCTGTAACGCACGCCGTTAACGTCTGTTTTTCCTCAGCCGTACTTACGATTTGTAATTTTTCGCATTCCTGTGTCTTCTGCCGTTGTCGCCTAACGTATACAGCGTAACGCCGTCGCTTTAGCATCGACTACGCATCGCCGCCGTAAGCTCGTCATCGTCATGCCGCATCTAACTATCTGAAAGGACTAGCACGCACTTTGTCGCCGTTCGACAGCGTTATGTATGTTAGCAGAGCCGGTCATGTCGCCCTAAGCGTCACTCGCTCCGGACTTGGCGGTTTGCTGCGATCACGTAATGGAGCCAAGCAGAGCAGTCAACCTGGGGTGCGTTCGCATCGAGTTACGTGGACGCAAGTTGAGAGTAGTTCTCTGGTTGTTATTTTGAGTGTAGGTTTAGAGGCGGGGTTTGAGTAGCCTAAAACGAATCGTATCGAGTGCTAAGTTTTATGAGAGATTTTTTATATCTATAAGAGATTAGGAAGATCGCTAGATGTCAATGAACGCACCCCTCTACGGATCACTGCCTGCAAATAGTCATACATTTGCAACAACCCATGTCGGATACCGGTCAGCCCGAGCCGACCGCGTGACATTAAGACATCCTGCAATAAAACCACAAAATTTAAACAGAAGTACCGCAACCAAGGAGAAGCAGTATTCGAAGCCAAAGATCGCAAGGGTATCATGCAAGAAGAGTTTAGTGCCGGTAGGAGAGCAATTAAAGTAAAAATTTATTTCTAAGGAATTTAATCTAAAATGTAAATATACAACTTAAACAAAATGTACCTTAACATTTAGACTTATCATTATCGAAATTAATCCAAACAATTATATAAAACTAATTCGATCGTAAATGTAACATGGAGCATGTCATCAGCGGGGGAAATGAAAACGGTCCGTCAATATAACAATATCTCTCATTTATTATTACAATATAAAGTGATTCACATAATTTTTCACTCGTACTGGACTTACAAGCTACGTGTCCGGGACGCTCGCGTGCTCGCTCGCACGCACGTACTGCGTCGCATCGCGAATGCGGCTAGTTCGACCGTCACACGGCACTAGGTACTGATTTGATCGTGTCACGTGGTACTACTACGAGCTTAGCCTAGCGAGGTAAGCGACGCGTCGCCGCTAGTACCGGCGCGGGCCGCCCATGCCGCTCAGCTCTCTCCCCCGCGCCGCGCCGCCCCCGCTATACAAACAACACGACATCACGACCGACCCTCAGGGAAACTGAACACACCGCCTTAGTTCATAGTGAAACCGCACCTCGACTAAACCACGCAATATCGTTACTGTATCGTCAATTTATACAACCGTCTAATGTTTCGCATGTAATGTTTTATTCACTACAACCTAAGAGGCGTTATTACACAGTTATCTGGGAGCGAGCGTCTATCAACATTGATATTATGGCAGCAGTGACCTCATCCTGGCCCACTTAACTTTAGCAGCAATGAAAGTATTTATAATGTTGATCATGTGTTACGAGATATTTGCAGATAATTAGAGTATGATCCATTATGGTGACGAAGCCGTGACGCATGGAATGCAACAGTTAACAAGAAGTAGACAGGTGATTAGCGAGTTGTTTTATATGAGGTCAGTCTCACATGATATTAAATATAAACATGTTTTGCCTGTTTAGGTAGGTCACAGACAGTTGTTCCAAGAATTTGTTAGTAAGTTTTCCTATTTGTTCAAATTATTATGTTTTTGTGGCATATTTTAACTGTATCTTTGCTCTTTTGTTATAGTATCTGTGTATCTTTCCCCTATCTACTGCTATAATAAAATTATAAGGCCGGAATACGCATACGCAACTTAATACAAAATATCCATGGTATCTCGTGTAGATCTAGTTTCGGTTATAAAAGGGTTGAAGGTCTGTTTACCCTTGCTACTTGGGATTGTCGTAGATATGAAGCGTGACGTGACGACGACGATGTCGCCACGTCGGTCAATTCGAGATCGCCGAGCGATTGTTTGCATATAACAAAGTCAAACTTCAGACTTCATAAATCCTCCGCTGGAGAAAAGTTCCGCTCAGTGTACTCCTAAATTTCATGTAGTTTTAGAGCAAATTTGTGCTTGTTTTTGAGTAAATTTGTGCTCGTTTTTGAGCAACTTTATGCTCATTTTAATATTATTTATGAACAGATAGGAAAACATGTAACAAAATGGATTACTGTGTACTCCATGCCAGCTGTTACGAGGATAATAAGTGCAAGATCTTACCGTCCCATGGGTGGGTACTGCTGCGCATAAGGGTCTCTGTCATATCCACCGGGGGCTGCACCGCGCCTGAAATGTTACAAGTACCATTCTTAGTATGTGAGACAACTCAAACAGGAATAGATTTATAAAACAGACAACCATGAGACACTATACATATAATAAAATAGCAGCTTAGTCAAAACTGTACATTGAATAATTTTGAAAAAAAAAAAAGTAATTGTTACATTTGCTATAATTCTGATGCTGAAAATATAGTTTTTATCCATTTGTCTGGATGTATATTCTGAATTGACCCAAAAACTACTGAATAGATTCTGTTCAAGTTTTGCCTGATATTCCTTAATGGTCTGGCAAAAAATGTCAACAATAGAATCCACAGTCACATAAGCAATGCCATGGTCAGAGCTAGTAAATAATAATACAGGACAGCCGTTGGTGTTTGATTAAAGGGCAAAGGCCTAGATAGGAAAGGAGGACTCTGACTCGATCTTAAGCAATGCTAGTTCAGTCATAGTCAGTCAGATTTTTTATCCAAAATTAATGAGAAATGAAGAGAGAAAGAAGAATGAAGAGAGATCACCAAGATAAGGAAGTGAAAACTGTACAAACTGACAGTTGATCATCTTTGATCTTATATTTTCTGTATGATCAAAGATTTGTCCCTCATTAGAGTAGGTTAGCATAATGTTGGAAGGTAGTGTAATGACTACTAGAGCAAAGCTCATTTCATTCACAGTTCATAGTTAAAATGCATTACTTGACAATATAATTGCTAACTTGCTAAGATACATTGGTGTGATATATGATCTAGTAGCAACAAGTATCACAGCATTTAAATTTAAATGATGTGTTAGTCAAAAATAGGGCTAGAGGAGTCATAGTTAGGGAGGTTGCACACCATAATTGTTTTAGCATTTGAGTAGCAAAAAACATTTTGCTGTCAGCTTTGCAGTTTATGTCTAATGTACCTTACCTTATTATACCTTTTTTGAGGCTTAGTAGTATAAAAATTATTTAGTTTAACTCACATAGGGGAGCGCCTGCTGAACATGTCACCGTTGGGCATCTGCTGCGGGCGCGGCGGCAGCGAACGCTCGTACGGCATCTGTTGTGGCGCCGCGCGCATCGGAGCCCGGCGCTCCATCATATCGCGCTCATCCGCGTACATTGGCGCACGACGATCGTCGGCATACATGGGAGGCAGCTCGTCGTAACGCCTCTCCTCCGCGTACATGGGCGCTGCACTCGCGTACGGGTCCCGCGCGCCGCGCTCCATCAGAGCAAAACCACGTCGGTCTTCTCCGCCGTAGCCGTTGTACCGGTCATCGTACGCGGGCGGCGGCGGCCGCTCGGCGCGGTCGTAGGGCATCGGGCGCGGCGCCATCTGTGGCGGAGCACCGGGCGGCGGGCCGCGCGGGTGTGAGGGCCGGTCGCGCGAATAGGGAGAGTCGCGGGGCGGAGGCCCGCCTCGCATGGGTCCGCCGCCGCGCCGGTCCATACCTCCGCGCATGCCACCCCTCATGCCGCCACCACGGCCTCCACCTCCTGGTCCTCCACGCTGGCCGCGCTCCTTAATACGCCCGCGCTCTACTGAGATGACGCCGCCGTTGAAAGACGTATTATTGAGTGCACGAATAGCGGCTGACGCCTGCTCTTCAGTTTGCATGTGCACAAATCCACACCGGTTCATTATATCGCATTCCGTCACAGCGCCGAAGCGCTCAAATAATTTTCGAAGCTCCTCCGGCTTCGAGCCCTGCGGCAGGCTGCCGACGAACACCTTCGTTTGCTGAAACGAAACGAAATTCATCAAGACGAGCTCAAAAGATAGTAAAATTTGTTGAACAAGCACAAACACTTTCACTCACCGGCACCATTGTCTCTTTATTTCCTAATTTAACTTATATATCTTAAAAATTCACCGCCGCTATTTTAGCGCAATACAACGAATCTGCCTTCCGATCAAAATGGCGGACCGGAACTTGCAGAATGATGCTAACCTCAACGACGCCATTAAATTTGAGAATGAAGAAATACAATTGGTTAGTTTATTTTCGCCACATAAAGTGGCGATTGTGATTGGTTACAACTTTACGTGACTTTTCCGTTTGGCCAATAGAAAACAAGCACCAGGGACCACAGCATAAAATAAAATACCATAGACAAAAGATATGTCGTTTTAATTTGGTTATAGCAACGCAACATTGTTATTTGCGTCCACACTACAAGGTCATTTTGAAATGCGTTTTATTAGTTTCTAAAATGTCTGCCAATGCGGTGTATGTGTCGACTGCCCCGGACACCATGGCTTATCCTGTAGTAAGAGCGGAGGCTGAATGCGGCCGCGGCAGATGCGCGGAAAACCTCCAACGACGCAAATAAGTACTCCAATCTTATAGGGTCTTATATTATATTACAGCTTCCACAATCGCCTTTAATTCGTCATTGTCGACTAAAGTCTTCGGACGACCGCGAGGTTCGTTTTTCAGGTCAAAATTTCTAGAACGGAAGCGAGCAAACCAATAACAGGTGGTGCGTTGGTTTGTAGTGTTAGCTCCGTAAACGTCGTTAATGTTGCGTGCCGCTTGTGCCGCGTTGCTGCCACGACGGTACTCATATTCCATAATTACTCGAATTTTTAACGTATCCATGATGAAGAAAAAGATTGAAATGCGATGAAAATGTAACACTAATCATTAAACAAATGACTTCTTTTGAAAAAAGAATTCCATGTTTTTAAAATAAAATTAATTTGAAATTAGAATTCTTAGCCAAACAAAAATTATTTTGATTTGAAATGGCCAGTACTGCAGAACGGCAATTTCATAGGTAAAGACCTATTATGTTCGAGCCTTTTGGGATTGAAACACTAGGGTCGGGGGTTCCGAGTGCCCACTTAGTTTTTCGAGATATTATCGCCATACGGTTGATCAACTACATATTTACGTGACTGGCCTATCTTTAGCCAAAGAATTAGAATTATTGCCATACAACGTGGTAATGCTGCCAACCTTTAGGGCACTTTTCCTGTTGACAGCGATGCGAACGATTCTTTTAAATTAATAATTCATTACCAAAGGTAATGAATTATTAATTAAACGTAATGGCGGCTCGGAAGTTAGCTACTCACTGCGCAGTACAGCTGACTCATGAAATTGATACTGCGCAGTGACTCGACTCATGTTCCGAACCGCCATTAATTGACTTTGAATCGAACTGCAATGTGTATAGGTAAAATAAAAAGTCATGGCAATCCATTAAAATTAATAAAAAGAATTATAAAATAAGAAGAATGTATGAATATCAAACTTTTAATTGCCTATAAGATAATATTATTATCTAAGTAATTAACTTCTACCAAGTACTTACTAAATATTATTATTATTTAACTCGACTCGACATGCGAAGCAAGTCAGAGGCACAAAAACTGACACCAGGGTTAGAAACAGAAAAGACAATGTTATTTTTTTTATACTGGACGTTATCGACTTGTACATACCTATACCTATCCAGGTAGAGTAAACATTTTTTTATTAAGAATACTTTCCTGGATCATTGGTTCACAAGAGCGGATCCAGGATTTATTTCTGGGGGGTTACATGGGCCAGACAGACAAGAACATATCTTGTATTGCACTATGTTGTTTTTGAGATTTTTTTTTTTAATGAAATTGTCGTGGCCTACTTCTTCAGCGTTCATCATTGAAGCAATGTCAATAGATAAGCATTCAGACCATTCGATTTTATGTTAATCAAACAGTTTGGGAGGGGGGGGCACGTGCCCCTGTGCCCCCCCGGATCCGCCCTTGTTCGTACACATAAAGGGAATACGAAATACTTACATAAAAAATACATGCAGACTAACATAGACCCTCCTCATTTTTAAGAAGGAAAGGAAGTCGGTTAAAAAGGTTACTAGTTAACTATCCTCTTTAAATAATATCTTCACAGCGTAGTTATAGTGTCTGCAAGGTAGAAAAGAACTTTCCCTCCAGTGATAGTCCTTCTTTACCATCCTGTTTATATAATATAAGTTACCTACCTTATTACTGAGCCTTATAGTTGACAAACTATCAACTCACCGAAGTAAGTTATATTTCGCAAACAATGGTAAATGAGTACAGCAAAGTATCAAATTAAAATCTGTCTATTAGTAACCAATGTCAGCTAAGACTATCTAAATAAACAGACGCGTTATTCACAGCTCTCATTAACTTCGTCACTTGGAAATTAATAGAATTCCTGACGAATTCCGCCAGATTATATTTATTCAGCGACCCGCACAGCTGGCTGCAGTTGAATATTTCTAAGAATCTTAGTTGAATCTTATCAGGTTCGTTCTGGTGAATCAGTTTCGGTGGTATCCTTTTGGCCTTTTTGTAAATACTATCCGCTATAATTGTTAAGTTGTAAGTCAGCATGTCGTTGCTTTTTCTCGGTTCGGGACGGGCCACTCGCCCCAGAAGATAGCCTGAAAACATCATGAATCAGTATAGATAGCTAGGGGTTGTCTTGAGCCAGCTTTTATCTCAGATCAACAATAAAGGATTGTATCTAACTCTAAGCAATATCGTACTTGCTATAATCATAAAGATCGAAATTGCAGGATGAGTATCTCCAAACTGTAGACGTGTGTGCACGGACCTTTGATTTTGGTGTAAATTCGTTTGTAATCTGGGGAACACGTCCGTCAAATCACGCAGGTTAAGAAACCGGCTTAATGCACTAGCTAGTGCATTAGGCTTTGCCAAATAAGGGTCAGCACAGACAAAGCGATAAGTCAAGATTTGAGCAAAAATATGCGCGAGCATGCTAGAACACGCGCTGCAGGGAATCATCGAATGCACTCTAATTTTATTTTAAAATCTATTTGAGATGTGACTGAGGTCATTTTCGATTTCGATTATTGTTATTTTTTACACACAACTGAATATTTTTAGATACTTCATCCTTTAAAAAGGCAAGTTCATTTTCTAATTCCAGATGCCATGTGAGCATTGCAAGTGTGTTACTATTATTAATTTCATTCATAAACCCTCGACATATATTTTCTCCTCACTTCACAAACAGCCGGTCGTCGTAAACAACATCACAAGGTATCACATAATTTAATCATTTATCCGTGCACTCACAAAAACAAGTTGTTATTCAGATTAATAAAATTTATGACTGACGTCCAACATTATTTTGTTAGTAAATTGAAAGGCGGTCTTACCTCCGAACATGCAAAGCAAGCCAGTTAACAGCACTATGATGGCTAGAAGGCGCTTGGTGACGTGTGGAGCCTGACTCGTGCAAGACCTGCGCTCGATACTCATAATTAAAAAAAAAAGTAACTTTAATAACAAAAGATTCGCGGCACTCGAGTCGTTTCCCGCGTGAAATGATAATAATTTGTGAGCTGCGGTGGACGGCCGTGATTCCTATTTTATTTTTAGATAACTGTGCATGTTGTGTCTCCGTCGGTGAATGATCTGTCCGTCTTAATATTTTTTGAAGAATTCCTGAATGATTTCAGTTTCCTTTTCTGTGTTGTGACGTTTGGTTTATTTTTGTTATGTATTAGGTACTTTTGTTGTGAGTCACTCGTTTGCTGTATGTGGACATGGTGTTCACAGAACATTACTCTAGGAAGTTATTGCCCGAAACAATAAATAAATAAATAAACATAACATTACGCCTATACACCTCTGCCTAACCCTTCGGGGATTCCGAAGGGTTAGGCAGAGGTGTACCTAAATAGTAGGTACACCTACATAGTGTAGTAGTGGGGGCGAGCCTATTGCCATCAACTGGACACAAATCCAGACTCGGGGCTGCTACTGAGAAATTCATGATAGAAAACCCCAATAGCACTTTGTCCACCTGGGAATCAAACCCAGCACGCGTAGCAAAACCATAATAGAACGAGTTTTGTCATCGGAAGAATAGACAAAATGACAGATTAACAATAACAATCTGTCATTTTGTCTATTCTTCCGTCGTATTTCTATGGTGGTCATGCTACGCGTGTTGGACCATCAGTAGCTCTTGCGATTGCGACCATAATATATTATTTAAATATTCCCAGAGAATAATAATAAAACGGCAATATTAGATTACATAATTATTTATTGTAAACAATATTATAATCTATAAAATATTACAAGTATCAAAAATAATTCTTTAAACCTATATTTTACAATGTCATACTCATAATTATTAAATGTAGCGATAAAATAATGTAATTCTGAATTGAAAATTATTTGGTGGTCCCTGCCATTTGTAATAAAAAAATATATTTGAAGAGAATAAGTGAAAGCATGGTTGATTTTGGTCAATAATCATAAAGTCTGAGATTTAAAACAAGATTTACTGATCAAGAACTTTACCTTTTCAGTTGTAAGACTATTTTAATTCCATAACTTACGAAATCATAATGATATAGCCTGTTTTTCAATCTCGTAAACAAGTTCGACAGTTGCAAATGTCAAACTCCAAATTGAAAAAACAAACAACAATCACTTGAAATGTCTAATTAGTCTACAAGATGAAAAAACAGACTTTTTAGGTAATATGGGCTGGTATCCGCAACTCCATGTCAAAGCGCGTATTTTGCGTACGAAACCATTTAGATAAAGTTAGGAATACACATGCCAGTAACAAATCCAAAAGTATGCAAGAAGCTTGCAGCCATTGCCATTACATAATAACTTCTACTGGTGATAATAATATGGGTTTTATGTCGCAGTGGAATGAAATTTTATAACCTTCTTAGGCAGGCATGTGTATAGCTTTATGAATGCTCAAATTATAACATTGCTCTACGCAATCATCTTACACATTAGCATAATACCTACAACAATTAAAATGGCACATAACAATATTTTTTCTGTAGATACACATTTAGGAATGTCTCGATTTGCATTGTTATCAAATCAAAAATTATTATACTTTAGTTTTTGAATGCGAACCAAGTCAACAGTTAAATATTAGCGGATGTGACGTCATCTGCTAATTTAATGACGGATTTAGTACCATTACTAAGACAAATGCGAGGTCCAAGACAAAGCGTATTCCAGTGTTCCAACCGACCACACATCATTGGCAACACTTCTACAACAAAACCACTTTTAGTAATACAACATATAGGCGATCAAATAAAAACAAAACAAATCAAATTGAATATAGTTTGACCGGCAGCGTTGACCAATGAGCGCCACAAGGTCGGGGAGGTCAAACTATACCACAGATGTGCGGTTAACTGTACCCTTCAAACGGGCGTGGTAAATAACATTTTAAGTAACAAAAACAGACCTTCATTGAAGATCGAACATAACATCTACTGGCCCATATTGAACAGCACTTTCAGGTCTTCTATAGTGAGTTTGGAGTTGTTTGTCTTCTTGGCACCTGTCAGTACGTTCTCTGCAAGCTCCAGCTTGGCTTGCTGCAGCTTCCTGATCGACTGCTCCACTGTGTCAATGCACATGAATCTGAGGGAGAAATAGCTCGATTAATAAAATGTAACATAAGCCTAGAAGAGGTTTGCGGGAAATTCCCAAAGGGATACCTTGGCAACAGGCAACTGAAGGAACTTGGGTGGGATTTAGTCAGTAAAAGTTTGACACGTCCTCCGCTCCGCCCAGAGCGGGAGAAGTCGGTTTCGCTAGTTATGTTTAAAACTCATGTAAGGGGGGGGGGGGGGGGGGGTGCGAGCTTATTGCCGTCAACCGGGAACAAATCCTGACTCTGGGCTATATTCATTCTACCAAATTATTCCTATATTGGGGTCTGTTTCCAGTCTAACCGGATGCAGCTGAATACCAGTATTTTACATGGAGCGACTGCCTATCCGACCTCCACAACCCATTAACTGGGTAATACGATACCCCTTGGTAAGACTAAAGATCCACGAATGACAGCCCGGACCAACGGCTTCCCGAGGCACGGAGGCGATGTAAAGATATCGGTATGTAAAGATGGTCACCCATCTACGGACCAACCCCGGCAAGCGTAGCTTAACCTGATGGATCGATCCGTACGGCTGTTATTAATTAGACACGAGCTCCTCGACTCTGGGCTATACTTTAAAGAGAAATTCCACATGAAAAATACTATGGTTTCCTTCTGGAATTTCATAGTAAAGCTTTTTGAAGCTTTGCCTGACCTGAGGCCCTAGTGTGAGTTTCTTTTAACTATCTTGACTTAAAGCATCGATACTTTAATACGAGACAGTAAAAGAAACTCACACTAGGGCCCCTGGAGATCCAAGCTCAAACTCAAAGCATTTATTTCAAATAAACCAATTACAGCTACTTTTAAATTGTCAAGGAGTCTGTCAGTCAGAAAGATGACGATAGTTGCCCATTCCAAAGCGTAGTAGGTTCTTATGGAGAAGAACGGGCAGGAAACTCCACGGACACTTTTTTATCCGACCCAGAAACATATGCTCAACAGTCAAATATTCAAACAGTCAAATTTGTTCAAATATTCGCGTTACTTGTGACAAAATATACTCTAAGCACATTTAAATTAAAGTCGATTTTGTATTCGCGAATATTTGCACAAATACGCCAAGTGAACTGGCCAAAACATAATCTCCAATGCAGACGAATCCGCGAATCGTTCATTATTATTAGGTAATTGGAGCAAGTGTTTACTGACGTCACAGATTACTCGACGGTGTAAAAATCTGGCATGCACTCTGTTCAGGAAAGGTGCTATTTGGCTACTGAGAAAACTTGGCAGCTAGCGGAATGCGTGTAAACACAATGACTTTCAAACGTGACTGAGGTAACACTGCGTTGCGATGCGCTGTGACTAGTCTTTTTATCGGTTTTATTTATTTAGATAATACTAGCGACCCTCTTGTTCGCAAGGTTTTTACGACTTCAGACAAAACATCGAGTTTTCTTTATTAAATAAAAGTTTAATATTAATGTTTTATTCAATAAACTTTTCGAAATAAATTCTCTAAATGATGGTGAAAACCGCATCAAAATTCTTTGCGTAGTTTAGAAGAACAACGCGGACAGACACGAAAAGCGATACTGTGTTAGTTGTATTGGGTCCACCTATGAAATTGGGAGGTTTTTTCTCACAAATAGAGAACCTCGTCAATTCTATGATTTAAAATATTCATCAATTGCTTGGTATTATATCGAATAATGACCATCATAGACAACTACCAATAGTAAAAAAAAAAATTATTACTTATAGTTTTCTAAACATAAAAAATACCTTAAAAATGACTCCTCATTTTGTTAGCAGAAGTGACCACCTTTTTTTTTTAACTTAGCCAAAACTTATTTTTGTCGCTTAATGTAAGTGGGATACGTTATCTTAGTTTTTAAACATTAGTGCATAAAAGTTTTAAACATTAGTGTTCATGGTTGTTATATAAATTAAGAAAATTAATGTTAGTATGAAAAATTTAACTTCTTTAAAATTCCCCATACAAAACACTGATTTCATAGGTGGGGACCTAATATTACCTGTATATGTTGACGTCCTTGGTCTGTCCGACGCGGTAGATGCGGTCTTGTGCTTGTTCCTCGAGCTGCGGGTTCCAGTGCGGGTCCAGCAGAAGCAGATGGTTGGCTCCGCACAGGTTGAGGCCCACGCCGCCCGCGCAGAGAGATAGCAGCATCACCTACATACATTTATACATTACTAACTTGTTTCCAGCTTGATTTAAGACGTATTTACACGAGAGTTTTTCGAAGAGAGACGAGGAAGTATGTCTATGTGAGTTGTAGGCGAAACTCGCCATGAAGTTCTCTTGTAATGTGAAATATGTTTTTTTTCGGCTCGCCTTACGACATGCGAATAATCTTAGTGTAGTGGTATGTAACCCACACATGCAGACGAACTTGTGAACTCAAGTATCTATGACGTCACACGTCCGTTAGTTTGAATTCAGAAATCTTCAGTTGGTCACTAGCCGCCACTCGCATCACTTGCGTCATTTTTTATTCATCGTAATCTTAGTTATAAACCGTGTTTAGTTATAGAAACTTTAATACCCAATGAACATTTAACTTCATTACACTATAGAATCTGTATCACATCCTAACAAAAGTTCTATATTATACTAGCTGCGCCCCACGGTTTCACCCGCATAAGTCTCGATCCCGTGGGAATATCGGGATAAAAAATATCCTATGTGTTTATCCAGGTTATAAACTATCTGTTTGCCAAATTTCATCCAAATCCATTGAGTAGTTTTTACGTTATCCATCCATCCATCCATACTTACAAACTTTCGCGTTTATAAAATTAGTTAGATAGATTGTTGTAAGTTGCATATACCTTGACGTCAGATTTGGGGTCGTTAATCTTGTCCACCAGCACCTGTCTCGCGGGCACGGGCACGTTGCCGCTCAGCGTCACGCAGCGGATCTTAGCATTATGCAGCTGTGCTTCTACCAGCCGCAGTACTGATGTCCACTGAGATACTACTACTGCCTTGTCGCCTAAGAGAACATTATTATGTTATATCACAACTGTATCCTTCGAAGGGAGAGATTGGGTTCCGTCAAATCCGTAGGGGTTTCGTACCGTATTTTTTTACACTTTCCCTTTCCCTAAAATTATCAACTTAATTGAATTTTTATTATTTGTTTATTTAGCTTTAGAAAAAATAGAAATACACAATCTGTCAAAATTTCAACTATCTACCTATTACGGTTCATGAGATACAGCCCTCTGACAGACAGACAGACTGCAGTGTCTTAGCAATAGGGTTCCGTTTGGCACCCTTTGGGTACGGAACCCAAAACATGACAATTGATTGAAGTAACTATAATAAAGCAGACTGAACTTCTACTAAGGCCTTACCTCGGACATCTGTCTTGTAAATATCTTTTGTCAGTCGCCTTTCACTCTTTAAAACCATTACTGGCCCCAAAAACTCCAAGTAAATGATAAATTATTTATTTCTGTAAGTAGGTTTGAACAGTCGAAAAAATTGAATTCTGACCCACCCTAAGTTTATTTTCTTACAGACATTCAAATACAATTAGGTCGACTTTCGCGTAAACATACATTTTCTTGGTAACGACCTTGTCATCTGTCATTTAATTACATAGAGAATTATCTGTTGCAGTCTCCATCTTTGTTAAGAGCTTTTAAAAATATATTATTTGACACCAATTTCTGAGTGACATCTGTTCTGAGTTATAGTTAATTCCAAAGAGTTTGGATTCAAAATATGATTATTAATGCTTTATCAAAAATATTATCTATTGCAGTGATAACAAAGGTTAAAATTACATAGATCTCCTACCCGTATTGACATAGATTGCTTAATATTTAAACGTCCTAAGTGCGGCATGCACTGTAAAGGAGGGAAATCTTTGTTATTTTGACGGTTTCAAACGATTTATCGTCAAAGTGGGTCATGATTCACTTAGCCTGACTGTACAAACACTTTTACACGTCAATCACATTTTTAAAACTAGATGAGTTCGGCGTTTCCTATCTGACTACTCTGAGAAGAAAGGCCGAAACAAACTCAGAGGTCACAGTCTCTTTTAAAGTCCAGACATAATCTTGGTCAGATCATGTGAAGACCATATAGATTGGTGTCTGAAATGGTTTTTTGAGGAAAAAACCACACAGATTGAGTGGACCTGTCCAGTCAGTGCACGCATTTGTCAGTAATCGTGCAGCTCAACTCCGAATTTAAGGAGCTCAACGATTTGACGAAGAGTTTGGATAGCCCACCTTTATTAGCGAAGACCTCCTTGTTGAGGCAGTCCATGACGGCCGTGATCTTGGAGGACGGGTTGCTGAGCTCGAACACCGGGTTGTTGGGAGACAGCACCGACCGGATGGCCTCCGCAGCCGTCGTGCCTTCCTGAGCCGGACCTTCATCTTCATCCTCGTCATCTGACCTTTTGTTGCGACTCTGTCAAACAAAATATTGGTGTTTAAGGTGGATGCGCCAAGGTAGCCCGCGACATTTATATTTTCTTTCGTTTTTTGCAATTTACAGGTCAGTGTCAGGTTGTATCTTGATCAAAATATGATTTCATGAAAAAGTCATTCAATCGAACAAATATAACATAGAGAAATACATTAATGATTCTAATAATTATAAGTCTGTAAATACATATATTTTGTTATGGTCGCGAATCATGTAGCAAGTCATCTGTCGACATTATGTTTTTTTTATTAAGCTACTGTATACCGCCGTATGGTGGCAGATTATGCATATTAGTGGAGAGATGGGTAGAGGGCACTTGAACAAATAAAAAAATGTGCAGTGATATGATACCCTAAACGGTCACGTTGCCGAGATATTCAAAAATATAGATCGTTTTATGAAATCGTACAAATCATTTATCAATTTATTTGGCAATGCGTAATGCCCTTAATCTCCCGTTAACGTGAATATCGTTGACGCTTCACTTCTGACGTCGTCATTTTCTTTGACAAGATTCTAAGCATCTTTAAGGTTATCGCAGGTCCACTGTAGCTGCACTGCTACGTCATACCTTCCTCTTGTCCTCGAGCGACAGCTTGTTGAGCTCAGCCAGCAGGTCCTGCCCCGCCGGGTCCTCCTGCACGTCGGGCGCGCTCTCCTCGTCCAGCATGGCGGCGATGAGCCCACAGTGGCAACATACTTGCCGCAGGCGCAGGAGTAGGACCAAGATTTCGTGGGACTTTACTGGTTGTGCACCTGAAAAAAACAGTCCAATCATTGAGAGGCATCACAGATTACAGATTGTTGGCATAACCTGTCGAAGTTGCAGTGCTTGGGGGAGCCTATTTACCACCACTTCGACCGGTTCTGTGCTTCCTGCATCTAGTGGATCCCCCGCGGCCCGAGGGGCGGCTTCATCGGTCCACCTTGTGGGGCCTTCCAACACTACGTCTCCCGGCCTGCGGTCGCCACTCCAGAACCTATAGGCCATCTGTTCTGCGAGCAATGTGCCCTGCCCACTGCCACTTAAGTTTGGCAATTCTTCGGGCTATTGCGGTTACCTTGTTTCTCTTGCGGATCTCGATTATAATATGTACCTGGGGCAGTACTATGACGTGTTAAAGCCATTATTGTTCCAGTGTCAGAGAGAGATGGAGCTATATGGGACGAATAGCACTATCCCTTTTTCACAATGGAACAATGATAGCTTTAACACGTCATAGTATGGCCCCTGTACATTATTAAAAATAACGTACCCTGTAAAGCAATCATTTTCTTATGCATCTTAGCGTACGCGTTATCTTTTCCGGTGGTGGAGAAACCTTGCGCGTCCGCGTTCTTCTCCGCGCGCTGGTGAAGGAACTGAGCGAACAGAGTCTTGGAGAATACTAGCACCTGCAAATAAAGCGAGCGTGTGATTAGGCTATTAGACAGTAAGAAAAATACCTTATGAATTTTATTTTGTAAAATGGTTTTGAGATTAAAATATTTTATTTTAGCTTAAAAATTCAGGACAACGTTTGTCGGTTCAGGTAGTAGTAATTAGAAACAAACCTTATGCGTTACACATAAAGTTGCTTGTGACCAATAGACGAATGAAAATTATGTTCTTGAAGAGACGATCATCGCAAATCCTGTATGATGCTCCTGAGTAGTCATTGCAGCTGCACCATGTTATACTAACCTTCTGGTAGACGTTCATCTCCCGGGGCGAGAGCGTGACTTCCTTGATGTGCGGAGTGCGCTGCGGTAGGCACGCGAGCTGCCCGCGTTGAACCAGCTGCACCTTGGTGCGACGCAGCAGTAAGCACTGCATGATGGTGTTCAGGCGCTCCTGACCGCCCAGGCTCTTGTTGTCGATCCATTTCTTCCACATCTGGAGATGAATATTACATTTCAATTACTTTTTGAGATTTTTTAAAATTAATTCAACGATTTTCGAGGGCACTGACGCCAAAATGAAAATCCAAGATGAGACGGGATAGCGTCTACGTCATTGTGGCTGTGTATCTCTGTATATACTCACGGTGAGATCATCAAAAGGCGAGCATCGTAGGAACTTGAGCAGCGCGAAGAGGTCGAGGTCCTTGTTCTGCACGGGCGTGCCCGTGAGGCACCAGCGCCGGCGCGCGCGCAGCGAGCTGGCGGCGCCGCACGTGGCCGACTTGTGGTTGCGCACCACGTGCGCCTCGTCCAGGATCACGCGCCGCCACGAGATGCGCATCAGGACTCCGTTCTAGACATGCATACAGCATTTGGGTGGTTTTTCGTAAGGGTACAACATATTACATGAGAAAACAGCGACAAAGTATACAGAAAAAATCGCAACATTGCGATATGCCGTTAAAAAACCAAACGTAATCTTGTAGACGTTACGTTTTGTTTCATTAGGTCGTTAGGTTTTTTTTCATTACGCGTGTATTCCGTAAAAAGGTACACACTATTATTGTTAAAACATTATTTTTCACTTTTTATTTTGTGTTTCACGAACTGTGTCCAAATAAAAGTTATTCTTTCTTTCTTTCTAGACTCCATTTGAAATAAACAAACCTTATTACAGTCCGTTCAACCGATTTTGACTTCTATACAGTAGGCATAAGGATGGCATTAAAAGCAAAAACGGTTTCACAATACCAACTGTCTACTGCAGCTGCCATTTGTCATGCCACCAACGCAATAGATGTCAAAATCGTTTGAACGGACTGTAAAAAAAGGCTTATTCAAATGTCTAATCTTATTTCAAATGGAGATAGGTAGGCAAAGGTGTTTAGTAACTCATTTCGCCAGTTGAATGTTAAGGTTCCATTTAGATAAAAAGTTGAGGGCAAGTCCATTTAGTTTCTTGTGACATGTTATCATTATTTTGTTAACAATATGTCATTATAAACTGATAGTCTGACCAGCACACAAGCCGTGCTATGCTACGCTACCTGGGCACTCGCCAGAAGATCCGCTATTGATACCTACCAGTACAATTACACTACGCGTAGGTGGCACATTGGCAACTCGCTTGAAATTCAATTACTCACTAATCATTTTACGTTCAGTTTTTAAAGATGCTTGAAAAAAATACCTTCTGATATAAAAAGAAAGAACAGGAATGGCTTTAAAACCATCTTTAATAGTTATTTATGCAACTGTTGTATAAGAAGGGGTATTAAAACACGAATGTGGGTTAGTTTCATAATAGTATCACATGAGTGTTTGCGAATATTTATTACAATAGTATCACATGAGTGTTTTAATATCTAATTATTTACAATTGCGTATAAGACTGTATGCAACCCATGATATGAATCCTCTATAAAAGGTTCTTTGCAATACTAATATCATGATGAACAAAAATAGCGGAATACGACGTGAATTCCAATAATCTACAAGTTTAAAAAAAAAATTATGCTTTGGTAGTGAAACGCTCGTGCATGACAATGTTCTTTTTTTAAATGAGTTGCATAATGAAATTTAGTACAATATTATAACACTCGTTAGGATGATATTATGGTAACTATGAGACTGGTTGTTTCAAGGTTGGCAATAAGCTCACTTTTTCAGAAACGTTTAATCAACTTTAATTGAATCACCAAAAAAACTTTTTGTCAAAGCGTATTGCGGGTGCAGTAAGCGAATTACTTAAGTATAGATAATTATATTTAAATTCAAATATTTATCTAAAACTAGCACTGCCCGTGGCTTCGCTCGCGTGGTGTCGAAAAATATTCTACGGGAACGTACTGCCGGGATTAAAAGTACACTTAAGTCTGTTTTTTTAATCTCGAAGAATTTGACAGGTGCAAATGTAAAACTCTTTATTAAAAAAAAAAAACAACAATCACTTGAAATGTCAAATTAGTCTATGTGATAAAAAAACAGATTATGGGTGTAATCCAGGTAAACAATATTAATTCCGTAATATATTGTTTTCAAATAACTCTATCGGTCTATGCGGCGCACCTCAGATAAGGTCCAAATCGGCATGATTTTTCCCACATCTTCAACAATCACCGTTTTATTAATTCAGCCAATTTACACAAAACCATCATCATCTGCCTAGCCTTTTCCCAACTATGTTGGGGTCGGCTTCCAGTCAAACCGGATGCAGCTGAATACCAGTATTATACATGGAGCGACTGCCTATCTGACCTCCACAACCCAGTAACTGGGTAATACGATACCCCTTGGTAAGACTGGTTGTCAGACTCTCGAGCTTCTGACGACCCCTAACGACTGTCAAAGATCCACAAATGACAGCCGGGACCAAGGGCTTAACGTGCTTTCCGAGGCACGGAGGAGTCTCGGTATGTGAAGATGGTCACCCATCCACGGACCAACCCCGGCAAGCGTAGCTTAACCTGATGGATCGACCTGTGCGGTTGTTATTACTTAGCCACGAGCTCCTAATTTACACAAAACCTTAATGATAATAATAATTTACCTAAACCTTCCACACGAATCACTCCTTCCATTGGTGAAAACCATATGTTCGGTAGTTTTTGAGTTTATCGCGTTCAGTTATGTAGTGAAGATTCTTTTTTAGTGATATCTTCTTTTCTTGAAAATAGATTTTAGGGAATAGAGAATCGAACTGAAGGGAAAGAGAAGATGATGAGTTCACATACCTTCTCGTTGTCGCGCTGCATGATGTTGTAGGTGGTGAGCACCAGGTCGTGCGTGGCCAGGCGGTGCGGCAGCGTGGCGCGAGCCGCACCGTGGTGCAGGCACACGGACAGCGCGTGCGCCGAGCAGTGCTTGGTGACCTCGCCGCTCCACTGCTGCATGAGCGACGCCGGGCACACCACTAGAGTGCCGCCTTTGACCACTGATACCAGAAATTTAAGCTCGTTTAAGGTTATGAGCTGCTAGCCTCTGCCCGCGGCTTCACCCACCTGGAGTTCAGAAATTATCCCAAGAGAACGTACTACCGGGATAAAAAGTATCATTATGTTCCAGGTCGTGGTCTACCCAAGAAAAAAAACAGAAAAAAATGTTTGTTTTATGCTTTAGGGGTATGAGGAACAGGGTGTAAAGTTCACTCATCCACCCTAGAAAAGGGAGGATCCTCCGACCAGACGGGTGTTGTGTCTGGCGGGCAACTGCCCAACGATTGATGGCGGAATCTTGTATATAATGTCCATCGCGCGGTAAACTCTAATTGCCCGATGCAGGATTTATGTGACGTCAGGTCTTTGATGCGTAATTCGCATGTGGCGATGGAGATGCGGCCACAATGCCTCACGGCTGCACCAAATATCCCAGTTCAGCATAAATGCCTTATGCCTGACACCTAGTGTTTTTTTTTTTTGGGGCTAGGATATCATCAAATGACTTCTCCCGCTCTGGGTGGAGCGGGAGGGCGTGTCAGACTCTTACTGACTAAAACCCACCCGTGTTCCTTCAGTTGCCTGTTGCCAAGGGTCCCGGTATCCCTTTCGGACTTTCCTGCAACCCTGGAGACAACTAGTGCCTGATGCTGGTTTTCAACTGGACCTATATTACGAACTGGATTTATATTACGAGGACGTCGTACAGAAGTAAATCACTCTACTTACGCTTGCCTTTAGGGCGTTGATCATCATCATCATCATCTTCTTCCTCATCAATCGTGTCTTCCTTGTCACTCACGATCAGCGCTATCATAGTGATTGTCTTGCCGAGACCCATGTCGTCCGCTGAAAGAAGGTAAAATTTGAAAAAGAAAAGAAAAAAGAAAGATAATTTGGTTTCTAAAAAAGAAAAATTAACTCGAATGATAAAAACAAAACAGATCTATAATTACGAGCACAGGACTGTTAAAATAAAATTTTGTAGGTTGACTGCACTGGTATGCATAGCAAGAAGTTTTATAGAGCACATTTAAAGCAAAATCAGCAATAATTGCTGTACAGTAAAATTATGTAGGTAACAGTATCCAATATCCAAGCCCTCGGCCGCTACGTCTCCCTGCTTCAAGACAGACCTTCCGATTTTAACAGGTCTACTTACCCAGTATGCCAGCTCGTGGTCGCTGCGTCTCCCTCCATCGCAGCCAGGCCAGCGCGTGCAGCTGATGAGGCATCAGCTTGGACTTCATGGCTCTCGGAGCCGGCGCCTCCTGGCTCTCCGCAGGACGAGAGCCCAGCGACTCGTACAGGTCGCGCAGACGCTCCAAGATCATGTTGCGTTCCGCCATGTGGGTTGCCATGGCTATAAACGAAGTCTATCATTCCATAACAGGGATCAGCTGAGGTGTATAATATCCTCACATTTCGCCAGTTACCTATTTTTATGTCCCATTTAATGGGGGGCGAGGTTATTAGCCTTAAAAAAAATTGGGACTCTGGACTGGTAAGGAGAAATTCTTTGTAAGGAAATCTGATAGAACTTTGCACGCTCTGGGAATCAAACCCAGGGCCGTATTATATCCTCTGAATCGCACTTGCGACCACTGAACTTATGAGGTTTACGCGATAGAAATATAGGCAATTTCTGGGTGAATATAACTGTAGGTAATTAGCGCTGTGCGACCTGAATTGCACTTTATTGTGGCGTACTAAAGCCGCTTTTTATTTAAATGAGTTTGGAGTGAAATGTAGTGATTTGTGGTGCCTTAATGACGTAATGCAAAAATTATAATGGCCACATTTTTATTTGATTTGCGATTTGGAAATAAAATTTAAAATATATTATTAGTTTTTCACAAAGATTAGCTAGGAACAGTGTATTTATGACACATGCTAAAGTTATTATGAAAGAGTACTTACCCTGCTTGCCAAACATCTTTGGCTGGACAGCATTGCTGGCTTTCTGCAGCTCATCCCAGGTCATTCCTTTTTTGTCTGCAGCAGTAGGGTTTTCTGAGAGAATGGGAATATATTTACACTTTAATCATTTCCATATTTAACTAGTTGTTGCACGCGGTTTCGCTGGTATACTAGGAGAAATACTTAATTTACCATCCCTTCCGATTCAGGAAATTGAACATCTAATACGATATTTCACAATGACTGTGTAATTTAAAATAAATTTTTTCACAATTGATATAAAGTTTAACTTTCTTTACCTGGTTCCACCACCATATTGGCCACCTTGTCCCCCTGGCGCCGCACTTGCTCCTCCAAATGCGTCAGTCTCTCGATGAGTTTGCTGCCCCGGTCCGGGAGAGTGTCCACGTCCATCTCTTCCAAGAGGTACTGGAAATTTCCTTGTAAATTACGTTCTGAACTTCCAAAGAAATAAAGCGTTATTCTATCTGTCTTTAGATGCAACGCCTAAACTGCGGTCCATTAAATTTTCCATTCAGATCGGTGGTGCATCATCATCTGCCTAGCCTTTTCCCAACTATGTTGGGTTCGGCTTCCAGTCTAGCCGGATGCAGCTGAATACCAGTATTTTACATGGAGCGACTGCCTATCTGACCTCCACAACCCAGTAACTGGGTAATACGATACCCCTTGGTAAGACTGGTTGTCAGACTTTCGAGCTTCTGACGACCCGTAACGACTGTCAAAAATCCACAAATGACAGCCGGGACCAGCGGCTTATCGGTGGTGCATCACAGTTGGATTACATTCATCAACCATCGATTTTCTTTATAACCGACTTCAAAAAAAAAAACATACAGACGAATTGAGAACAGCTTCTCCTGTTCTCAATTCGTCTGTATGTTTGTTAGTTACGCGATTACTCCGCCAATTATGCATTGATTTGATGATTCTTTTTTTGTTTGGTAGATCATGCTTCCCATATAAATTTTATTAACTTTGCTTGCGTAGTTTTTGAGTAAGCTTCAATATTACGTACTTTTCCCTCTTAGTCTATATGGACGATGTTTTAAGTTACACTGTTATTTACTTAGCAGGTAGTGGTATTCGAATATCTAATTTAACTGGATGCAGCTGATTACTGGCTGTATTTTACTAAGCAACCAAAGATCTAGTGAGAAGAACAAAAAAAAAAAACAACCGACTTCCAAAAAAATCACAAAAAAAGTGAAAAATAACTTTAATTTCGGAAGTCGGTGTCTTTGCTTAAAAAGTTTTTGTTTTTCACTTTTAAGTTCTGGTACCTACCTCACACAAATTCGTATACCGTTATCTGCTATGTAAATAACAGTGACGGAGTCAACTAAGATAATAATATCGTCTACATACGCAATGTGGGAAAAATACATACACACACACAAGCAAAATTAATAAAATGTATATGGGACCATCTCTTAAGCATGACCTACCAAACAAAAACAGAATCATTAAATCGATTCATAATTAACGGAGTAATCGCGTAACATACACTCAAAAAAAAAAAAACCATATCGACGAATTGAGAACCTCCTCCTTTTTCAAGAAGTCGGTTAAAAACTTGTACAAAACTCACCCTTATATTCTTGAGGTCTTCCTTCAGCGCCTCCAACTTCATGAGCTCAGATTCCCTCACTTGCTTCTTGACATACACGACCTGCTGGTTGGGATAGCTCGGAGGTGCGAGGTACTTTGTTATAGTTTGAGAGTTGGGCTTCATACTTATAGACTCTTCTTGTATAGGAGTCGCAGACTTTCGGGGTTTCGGGGACTTCTTTTCGGTAGCCACCTAGGGAGGGGAGACCATTGTTACAGTAGGTATAATAGTCCTCCAGACCGTATTTTCGGCCACGGCGGCCAAACTCAACGGAGACTAGCCATCGGCGCGGGAGATATTATAGTGCACAAGTGTTTGCGCAGACACAAGTGCACTCTCTCTTCCCTCACTCTCATAGTCCGATGGGACGGCAATCCGACACGACCGGAGAGAGATCAGGCGTAGGACCAACGGCTTAACGTGCTTTCCGAGGCACGGGGGTATCACACCGCCAACTTCCAAACTCCGGGCTGTTACTACGAAATTCCTAATGGAAAAATCCAATAACACTTTGCCCGACCCAGGAATCGAACCCAGGACCCCACGCTCTGCAGTCGCGCTTGCGACCACGAGACCAACGGGGCAGTCTTACAGTAGGTACCCAGGCGTTGGCACTTTAAGCTTTCAAAAGGGGCTGTCACACAGTTATCAGTGACAGAGACTAGCACCTTACACAAAGCCGAACTTTTTGTAAAACTTGCACATTGAGTGTTAGAAAAAGTTCAGAATTATGTAACGTCTCTGAACAAACCTGAACCTTTTTTAACAAGCCTTTATTATTAAGAGGAAATAGGGTTCCCCTCTCCATACAAACGCTCTCGCCTGTTTTCAGCAATGATTTTTTACAGTAAAATAAATATCAACTAGTTCTATGCTTCTATGTTTTCCGTTTTGATGATACATTATCTGTAGGAGCACTAGAACCCTCTGAAAATGCTCAAAATTGCCTGATTAGACCGCTGTCATCAAAGGCTTATTGTACAAATTTGACAACTATTAATGAAAAAAGACATAGGAGCACGGTAAAAATCCTTCTTATTCAATTTATAAAATATCTTTCAAATTGATCCAATATTGGAGGAGGAAATAAACGAGAGCCGAACCTCGAATTATGATTTTTTGTATGGGGAAAAGACCCTATTTCCTCAAACTGATATTTTAAGTGAATGCACTAACTGCAGTTGATCACCCCACAAAAATAACATCGAATTCATTTATTTTGTACAACAAAGTTGAACTACAAAAGTTTGTTGAACTAAAATTACTTTCAATTTGATTGAAAGTCTGTTCAGAGGGTTCAAATCCCTTCCGGGTCAGCTTAGGGGTCCGACTTGGCAGTTGATCAATTAAAATCGAACCGTGTGAAACCGGTATAATTATGACAGTATTGAATGTAATGGGGTGAGTAACTACTAACAGTTAAAGAAATACCTGTTCAGATGAATATGAAAGAATCGATATTTTATTATATTTTCGATATCCTTCATTATTATACACTTTACACCAAGACTTTGATGAACTTATCCATCTTTTACCAACGTTTACTCACAGGTTTCGGGTTTGGGCTTCTAGGCATCTTGACCTAGTTTTCACTTCACAATTTATTACGAAAAGCATTAACAATGACTTTCATGCAATTATTAACAGTAAAACCACTTAAAACAAAGAATAATATAAACAAATTAACGACACAAAAAAAGTAACACGACAAAAAATGGCTTGCGTAAAAAGTCCGTTATGATACTGAATTTGCTAAATTAAATTTCCATCTACCTCCACTTTTTTTAACGAACCTCTTTTTGGATTTAAAAGCGACACTTGAAATCAGAAGAACGATTTTCTTTAATCAGAAACTGAAAATAAAATCGCCGACAGACCACAGTTAGTTGGCCTTTTCCTAGGATGTGTATGTAGTATCTCGGGGAAAAAAAAATTACACAGCACAGTACGAACTTTATAGAAGCACAGTATAAATATGGACGGTACAGAAACTACGTAGTAAACGTTCGAAACGGCACATTCACGCAGACGCGCTCATTGACGAGACCCCAAACGATTGTCGCGGTGCTGTCAGTTTTTTCGGGTGCCGTGTCGAGACGAATGGTCGCTTGAACGCGATCTTTTTAAAAATGGATCGTAGGTAATTATTTCAACAAATAGGCTTTGTTTTTCATACTGTCCAAGTCTAACAATATAAATTATTGTGGCCTTGGAGCAGGACGTAAGGCAAGTGAAAAAAAAAAAACTCACCTCATCTTCATCATCACTGCTCAGCGCAATTATCTCTGGCTTCGTATCAATTATAGTGACGTCATCGTCATAACGTATAAAATTATCCCTCTCCTTTTTCGCTATCAAGTGATTTAGCGCTTTATTCTTAAGGCTATTTGACGCATTCTTCTCTGAATCGTTTATTATGATACATTCGTCCTTACTTCCTAGGGACTTTCTAGCGTTTCTTGATTCATTTGTTATGTCCTGAAGTGGACTTGAGAAAGGGGAGCAGGTTAGTTTTGAGGAGTCCAGGTCTTCTGAGTTCGTTTCAGGAGTCTTGGGTGGTACTGGAAGACCAGTTTCCGGGAGGTCTGTGAGGCTCACTGTGGAGCCGTGGTTTGAGTTTTGAGGGCTCTAAAAGAGATTTATTGGGTTTTACAAACATAAGGATACACACGGCTACACATCAAGCTATAAATTTCCAGTTTATGCTGATCTCGCATTGTATAGGATTTCCGTACTATGCGAGGTCAGCTTATACTAGAAATATAGGTTGATGTGTAGCCGTGTGTACAACTAGATTGTGGATGATCAATGTCAGTAAAATATCAAGTCTCATATATGTTACAATGTTGTCGATCAACGTCGACGATCGATCACCCTCTGGTTGCACCATAAAATGACGCAGGTTTAAGTAAACATGGAAAATTATTAATAGAAGTAGTTATCTATCTTAAATATTTACATAATTTCCACCCAACAAATAGAACATTAATATAATAAAAAAAACCGGCAAAATGCGTGTCGGACCACGCACAATGAAGGGTTCCGTAGTTGGGACGAATTTATGGTTTAGGGAAAACCCACAGAGCACGGAGACGCTTGCGAGGTCGCTGCTAGAGACGAGATTGTCAACACAAAGCCCCAGTACATGTTGGGCGCACCCGCACTTGGCCAACGTAAACTGGGCCTTTTTGCGAGATTTGCTTGTATTTCGAGTTGGCCGAGCGCAACGTGTACTGGGGGCTTTAAATACAAACCTACTGTGTCACGGTGTCACCATTTACTCTACGACGCACGGTGGATCGAAAATCGGCTGTAGCAGACATGGGATCTCGATTTCTTAAATGTTATTTTTTTTGCTGGAAATGACTTCTGCTGATCATTACTGTTCTATAAAATGTCATATGAAGTAATTGTGTGCACAAATGGAAGAGTTATAATTTTTATAAGAAAAAAATGTATGGAGATGACATGAAAAATAAGGATATCTCTGGAATCGCTAGGATGGCCGTTATATCCTTGCACACTGTTATAGTACTATTTATTTGTGAATTTTTGACATACTTAATATCGCGGCATCACTTGCGATTTTTTTTTTTTAAATCTTCGAATTTAAAAATAAAAAAAAGTATATGATACATTTTAATGCTTAAATATGGCTATACCAAGTGTAATTTACAATATTTTTTATGCTTAGACCAAAACATTCGAAGAAATCACAAAGTCGTATTACCTACTTATTTGAAATGACATGGTAATTATGAATTACGTAATACGTAATCTTGTCTAATGCCTCAAGTCCACATTAGCTAATGATTAATAAAACTTAATACCTATATAGTTAAAAGGATACGTACCAAAATAATTTGGGGTACTCGCTAATTTAGCAATTAGTGCAGGATTAACTTAATGAAAGTAATTAGATAAATGTGATACCATCATTAGTCAATAACAATAAATAGTCAAACATTGGATTCACAACTTCAGTTCATTTAGAGCATTTCTAATACTAACATCTATCCTACCGTGTCTTTTTACTCAGTGATCGTGAATAATGGAAAGCATTATTACAAATTTGGATTTGTTTGTTATTCTGAGCAATCAGGATTCTTCGTCTTTCGATCATGAAATATTGTTCAACACACTTGTTATTCGACTGGGCTCTAGCCTTTCAGATGAAGACAGTGTTACCGTGAAAGAATTTTGTCGAAGATTTACACGGGCAGTTCAAAAGAGATGGTTACGATCCCACAGGAAAAGTGAAGTTTTTAGACGTGATTACAGTAATTGGCTTGAGGCAAATATTGACTGGCCAAACTGCGTGCAAACCAATTTGCTCATTCAAGAATCAACAAGTGAAAATATTTCTACTGAACCTGTACCTGAACCTGTACCATCAACTTCAACAATGAAATCAACTTCAACGATGACAAAAAGATCTCGAAAGCCGTTTGAAGATCTAAGTAACAAGCAGAAGAAGAGACGATCTGATGAACATATAGGCGATGACCCTAATGAAGTAGCTTATTCAGCTGCAGCACTTTTGAAAGGAGATGGTCGTGAGGATATTGCATCTGTTATTGAACATATGCTCCAAAATCCAGAAGCAGCAGCAAAAATCAAGGAAATGTTGAACAAACCAGCTCCTTCAACAATATTTTCACCAAAAAAAGCACTGGGTTTGCTACTTTCATTAAAACTATCGAAATGGCAATATATTACATTAAGGGAAACGACTATTCGAGAAGGTTCAAAGGAGATATATCCGTCTTACTATAAAGTGCAAAAAGCTAAGCTACAGTGCTACCCTCCGAAGACATTTGTGACTGTAACGGATTCATCTGCTAAGATTGCACTACAAGCGTTACTAGATTTAACAGTGAACAGAATTTTTGAAACTATTCGTAGTCCTGATGCGATACAAGATAAACAATTGATATTAATATCAAAGTGGGGATTTGACGGTGCATCTAACCAAAGTAGATATAAGCACACATACATATAACAAATAAATATTCATTCATTCATTCATTCATTCAAAAGCAAAACATAGAGAGTGGTCAAGATGATTCCAGCATATTTATGACCTCTTTGGTTCCATCAAAGTTGACAGCTGACGGTGATACCGTATGGGTGAATCCAAAACCCTGCTCACCTAGGTATTGCCGTCCAGTCCAGTTTAGTTTTGTGAAAGAAACCAAAGACGTTGTCATAAATTAAAAAACTGCAATGGATAACGAAATTGAAGCTCTCGTTCCCTCAAAATGTCAAGGACATGAAATTAGTCACAAATTAATGATGACGATGATTGACGGCAAAATTTGTACATATCTGTCTGAAGCTAAGTCAAATGCGGCCTGCTACCTGTGTTTGGCTAAGCCTACAGAAATGAATAAGTTAGATGTCATTGCGTCAAAAACCATTTCTTCTGGTGTGTATGAGTTCGGATTATCATCACTTCATGCCCGCATTAATGTGATGGAATGTCTTCTACACATAGCGTATCGTCTCGACTTCAAAAAGTGGTCTGCAAGAGGAGAAGGTCATCAAAAGTTATTGCATTCACGAAAAAAACTCATTCAAGATCGATTCAAAGATGATCTCAACCTTTTGATTGACATCGTTAAGCAATGATCAGGCACAACTAACGACGGGAACACAGCAAGGCGGTTTTTTGAATTTCCTGATAAAACTGCAGCGATCACTGGATTAGATGAAGATAATACGCAGATTTGCTGTGATTCTGCAAGCTATCACATCTGGAGAGATTGTAGACGTGCCGAAATTTAAAGAATACGCTAGAACAACCGCTGAAAAATACGTGGAACTGTACGATTGGTACTACATGTCATCAACCGTCCACAAATTGTTAATTCACGGAGGGGACATAATTGCAGAAAATGCTATTGTACCAATTGGAAGTCTTTCGGAAGAAGCTTCAGAGGCCCGAAACAAAGACTTTAGGAGGTTCAGAGAACACCATTCGAGGCAAAAGAGTAGACAAGCATCAAAGGAGGATATCCTCAATATGCTTATCGTCTCTTCTGATCCTCTAATTTCTTCCACAAGACCAAAATTAAATGCCCACAAGAGGCAGACATACTTTAAGGAAACAGTAGAACTACTGAAACTTCAGGATCAGGAAGCTCCGACAGAGTTCTTAGAAGTTATATCTATTGTAGAGCCTGATTCTGAAGTGGATTCTGATGGTGACGAAGTATAAAATAAGTTAACTTTTATTGTTTGTTAGGTTAAGTTAATATTTTTTTTTTATAATTTGCTTTTATTTTTAATCATACAATAGTTTACCATTTATTGTTATTGACTAATGATCACGTTTATCTAATTACCCTCATTATGGTACGTATCCTTTTAACAGGTATATAGGTATTAACACGGAGTATAGAAAGAAGCGGAGGTGCCGCAAGGCAAGTAGGTCGGGCGCCTTCAATTAGGTCATGACGTCACAGTGGGCGGGGCCGCAAACCTTAGTTGTGAGTGAATCGGCATCGCGTTCGGGTGCGTTGTATTTTAATCGTTATTTAGTAGTTAAATTATTTTAATAATGAAGTGCGCTGTTGTTGGATACAAAAATTGTTCAGGATCCAAACTAAAACATATTGATGGCATAAAATTTCACGTGTAAGTCCCTAAAATTCATATTTTCCTTTTTTAAACACATTTTCTCGTTTGCTCGTCAGATTGTAGCTAGAGACATCTATCGTCGAAGAGATGTATACTAACCACTTCTCACCGATTTCGTGTTTTTATCATTATCAATGCATATTATTGTAACTCAAATTACTTGCTTAAGTTTATTTTGCTCGCTATAAGTTATTTCATAGATAATTACGTACCTTGATACATGAAATAAGAAGAATTTAACATAAGTAAAATGCGCCATCTGTCGGTAAGTAGTCGGTCCTAACTGATAAATAAAATGTGTGCATCATGCTAGTAAGACCCAATTTTATCGAATTGATTTTCTTCATTTATTTGTTTTTTTTAATCCCTACTTATTTTTGTTATAATTTTCAGGGAACTAGCAGGGAATCCCCTGTAAATACAGATATTAGAAATGCATGGATACGTATTATAAATAAACCTAACAACTGGACACCAACAAAGTATTCTAAAATCTGTTCACTTCATTTCGATGAAAAAGATTTTTATAAAACAAAAAACGGATATTAGAAATTGCACCAAGGCGCGTTACCTAAATTGTTTATATCTAAACAGGTACTTAAGATAATATTTAAAATAAAGTTTTAACTTAATATAATACATCGGATGAGATAGTTATAAAACGCGAGCCTAGAAATAGTTAAATGCACATGCGCATGATCAAGATCCAATTTTCAACCATGGCACGTTGTTAACCAAAGGTATAAGCCACTACTATTGTAATACGAGACTTAATTATTACAGTAAGCTCGAAAACATTGTTTTATCTAAAAGACAACTGTGTTGTTTAGTGGACAATAATAATACCTAACCAATGTCTAATAAAAAAAATAAAGATTGATGATTTAACAACTTTTTGATTTTACTACGTACCTATCCACCCTATATACCCAATACTCCACATGATACTATAAACAAATGTTTCAATCTGAAACAGGAAACATATTATTATCCATCTTTTGGCTTCGCCCACAGTTGGGTAATAAATAATATGGTCCCGCCATACTAATGCACATAGAATGTTCTGGAAAAAGTGTCATGCTTTTTTATGCCACAGTGGCCAATAGACGAATTAAAATGAAAAATAGCTAGTTCAGTTTCACTGTAATAATTCCTTTCTCCGCTAGATGGATTTTCAAATAATGGGCGGGGGCATCGTGTACTGCACCCCTCTCACACCCGCATTTAGGCGACGCTCCTTTCTATAGAGATTTTGGCTTGCGACACCTCCGCTTCTTTCTATACTCCGTGGGTATTAAGTTTTATTAATCATTAGCTAATGTGGACTTGAGGCATTAGACAAGATTACATATTATGTAATTCATAATTACCATGTCATTTCAAATAAGTAGGTAATACGACTTTGTGATTTCTTCGAATGTTTTGGTCTAAGCATAAAAAATATTGTAAGTTACACTTGGTATAGCCATATTTAAGCATTAAAATTTACATATCATAAACATTTTTAATTTTTTAATATTGAAGATTTAAAAAAAAAAAATCGCAAGTGATGCCGCAATATTAAGTATGTCAAAAATTCACAAATAAATAGTACTATAACAGTGTGCAAGGATATAACGGCCATCCTAGCGATTCCAGAGATATCCTTATTTTTCATGTCAGCTCCATACATTTTTTTCTTATAAAAATTATAACTCTTCCATTTGTGCACACAATTACTTCATATGACATTTTATAGAACAGTAATGATCGGCAGAAGTCATTTCCAGCAAAAAAAATAACATTTAAGACATCGAGATCGATGTCTTCTACAGCCGATTTTCGATCCACCGTGCGAGGCTTTGAAGTCGGTCCGCGAAAAAAGCTGAGGGCCTAGACAAGTGACAATCGCTTCGAATGCGTTTCGTATTTCTACAACGACTTTCAACAGGATTGACGTAAGCTTTTCGATAGCTTATGTCAATCTTATACATTTTCGCCTTGATCCATCATCGTTATCGCTGATAGAATGTCACTTTGTCTAGGGCCTCTGTTCGCTCAACGCACTTTCGGCGCCACGAATTGTAGTACTACTGCCGTCTCTAGACGTTGCCGGCGGCGCAGCGATTCTATGCTCTGTGGGAAAACCGCAAAAATTATGCATATACTCACATCATCAGACTGAATGAAGTCCGACTCATCACTTTCATTATCCTTCGGTATCACACCCATGATACTCATGCGCGTAGCTCTGGACATCACCATCTGATCCTCATCCGGACCATCGTCATCACTTTCTTCTTCATCCACTTCATCCGTAGCTTCTTCGCTATCTTCTGAACCATCATACTTTAATGGAACTGTCCTATCAGCATTTGCGCTCTTTCCATCATCATCATCATCGTCATCATCATCACTGTCGTTACTTTCAGATAGATTTTCATCTGCCATACTAGATTCAAGTACTTTGAGATCTTTCCCGCTATCAATTTTCAACGGTGTGTCTTTCATACATTGCAATTTCTTATGCTTGTCATGTTCTATGACTATTGAGTTTTCAGTGTCAGAGTCGATGAGCATCATACGTTTTTTTGTTTTACGTCCAATGATGGACTCGTTAGGGTTTAGAGACTTCTTCCTCATTGGTGGTCTGCGTTTCGGTACTATTTCCGGTGATACTTCTTCTGTTTAGAGAAATAATAATAACAACATTTAAAAACACAAAAATAGTAGCCCGCGGGTATTGGGGACAGGCTTCAAGATACCTGTGGTCAGGGCTCCTGAGAGGAACCTTCTAACGATACGCGCCGTGTCCAGTACCGCTTTTTGGATCAAGCCCTTGATCCAACTGCCTAAGGGCCGGCGAACATTTGGCAAGGCGCAGCGCAGCGCATTCGTCACTGCCAAACAAATATCTACCTTGTAACACTTGAAATAAAGTTGATAATAAATAAACTTCCGTCAGCTCGAGAGCGCGCCGTAAGTGGAGAGGCGAGGGTCTCAGGTTCTCTAATCTCAACTTTATTTTTAGGCACGCAACGTTGATATTTGGTTGAAACAGTGACAACCGCGCCGCGCTGCGCCTTACCAGGTGTGCGCCGGCCCTAAAGAGAGCCTCCTCAGGTGTTGGTTGAGGCTCTTAGCAATTCTGCCATGAACCGTCACAACTATAGGCACAATGACTTCTGTATCCACATCCCGCATGTCGACAACCTCGCGACCTTATTATTACTATTTGGTTAAACACACTAGCAGCTAATTAGCTAATAATGAAATTGTTTTGTTAATGTTTTACAGCATCAGAATTTATAACATTCCAGCAATTTTGAATGTTTTAAATTATTTTATAACAAAATACTTAATTTAGGAAATACTGAACTGTGTTTGAACTGATTCCATTAAAATTCTAAAACTATTTAGACTGTACTGTGTGTGGGTGGTATCAAAGCTGTACTGTAGCTAATTTAATTAATGAAGAGTAGTTTGCATAGGATAAAGATAATAATTTTATATCAAACTAATTTCATAGTCCATACCTTCATCTGAAGAACTTAAAACTACTTTATTGGAAGACTCTGACTGTCTTCTAATGCTGCCCCTATTGCTTGCATCTAAGAAATAACATTTTTATTAATATAAAAACCGGCCAAGTGCGAGTCGTACTCGCACACAAAGGGTTCCATACCATGATCTATAAAAACTGCAAAAAATCAGGTTAGTTGTATAGGAGCCCCCTTAAATATTTATTTCATTTTATTTTATTTGTTGTTTATAGCAACAGAAATACATAATCTGTGAAAATTTCAACTGTCGTAACTATCTCGGTTCATGAGATACAACTTGGTGACAGACGGACAGTCGACTCTTAGTAATAGGTTCCCGTTTTACCTATTGGGTATAATGGAACCCTAATTACAGGACACCACTTGATGCATACACACATGAATGGTAACTATTTAACTTTGACATTTTAAGAAGGCTTATGATGGTATGGTCGCGTGAAAAGGAGACCACCAGAATACATAGGGAACTTAGCCCTACAATTTTCCATTCCCGAGTCAAGACCCAGAGGCAGACCCAAAACAAGATGGAAAGCTGTAATACGAAAGGATATGAAAGTTTCAGATATCCGAAGACGATGTTGAGGATAGAGCGAAGTGGAAGAGAAAGACCAGGATGGCTGATCCCACCACCATGTGGGATATATAGCAAGGAAATGAGAGAGATTTTAAGATGGCTTACAGATTAATAGCATTATGGTTTCAGTAACAATAATGTTACCAGCAGGTGTAGCATGAGCATCATTTTGTCAATGGAAGAGTAGACAAAAATCACGTTTCGTGTAGACAGTACGACGGCAGAAAAGTAGAAAGAGTCAACTGCACTTCTTACGAAATTCACTCTTTTACATAATTCCTATTTATAATTTAAATTGTCTTCAATACCTTAGAAAATGTCAGTTGTCAGTATGATTTTGACAGTAAGGATAGAAAACTTTCTTCCGAAATAGCCTACATGTAAAAAGACCTAGACAAAGATCATTAGAAATGAAAGACAAAATGACAGATTATAGAAGGACTTCTACGGTGCGATGTCAAAAATGAAGAAACGAAATGTCACTTTGTGTAGAAAAAGCTATGTCTATTCTTCGTAGACATAGAATGCGTCATGCTATGCCTGCAGAAGGTTTATACTACCATCATCGTCATGCAGTTCACCACTGTACAGGTGAGGTGGTAAATTCTATCTACAATAGTAGTCCAGGGTTATTCATAGGCTTCTACTACATTGATAAAAATAATTATAGGAACGGGAAGAAGAAGGGAAGGAAGGTGCAGATCTTTTTCCTGCAGTGGTACACAAAAGGTTTATAATAAAAAAAAATATTTTTCCTCCCTTACCATCATCACTGCTGGATATGACATGGCTATTAGCAGCACTACTTTGTTTAACCACTGACTTAGACACTTTCTTTGGTGCTTTGTGCTCCGGTTCACTTTCTTCTAGAATGTAAAAAGATATTAAAAGTAGGTAACTGAATAATTTAGTCTAGTGTTAAATTGGTTTAATGCTGAATGGGTTTAGCGATTTCGGGTTAAATGTTGAAATTATTGTAGAAACTAGTTGCTTTGTTTGTTCTTAGTAAATTGGTTGAATACCAGTTTTATGATTCTTTGCACTTCGTTTTATGTGGACGAAGTATATAATGGTTAGCTGGTTACCCTAAACCATCACCGAACTTTTTTACTACAGTGAAACCTTGAATGCTACCTTGTACAACTTCTATTCATCTGAAAGGCTATTTACATTTTTGTTCAGTAAATGCTAGGAAAAACAAGTTTTATTAGTAATGTGCTACACAAATTGATGATTCATTACCATCTGTAGTAGATTCTTCGGATTCTGCTACAAAAACAGTGTGATTTTTCTTCTTTACTCCAAAAGACTCGTCAGCTAAACTATTGTCAATAAATTCTGATTCGGAACCGCTATCGGTGCCTGTCTCATTACGATATTCAAAGAATGAATTCTCCATTGTATTCACTGGTATTCACTAAATACACAAATTTTCATTATTTATTGAAAATAAAAATAATGACCACCATTCAAAACAATTTTTGAAAGTAAATTGTCGTTTACAACGTTTAGTTTCTGCTTCTCATTGAATGATGAACAGGAGAGGAAAAATAATTTAAAAATATAAATTGAATTATAACAAGTGCAAATTGTGAAAAATAAACCACTCTTACAAACAAATTATAAAACTGTTAAAAATAAAGAGATCAATGTTCCGTTTCGTTCCATATCCTTTACCATAAAGTAAAGTCAGAAAGCTTTGTTTGTTTTTTTCATAGTAGCGGACTAGCGGTTGACATTTTTGCGTTCCAGAATATGCGTAGGTCATAATTTGGAGCAAGAACAACGTGCAAATTTGTTCTTGATTGTTCTGAACTAGATGCTGAGCATCCGAGTATTTTGGCGATATGAAACGCAGTCCCATTTCGTGTTTTGAATTTGATGCACATCTGCTTGCTGCTGAATCGACGAATTGAAAATAATCTCTCTGGAGAAGATCTGAAAAGTTGTTTGGTTTCTCCTTACATAATAAATAATAATAAGGATTTAGTATCGTTATTAAAATGACTGAAGTTCAACTGCAAGAGTTCAAACTAGACCCCGATTCCGAGCTTAGGTTTGAAGTTGAATCGAAAAACGAAAAAGTAGTTTTAGAGGTAATTTCTGAAAAAATCAGTGGCGTTTTTCGTGCCATATGGTTTATTTTGGATTAGTTCTAAATCATATACGTGTTTCGTAAATATAGAAGCTTAATATGTTAGGTTAATATGTGGTTGTAGGTCAAGAGTGGATATGCGGAGCTGTTTGGCACGGAACTAGTGAAAGGGAAGCCGTATGAGTTCCACACGGGCGCGAAGGTGGCCGTCTTCACGTGGCACGGCTGCACTGTGGAACTAAGAGGCCGCACAGAAGTCAGCTATATGGCCAAAGAAACACCCATGGTAAATCACAAGCCAACCATTCTACTCTTCATAAATGCCTTTTCTTTCTACCTGTACTGTCCCACTGCTTCGTAAAAGACTCCACAATAATCTTTCACACCATATTGTAATGAATTTTGAGGCTAATCAGTTGTGGACAGGATACTACCATAATTATTTTTATACCAGTGTTTCTCTAGAGTAATAGCTTTGAATATTACAGATTGTTTTTATAAGCTACTACATTAATTTATTACTTCAGCAACTATTCCAACTGTAGATAATAAATGTTACTCATCCCAATTTTGTGATTGCAGTCAAATCATATCATACCATAATCTACCATAGCTTTAATATGGCAATGAAAAATATTCCCATATTCTTGAGAGCCATATAATGAAAAAAACCTGTTCTCTTTTCAGGTTGTATACCTCAATGTCCATGCAGCTCTTGAACAACAGCGTGTGGCTGCTGAGCAGGAGTCAACACGAGGACCAGTCACCATGGTTGTGGGACCCGGGGACGTGGGCAAGTCCACTCTGACCAGGATACTGTTGAACTATGCAGTGAGAATGGGACGGAGGCCTATTTATGTGGACCTGGATGTAGGCCAGGGGCATATCAGTGTACCTGGCACAATTGGTGAGCAGCCTGGCTATTCTTTTTCCATATCACCTGAGAACTGAGTCACTTTTAGTTATAATCTTGTAAGTTCAATTATTTGTAATGGATCTATAGTTAACTGAGTAAATAAAAGAATATTAGAAAAAAAATGAATTTCATGTTACACTTTAATGGTTTTCATTGTGCAATATTATGATCTTTTTGATGATAATCTCAAATTGTTTTTGCTATGCTTTATTGTATCATCGCACCGTCCGCAAAATACGCGCTTTGACGTGGAATTGCGGATATCAGCGGGTATTACCTAATACATATTTGTATCATTGCATTTCTGGACTAAAGCCTTACCATTTCTCATTCCAAATCTCTCTATCCTTTGCCATGTCTGCCCTTCAACCATGTCCTAGTAGTCAGATGATGACATCTTACACTTTTTGCTTCTGTGATATTATCCATCACATAAATGTAACTTTACACTGAATCCTATTATTCAACAAATATGTTATGAACAGGAGCACTCCTGGTGGAGAGACCAGCATCAATTGAAGAAGGCTTCAGTCAGCAAGCGCCGCTGGTGTACCACTTTGGTCACAACTCTCCGGGAGAAAACCTAGAGCTGTACAACACTATTGTGGCCCGGCTAGCTGAGGTCATCGCTGAGAGGTGTGAAAATAATAAAAAAGGTGAATAGAGCAGTTGGCTTAATTTTTCCCCTTGTTAAATTATTGTTTCACACAAAAATCGAAAGTAAAGGGACAAACAGATGCTCAAAATGACCTAAACAACTATAAACATTTTACTTTACCTCAACTGAATCAAATTATTGTCAGAATTGCAGTTTTTGTGTACATCTTTTTTCTTAAGACAGCTCCTGAATCATAGAAATTATGTTGAATTCCTGCTAATGGGAAACACGTTATTTATTTCTACGCCTTGGGTCTTATTTATGTGGAATGGATGGAATATAAGCGACTCACACTTAAAACTTATGTATTTGTATTGCAGCTTCAACATCAGGAGTGATCATAAACACTTGTGGATGGATCAAGGGTGCAGGGTACAAGGTGCTTACACACGCCGCACAGGCTTTTGAGGTGAACAGACTTGCAACCATACTACTGATAGCAGAAAAGGCAGAGACAAACAATAAAGAGGTTTTAAAACTCTTGTTTCAAAAATTGAGTACAGAATATTGCTTTCGCAACGAAAACTTAGTCATGACTAGTTTTTACAAAAAAATATGTTTGTCTGTCTTCTGTTCATGTATAAAAAATAAACCGTTTTTCGAAATAGATTTATACTTATGACCAAAGATATAAATACGTCTAGATTGACAGTCACAGCTGTGAAATCGTCTATAAATATAAATAATAAAAAATATATAAAAATACGGCAAGGTTTATTTGTCCATTTATTGGCAAGGACACTACCCACCGCACTACCAGTAGTGTCGTTTACAATTAACGACACTACCAAGCCTATTTTGGATTAAATTGTACAGTCAGCACAGAAGTTTTGAACCCCCTATTCCACTAAATTCAACTAGATAGTTTCGACTTTTCAATATCAATTTAGTAGGACTTGTTGTCAAAAATGATAAAATACTTTTTTACATTTCCGTTCAGGTGGATGTAATCCTAGTGTTGGACAACGAGAGGCTATACAATGAGCTCAAGAGGGACATGCCAAAGTTCGTCAAAGTCGTGTACCTGCCCAAGAGCGGAGGCGTAAGTATATTGTTTTTCATTATAATAACTGCCTTGTAACCCTAACCATGCAACATGATATCAACCAAACCATCAGTCCATGTCGATCGATATATGGAGGATCAATATCGACTAGGAGACGTTAATCGACCAACGGCTTTCGGCGTTTTCGGGGAAATACTACTACAACACTTTTGTCTCCCTGTAAACAGCGTTGTTGAGTTCCTGTTTGAAGGGAATGTATGGGTGCCCGTATTATAACACGTATAATGTACTTGGGGTATTTCAAATTTGTTTCTGAAAAAGCAATGCATCCGCAATGTCACTGGTATTACAGATTTCCATAAGCGGCGCCCGGCGGTGACTACTATCAGAAGTCCAATTCTCTTACTACACTTACTACTTACTATACGTTCATATTATGGTCGCAATCTGATTTCAGCGACAATCAATATTAAAATATTTCGATTATTCCCGATGTCCACCAATTCTTGTCCACCACTGGGGGACGGCGTCACAACTTTCTAAATTATTTCCTTTCGCCACCACTGGTGGAGAGCGATACGGATTTTTTGAGAGATTGAGACAGAGTACAATGCACACATTCTAAAAATACGTATATTGCCCCTCAGGCGGCTTTATTACCATCTACTAACATGAAAACTGTCTAAATTAATATTTTCTCTACAGGTAGTGGAGCGTTCATCGACGCAGCGCGCCGAGACTCGCGACGCGCGCATCCGCGAGTACTTCTACGGCAAGCGCACGCCCTACTACCCACACTCCTTCGACGTCAAGTTCACAGATCTCAAGATTTATAAGGTTAGTTGATATCTACATCCATATTTAATATTATGAATTTGAAAGTTACTGTCTGTCTATACCTTTTCACTCTTGAACCACTGAACCGATTGTTATAAAATTTGTCAGTAGCTTGGGAGCTTTTTTTTTTTTTTTTTTGAGGGTGGGAAATCATCCAATGACTTCTCCCGCTCTGGGTGGAGCGGAAGGGCGTGTCAGACTTTTACTGACTAAAACCCACCCGTGTTCCTTCAGTTGCCTGTTGCCAAGGTCCCGGTATCCCTTTCGGACTAACCCGCAACCCTGGCAGGCATCGGTCCTAGCGGACCCCGCCAATTGTGCTGACATCTCTTTGAGGCGCGCGTGGAACACGACGCGCCATCGACCCGGGCCTGGTCCTGATCGGACGGCGAGCTACCCATTGCTCGCCGTCCGCAAGCCCGCGCCTATGGTGGCCGGGAATCCGCCTGGGATTCCCGACGCCCAGGGCGTCTCCAGCGGCGGCGGCGGTTAGGGGCGTGAGGGCGCAATCTTTGCCTCTCCCTCACGCGTTCCGCCTCCTCCTTCGCGAGCATTACTGCTTCGCAGAAGGAGGTGGCTGCTTCCCAGTAGCTTGGGACCTGGAGAAATACATAGGCTACTTTTCATTCTGGATTTTTGTATTAAAAAGTACACACAGGGAAAAGATAGAGATATTTTGTGAAAGATGTTAATAGTTATCAACTTTTTAGCCATTATTATGAGTGTTGAGTCTGCCACATTAAGAAAAAGCGATAAGGCCGCCCATTGTATATTTTGTAGTGTTTGTTTTTTTTCCTTTCGTTATATATTTTTGTGGTGTACAATAAAGTATATATAAATAAATATAAATAAATAAATAAAAATGGCGGCTTGCAAAGTTGTACGGAAGGAAAAGCCATTCCGCGCTGATTCCATTGAGGATGCTACTGATTCTTGACCCAGTAAAACATACTTCAATTGCTCCATTTACGTTCATACATCAGGGTGCCTATTATGAACTGTAACCCTTTAATCATCAATCCGCTCACATCTGTCTAAAAAAAAGGAGTATGTAAGAATCGTAGCAGGTGGCGTTCTGTAGATTCTACCTACCCCCATGGAAAGAAGGCGTGTTTATGTATGTTGTATGTGCAGGTGGGCGCGCCGTCGCTGCCCGTGTCGTGCATGCCGCTGGGCATGCGCGCCGAGGACGCGCTGACCAAGCTGCTGAGCGTGTGGCCGGCGCCGGCGCTGCACCACCGCCTGCTGGCGGTGTCGTTCGCGGCGGGGCCCGACGACGACGTGCTGCACTCCAACCTGGCCGGCTTCGTCTGCGTGTGAGTAGCTGATCACTCATCCATACTATTATGGAATAGGTCTTATATAAAAGTTGCAATCGTTATACCACGAGAAAATGGCAAAACGGCTTATGAGTTTTACCTCGTGACTGTGTGTACTATACACATATACCTCTGCCTAAGGCTGCGTTTCCACCAGAGATGAGCGAAGATGCGTAGCGAGGGATGTGTGTGAAACTAACCAATAACATCGCTTCACTGTCATAGCTTGAGCTAAGCTAGCGTTGTTATTGGCTAGTTTTACGGACATTCCTCGCTACGCATCCTCGCTCATCTCTGGTGGAAAGGCAGCCTAATACTGTTAACTATGCATATAAATAAAATATTATAATTAAAGTGTCAGTTTCTAATGTCACAATAATAACTTTTTACTAAATGCATAATTATGGAAGTTTAAATTTTATTGTTGTCTGTCTGTTTGTTCCGGCTAATCTCCGAAACGGCTAGACCGATTTTGACGGGAATTTCACTGATAGCTGATATTATAAAGAGTAACTTAGCCTACTTTTATTTTAGAAAAATAATTAGAACCCAAGCAGCAGCTAGTACCTAATATAATTAAATAATAAGTGTACAAATGTCAATTTTGATCTGTTTATTCACAGAAATTCTTTTATAGGATTAGAAAAACTTCCAAAAACTAAAGTTATCTGTCTCGTCCCACAGCACGGCGGTGGACATGGACAGGCAAATGCTCACGATCCTGTCTCCTCAGCCGCGCCCTCTGCCCAACACAGTCCTGCTGCTGTCAGAGCTACAGTACATGGACAACCACTAGTCCGTGCTGTTTGGCACCCGGATGCGTCACGTATACTCTAACATCTCGCTCTCGCATTGAGTGAGCTTATCAAGGAGTGTGCTCTTTTTCGTGTGCCCAGTCTTCTCCCAATTCTGTTGGGGTCGGCTTCCAGTCTAACCAGATGCAACTCAATATAGAACTATAGTACGGTCACCCGCGACTCTACTGTAACAGTTTGACTTTGACAACGCCTATATTTCGTAGCATTAAGGACGATTTTCGCAGTTCCGAGTGCGAGCGGATGAGCGATTGCAAACATTTACGATATCGTAACGTCAATAAATGTAATGAATACGTTACATTTACGTTTACAGTTCCCTATTACTATTTGACATCTCAAATACCCTAAAATTGTATCTCGACAACACTTCGAATATTGAATAATAACAGTATTGACGAATTTACTCATAAAAATGTACTTAATAGTCAGAATGAAAAAAAAATAGGCTGAATTTATTAAAATTGCAAAAGTTCAAAACAAAAAAATCAATAATTACGTCGAAAAAAGAAAAAGAGCACATTGACAATGATTGTTACATAACGTTACGCAGCCGGGAGTCAAATTCACACACTTACAATTATGTTTATTAATGTTTACGTAAGCTAAAGTATTTATTACGGGGTACCACGACTATTTTCGGACTTGCGACCTCACTTATACTCTATCTCTGTTCGAGTCCGAAAAGTTGAGCAATGTCGATATAAATATCTGAGTAAAACCGTAAACATTATAAACATGAAAATCTCACAAAAGTTTGTAATATAGAACTTATAGTGATGTGACGATGAGTGATACGATCCGAATGGATCTCAAACTGACTGTACATATATTTAACTAGCCTGTAATAATAATTAATAAATAGTTTTCTACAAAAATTCGTTGTGTATGTTCGGACAGTTGTCAATTTATTAATGTCACATTTTAATAAAAATACCTAAACTGCGTTCGCAATTTATTTGCCAAACATGTAAACAAACACGTGTTTTAGGAAAAACAACTGTAATATCTACACATAAGGTTCGGTTTGCGCTACAACTCCATATTTTTTATGACTTTTTCAACGGTACTAGTCAGTCTAAAATTAACTTTATTTACACTCTCATAAAGTTGATGTTTATTTAATTGGAAATAACATCAATATTGGAAACAAGGATTTAAATAGATCTTACATGTATCAAGGATTGGTCTTGTTAATTTTCTGTTTTGTGTTACTATTTGTTTTACCAGTTTTGAATATGGTTTACCCTAATTTAATATCGGTTATATATCTACACACACACAGACACGTACAGAGGCCCTAACACGAACGCGTGATGTAATCGTAACGTAAATTCGAACTGAGTGCTCGCAAGATACGTCTGCGCGCGGCTGAATTTATGTATGCCGAGGTCTTATCGTTTATGTAAGGTCAAAATTAGGGGTACAATTATTTAATTAATTAATATTAATATAAGATTAATAATTATGAATACTTATAGATTTAATACAGTATGCCAGGGTAAACACCGTTGTCACTCAAACCATGGGTAGTTGACTTAAATATAAAAATAAATGACCCAGTAACAACAAATAAAAAACCTTATTTTCATTAAAAGTTTGAAAAAAGTAAATATCCGTCACTGTCCCGATACTCATGGATACGCATTCGAGAGAGCTGCGAAACAGCTGACGGCCGGTCATGTAACGTCCCGCGCGCCCCCGCCAACCGCCGGCCGCTGTGTTGAGACGCAAGTTCGTGTAGGGTGAAATATTCTTGTCGAAAAATGTAATTTTCTTTTCTTATTTAAAGTTGTATTTTTCCATTGATTTTACGTACTACAAATGAAACCAAACCACTGGTTTCAAGGATAACGGTGATTACACTAACACCCTGTATTTTAAATATTACTGTCTAGAATTAAGCACGCCAGCGCCACCATTCGCCCGCAGACTTATCTTGGGCGCACTCTATCTGAACTATCCAGTAGCATTTGTCAGTCACCTATCTATATAAGTCTGAAATAATAAAAAGCGACTACGGGACCATCGCAAGCTCGCGCTACCCAATGTATACTCTATCCGCCTTACTAATAAACGTTGTATAGCGCCTGTATAGTTACAGCGTTGTGTAACTATACAAAGTAAGGTGCGAACATTGTTCGTACGACTACGAACTAACTATCAAAAGTACCGGAGTCAATATTGACATTCGCGCGGTTTATTTGCGCGAATAAACTGTTTGAAGACTAATTCGCGCGAACTTAGTTCGTACGAATGCGCGATCAGTTTTAGAAAAAGTTCGGCTTTGTATATCTTCATCTCTGACAATCATACGACAAATGGGATGCGGGAAAATTCATACTTTTTATTGGTTAAAAAAAATACAATTAGTTTTCAACAAGTTTTATTTACAAAAATAGAGGTAGACGCTATTATTTATTTACAGGAAGACTTTCAACAATACATTTTAAATTTCATTCAAACTTTAATATCATTAAAGCATTTTTAGGCAATTCACTAAAGCTAAGGCATAATTCACAGTTTCACACACTGGACATTATTCAATCGGCTATATAGGTGTATCTTTTCATACACAACATCTCTTAAGGGGTTACTGTACTCATTATTATGAACAACTTTCACTATGTATATGGGACTAATTCTAAAAATCGCTAAAAGTAATCAGCTGTTCCCTGCATATCTCGTTAGCGGAGTTTTTTTTTTTCGCGATTTCAGGGTTGGTCATATAGTAAAAGTTGTTCATAATAATGAGTACAATGACCCCTTAAGAGATTTCGTTTATAAAAAGATACACCTTTTAAACAACCTATTGCCCTGTTATGTAAGCCTTATAATTATAGCCTAAATACATTAGTGCCTCAGCACACTATGCCGAAGATACCCGACCGAACTTCGGCGTGATTGCGTCTGCAATACTATTTCAATTACTAGCAACACATTTGCCGAAATTACGTCACATTTTGGCGTAAAACCGCGCTTCGGTCGGCCGTAAGTTCGGCGGCAACGTATTCTATATAGCAACACATTATGCGCGGCGGAAGTCCGGTTCGGAAACTAGCCATCTTGTAGTCTTGTAGAATTCAAAGGGTGCACCCAAAAACCTCATCTTTCATGTATTTGTCTTCTTCTAAAGCGTCTGCAATTACTATTACTGTAAAATTATACATTTTTATAGACAAGACGACACGATACTACGGCATCCCTCGAGTCACTGAATTTACACAATGTTGCACAACCGAATTTCTGTCGCGTAATTTCCGCGCTTTGCCCTATCAGCCGAAAACGTCGGTACGTAAAATCAGCCGCGTACCTTCGGCATAGTGAGCTTAGACATACCAACATACTCACAAAATAAATACCATTTCCAAAATGCACTTCTTAGTTTCGTTTCATAAATTATTAACAAAAATTATAAATAACAATTAATATAATAAAATTAATAACGCGGCTTATTTATCTTTTTAGCAATATCATTGGGAATCTGGGACACAGAAACTACGGATTATAAATATAAATATTATGCTTTTGCCCGCTGTTAAAACAGGTCATATATATTATAAATAAAGCAAAAAAACTGGATAGTAACTTCCATCTTTCACGCCGCTAGCACACCTCCGCCGCGAAACCGCAGTAGTACAACAATTCAGCTGACTCGCGTCATGTTGTCACTCGTAGCGGATGCGAGTAGAGGAATATGACGCGAGCTAGTTGAATTGTACTACTGCGGTTTCACCGCTATGGTTTCGGTGCGGAGGTGCACAGCTCCGCCGCGAACGTCCAGAAGGTAAATAAAAATGGGAGGGTTAAGCCATGTATTCATTCAGAGATCAATAACTCGCACCTCGTGCTCCCTTACCAAAAACTACGAAATTTATGTTACCAGTGCGAAGTCAAGTGACTTCGCACGATGTCCCTGGAGACACAATGTCGCCGTACATTTGTCCCAAAGAGTGAAGCTGGTGTTCAGTAAGAGACAAACATCCCGCAACATAATGACGCTAAAGATGTCGGGCGAAGTCAAGCGAAATGTCTGCCGACTTTGAAACAGTAAAAGTGATCGGGAGACAATAATGTCTGGCGACGTTAGTCGACATCGCCCGCTAACCCTATCGGTACATTTGTCCTCCAGAGAGTGAATACATGGCTTTATAGCGACCAGTCGACATTTTTCGCCTCCGTGCGGTCGGTACAGTCTCTTAAAAGTATAAGTATAATGATCAGTTCTGTTGTCTATTCTGCGTATCACTAGAATGTTCTGTATTTTCTTTGACGTGTGACTGCGCGAATTTGATGGCGACGCGCATCGCGTCCTGGACTAGCTGCTCGCAGTTTATTAGGCTCACCTACAAAAAAAAAACATTACAAAAGGCTATTTAAAAATGTTCCGTTCCATACAAAAGTGTAATACCAACACGATCAAAATATGTCGAACATCTGATTTTAGAACATCTCAAAATGAAAATGTAAATTCTACGCGGCGCCGGCGCCGGTGCAGTGCATGACCGATATTCAGTCATATACACAAACATAAGGCCCGGCGCCGGTGCGCCTCCGGCGTCATGTATGTACAAGAAGCCTAAAGATCAAACTGATGCAAAATCAGAGGTAAAATAACTTTGAAAGGACTGCAAACGCTGAGTACAAAAGAAAACGTGTTTTACGAATTTAAACTTTATTAGTTCCTAATCGTGTCCAATTGACAGGTTTAAAACGCATTCTATCTGTGGCCGGAATAAAGGTTACCTTAGAAGGCGTCATCTCGGCCCTCGTGAGGCCCTCGCGCGCCTGCACGGCCGCGCCGAACACTCGCGCGGCACAGCCCAGCCAGCCGGCCGCGCTGAACGTGGTCGACACCATGTCCTACAAACGTATTACATTACTTTTAGTATTACCCGACTGCGACCGCAAGAGGGTGATGCCATTTACAAATGCGTACACTGACTGGACGGGTCCACAAAGAAAGAATAACGTTTATTTGGACACAGTTCTTGAAACACAAAATACAAACAACAAAATAAAAAGTGAAAAATAATGTTTTAACAATAATAGTGGTATGTGGCTCTTGCCTCAAAAGACCATTTCAGACACTAATCTGCATGGTTTTCACATGATCTGACCAAGATTATGTCTTTACTTGAAAAGAGACTGTGACCTCTTGTTTAAACGCGTTGTGACCTATTGTTTAAATAATATTATTAAATTGTAATTGAAAAATCACCAACGAAAACTGAGGTTATAAAATGAACCTCAAGTGATTTAAAATGAGTATTCCAGGTACAAGTATTCAAATAATCAAATTAAAGCACTCAATTTGTAATTGGAACTAGAAATTGGCATCCACAGGTATATTTGTTTACATTTCCATAATTATGATAATTTTGGAATAGATACTACTACAGTTCATGGCGTCACCTGTGGCACAGTGCAGGCCGCTACAAGAACCCCTCCGGCGCAGCCCAGCACCATGGTGGGTATGCTGTGTCGCTCGGTCAGCACGGACTTCACGCCGTCGCTCTGCATGAGGTACGAGCAGCGGAGGAAGTGGACTGCGAAGCGGCGGCCATCTTGGGCGGCTTGGGACACCGCCTCGCGTACTTCTGTTTCTGCTATTGAGCTGAAAGACACATATTTTTTATTTATATTATTTATTTATTTTTCAATTCCGAAAAGTTGAAAAGTAATCGTTTGGCCTGGTATGGGCATGTGTTGAGGAGGGACGAAACGCATGTAACTAAAAAAGTGATGAATATAAGTTTTGATGGATGGAGCGGGAGAGAAGGCCAAAGAAAAGATGGATGGATTGTATGAGGAATGATATGAAAGAGAAGGGAGTGAATGATAGCGTGACGGGGACAGGGGAGAGTGGAAAAAGAAAACGTGTTGCGCCGACCCCAAGTAACATGATACAAGGGCAGTAAGATGATGATGATTTATTTATTTCTCATCACAAATTTTGAATGTTGATTTAACATCACGCCTGTAATCTTCGAAGGCTTCGGCAGAGGTGTACCTATAGTACACCCACATTTCGCCAGTTATGTTTAAGTCCCATGTAATAGGGGGCGAGCCTATTGCCATCAAATGGGCAGCAATCCAGACTCCGGGCTGCTACTGAGAAATTCATGATGGAAAAACCCAATAAAACTGCCAATTTTGAACTCTATTAACGCTAAATTAAGTTCAAATAAATACTCACTTCAAAGCCAGATCATTCTGATGCACCTCTCTCTTAGCGAAGCTGTCTAACAGCGCCAGGCACTTCGCGTACTCGCCATAGGGGGCGCCACTAGTGCCGCACAGTTCTGTCAACTGTTGCTTGATAAGGGACACCTCTTCAGTCTTTCTTGCAGGGTCAATTAAGTCTATGACTTGGTTCAGTTTTTCAGCTCTACAAAATAGCTCGCGGGCCTGTGAATATATATGATTGTATTTTTTATTTTTGGTTGGTATATTGGCGTGTGCTAGCTGACATATGGCTAATAATTAGATTTATGTTATAAATTGCGTAATGTAAATGATTTTGCAGACTTTTATATAGAATCATTTTTTTTCTAACTGAACAGACAGCTGTGCTGCTGGGGAGTTTGTTGCGCCACTTCTTCTTCCCAGGTAAAGCACTAGGAAGTGGTGAAGGGTGGGCGTTTTGGGGGACTGTCTTATGTTATTTTCGGAAAGTGCAGATTTTCAGCCTAATTTGAATAAATGACTTGATTTGATTTTGTATGTTATTTATTGCGTAACTTTTCGCGCAACTCCTAAATGTATGCGAAAAGTAGGTAGTAAAGTTTTTGATGTACAGATTTTTTTCGTCTTCCTATTGTACCTGTTATCACGGAATATCGTGTAACCCAGTAACTGGGTTGTAGGATAGGCAGTCGGTTCATGTATAACGTCGTAAGTCTTTTTCGGGTGACCACTGAAACTCAGCGCTCGGAGCTACGGGTCGTCAGAATCCTGAAAGTCTGACAACCAGTCTTCCAAGGGGTATCGTATTACCCAGTTACTGGGTTGTGAAGGTCAGATAGGCAGTCGCTCCATGTAAAATACTGGTATTCAGCTGCACCCGGTTAGACAGGAAGCCGACCCCAACATAGTTGGGAAAAGGCTAGGCAGATGATGACTGAAACTCAGCGCTGTGCTGTGGGTCCCCATAGCACAGCATCATGCTGAGTGGGAGCCTTCTTGTCACAGTCATGACGCGGCAGCAGCTGTCGACTATTTCTGTTTTGTACTCGTGATATTAGATCTATTGTGTTTTATTTAATTGTTCTATTTTACTCAAGTTAATTATCTTTTACTATTCACGTGTTTCTGTGACAAATAGACTTATTATTCTTTTTTTTCTTCTTTTTAAAATATTGTTAGTCAGCTGCATCTGGTTAGACTGTTAGCCGACCACAAAATAGTAAAAAGCTAGGCAGATTGATTGCTACAGTACCTGTTTAGCCAGTTCTCCAGTGAGCGCGTGCAGGGTGGGCGACTGTCCGGCCGCGCCCTTCACCAGCGTCACACAGAACTCGCCCAGCGCGCCCGTCGCCGGCACGTGCGTGCCGCAGCACAGCTCCCTACAGTTACACTTTTGGTCGTTAGTCATAGAAAGATAATATTTGTAAAGGAGCTCTTCTAGAGTACTATAATTTTACAACGTTCAAAGCATAGAGGTATGAGGAACAGGGTGTAAAGCACACTCATCCTCTATGGAAAAGGGAGGAACCTCCGACCAGTCGGGTGTCGTATCTGGCGGGCAACTGCCCGACGATTGATGTCGGGACGTTGTATACAACATGTAAATAAAATCCTGTCCGATCTGTGAGGGAGTTGTTAAATCTCATAGAGTCTATTTAAATGTTTTTTATTTTTTTAATCTCCACTTTTGTCGCGCTTGGCCGTTGTTTAGTGGGTGTCTAGTCATAACTATGACCCGAAGACTTATGTTTCCCCGAAAGGTTAGGCAGAGTTGTACCTATCAGCGTCGGTCTGGGACCCAAAAAACTACCGGGATTTCTTGAAGTTCTAAATAAAATAATAATTATCTCACTAATCACGGCTTTGCTCTAAATAAAATGAAGGGAAAATGGACCGGACCGGCCCACGGAGGGACCGGCCCACCGGGAAAAGTCCCGGTATGCCCCGGGGCCAGACCGAGTCTGGTACCTATAGTACACCCACATGTCGCCAGTTATGTTCAAATCCCATGTAATAGGGGGCGAGCCTATTCCCATCTACTGGGCACAAATACAAATATTTATTTCTTTATCACTTTGATGCACCGACATTAGATGACAATATTCCTTGCAGATCTTCGGTGGCGGTTATTTAAGCAAATTGACTTTACAACGATAGTACTAACTTGGACACGAGCGGCGGGTCAGCGGTGACGAGTCTTAGCCCCAGCTCGGGGTACGTCTCGCCCGGGACGGTCAGTACTGACGGCTCTCGAGACAGCTCCACGCTGGTCAGTACGCGGGTCTCTATGGGCGCGTTGGACCTTATTGATTCCCTGTTCACGAAAGAAAGAGATAGTATTAATTCCAGTCACGCACAGGAAATTACAATAACAATGAATATAAAGAAAACCGGCCAAGTCCGTGTCGAACCACGCTCTTGGCAGGTTCCGTAGTTGGGATGAATAACAAACTTAACATAGTAGTTGAAAAACTTGTTCTTGCATCTGCAATAAGTTGGTAGAGTATTTCCGTTAAATATACTACTGCCGGGAATTTTTTCACATATCCAAAAACCAACCATTTAGCTGGCAGGGGGGACACACTTGACTCTAACAAAAATTAGCACTTTAAAGCCTAATATTTCGCAAACGGAGCCCTGAATCTAAAAATGGTTTTCACAGACTTTTGGGGACAATATTTTAGTGCGTGGTCCGTCACGCACTTGGCCGGTTGTTTTTATAAATGCAATGTACCATTTACTGAAAAAGCAAACTCACCTAATAAGATTCTGTACATCCAAAATAACATCTTGCGAGAGTTTCTCTCCATATACCGACAGATTTAGACTTAAGCCTTTGTCTGTAACACTAGAGCCAGTAGGACATACTGCACTATTAGGCAAAACTTTTCTAACTGCAGCATTCAATAGATGGACTCCTGTATGATTCTGCATTAATTTAATCCTCCTTTCTTCATCAATTTCTATTTCTACATCCATGTTACACTGCACAAACGTTCTCGTTCCGGTCACGGAGAAATTGCCCTTATGGAACACAAAGTCTTGGATTTTAAACACACTTTTCACATCCAACGCAACGTTTTCGTTCAGGAATATCATGCCTTCGTCAGATGCCTGGCCACCTTCCTCACAGTGGAAGTTTGTGTCTTTTGTCACTATGTAATAAGTTCGATTTTCGCATACGTCCAAATAATCGATCCAAACACAGTCTTCGTTTAAAATGCCGATCATTTTTGTTTTTAACGGTTTGAATTCTATTTTGTTTCCGTTTGTGACGTAATCATATTTCGGTAAATCATTCGTGTTGTTGTAGCCACTCTTTTTTAAGGCTTTTATGGCTTCTTCGAATAGTACTCCTCTAGACTTCTCTTGTTCTTTGATAGCAGTCTTGTGCCTTGTCTTGTGTTTTGACAGAAGCTTCCAGAAGCCTTTGTTGTCTATGGTCAAGTTGTTGCGCTGCGCGATGCGGTTGATGATGTCCTCTTGAAAGCCGTGCGTGTCATACAATTTGAAGACTAGCTCCCCTGGTATTTCGGTCGATTTTTGTTTGGCCATCGACTGTGGATGTTGGAAAGGTAAGTATGATATAAGTATTTGAGAAGAAGATATAGAAGTATTATTAACCGACTTCAAAAAAGGAGGTTCTGTATTAATCCGCGTAAAAACGAATTAACAAGAAGACGATAAAGCTTGGGTTTTCTAAGAAAGCAGAACCGTAATCCAATGGTCTCATAGTTTCTACTTTCCCTTTTTGACACTAAAAGTCAATACCCATTTGCCGAACGTTATATGACGGCACCGTTTTTGGGAAACCTTGGATTTAACTATATGAAACACATCATAATTACCTCTTTAAACTCCTTATACCCCTGCGCAAACCCTGGCAGCTCCACATCACTCAAGTTTTCCACCTCAGGGTACTGCCTCGCCAGTTCCTTCCATTTCTTCCTCAACGTTAACCTCATCTTGGCATAAGCCTGCTCCTCATGGTCTATGACGACTTTAGCATCAGGTTCCTTAGCCACCAGCTCAGGGTATGTGGTTCCGAGGGTATCTACCACCTCGTTGTACAGGATCTTCAAGAGTTGAGGGTTTTGGAAGACGTCATTAGAGATTTTGAAGGATTTCCTCATTATCTGTTTTAGGTTTAGACTGGAATAAAAGTTTTTTAAATTTAAAACTGATTTTCTAACATAAGGGACGGCTCAAGCTGAGGTGAATCCCCGTTCGCAACTGCCCGCAAAATCAAAGTCAAATAATTTATTTCAAGTAGGCACATTAAAGGCATTTTTGAACGTCAAAAACAAAGAAATAGAACTGATTCTGAACGAATAATTAAGAAGTCACGAGACTATTCGCGTCAGTTTGAACACTTTCATACAATATATTTAATTTTTACCCGACTACGGCGAAGAAAAAAGGAGGGTTATGATTTTGACCGGTATGTATTTATGTATATATGTATGTATGTATGTATGTTCATCTGTTCCCTCCTATCTTCCAAACCACTTATCACAATTTGACAAATGAGGTATCGTTAGAAGCGTCGTGATTGTCCGCTGGTTATAGGCTATGTGAAGTCACATTAAATTAAAAATGGCGCCCTCTAGAGGACATAAAGTGAGGAACTTAAAAAAAAAATGGTTTAATCGTACCATGTTGGGTTACCATGAAAGGGCTTAATGAGCACATTTCAAAAATATATATATTATAACCCCAAATGAATTTAAAAAAAATCAAGTAATAAAAACTAAAACCCAACTACGACTTAAAAGGAATAAACAAGACACCACAGTTGGGTTTTAGTTTTTATTACTTGATTTTTTATACAATATATCACAAGGTATTTAACATAATCAGCGCGAGCGAATTTAGTCTCCCGTGCGGGGTTAACCTCAGTTTGACCATTTGACAATACATTTTCGTAAACGATCTTTGAAGGTCGTTACGGGTCGTCAGAAGCCCGAAAGTCTGACAACCAGTCTTACCAAGGGGTATCGTTTTACCCAGTTACTGGGTTGTGGAGGTCAGATAGGCAGGCGCTCCATGTAAAATACTGGTATTCAGCTGCATCCGGTTAGACTGGAAGCCGACCCCAACATAGTTGCGAAAAGGCTAGGCAGATGATGATTTTCGTAAACGATTAAGACCAATCTGTTTCATTTTGACAGTTCAACAACATTAATTGCGTTATTTAAGTTATTGACCAGATTTTTTTTTCTAACTCATGAAGCAATGGATTAGCAATCTGTTTCAAAACGATTCAGATTGTGATGGATCGTGCATTACGCAATGAGAGTGCTGAGCTTTATAAATTTACAGCCAACTGCATGTACATAGATTTAATCTGACATTAATAGTGCCTTTATTTTTATCTATGGCGTGCCTTTCATACACGAAATCTCTTAAGGAAAAAAAAATCAGCTGTTCCCTACATTTATGTTCGCATAGCTCGTCAAAATGTAGGGAATAGCTGTTACTTTTTCGCGATTTCAGGGTTGGTCCAATAGTGAAAGTTGTTCATAATGATGAGTACAATGACCCCTTAAGAGATTTCGTGTATGAATATATACACCTTATAGAAGTGAGGGTACATAGATTGCAGTTTTAGTGATATAAGTAACTTGATTTGTTATTTACAGACAACCATACGTTGATTTACGAAAATGTACTTTACTGCTATAATATAAATACGCTTTCAGGATGAAACTATAACCATTGACGTGCCATGAACCCCCAAATATTATCAGTAGAATTACTTGGAAGCCGGGAATACTCCATCAGCGAGGCACACGCTGATCATCCTGACGTGGTCTGCCAGTCTTCGGTACGCGGCATCCACTACAGCATCAGGGTGGTAGCTGCCGCCGTACGGCGACACTCCTTTACTGTTCTGGACAACACATAATATAACATCACGGCTGCACTGTGAAGGGGTAGGCGACAACGTAAAGTTTTATCCCATAAAGTTACGGGAAACTCTCGAAAAATAATATTAATATAGATAATTATATGTTTACATTTACTTCTTATTTCTGCTTGAGTACATAGTTCTCGTTTTTTTTAACTTATTTTTTTTGGTTGGTATATTGGCGTGTGCTAGCTGACATATGGCTTATAATTCGATTTATGTTTTATGTTGCGTAATGTAAATGATTTTGCATACTTTTGTATCAAATCATTTTTTTCTAACTGAACAGACAGCTGTGCTGCTGGGGAGTTTGTTGCGCCACTTCTTCTTCCCAGCTAAAGCACTAGGAAGTGCTGAAGGGTGGGCGTTTTGGGGGACTGTCTTATGTAATTTTGACGTTCGAAAAGTGAAAAACATTTTGCTGCTCTGCGGAGATTAACTTGAGTTTTATTATAGTGACCATTGAATAATAGTGTAATCGTCGCAAATCACGAGCGAGTTGCTCGTGGCTTTTATATGCAGTGACAAAAGGTTTAAATTCCAATGATTAACACTTCCCCGGCCACTGATGGAGACACAATAGAAGTCCAGCTAAACGCCCAACGTCAACAATTGCTTTATGACGTGTCCCGAAAAGTGTTAATATTGTCTCCCTCTCGTGAAAGTTGCTAACTATAGATGGTACATGCCTTCTCAATCGCCCTGATGATGGGCTGGAACAAGTCTGTGTCGTAGTTGGACGGCACGCCCTGCAGGATGGTGGCCATGCGCTCCAGCCCCATGCCGGTGTCCACGTGGCGCTTGTTTAAACCCTTCACTTTACCACTGTCATCTCTAGAATAAGATAAAAATTATTAAAAACTAGCTGCGCCTCGTGGTTTCACCCGCATAATTCTCGATCCCGTGGGAGTATCGGGATAAAAGTATCCTATGACCTATTCCAGGTCATGATCTACCCATATTTGTGTCAAATTTAATCTAAATCCGTTCAGCTGTTTTAGCGCGAAACCATAACACTTTTATGAATAGTGCAATCAATCATTTATTTTGTTCATTCCATGGTATTAAATAAATTAATACAAACTCACCTGTTACAATGAATAAAGACGAGATTCCATATCTCAGTGAGCGAGCCATCAGGATTAACATAGTGTATCTCAGTGCATGGGCCGCATGGGCCACTGACACCCATCTCCCAAAAATTATCTTTGGATCCTTTAGCCAAGAGCCTGCTTTCTGGAACGCTGGAACAGACACAAAGTAATAAAGCCAGAGGATAATGCAACTAAGTTATTTAGTGCCGGAGTATCTCATCTGCCTAGCCTTTTCCCAACTATGCTGGAGTCGGCTTCCAGTCTAACCAGATGCAGCTGAATACCAGTATTTTACATGGAGCGACTGCCTATCTGACCTCCACAACCCAGTAACTGGGTAATACGATACCCCTTGGTAAGACTGATTGTCAGACTTTCGGGCTTCTGACGACCCGTAACAACTGTCAAAGATCCACAAATGACCGCCGAGAGCAACGGCTTAACGTGCTTTCCGAGGCACGGAGGAGTCTCGGTATGTAAAGATGGTCACCCATCCACGGACCAACCCCGGCAAGCGTAGCTTAACCTGATGGATCGACCCGTGCAGCTGTTATTACGTAGTCACGAGCTTCACCGGCCGCTATTTAGGGCCGGAGTATCTATATTAGGAGCGGAAGGGCGTGTCAGACTTTTACTGACTAAAACCCACCCGTGTTTCTTCAGTTGCCTGTTGCCAAGGTCCTGGTATCCCTTTCTGACTAACCCGCAACCCTGGCAGGATAGACCATGACCTGGCATAGGACATAGGATACTTTTTATTCTGATAGTACAAGTCATTGCAATATAACTCTTATCTCGGTAAGGTGAGGTATAAATTAGAGAATGATTTCAGAGTTTTCTTAAACCCACACACTCATTCTAATTTATACTTTATTACAATGACATATGGGTTACATTGCAATGATTAACCAATGGTTTTATGTCATTAAAGTCATGGTCTAATGAGGTAAGTTACAATAGCTTCAAGGTAGAGATGGGTTGTAAACAGGTGAAACACGATATCTGTGATCACTGTGACTGTGACAAAAAAATAACAGATCCAAATATCTGTTATTAAATCACAGCCTGTGATTTTTGTACGGACGATAAATACGTATCTCAATCGAATATCATCTTTATTTCTTTTAATTTAAAGTCGAAAATCGTATCTATCTGTTATAAAATCACAGCCTGTGATTTTTGTACAGACGATAAATACGTATTAACTCAATTGAAAATCTTCTTTATTTCTTTTCGTTAAAGTCGAAAATCGTATCCGAAGTTTTAACAGTAACAGTCTTGATGATCTGTGATTTTAAGTAACAGATATTTTTATCATCAGGAGCAATTGCTATCTGCTATTTTTTAATATCTGTGATTTCTATCTGTGACGATAAATACGCCTCACTCCTACTTCAAGGGACTACCAATAATATTACTTCAGTGTAGGAAAGAGATGAAACTTTACAGGACATATAGCTTCATCATTCTTCAGCGCCTTCATCCTCTCTCCTGTTAAAAATTAACTTTTGCTGTGCCCGACAGGGTCCATAATTGATTTGATGTCTTAACATACCAACTTATTATGTACACATTATGGATTGCAATAAAGTATTGAGTATTGAGTATCTCTGTCCCCCACTGAGTAAGATTAAAATAATACTACTGCAAGCAATCGTGGTAGGCCCCCTGGAAGGCATTTATACAAGATTATACCCCTACCCAATAGCCTTCCAAATATCCCTGGACTCAATATCTGCCTTCAGACCAATAGCAGCATCTCCTGAGAAGTACGTCACCATCAAGTTCTCTGGTTTCAGTTGGTAAGGACCGAGGAGCAGCTCCCATGCCATCTTACATGCATCTTTCTGTAAATGAATAAACGGAAGTAATGTTATTATAGGAAACAAAACAAGTTCTATTCAATGTGAGATGTCTTGTGAAGTTTTTTTTAAACTGAAACACAATAAGTCTTTAAAAAATAATAAAGTATCAATAAATTTATAATAGCAAATAAATGTTATATTGCTATTGTCTATGAATGAGAATAAAAAATTATGGTGGATAATGGCCCATTACCTGTCAGGGATAGGAGTCAGTTTCTCAGTTTCCTGATGTTATCATAGAAATATATGCGGACTATGCGGCACAATGTAATAACCTTACTTACCTTGGTTTTTTTTTTTAATTTATTAATTTATTAAAGCTTTATGCACAAGTAAAAAAATACTGTACAAAGGTAGACTTAATGCTTGAGGCATTTTCTACCAGTCAACCTTAGGGTGACGCAGAGACAAGACATGGCAGGTGCAACGTATGGGATAGGTAACTCGAAAAAGAATAAATAGTAATACATACATACATTTAAACAGAATAAAGTTTGTCAGGAGAAATAATGAACTATTTTTAATTTAAAATAAATTATTTATTAACATAAAATTATACATACCTAATGTATTTAAATATAAAGTAACAGTTTAAACAGTTATTAACCTCATATTACCTTGTAATAATCACCAAAAGACCAATTGCCCAGCATCTCGAAGAATGTATGATGGTGTCCGTCAGTGCCAACCACATCCAGGTCATTGTGCTTGCCACCAACCCTCACACATTTCTGTGAGTTCACTACTCTTGCACAAGGAGCAGCCACTTTGCCAAGGAACACGCCTTTGAACTGAAAATCAAAATAATTATGTTTTAGACTAGACAACAAAGTTTTAACTTTGTAGAATTTTTCTCCTGCTCAGAAGGTGTAAGAGCTCCTTCATAAAGCAGCATTATGCTGTTGACAAGGACATCAGGTGCTTGTCCTTGGGTCAAAACAGTCTATTATGAAAAGTCGTAATCTGATCAAGTAAAACAATTACACATCAAGTTTGGCATTCTGCCACTAAGAAGCTTTTGGCCAACTTGGCTTACTATATTTGTCTCAAAGTAGACTCGACTTCTCTAGGATCAAAATAGAGTGTCAAATTAGGAGCGCGAGCGTAGCTGTGCTAATAAGAAAAATATTGTCAACTTACTTGGTTCATACCAGCATTTACAAAAGGTACACTGGAATCGTACAGCGGAACCACAGAGCTCGATTTGACGTGTTTATGACCATGATTCGTCTCAAAATATTCAATAAAAGTGCTCCTTATAAAACTGCTTGAGGACTTTAACCGGACCCAGGGTTGGTGGAGGATGATACTACTTCTAACCGGTGCCCGAAGCATTTTAGGTTATGGAGCAGTTACAGCCACACTAATTAACAAATTTAATGCTTTCAACACGATTTACATTCGTTTTCACCTTTTAAGCACTGTAAACCGATAGAATAATGTTTTGTAAATTTTCGTAAAATTCGGCAAACTTGACCAGTTTTATTTGTCATTACACTGTCAATGTCAGTCATTGTCCTTGTGTCAAGCTGGTAAAATTCAATCGGGATGAAGCCTTAAAAAAAATTAAAAAAATATTGTGGGGTGAATACTGATTTCTGTGAAAAAACTGCTACCTATTTGCTTTCGCTACGTCTTGCCAAAAAATTGGTACATGCATGTTTTCAAAATGAAGAACATAGCTAAAGAGGTTCCGAGACAGTCAAGCGGCTTGACGGCAAGTACAGTCACGGACTTTAATTGATGAGCCACCTTCAAACTTTTCAATTTTGCAGTTTCATACATTCACGAGATTACACGATTAAACACGAACTCAAATCGCACGCTCGTAAACAAGATGACAAATAAATTACTTTTAATCAGAAATATCCATAGAGGTTGAGTTTATTAGTTAACCTCTATGGATATTTCCGATTAAAAGTAATTTATTTGTCATCTTGTTTACTTTCATACATTCACGAGATTACACGATTATACACGAACTCAAATCGCAAGCTCGTAAACAAGATGACAAATAAATTACTTTTAATCGGAAATATCCATAGAGGTTGACTAATAAGTTCTCAATGATAAAAATAAATACAATGTTGCATTAAGTTTATCCAATCTATTTGATACCGACCTCCTTTGAATCATAGCTCATTAACTCGATAATTAAGAAAACATAACTGAAGACAGTGACAGTTGAAATATCAAGATGACAAATAAATTACTTTTAATCGGAAATAGTCTTATCCATAGAGGTTGACTAATAAGTTCTTAATGATAAAAGTAAATACAATGTTGCATTAAGTTTATCCAATCTATTTGATACTGACCTGCTTTGAATCATAGCTGATTATCTCAATAATTCTGAAAACTTAACTGAAGACAGTGACAGTTGAAATATCGATGTCAGAGAATTTCTCCGTACGCTAACGTTACTATGCAGCAGTAACCTAGCAACAATTGTTTATCGTTGCTAGGTTACTGTTGCAAGACCTGCAATTGGTTGACTTTGAGTAGTCACTGCTGTCAAGTTTGTAGTTCTGCTCTCAGGTTAGCCAACCGGTAAAGATATGAAATATAATTTTCTTCTTCTAATACGAAGACATATGACTTTGCGTGTCGGGAACCGAATAAACCCGATTTGCATTACACGGCTAAAATGTGAACAGTACCAGGTGGCTCATCAATTAAAGTCCGTGACTGTACGTAGATTTATGCTTGAGCCAAGCATGTTGACCGTTTACATTACAATGTTTGACTGATGCTTATGTCGAGAATTTACGTGGTTGTCCCGTGCTTGATGCGATTTTATATTTTTTGGGAAGTTGAAGGCGAAGGGAATCCCTGGGAAAGACGGTTAAGCGGCTTGACGGCAAGCACGTAAGTTTGCTTTGCTTGCTCAAGCAGCTTGATGCACTCGTCCAGCGGCATGAGCTAGCAAGAGGCACTTTTCTTATTTCGAACATGAACATAGAATATATTTAAAACATGGTAAGTATACAAAGGTGTTAAAATGATCACCTGATCATGTATAGGTGCTAATACGATTTTTTTTTAAATAGACTCAAACAAAGATAGAGCATTACTGGCTCTTGCTTTAGCTTTTAAATAAAAGAAAATAATAACAGAAACTCTTTTTCGTTCCATTGTTCTTTATTATTTTCTTATTTTATATTATTATTTTCACGTTTGACAAAGCGTCAAGCCGTGACAAGAAAAAAATATAAAATCGCATCAAGCCCGTAAATGTTCGACATAATTAAGCATCAAGAAAACATTGTAAACAGTCTAGAAGATGCTGGCCTCAATTATAAATCTACATGCTTGCCGTCAAGCCGCTTGATCGTCTCTGAACCTCTTTAGAGTTTAGAAACAACATTCAAGTCAAGAGCCTACCACGCCCAACCCAACCATTTGTTTGAAAATTGACTTGACAAGTTGACATTTGACACTTTTGACAGCTGTAGTTTAGTTTGACAGACGATGCTGTAAAAAAATTAATTTTTCGAGAAAAATTGTGAAATAAATTAATCTAATAGCAAATTATTTAACTTAAAGCCACTTAAGAATATGCAAGGACACGTGTACGTTCGCTAGAGGTGATAATTGTTTGCCCTCTTTCATCATATAAACAAAATTCAGGTTACAAAAAGTGTAGCGTTTAGGGACACGTAAGTCTTTTGGACCAATGCGTGACAATAAATTTAAAAAATGAAGCGTTTGGAACTTTATGTCCTGTATCTGTGCGTAGTTTTATCGGCCGGTGAATTGTTAGGGCCTGACTCTCGCAAGAAAAGTGAGAAAAATGATGAAGAAGAGGAGGGGAGCGAGGCGTTTGACGCTAAATATAATCCAGTGGACGCCGACTACTTCAAGGAGCTGAAAGATGCTATGAATAAGGAAATTGTGACGCTACAGGAGTATGCGGATGCTCTGAGAAATACCAAAGATGTTCCTAAAGATGAGGAAAGTAATAAAGGTATGTTGTGTTGCTCATATTTTATTCTGCTTTTAATACCTTGAATTCCGGTCTCGTACTGTTATTGTAGGTGCCGACCTCATACGTTATTATCTGCAGTGCATCATCAACATCTTAGCTGAAAGATTTCCAATGCTAGACAAAAGCTGTCCTTTAATTCATTTGAAGATTAAAAGAAGTACTAAATAACATCTGACATGTTGTCTGACAGTACCAACCTCTCACAAACTGGGTTGGTAATATCTGATGGCTGACGTGAGCACCGCACGCGCTCATTGGTTTAATCAAATAGTGCACATCCTCAGCTTCCTGTTACACACTTCCGTCCCTTTTCACGAAATCACTGCCCACAAATTCGAAAGAAGAAAAATGTTACACATTAAAACAAAAACTACTTAGATAAACAGTTTGTTAAAGGAAGTTACTTGTTGATTGTAGTGAATGAAATTATAAGAGACTAGCTTCCGCCCGCGGCTTCGCCCGCGTCGTATGTCGATAAAAAGTATCCTATGTCCTTCCCCGGGATGTCATCTATCTACTTGCCAAATTATATCATAATCCGTTCAGTGGTTTAGGTATCAAAAGGTAACATACCAGACATTCATTTTGAACAACTTTATCTATGGGACCAAACTTGAAATCGCGAAAAAAAATCAGCTGTTCCATACATTTGTGTTCACGTTTATAATATTAGTATGGATTATGATTATTTGCAGATAATCATCTAGACCAAATGGAGTATACTCTCAAGCTGTTGAAGAAGAGCCTCCTGAAGCACTCGGAGACAGCTTGGGCACAAGACCCAAAGGTTTCAGAGCAATCTGATCATGAAATTGAGGTAAACAATAGTACTTGTTACAATTTTAATTTATTTGTACAGGCGTACTTAGTCAATACTCAATACTTTATTGCATTACACATGTAGGTATTCTTAGGTGGTAAACTTATAATTAGATCATCTGGACCCTGTCGGGCACAGTTAGTTTCTTAGGAGCTTGTAGCTTAGTAATAACAGCCGCAAGTGTCGATCCATGAGGTAATTCCACACTTTCCGGGGTTGGTCCGTGGATGGGTGACCATCTTTACATACAGAGATTTCTCCGTGCCTCAGAAAGCATGTTAAGCTGTTGGTCCTGGCTCTCAGCTGTAATTCGTGGGTTCTTGATAGTTGTTAGTTGTTGTTATTTATATTATTTTTTTCAGGATATTATTTTTTATTTCCTGTTATGAATAAAACATGCAACAAAATCAATTGGTGTTAAGTACAGTTAAGTTACAAGAAATATCCCACAATTTTCCCTTAACGTTTGATAATAGTAAATTGCCAAATTAATGTGTAGAATATTTTCCTTTATCATTAAAATTCCAAATAGTTATAGGAAATATTTTACACATTAGTTTGGCAATTTACGATTATCAAAAAGGAGGAGCTTGTGGCTAAGTAATAACAGCCGCACGGATCGATTAGTCAGGTTAAGCTACGCTTGCCGGGGTTGGTCCATGGATGGGTGACCATCTGTACATATCGAGACTCCTCCGTGTCTCGGACAGCACGTTAAGCCGTTGGTCCCGGCTGTCATTTGTGGATCTTTGACAGTCGTTACGGATCGTCAGAAGCCCGAAAGTCTGACAACCAGTCTTACCAAGGGGTATCGTATTACCCAGTTACTGGGTTGTGGAGTTCCGATAGGCAGTCGCTCCATGTAAAATACTGGTATTCAGCTGCATCCGGTAAGACTGGAAGCCGACCCCAACATAATTGGGAAAAGGCTAGCCTTTTCCCAATAATAATTTGGAACTTTAATCATCATCTGCCTAGGCAGTATATTTGAATATCAATACTTATTTTCCTTATACAGAAATTTGATGAGAACCCCCAAGACATCTTGGACACATTGCCACCATTGCCAGCAGAGGAAGAACCTGAACTGTCACCGGAGCTAAAAGAAGGTAAACCTAGATGTCTCTGCATATTTCATTTATTTACTGGCCGTTGCCCGCGGATTCGCCCGCGTGTACACTATTTTTTTTTCTTAAATAAGAGTCGCCTTAGTTGCTCCTCATAACATCTGCTATCTGCCAGTGAAAGTCCCGTCAAAATCGGTCCAGCCGTTTCGGAGAGACGCTAGAACAAACAGACAGACGCGGGCACCTAGTTATTCCTAAAAATTTTGCAATATTTTGCAACTGCAGTATGTTGTCGGTCGCCCCTTCTAAAACATAAGACGGTTCTCCCACAGTGACGAAAGTCAGAGCAACACCAAACAATGCCGTGTGCGAATCGCAACAGCGGTTCAGCGTTATGCTAAAATAGTTTAAACGAGCGTCGTTCCAACTTGCGTCACCTTTAAAGAAACGCCCAACTTGCATAATAATAATAATAGTTATTTATTGCTCTCAAAGAGCTACCAAACATCGAGTCTATTTTTATTCTGCAGAAAAGTCTTTCTTGACTCCTATACAATGTATATTTAAATAATGAATAATCTTTGACAGTTGTTACGGGTCGTCAGAAGCCCGAAAGTCTGACAACCAGTCTTGCCTGACTCCTATACAATGTATATTTAAATAATGAATAATCTTTGACAGTTGTTACGGGTCGTCAGAAGCCCGAAAGTCTGACAACCAGTCTTGCCAAGGGGTGTCGTATTACCCAGTTACTGGGTTGTGGAGGTCAGATAGGTAGTCGCTCCATGTAAAATACTGGTATTCAGCTGCATCCGGTTAGACTGGAAGCCGACCCTAACATAGTTAGGAAAAGGCTAGGCAGATAATGATTTAAATAATGAATAAGTTTTGAATTACCTACGTGCATATTCCCTATTGTAAAAATTATAAATTCATAATCTTTATAGCCAAGGAACTGTACGAAGTTGCAATGGCGAAGCTGAACCGTCGTTCCCCCGACCTTCGAGGCGCCATTCTTCAGATCAAACAGGCGGCCGACATCGGCTACGTCCCGGCTAAGATCAAGCTAGCCTGGTCGTACCTGTTCGGGGAGGGGGTCGAACTCGACCTGGATAAGGCGAAGAAGATATTTGAGGTGTTAGCTGAAGAAGGCAATGCTGATGCTCATGCTGTAAGTTTCTTACTCTATGTAGAAATAGAGATTCTTTCGAGCGATACTTGTAGCTCATGATGTGGTATGGTGAACCATACGGTAGTAGTCGCACTTGAACTCTCGAAAATCGCCTTTAAAACTATGAAGTAAAGACACTGTTTAATTCTAATTATAGATGCGTGGGTGGCTGTACAAAAATAGTCGGTGGGCTAGGTTTAGTAGTAGTAGAACCAGCAAAAGTAAGATTACTCATCGAGGCAGTTTCAAACTTTTAGTGCACCTTGATTATAAAGTTTTTCTTATAATCTCACTAGCTACCCGCTCGTACTTCGCACGGTTTTTACGAGTTGACAAAACATCGAAATTTCTTAGTTATATGTAACTTTAATGTTAACATATTATACACATAAACCTAACGGAATAATTCTCTAAACGATGGTGAAAACCTCATCGAAATCATTTGTGTGGTTTAGAAGTTTAGTAGAACAACGCGGACATACAGACAAACACTAAAACCGACTTTAATTGATAATATGTATAGATTTAATAGTAGAATTTCAATTATATTTCTGTTTCAATAGTTGGTTGACGAGGACTAAGGGCAGGTCATAATCTATTTTTAAAGGCGAAGCAGCGGCTAGGGCATCTCTTAATCTTTTCTTTTGTTAAATTAATTACCCGTTACCAACTTTCTTTTAGGGCATGGGTTTCCTCTACGCAACCGGCATCGCAGTCCCAGTATCCCAAGCCAAAGCCCTGGTTCACTACACAATGGGGGCGGTCGGCGACAGCGACTACGCACAGATGGCGTTGGCGTACCGATACTGGAGTGGCAACACCGTGCCTAACTCGTGTCCTAAGGCTATGGACTTGTATATGAAGGTGGCTTCTAAAGGTAGGTGTTGGGAAGATGACTGAATGTATACATGATTGACATGGATTGCTAGACCTAGCTAGCACTTTTGTCTATATTTGAATAAATGGAGTAAGTATATTTAAAATATGATATTATTGGTTCAGTGGCAAGCCAAGTCACATTCAGCGGAGGCCCCGCCATCCAAAGAACACGCCTCATCGACGAAGCAGAAGGAGGCGGGCCCGGCACGCTCGACACCGACCTCATCGAGTACTACCAGCTGCTGGCCGAGAAAGGAGATGTGCAGGCGCAGGTACGAATACTACTTTGGCTTTAGAAATACTATGCTACAGGGAGCGCAAAAAAATTGATCTAGGGTTGCGAAAATTGTTTTTTTTTTTGCGATTTTTATAAAATACAGAGCCTATTCGGTACAAACAAACACACTAACAAAAAAATCTTTCCTCTTTATAATATTAGTATAGATTGTATCCATACTAATATTATAAATTCGAAAGTAACTCTGTCTGTGTGTCTGTCTGTATGTTACCTTTTCACGCCTAAATCACTAAACAGACTTCGACAAAATTTGGCAAAGAGATAGACGGCATCCTGAGGAAGGACATAGGTTAGTTTTTGTTTCAAAAATAATCCTATAGGGGGTGGTATAGGGGATGAAAGTTTGTATAGGAAACCCAGCATTTCTTAAGTATCCCGGTAGTACGTTCCTGTGGGGCGATATCGGACATAAACGCGGGCGAAGCCGCGGGCAGAAGCTAGTGTTATACTGTATAATATTATATCTCACTAATACAACATTACATCCAGGTCGGTCTGGGTCAGCTCCACTTCCAAGGCGGGCGCGGCGTGACGCTGGACATCAACAAGGCGCTGCACTACTTCCAACAAGCCGCCAAGACTGGCAACGCCGTCGCCAACGCTTTCCTAGGCAAGGTATGAATAAAGTAATGGATTACACACATCACGTCCCACATTTTCTAAAACTCCTTGGTCCACATTTGAGGCAATTCAACAATATTCATTGCGATGTTTCTGTTGTCGAGCCGTGAAATTTTGAAGTGAAAACCTTCCTTAGGCGCGTTGACTACTTTTTCGGTGAACAAAAATCATGTCACTCGCGTCATCGTCACGCTTGAAGTGATTAGTTTTTTTTAGCGCCATCTACCATCTAATGTTTGAATTACGTTTAGGTTACGCATTGTTGCTTAGTTTTCACTTCTATAGGCAGTCCCCACAGACTGCCCGTGCCCCGCATGTTTTTTTAAATAAATAAAGCAGTGAATTTTTTTGTAATATCAAAATGGAAGGGACTGACTTTCTGACAACTACGATGCAGGTTATAGCTATGTAAATAAATCGTTTATTTATTAGGAACAAATGTGCATCCCTGATGGCTCGTGTTCGCGACAGCACCAACAATATTCTCAGTGTATTCGCAGATCATCGGTGGGACGTTCCGGGTTAGGTAAAAGCTGACCCGACAGTCGTTGTCCTGTCAATTTTCTAATTTTCCGCGCCATTTTCTTAATTTTTTCTTTCATAAGAACCTTCTCCCGACAATAACCTAGCGAATAAAAAAGAATGAGCGAAATCGGTCTAGCCGTTCACGCGTGATGGCGTGACCAAGGGAAATAGGGATTCATTTTTATAATTATAGATTTGTGTATGTAATCTACTAACACTAGAAGTTAAGTAAAATTGTTACTACATAGGGTTAGTAACAATTTTCTAGACTCCGGTCTGAAATAAAATATTTCTATTCTATTCTATTGCAGATATATTTGGAAGGTGGCGACGGCATCAAGGCAGACAATGAGACAGCTTTGAGGTACTTCAGGAAAGCGGCTGAACTGAACAACCCAGTTGGTCAGAGTGGACTGGGCATCATGTATTTACAGGTGAATATAGATTGATGGAGTAACTAAGTTTTCTGTGAATGATAGACAGTTGAATCTTTAAGATATTAACCATGAAACTGGGGCTGCGACAGCGTCCAATTCTACATGTACCTTACGTAAACACTAATTACGTACGTACAAAATGCATTACGTACTACGTAATGCATATTTTCATAGAGCCAGTCGCAGCTTTAACGAAATTTCTTGTGAACAGGTCATTGACCTTTTCTGCACCAATGTACGCACTCTGAGGAAGCTCTTAGCAAAGCCATTTTTGTACAAGAGGCATCTGCCTGCACTTGAACGGTGTGTTGTCCTGATTAGCTTTTGGCGAATAGAATTGATTATGTATGTATATGTATATAATACAGTTGAGGGAGCAAAATCGTTATAATTTATTTAATTTATTTGCTTATAAAGTAACTTAGACTATGAGGGAGTAATCATGTTGTATTCATCTGTGGGGGCTTGTAATTAGCAACTTAGTTTTATATTATTGATATTATTATAAAGATATTTGTCTGTAAGCCTTCCGAAAAGAATAAAATAAAATATAAATAAACTCAGTTGTTATGACAAAAATCAATTTTCATAACGAAGGTTCACGTTTATAAGGGTTCCGTAGTCAACAAGGCATCTTATTACCACAAAACCGTGTCTATCAGTTGTTTAGCCTAAACACCTTTTAAACATGACATTTCTTTATGGAGTTTGACATAAAACTGACAGTAGACAAGTGTCTAAGTTTTTGTGGTAAGGCCCTTATAGTTTTGCCATATTCGGCTATCTGCCGTCCGTGTGTCCTACGTACTACAAAGCATGGCATGGTTACACATAAATAAATCACGCCGACAAAGTATTTCTCTCTTCTCGTCTTTTTTTAGTGTACCTCCCCTACTCGTAAAGTGGGGATGTTTTTTTCTCGTCTGTCCCACGGTAGTATGTTTTTAATCAACAACAATGTTACTCTTTATTCAATACTAGCTTCCGCCCGCGGCTTCACCCGCGGTATGTCGAAAAAAAGTAGCCTATGTCCTTCCCCAGGGTACCATCTACCTCCATGCCACATTTTGTCGAAATCCGTTCAGTGGTTAAGGCGTGAAAAGATAACATACAGACAGACAGAGTTACTTTCGAATTTATAATATTAAGTATGGATTATGGATTTTTGAACCCTTCATTGTACATGATCACGCACTTGGCCGGTTTTTGGCGGTATCTACATCGCCACATGCGAACTACGCATCAAAGACCTGACGTCACACATAAATCCTGCATCGCGCAATTAAAGTTAACCGTGCAGTGGACATATATATACGAGAAACCGACATCAACACACAACACCCTGTTGGAGGATCCTCCCTTTTCTATGGTGGATGAGTGAACTTTACACCCTGTTCCTCATACCCCTAAAGGTTTATATTGATTGCGTACTATTAATATACGAGAGTGAAGAATAAATCATTACTTTATTTACAGGGTCGTGGCGTTCCTAAAGATACGACCGCGGCGTTTAAATACTTCACGATGGCGGCCAACCAGGGATGGGTGGAGGGACAGCTGCATCTCGGATTCATGTATTTTGGTAAGTATGTTATGAGAATCATGCCAAAAGAAGTTATATATTCTTTACTCATTTGTTTGACACTGGCAAGTTATTCACTATCTTATAGGCTTGTTATTTATTGACATATTTGAAACAGTTTGTCCTCGAACAGTAATATTAGCTTGGTGTGACAACCGACCGCAATCAGGAATCTGGCAACTTCTCGGGCACAACGAATCCTTCGAAAAGATCGATGCTTTTTATAAAGAAAAAAAATTATAATTTTTGAGTATTTAATTTTTTTGGCACCTGTTAGCGTCGCGATACGCCTGCGTGTAGTTTTTATGTTTAAATGTGTGTGTGAGTGAGAAGGGAGTGCGCGGACGCGGACGCGGGGGATAGCGGGAACCGCGGGAGGCAGTACAAATTCGAGCCCCACGCCAGCCGCACGCTCCTTTTTTACATTTTCTCCGTTATTATTTGTGTGATTTTCGTACTTACAATAAACGAAATTACTAGAAAATTCTGCGTATGATTCATTGGTCCTTCAGCCGGATCTATCAATGTACCACACGCCGCCGCAGAACAAAATGGTCAACACGCGTAGTACCACGCAAAAACATCGGAAGGAAGAAGAGCAATCGTCGACCAAAGTAGATGATGGAAATCCGAAGGTGTTCGAATCCTCAAAAGCATTTAAGACATCAGCTGAAAGTGTGAAAGTAGAAGAAAAATGCGAACACGTGTCTCAGAAATCGAAACGTTCGAGAACAAAGACGTCATCATCGTCGGTAATTGCACAAAGGAAGAAGCTCGAACTGGACGCGGCGAAGGAGAAAGCTCGAATTCAAATGGAACTGATAGATAAGAAGTTAGCTGCTGATATAGCAGCACTCGACGAAAAATACAGTCCACCAGCGTCGGAATCACAAGGTGATGGCAGAGACATAGAGGAGTGGTTGGAGCGCAGCCAACACGAACTGGAGAAACAGAGGGTTCACGCACAAGGAGCATCTACAGGCCCGCTGTTCCCGCAGCTGCCGGAAGGCGGCGGCACTAACGGTGCAGTTCAGCAGTTAGCCAGCGCACTCAGGGATTTAGTCACCACTTCCGTACCCACTAGCCACAATGCAAACCTACTCAGCCGCCTCAGCACGCCACGGGAACTTCCTTTATTTTCTGGAGACCCCATGGAATGGCTGCTCTTCAAAACTGCATACCAGGAGTCGACAAACATGTGCAACTTTAGTGAGAGGGAGAACTTATGGCGTCTGAGAAAATGTCTCCGCGGTCCCGCTAAAGAAGCAGTGTCCGCTCTGTTAATTAGTTCTACATCACCTGAAATAGTCATGTCTACGTTAGAACTACAGTTTGGAAACTCTGATATTATTATAGCAAGAATCCTACATGACGTGAAAAAGTTAAATCCACTACCGCAAGATTATCATAAAGACATTGTACCGTTTAGTGTGAAAATAAAAAACTGTGTTGCTTCGGTTCGACAACTCAAACGACAGGAGTACTTACAAGGTGTTGATGTAGTCAACATGGTGCTAGCTAAGTTGCCTACCGTGCTGCTATCAAAGTGGGCAGACTACAGTTATCCCTTGATAAAGGAGCAAGAAAAGTGCAGGCTAGACATACTAAGTGACTTTTTGAGCGAAGAAGCTATTAAGATATCTACGAGTAGTGCCGGTTTGATGAACATTCGATGGGACAATAAACGTAAATATCAAAGTGATAATAACGATCAAACTGTGTTGTTGCAAACTGAAAAACACGAACAAAGTGCTAGTGATAACAAATGCCGCTTCTGCCGTGCATCAAAACACGATTTGACAGACTGTAAAAAGTTTAAAAGATCCTTACGTAAGGATCGGTGGTCGTATGTAAAACGCTCTGGGTTATGTTACAAGTGCCTGTTATCAAAACACGATAGGCAAACGTGTCCCGCCGCCGTGTGTGGCGTCGACGGGTGCGCAGAACCCCACCACCGAATGCTGCATTTTGTGCCGAGTTCGCGGCAAAATAATAACAATTTAACAGCGACGGCGCAACCCGCGCAACCTGAGCAACCCAGTGCTACAACAACTGAGACTGAAACCAGTGAAACCGTTACTCATGTTAATTCGAACAATAATAAGTGGTCAGTGTTACTTAAAGTAGTGCCAATAAACATTCACGGACCTAACGGCGTGTTCAGCACGAGCGCGTTACTCGACGACGGCTCGACGGTGTCAATGATAAGCGCTTCACTAGCATCGCGCGCCGGACTGAGCGGCCATAAGCAGGCAATGCGAGTGCGTGGTGCATGGGATAACACCGAACTATTGTGCGACACAGAACTAATGGAATTGACCGTGTCTAATACACTCGGTGAAAAATATAACCTCAATGCGCGTAGTGTCAATGAACTCAATTTACCTAAACAAAACTTTGCGTCAGTGAGATGTGAAAACTATGATTACTTACGTAAGCTTAAAGACGTCTTGAGTACTGGCCAACTCAAACCGGAAGTGCTAATTGGGCAGGATAATTGTCAATTAATCTTACCTTTGGAGACAGTGGCAGGCAAACGGAATGAGCCATGCGCCACCCGCACGGTCATGGGCTGGTGCCTCCACGGCATAGTTCCTCGTAAATATTTACCAGCGCGCATGCACCATTCCACGTTCTTCATCACTGAGAACAATGACACAGAAAATACTTCTGCGGACGGCAACCTTCACGATCTTCACGAAGACGTTCGACGTTACTTCTCCGTCGAATCTATGGGAGTTTCTTCTGCTAAACCACGGCAGAACTCGGAAGAACAGCGTGCCTGGAACCACCTGGAACAAACATCTACACTAATCAAAGGCAGGTGGCACGTGAGCTTACCATGGAAAGACAATAAATGTACGCTGCCTGACTCGTATCATAACGCGATGTCACGACTTAGAGGCGTCGAGAGGAAGATGAGGTCCAGCGCAGGGTATGCTTCGCGGTACGAGGAACGGATTCAACATCTTATCTCCAACGACTACGCCTCTGAAATAAATAACAAATCTACTACATCTGATCTCTCAAGAAAAATATACTACTTACCTCACTTCGGGGTCGATAACCCTAACAAGCAAAAGCTAAGATTGGTGTTCGACGCGGCCGCCAAAACAAATGGAGTATGTTTGAACGATTACATTTTGAAAGGACCTGATTTACTTATTTCGTTATACGGAACCATGCTAAGATTTCGCGAAAACAAAATCGCTATAACTGGTGACATCAGAGATATGTTTCTTAGAATCAAAATTATACAGGAAGACAGAGATGCATTACGATTCTTGTGGAGAGAGTCACCGGACAAACCAGTGAAAACATATGTTATGAGTTCGCTTATATTTGGTGCTAACTGCTCACCCTTCGTAGCACAATTTATTAAAAATAAGAATGCCGAACAGTTTAAGTCAACTATGCCCAGCGCTGTCCAAGCTATTTGTAAACAGCACTACATGGACGATTATATCGACAGTGTAGAAGACGAAGAAACGGCAATCAAGCTTGTGCATGACGTCACACACATACATAAACAAGGAGGCTTTGATATAAGAAATTGGACGTGCAACAGTCAAGCCGTGTTAAATACATTGCCAAAAGAAAGCCTACGTTCGACTGACGTCACATTCAAGGTCGGACAAACAGAATACGAAGGTGAACGTACACTAGGATTAATCTGGAATCCAAAAGACGACTCATTAAGATTCGACGTGTCATTCAAACGTATCTCAACTGCTATTATCACCGGGCAAAAAAGGCCTACGAAACGAGAAATGTTAAGCGTCGTAATGTCGATATTTGATGTTTACGGCTTTCTATCGCCGTTTACAATTAACGGAAAAATCATTTTGCAAGAAACATGGCAACTCAATATCAGCTGGGATGATCCCGTTAGCGACGAAATCTACGAAAAATGGCAAAAATGGATTTGTTTACTAAAATCACTGCGTGATGTAAGATTGCCGAGACACTATCCAGCAGCGAGCGAGACAGAAAATCAAACCCGCGTGCGGCTACCGGCGCACCTTGAGTCTACGAGTGCTACGCCTACAGCTGAGTACAGCGCTACGAGCGTAGCAGGCGCTACAAGTGCTACGCGGGGTACCTGTGATGATAGAAAGATTATTATGCCATGTAGATACAACCAACTGCAGATGCATGTTTTTTGTGATGCGTCGACCAAGGCTTTCTGCGCCGTTGCATACTGGCGATGGATAGACGACGTGTCGAAGGTGCGCGTGGCATTTATAGCCAGTAAATGCCGAGTTGTGGGGAACAAACCGATCACTGTTCCCAGATTAGAATTACAGGCTGCAGTGTTAGCAGCTAGACTGGCGGACTCAATTAATAAAGAGCACACGATGAAGCCTGAGCGACGAGTCTTTTGGAGCGACTCAACAACAGTGCTTCATTGGATAAATAACGAAGCCCGTAATTATAAAATATATGTGGCTAATCGTTTGGGCGAAATTGACGACCTCACAGAAATAAGTGAATGGCGATACGTACCCACTAAATTAAATGTCGCCGACATCGCTACAAGAGAAAGCTATGACTGTTCTGTTTTACAAAATGAATGGATGCATGGACCTGCTTTTTTGCACAGAGGCTGTGATGATTGGCCGCAAAATATTATACAACCTGAAAAAGAAGATTTACCACTGGAATGTTTAACCGTCATGCTTCAAAATGAAACTGTAAACTTACCGGTTCCTGAGCCTACTCGTTTTTCATCATGGCTACGCTTACTGAGATCTACATCAAGAGTACTTACCTTTGTTGATTTGGGATTGAAGGCTATAAATAAATTGGACCGTCGAGACGACGTCATGGATAGAGCTGAGCACCTGCTACTTACCTACTCACAAGCCCAGTCGTTCAGTGAAGAGATCGCCCTGCTGAAAGGCTCAAAATCAATACCTACCACTAGTAAATTACTTACCTTGTCACCTTACCTTGATCAGCATGGAGTCCTGCGCGCTGAAGGGAGAATCGACGCTGCTGCAGACGTGCTACCTGAAATGAAGAGACCTGCAATATTAGATGGACAAAATTACATAACTAGGTTGATTATACGACACTACCATGTCATCGCCACCCATGGAAATCAAGAGACCGTTGTCAATGAAGTAAAGCAAAAATACTGGGTTATCAGATTGCGACCAACGGTTAAAAATGTAGTATCAAAATGTATGCTGTGCAGATTAAGGAAATGTAAACCGGAAATACCTAGAATTGGAGACTTACCTCAAGCAAGGGTGGCTCACCATCAACGTCCATTTACCCACTGCGGAGTAGACTTGTTCGGGCCAATGGAGGTCACTATTGGTAGACGCCGCGAACGAAGATATGGCGTACTGTTCACTTGCCTCACAGTAAGGGCCATTCATATAGAAACTGTTGCCACGCTGACAACTGACTCCTTCATCATGGCCCTTCGACGCATGGCCGCAAGACGCGGATGGCCCCGTCATATGTATTCGGACAACGGGACTAACCTTAGAGGAGCTCATGCTGAACTGAAGAGGTCAGTTACTGAATTGGATGATGAAGTCCTGAAGAACGAGGCTGAGAATCACGGCACTAAATGGTCGTTCATACCGCCTGCTAGCCCTCACTGGGGTGGGGCATGGGAACGGCTCATCCGTAGTGTGAAGACGTCGTTGAAAATAATACTGAAAGAACGAGCTCCAAGGGAAGAAGCTTTTAACACTCTGTTAAGTGAAGTCGAAAGCATAGTAAATAGGAGACCGCTGACCCACGTTTCAGTGGAACCTGGCAGCATGGAAACCTTGACCCCAAACCATTTTCTACTCGGGACATCTTTGAACTCACCGCAGCTTGGCAAATTTGATGATTCCTGCTTATTTCTAAGAAAGCAGTGGCGAATATCCCAGCGATTAGCTGATATGTTTTGGAACAGATGGGTGAGGGAGGTGCTACCTGATCTTATACCTCGGAAAAGGTGGAACAAAGATGAAAGACCGCTGGCAGTGGGAGATCTGGTATTTGTAGTCGACCCAAACGGCCCTAGAAACGTCTGGCCAAAGGGCTTGATTAGAGAGGTGTGCCCTGGGAAGGATGGAAGAATTAGAGTGGTGAAAATCGAAACGATGTCTGGAATGGTGACACGGTCCGCCCCACGTGTCGCCCGGGTGCCTTTGACTGATGAGTGCTGCTAGCAGCACTGGGGTGGGGGATGTTAGCGTCGCGATACGCCTGCGTGTAGTTTTTATGTTTAAATGTGTGTGTGAGTGAGAAGGGAGTGCGCGGACGCGGACGCGGGGGATAGCGGGAACCGCGGGAGGCAGTACAAATTCGAGCCCCACGCCAGCCGCACGCTCCTTTTTTACATTTTCTCCGTTATTATTTGTGTGATTTTCGTACTTACAATAAACGAAATTACTAGAAAATTCTGCGTATGATTCAGCACCCGTGTATGTAGTAACTAGAACTTGAAGATGTGTATATGGGTTTCTCAAAGTCAAATGAAAAAGTGCACAAACCAATAACCACAGGCAATGGATCATTTGTGAGGAATGTATCAGTATTGTCTTTTTATTCTAGTACTATCTGCGCTCCGCGGTTTCGCCCGCATAAGTCTCGATCTCGTGCGACTATCGGGATAAAAAGTATCCCATGTTCTAACCTAGGTCATGGTCTATTCATGTGCCAAATTTCATCCAAATCTGTTCAGGCAGTTAAGCGTGAAAGCGTGACAAACAAACAAACTCAATATTTTTCGTATTACAGGTGGCATCGGCGTCCGTCGCGACTTCAAGCAAGCCAACAAGTACTTCTCCCTCGCGTCGCAGACGGGCCACGTGCTGGCGCTGTACCACCTGGGGCAGATGCACGCGCAGGGGCTCGGCGTGCTGCGCTCCTGCACGACGGCCGTCGAGGTGGGCGCAGAGAGATTTTGACCTCATTTTCGGCATCAGCACCCCCGAAAACTGTGAAAAGGACACCAGTGTTGAAAAATTTCGCAGCCATCATTTTGGATGTTGTTTTGTTTTCGGTATCAGCACCCCCAAAAACATTGAAAATCACATCCATGTCCAAAATTGATCTCTGGTCTTACTCGGGTCTTGGAAATCGCACGTACGAGAGTAAAAACGAGCTCATTGCTGACGGCTTAATTTGACAGTTTTGTCCTTTTTTGACAGTTGTTTAAGAACGTTTGCGAGCGGGGCTCGTGGGGCTCGCGCCTCATGCTAGCCCACGCGGGCTGGCGCGCGCGCGACAGCGACGCAGCCCTGCTGCAGTACCTGGCACTGGCCGAGCGGGGCTACGAGCTGGCGCAGACCAACGCCGCCTTTCTGCTCGACACCGGTCAGTACACACCGTGATATTGTCACAGTGCTGCAGTACCTGGCGCTGGCCGAGCGGGGCTACGAGCTGGCGCAGACCAACGCCGCCTTTCTGCTCGACACCGGTCAGTACACTCCGTGATATTGTCACAGTGCTGCAGTACCTGGCGCTGGCCGAGCGGGGCTACGAGCTCGCGCAGACCAACGCCGCCTTCCTGCTCGACACCGGTCAGTACACACCGTGATATTGTCACAGTGCTGCATTACCTGGCGCTGGCCGAGCGGGGCTACGAGCTGGCGCAGACCAACGCCGCCTTTCTGCTCGACACCGGTCAGTACACACCGTGATATTGTCACAGTGCTGCAGTACCTGGCGCTGGCCGAGCGGGGCTACGAGCTCGCGCAGACCAACGCCGCCTTCCTGCTCGACACCGGTCAGTACACACCGTGATATTGTCACAGTGCTGCATTACCTGGCGCTGGCCGAGCGGGGCTACGAGCTGGCGCAGACCAACGCCGCCTTCCTGCTCGACACCGGTCAATACACACCGTGATATTGTCACAGTGCTGCATTACCTGGCGCTGGCCGAGCGGGGCTACGAGCTGGCACAGACCAACGCCGCCTTCCTGCTCGACACCGATTTCTCCGTGATTACTGGGACAATATTTTTACTACTTATTTTTTACAACTGTTCCAGGCGAGGTCCATCTCTTCAGCGAGTCGGAGCGCTGGTCGCGCGCGCTACAGTTGTGGGCGCGCGGCGCGGCGCAGGGCTGCGGGGCTGCGAGAGTCAAGCTGGGAGACTACCACTACTATGGACTGGGGACTACTCAGGACTTGGAGGCCGCGGCTTATCACTACAGGTACGATTGATAAAAAAAACAAGGGATAATATTCTTTAGTTAACTTTTTTACAAGTCCATGTTAATTTTACAGATGGAATTTGATTTTCAACATCGTGTTAATCATGACGGCTATTTAATTTTTTTTTGACAAATGGACCTATTTTTCAACATCCATCATCACCCCAGAAAACCATAGTTATGATACTCATGATGAAAACGTCATATACTTTTTTACAGACATCTTGGAGTGGAAAAATAACCGTAAATTCCGTGTTACAGGATAGCATCGGAACAGCTGCACAACGCGCAGGCCACGTTCAACCTGGGCTACATGCACGAGCGCGGGCTGGGCCTGGCGCAGGACGCGCACCTGGCCAAGCGCTGCTACGACCTGGCGGCCGACACGTCGCCCGACGCGCGCCTGCCCGCCGCGCTCGCGCTCGCGCGGCTCAACGCCGCCTCCGCCATGCACCAGATACTGGACGTTAGTATGCACTATTGTACAGATCACCCAACAAAAGTATGCATCTTACTTCAGAAATGCGAACACACGACGATGAGATATAATATAGAGCTGTTACTACCATGGAAGTACTTGCCTATTTTGTGTTACCATGATTACAAAATTATAGAATAACAACTCTATGCAATTCCAAAAAACTTGACAATGTTGACAAATGACGATCTGCGACCGGAGTACGTAACCCGACAGAAAAAAAACTTCATACAAACACAATGATAGGTGCGCTTCGTCAAAGCCGGTATAAAACTAAGAAGCTTTGCCTCCATGATTAGTCTGTGGCGCAATGTTCGTAAGTACTCATTCGGAAACATGACGATAAATAAAGCGCATACCTTTTCTGGTTTACCTGTAAACGACTGACTGACTGACACGGCGACACGTCGCCGGTCGCACAACATTAATTTGAAATCCCTTTCCGACAAAATGAGATTTATCTTCAGTCGACATTTAGGCCGCATTCCGAATTACGCTGTTATCGATTTGAGCGCCGTGCTTACACCCGAATTAACGATGTCCCATGAATTGTCAATCAACAAAGTAGTATTAAAAACTTAAGTTTCTTAATTAATAAGAAATTAACACTTTTACTGCCAAGTACATAGACTGCATACAAATTAGCATGCCATAAAATGTGTCTCATATATCTATAACAATTAGTCAGTCGATTTCATTAGCGCGCCGCGTATATCGTATATATATGTACGACCCGGATGCGAGTTGTGGGCGCGCGAACGAACTATCGTTGCACTCGTGAGTCGGGTGCTTGGCACTAAAAGTGTTAAATGATAAGTGGTGCAATTTATTTTGATCCACTATAACCTCACTGAAGTCGATGATCATCAGTCATTCTTTCAGAGTCCGCTGGCAGTCCTATTCCTGACGGATTCCACGCTGCTCTCGAACTGGGACCTGTACCTCATCACGGCACTCCTGGGCGCCTTGGGCGTGGTAGTCTACCTGAGGAGGCCGCCTCAGCAGCCAGCTGCCTAGTCGAAGTTAGAATAACGGCTTCAGCAGACATGCAAGGGCAATCAGTTGTAAGTATATTTTTGGAAAATCGATACAGAAACTCAAGCTGCAAATCTCGCATACTTTTAGCATCAGTAATTAGCGATTTAGTTGCTTTTCGCTTGATACAGTGATTGACAGAAAAGCGATAGAAAACGTGCAATTTTAATACTTACGAAACGATATACAGCATCGAAGCAATCGGTTAAAAGCGAGATTTTGGTATCGCCACTGAATGTATGGTGTCCGAAGTCGCCAAAACGCGATGCAGCAATAATGCAGTTGCAAAATCGCTGATATTAAAAGTAGCTTGTCGGAATCTTTTGCCTGCTAAAAGTCGCGTGACCGCGCGTCCGACAACGTGAATCGTAACGCGTGGTCAAAAAGTGACATATGAGCGCTTTCTATTCTTCTTTTCTATTTCGCGAACTATACTTTGTGCGCTCTCTGTTGCTCAGCGAGACGTCGAGGGGTGTGCGAGAGAGAGCGTGCGAAGTTAAGGAAGCGCCCTGACTGCCACTATGGGCTGCTAATAGTAGCATGTCTGCTGAAGCCCCTAGACTCCTGGATTATATATCTTATCTTGTGAAGTGTTGTGAGCGTACCTTGTGAAGACAGAACCGTGATTTGTACATAAAAGTGAATATGATTATGTAAATAAAATGTGAAAATGTTTTAATTAAAAATTGGATGTGTTTTATTCAGTATTTTTTTGTATCTGAATCGATGTATAGATTGATTCAAGTTAACACATTTTATGGGTTTTACTTACATTGTAGAAAATTGAGTTTTAAGTAAACACAATTAGACTTTTATAAAAACTTATTTATATTATACCAATAACATATTGTGATTACACCACAGTTGTTCGATACCTTTAATAAAGTTCCTTAGTTAATTTTAAATGTGTTTTATTTTATTTTAACAAAGCACGTATGATGTAATATAGGTACCCCGCTTTCTAAAAAACCAAACTTTGTAAAAAAGGGTACTATAAAATCACAGATTATTTAGAAGACAAAAATGCATGGGATTGAGCTGCTCGCTCTGCTAAGCATTGTGACATTTTGAATATTATGGAAAGCCATAAAAATATACCTACCAGTTTTATATACAAATTGACATTATTGAATATTATATACAAAATGACATGATGATTACTTATAAGTATTGTTTTATTGTGAATGTGAGGACTATGTGGATATTTATTTTTCGTTCTGTTAGTTTTAGGGAAGGTCTGGCAATTTGAGAACTTTATGCGACCTACCCAAACGTCCTTTCTTTGGTATTGTTCGTCGAGTCGTTGAGCTCCTTTAGTTCTGAGTTGAGCTCCACTATTACTGACAAATGCTTGCACTGACTGGACAGGTCCACTCAAATCTGTGTGGTTCTTTCCTCAAAAGACCATTTCAGACTCTTATCTACATGGTCCTCATATGGCCTGACCAAGATTATGTCTGGACTTTAAAGGAGACGGTGACCTCTGAGTTTGTTTCGGCCTTTCTTCTCAGAGTAGTCAGATAGGAAACGCCGACCTCATCTAGCTTATTTTTACAACTTTTTAATATGACGTGTAAAAGTGATTCCAATATCCTATTTACAGAATAAACAATTTCATTTCATTTCATTTCTAAAAAGACAAACGGAAAAAACGACCAAGTAAATACATACATATTACATAGTGTAATATGATATTCCTAATCCAATGTACAGTCAAGGAACTTGATTGTTGAATAGATTGACACACTACATAAATTTACCGTGTTAAAGCCACACCATGCACTATGTTCATATGACAGACAAACATAAAAAATAAGTTTATTTCATATCAATTAATGACAGTTGTGATTTGAATTTACGGGCAATTTGAGTCTATGGTCCAGTTTCAATCTATCTAGTTCCTTGACTACATAAAAAGCCAATCCCTGTTATCTTTAATGGTGGCATCATTGATAAAAAATTGAGGATTTCCCTTATCTGCTGCATAAAAAACAGAAAATGCCTTTGCCCTACTTTGGAACAGTAACAGGCCGCCCGGTAGCATAATCTGTTTTTTTTTCATTAATGTTGTGTCATCACATCATGCCCCTTTCCAGTTGTTCAATCTTCCTTGCGATGTCATCAGCTGAGAACGCGTAGTCCACCATCCCTTCTTGTTTCACGTCCGTATCTCTTGCAGTTTTCTATAGGAAAATAAACAGAACTATAGAATTGATATAATCATAGTATATTATGCGATTAGTGAACAAAGGAAGGATTTAAAGCCATGAATCACTCGCGTCGCTCAGGATTCTAACACTCTGTCACAATCAGGATAAAAAATATAGGGACTTCAAAATCCCAGAACAACATAGAAAATTAAATATAATTGTCAGTTGTCTAGAACTTTTTTCATTCTGAAACAACCCTTGTATCCTTGAGATATAGTTTAAGTATTTAGATTATTGCGTATATCCACCCTAGACCTAGTTGGATGAACGGAATTTATAGGCATAGGGTGGATTCTCGGACGTACGTTTCCGAGTATCCACCTTAGGGTAGGAAACATATGTCCGAGAATCCACCAAGTATTTATATTGTTTTGATAGTCGTGTTTGTCCCTATATTTTTGTCACTAGTATCTACAGTCACATACATCACTCAAACCATGGGTAGTTGACTTAAATATAAAATAAATGACCGACTAACAACAAAAATAAAAACGTTATTTTCATTAAAAGATTTTAAAAATATTCTATCCGACACCGTGCTCGCTAGCGATATAGCTGACTGACTGAGAGAGGGGTCGCGCTCGCGGCCGGTCAGGTCACGTCCCGCGCCCCCCACCTGTGTTGAGACGCAATTTCGTTGCCCTAGCGCATAGGGTGAAAGGGTGAAATACTCTTGTGGTAAAATTTAAATTCAAAAATAGAAAAAAAAAGTTGCAATTTTCCATTGATTTTCGTTCTATAAATGACACCAAACCACTGGTTTCAAGGATATCGCTGTTTACCCTAACAGTCTGTATAAAATACTTACCCAAAACTGAGCGTACTCGGGCGACACAGCCTGCAGCTCCGCGATCTTATCCTCCATATCCTTCAGTCGTCGGTATATGTCCTTGGACACGGGTCCGATGTTGAGATACTTCTCAATGCCCACCACTCGCTCGGCGATGGACGATGGAAGGCCACTGTTGTCTGTTGGTTCGGGGTACATGTCTTCTGCTGATACGGTTTGAGGACCCCATTCATTGTGGACTTTTCGAACTGGGAAGAAAATTATATTGTTGGTAAAATATTTTGGATCGTTGGTCTGGGGATCGCAAGCATAATTAATTACTGAGCATGGGGACCTAAGGGGTAACTGACAATTGATCGCAATGCGTTTCATTTGGATTCGTCCGCGTCGACTAATGTCAGATGCTAGAAATGTCAAAAGACTTTAAAACGCCAGATTCTATGAATGCCAGATTCTGCAAATGTCAGATTTTTGTTATAATTGCAATGCAATAATTTCATTACATGAGTATATAAAAATTTCGCTAATTTAAAATTGTTGTTGTAGTAGTTGTTTTTGTCAGTTGTTACAACCCACGTGCATTGCGTTACTTACGTTGTTGAGCTGACAGATTTTTCAAACCTATGAAACAATGGGTTAGGTTGCTGGATTCGATCTCCAGGTTTAGCAAAGAGTTATTAGGATTTTCCAAAAGGAATTGCTCAGTAGCAGCCCAGAGTTTGAACTTGTAGCCAGTACCCAGTGGATTTCGGCGAAATCCACTGGGTACAGAAAAACATGCTTGAATTCCCCGAAGATGTAGCCAGCTACATCTTCGGGGAATTCAAGCATGTTTTTCTGTTATATTATTTATTTATATAAAATTTTAATGAATCAGGCATAATGAGGCTTGCTTACACTTTTTTCGGTCGTTCGGATCCTCGTCTCGGCACACACGGGCGGCAAAATCGAATAGGTAATTTACATTCGGGAAAAGCCGATCGGCTTAGCGACCCGACAAAGCATGTAGCCCTCTACTTCATAAAGACGAGTTCTGAGTAGTGGAACCATTATAGGCAGATTATAAAAACAAAAATCACTCACTTTTCAAATGTCCCTTCGAATCGCTCCTCCTAACGAACTGCGTTCTCACTCTAGCGCACGTTTCTGTCTCAACATCATCCTGCTTGTCAGGAATGAAGTCGTGAATATTGCTGATGTTCACTTGTTCTCTCTTTCGTTCAATGAAGTTGTTTATACGCTGCTGTAGTTCTTCGCAGGAGACGTTAATCTGGACTAGCGTTTTGTCCACCGGTGGCGCTGGATTTGGGGCTGGCGTTGGGAGTGGTGTTGAATCTGGGACTGTGCCTGTAATGTTTTGTGGGGTTTAGGATTTGGATCTTGTAAGTGTGATTTGGGGTCGTGTAGCTGTAGCCTATCAGTATTATCTTGTTCTGTGTGTGATCCGCCCTAGGGGGGTATTACACTCTGCCAGGGTTGCGGGAAAGTCCAAACGGGTTACCGGGACCTTGGCAACAGGCAACTGAAGGAACACGGGTGGGTTTTAGTCAGTAAAAGTCTGACACGCCCTTCCGCTCCGCCCAGAGCGGAGAAGTCATTAGATGATGTGCCACACACAAAAAAAAAGCGGGGTATTACACTATCATATCTATGATCAAAGATATAATTAAATTATAAAACAGACATTATTATGGATAATTTATGATAGGTAAATGATATAATATGATAGTGTAATATCCCCCTAAGGGGGATATATCCATAATATGTCTATTTTACAATTTCATTAAGTATATCTATGACTCATAGATCATCAATTCATCATAGATATGATAGTGTCATACCAACGAATTGGTGTTCCCATTCGCCATTTATTTGATAAAAAATACAGAAAAAACCCGAATGCAAAAACCTATAACCGAAAAGAGAAAAACAAGCATTGAACTTTGTTTTTTGTAAGGTATTTCAGGCTATTGAGCTTCAATAACAATACATACAGTATTATTTGAAAAAAAAAACAGCCAAGTAATTAACAAAACACATTTTAAACTGGCCCCTAAACTAGAGTCTTGATAATTATTATTTAAATTTAATTTCATAATGAAATAAAATTTCAAGTATCAACACGAATTATCGCGCTATTTTTAGGGACAAACAGTTGTTTTTTTAAATTTCGCGCGTGTTTTCAGGATCAACTTTCGTTGGCCAGACTCTAGTTTAGAGGCTAGTTTAGGTAAAATGTGTTTTGTTAATGACTTGACTGTTTAAAAAAAAAAAATCTAAGTATTTTTATTGAAGCTCGATTGTTGCCGTGGTTTTTATGAACTTCAATATAATCACTCCTTTATACCTACTGCACCTAATGTAGTAATTTTATTATAACCAATAAATAGTAATTTTTAATTCATGTTCATAATGAAATCTTACTTATCACTGACACCCTTTCACCTTTTGTGGCAACATTTTTTTTAAATTTTGTTTACTAATTCTATTTTAGTTTTTATAAGTTTTCTTTCTATTTTATTGCGATGTTGTTTTGTGGTAAATGGTGTGTATATGTATACCTATAATAGGCATTCGTACCATTACTTTTTGAGCAAGCGTGGTGATCCATCCTCATGCCTTCTCTACAGGCTGTTAGGGTAAACACCGTTATCCTTGCAACCAGTGGTTTGGTTTCATTTATAGAACGTAAAATCAATGGAAAATATTTTTTTTTTCTTTTTTTTTAAACTACGTTTTACCACAAGAGATGCAAGTTCGTTGCCCTATGCGCTAGGTCAACGAAGTTGCGTCTCAATACGGGCGGGGGGTTCGGGACGTGACCTGAACGGCCGCGAGCGCGACCCCTCCCTCAGTTCGTCAGTTGTTTCGCTAGCGAGCACGGTGTCGGACAGAAACTTTTTAAAATCTTTTCATGTTTAACGGTTTTTTTTGTTGTTTTCGATCTTTTTTTTAAATTCTTAAGTCAACTACCCATGGTTTGAATGACAAGAGTGTTTACCCTCACACCCAGTATAGAAGAAGAGTCCTTTACCCTGTTGTGGGACAATGAATAATCGGCTGGTATTATTAGGTATCTGCTTTCAATACTTTCATTTTCGATGACGTGCCTACAGTGTGCACATGCACACGTGCTTATCAATCTGGTCAATCATTGTGTTTCACTGTTTTCATTATGATTATAACGTTTGGAATTGTGCCAACAAAGTCAATAATGGGAAAAGGAAAGGTCGTAAAGTGCTGTAAAAATGCAATTACTGTTATTTCAAATTGATTGAAGTAAAAAAGGAAGTAAAAATAATGCAATTTATATCTAATTCAAATAAGGTTCATACCACTAATAGGGAATATGCATGTATTTTTTTAATATTTTTATTCGATAGTTTACATCGTCAAACAATAGTAAAAAAAAAATCGACGGCAAAAAAGCAATTTAAAGTAGTTAAAAAAATGTTTAAAAATATCCAACCGATCCGGGCTATTTAAACGCCCTCCATTTGGCGCGCTTGGTGTGGTGACGTCACAGTTCGTGAAAACAGACAAGCAACTGTTAAGTCAACGTCAAACACTCCTTTTTCTATGACCGTTTGACATTGACTTGACACTTGTTGATTGACTTGACATTGACATTTTGATTGTTAGCCCGGATTGTTACGTCACATCCGCTCTTAGCCTTTTCAAGTATTTGAATTACCCACAGTCTTTTGGGACTTTTTAAAAATTAATTTCTCGCTCAAAAAGAAATTTTATTCAAAAATATTGATGGAGGCTTAATTCTGAAGTAACATAGTTTATAGAAAAAAATATTTGACCCATATTTGAATCACATGCATATTCCCTATTGTGTATCCATACTAATATTATAAATTCGAAAGAAACTTTGTCTGTATGTTACCTTTCTGTATGGGAAAGGACATAGGCTACTTTTTATCGACATACCACGTGGGCGAAGCCGCGGGCGGAAGCTAGTTTGTAATAAAAATACCCTACTTGTGCACTTGATAATAAAATTAGAGAAGTATTTATAACCATTATTAACTACGCAGCACATAGAAATCGAACCTATGACCTTATCGGAACCTTATCACCAAAGCGGATCACTCGGTTATCAATGAAAACTACTTGAAACAATCTTAAACTTTATTTTTGATTACTGCATTGCTCACTTAAAAACTAATTGCGTTGAAACAAAAAAGAAAAAATAATTTTAAAAGTACAAAAAAAAAGTTGTTCACTCTACCCAAACTTTTTAAACATCAAACAAGTTTGCGTTTCAGTGTAAATAAAAAAAAGATTTACTTATAAATAGGTAAAAAAAAAACTCGACCCAACTCACGAAAACATGTTACTGTGAGAAAAAACATGCATTTCATGCCGTGTATATATTTATAAACAAATGATTGACATCAAAAATTACTTATTTGAGCTCTTTTTTTTAAGACGCATTTTTTTGTACACTACCTTACTTTTAGTCAAGATAACTGAAGATCGTGTGTACAAATCACGATGTATGCATTAACTTTTTATTCGTCTACAAACATCAAATAAAGTAAGTTTTATATCAACGATAAAATATAGATAAATACATATAAATATTATATTTAAATTAAAGTAAAACTGAGCGGCCAATCCTTTTCCCACAATAAGGGAGCTGTTCTTATTGATGGCCAATTCAAACTTGTCCAATAAAATTACTCTAGAAAACATTTGGGATCAACAGTTCCTACCTTCCAATCAAGTAAACGCTCGTAAAACTTAGCACGTAAGTAACAAATACAAGATCCAGATAGCTTCATAAGAAAGATCTGAATAAAAAATATAATGATCAGATCAAGTAACAACCGGCTAATAACCCCAAGCCGCCATCTTGTATTTTCAATACATTTCAAAAATAAATTTCACAACTGTTTACTAAAGGTCCGAATAAAAAATATTATGATCAGACCGAGTTACAGCCGGCTAATAAATAACCCAAGGCCGCCATCTTGTATTTTCAATACATTTCAAAAATAAATTTCACAACTATTTACTAACAGCGACACACTGTCAACGTTATTTACGCGGCAGAAGATCCTTGAAGTGTGTCAGAAAACAATGTGAAATAGTAAAGTATTATATTTTATTAATATACAACTTACTATATTATCACTCCTAATTGCATTGTAAGTCTTAGTAAAATTTGGAAGCTTGACAAATATGCTAATAATGGGCTAATATTAGCAACAACTGCGAAGAACATTAATATAAGCTAGATTAGGAAGTTATAATTTTATTATTAGTTAGTCCGAGTTTGTTTCGGCGTTTCTTCTCAGAGTAGTCGGATAGGAAACGCAGACCTCAACTAGTTTTTAAAATATGATTGCTTGACATGTAAAAGTGTTTTAACAAACCTACTTATAGAAATAAAATCATCTGTCTTATATCACGTTACATAAACGTTAGTTTCTATATCGTCGTATTTGACGGCAAGAAAACGATTTGTATAATTTTTTTTTTTTTTTGCAATTGTTTTATATGTATGCTGCACCGATTGACGTCATCACGTCAACGCCGGCTGTCTCTGAAAACCAGCGCTGGGGCTCTGTCTCGCATAGGATCGCAGCATTATGCTGAGCGATGTCCGTTTTGCGTGGATGTGTGTTTGCATATTTTCCACCAATTTTTTTTTCAAGTATTTTTCCTTTCTTAGCGTCATGTTTGCCCCAAATGAACCTTTTTTATTTATTTCTTTATACATTTAAATAGTGTAAAAATACACCTATTTAATTCAACCCTCATTTGCTCACAGCCTTACTAATCAACACTCTAATGAGAGCCTTTAAAACACTTTTAAAGATCACAAGGCTCCTTCCTACCTACTAATAGCACTAATCAACATTATTTCATAATATTCAAAGCCTAAATAACAACCCTTAAACCACTAACAATAGAGCTCTAAATTGCAGATGAAGGCTCTAAACAACGATCGAAGGCGCGAAAGTCTAATCAATAAAGACCTATGTACTTTAACTAATCAGATACATACTTGGTACCTACCGAATTAGTCGTTTATTAATCTAACATGTAAGAGCGAGTAAACTATAACAACCGAATAATAGGTGCCCTCAACTTAAGGGGGATGCGCTAGGGTAGCCCGCGAAATTCATATTTTCTTACGTTCTTTGCAATTTGCAGGTCAGTATCAGGTTGTATGTTGATCTAAATATTATTAGCGCTTGTAACAAATATGGATTTATAGAATTATAAACATTAAAGTCAGTAATACAACTCTCTAAGCTCATGAAAGTGTATTGAATGACTATTTCATGAAATCATGACATTTGGCACTTTCATGAACTTAGAGAGTTGTATTGCTGATTCTAATGTTTATAATTCTGTAAATTCATATTTGTTACGAGCGCTAATAATATTTAGATCAACATACAACCTGATACTGACCTGCAAATTGCAAAAAACGTAATAAAATTTGAATTTCGCGGGCCACCCTAGCGCATCAACCTTAAAGAGCATATTTTATAGTTGTATAAGGGTCAGTTAACACCGAGACGCGACGCGACGCGCACTTTTTTATGATCCGATACAATATCGAACTTATTCACTACACAATAAGGTACACGCGCTGCGCAGCACCGCGCATCTCAGCGTACTTTGACACGTGTCAACGCTCGTACTTATTTCCTTTTCGTGAAGAAAATAAGTTCGATAATTGTTAAAAAGTGCGTGCAGCGTCGCGTCACTTCACGTCCCGGTCTTAACTACCACCCTGCGACCTGCGTAACAACTAACAGCCCCTGAATTCTCAAACGCCAACTTTTTAAGTCTTTCTGTCGCTAATTCGGTTTATCTTAAAATGACTGAGAGAACAAAAAACTTAACAGCCACTTAAAATTAAGCTGCATTCGAGCTGCAACAGCTCTAAAATAATCTACAAAAAAGCTGTTCAAAAACTCAGCCGACGGTCTGACCGATACAGGCTCTACGTTTAGTGGACCACGCACATTCGACGTTCTCCTTCCAGACCGGGGCGTCGCCTTCGTACACCTCTTTCTTCCAGATGGGCACGCTGGCTTTCAGGGTCTCGATGCAATGGGAGACAGCGTCGAGGGAGTCTCGCCTGTGGGGACTGCTTACTGCTATGACGACTGATGACTCCCTGCAAGGGACAAAGCCGAGTCTGTGGAAGAATTATATTGGTTATTCACATTTAATGACTGAATTTTATTAGTTACTAGCTGTTGCCTGCGACTTCGTCTACGATCCAGGATAAAAAGTAGCCTATGGCCTTGTCCGGGTCATGGCCCAGCCATGTGCCAAATTTCATCCAAATCAGTTCGGCCGTTTTAGCGTGAAAGCATACAAAAACAACATAAAAAAACAACCAAACTCATTTTCGCATTTATAATATTAGTTAGGATTCACATTGAATGCGCTGACCCCTAACAAATTGGGACAAGGGCAAGAGAATGATTAATCACATTAAATGAACCAAGAACACGACAAGATTTAAATCATTAGATTCGTCCTACCGCGTAAAAATATAGTTGCGTTTGTTTCGTTTTGACACCTCGAACGCACACAATAACGCCGTGATTTGACATGATTGTCACGGAAATGCCATTAGGAGCGCACTGTTCTCAGTATGGCGACTAAGTAGGTACGAAAAAGTCAATATGAAGCCTCATGTACATGACGCCGCGCCGGAGGCGCACCGGCGCCGGACCCCGAGATAAAAAAGTATCCTAATATATCAGATCTATGCGGCGACGCCGGTCGGCGCGGCTGCGTTGTGACGTGCGGTGCGGCGCACAGGCGTTATTCATTCGTCATACATACACAAACATGCGGTCCGGCCACAAGACTAAATAAGAAGCAGACTGTAAGCTTCATACTAACGTCTCGCGCAGGAACACTACTACACGCACAGCGATGTGTGCGTGGCCTGTCACGGACAAGGCGCGCGGGGGGTGCACCGGCGCCCGCTAGAAGAAAAACCGGTTTGAGCCGGCTCAGTGCGAAGATTAAGTGCAGGGGTATGCCGTGTGCCAGCGGCTGCGATACGTATGACGCGGAAGTTTAGTTTTTTATTTAAATATGCCAAATTGGTGTAGTTGTGTTTTAATAATAGTAGGAAAACCAAAGAAGTTTTTTTTTTTGAATAGGTGTCCAAAGGATCCTGTCAGGTTATTTAATTATCTATATCTACCTATACTACACATAAACCTTACACATTTTTAATGCTTATTACTTACGAGTTAGGTATCCAAAATAACTAGGATGGCGATAAGGTTTTCCCATAAGAATTCATCATCATCTGCCTAGCCTTTTCCCAACTATGTTGGGGTCGGCTTCCAGTCTAACCGGATGCAGCTGAATACCAGTATTTTACATGGAGCGACTGCCTATCTGACCTCCACAACCCAGTATCTGGGTAATACGATACCCCTTGGTTAGACTGGTTGTCAGACTTTCGTGCTTCTGACGACTCGTAACGACTGTCAAAGATCCACAAATGACAGCCGGGACCAACGGCTTAACGTGCTTTCCGAGGCACGGAGGAGTCTCGATATGTGAAAATGGTCACCCATCCACGGACCAACCCCGGCAAGCGTAGCTTAACCTGATGTATCGACCCGAGCGGCTGTTATTACTTAGCCACGAGCTCCTCTTTCCCATAAGAATTATTATTTGTTATTCTTATTTTTAAGTACCGTTTAAGTAGGTACCGCCTGTATTGGCGTAAGTATTATTGTTCGTCTCCTATTTGTTTCGTATTTTTGTTTTAGTGGGTAGGTATGTAGGTACCAAAGTATGTTTATAGGCGTGTTAGCACATGTAGAATATATACAGGGTATTAGGGTAAACACCGTTATCCTTGCAACCAGTGGTTTGGTTTCATTTATAGAATGTAAAATCAATGGAAAATTACAACTTTTTTTTTCTTTTTAAATCAACATTTTGCCACAAGAGACGCAAGTTGCCCTAGCGCATAGGGCAACGAACTTGCGTCTCAACACGGGCGGGGGATGCGGGATGTGACCTGACCGGCCGCGAGCGCGACCCCTCCCTCAGTCAGTCAACTGTTTCGCTAAAGAGCACGGTGTCGGATAGAAACTTTTTAAAATCTTTTAATGAAAATGATGTTTAATTTTTGTTGTGTTTGGTCATTTATTTTTATATTTAAGTCAACTACCCATGGTTTGAATGACAAGAGTGTTTACCCATACAGCCTGTATAACTGAGTGTTTGTTCACGTGGTCTTAGCAAGCTGCCGTTTGAACTTTTCTATTAGATAGGTACTTACTTAACTTACGTTCATGAAATAGTAATTCTTTTACTATTACGGACGCACGGAAAGCTTATAGTTTTGCCATGTAAATAAGTATATTGTAACCATGTAATATTGTGTCATAGTAAATTTGATAAGTAAGTAGTTAAGTAGGTAGGTACCTAACCTAACCAACTTCAAGAAAAGTATCTATGTATGTATAGCTATTTCACAGTAAAATAATTACATAAGTACATTTTACTATCGTTTTTTATCAGCCTAGGTATAATTTTTTTTTTTAATTCTCAAACATGTACATTATTTGTTGTTTTTTACATTTTCACTCGCCAAACGTTAAAGTTTGATGGCGAGAAGCGCTTGTTAGTATTTACATTTACACAATTAATCTACTAAAAATAACCTTAAAAATAATATTAGCCATTTCGCCTTTCAAAGCTACACTATTTTTTTAATGTTCCGTTCCAAAATTGTAAAACGGAAAACTTATCAGTGCCTGTCCGTCATTTCGTCCGTCCGTCTGTTCGTCTGTCCGTCCGGCCTTCCGTGCGTCCGTCCATCTGTGCTCATTGCCGAATCTCGAGTCCCACTTGCCCGGTTTTATTTTATTTTCAATAACCGAGTGACAGCCCTATGAAAGTAGGTAAGAATTTTGAGCTCTGTTAGGAAGCTTTCATTCTGCTCTTATTTATTCTGTGGTCCGGCGCCGCCGCCGCCGCGCCGGTGCGGCCCCGACGTCTAGTACAAGAAGCCTAACACTTTGCCCTACTTGGAAATCGAACCCAAGACGTCATGCTCAGCAATCGCGCTTTACTATCTAGAATCTCATTCACGTTATTTTTTGTTTATTAACAAGTTAATATATAAGCATCTTTTTAAAAATAAATTAAGTATAAAAACTGTGAATCGAGGTCACACATCACTTTGATACACAACTGCTATACTTCTTGTGTGTGTGACTTCTTCTAACAACTTTGAACCTTATTCATACGGGATAGAGTTCAAAATAAACACTAGGAAAGTTGAAAAGGATGTAAGCAATTTTCTATTGATAACTAATAATGCTGTTTCACTGACCCTGGCAACGTATGATGGATTTAAAAGCATGTATTTTCTGTACGAGATTTTTTGTATAACAGTGATTTTGTACCTTCACGTACTAATTTATCCTACTAAGGTCTGATTTTATTAAAGTCAGATATCTTTTATCCGTGGAATAAACTTGTCGTCTGACAGTTTTTGTATGGAAAAACTGTCAAGAATTCAAAATTTATTCGCAGGATAAGACTTACACTCGGTATAAAAGTTTGGTGAAATTCGCCCTAAAGAGCAAATATCGCTTCTCAAACAGACAAGATTTAATATTATGTAATGTTTTGGTGTATTATTAATTACTAGACAATATCAATCTGCCAGGCCTTTCCCAATTGCGGGAAATCCGAATGGGATACCGGGACCTTGCCAACAGGCAACTGAAGGAACACGGGTGGGTTTTAGTCAGTAAAAGTCTGACACGTCCTTCCGCTCCGCCCAGAGCGGGAGAAGTCATTTGATGATTTACCACCTACAAAAAAAAGAAAAAACCTTTTCCCAACTAAGTAAGGGTCGGCTTGCAGTCCAACCAGATGCAGCTGAATAGCAGTATTTTACATGAAGCGACTGTCTATCTGACCTCCACAGCCCAGTAAGTGGGTTAATTACTAGACAACTAAAGCTAATAATACTTGATTTGCAGATTATACAGGGTGCAATTTAATTCAGGGGCAATATGCGCATCCTTTTCAGGGGTTATTGTACTCATCGTTATGAACAACATTCACGATGGGAACAAACAGGAAATCGCGATAAAAAAAATCAGCTGTTCCCTACATTTTGACGAGCTATGCGAACAAAAATTTAGGGAACAGCTGATTTGTTTTAGAAACTTAGAGAGCGGAAGGGTGTGTCAGACTTTTACTGACTAAAACCCACCCGTGTTCCTTCAGTTGCCTGTTGCTAAGGTCCCGGTATCCCTTTCGGACTAACCCGCAACCCTGGTGGTTTTTACGGCTAACCATACAAGTACACAAATTCCTCATCATCAAATGCTCATTAGAACGTTAACAAACATCATTTTTTATTGTTGAACATAATTACTGTTGCTCTCTCATTTAGTCGAGTATAATCGATTTTATGTCCACATAAAACACTGTTATCAAGTCTCACAAGTTATTGCACAAGTGTTCAATTTGTAAATTACTTGTAAACCGAAATATTACTGCCTCGTTGGGCTAGTGGTCGCAAGCGCTACTGCTGAGCATGAGGTCCTGGGTTCGATTCCCGGGTCGGGCAAATTGTTTTTGGGTTTTTCCATCTGGAATTTTTCAGTAACAGCCCGAAGTCTGGATTTGTGCCCGGGTGATGGTAAGCTCGCCCCCTATTACATGAGACTTAAACATAACTGGCGAAATGTGGGTGTACTATAGGTACACCTCTGCCTAACCCTTCGGTGAATCCAGGCGTGATGTTATGTTTTCAACTGAATTGTAAGAAAGATATTATGAGAAAACAGTAAATATGCAGTGACGTCATAGGTATAATTAGATGCAAATGTAGCTGATGTAAACAACGCGATTAAATTGAAATGTTTACTTTAAACTAAACGGCAATATGACATACTGTATTAAGGTAGGACTCAAAATTATCTACACTATAAATACAATAATGGAGTTAAAATTTGTGGGTTCGTTTGTAGGATTTTTAGAACTACTGATCTATATACATACAGGGTGTTAGGGTAAACACCGTTATCCTTGCAACCAGTGGTTTGGTTTCATTTATAGAACGTAAAATCAATGGAAAATTGTAACTTTTTTTTTTAATCTACAATTTACCTCAAGATACGTAAGTTCGTTGCCCTATGCGCTAGGGCAACGAACTTGTGTTTTAACACTCAATACTTTATTGCATTCCACATGTAGGTATTCTTAGTTGGTAAACTTATAATTAGATCATTATGGACCCTGTCGGGCACAGCAAAATAAGTGAGTTTGGAGAGAGGAAGCATTTTTTGTTAATTATATAACATTACTTATCAAACTAATTATAACAAAGATGTAGATGTCTTTTGAGATAAGACTAATCGCTTTAATACAAAATATAAACAGGTGAGATGAGGTGAGGTGAGGTCATTGAGTGATGTAATAATAATTGTAAGTAATAAGTCTAATAGAATTTAAAGTCTCGAGTGCTTAAGTTATGACTTTATAAGTCTATCATTTAGATATTCGCTTACTGAGTAGTAGCTTTTATTTAGCAAAAATTGTCTAAGTTTTTTTTTAAATATGTTAATTTTCTCTTCTTTTTTTATTAGTGCAGGTAGTCTATTTTATAACACGAGCGGGAGGTGCGGGATGCGACTTGATCGGCCGCGAGCGCGACCCCTCCCTGTTAGTCAGCTGTTTCGCTAGCGAGCACGGTGTTGGATAGAAACTTTTTAAAATCTTTTAATGAAAATAACGTTTTTTTTTTGTTGGGTTCGGTTATTTATTTTTATATTTAAGTCAACTATCCATGATTTGAATGACAAGAGTGTTTACCTTTACACTCCGTATTCCGAAAAAAAATTTCTACACTAACTGGAACCTGCCGCATTGCCAAGTGTCATAGGATATATGGACGAAGTCGTGGACGGAAGCTAGTCGATCATTTTGGATTCAACCTTATTGCAAAATCATATTCGGAACAACAATATAACATCATGCTTGTATTCTCTAAATCAGTAGGCAGAGGTATCCAGGTTTCCACCCTCATTTCGCCATTTATATTTTAGTCCCTTGTAATAGGGGCTAATTTACCGGGCACTTCTCCAGACTCCGGGCCACTACTGAAGAATTCCTAATGGGACAAATTGAATCTTTTCTGTATTCCCTGGGGTTCAATTATACAGTAGTGCCGATTCTGTTGTTCACAAGAAAAAGATGAAGTTCAGTACATATTTTTCTTTCTATTTCATTAAGCAAAGGACAGAAGATAAGTTTTAGTTTAGTCCTGTCATGGGGTTCAATTATGCAGTATCCCAACTTGTTTTTGTATCTTGTGTCCATACTACATATACATAACATTATGTAATCTAGGAATAAGAGTATTGTACTTTTAGTAAAATAAATCTACTTAATAAAAATCTTTAATTCATTTAATAGACATCCAATGAAAGCTTTTATGGTAATTTGCCATTTTTGCCGATGGGAAACCATCGGGCGCACTGCTTGTAAAAGGTACCGAACCCGGACCCGAGACTTGTCACTAGACATTGCATCATCTGTTTTTTATTTGTGGCGTTATCTCGGCAAGGCAATGAAGTTTCATTTAACAATAATTATTTATGTTATTCGTTATCATTACGACATTGTGTATCAAGTTCATTTACACTGATTCCCTAGTGACTTTGTAACCTTTGAGTGAGTGTTGTTATAGTGAAAGAGCTCTTATTATTGTGACATGATTGTGACACAAGCCGACCGCCCAAAGGGATTTCCTGTCGGCAAAAATTACGAACTTCCGTCCCTTTTAACGGAAGCCATAAGGGAAGAATTTACATAAGTTCTCCTTCCATAGTGCCTTTTTCTTAGTGCTCAATTTCGCTGAATCAATGAAAAAGTCTGCTGCTCCCTACATTTATGTTTGCGTACCTTGTTAAACCGCCGATTTTTTTTTTCACGATTTCAGATTTTGTCCCATAGTAAAAGTTGTTCATAATGAAGAGTAAAGTCGCGTGTTTAAGTGGCAATCATTACCAGTCGGCCCTATACAGCGTGTAAAAAAACTCTGTCCTATCCGTGAGGTGAGGGTGTTGTTAAGAATCATATTGAGAGTCTATTGTGGTTCTTTTGTAGAGAAAAGAAAAATGAAATTCGCCGCATTTTTTTCAATGGGGAATTTACCGGGTTATTACATGGGGTGCGGGCGGCAGTCGTCTAGCGGATGTCTAGTCTACAAGTCATAACATATGACCTCTGCAGAAAATTTACTAATTTATAATGAAATTGGGGTAATTAAAGGTACTATAAATGTGAATTTCAAATTGCAATAACTTTTTTATTTCTGGTAATGTTATTGCAGTGCCTATGTGCCCCTTTCAGATTGGACAGGGTTTTTCTTACACGCTGTATAAGGAACTCTTGTGTAAAATTTTATGCTTTTAGACACAGCGGTTTAGGCTGTGCGTAATCTGTCAGTGAATGAATGAAGTATTTTATTTATTTTGTAGAAAATCTTCGTAGGTCTGTGATATTTTTATTCAAGCATAATCTCACGCCTATTTCCTATCCTATGGATGTTAGCAGGAAGTAAGGTAAACCATGCTAAGGCCTCTATCTATACCAATTACTTGAAATAAGATCTGACAGTAAAATACATTGTGCACGCTTCTGTAAAGGCAGCATTATGTTGAGCGATGGGCGCGAGGGCCGTTTTGCGCAGATGTGATCATGTGACGCATATTCTCTATTTAGTTTTATTTTTCCTTACTGTACTTAGTACTAAATTTATTCTTTCTTGCAGGGACCGCATGCGCCAGAAATGCACTGTCCACGTTACGGTTTAAATACGTATTTTACCCACTTAGTCTATATGGACGATGTTTTTAATTCTATGTATAAATACTGTTGCTGTCAACTATTATAACGCTAATAAGTGCGAGCGACTTATTCATATTATAAATATGATATTTATGAACGTGAACTTGAAACACTAAGCGCGCACGCGCACCTGGTTTAACATAAGAACAAAACGCTGAAATTTCCTGTCATCTGTATCTATAATGACGATCGAATAATTCAAAACCATCGTTTACCCAGGTGTTCAGCAAGTCCTTTAAGATATTTCGCATTTTTATTTTAGGTACATTCATACTATACAATAAACATATTATGAATAAAATTTAAGTGTTTGTTTGTAATGACAAAATTTTTGTCTGTCTGTCTTTTCCGGCTAATCTCCGAAACGACTGGACCGATTTTGACGGGACTGTCACTGGCAGATAGCTGTTGATAAAAGGAGTAACTTGGCTACTTTTATTTTAGAGAATTTGAGTCCACGCGGGCAGCAGCTTTGAATAAAATATAAAATCTGCAAATCCGCTGGATGCGAGAAGCACAGAACCTGTCGATGTGGCGGTGCTTGGGAGAGGCCTATGTCCAGCAGTGGACGTCTTTCGAAAAAGATGATGAAACAAATCTGCTATTTGTAGGGTGTTTTTTTTTGTGAATCTGCGGATGAAAGAGGACTTGGTTTTAGACGTCTTTGCTTTATAACTGTTATAGGTAGGTAAGCGTCAAGGCTACGCAAACTTTGCTATAAATCATCATCATCGTCAGCCTTTATACAGTATGCAAGGGTAAACTCCGTTGTCACTCAAACCATGGGTAGTTGACTTAAATATAAAAATAAATGACCCAGTAACAACAAAAAAAAAACCTTATTTTCATTAAAAGAATTTAAAAAGTAAATATCCGTCACCGTCCCGATACTCATGGATACACGCTCGAGAGAGCTGCGAAACAGCTGACGGCCGGTCATGTAACGCCCCGCGCGCCCCCGCCAACAGCCGCCCGCCGTGTTGAGACGCAAGTTCGTTGCCCTTGCGTATAGGGTGAAATATTCTTGAGGAAAAAGGTAGATTTTCTTTAAAAAAAAAAAGTTGTTTTTTTCCATTGATTTTACATTCTATAAATGAAACCAAACCACTGGTTTCAAGGATAACGGCATCACACTAACACCCCGTATAAACAAAATACCTAATTTTATTTCGGAAAACTAAGAGATCCATAAATTGTTAGTTGTTGGTTTGCACTTAAAACACTATTGATAGTAACTTAAACACTACACACACAAACACACTTCACACACACACACACACACCAGACACACTTCACACACACAAACACACTTCACACACACACACCACAACCAACACACACAAACACACTTCACACACACACACCACTACCAACACACACAAACACACACACACACGCACGCACGCACACACGCACGCACGCACGCATGCACGCACGCACACACGCACGCACGCACGCACGCACGCGAACGAACGGTGTATTTGACGTTCAAAAGTGCCTTTAATATGCCTACTTGAAATAAATTATTTGACTTTGACTTTGGTGTCAATTAATAAACAATAGGTCTCAATTAATAAACAATCAAGCGCATCCATTCATTTCTAGCTACATCGTTAAAATCGTCTACCTTACTTAAGCTGAAAGCGATCCCACTCAAGAACTTAGCCGGCCGGCCGTTTACCATTTCAGTTTGTCTAAATCTTTGAGGTACCTATATCAGCGAGAATTCAATGAAACTAAAACACAGTTGGCCGAGTCCTACTTAGCCCTTTCACAAAGTTGTAAAAAGGCATAATTCTGTGTTGGGGCAGTTTCCAGTCGAACCGGATGCTGCTAAATACGAGTATTTTACACAGAGCGACTGCAGTGGCTTAAAGTAGGTAATTATAAAACACGAACCTGTGGAATATAGCTATACTGTGGATGGCGGGCCACTTGTCCCGGACTTCATCGCAGATAGCCTTCATAGCCTTCAGTGCCATGGGCTCATAAGCTTCATACTCCAGCCGCACCACCTGCCCAAACAAAATAACTTATTAGGAATGATCATTTAGAAATTATTCCTGAATATTATACGACTAGCGTATTTTTGAAGTGAAAAGTGCGTTCTTTAGGCGCGTTGAGCACTTTTTGGGTGAACTAAAATCATGGAACTCGCGTCATCGTCACCGAACGCTTGAAGAAATGAAAGAATGTTACTTAGTTTTCACTTCTATCCCAAAGATTACCCCGCATGTTTCTTTAAAGATATTTTGATTTCGGAGGCACAATACTTAAATCCTTGTATGAATAAGGACTGAAGAAACACAACATAACAGCAAGGCCGAAGCCTATTGCCATCAACCGGACACAAATCCAGACTCCGAGCTGTCAATCAGACAGCCGAAAATCAGTTTGCTCGACCCGGGAATCGAACCCAGGTCGTCATGCTCAGTGGCAGCGCTTGGGACACTAGATCAATGAAGAATTGAAGATAGCGTAAAGTGAAAAAAAAAAAACTTTAATTTCGGAAGTCGGTGGCAAAAAACGAAAATTGAAAAGCGAAGACATCGGCTTCCGATATTAAAGTTATTTTTCACTTTATTAGTGTTTTTTTTTTTGGAAGTCGGTTGTTTTTTATGACCCTCAAAACTCACAGGGGAAAGCGAATAGTGGCTGGCTTATCAATTACACTATGTGGAACGGAATGTGACAAAAGAAAAATTACTTAATTAAATAAGTGAAAAACATTTTCGTGTTCCAAAACCTGTTTGTTTTGGAACTAAATTAACTTGTGGCGTTGTATTTGTACAAGTGATAAATGATAATGTGTTGATTCACTGTTACTGCTTACTGTCACCTTATTTACTAACGTTATTCTTAGCAAAATTAGCCTAAAATGTTCCCACTGCTGGGACATAGGCCTCCTCTCATCGAGATGAAGTGGGCTATAATCTACTACCCAGGCGAGGCGGGGCGGGGTTGGTAGACATCACATGTCTCTGAATTTTGGTTCTAGGACATGCCCGTTTCCTCACGATGTTTTCCTTCACCGTTTTGAGAGCAGTGGTGATGAAAATTATTTACACAAAGTATAGCGCCTACCCGGGTTTGCTACCACGCTCCACCACGGCTCAGTCAGGGACGTTATTAATGACATATTTATGTGTTAATATCCAAGTTATAAACTATCTGTGTCCCAAAATTCGTTCAGTAGTACGCGGGCGAAGCCACGGGCATCAGCTTTTATAATATAAGTAGGATAGTAGGAATAGATATAATAAGTACCTATAACGTTACCTACATACCCACTTATGTCTAAAATTATCTATCGCTATCAAGGCTATCAAATTGTCGATTACACAATATTATTGTTTGCTAAATGTTCCAACGTTGCATTATCAGTCAGTTGGTATGTTGTCAACTTATCACCGAATTTTTCTTACGAATGACTTCCAATGTGTAGGTAATACCACACGTGTAATAAATATTATTATCTAATTCTAACTTAGAGAGATAATTATAGTAGTATTATTACAACCTGATAACCCCCCGACTTTTTCATTTTATTTAATTGTAATTTTGTTTTTAATTTAATGTTATTTGTAAATGTATGCCTATTCTATGAGTATATTGCTACTCGAATGAAATGATTTGAATTTGATAAGTACTGAGCTGCAAAAAAACGTAAGATTCTAATTTCTCTTACTACGAAAGTTTCGGTTTCGGCCGATACTAGAAGAGGAGCCAAATATTCGGTTACGGTAGATACATGTTTCGGTTGCACACTACTTATTTATTATTATTTTTACTTTTGTGACATCTAACTTACTTGTACTTGTATGTTTCCAGTTCCACTTTTTCCAGTTATAAAAATAATCTAGAATTACAATTTACTGCTATTATTTGTAAGTTAGATGATAAAAAAAATATATTTAGGTCCTACTAACAGTTTATTACCTATACCAGTAACCAACACTATATTTATAAAGCATAAAGAATAGAATACTGGTTTACATAAGTTGATATTACAATAAATTGGATCGAATCTTTGAGATACTGTTTGTTGCTATTACATGCTATCCGTAGAAAATGTTAAAAGTATCATATGACAGATCAAATTTTTTTTTTCTTGATCTTTGATCACCCTTAATAAATTTAATTAAAATTTTACGAACCTTTTTGCCTTCGAAATTGTCTCTAGTGGTGCCGATGAAGACAGATATAGCTCCACAGCTGTCAGCAGTGACTAGTTCCGTAATCTCATCAACTGACAGCTTATCCACTGTCAGCTTGAGGTGATCCATTTTGGGTTTAATTTTCTAGTTGGATATAAAAGAGGATCAGTTTCTCTTCTATTACTATAGGTATTGTATAAAATTTGAAAAATACTGAAGTTTGAAGATTGTTCTAACAGACGGTTCCAATTATTACCCTCCGCTGATTGGAGGAATCACGGCAATACTGTCACGCTCTTGAATTTCTATATCAACCTCCTCTTCGCAAACCTCTTCGTTTTTAGCCAACAATATATTGTCTTTTATAGTTTGCAAGTTATAGTTTTCACTAATAATGTTCAGGAGTTTGTTGTAGCTGATCTTGGTTGGGAGACGGATTGTGGACTCCCGGGTTCCTGCTAACTCTTTAGAGCGCGCAAAAAATAATAATTTCACAGTTACGTCATGCTCTATTTCCATATTTTACACTGTAATGAAAAGAAAAATAAATTTAAAGAAACATGACATCATTACCCTAATTATGTTAAACTTGTGTAATGTCAGCTTATTTTTCTTGACAGGGGATAGTGTAGCTTAGCTGTTATTTTAAATTACGCTCAGGTTGCAAATATGATGAAACATACTATAGGTAATTATGTGCCAATTACATTCTATTTGTATAAATGCTAGTCTACCTGATTTCCTTATTCATTCATTTGAAGACGTTTAAAATATTAATCGCAAAAGAAAAATGATTCAATACAATCTCAAAACTTATTATGATGATTGATGAATGGAACAAGGAAGTTAGTAGTTTTACCTGTCAGTCAGTCAGTCATTGCAAATAAATATGCTATTAAACAATATTCAGCATTCTTTATAATATCAATTTAATGTAGGTAAAAATACTATACTGGAGCATGATCAGAAACTTTCATTTATAGACCACCTTTCGTTGACCCATATCACTAGTGAACCAGTTATTAAAAGTAAAAAAAAAGAACACAAAAAAAAACATACTCAAATACCTGCTCCCACGCACTAGTCCTCCAATATTTAAATTTAGAAGTGGATGATAAGTAAGAACAAGCTAGGTAGGTACTTATTGCGCCAAATGTACTGGCGTAATATTTTATTTGTAGTCGAAGGGAACGTGTGTCGCATGACACAGTCGCGCATGCACTAGAGGCAGAGGTAATGACTTGACGGCTAAACCCCAACTGGTTTTTGCCGTTTTTGCGATCTCTCAACCATGACCAATAATTATAAGTAGCGGGTAAAAGAACTATGCAATAATAGTGAAATAATTATCTTTGAAGTTAGTGTTTGTTGTAAACAGCCTATTGATGTAATAGTTATGAAGTTTCTTTATGAATATATTTATTTATTTGATAACATCGATGAGGTTATATACTTAACCTTGACATTATGGTTAAAATGAAATTAAACTTTGATGTTTGTATACTTACGATGTTCATTTTAATTTCAATATAAGAAACAATAATCTTAAAAAATCTTCTTAGTTTTGAAATATTTATTTTGGTTTCCTAATCCTACGAACACACGAAATTACGAACACCTGATAAAGTGACGGTCAGTAATGTTCGGTTTTTGAAGTTAGTGTCAAAGAGTAAAGTAAGGTTAGTGTAGTGTCTCTGTTCCTTGTTAGTGTCAGTCACAATCTCAATGACTTGGTATCAGCAATTTACAACATAAGTGTACAGACAAAACATGTGATCGACTATTAATTAACTGTTGATATTCTTAATTTATCATTAAAACAAAAATCTTTGCAAATTACTTCAGCAACACTTAATTTGTAAACTTATAACTTACTTCGTTATCGAACATAACAACATTAACAACAACTGACATAGAAGGTAAAGGTGCCTGCACACTATTTTTTTTTAAATATTATCTCATAGACTCTAAGTAAGTAACTGTTATTTTAACGTGTTTTTCTATTTATAAGTTCAATATTAGTTACTACTTCTAGCCTAGCTAGCCCATCGGGGAATACAGGCATGATGTTACGTTGTATAATTGGGTATATATTTTTATTGCAATTCTTATTCTATATTTTAGTACACTACGGAGCGGTATTTCATAGTTTAATGTAATGAAATTGATAATATTTGACATTTACAGAGCTTAACCATTACAGAGTGCTCATTCTGAAATGCATCCCAAGCATTCGAACATTCAAAAAATAAAATAATCTCTCACGTTTCCATATTTCCATATGGAGGTAGCCCCGTAGAAACGTGACTTTATGAATTTATATTATAAAACAATACATGTTATACCTAATTCTAAAACATGTTTTATGCTCATAACCCAAACATCAGGTTTTATACAAATTCAATTAAATTAGTGAGCAAGATGCCACCCATCAGTTTCACCAAACAAAAATGGAGACAAAAACCCGCCGGACCTCCATTTTTGAAGCACGTAAAAATCTATGGTTTTTTACTGCTATAACATAAAAAAATATTTTATGAGATAGCTATTTTTTAGGTACACTATGCATAATCGGCCTATCCTATAATGTTCCCACTGCTAGGACACAGGCCTCCTCTCTTCGAGACGGAGTATGCTGTAATCTACTACATTGTACCCACGGTGATAGCCCCCCCACAGGTTGGTAGATGTCACATATCTTCGAATTTTTGGTTGTAGGACATGTCTGTTTCCTCTCGATGTTTTCCTTCACCGTTTTGAGAGGAGTGGTTATGATATTATTTACACAAAGTTAAGCGCCTAGCTGGGTTCGGACAACTCGTCAGTCGGGGCCGTTACCACTGTGCCACCAGCCATCACTACTCTCTACATGTATGTAAATATAGTTATACTATAACGATTTTAAAAACTGAAAAACTGATCTGAGAGTACTCTAATGACTGGTAACGCACAACTAAAACTAGTGCAGTTGTATAATCTAATTTATGTTATTAGGTAATCGTTTTGCGTAGTTGGCAGACAATCTTTAATTCAAAACTAATTCTTTGTTCTAATATTGGCTCATAGCTTGTCAATTAGAACTGTTATTTAGAACTACTCATCGTAAATCAATCAACTAATGCGCAGCAGTTGTATTTTTGTAACGTTGTTATTTATCAAAAATAACTGTTTTTTATCAGTGATCGGCTTGTAACCGACCAGCTTCACCTTTGGTGTGTACACACCTTTCTGTAAACTGACATTTCAAATTATAAAAAGTTACCGGATTTCAAACGGTCTCGGAGCGGGCGGTGTATATTTGTGTTTTGGGTTCAACAGCTCTGCATCGCATTTTGGCAAGATTCCCTCGGGCGCGCGCGTTACATAAAATGAACGTCGCGTTTCGTGCCACACAAAAAGGATAAAAATAGATTTTCAGAGTGAGTTGCGTGTTCACATCACCGACATTTTTGTTTTTAAATGACATACAGACGCGATACGCGCGTCGCCGCTTGTACTGCGACGTATTAGAAATCTTAGTGAAACTATCTGAAATCGGTTAACTGTAAACATTGGACTGATTTTTTCTTTGTGTCTCGCTCCAGATTGACGTTGGAGGATCGAGTATCGAGTGCGGGCGGCATTTGTAGTGACTGAACTCCGTGTGGTGTGTGACGGGTGATAATCCAAGTGTGTGACTAGTGGACGTGCGAGATGGCTCACCACGCTGAGCCGATGGACATAGACAGTGATTTTGATAATAAAGAGAACAGTTTACATCACAACAATGTGCTACCCTTCACAGAGAAGGGTTACGAAGAGCTGGATGTGTCGGAACTTAACATGAAACTCAGGTATTCCATCACTCCGGCTTCTTCGCCTATGTCTAAGAGCTACACCGCTAATTGTGTTGATAACAGGAGCCTAGAGTCAGGTGATGACACACTTAATGTCACAATTAATGAGAATAGTAATTTAACTCGTTCACTTAATTCAAATATGAGTAAAAATGATAATGTTGTAAAATCTCTCAAAGCTTTACCGCTCCAAGCTATCTCCACGGAGCAATTTTGTGACAATAGTAGAAGCACATCAGTACTTAGGCCTCTTGATACGACAGTCACTCAAGACAATGCTAATGTAACTGTCACAGTTAGCGGTCCAAGTGATATTGATGAAAACTCTCTGTTGAGTTCATCATCATCTGCAGTTCCAACCCCTGAAGCAACAACACCAACTAAGGATAACCTGAAGAATGACGGTGGTAGTTCTCCTATTATGCGAGGGATCAAAACCGTCCTCAACATGTTTAGATCGTCACAGAGTCCCATACCACCAGCTGGCAATGAAGATATTGTAAAACCTGACATACTCAGCCCAGTAGAGGCGACCCTATCAACAGAGGATGCTAAGTCACAGGCAATGTTGGCTTCAACACCTATTTCTGTTCATCGAAAGAAGGAAACAAGTCCAACAAAAAGAAACAGCCCGCATAAAGAATCAATTGTTTTTAATGAGGATCTTGAGAAGGAGTTGCAATGGCAAGATGAGACAACCATCATATTTCGTCAAGAGCGTATTCCACTACACAAACTATTTTTTCAACATCCTCAAACTGAAATTAAAAATACCAATCAAAATTTGGTATTACCAGCACAAGAAATACAAGATGATATGAATTCTACTGTGGAATATATGGATATTTCATATAATGATTCTTTTAGAGACAGAACTATGACTGATTGCAAAACTGACTGCACTTTTACTGGTGAATCAGATGCAGAATTTGTTGATTGTGAAACAACATTTACTAAGAATGATTCTCTGATGGAAGATAAGGACACGACTCCAGTGAATGAGGAAATACAAGATTTGGACTTAACAAAAGATATAGAAAGTACAAACGAAAATACAAGTGCTTCCCGGCTGAAACAAATTATTTTAAATACTACACAAGATATATTAGATGCAACCCTGTCAATAACACCTGAAGATTTGCTACCTGAAGCATTAATTAAAACTCAAAATAAACCAGGACAAGATAATAAAATATGGGATCAAATACCTCACTCTAAAAACACAGTACCGTTACCAATTGAGATTGAGTTTGAAAAAGTTAATGAAACAATCAATACCAAAGTATTTGATGAAACCCTAGAAAATTCTATAACATCACAGGAAAACCTTCCTGCATTGCATCAAACTGTAGATGTTACGAGCCTGTCTGTGGATAAAAGTGAAGAATCAAATGTAACTGCGACCTTTGAAAATATAATTCAGCCAATATTAGATCAAACAGTTGAAATTCCAAATTCAGTAATGAATACAAAATATAAGGAAGAACCCAATGTAACCAAAACAGTAGACAACATTTTGTCTGAGACTGTCACTTTCGATAGCCAACATAATACTTTAGAATATTCTGATTCATCATCAAGAACTGAAACACTTGCACCAAATGAAAAAAATATTGGTGATTCAAAAAGACAGTCCACAAACCACAATGAAAATAATTTGATTCAAGACTTTACCCAAGACATTGAACCAAATAAAACTGGTCTTGATACTGCAAATGTCAGTGAACATAACTCTACAAACTTGGCCGAAACTACAAACACTACAATTTATAATCCTGAAACATTAGAAGAAATGGTAAATAAGTCATTACTTAATCCTGATGAAGGATCTATTTCTATTAAAGAAGCTTCAATGACTGAATTGGCTGCGGAAGTTCCTCTACCTGATGAAGATGACCTTGAGAAAGAATTGGGTATGCCTGCTGACCAGGCTGACCAGACTGATGCTTCTAGCCTACCTCATAGTCTGCCACTTGATCTTGTAGACAATATCAAGGTCCAAACAGAGATCACTGAGATGACACATAACCTGACACTTGAAAAAGCAAAACAAATAATGGAAGTAGAAGGAAGCATTGAAGATAAAACAGTTTTGCCTCAACCGGTACCATTAAACACTACAAATTTCGAAAGTAGCGATCACATACAGAATGAAATATTGAATTTGGATCAAGAAATAATAAAAGAAGTGCCAGAAGTTATTAAAGATGTAGATATTAAGAATGAAAAGCCACCATTAACTGAAGAACCACAAGTTGCCACCGTTGATGTATTAACTGAAACTGCACCATCATTGAATATTGATAACAAAACTGATAATAAAACTGATCAAGTACAGTATGATGTTGGAGATTTGAACCAGGCAGAAACTGTGACAGAGTGCCTGAATGCAACAGTAACGCACAATTCTGACGGAAGTTTCAGTCAACCCATGGATATCAATGAAAGTGTAATTGGACTGAACCCTTTGCCTGACATTATTAACCAGACAACTATTGTACCTAATGTAGAAAATCTCGAATCGGCCAAAAACATTCCTGAACCGGAAACGATAGAACAACTATCGAATTTTCCAGAAAATCTCAAAATGGTGCAAAATCCGGTTACTAGTCCAGAAACTGTGTCTGAAGTGGCTCCCAATGTTGTGCCAGAACTTTTATCAGATGTTTCGGAAATAACTAAACATGCGAATGAATTAACGAAAGTTATTAGAGAAGAACTGCCTATTACTCCAGCAAATGAGGAAATAGCTAAGGGCTCAGTTTCCTACGATACCACACCTATTGACACTAAAGACATACCTGTTACTATAGACAGTGTTACGGATATACAACTTAACAATATTGAAGTAATTCCTACGGAGCATGTTATCCCGGACAAAGAAAACCAACCTATTAGTACAAATGTCCTTGTCAGCGAAAGTGCTGACATTAAAACAGAAGAAGACGAAATCATACTTTCTGAAAACAACAGCCCATTTGTATCAGTAGTTGGTGAAGATATTCCTGGAATGAAACCTGAGGAAAATATAGATATTCAAAATATCGACCTACGATTAGCGACAGCCGGTAAAGTCGTCTTTACCCCACCGGCTTCTCCCCCAATCGCTTCTAAAGGATACAACTTCAATTTTGATGAAATGGATGATCCGTTCGCTACTAAAACTAAAATAAGGGTCTCGCCATCCCTGGATACTCCAACTAAAGCTGTTGAATTAAAACTGACATCTAAAAGCGTCGAAAAGCCTATACCGAAAAAGGAAATAATGAACAGGCGAAAATCACAACCTGAAAGGAAGAAGACGGTTGCTCCTAAAAGGAAATTTAATTCAACTTATAGTGGTGCAGTTACTGAAAAAACAGCTGAAAACCCGGTTGAGAAATCAGCTATCGGAGACATAAGCCTGGAACCACCACCTAGTGTAGCTTTGGAACCAAGCAATGTTACTATTGAAGACAAATTAATTGAAGAAGCCAAAATTGTTCACAAAATGACACTTAATATAGCGAAAGAAGCACATAAATTGGAGCAAGAACTTAGACCTGAAGATAAAGTTGAACAACCTGTTATAACATCTTCCGACGAGGTTATTGAAACTGATGAATCTGCTACTCTTCTCGCCAAAGATTCAAAATCAACTTCGTCATCAGAACAGTCTGCATACTATTCTGCACGCACATCATCAAATGAAAGCTTCTTCCATTCAAGAAATGTTTTTAACATACCAGAGATTGATGACAAGAACTTTAATCCATTTGCAACAAAATCTAAAATGCGACAATCTCCACCTCCGAACATTGACATAGAAAATCCTTTTGCCACCAAAAGCAAAATAAGAAGTTCTCCTGATTCCTCAATGATTTTACCTCTAAATGATGATGTCAATGCACAAGACATCACAAAAACTGCTTTGCCTCATGACAAAATGGAAACTGAATTAATGGAAAAAGATTGTTCAGGAAACCTAAGTAATACAACTACTTCGTCTAAAGCTACTGATGAGAAAAATGCTACCATCAAAGAAGTCAATACTGAAGACGAGGACACAATAGAGGGACCATTCCTGGAAGCTGAAGATTTGAATACTGACGATAAAATGTCAGATTTTGATGGCGAAAATATTGACATGATGCAATTCAATGATTTGCCAACTCAAGGAAACGACGAAAATGGTGACAATGGCGAATTGTTCATAGATGCGGAAGCTTTTGAGTTCCTCCTGAATCAGAATAAGAGTAACACTGTTGTTGACAGCGGTAAAGAGAGTTTGTTCCTGAAATTTGACCCTCTCTTCGCAAAGAGAATGTCGTCTATTACATCTGAGAGTTTAGTTGCTTCTTTAAATAAGATTCAGAAAAGGCAAAGTACTCCTACAAAAGCGATGATGCCAGAAAAAGAGGTCAAGTCTCCTATCGCTGGGCCTTCTAACTTGAACATAACCCAAGACATGGACGTTACACACAATTCAAGTGAGGAATTCAACGAAGACCTTAACGTCACAGTATCTAAGCCGATGATGGTGGTACCTCCTGCCATCAACTCAGTAACACCCAGAAACAAGTCCTTGACTCCAAACAGATCGAACAGGCGTTCTCTTACATTCACGTCTCCTGCCATGGCCGTTATTGATAGACTATTGTCTTTAAGCGGCAACAGTTCTCTCCTGCATGACACTACTGTGACACATGCCACAAGAGAGCAGAACGAAGCCGACTTAGCTCTTACACAGCTACGAGAGCTATTAGCTGAAAAAGAAATTAACGTTTACAGTCTAAGATCTGAAAGTAAAGAACTAAAGGATAGATTAAGTTCATTAGAATCTCATTTAAAAAGTTTAGAAGATGAAAGTCAGGATAGATTAAAAAAGATCAATGATGTGAACGATAGGCTGGCTGAGAAGACTAAGATCAATAAGAGCATGGCGGCAGTTGTCGAGGAATATGAGAGGACGATAGCTAGTTTGATCTCAGAAACAGCGCAGGACAAGAAGAGGCACGCGGAGGAGAGAATAAAGTTAATTAATGAAAGAGACGAACAGACTGCGCATCTAGCCAGCATGGAGGTATCCTTCAGCGACCTCCATAGCAAATACGAGAAGAGCAAACAGGTTATACTGAACTGTAAGGCTAACGAAGACGCCTATAAGAAGTCTATCAAAGAGTTTGAAGAGAATCTCACCAAAATGCAAAACAATTACGAACTTCTAAAGCAGCACGCGACGTCCAAGCTCAACCACGCCAACCAAGAGTTGGAGAAGATGAACAGGACACATGAGGCGGAAGTGTTGAAGCTTAACGCCATGATTAAGAGGAAGGAACTCCACATCACGTCCCTCGAGGAGTCTCTTGCGCAGAAGACGAAGGCAAACGAGGAGCTTACAGCCATATGCGATGAACTCATTAACAAGGTCGGCTGAACTAATTTTAGGGTTTTCTACATTTATTGTGTCTGTGATCTAGGCGGATACTCCGAGACTCACTTTTGTGCTTATCTTAAGATAAGTAGCATTAAGTTTTAACTAGTCTCTACGATATTGTGCCAAATCATTTTAGTGTAACGATATTTTATTCCTGTTGTTCATTATATTACTCAAAGACTGCAAAATGTGATAAAATTCGAGTTCTGTAATCATGTTACAGTGTATACTTATGTGTAATTCAATTGAGCACATGTAATATTTCAATCAGTAAGTACATTGCACTATTATATTATGCCGGCCATAATTAAAATGTGCGCGGAGGACAGTTAATACGTTGTCAGACACATCTTGAAATAATTCATAGAAATGTATATTTTTTTGCATGTATAACTGTTGTATTTAAAGTGCGCAGATATTTATTTTGTATGTTGAAATATTCGTCAATATTTTTTGGGAAAATATAGAAATTCACCTAATAATATTTTTGTAGATATATATTCGTGAAAAACTACGATACTTTTGATATTTAGATGTAATAATGAATGATTATCCTTGTGTTTATGAAGACAGTTGACTTTTTTGGACTAACGTCATATAAAACATGTTGCATGTTACTTTTATCCGGCTCATCGACTTCGCGTCAGCTGGTATGCGTTAATCTTGCAGTCTCTTAACTGACCAGCCTGTATCCCCTAATTAATTTTGATATTGAATCTCATTTTTCCGTAATAATAACCGATCTCTGACATTCTCACATTCAGTTATATTTAATTTCAGTCCTGTGACATTCAATTTGTTAAAAGTAAAAATTTTCGTAGCTCGACTTTCCAATAACGGGTTGTTTTGTCAGTTATTTTTGTACGATATAGAATTTAGTAATTATTAAAGTTAGTTAATAAAGTTGACATTTTCAAAATCATGTTTTTTTTATTTAACTAACTTTGCTGTTGCCCTCGTAGGCGTCAAAACTCTAAAATTATTTCGCAAATAATCGAAAACATTAATTAACTCGAAATCGACGAGTAGGAAAGATGGAATCGAGGAAATTGGGAAAAAAAACCCCTACATGGTTAGATTAGCCTACCTTCTGGTACAACCATTTATCTTGGCTAGGACAGGCTAGCTATTTACTTCCATTCTAAGTGTAACGGCATCCTTTTTGTCATTATATAATTTTATTGAGATTTTCCAGACAAGTACCTACTTATTTTTATTTTATTATAGAGTTTTACTCGTAGAATTTATATTTCTTTTTCTTGTTCGTGACCTAACGATAAACTTTTCGACATGAATTTCCATAAAACACCGTGCACTATTATTTTGTCTACGGCGCGGCGTGCTCCGAGCACATCTATTTTAAACGAACAGCTTTATGGGCATTTTTTGTAGACAGCGCATTTTATATTCCAATAGTTTATTTATGAATGCAGTGGAATTCTAATGAAAATGTGCCTATAACAACCGTTTTTACTGAAATCGAATTTGAAGTATTATTAGTCTGCAGTAATGGTAGTAGCTACAGTGTGTTCACTTATTTTCACACTCACATAAAATTCCTAGCAATTTTTTTTTTTGCATTTGTAGTACTTTGGGCAACATTGTGAGTGATCTTTGGACTGATAAAATAATAAAATAAAATCACACAGTACTTATAACAACAGGAAAATATAGGAGGATATAATTATTTGGAAAAGGGGGGAAAAACGGAAATATAAGGCTGCCATGCCCATACCTACCTTAGGCAAAATCGCGAGACGCAGAATTTTAAAAGTAAACCGATTTTTTTTTTGCTCTCAGCGGTAAACAGGTGTCGAGCAACAGGATAACAATAAAAAAAAGTTAAAAATACTTCCTGGACGGCCCTGAAATTAGACCCAATCCGGAACGAGAGGGTGAGCTCTCAAGGAAACAATCTGATTTAGATGTTTTTTTTTGGTTTTGGTATGCGCGTTAAAAAGAGGTGAGGTTCTTGTGAACGATTGAACTAATTGGAAAGTTTTTCGAGTAGGTAACTTCACGCATTTGCTATTAAAGTGATTTCCAATAACAAACATCTATAGTAGTTACCTACATATATGGGCACGTAAGCTATTTATTATGCGGAGGTATGTATCATTACACTGCGTGAGCTTGGGACTAACAGGAGAATAATATTAACATTAAATTGCACGCGAGCTCAATGGCGGGCAAAACCTAGCAGAATTATTGACGAGCGGCCCATGAGCGGCCCCAGGCCCCTGCATACATTGATAAATGTGTGAAATATGTACTTTATGTCGTTCTAATCAGTGCCAGGCCGTGCCACGACTATTTTGACGAAAAAAATGCCATCTATGAGACTCCCGCCTTTCCTCGTTAGGATTCCAAGCGAGGAGGTTCTATATCGTTGCCATGGCAACGTGCGACAAACACTGTCAAACATTTTCACTGGTAAGTGATCAAAACGGGTCCGCTAGTGATTATGCACGAGTGATGTATGACGAGACAGTCAACGTGGTGAACGCTAGAGAGATCGACAGCCCGTCGAGTGAAGAGGAAGTGGTGAAAGCAACGATGTCCAAGTTTAATCCTCCGGTGAGGCATACGGCGAGACATGACTTCGATTCAGACAGCGAAACTGAGTCGGAAGATGACAAGTTTTTGGAGAATTTCTCTGGGAAGGATCAGGTAATTTCTGTGTTATATAACTTTACAATGGATCACTATTGTTTTGTTACAAACAAATTAGCATTTGAATGTGCTTTTAGGTAGGTGCTTTTGAAGGTCTTTCTTTGAGATTTGCTTGTTACCTTATCACAATACAACTACACATAATTATCTTCCAGACTTATACCTAACTAGCTTCTGCCCGCGGCTTTGCCAGCGTGATATGCCGATAAAAACTAGCCTATGTCCTTCCCCAGGATGCCATCTGTCTCCTTGCCAAATTTTGTCGAAATCCGTTCTGTGGTTTAGGCGTGAAAAGGTAACATACAGACAGACTGACTTACTTTCGAATTTTCTAAAATAAATAAATCTTTCTCTCAATAACCACGAGACGTAACGAGGGTATTATTATGTCACGAATACATACATATTGCCAACTATTCCAATTATTGTCTGATTAATTATTGCACGAATAAAATACCAGCAAGAAATAACATATTACACGCTCCATTTACTGTTCTTATAGTTTAATTTCACCGCTAGGGAGTTATTTTTACTGTAGACAACAGTAGACGAACAAATGCATTTATTTGCGCTACGGCATTCAAGGAATTTAGATAGACAGCCGCTAGAGAGGCGGCCATATTGCGTAGATTTAATTTCCCCGCCATAGTTTGCGTGGCGCCACCTGTTTGCTGCCCTGTTGTTTACGCCCGCTGTAAACATAGACAATTTTGGAATGGGTTCAATGATCAAACTACTAATTCCGGGTATGGTTAAAAATGGTTTTTATGCTTGAAACTGCAGTAAAATGAAGACAAGGAAGTTGGCAAGGGAAGTATTCCTAGTACAAGAATATTTTCGGCCAGAATACATGACAATTTTAACGAGTCAGTCGTGTAGAATGAGGCATTATTATCCAGCGATAGTTGTGCGATCGTGCAAGCAAACGCTCGACCATATTCATTTATTCATGGTATGAATAGTGTGTTGATGTTACGATAGTGACTCCGTAATTAGCCTCTTGGAGATATAATTATGATCAGACTTATGGGATACTATTATTTCTGGTGAGTGTAGATAAACATAGCCCATATTTTGCATATTTTAACTGCCTCGAATAGAAAGGTCAATGTAAAGAGTAGCGTACCTGCCGAAATCTCGTTGCATTTACCCCCACAGGCGAGTTTTTATCGCGCGATAATAACGCTACGTTATTGCGTTATCTGTTTTCAGTTAGTTCGAATGTCGAACGTAAATGATCGAATGTATCGAAGCATTTTTTATTTGTGACGCAAATTAAGCGATATTACTCTCTCGCGTAATTTTCCCACTGGAGGCGACCTACAGTGGGACCAGAGCGCGAGCGTAACCTCTTGTCTCATTGTAGTCGCCTTCTTAATTTGAATGTACTTAATCAAGGGATCTATGCCACAGTCGCCAGATAGAAAGTCCTCCCAGCCTTCTGACAAGTCCGTGGAAGTTCCGAAAGTGACCCGCGCCGAGCTGATGAAGGAGACCACCAGTGGCAGGACCAGACCTCTCGCTAAACGTGACGACTCTTCGAACTCAGGTTAGTTTGATTCGGACTAAGTAGGTACGTCGTTGACTGACTCGCATATTTGGGCGGGCGGCATAAATCCTCCAAGATCACATTCGTACATTCTGCATGAACCATCGCATACTGCAGTGCAGCCCATACTAACATACATAACTTTATTGTATTGAATTGCGATGGGCTGCGGTCAGGTGCGCGCGCCTTTCGCCTACTTAGGGCCAATTCGACCATACATTTATACCTAGTTACAGTTTTTGTATGAAAAAACTCAAAAATATAAAAATAAATCGTAGGATAATACAGATAATGTACCAGTTCTTTCAAATTCGCTTAGTTTTTGCAGCGACTGCTAGTGCTAGATTCGATACCCGAGTCAGACATAGCTTCCTATATTATCAAAGAGCAGATTAATGCTTAAACTGGGGGAAACAAGTCAGTGCTTCGTGAATATTCACCTTATTGAATGAAATAACTCGTGCTCCAAATAGTTTCATGCAGTTCCGTTATGATGAAATTCTCAATTTGTTATCTCTGACAATAGCGTAATGCGTTAAGCTATTTTAAACGCGCGCAGTCTTTGTTTACATGAGTCTGTAGATATCGTGGCAATGCTGTGCGTGTTGTTTGAAAAATGACCTATAAAACATTTTACAAAAAAAAAAACCAACTTTCAAAAACAACAATAAAAAGTGAAATATAACTTTAATTTCGGAAGTCGGTCTTTGGTATTGAATTTTCGTTTTTTGCTACGAGACAAATTAAAAATCCGGAGTCACACGAGTTAGCACTTTTTTTTTTTGAGGTTATGACATCATCAAATGACTTCTTCCGCTGGGCGGAGCGGGAGGGCGTGTCAGACTTTTACTGACTAAAACCCACCCGTGTTTCTTCAGTTGCCTATTGCTAAGGTCCCGGTATCCCTTTCGGACTTTCCCACAATTCGGACTTTCCCGCAAACACGTGTTAGCCCTAACTCTCGAGTCTTGAGTCTTGTTTATATCTTTTTAGTTGACTTTTTTGTCGTAGTTGGTTTATAGTTTTATAACTTTAATTATAATTAATAAAAAAATGGGGTTTTAATATAATTTATGTTTGAAATGTGATAATTAAGCATTTTCATTCGATACCTAAAATGGTATAATTTAAAAAAAAATAGACGCTTCCAACGATACCTCTATTTTGTCAAATTATGACGAGTAGTTTAGAAGTTATGAGGGAACAGATGAACATACATACATACCGGTCCGAATCATAACCCTCCTTTTTGCTTTGCCGTAGTCGGGTAATAAAGAAAAGTTACAAAACTAAGCCTTAGTGTAACTAAACACTTTTATTATGTAGGTAATGTAAGTATAATATGACAAAGTATTACAAATAATGTGGTTTTGTTGAAACTGAGACGAATTCAACAATGCGAGTTTACGCTCTACTTAACTAAATCTGTCACAAGCCCTTTACACAGTGGAAGGTATGCTTACATGATACATACTCTTTTAATTATATCATACTCTTACATAGGTACTTTAAGGCAGTGTGGTACACACGGCTACACATCAAGCTATACATTTCCAGTATAAGCTGACCTCCCATTGCCATCATCTTCCTGCCCTTGTCCCATGTTACTTTTGGTCGGCGCAACACGTTTTCTTTTTCGACTCTCCCCTGTCAACCGTCACGCTATCATTCACTCCCTTTTCTTTCATATCATTCCTCACACAATCCATCCATCTTTTCTTTGGCCTTCCTCTCCCGTTGTACGGAAGAGGAAGGCTTATACAAGGCGAGATCAGCTTATACTGGAAATGTATAGCTTGATGCATAGCCGTGTGACACTGTGTACAGTCACGGACTTTAATTGATGAGCCACCTTCAAACTTTACAATTTTGCAGGTTGATACATTCACGAAATTACACGATTACACACGAACTCAAATCACACGCTCGTAAACAAGATGACAAATAAATTACTTTTAATCGGAAATAGTCTTATCCATAAAGGTTGACTAATAAGTTCTCAATGATAAAAATAAATACAATATTGCATTAAGTTTATCAAATCTATTTGATACCTACCTCCTTTGAATCATAGCTCATTAACTCGATAATTCTGAAAACCTAACTGAAGGCAGTGACAGTTGAAATATTGATGTCAGAGACGTTACTTTCGAACTTGTCGAAATGACTTTTAATATTTCTCCGTACGCTAACGTTACTATCGTAACCTAGCAACGATTGTTTATCGTTGCTAGGTTACTGTTGCTAGACCTGCAATTGGTTGACTTTGGGTAGTCACTCTGCTCTCAAGCTAGCCAACCAGTAAAGATATGAAATATAATTTTCTTTTTCTAATACGAAGACATGACTGCGTGTCGGGAACCGAATAAACCCGATTTGCATTACACAAATACGAACAGTGCCAGGTGGCTCATCAATTAAAGTCCGTGACTGTACATAATCATGAAAATAAAAAACTTTTATTATACCTCCAACTGTCATTAAAGAGACACAATAGAATTTTAGTTGTTATCGGCCATTAGAAGGCCAATCGACAGTTGAGCGGGGGACCAAATCTGAAAAAGAAATTAGCTGTTCCATACATTTCGTCGAGGCGAACATAAATGTATGGAGCGGCTTAGTTGTTTTGCGATTTTAGGTTTTTTCCCGTAGTAAACGTTGTTAATTTTCAAGAGTACTACACGCCCTTAAAGTAGGTATGTCTCATTCTTTTCATTTCACACACTGTATATTTGGTTCTGATTTATATTATCCGGATATGTGTGGATAAAGACAAATAGGATAAATCAAGGCTCCGATTCGAGGGATATGAGTCAGAGACATTTCGATCTTAAGGTACCAGCTTGTTCCTCCATAACATACAAAAACAATATTCCTAATTCCAGATACGGACTCAGGAGATTTGGAGCCTGAGAGAATGGACCCCGTGCTGGGCAGCGGCCGCAAGCGTGGTGGTGGGGTGGTCATACCAGCTGAAGGCGCCTATGACCCCAAGAACTTCCTAGACCTGAAGGTGCCTCCCGAAATGGAGAACATTTTCCAGTATATTATGAAGTAAGTATGTATGTATAGCTTTAGGTCACTGGCAACCTATAGTCTAACTAAGGAATCTTGCGTAATAGACAGCCACGACCACGACCAGGTAAACTCTATAGAAATCGATATGAATCCCGCACTTGGTCGCAACGGCCAACCGGCCAATTAGCCGCAAACGGACACGCTAAGAAAAAAATCTGTTCAACAACGTTACTTCTCCCATGTTATCATAATAATGTTTGAGAAATTTAATTGATTCAAGCGTGACTCTGCGGAAATCCATTATAAAATACAAAAGACGCAGATATATTTAGTAACCTATTCCACTGGACTATTCTTCAAGAGTAAAATAAACCCTTTAAGAAATCGACACGTGTTACACCTCTCAACGAGGCTTCCTCAGGATGACGATCGACCAGTCGCAAACCAGAACACGACGTGTTGCCACACCGAGGGTTGAACGTATATCTACGTGTATTATATTTTTAGAAATTGGCATGCTAGATGAAAAAAATAACGCAATGTATCTTTTTTAAAGGTCAAGTCATAGAGGTTACCATTCCGAGTGTTTTTTATGCGATTAGAGCGCTAATCAACTGCCAATTTTAACAAGAATAACCTATCCATCCCTGATAAGCTGTTAGAAGCTTTAATAAATTATGACTTCAGTAACAGACCTTTTTCGGATAGCTGGCTCCTGAAATACAGGTACTCTAACCTAGCTCTGGAGCCAGGGTCTCACATTTTTCTGTAACGTGTTTATATGCCAATAAAGATTTTATTTATTTATTTTTTTTATTTATTATCTGCGTTATGTTATGGCGACCGGTCGCTAGTGAGTCACCAATGAAATATTTGCTGTCTCATGTTTGGACGGTGCAGTGTTCGGAAAGCGGGGGTTTCCGGACCTGCATGTAGGTGCTCACATTCGATTTGTTGTACAAAAAATCCAATTTCACAGCTCGGGCTCTCGGTTGTGTCGAGTACTGTTAACACGAACATAAAAAATGTCGTATAGGATAGGTACCTATGAACTTCATGCGTTCGAAAGCTGTCCTCCAAATTGGAGTCTGGAAGATTTTGGTGTGCCTAAGTTAGTGTGTGTCACTGAAATAACAAAAAGAAAGAAAATGTGTTTATTTGGCACATGTCAAAAGTTTTAAGAATGTAACTGTTTTGTAACTTTTTTTTTTAAATCTAAAATTAAAATAGGCCCAGTTCCGCAAAATCCTAGACATCAAGTGCGGTTAGTGATTAACCCGGTGTCAGAGTTTTTATGCCGCCCATGGGCCTCTGACTTGGCTTCACATGCCGTCGAGAAATATCTATCAGGTATCCGGTTTCCTCACGACGTTTTCCTTCACCGTTTTAGAAGCAAGTGAATACAATACGCACATGCATCCGAAGTTGGGTTCGAACTCGAGACCTTGGCACTTTGAACTTGGCAGTCCGATGGTAACACCACTAGATTATCACTGCTAGCCTCGAAAGACCAGTTTTTTTTTTGAGGGTTATCATCAAATGACTTCTCCCGCTCTGGGCGGAGCGGAAGCGCGTGTCAGACGTTTATTGACTAAAACCCACCCGTGTTCCTTCAGTTGCCTATTGCCAAGGTCCCGGGTATCCCTTTCGGACTTTCCCCGCAACCCTGGCAGGCAACGACTGACCACTTGGGCTAATAACCAACTGGTTCCAACGCTTTAGTTAGGTAGTAGACAAGATTCGATGCTGTTAAGCTTTTCAAATTCATGACTGCGATGAATAAGATTTCATTCAGCTTCAAACCTTCAAAACAACTAAGATTAGACATCACTGCTTTAATCATACCCAGACCGTGAATCTATTCCGTCGTACAAATTGGGTCGTAGCGATCCTATTTCATATATACCGTGGGTGGACTACCCACTATCAAACCTTGCACTTATGTAGTATATTAAACCTAGATTTTAACCACCACTGATTTAAACCTTATCTCATAGAAAATACAGTTTATATTTGCGTACGGTTATGAACATTATGATAACTAGCAGATCTCGAGCTGTATCAATGAGGCCAAATGAATCTAATTTTGTGCACGTAATATAAATTAATGGGGCACTTTCCAATGTTCAGTAGATATATTGAATATCATTCATTAGAGATATCAGGTGACTCGGAAGTTTTTTTATTATAAGGAGCTCGTGGCTACGTAATAACAGCCGCACGGGTCGATCCATCAGGTTAAGCTACGCTTGTTGGTGTTGGTCTGTGGATGGGTGACCATCCATACATGCCGAGACTCCCCCGTGTCTCGGAAAGCACGTTAAGCCGTTGGTCCCGGCTGTCATTCGTGGATCTTTGGCATGGATATTTAGTTTCATGCACATGATATCGTGGTATGGGGTGGTTCTTGCATTTCTTGTGACTCGTAGGTATGTTATTATTTTAAGATATAAATTGCAATGATTGACGCGCATTCGTGAAAACTAACAACTATATTAATGTGTGTACGACTTAACAAAACATCGTTTATACAATATATTTTATCCTAGCCCTAACTACTACACTTCTCGACCTAACTAATCTACCTATAGTTCGAAAGTAACTCTGTCTGTCTGTCTGTATGTTATCTTTTCACGCCTAAACCAGTGAACGGAATTTGACAAAATTTGGCAAGGAGATAGATGGCACTCTGGGGAAGGACATAGGCTAATTTTGATCGACATACCGCGCGGGCGAGGCCGCTGGGCGGAAGCTAGAATTATAAATCCGAAAGTGAGTTTGGTTGTTTAATACGTTTGTTTCGCTTTCACCCTAAATAAAACGGCTGAACGGATTTGGATGAAATTTGGCAGCCGCGGGCGGGGCACAGAATACATTAATTATTATGCAGGTGAAAACCGCATCAAAATCCGTTGCGTAATCTAGGAGAACAACGCGATCACACAGTCATACGCGAAAGGCGACATGTTATAATATGTAAAGATATAAGATGTTCACAAGCTGAACTGAACAATCAGAGAGATAACATCAGACTATTGTGCTCAGTCGTTAACTCTATTGAGAGTTGCAAACTTTCAAATTGCTTCCAATTATCTCATTTATTTGAGAAACTGGTGTCCCCACTTTGGATAATGTGATGGTTATTCGATAAAAAGTGTCGACACAAGTATAAAATTAGTTATTTCCCCCCCCCCCCTTTTAATTTATATACTTGTATCCTTACATACAATGACTATATAGCCTCTTGACTGCTCATGCGGGCGACTCGGGCTCACGAAACATCAGTTTAATTGAACTGATATTAGATGACGGTAGGAGTGGCCATTTTAGTTTTGACCAGTGGTTGGAACTCTGCACACGCGGTTATTTTTATCTTAAAAAACATAATAATAAACAATTATGAGTTATTGTTCGGTTAATTTTTGTGGAAAATCGTCTAGAACATCCAACTATAAAAAAGATAGCATTACTTTTCATCGGTAAGTAGAATATATTTTTAATTTAATAATATTATGAATTTATTGCAGGGCTCAAGATAAACTGGTTGATACGTAAAGGGGCACAAAAAAAGTACACCGCGTTGATGTCTTTTTGAAAAGTCCCTTTCTCTCACTAGGGTATTTCAATACGTCTGTCCCTTTCTATCTGCACTTATACTGGAGAGTGTTGTGATAACTTCATAATAAAACAACTATATTATTGACGATAAAAATTACGATGTTATGGTAAAAAAGTAACATTAAGTACTTAATGTTTACATTTTAGATTTCAAAATATTCCGTAACCTTAAGAAAAGTGGATTAATGCAGTTCACAGAGAAAATTTTATTCCAAATAAATATAGCGTTGTTTGTTCAAGGCATTTCACAACAGATTAAAAATAAGTAATAGCAATGTCATTTCCTTTCGGATAGTACAATAAATTCTCATAAGTGAAATTCAATTTAATTATTGTTCAATTAGGAAATCGTCGAATAGACGTCGATTTTATCGATATCGATATTATTGTTGCAAAACTGACTTGTGCCTCACTATGTTTGGGACTTTCGTCCTGACATTGTTGCATCGGCCAATCACAACCGCTGTAATGTCTTCGTCCCCCGGCCCGCAGTGGTGAGTCGTGTGCCTAGACGAAATCGGTCTATCAGCTCTCAAGTGGTTTAATACTCTTTGCTTACATATTATAAGACAGTCCTCCGCCGCGTCAGTCTGTCGTCCTGTTCGCGATAAACTCAAAAACTACTGCACCAATTTTCATGCTGTGTTCACCAATGGATAGGGTGGTTCTCGAGGAAGGTTTTAGTACATAATAACCGACATCGACGCGGGCGAAGCCGCGGGCATCAGTGCTAGTAGATAATTATATTATAATTTTAAGTCTAAGCTTTTAAAATTATGTAAATACCTCGTGTCTATCTTGAGTCAAATATAAAAATATGTATTATAATTATTGTGTAAGCCAAAAAGTGAGAGCAAATATAAATGAAATAAACACTACGCTACTTACATGGTGTCTGTAGCAGTGGAGTTATTTTGGACCATGTACAACATGGTCCAAAATAACTCCACACATAAGTCCAGTCATATGCTTTTTATAGGGCATAAGGATCTCTTGCCTTGTCAACCTTGCCATCAAATTGCTGGCCAGATAATTATAAATGCAATAAATATTTGTTTTAAATATTGTAGGGTACTCTCAGGGGCTAAATAATAACAGCCGCACGGATCGATCCATTAGGTTAAGCTACGCTTGCCGGGGTTGGTCCGTAGATGGGTGACCATCTTTACATATCGAGACTCCTCCGTACCTCAGAAAGCACGTTAAGCCGTTCCGGCTGTCATTCGTGGATATTTGACAATCGTTGCGGGTTGTCAGTAGCCCGAAATTTTGACAACAAGTCTTACCAAGGGGTATCTTATTACCGAGTTACTGGGTTGTGGAGGTCAAATAGGCAGTCGCTCCATGTAAAATACTGGTATTCAGCTGCACCCGGTTATACTGGAAGCCGACCCCAATATAGTTGGGAAAAGGCTAGGCAGATCATAAGATCTCAGAAGTCTCAGGCTAGGTGGGGCGACTTCGAAGTCAAGTCATACCTGCTGGATGGGAGTAGCTATAGAATGAAGTTAAATGACGTGCGATTGGAGAGGCCTGTCCCGCAGAGGACTGTTATAAGCTTTTAGGATTGTGATTATTACAGTTTTCTTCACCTCTCCAACAGGTATACTCCTCAAAAGATCGACATTGACCTGAAACTGCAGCCTTTCGTGCCGGAGTACGTGCCCGCAGTGGGAGACATTGATGCCTTCATCAAAGTGAGCACGCCGGCATGCAACGTGCGCGCGGCGCCGCTAGCGGACAATGTCTTAGAACATATTGATAATTTAGGTAAGATTCCATATCATACAAAGACCAGGAGACCAGCCAGTCTATTCTGTAACAATCTCACCGTGAAAACTTAGGTGAAGTAAAATGATATGAAATGGTTTATTCTGTAAATAGGATATTGGAATCACTTTTACACGTCATCGATACTTAATATTATAAATTCGAAAGTAACTCTGTCTGTCTGTCTGTATGTTACCTTTTCACGCCTAAACCACTGAACGGAATTCGACAAAATTTGGCAAGGAGATAGATGGCACTCTGGGGAAGGACATATGCTTACTTAGGGCGAATTTCACCAAACTTTTATACCGCGCTTAAGTCTTATCCTGCGAATAAATTTTGAATTTTTGACAGATTTTCCATACAAAAACTGTCAGACGACAATTTTATTCCACGACTAAAAGATCTGACTTTGATAAAATCAGCCCTTAGGCTACTTTTTATCGACATACAGCGCGGGCGAAGCCGCGGATGGAAGCTAGTATTAAATAAAAAATATTAAAAATAAGCTAGATGAGGTCGGCGTGTCCTCACTCAGAGGTAAGCTTGAAGATCTCAATAGTGTCAATCCCTAGCATCAAGGGTGGAATGACAGTTCACTTCAAGCTCACTTCACCTAAGTTTTCACAGTGAGATCTTTACAGAGTAAATCGGCTGGACCCTATTTCATGCTGACTGTTGGATGCGCATGTAGACTGTTTCAACGCAACTATGCGCAAAAGGTGCGCGGCAGGGTGTGGAGCAGCTCCAACAGTATCCTAAGCATGATTTCAAGTCGCCTAGACTGTGTTTTCATGGGTCGCTGTTGTGCCATCTCACATGGGTTGCCACAACGGTGATTCAATACTATTTGTTTGTTTTTGTTTAAGTGTCAGTTCTTACTAACATAGTTGTAAGTCTTACTAACCATTTTTGAGTCATGTCATGATACTCTTGATTAAAGATAATTCTATTCTACTACTGACAACTAGACTTGCCCTGGACATTATGATATGGGTCGAGCACCCTCCCGTTCATGTCGAAAATACAACAAACTCCTTCACTTTATAATATTGTTATTAAATAAATGTGTCCATGACTTACCAACAATACAAGTATATTAGTAGGTACCTATTTATCAAATATCAAATCATGTTATAGATGAACTTTGGCCGAAAATGTAAATGATGTTTTAATTGGGTTATTTTATGATAGTTGTTTTTTACCACAAAGAACATATTTTAATTTATTTTGTTTTGGTATGATACCTCAATTAACGCCGCGTTCACAGGCCATGCACAGGCTGCAATGGATGAATTTAGGCATTATGCATTGTTGTATGTATAACTTGTATAATCAGCCTATAATGTTCCCACTGCTGGGACACAGGCCTTCTCTCTTCGAGAGGGAGTGGACAACGTAAAGCGCCAGACTGGGTTCGAACCCATGACCTCCAAACTCGTAAATCGGGGCCGTCACTGGCAGCAGTAGTGACCCATCACCGCAGCTCCTTGCTAACTTGTGTAATGGATTTTTAAACAATTCTATTTTTTTTAAACATTCAACTATTAGGTAAATTTTGTTTCCTAGTCCAGGAAGTGGCGATAGCTTCTTATCCGCTGGGAGCATGAAATCTTGCGCAAGAGTTCCATAAATACGAAGGTAAGCAGTAGGAAAGTTTTTAGAAAATTCATCTCCTAAAGGTTAAAAAGGGGATGAAAGTTTGTATGGAAGTGCGACATTATGCTTGTCGTGTAGTAAAAATTATAACAACTTGAATATAATGTTCCAGGTCTTACAGTTCTGGATGAGCCAGCCGCTGAACAGAGTGACTCGGCGTTACTGCACCTGCAGCTGAGGGCCATCTCCAAGACTAGCAGCGCCAAGTCCACTGTGGTATGTGCAGCATCTATATTTGAAGTCGCTTTTCGTGTCTGTCTGTGTAACCGCGTTATTCTTCGAAACTAAGCAACCGATTTTGATGCGGTCTTTACCATCATTTAGAGAATTTACTCTTAAAGGTGTATGTGGATAAAACATTAATATTAAAGTTAAGTATAAATAACTAGCGACTCGCTCCTGCCTCCCACGGTTTTTACGACTAGACAAAACATCGAGATTTCTTAGTTATATGTAACTTTAATAGTAACATATTAAACACATAAACCTTCAGGAATAAATTCTCTAAAAGATAGTGAAAACGTCTGTTGCGTGGTTTAGAAGAACAACTCGGATATACAGACAACCACGAAAAACTACTTTAATTTATAATATCTATACTAATATTATAAAGCTGAAGAGTTTGTTTGTTAGTTTGAACGCGCTAATCTCAGGAACTACTGGTTGGAATTGAAAAATTATTTTTGTGTTGGATAGTCCATTTATCGAGGAAGGCTATAGGCTATATAACATTACGCTACGACCAATAGGAGCAGAGAATAAATGAAATATGTTGCAAAAACGGGAGAAATTATTCCTTTTTGAGAGCTTTCGTTGCGTACGCTGCGTAAACGGTTTATGTTAAGTAAATATCATGTATGATGGAATTGTTCCTTTTTAAAGGTTCTAAAAAAAAGTCCGCGACAGCATATGTCTATCTTTTAAGATTGACTCACTATAACATTTTTTATGGTAATCAAATTTAATCGAAATTAATGCATTATTTGCGAAGGAGTTTTATCAACATAATATTAATTCTTTTTCAAATAAATAAATTTATCATTAAGGGTATTTATTTAGCAGTAAAATACTTTTTAAATCATTCGAAGGGGCCATTTAATTTCGAAGTTATCACGAGTATAAAAATACAATACGCGAACCGTTCGACGCTGTCGCCGCGAGGTTCCCTACTTTAGACAGGACAGGATGGGCACACGGGTAGACCTGGAATAGGACATAGGATACGTTTTATCCCTATATTCCCACGGGATCGGGACCTACGCGGGTGAAACCGCGGGGCACAGCTAGTGTATAGATAATATTGAAAGCTCGAAGTATTTTCAAGTCGTAAAAAGCGCGTGATGTAAGGGCGGGTCGTTACTTATGAAATGAAATGAAATTGGTAATTCTGTAAATAGGATATTAGAATTACTTTTACACGTCATAAATAGTCAGATGAATAGGGAATATGCATGTATTTTTTTAATATTTTTATTCGATAGTTTACATCGTCAAATAATAGTAAAAAAAAATTCGACGGCAAAAAAGCAATTTAAAGAAGTTAAAAAAATGTTTAAAAATATCCAACCGATCCTGGCTATTTAAACGCCCTCCATTTGGCGCGCTTGGTGTGGTGACGTCACAGTTCGTGAAAACAGACAAGCAACTGTCAAGTCAACGTCAAAAACTCCTTTTTCTATGAGCGTTTTACATTGACTTGACACTTGTTGATTGACTTGACATTGACATTTTGATTGTTATCCCGGATTGTTACGTCACATCCGCTCTTAGCCTTTTCAAGTATTTGAATTACCCACAGTTTTTTGGGACTTTAAAAAAAATAATTTCTCGCTCAAAAAGAAATTTTATTCAAAAATATTGATGGAGGCATAATTCTGAAGTAACATAGTTTATAGAAAAAAATATTTGACCCATATTTGAATCACATGCATATTCCCTATTATAAAAATACTCAACATTTGTTTGCAAAATAAAGCTTTTTACCTTATATTTAGAGCTAATAATAACAAACAGGAAAATTTGTATCGTTATTATGCCTTTTTCAGTAGGTCGCACGTCAATGGTATCATTTGACCTTGTGCTAGCTTAGTACGGAGTTTTAATAGAATATGAGGTCAGCTTATACAAGACAAACAGACGGGTGATCTCGATGAGAACCGCTAAGAAAATTTAACACTTTCTTTTAACTTTAGTTTTTTTTTAGATTAGATTCTTGTCAGAATGATAATTGTTGTAAACTATACAGGGTGTTAGGGTAAACACCGTTATCCTTGCAACCAGTGGTTTGGTTTCATTTATAGTACGTAAAATAAATGGAAAATTACAACTTTTTTTTCTTTTTTTTCAAAACTACATTTTTCCACAAAAGACGCAAGTTCGTTGCTCTATGCGCTAGGGCAACGAACTTCCGTCTCAACACTGGCGGGGGGTGCGGGACGCGACCTGACCGGCCGCGAGCGCGACCCCTCCCTCAGTTAGTCAGCTGCTTCGCTAGCGAGCACGGTGTCGGATAGAAACTTTTTAAAATCTTTTAATGAAAATAACGTTTTTTTTTGTTGTTTTCGGTCATTTATGTTTATATTTAATTCAACTACCCATGGTTTGAATGACAAGACTGTTTACCCTTACAGCCTGTATTTTGTTCGTATGGAGAAACTGATAAAATAGTAATATGTCCTTGATATCATTTTGTACGATAAGATTCTAATCTAAAAACAAACACTGAATCTAGTAATTATTATTGGATTGCGTATACTGCGTTTCCAAACATGTAAACAAATATGTGTTTAAGGAAAAGCAACTTTAAACCGCTCCCATAAAGTTCAGTTTGCCATAAAATGTTTGAAGTGTGTGAGCACTTGAAACATTTTATGAGCTTTTCAATAAAGCTAGTCATTCTATAATCAACTTAATTTACAATAGTATAAAGTTGATATTCGTTTACATGGAAATAACATCAATTGGAAAAAAAATATTTGAATAGAATTTAGGACAAAATATTTACTTTCAGTAGCTGTTTAGAATAAAAGCCAACTTCAACAACAGCTACATAATTAACATATTATTCAATACTTACAGTTAACGAAGAAGATAGAGAATGCAGAGAAGAACTCCAAAGCCATCGAGCGCTGGATCAAGGACGTGAGTGAGCTTCACTTGTCCAAACCGGCGCCGACTGTGGCGTACACCAGGTAACAACACATCACTACATATTATAAAACAAAGTCCTCCGCCGCGTCTGTCTGTCTGTCTGTTCGCGATAAACTCAAAAACTGCTGCACCGATTTTCATGCTGTTTTCACCAATGGATAGTGGTACTCGAGGAAGGTTTTAGTATATAATAACCGACATCCACGCGGGCGAAGCCTGGCATCAGCCAGGCATCAGCTAGTTAACTAAAACTTTGTACAGTAGTTTTTCATAACTCACCGAGATTTAGAAAAAGTTCAGCATTGTCGCTTACACCTTGAGAGCAGTGGTGGGTCTGTGATAACGGCCGCGACTTACGAGTATATTGTAGGGTTCGCTTTACTTTGTGTAAATTATTTCATCAGAACTGCTCTCAAAACGGTGAAGGAATACATCGTGAGGAAACCAGCGTGTCCTAGAACAAAAAAATTCTAAGACATTAGACACAATACACCTTTCAATAGTGTGTTCTTTACAAAGTTCATTATCAAGGTCTAAACAGTTTTTGTAAACTTTTGTGTGAATTTTGCTTCAGAACTTCCATATCACATAAAACAAGTATTTATTAAAACAAAAATTTTTGTTACAGTAAAATGCCCGACATCGACACCCTAATGGAGGAATGGCCGGAATCGATGGAGGAAACACTCAACGAGGTCGGATTCCCTCCCGGGACACTAGACTGTTCCCTCTCTCAATACGTGGACCTCGTCTGTGGCCTGTTCGACGTGCCCATAGCTGGTGACACCCTCAACGATAGGATCCAGGCCTTGCACCTGCTGTTCAGTCTGTACTCCGCTGTGAAGACCTCGCAGCTCTATGCTGAACGACAGAAAGAAAGCAGCGATAGTAACGCGTAGATAAGAATAAATGTTTATTTTGGAACTGTGATGTTTTACTTTTTTTACGTTCACAAAAGCACTTTCAATCTTATGATGAAATTACATTAGATCAATTTAAGAGCTGTATTAAAAGTAAGTTGGTTTTTCCAAGTTATTCCACTATTCCTCCCTGAGAGAACCCCCTTCAAGGGGGAAAACTGGACCCTCATGTAAAAAGAATCCATAAAATCCCCTTTTAATTTTGAATTATTCTCTATCCAACCTTCGATCTTTAACAACATTGCCAAGTGCAAGCGGTCCGGTAGTTCTTCATTCTCAAGACTGAAATTCCCATTTGAATTCAAGAATGATTTCCTAACACAAAATAAAATATCAAAAAATGTTTTGTTTCATGCGGGAATCGAACCCACGATCGCTCAGCTGCTGAGCTAACTATTTCTGAGCGACAGAAAGAGATTGAGTTACGGGAAAATGCGAATCCCGGCGGCGGATACTCAAGCCTTAGGACCTAGGATATGACCGGGTAGGAAAGTATTATCAAGGGATGTTGTTGTCAGTCATTTTTCGTCGTGGTTACAACCACATAATAAATATCTACACCCTTTCCTCAGACCACTCAACCAATCTGCCCAGCCTTTTCGCAACTATGTTGGGGTGGGCTTCCAGTCTAACCGGATGTAGCTGAATACCAGTATTTTATATGGAGCGACTGCCTATCCGACCTCCACAACCCAGTAACTGGGTAATACGATACCCCTTGGTAAGACTGATTGTCAGACTTTCGGGCTTCTAACGATCTGTAACGACTCAAAGATCCACGAATGACAGCCGGGTTTAACGGTGTAACGTGCTTGACGAGCCACGGAGGCGTCTCGGTATGTTCATCTATCCACGGACCAACCCCGGCAAGCGTAGCTTAACCGACTCATTGCCAACATCATTTTCATTCATACTTTAGCCAGGCCCCGAACATTGGACGATGACGTGGCAGGCGCGTCATGGGCCTACATCAAGGATGACGCACCTAGAGCGGCATTGGCCCCCTGTGATGTTTTATGCGTATTTCGCTGTTATCTTGCGTCAATCTGCTAAGAGAAAAACTTATTTGTGTGCTTCGATTCGAATTCGTTGATATTCAAAGGAAATATGGTCGGATCACAAGGTAATATTTATTTATTTTAGTAAAATGTGACAGTGGTCGCCAACATTTTTGTAAATGTAATAATAGTAGGTTATTTTGTTTGTGATAATCAACGTATTATTTGAAGGTAATCAGCAAGCAGACGAAATTTTTCCTGAATGTAGTCAATCGATTTTGCATATTTCAAAGAAGCGTAAATTCGTAAGAGATACGCGAATTAATTAACGAAAAGGACAATAATAAAGAGAAGAAAAAATATATAAATATAAAACAAAAATGGCTATACATTGAAAAAACAATTGTTCTAACTTTATATACGGGGTGGTAACCGTTTTCGCGTCTGTGTCCCTTCCACCCCGTATAAATTTGTAAACCAAAGGTTTGCTATCCCTGACTTATAAAATATGAATTCTAAATTAATGGCCAAGGTAAACTGCAATGTTTAATTTAGAATAAAAAGTGGTAGTTCTCTTTATCTAAATGTTTTTAAGTAAGTTCGATGTGACGCCTCAGGTGCGTCAAGGGCCTCCCGGGATATTTGCTTATGACGCGCCTGGGCGTCATTGGCAATGAATCGGTTAACCTGATGGATCGACCTGTGCGGGCTGTTATTACTTAGCCACGAGCTCCTCTTTCCTCAGACCACTAATACCTACAAATAAAAAATGTGTAATTCATGTAAATTATATTTATTGTAACTCAAATGAGATCTACAATTAGGGTATCTGGAAGACTACATAGGACTAAAATATTACATCTACACTACTCATGTACCATAGAAAAATATTTTATTTAAATATGCTATGAATGATTATTTAATCATTTTTTTATTCACAATAATTATGATACATTTTTCTAGTACATGGCTGTATAACTAGTTTCCAGTGACTTCTCGTGAATTTTTATACAATGTAGTCCTTATTTAAAAGCTAAGTAATAAAGACTTGATGAAGGAAGTCCCACTTTCTTACATAAAACCCTTGATATTTTAAGATAGAAATAAATATATATTTTTTATTGTTCATAAATAAGATGCACATTATAAAATAAACGCAAAATACTTACACTTGACGGTTTTTAGGCAATTTTTATGAAAAAAATAATAATTTTAGACCGTAAGAAATATATAGGGATCTATTGGTGCATATAAGTGAGATCTTCCTTTAGTAACTACATTTATTAAGACCCTTTGAACTTCAACATTGTAATAATTGAAACATTTGAACTAAAATTTTAATAAATTATGCTGGGGCTTGCTATATTTACAATTTTAAATAATGAAGGTGCATTTAGGTTAACAATTTTCTAAAAATTCTATACAATTTTAGGCTAGCGCCATTCAAAGGGTCTCCGTCATCGACAACAAAACCCTAAAATATATTTACATATTACAGCGAATTTACAAAGCATCTTTATCACAGTTTTCCATTATTTGCACCCACCCTTACATACATACAGACAGATATTAACATGAGCCATGATCGTTGGGAGATCCCATCGTAAGATGGTTCATTTCTGAGGGCCTCGACAAGTGACAATCGCTTCCAAAGCGTTTCGTATTTCGAGAACGACTTTCAACAGAATTGACATAAGCTTTTCGATAGCTTATATCAGTCCTATACATTTTTGCCTTTCCGTCATCGTTATCGCTGATAGGATGTCAGTTTGTCTAGGCCCTCTGATTACAAGGATTATCAAGCCCAGGCCCATGCTTCCTAAATTACACAAAACAAACATAATACATATCAGCCCTTAAGGGGATGCGCTGTAGCCCGCGAAATTCAAATTTTCTTACGTATTTTGCGATTTGCAGGTCAGTGTCAGGTTGTATGTTGATTATAATAAAGTAAGAATAATCCCCAAATGTCATGATTTTATGAAAATTAAATAGTCATCCAATACACTTATATGAACTTAGAGAGTTGTCTTGCTGATTCTAATGTTTATAATTCAGTAAATCCATGCACATTCTACCCCCACTCTACCAAATTCTTTTTGTGTAAACAGGAGCAGAACATTCCTTCGGTGGTTTCTCCATACTAAAATGTCAAGAATGCAATGAGAATGCTATAGCTCTTGTTCTGGTTCTATGTTCGTTTGGTCTAAACCCACCTTAACGGTCGCGAATCATATTTTAACCAAAATTTGAATTTCGCGGGCTGCCCTAAAGCTTTAGGTGCTAACCATGAAAACAAATGAAGTAGTAACACATTTATTACAGTCCTTACACGTTCTGTTATTTGACTTCTTTTCATTTTCTTTGCATTAAGGTGCTGCTTTTGCATCACTGTCAAAATCAAAGTGATCTTTATTCTCATTGCGGTAAGGTTGCTGGTTAGTTGTGGTCAGTGGTAAAAAATGCGCGATACATTTTTTGCGAATGTCGTTCTATACTTGTGGGTTCGTGAATCCGTCCGAATGTCAGGCATTACACGGAGTTCCGAAGGCCAATCAGCTAAATTAAATTTTTTCTTACTTTTTTTTGCAATTTTCAGGTCAGTATCAGGTTGTATATTGATCTAATTATGATTCGCGGCCGTATCAAATATATATTTATAGAATTATAATCTTAAAAATCAACATTCATATCATCCTATTGAATGACTATTTCATGAAATCATGACACTTAGGCCAATTCTAGCTTATGGTACAAAGATCATTTGGCGCGTGGCAAAAATCAGAACTAACGCCGCCATCTTGTTTTTTTTTAAACATTTTTCACAAATCCATTTCACAAATGTTTACCAACAGCGCCAGCCTGTCAAAGTCAGTTATGCGCCAAAAGATCCTTGTACACTCTAGAAAGTGTTGTACACAATATCACTTCATTTATTCACTCAAGTATCACGTCATAATCACACATAAATTTTCACTTTAATTATCTTAATTAAACAGTCTCGAAACCGTGTCTTTTACTCACTTTGAAAAATATGTTTTTACGTTTTTTTTTTTAGTTTACTTTTTAGTCATCAGTCGATAGTTTTAACGATATTATCACACTGTAACTAGTATAGTGGCAAGTCGTAATGACATTGTTTATGTTTTTGCACGTTCTAATTTACGTTAGTCACTGTCTTGGTTACCTGTAACAAAAATAAGAGAATATTATTTGGGTTTTTAAAAAGCGTGTAACCATACTGAGAGTCTACAATCTACATAATATGTGTTTTTTTTTTAAATAAAAACGCAGTGCTCATTGTGTGGAGCAGCTCCAACAATATCCTAAGCGTAATTTCAAGTCGCCTAGACTGTGTTTTCATGGGTCGCTGTTGTGCCATCTCACATGGGTTGCCACAACGGTGATTCAATACTATTTGTTTGTTTTCGTTTTTGTGAAGTGTCAGTTCTTACTAACATAGTTGTAAGTCTTACTAACCATTTTTGAGTCATAATTAATGAATAAGGATAATTCTATTTTATTCTACAGGGTGTTAGGGTAAACAAACACCGTTATCCTTGAAACCAGTGGTTTGGTTTCATTCATGGAACATTAATGGAAAATTAATTTTTTTGTTTGTTGAAAATCTAAATGTTACCACAAGAGTATTTCACCATACGCGCTAGGGCAACGAAGTTACGTCTCAACACGGGCGGGGGGCGCGGGTCGTGACCTGACCGGCCACGAGCGCGTCCCCTATTATGTATTTATTCATGTGTTGTGTAGGTAGGAGGGGTGGGGGCCTGGAGCGTATATCCATGAATTTGCGGACGGTGTCGAATAGAAACTAATTAAAAAAAAAATGAAAATAATGTTTTTTTTTGTTGTGAGGCGGTCATTTATTTTTATATTTAAATCAACTACCCTTTTAATGACAACGGTGTTTACCCTGACACTCTGTATAGGCCGGGCGTTTTGACTCTTGACCTTCAAAAAATTGTTTTAAAACGACTTTTGATTTTGAATTTTCTAGTGTAACTGTGTATAAAATAAAGGTTACCTTGCTAGTGGTAATGGAACAGGTTGAACAGTCTCCGGTTAAAGAATCGCTGCTGCTTGAGCTCGGACAGCTCCCGCTCGTCGTCGTTGCGGATGCAGAAGTAACTCGTGATCACGCTGCGGCAGATCGGGCACTTGTCTAGTTTAGCTGGAAAAGGGGAAGAAAAATTGTTAATAATAAACATTTTTTTCAGTTTTCACATAAATTATAAGTTCTTCTTTTTCCACGCGGACGAACATAAATTAATATCTATTCTATATCTATCTATCTAATCTAACTAATATTATAAACGCGAAAGTTTGTAAGTATGGATGGATGGATGTTTGTTACTCTTTCACGCAAAAACTACTGAACCGATTGGGATGAAATTTGGCACACAGATAGTATATAACCTGGATTAACACATAGGATACTTTATATCCTGATATTCCCACGGGATCAAGACATATGCGGGTGAAACCGCAGGGCGCTACTAGTACATATAATAAATCTGTAGACGAGGCGTATCTGTACAAAGAAAAAAAAAAATGGAATTTTTGTCTGTTTGTATGTTCTGTTGTTTGATTATTCCAGTATCACTTAAAAAGTACGAAATCAAAATGTTTCATTTAGTTTTTGTTTCATCGCAATCTCTTCAAAATATCCAAAGATATATTATGAATTTAAAATGTTCAAGAAAGGACATAGGCTACTTTTTATTTACATACCACGCGGGCGAAGCCGCGGGCGGAAGCTAGTCTATAATAAAAGCCTCCAGGCACAAAGGGTGTGCCCGCTGAATGGCTGAATTATAAAAAATCCACCATCAATGCCCACTTTCGTTATATAAGGAACTGTCTTACAAAATATCATGCGTCTAATTCCAGCAGTTTTGGCAGATTTTTATTAAGTAGATCCTGCCTTGATCCAAAAAGGTTAAGATCCGCCTCCTAAGGTCGGATCCTCAAGGCGCCAGTAACATTGACAGCCGCTGCGTTTGTATTGATAGCCTGATCGCAGATGCGGCGCGCGATCAGAATAACAATTCATTGGTAAGTGGCACAGTGAAGGTTGCAAGCGATGCTAGAAAGATGCTTTAATGAAGCTATTGACGAAGGATCCGCAAGTTTATTTAATGTAATTAATGAATTATCGACGCTTAGTAGGTCTAGGTATAAATTAACGTGTCACCGCGTTGTTCTCCTAAACTGCGCAACGGATTTTAATGCGCTTGTCATCATCATAGAATTTATTCCGGTAGGTTTACGTGTATGCATAATCATAATCAGCCTATAATTTTCCCACTGCTGGAACACAGGCCTCCTCTCGGTAAGAGGGTGTGGACCGTAATCCACCACGCGGGCCCAGTGCAGGTTGGCAGATGTCACGTCTTCGAATTTTTTAGTTCTAGGACATGCCGGTTTCGTCACGATGTTTTCCTTCACCGTTTTGATACCTGAGGGGCAATTCCCATAATTTTTAAACTATAATTTGTAATCTGTCAAAAATACAATCTGTCAATTTATAAACATTTTTGGCAAGTTTGACAGATTGCGACTAGAATGTGAACGTTTTTTAAGTATGAAAATTGGCCTTCAGTGGTGATGAAAAATAATTTACAAACTATAGCGCTTGTCTGGGTTCGTTGTTCCACCGGAACCGGTTGTTCAACCGTAACTCAGCAACACTATATTTTAATATCTAATTTAATAAACCTTTATAAAACCAAGTATGCTTTAATGACGCAATTATTGCGATAATTATTCTTGTTATATCGCCATGTACATTCAAAACAATAAGCTATAAAATATATCTCGCTCCTATAAGGAGGTGTGGGTCAAAGTTAATTGCTCACTGCATACTGTATAAATCACAGTACCGTGACTGGCGTTGACAATAGCCTTTATAAAACTAACACCGACTAACAAAGCATCAATATTTATGTTTGATCTTGTTATTGACGACTTTTGTGTACTGTTGTCCTGAGAGATGTTCTGAATTCCGTGGATAGCCAAACGTACAAATATGTCTATCCTTTCCCAGCTCGATATCAAGACCCGATTTTCTATCCCTACAGCGTATTTTGAACTATTTCGGCCATATAATGCGAAGGGGGCATAGCAGCCTTGAAAAGCTGGTCATTGTTGGCAATACCGAAGGAAAGAGACCACGAGGCCGGTCGCCAACACGATGGTCCGACCAAGTAAAAGACGCTACGTCCTCAAGCTTTCAGCAGGTGTTGATGGCAACTTTGGACCGGAGTCGATGGAGGCAGATTGTCCGTTTAAAGGGGTCCAGTGACCACGACCCTCAGTAACGAGGGACCGATTGCGAAGAAGACTCTGAGATACGTGTTTTAGGTTCGATAGCAGGCTGAGTATGCTTGAGCCTAAGGCGGCACATGTTGGGCGGGGTTTTTTTTTTTTGCGACTGAGTTCTTATGTCTTGCAAAAAGTTTACAAGATATCATCTCCGATGACTTGGCGCTGATTTGGCGCAGACAAGTGCTGGCATATCGGCGCCGATTACCAGCGTTCTATAAGAATGCCTTAGGTTAAGCTCCTCATCAGATCATTAACAGTATTCGGCCCTAATGGCCCTTAATATGTCATAGTTTTAGAAAAACTTCGATTTTGCCAAGAGTCGCTTTGATACTGAAACCAGTCCCGATGACAGACTTCCTAAAAAGTGAGGAAATCGGCACTTCCTATAACCAAAATCTCAGTCATGCGACATCCACCAACGCACTAGGTTCGTTCCCGTGCACAGAGTGTTGGCCTGAGTCCCAGCTCCCAGACTCATATTTGTGATAATTTGTATTTATTTAATTTACAGTTTAGTTAATAACACCTTCGACATACTCAGCCAAGGCGATGCTATGAGTCTCTCAGGTGGACCGAAGACTTTTAAAAACGGTTGCTGCGGATAAATTGGATGCGGGCAGCACAGGACCGGTCGATGTGGCAACGCTTAGGGGAGGCCTATTATAGGCTTTCGGTTAAAATGATGATTGTACTCACGCAGGCAGTCGGCACACAGACAGGCGTGGCGGCACGGCAGCAGCGCGCGCGACAGCGGCGTGGCGGCGCACACGCAGCACAGCGCGTCCGCGTGCGCCGCACCGTAGCCCTCCGCCGGCGCGCCGCACTCGCCGCTCACGTACAGTTGCTGGAACACCACACACAACATGATAAATATGATAATACAGAAATCTCAAGAAAAGTATTTGCTTCGGGAACCATCCTATATACGCCGTATGTAGGCAAAGTCGTCAGTGTTGTATGGTACATATACGCCGTGTGTAGGCAAAGTTGTCAGTGTTGTGTGGATCATATACGCCGTGTGTAGGCAAAGTTATCAGTGTTATATGGATCATATACGCCGTGTGTAGGCAAAGTTGTCAGTGTTGTGTGGATCATATACGCCGTGTGTAGGCAAAGTTGTCAGTGTTGTGTGGATCATATACGCCGTGTGTAGGCAAAGTTGTCAGTGTTGTGTGGATCATATACGCCGTGTGTAGGCAAAGTTGTCAGTGTTATATGGATCATATACGCCGTGTGTAGGCAAAGTTGTCAGTGTTGTGTGGATCATATACGCCGTGTGTAGGCAAAGTTGTCAGTGTTGTGTGGATCATATACGCCGTGTGTAGGCAAAGTTGTCAGTGTTATATGGATCATATACGCCGTGTGTAGGCAAAGTTGTCAGTGTTGTGTGGATCATATACGCCGTGTGTAGGCAAAGTTGTCAGTGTTGTATGGATCACTATGGTAGCATGTTGACGGATACGTTTTTTCTACGGCGCGGTTTATACGCCGTACCATAATGAAATCGTGCCGTACAGAGGGCCTAATACTGCCCGACCTTGGGAAATCGAAACAAGGATGCCATGCCCAGGAGTAGGTATCTTTTACCTTCGGGATAAATTGTTACAGGCAGAAAGAAGTAACAGGATATCTTAGTCATGATGATCTATACTCCATTTAAAATAAGATTAGACATTTAAATAAACCTTTTTTACAGTCCGTTCCACCGATTTTGACTTCTATACCGTAGGCATAAGGATGACATTAAAAGCAAAAAAGTGGTTGCAATACCAACTGTTTACTGCAGCTACCATTTTTCAAGCTACCAACGTAATAGAAGTCAAAATCATTTGAACGAACTGTAAAAAAGGTTTATTTAAATGTCTAATCTTATTTCAAATGGAGTATATGTGTTCTCTGCTGTCATAATACAAGTACCTTTGTACTCATATTTTAATTATGTCATATCTATTTTATGTTTTACTGTGTGTACATAAATAATAAAATAAATAAATACATATTAAACATATACATTAATTTTAAATTATTATACATATACATATTAAATATGGTTGTTATTTACGTGTATTATTATTACTCGATGTAAATCACAATTGTATAGGTGATCATGTTTTATTATACCATCAATAACTTACTGGTGACGGAAATAAACATAAATCTGCTTGAAACTGCGAGGTAAATGGAAATAGTCCGAAGTGAATACAGAGGCAATATATTCTGAGGATTATTGATGCTAATTTGAGGTTTTCCTGTTATTAGTTTGTGCTTAGTAAGGTCATGGCACATAGGAATAGGGAATATGCATGTGATTTAAATATGGGTCTAATATTTTTTTTTATAAACTATATTACTTCAGAATTATGCCTCCATCAATATTTTTGAATAAAATTTCTTTTTGAGCGAGAAATTTTTTTTTTTAAAGTCCCAAAAAACCGTGAGTAATTCAAATACTTGAAAAGCTAAGAGCGGATGTGACGTAACAATCCGGGATAACAATCAAAATTTCAATGTCAAGTCAATCAACAAGTGTCAAGTCAATGTCAAACGCTCATACAAAAAGGAGTGTTTGACGTTGACTTGACAGTTGCTTGTTTGTTTTCACGGTCTGTGACGTCACCACACCAAGCGCGCCAAATGGAGGGCGTTTAAATAGCCCGGATCGGTTGGATATTTTTAAACTTTTTTTTAAGTACTTTAAATTGTTTTTTTGCCGTCGATTTTTTTTAAACATTTGACGATGTAAATTATCGAATAAAAATATTAAAAAAATACATGCATATTCCCTATTGTATGTCCCCGAATAGTAGGTACAGAAGGCGCACTCCGCATTTTTTTAGTTATGAAGCAACAAGTACGCGGCGGACTTGTCTTGTCAGGCCAATTCAGTGAGCGTAACGTAGTCAGAAGTTAAAAGAGTTACGCGATAGAAAGATAAATAAATAAAATGTATTCAAGTTAAAAAGTAAAATTATGATTTACATTAATTACAAAGGAGGAAACTTTAATTCTAGCTGTAGTATAGACTTGCCTGATCTAGGTTTATGTAACCTGTGTTTCAGGCAATCAAAGAAAGAAAGAATAATGTTTATTTGGACACATCAATTTACTTATATCTTAAGGTTGATGCGCTAACGTGGCCCGCGAAATTCAAATTTTCTTACGCTTTTTGCAATTTGCAGGTCAGTATCAGGTTGTATGTTGATCTAAATACTGTACTGTATGTACTTCCCGTCACTTGTCCTTATGGGTTCATTAGAAAACCAGCGTCGGACTGTCTGGCATTAATGCTGAAATGAACCTTTTTGGCGCAGCAGTGAGGCACACACTATTGTTGTTAAAGCATTGTTTATATTCTTTATTTTGTTATTTGTATTTTGTGTTTCATGAACTGTGTCCAAATAAACGTTATTCTTTCTTTCTTTCTTTCTTTAAATATTATTAGCGCTCGAACAAATATGGATTTACAGAATTATAAACATTAGAATCAGCAGTACAACTCTCTAAGTTCATGTAAGTGTATTGGACACTGAAAAAATGATATATGTGCTAAGGATGGATATATAGATAGGCCGAGTAAATGCAGTTAATATTTTATGCCGTTGAAGGCTTTCTTAATTACGAGCGTGTGAAAAGGCACAAACGTCTTACCTTCAAACAGGACAGGTGTCCGTTCGCTTGCTTCAGGTACTGCGCTATGACGCCACTCGGCAATGGACACTGGTCGTCTCTGATGTGAACTACGCTTATTAGAGCCACCTGCAAAAAGAAAAACAAAAAAAATATTTTAACATACATAACATGTTGTGAGGAGTGAGACTGTAGCTCGTGACTAAGTAATAACAGCCGCACGGGTCGATCCATCAGGTTAAGCTACGCTTGCCGGGGTTGCTCCGTGGATGGGTCTTTACATATCGAGACTCCTTCGTGGCTCGGAAAGCACGTTAAGCCGTTGGTCCCGGCTGTCAGTCGTGGATCTTTGATAGTCGTTACGAGTCGTCAGAATCCCGAAAGTCTGACAACCAGTCGTACCAAGGGGTATCGTATTACCCAGTTACTCGGTTGTGGTGGTCAGATAGACAGTCACTCCATGTAAAATACTGGTATCCAGCTGCATCCGGATAGACTGGAAGCCGACCCCAACATAGTTGGGAAAAGGCTAGGCAGATTGATTGATTGAACATGTTGTGAGGGAGGTTTTTAGACTCGCGACAAGTCCGTTTTGACAGATATAAAAATCCATTGTGTAGAAAAAAAAATTGGTTTCTTAAATATTGATTCTCGAGACATATCGATTAAACATACTTAGAGAGTTTGTAATCGACGACTTATCTACATTGCTTATTAAAACTAATTCTCATGGCATAACGTTTTATTACAAGTCTGACAACCAGTCTTTCCAAGGGGTATCGTATTACCCAGTTACTGGGTTGTGGAGGTCAGATAGGCAGTCGCTCCATGTAAAATACTGGTATTCAGCTGCATCCGGTTAGACTGGAAGCCGACCCCAATATAGTTGGGAAAAGGCTAGGCAGATTGATAACGTTTTATTACATGTACGAGAACCAAACGTCAAAACGGACTTCTTAGATTGTCGAGATAATAGTATGTTTTTGGATATGTTTATAAGTAAGGGAAGATAAGTATCTACATAAAAACATGCTATTCTTCGGAAGTGTATGTAAAGACTGCCTCGTTGGTCTAGTGGTCACAAGCGCTACTGCTGAGTACGAGGTCCTGGGTTTGATTCCCAGGTCGGACAAAGTTTTATCGGGATTCTCCATCAGAAATTTCTCAGTATCAGCCCGGAGTCTGGATTTGTGCCCAGTTGATGGCAAAGACTAGCACGTTATTACATGAGACTTAAACATAACTGGCGAAATGTGGGTGTACTATAGGTACACCTCTGCCTGAACCGTTCGTAATAATAAATGTGACAGATAAATTAGATAGCCTGGGATCTGGAGAAGGAAATGATGAAATATAAGGTGTGATTTTATGTATGTTTCTAAAAATACACGTAGACAGAGTCGCGGGCAACCAATAGTATACAACGTGCCGCTACCATGACGACATTAATTTAACACACATATCCGATTTCGCGTATTCGTTTTAGGAAAATATTTTAATTTCATTAAATGTTATTATTTATTGATTTATTTACAATTTTCTAAATTACCATCCTGGAGCAAGCTGTACTTAAAGAATTGTAGCGAAGAGTTCATTTGCCGGGGTCACGGATCATATGTAGGCAAATAAAAGGAAAGCCGCGCAATTCCTAGAAATTATGCTGACAAAGGATCTTGACCGATGGAACGTAAGCCAGCTGGTAGGTACCTACATGAATGAATCTTTTACAAAGAGCGATCTCAATTTTGGTTATGTTTTTATTATTTAGTTTGTTTGAAAATTATTTTTTTTCAATTTACGAATTATTTTATATTATTATAATTTTTATGGTTACTGGCCACTAGCCCTACCCGTGTGTTAAATTAATGTCGCCATTGTAGCGGCACGTTGTATAATGAATAAAACTATTTATAAACAAGTTAAATTAAACTTAAAATTTGGAAACCCCCGACAAAAACAAAGCAACTAATAAACGATTTTATTATTTTATAGCTAAGAACACTCTCGATAAAGTCACCTCCAAACAAAACCAAAAAAATCAAAATCGGTTCAGCCGTTTGGCAGCTACGATGGCGCAGACAGACACACAGATACACACGTTAAACTTATAAAACCCCTCTTTTTCCGTCGGGGGTTAAAAATAAAATTTTTAGAGCATACTGCGCATTAGTAGAATGATATGCCTCACTTTAAAATATTAATACGGCTGCAGTAGCTACGTGTGGTCGGTGTTTGGGTATGAATTTTATTTGCGATGAATTATTGAACAGCCAGAGGCCAGGCGTTTATTTAGGATTTTGTTCGGAGTTAGCATATGCATTGGAAGGACCTTAAAGATTTTGTACACATCGATCGCAAACTTGAGGGGTTTATCGGTGGAATATTTGCATCGGGTCAGCGTTTACATTATACAATTGATTTTGAACATTTGACAAGCCGTGTGCCCGATGGAATTTCCCATCAGCAAAAATGAAATCTTCCATACAAACTTTCATCCCTTATTTAACCTCTTTCAATCTGCCTAGCCTTTTCCCAATTATGTTGGGGTCGGCTTCCAGTCTAACCGGATGCAGCTGAATACCAGTATTTTACATGGAGCGACTGCCTATCTGACCTCCACAACCCAGTAACTGGGTAATACGATACCCCTTGGCAAGACTGGTTGTCAGACTTTCGGGCTTCTCACGACCCGTAACGACTGTCAAAGCTCCACAAATGACAACCGGGATCAACGGCTGAACGTGCTTTCCGAGGCATGGAGGAGTCTCGGTATGTAAAGATGGTCACCCATCCACGGACCAACCCCGGCAAGCGTAGCTTAACCTGATGGATCGACCCGTGCGGCTGTTATTACTTAGCCACGAGCTCCTCTCCTTATTTAACCACATTATGGGATGAATTAAAAAAAAATCGTTATGATAGGAATTCTTATGCAAAATGTCATGCTTCTAGCACACTTCTAGACCCAGCGGTTTAGGCTGTGCGTTGTCTGTCAGTGAATGAATTTAATATTTTGCCAACAAATGATTGATCTTACACTGCATTATTGGGTAGAATATAACATAGCTACTGTCAATATGCAGGTCTAGTACCATTCGTAGTGGCGAATGTGGCGATGCTTAGGAGCGGCTTATCTCTAAGAATGGACGTCTTACGGCTAGATAGTTATGCTTACTGTATCATCAGGCCTCAGCTCTCCGGTGTCCCGTAGATCTCGCGCCAGGATCACCACGAGAGGGTAGCAGGACCGAGGAGGTGGGCCCAGGTGAAGAGGCTCCTCCGTTGATAGCCTGAGCGCCTTCTCGTCATGAGGGTTACTTCTGCAAAGAACATAATAGTTAACATGAACTTCTTTAAACTGAATAAGTGGATAGTTTAATCTCGAGTCTTTTGGCCAAATTCTCAAACGCAACTCTTTAAGGTATAATTATAAGAAATTCATGCCTGAGGCATGCTCTTGAACCAAAAATTGGAAGACACGTGACTTCCAATAAACCGCACTGGGCCTGCGTGGTGGATTTCGGCCCGCTCCCTCTCACAGAGAGGAGGCCTGCGCTGCGCCCCAGATGTGGGAACATTACATGCTAATTATGATTATACAGAATAAAAACAACATGTGTATGTCATTTCTATGACAATTTATTAAAACTGTTTTTTTAGTCAAAGGATTTCAAGGTTTAAAATAAAATATGCTAAATCAAGGGAATAACAATATTTATCTCTTTTTTTTGCATCGGAAAAGGTCAGGGTCGAATTATAATAATTATGCAAGCATTTAAATATTAGGCATGACAGATGGCTGCAATAAAAACTAAAATATTTAAAGGTTTTAAGAAAAATAAAATTAATGCCTCACAAGTGTTGACTGTCAATGTCACATTAGTAATTGTAATGTCGACGACCATCAACACAATAATAAATCGAGATTTATTTATCGATCGTTATCGAAGTTGAAATAGCTCTCTATCTATTAGCACATCACGCAATATATTTTCAATGTTTTTTAAAAGAGTGTAACTTTCTGTGAAAGACCGCTAAAATGATTTACGTTTTTTTTTAAAAAAAATACTGAAATAAATGAAACTTGCAGCAGCAGCATAATCAGCCTATAATGTTCCCACTGCTGGGACACAGGCCTCCTCTCTTCTAAAGGGAGTGGGCTTTTTAATCTACCACGCGGGCCTAGTGCGGGTTGGTAGATGTCTTTTCTTCGATTTTTTTGGTTCTAGGACATGCCAGTTTCCTCACGATGTTTTCCTTCACCGTTGAAAACTTGAATGAAACTTGGCTTAGCTTAAATTCTAGACGAAAGCTTAAAAGTTAACTTTTTATTTCTGCAAAGCAGAGTAACTACGGCATAGGTAAATAACCCTCCTTTTTGCCGCCGTAGTCGGTTAAAAAGACGTAAGTATCGCTGTAGTTTTCACAGTAAACAATGAAATTGTCAATAGCACCAGTCCCACCAGATGACAGAGATCACGATTTGGCTCGAGCTCTTTTTACACAAACATAACATCACGCCTGTATTCCTTGAAGGGTTAGGCAGAGGGTAGTGGGTGTGATGTGTGAAGGCGAGTTTTTTTCTAGTCCATAAAATGGTACAAATTGACACTTACAATACAGCAGTCAAGGTTCAGGAAAATAAATTTAAGTTTTTTATCCTCATGGATTATGGAAACACTATTTACGATAGCTATGTGTAATGGATAATTTACTGGTTCCAGTAAAAAAAAATAAGGAAATATCTGATAAATAATGTGTTACTGGCGGCTACTTGGCACAATACCTTTAAATCAACTTTGCTACTAAGAATCATAATCGCCTTTTGATAACTTTTTATGCGAATTTGCTCGCAAAGGCAGCTACAAAATAAGATTGACTTCGTAGAATTGCTTTTGTTTTATTTTCGGTTTTACAAGGAAAATCCAGGTATCCAGGTTTATCGAACTTACAATGGGTATACCACACATCGTCTTGTCCACGACAGGACGATGACTCACATTTTACAATCGATACAAATTCATTTGAGTTGAATAATTAAGTTAGATGTCCGCAAAACAACTGGCATGTTGACATTGCCTAAGGACTTGTCCGATGAACTTGTTGTTATTAATACAAAAGGAAGAGAAATACAATTATGTTAAAGCTATACAGCGTGTAAAAAAACCCTGTCCGATCCGACAGGGTGTTGTTAAGAAGCATACTTAAGATTCTAATTATGTGTTTTCTTTTTTTAAGGTGAAGTGGTTCCAAAGCAGATGTTTTGATGCGTTTCGACTTCACGCAAAATCAATTTTTCTCTCACAAAAACAACGTATTTGCGTATTATGATTACGAAAATTGAAGAGTGTCTTTAGTTAAGTATGAGGCCCGAAACACGATTGACAAAACTTTCCTCGATACAAAAAAAACCGCAGAGTTTCCTTAAAATCTGCTTTTTAAAGAGAAAAACCTATTCCATTCGATTGTTATCAAAGCAATTGTAATATAATTTTGTCTACGTGTTCACTATTAAATACTTTAAGGGATTATGGCCTTATTTTTCTATATAAACACAAATCATTTCACATCGTTGATCCCGACTCTGTCATTCGTAGATCTTTGACAATAGTTAAAAGTCCAAAAGTCTGACAACCAGTCTTACCAAGGTATACAGGCTGTAAGGGTAAATACTCTTGTCATTCAAACCATGGGTAGTTGACTTAAATATAAAAATAAATGACCGAACACAACAAAAAAAAAACGTTATTTTCATTAATTTTTTTTAAAAAGTTTGTATCTGACACCGTGCTTGCTAGCGAAACAGCTGACTGACTAAGGGAGGGATCGCGCTCGCTGCCGGTCAGGTCACATCCCGTACCCCCGCCCGTGTTGAGACGCAAGTTCGTTGCCCTAGCGCATAGGGTAACGAACTTGCGTCTCTTGTGGTAAAATTTAGAAGTAAAAAAATTAAAAAAAAAGTTGTAATTTTCCATTGATTTTACGTTCTATAAATGAAACCAAACCACTGGTTGCAAGGATAACGGTGTTTACCCTAACACCCTGTATAATTTTACCCAGGAACTGGGTTTTGGAGGTCAGATAGGCTGTCGCTCCATGTAAAATACTGTTATTCAGCTGCATCCGGTTAGACTGCAAGCTGATTAGCCGACCCCAACATAGTTGGGAAAAGGCTAGGCAGTCAGGCGGCCTTTCCCTAGAAGCTGCATTATCATCTCGAAGGATATAAGTAACGTTAAAACTCAAGCCACGTGTAACTTAATATAAGGAAAAAGATCGGCTTTGGGTTGTACATGCGAAAACCTATTAAATTCATGCTGCATTATTTGTTGATGAGTTGGTTTAGAAAATAATATTGAACAAGACAGTCAACAATACGAAACTTCCTACTTCGAAATACGACTTCAATATTGGTCTAAATACTGAGCAAAAATAATTACGATCTAGTACAGGGGTTCTCAAAGTGTGCGCAGCGGCGCCCTGGTGCGCCGTAGACAGTAAAGAGGGGCGCCGCCGTGAGTCGATCCTCTATAATTATCCGAAACCACAAATATTCGCGGGGCCGTACCTTTTTTAACCGACTTCTTCAAAAAGGAGGAGGTTCTCAATTCGTCTGTATGTTTTTGTTTTGTATGTATTTTACGCGATTACTCCGCCAATTATAAATCGATTTTGATGATTCTTTTTTTATTTGGTAGGTCATGGTTCAGAGGTGGTCCCATATAAATTTTATTAATTTTGTTTACGTAGTTTTTGAGTTAGCTTCAATAATTACGTATTTTTCTCACTTTGCGTATGTAGACGATATAATTATTTCACTCTTTCACTGTTATTTACATAGCAGGTAGTGGTATTCGAATTTGTATGGGGTATGTACCACAACTAAAAAGTGGAAAAAAAAAACTTTTTCCAAAAAAAAAACAACCGACTTCAAAAAAATACTTAACACATGTTATTTTTTTGAAGTTGGTTGTTAAATTTTTGGAAAAAGTTTTTTTTTTGAGCGCTCGCATCGGTAAAGAACATAGGTCGTAAAACTCTTTTTCGATTTTATTATATATTATATATTGTATCTTTTTCAAATATTTAGCTAGGGTAGGGCGCCGTGACAAAATACTAAACTTGAAACTGAGCCGCGGGCTGAAAAAGATTGGGAACCCCTAATCTATGTAGAAGCAAACATAGGGAACTTCGTTTATAATGAAATGAACCAGTGACCCGCCCCTACTTCGCACGGGTGCAATGCATGACAAAACATCAAGATTCCTGTGTTTTTTTTGTTGTAAAATAATAATGTATTATACCTACAAAACCTTCCGGAATAAACATCCTAAATGTTGATGAAAACCGCATCAAAATCCTTTATACAGTCAAACATACACAGGAGTTGATGGTTGGAAAAAAAGAAAAAACCTAAATTCAAGGACACAAGGACAATGGTATTGGGGAATACCGATTGCTTCAGGTCAGGTTAAAAACGAACGGCCCGAAACAGATATTGAGCAGCATTTAATCACCAATCAATCTGCCTACTTTTTTCCCAACTATGTTAGGATCGGCTTCCAGTCTAACCGGACGCAGCTGATTACCAGTATTTTACATGGAGCGATTGCCTATCTGACCTCCACAACCCAGTAACTGGGTAATACGATACCCCTTGGTAAGACTGGTTGTCAGACTTGGGCTTTTAACTACTGTCATAGATCTACGAATGACAGAGTCGGGACCAACGGCTAAACGTGCTTTTGTAATGTTTAACGTGGCGATATTATTACATCCACGATAGTGGATGTCAAAAAACGAAAATTGCGAAGCAAAGACACCGACTTCCGAAATGAAAGTTATTTTTTCACTTTTTTAGTTATTTTTTTGGAAGACTATTTTTTTTTTTTTTTTGGAAATGGTTTTATTTCAGTCAGGCTTTCAACTACTCTATCTACTGTCAAAGATCTACGAATGACAGCCGGGACCAACGGCTAAACGTGCTTTCCGAGTCACGTGTAATAGATTGTCACCCATCCACGGCTAGACCGCGGCAAGCGTTGCTTAACCTTCAATCGACCAGTGCCGCTGTTATTATTTAAACACAAGCCCCTCTTATAGGGAAAGTCCGTAAGCAGTAAACTGTAGATCAATGGTCATCGTTACTTGGAACATCCTCAATAATATCTTGTTGTGTGAGGTCATGGCCGCTGGTACTCATTGTACCAGCAAACAGACAATAACACGTACCCGATTAGCATAGGTACGTGACATTTGCTGTTTAATTTTCCTTGCGGTATCCAAAGCTAATGAGTATTGGACGACAGGTAGCATGCAAGAGTGCAAGTGTTTAAAAGAGGAAATAGGGTGGGTCTTTTTCTCCATACAAAAAGTTATAATTCGAGGTTCGGCTCTCGTTTATTTCCTCCTCCAATATTTGACCAATTTGAAAGATCCTACTAATATTATAAATGTGAAAGTTTGTGTGTTTGGATGTTTGTTACTCAATCAGGCAAAAACGGCTGAATGGATTTGGATGAAATTTGGCAAACAGATAGCTTATAACCTGGATTAACACATAGGATACTTTTTATCCCGATATTCCCACGGGATCGAGACTTACGCGGGTGAAACCGCGGGGCGCAGCTAGTATTTTATAAATTCAAGACCATATTGAAGTTTTGACAGGACAACGTCTGTAACGAACGGTATCACATTCCAATGTTTGATTTTTCTACTTCTTAGTTTTGCCAACACTCGGTTCTCAGTATTTTTCAAACAATACACCTTTGGGCTCTGTATTGTGATAATCAGTCTGGAAACTGGATTGGTAAACACAACTCTCAACAAGAATTCTTTGACAGTCGTATGAAATCGCATAAAACACCGCAATTTGACCATCATCTGCTGAACATTTAATTTCTCTGACTTATAGTACTGACTCATATTTGAGTAAATTTCACCCATGTAACTGAATGCGATCAGCGGGGCAATTCCCTAGAACGCTCACATTCGCATCGCATTGGCAATCTGTCAAAAATCAATCAATTACCCACATTTTTGACAAGTTTGACAGATTGCGACTTGTATGTAAATGTTTTTTATTTAAGAGAATTGGCCCTCAGCACACCACGGTCAAGAGCTGTCAGTGTCAATATTCCACAGAAAAAAAACACTGACAGCCCTTAAACGTAGTTTATGTGCTGATTGCGTTCAGTTTCTTTGTTGAAATTCGCCCAAAGTTTAATGGAAAAAGTTTTAGGTATTATCCGACCTTCAACTTTACCTTTCATAGGTCACAAAGAATTCTGAAAAGTTCACATAAAGGGTTGAATAATGCTATGGAGATTCACCTTTGGCCTTTAATCCATCCACCTTTCACCTTTCAACCTAAACCTATTAAGGTTTGTAGTGACATTTTCACTAAAGTATTATTAATGTAACCTACCCTGTGGCAGGATACTCTAGTTACTATCTACCACCAAAGCGGCATCTTCCTGGTCCACTTGGAAGATCCTTAACTGTCTCCGGACCGAAATGGGAAGATGTATCTCCAAACTGTAGCAACGGGTTTTATCGACGGAAGAATAGACAAAATGACAGATAAACAAGCGCAATCTGTCACTTTGTCTATTCTTCCGTCGACAAAATCCGTTCCTACGGTGTGGTCATGCTACGCGTGCAGGTGAAGTGGCTAGCTCGACGGAACCTCAACAGGGCAAACCATGCTCCACCTTCTATCCTGCCCTCTGTGTCCCAAAACATGCAGTCAAAGTGACCTCTGCGGTACCACGGACGATGCCGTGGGAGTGGCGAAGTTCTGGGCCAACAATTTCTGACATACTGTCATACCAGTGACACCAAGACGTAAAACCTACCCTACAAACCTTATTTTAAAGGAGTACGCAATATTAGCTTGCGACTGCTGAGTTCAAGATCGTCGGTTCAATTCCCGGGTCGGGCAGTGTTATTGGGTTTTTCCATCAGGAATTTCTAAGTAGTACCACAGATGAATACAGATGGTTCACTACGCATTTTTTTAGGTATGTACGCGGCGGGCTCGTCTTGTCGGACCAAGTCAGTGCGCGTAACGGAGTCGGAAGATATGAGTTGCGCGATAGAAAGAGAGGAAACTTCTAGGTGAATATAACTGTAGGTAATTAGCGTTGTAATTTGCACGTTATTGTGTCGTAGCAAGAGTCGCTTTTTATTGAATGGTTTGCGCATTGGACCATCTGTATTCATCTGTGGTAGTAGCCAAGAGTCTGGATATGTGCCCGGTTGATGGCAATGACTGCTGAAATCTGGGTTTATAAACCTCTGCCCAACACTTCGGGGAATACAGTCGTGATGATACGTGTGTAAGAAGTTTTAAAACAATGAACTGTAGGTCACTGGTGCGTATGTTGACACAACGGTGAGTGTTTTGAAACAGCAGTGAAACAATGGAAGGTGATGAGACATTGTTCGTCTGTAGTCAAAATAATTGATGTATTTAGTCTTATTTTTTTTTTTTTTCACATATGTACTTAAACTATTTTTCTATAGGTATATCTCATCTATATATCAGTATATCTCATGGCTAAGGTAGGAGCTCGTGGCTAACTAATAACACCCGCACGGGTCGATCCATCAGGTTAAGCTACGTTTGCCGGGGCTGGTCCGTGGATGGGTGACCATCTTTACATATCGAGACTCCTCCGTGCCTCGGAAAGAACGCTAAGCCGTTGGTCCCGGCTGTCATTTGTGGATCTTTGACAGTCCTTACGTACGGGTCGTCAGAAGCCCGAAAGTCTGACAGCCAGTCTTACCAAGGGGTATCGTATTACCCAGTTACTGGGTTGTGGAGGTCAGATAGGCAGTCGCTTCATGTAAAATACTGGTATTCAGCTGCATCCGGTTAGACTGGAAGCCGACCCCAACTTGGTTGGGAAAAGGCTAGACAGATGCCTATAGGGATATCTCATCATCATCATCATTTCAGCCGAAAGACGCCCAGTGCTGGACATAGGCCTCCCCCAAGCACCGCTACTTCGACTGTTTCTGTGCTTTTCGCATCCAGCCCTGCGGGGCTCGTCGCATTCTAACGACAACTAAATTGTCTCGTGGATTTACGTAAACTTTTCTCCATTTGCTAAATAATCTGTTACACTGACTTTTATTGCAGTTATTTACAAAACCCACTGGTATGGATTTGCGACGAGGGTACAAACACAATGAAGCTTAGATATAAGTTAAACACAACAAAGCCTAGATACATCCAAGCATTATCTGTGTCGCAAGCGCAACGGTTACTGTAAGACAATTACCTTTTATGCGCTTCTACATTGTTCAGCTTAAGAAATAATTACCTCATTTTGTCATCTCTCTGTTATCATCGCAATTACTCCGGCTATTTTGCAAACAAAATTAGCTCGATCCGATGTCGCTCTTATCCTAACTTATATTATAATATAAATGCGAATGTGAGTTTGTTTGTTTATTGCGCTTTCACGCCAAAACGGCTGAACGGATTTGGATGAAATTTGACACATGGGTTGACCATTACCTGGAACCATTACATAGGATACATTTTATCCCGATATTCCCCCGGGATCGAGACTTACGCGGGTGACACCGCGGGGCGCATCTAGTTTTCAATACAACTGTAAATCAGTTTTAACTTGGTGCGTTTTAATATTGCTCAGAAGCATAAGCATAATCAGCCTATAATGTTCCCACTGCTGGGACACAGGCCTCCTCTGTTCGAGAGGAAGTGGGCCGAATGTTGGTTTTTACTGTAGACAAATATTTTTGGACCACCCACACAGATGGTCTAAAAATATTTGATCTACCTGGATTCTAGGTAAATTCAGCATCCGGCTTTTATCAAATTTCTATGCTAAAGACGTTTCTATGTAGTTTAGGAATTATTCAAAATCCTTATTTATACTTCAATTAGATAGTAGGCGTAAAAAAAAACTACTCTTTGCCAATAACGGGAGTTTAATCACAGCCCAGCCAAGTTCAAGTAAGTAAACTTTTATCTACGTCAATACAAATACGGTTAGGTTTACTTTTCAATTATCGTTCGTGTCATTCTAGTAAATATGGGAAAACCCGAAAATAAATGTGTTCTGGGCAACGGTTAAGAACCTATGTGCGAATTTTAGGAATGTGGGTAACTGAACGAACTGCCTGATTATAAATAGGGTATAATTAATGTCGTGTTCTTCTCAGAACAGTATCGATTCATCATCAATCTCCTGCCCTTATCCCAATTTATTTATGATCGGCGCAACATGTCTTTTTCTTCCATACTACTCTATTAGTCGTCATCTCGGTAGTCACCCCCTTTCTAGCCATATCATCTTTCACACAGTCCATCCATCATTTCTTTGGTCTTCCCCTACTTGTATAGCCATCGACATTCATACCCAAAACCTTCCTCACAGCAGTTTCCTCCAATAGAACTCCAGAACAATATCGATTATTCATTCAAAATGGCTCAATACTCAATATCTTTTTTGCTTTACCATAATGTGTACTTAGGTGGTAACTCAAACTCAAAGCATTTATTTCAAATAAACCAATTACAGGCACTTTTGAATTGTTAAGGGGTCGGTCAGTCAGAAAGATGAAGCTAGTTGCCCATTCCAAAACGTAGTAGGTTCCTATGGAGAAGAACGGGCAAGAAACTCCATGGACACTCTTTTAAATCAGAATATTGTTACAATATATTGTTTACATCATCCATGTTGGAATTATACATGTGAGTACAATGTAGAAAAACGTGCAGGTTAAAAGCGTCCGTAAAAAAAGATAAAAAAGATACAAAACAATTCAAAATAATAAGCCGTGGCAGCTAAGAGATGACCAGTCCCTACTGATGGCGCCCGTTCACGAACATGACGTATGGATCAGCACCATTCAGCTCAACCATTTTGAAGGGAACTTAATGATCCAACACACACGCCACCACCAGCGAGACATTAAAGTGAGCATGACATACTCTCAGCCGCCAGGGCACATTCAAGTAAACTATATAATTTAGATCATTATGGACCCTGTAGGGCACAGCAAAAGGGTAGAAGAGAGGAAGCCCTGTTTTATGAGATCATTAAGTTGTTATTGTGGGGGAAAAAGTTTTTATTTACATAATCAAAATCAGGAGATACTTACTAAAATTTCGCTTATCTAATATTTAAGTATCATTTTATCTGCAAAAATGTACATAAATATTTTAGATTATTTTTACCTGTACTTCTTATTCTTCGTTATAATAATTATATTTATTCAAGATCATCATATCTCAGAAAATCGATAAGAGTATCTCATAAAAATTCTTCGATAGGTGTTATTTACTGTTCATCTGTGATTGATCATTCTCCATCCCCTGAAGGCTTTAAGGTCAGTCTCTTCCATATCTTCGCTCAAAAATTCGCACTGGGAGTCGGTGCAACTTCAAGAAAAGCACTATCAACCTTGCCACCTATCAATCATCTGCCTTGCCTTTTCACAACTATGTTGGGGTCGGCTTCCAGTCTAGTCGGATGCAGCTGAATACCAGTATTTTACATGGAGCGACTACCTATCTGACCTCCACAACCCGGTAACCCCTTGCCTTGCCTTGGGGTATCGTATTACCCAGTTACAGTCTGCGTAATACCTGGTAAAACTGGTTGTCAGAATTTCGCACTTCTGACGACCCGTAAAACTGTCAAAGATCCGCGAGTGAGCCGGGACCAACGGTTTAACGTGCTTTCCGAGCCACGGAGGAGTCTCGATATGTCTCATACACGGACCGACCCCGGGGCAAGTGTAGCTTAAGATAACCACTGTATTTTTTTTTTTCATTTCATATCTATTCAGTACGTTCTATATTAAGGTTATCCATTTTCTGCTGGGTCAATGAACTCATACTCCTAAAAGTATGGGGGAGTCTTTAATAACTTCTGGTCTGACTAAACGTCGCGAATATAATTGGATGATGTCTATATTAAGAACTTTTTATTAGTTAACTGTGTAGGCGTTGTTTACTTTTAAATTGCCTGACTGTTTTTAAGACTGCGGATGAATGACGGAAGGGAGATACTGGTATTCAGCTATATCCGGTTAGACTGGAAGCCGACCCCAACATAGTTGCGGAATATAGCCCGCTTCTTAAACTCATATTTATTTTCTACTAGCTTCCGCCCGCGGCTACGCCCGCGTTTGTCCCTCCCTGGGATGCCATCTATCTCCTTGCCAAATTTGATCAAAATCCGTTCAGTGGTTTAGACGTGAAAAGGTAACATACAGGCAAACAGACAGACAGAATTACTTTCGAATTTATAATATTAGCATGGATTCCGAACGCATACCATTGATAAACTAATACCAAAACAAGTTCAAAGATATAAGGTACAGTCATTAAAAATGCTTTGTAAGTTTGTATGGAATTATAAGACCTTCAATTGAAAAAAAATCTGTTAAATCCAAAATAAATATGATTGGAAACAAATACCAGTGGTATTAGTTGTTGGTATTAGAATGGAAAAAATCATTTTTGGAAGTCGGTTGCGGGCGCACCCTACCTCAGATTTTATCCCGCTCACACCATACTACTCGCGACCTGAGTGAGAATGAGATGGAGTGGGGCGCTAGCGGCTCTAAAGCGTCGATAAGTTTAGGTAATTGCATTTTACGGTGAAAATAATGGTAATAAAAAATAAAACATAAGACCTGCTTTATAGATAGTTCAGTTATACTGTTATACAAAGTTTCATGATCTAATTTGAAGTATTTTTTGAATACCAGCGGTTTATAGTTTTCTGTTTAGAGGTAACTTTGGTTTTTTTTTCTATCGAGAAAATTTTATTTAATCGTGTTTTCGCCAAACATAGGACCTAGCATCAATCCTCAACTTTAACATATTTATTTCAAAATTAATGCTGCAGTATTTTCGGCATAACGGAGGAAGAGGCAGAAGATGGATGAATGGCCGCCGGCCGGATGGTTGATGGTCAGTTTATATACAAATTGACTACCTACTGCTAAAATTTTGTTTCCGTAAGAGACCACGCAAATGGGCTATAGCTGCCAAATAAGAGGCCTATCGCTGATGGAAAAGACAAAAATGTATAGGGCTGACATAAGTTATCGAAACGCTTTCGAAGCGATTGTCACTTGTCTAGGCCCTAAGGCAGATGTGATTTGAATATACCTACGAGCAATCTAAGTTGGTAGTGAATTGAGCCAATATTGGACGCTTCACTTTTTATTCACTTCTGCCTCTCATTCGATCTTCACTGACGGAAATGAGATTTACCTACTTAGCATATTTTTAAGGCTTTTTTGAACTGTGAAGTATCAATAAAGGAACTCCAGCACGCTCATAACCACAATAGAAATGGGTTTTGTTGACGAAAGAATAGACAAAATGACAGATTGTGATTATTTATTTGTCATTTTGTCTATTCTTTCGTCGACAAAACCCGTTTCTATGGCGGTCATGCTACGCGTGCAAGCTACTGTTTTTTTTCTTCGTTAAAATGTGACCAAGTCAGAAACCGGACTGAATCATGTGTTAATTAATTGTTGGGAATTTGAATGGGAAAACAACAAAAAAAATTTGCTTGACCATGATTCATGAATTTATGACAAATAACAATATGGCCATTTTTTTTCTTAGGTGACTAAACAGTAGCTAAATATTTCTCATTGGTTTATTCAGAAACGTGACTATAGCGATGAAAATATCAAAAAGTTTAGAGAATGTCTTCAAAGTCTCACTTTCCATGATGTATATATGTGCTCCGATCCCAATGATGCATTTGATGAGTTTCATGACACATATAAATTGTTCTATGACTTATGTTTTCCAATTAATAAAATAAAAGTTTCGGTAATTAAAAGACCTAAATGGATATCAAGGGGGCTACAAAAATGTTCTAAAAGGAAAAGGGACATGCTATGGGAATATCGAAAGTTACCTAACCCAGAAAACAAAAAGAAACTTAAAACCTACACTAATCGATTGAAACACATAATTAAACAAACACAAAAAGCCCAAAATTCTCATACTATACACAATTCTGAAAACAAGAGCAAACTACATGGAGTATAATTAATCAACAGAAAGTAAATTATCCAAAAGAAAGAATAGACAAGATAATTGTTGAAGATACAATTATTAACCGCCCAGAACAAATCGCTGAATCATTCAATGATTACTTTATCAATCAAACTCAATCTCAGAGTGACGTTAATAATATGCTGACATTTGACACAATTTCTAATTCAATATTTATGATTCCAACGGCACCAGATGAGATTATCAAAATAATAAATTCTCTGAAAAATACAAACAGCGCCGGATATGACGATATAACCACCAAAGTGATTAAAGCGACATCTTTCACTATTGCACCCGTACTTAGTCACATTATCAATGATTGCATTGAAAAAGGTGTATTCCCAGAAAAACTAAAAATTTCTATAATAAAACCAATGTTTAAAAAAGGCGACAGGCAAGATCCTAATAACTACCGACCCATTGCCCTTATTCCAGTCTTTTCTAAAATATTTGAAAAAGTAATTTATAACAGTATATATTCCTTTTTAGAAACCAATAAAATCTTAATCAGCGAACAATATGGTTTTAGGCAAAGTAAAAGCATCACTTCCGCTATATATGCGCTTGTCAACCATGTACTTACAAATATTGACAATAGAACTAACTAAGGACAATAGACTAAGGCCTTTGACCACGTTAGCCACAAAATACTCCTTAACAAACTGGAAAAATATATGGCATCAGAGGTAATGTCCTTCAACTTATTAAATCATATCTAATGAATCGGCAACAATGTACATGTGTAAAGAGAATCTGCCCCTATACCAAAACAGAAATTACATATACATCTGGATATCGCACATCCTTATTTGGAGTACCACAGGGCGGTGTCTTAGCACCATTATTTTTCATCGTATATATTAACGACATGCCTAAAATTATTTCTAATCCGATGATCTTATTTGCGGACGATAGCACAATATTATGTAGAAGCGAAAACGATGAGACTTTCGAAAATGACATAAATAATAACTTAAATGACATAATAAACTGGCTCACCGAAAATAATCTCAAAATAAATTTAGAAAAAACAACCTACATTTCGTTTGAACAAAGAACCAACAATACAAAACTAGATGTTCGATATGGTGACAAACATATTCAGGAGGCAGATAATACAAAATTCTTAGGTATCTGGATCGATAAAAAGATGAACTGGAAAATACATATTGAAAATGTATGCAAAAAGCTTAGCCATTATTAATGGCCTACCACGGATGTATAGTGTCTACTCTGCGATATGGACTAATATTTTGGGGAAACTCGCCCGATAGAGAAATGGCGTTCAAAGCGCAGAAAAAATGCATAAGGGCAATATGTGGCATTCAAAGTACAGACAGTTGTAAGCCACATTTCCAAAAGCTTCAGCTACTCACACTTCCTTGTCTCTACATATACGAAGTAGCAAATTATGTTAAGACAAATATACACCTATACAATCACCCCAAGAGTTTACGTCACAAATATAAAATCTGCACAATACCACACAAAAAAGCCATTTTTAATAAAAAATTTCTTGGTATGGCACCTAAAATTTACAATAAGCTACCTGAAAATATAATTGAAATTAAAAGTATGGATCAATTTAAAAAAAAACTACAAACGTTTTTAGTTGCGAAATGTTACTATTGTATTAATGACTATTTAAATGAAAAATGCTAGGCCTACTACATCCGATTTATTATATTGGGGAAAATCAATACTAGACATAGGAATGATCAACATTATTATATTATTAGTTTTAAATCTGACTGTTATGTATTATTTTGAACTGTTATTTGAAGTGGTGATTTCAACTGCTTTGAACCTAGTTTATATTGTAATTTAATTTTCTGTTAATTTTAGTATTCTGACATTTAAATATGGTTATAATAATTTAACAAGGCTGACATATTTAATTTTTATTGATGTGATTTTTAATTTTTGTGATGGTTAAACATGGAGAACTTTATTACTTATAAACAAAAAACATCGATGTATATCTGTACCCATGTTTGCAAATAAATAAATGATTATTGATTATTGATCTATGTTGACTAACCTGGAATGGTTTTTCCTTAATATTCGCGCCTCCCCCTTAAGACGTACTACGTATGCCAAATACTTTTTGATATTCGAAGTTATCCGAATATCATCATGACATAAAGAGGTGCCATAAAAAATATGAATAAAAAATCTTTAAGAAAACCGCGCCATTTCGTCAAACATCTGCCTAGCCTTTTCCCAACTATGTTGGGGTCGGCTTCCAGTCTAACCGGATGCAATAGGAACTAGTATTTTACATCGAGCGACTGACCTCCACACACATTAACTGGGTAATACGATAGCCCTTGGTAAGACTGGGTGTTAGACAATCGGGCTTCTGACGACCTGTAAAGACTGTCAAAAATCCTCGAATGACAGCCGGGACCAACGGCTTAACGTGCTTTCCGAGGCACGGTTGTGTCGTTATACATAAATTGACGAATATCAAGGTTGCAAGCTCGGTTTCAAACCACTACTGTTATTCTGTTGCCATAGTAACCGCACACGCCGCGCCATAGTTTACACTTGCGCCCATACAAAGTAAACACTCACTAATGTACACTCCAGTATAACAGTATCGAGGCAGGGTCAATGGGGCAATAAGATCATCGAAGCAAATGACACCACAGCTGTTCACGAGACCATACCTATACCTATTACAGAGAAGGAATGGAAAACAAACATGGACATTCTAATTTCCCTCGATTGTCGAGGATGTTGATGTTGGGGTCGGCTTCCATTCTAACCGAATGCAGCTGAATACCAGTAGTTTACATGAAGCGACTGCCTATCTGACCTCCACAACCCAGTAACTGGGTAATACGATACCCCTTGGTAAGACTGGTTGTCAGACTTTCGGGTTTCTGACGATCCGTAACGACTGTCAAAGCTCCACAAATGACAGCCGGGACCAACGACTTAACGTGCTTTCTGAGGCACGGAGGAGTCTTGGTATGTAAAGATGGTCACCCATCCACTGACAAACCCCGGCAAGCGTAGCTTTTGATGTACGGCGTGATCCGTCTTTCCTTTTTTGTTGGTCTGAGCTAACAACGGGTAATTCGCCAACTCGTCCTACATGCCTACGGCCCATCTAAGACGACTTGCAGAAAATCAAAAGAACGTCCTAACAACATACACTACCTGTATTTTCTCACATGCTTTTTTTTTTGTTGTAACGCTGGCTATTCAAATATGATAAATTGATAATTCATGATAATGATTCATACTACAAAAAAAAGGTATGTTTTTACGTACGAAAATGACTCACTATCACATCATAATATAAGACAATTGTACGTAATTTACAAACATAATTCTTAGAACATTTAACTAAATTAAGTTTACTTTTAGGGTTCCGTTGCCTACTCAAACGGGTGCAAACGGGCACTAATGCTCCGCTCTCCGTCCGTCTCTCACAAGGCTGTATCTTTTGAACCGTAACACACTTGAAATGTTTATAGGGTGTGTACTATTATGGCCGCTATAACAATAAATAATAAAACATTACCCTCCTTCTGGCAGTCGGATAACAAATAAAATTAAAAGGGGTCCTTCAAGAAACGTGTTGTTTTAGGATTTTTACACTTATCTTACTTATCTTAGCAGTCTTCATCTAGGGGTGCGATAATGTAGTGTTAAATATTGTACGGAACCTCCGTGTGCAAGTGCGACTCACAATTGGTCGCTTTTTGTTACTTGGCATGAATCAACGCCTACCGATGTCCCAAAAAACAATAAATAAGTGATTGACTTCTGAACTAATTGACCGAATTCTAAAGCGAGTAGGTATGTATGTGTTGATATGAATCCCTTCATACTAAACTGTGCATTTGGTACGAAGTGGGTACCAAATATAGAAACTATCCTTATTACCAAAAAACCGTGTTTATCAGTTGTTTAGCGTAAACACCTTTTAAACATGACATTTCTGTATGGAGTTTGACATAAAACTGACATTAGACACGCGTTGAACAAGTGTCTAAGTTTTTGTGGTAAGGCCCTATATGTATAAGTACCTTTTACTATGCGTTTGCACTGGCGAAACATTCACCACAAAACAAGTTGAAGTCTCTAGTTCCTGTCAAAAATTGTATGGAACATTGACAGAAAATAGAGATTTCCAACATGTTTTGTTGTGAATGTTTCGCCAGTGCAAAAGCACAGTTACTGCACACAATGTGACACAAAAACACAAGCAATGTGTTTAGTCACATAATACGGACAAACTATTTAAATAAATGACCTCTTTTCAATAACTCTTTCTGCAACAGGAAATTGAGAAAACTTGGATTGCAGTGTTTATATCAAAACTAAAACTCAAAGCAATTATTTCAAACTAGCTAATGCAATAGGTTTTTCATTATTGTTATTTTTTAGGAACCTTCTCCGGCGCGCACTCAACAACTTATCAAAGTTTCATCTTATTAGGTCGAGCCATTTTCGAGCTTTTGCGAGACGAACACACAGCAATAGATTATTTTTTATAAACAACGTGTTCCTTTTGATATCCCATAACTCTAGGGGGTATCAATGAGACCATGACAAAGAATCAACTAGGATAATAATTATTTTACATTAATAATCGTGACATTGTCGAATTATATTTCTATGAAAAAAACATGCCAGTGAGAATTGTTAAGGAGTCGGTCAGTCAGAAAGATTAAGCTAGTTGCCTATTCAAAAGCGTAGTAGGTTCCTATAGAGACGAACAGGCAAGAAAATTATGTTCAATCATTAGTTTAAACCTACTAAAAAACAGCTCGAACTTGGAAAATACCTGCATCTTTTTCACATAACATACCCGGGATGTGTTAAAAATAAATCTGTCAACAAGATACCGTTAATACCTCTAGAATATCATACAATAATACCGTGCTATGTATTATTCATATTCGGTGTGTATAAACAAACTAAATATATATTTATTTTATACCAAAACAGCCGATAGATTTGCCTTATGTGAGTCAGCCATACCTACAAAATGTTCCGATTTTTGTGTTAGTCATATGACTAAATATGGGATGCGTACGCGTCCTTCAATTCGGCCAGCTTTAAAGAGTCCATAATACCTCAGCTCAAATTCACTCTCGCCCGCACTATACTGCGGACTGAGAGCGAGATTGAGCGCCGGGGAAATGGCTCCAAGGCGTCGATAGTTTAGGTAATTTCTTTAATTAATGGGGTGAAGGGTCACTCCAAAGTTTCTAACTACTTTCGAACGGACCCGTATCTACGTTGACGGACTTAGAGAGTAGGTACTACCTACTTTGATACCTTGATTCACAAATAAGCTCTTGAGATCCGCACAGACCCCAGTGACTAACTAAGTGTGATTATTTTGGTGCGACTAACTAAAGGTTAATCGTTGCAAAAGTATGTGCCCGCGAGGTCTACTGTTCGCAGAACTACTAGTAGTTAATACCGAGTACGACTTACTTTGTGAAGTTGAAGTTATTGGACGCGAGAATCTCTGCTAAGGAACCCCACAGCGTCCTGTGCAACTCCCGCACTGGAGCGCCCCACCAGCTGGCGTGCCAGTACCGCACTGTCGAGGACACGCAGCAGTTTACACCTGTAACAAAACAGTACATGACAATAAGTAAATATGCTATGTACAGTCTAGGTATAAAAACGTTAAGAACCTTTGGGGCTTATGACCGCGATGCGAAAGAAAAAGCTGGGAAAGAAAAAAGTATTTAAAAAATTGCTAAACCTTTTTCGTTTTCCCCTACTGGTCGTTTTTAAGCAAGTCTGGCCGGAAATTCTTTAATTTACTGATTAAACTGCTCCTATTTAATTATTAAACCTCTGATTTTACTCAACCAAACATCCAATTTAAAAATTCAAATTCTGACAATTTCGTATTTGGAATTTCAGCCTTAGTTGTATGCAAATTGACGAATTTTATTGCCTGCTTGCTAATGCCATACGGAACCACGGAAGTGACAAAAAGGACAGATTATTCTTGTTTTACATTATCGTGGGTGTTGGCCAGAAGTGCTGTTATACCGCGGTGGAGTAGCCATCTAGTAGTTATAAATAGTAGGTGGAGTAAACATCTTTTTTTCATAAACTTCACAAATATTGTGCATAAATGTCTGTCGTAAAGTAAAAAAAAACACTAAGATTAGGTTGTGTATCAAGTTCGATTGAAACACGGAACAGCTTTGTAACTAAATAAAGATACGTCGAATATAATAACCATTAATCACTACTATAATCTATTCAGAATGTCACGTGTATGACCTATACAGCGGACAGAAGCTAATCTCACCAGCGCGTGCGCACCTGACATTGAACGCTTCTTTCGACACACGTCGTCGACTCGTCCGTCGCTTACGCAACCTATATGAAGACTGTTTTGTTATGAAAAAATAATATTTGGCTGATTCTTGACTTCTTTTTTAGCGATTATTTTAGATTCGTATGTTTTACGACATGGCTTCTGATGGCGGAGGAATGAGGAACAGTCCTGAAAAGTTTTGAATATGATTTTGGATGGTTATGGTGGAATCCGACGATCGGCAATATTGCAGACGGACACGCACGGCAGACGACCACAGATGTCCACGCACCGCGCACCGAGGAACTTCTGATGTCTGCGATACCCCGCACGTACACCTTCCCACGGTCTGTCGTCCGGGCTAGTCGGAAAATAGCGGATCGTGGGATTTCGGAAGAGCAAAGAAACGATGAAAAGATTATGTAAAAGATGATATTTGTAACTACTGCTATGACGGCTTATAGAGATGTATGGAAGATAACACTCATACTCCGATGGGACGGCAGGCAATCCGACACGAGACAGGCTAACACTATGAGAGTAAGGAAAGATAGAGTGCTCCTGTGCGCACACACATCTCACGCGTCGAAGGGTAGTCTCCGTTGGGATTGGCCGCCTCCGACATGGCCGAAACACGGTCTGGAGAACTATTATTTACTGTGGAAGAGAAGCACATGCTGCGCCCATCTTTAAAACCGGCCAAGTGATGCTAGTCGGACTCGCGCACGACGGGTTCCGTACCATAGATACTAATATTATAAATTCGAAAGTAACTATGTCTGTCTGTATGTTACCTTTTCACGCCTAAACCACTGAACGGATTTCGATAAAATTTGGCATGGGGATAGATGGCATCCCGGGGAAGGACATAGGCTACTTTTTATCGAAATACCACGCGGGCGAAGCCGCGGGCGGAACCTAGTTATCTATAAAAATGGCAAATAATCATGTCTGTTATATGGGAGCCCCCTTAAATATTGATTTTATTCTGTTTTTTAGTATTTGTTGTTATAGCGGCAATAGAAATACACAATCTGTGAAAATTTCAACTGTCTACCTATTACGGTTCATGAGATACAGCCCGCTGAGAGACGGACGGACGGACAGCGGAGGCTTAGTAATACAGAAATGTAGATAGGGTTCCCTTTGGCACCCTTCCGGTACGGAACTCTAAACAGAACAAGATGGTAGAAAATATGAACAAAACGCACTAGAATTATCCTGTAGATAGATAGATAGATAAATCGTTTATAGGCTATTGTATTCCATTCGTCCATCCCGAAAATCCCAATTCACAAATATTGTGTTCGTTCTTTATACTTTTAAATGACTAATAAAATTGTTGTGGTAAAAATATTCGCGCAACATTGGCAAAATAACAAATTAGTGTATCGTCCGTCTGTCTGCGTTGGCAGATCTTCAAAACAGCTGGCGATGGCAGCTGAGTGCAAGTATAATCATAATATTTTGAAGACTGTACCGTTTAACATATTGATTGCATTAATTTACTTGTCGCTAAATAATAACAGTCGCACGGGTCGATTCGTGACCATCCATTACATATTGAGATTTGTCCCTGCCTCGGAAAGCCCGTTAAGCCATTGGTCCCGGCTGTCATTCGTAGTTCTTTGACAGTCGTTACGGGTACTCAGCAGCCAAAAGTCTGTCAACCATAACAAAGGGTATCGTGTTATCCAGTAACTGGGTGGTGGAGTTCAGATAGACAGTCGCTCCATGTAAAATACTGGTATTCAGCTACGGTTAGACTGGAACCGACCCCGACATAGTTGGGAAAAGAGTAGGGAGATTGATTTTTGAATGAACTTTCATAAAGCCGATTACGCCGGGGTCATCACTAGCGATGCCAGATGAGCTTTTGGCGGGACATCCCGTTTTTTAGCCCTCTCTGGAATTGTCCCGCTAACACCCTGAGCGGGACGCCCAAAATCCCGCTTTTTCATAGAAGTAGCCCATTGGCGTTGTAGGAAATAAATAAAAGACGTTTTAAGAACCGCTATTGAGGATGGCAATAAAAAATTTATAGAAAAATTGCATATTGTTTTAAAAACACAAAACTTGCCTTATATTCTGAAGTCAGGTATTTGAAGTATTATTGTTGATGTTTATAATTATGTACAGTCACGGACTTTAATTGATAAGCCACCTGGCACTGTTCGTATTTTAGCCGTGTAATGCAAATCGGGTTTATTCGGTTCCCGACACGCAAAGTCATAGGTATGTGTTCGTATTAGAACAAGAAAATTATATTTCATATCTTTACCGGTTGGCTAACCTGAGAGCCAGAACTACAAACTTGACTACCCAAAGTCAACCAATTGCAGGTCTAGCAACAGTAACCTAGCAACGATAAACAATCGTTGCTAGGTTACTGTTGCGATATTAACGTTAGCGTACGGAGAAATATTAATAGTCATTTCGACAAGTTCGAAAGTAATGTCTCTGACATCGATATTTCAACTGTCACTGTCTTCAGTTAAGTTTTCAGAATTATTCAAGTTAATGAGCTATGATTCAAAGAAGGTCGGTATCAAATAGATTGGATAAACTTAATGCAACATTGTATTTATTTTTATCATTGAGAACTTATTAGTCAACCTCCATGGATAAGACTATTTCCTATTTAAAGTAATTTATTTGTCATCTTGTTTACGAGCGTGCGATTTGAGTTCGTGTTTAATCGTGTAATCTCGTGACTGTATGAAACTGCAAAATTGAAAAGTTTGAAGGTGGCTCATTAATTAAAGTCCGTGACTGTACATGTAGTATGAGTACGGTAAATCTTAAGGTTGATTGATTTCATTGCAGTCTGGTTTTGAATTAAAGCATTTGCGATCATAGGATATAAGACTATTATTTGACGATGTAAACTATCGAATAAAAATATTTGGAAAAAGCGAAAATGTGAAGGACATAAACTTAAAGGTCAAAAATTAAGGATTTTTCTCAACGTCCCGATGTTTTGAAAAACGGTTCTGGCAACGATCACACTAGTGTAGTGAACGACATTTGTCCTTAATGCTCCTGCAATATGCAGTATTACGAAGAATGTCAACGTAATAGTGAATGGTAATGTAAACAAAAGTTGCAATGTAGTTGTAAATGCATTAATGCAACCACTTAAAGTACATATTTCGATATCATTTTGAAGGTCATGTTTTTGACCAATTTTGGATTTAAAAGTTGATTTGAACGACTTTCAAATATAGCATTTCTAAGAGGTTATTTTATGTAGAAGGCGAGATTAACGCAATCGTCGATGACAATTAAATAAAACGTAAAATAAAACATCTCGCCTTGTTTCCCCGAAGGGTTGGGTAGAGTTGTACCCACATACTCCCACACCACATATCGCCCGTTATCTAAGTCCCACGTAATAGGGGGCGAGCCAATAGAATAAATACTCTTTATTATGTACACCATAAGCTCGTGGCTAAGTAATAACAGCCGCTCAGGTCGATCCATCACGTTAAGCTACGCTTGCCGGGGTTGGTCCGTGGATGGGTGACAATTTTCACATATCGAGACTCCTCCGGGCCCCGGAAAGCACGTTAAGCCGTTGGTGCCGGCTGTCATTTGTGTTACGAGTCGTCAGAAGCACGAAAGTCTGACAACCAGTCTAACCAAGGGGTATCGTATTACCCAGTTACTGGGTTGTGGAGGTCAGATAGGCAGTCGCTCCATGTAAAATACTGGTATTCAGCTGCATCCGGTTAGGCTGGAAGCCGACCCCAACATAGTAGGGAAAAGGCTAGGCAGATTGATTATGTACACCATAAAAATCCTTACTAATATTATAAATGCGAAAGTAACTCTGTAAGTAAGTCTGTCTGTTGTCGCACTTTCACGCCGAAACTACTGAACTGATTTAAATGAAATTTGGTACACAGATAGTCTAAAGCCTGAGGAAAGACATAGGCTACTTTTTATCACGTGGTATACGCGGGCGAAGCCGCGGGCGGAACCTAGTACAGGCATAAATGTAAAAAAAAATTACAAGGTGACAATGCCCAGCCTATTGACACCAAACGGGCACAAATCCAGACTCCGGGGTGCTACTCAGAAATTTACGATAGAAAAACCCATTAACACTTTGTTCGACCTAGGAATCGGACCTCATGCTCAGCAATAGCGCTTGCGACCACTAGACGAACAGTCGTCAATACGGTACATGCGTGATTGCTAGGCTTGCCAACCTAGTAGCATGAATGTACCGGGACTTTAGCAATCAAAATGCGGGACGTAGCAAAAAAATGCGGGACCCAGCTGTCAAAGGGGGGCGAAAAATACAATAAGAAATAATTTTAAATAGTTTTTGTTGAATGTTTTACTTTGGCATACAAGTACAAGATTTACAAGCTTACAACTGTGTTGTATTGCTGATTTTTGTGATCATAATTCTATAAATAATTATTTGATACGGCCGCGAAATCATTATTCAGATCAACATACAACCACTGTCCTGCAAATTACAAAAAACGTAAGAAAGTTGAATTTCGCGAGCCAACTTGACGCTTTCGCCTTAAAAAAACGTGCGTTCACTAAACTCCGTCTTCTGCCCGAAGGTTTAGCCGTAGGTACGATAAAACGAACAATTGGTGTCCCGCACACGTCTCTCGCGGGATGAATCCTCTAAAGCTCTAGAAACGGGACGTCCCGTCTCTCGCGGGACGGTTGGCAAGCCTAGTGATTGCGTATACTAACCAACTTACGACAATTATTGGTCGGTACAGTTCGGTCTAAAAATATGACTGTGGGTGTAGCAAGAGGCGTCCAAGGGTTTGTAAATAATTATAGCGGGCAAATATTACACAAGAAGGGTACTTGACATTTAAACATGTACCTATGTGTCACTGTCAAATTGCTCGTAGGCACGCGAGACGGTTAGGGGCACGTTAAAAAGGCATCTATGTAAACTGAGGGAACTTTATCGATGAGTTAATTGACCGTCAACTGCAATGCAACTTGTAAAGTATTGTTTTATTGTGAATGTGAGGACTATGTGGATATTTATTTTTCGTTCTGTTAGTTTTAGCGAAGGTCTGGCAATTTGAGAACTTTATGCGACCTACCCAAATGTCCTCTCTTTTTTCAAATTAAATTCAAATCATTTAATTCGAGTAGCAAGACTCATAGAATGGGCACATATTTACAAATACATTAAATTAAAATCAAATTAAGTCAAAATTACAATTAAACTTTCTTTGGTATTGTTCGTCGAGTCGTTGAGCTCCTTAAGTTCTGAGTTGAGCTCCACTATTACTGACAAATGCTTGCACTGACTGGACAGGTCCACTCAAATCTGTGTGGTTCTTACCTCAAAAGACCATTTCAGACTCTAATCTACATGGTCCTCATATGGCCTGACCAAGATTATGTCTGGACTTTAAAGGAGACAGTGACCTCTGAGTTTGTTTCGGCTATTCTTCTCAGAGTAGTCAGATAGGAAACGCCGACCTCATCTAGCTTATTTTTACAACTTTTTAATATGACGTGTAAAAGTGATTCCAATATCCTATTTACAGAATAAACAATTTCATTTCATTTCAATGTTATTTGTTCATGCACACACGTCAGTCAACGTTAAGTCACGTCAAAAAATATAGTTACGTAGAAGTTGTAGGACGTTGCGTTGGTCGTCGACTTTAGTCGGTCGTAGAGATGGCTAAATTGACGTATTGTTGCACAATCTGCTCAACAATCGAGTCCTCCGACTCTAAATCCTAACTATAATATTATAAATGCGAAAATGAGTTTGTTCACGTTAAAACGGCTGAACGGATTTGGATGAAATTTTGCATAGGGGTAGACCGTGACCTAGCGAAGGAAATAGGCTAATTTTTATCTTGGATCGCAGACGAAGTCGCGGGCAACAGCTAGTTAACAATATTTTAACAAATCTTTCTAAAGTGTAAAAAAAAGGTGTCAAATAAGTAGGGTGTCGATTTTAACGAGAGAATGCGAAGGTAGTCGTACTTTTAGCAAGGTATTTGCATTGCTTACTTTGAAATCACGGTCACTGGTTTAATGAGTGGAATGTGCAATCGAGTTCATTCGGCCGTGGTAGACTACTTAAAGGTGACACATTGACCTAGGTCAGTTAAGTAGTAGACAAAGTTCTCTAACTGTCATTCTCTGTCTGTCATTTGTAGATCTTTGACATTCATTACGGGTAGTCGGAAGCCCGAAAGTCTGATATCCAGTCTTGTCATGGGGTATCATGTTACCCAGTAACGGGGTTGTGGAGGTCAGATAGGCAGTCGCAGTTAGACTGGAAGCCGACCCCAACATAGCTGGGAAAAGACTGGGGTATGTTACTTCTTAAGCTCAGTTTACATTGCCACGGACGGATTGGAAAGTCTACGACGAATTTAATGGGGATGTCATAAACTCAAAGCATTTACAGACACTTTTGAATTGTCAAGGGAGTCGGTCATTCAGAAAGATGAAGCTAGTTAGTTACCCATTCCATAGAGTAAGAGGTTCCTATGGAGGAGAACGGGCAAGATACTCCATGGACGCTCTTTTAAATTATATATTTGTTATTTATTAGATATGTATCGCCAAAAATGTTAACATTCTGTATCATTAAAATGAAATAAAAAAATTACTTTGATAACCCGCAATTTTTCTCGACGAAATACAATAAAACTGTTGAATTATCGCTCATTATGAAGTTTAATTAATACAGTCAGTCACGTTTGAGCAGTAAAGGTGATTATAACGTTGCGAAAAATGAATCACGTGTATGCAATAATGTTGTATGAATATTTGAATATATTATTACTATAACATGAATACCGGTCAGCTGAAGCAACCGAATACCAAGCGCATATTATCGACTTTTCTGAAAAATTCCTTATTTTTCGTTCTACTAGGGCTTCCTTCCAAAAGCCGGACATGTCCGGCTTTTGGGCCCTTCGTCCGGACTTTTTCCAGCCTTGTAATTTGTACGGAGAAAGGGGATTTATTTAAGAAAAAAAAAAAAAAAATTTGTTTATGACAAAAAATAATGTTAAAATGTAAATAAAATGTCTGTTTTTTTTTTGCAAATGGCCGGCTCTCTTTCAGATTTTTTTTAAATTTCGAAATGGCAACCCTAACTTACGACAAATGAATAGAGTGAAAGTTTTGTATACGAATAGGTTAAATAAATAGGCCTATTTTTCAGTGTATAAACATTAGGTGAGAAGGAGGTTAAACGCAAGCCTAGAATAAATACAAAACCTGCTTTTACTGACGTGAATAAATTTAAATGGTGCTCGATAATACTGGTGTTTATCATTAAAATAAACCTTTCCTCTTCAAAGTAAACAACACTATCAGTATCTACGTCTTAATCAGATAATTTGGCTTAACATAATGCTAATTTTATAAGCTTTCTGCATTTAGTTCTCTAAAAAGTAACGTGCCAAGGAAATTGTTTTTACAAGCTTTATATTAGCTTGCTCTGTTCTTATGTGTTTCCGGTTACTCCAATTGTCATCCATTTTTCAAGCACTTCCTGGCATCCAATTGAGCTGAAACTTGGCATATTTATATAACTACCGAGACATTTTGAAAAAATGATACCATGGAACTGGTCTGATGATGGATCCGGAAGTTGGCCATAGGAACTCCTCAATCAAACAAGAAAGCACCTTAGTGTTTGGACTACACTTTACCTGAACCGAGAATCGCACCCAGAACCTCATGCTTAGCAGTAGTGCTTGCGACCACTAGACCTACGAGGCAGTCTATCCTAACTATAAAATGCAGAATAAAAAATAAAAAAAAAATGCGAAAGTGAGTTTGTTGGTTTATTAACAAGTGCTTTGATACTAGGTGGTGCTCAGGGTATGTTGATGGAACCGGAAGGTGGCCCTGGGAATACCCTTTTTAGTTCATTATAAGCTTGTATTAAAAAAGGTTTTTACTTATATTTTATTCTCAAACATGCTTGGAAATTCGAGCATTATTTTGACAACCTCCTTCGAGATAAATCGAAATTGCGGTACTGGTCGAATACACGCGAGGCCCGGCCGGCAATGTTTGTACGAAAATCCATATCTGTTGTGTTTAGCGGCCAAATAAATTACTATGTAAACTCATATGTGTCGTGTTATTTAAAAATGAACGAACTTTTTACTTCAACACATGGCAACCAACTTGGTAACTTATCAAAGATTTTATTTAAATTTCGATTTGGCTTGCAAATATAGCTGTAAAGTATAGAAGAAACAAATGAACATATTCGCGCGTGAAAAATTATCGTTGTCCTTCATTGATTCTGGAATTTATATTGTACTCAGTTTGAATTTCGCACATTATTTGAGAAAAGTACTATACAAGCCCCACTCAATGTCACACTAATTGCGTGTGTTTTCAAGATTTATTTTTTTTTATCTAGAAATCGTGTTTAAATAAGAAATATGGTGATTTTATTTATGTCCCTATATAGCTTCACGGATTCACACATTAGGTACATACACGAACGAAAATAAAGGAATTACAAAACAAAGGCCTGTATTGTTTGAATCAGACAAAGCCCGAAGACATTTGGACATTATTTTCCGCCATCTTGGTTTTCCAATGTTTGTCGCACTCACATACAATTAAAAATGGCGTCGAGTCGCTGAATTTGTGAAATAAGGACAGCTTGTACACACGGCTACATATCAAGCTATGCATTTCCAGTATATGCTGATCTCGCATTGTATAGGATTTCCGTACAATGCGAGGTCAGTGTACTATGTATACTATGGCCCCACTCCCCTAAGGCTTGTTTAAGTAAGTCTTACTCTGTCTAGCCTTTATCAACTATATTGGGGTCGGCTTCCAGTCTAAACGTATGCAGCGGAATACCAGTATTTTACATAGAGCGACTGCCACTCTGACCTCCACAACCCAGTTACTGGATAACACGATACCCCTTGGTATGGTTGACAGACTTTTGGCTGCTGAGTACCCGTAACGACTGTCAAAGATAATATACGAATGACAACTGGGTACGACTATGATAAATAAATAAGTCAAGGCTGCAGGTAAGTAACAATTAGTTTCAGATCACTGACCTCCTCCAACATGGTGAGTAGTGTACTAATTGCTCAGAAAACATTTTATTTATTTATTAATAAATAAATATTTACGTTAAAATAAATATATAAATAAATTAAGAGGTGCGACTGTCTGTCAAACGCTAGGGTCGGAAGTTGTGAAGGTTTTGAGGACTATCTTAAGTAATTTTGACGTTCATCAAGATACCTTCCATTCTCAGCCTAATTTGAATGGACTTGGATTTTTGACTTTTTTTCAAATTAATTTAATTTAATTAATTATTTATTAAGAGTAACAATGAGACTCATAGTGTTAGTAACAATAAAATAAACTTACAACTATGTTAGTAAACAGTAACAACAATTATACAAAACATAACAATCACTGCTTCAGTAATCCAGCTGAAATACAGGAGCAGCGACTCACAACACAGCAGTCCAGCCTGTCAGCAATCATTCCCAGGATGCTGTTGGAAACGAGAAACACTTGGTTCGTTTCAAGTCCAAACCAATGTGAGTTTGCGTTCACTTTTCTCAAGCAAATAATAATTATAATTATATTGTTTCATCAATCGAAAATAATTATAATTTTGCAACGTATAAACCGTGTGAAGGTCACAACGATGCCAATTTATAGAATCCATACGTAGTCGCAACGCAGCGGTAAAGTGTAATCAAACAGTTTGGACGTGAAGGATTTCCCCATTTCTTCGTCTCGTATCTCGTCTATGTCGTCATGTGTTCCCACGCTAAACTAGCCCAGACAGTATTAATTGGCCTTGTGATTCACCAAGCGTTAATTACGGCATTTTCCCTCCAATATCATTTGTTAGGGAGTTCAAGTTCAGTGTAAGTCTTCAGTCCCTTCATTGTTGTCGTTTCAGATAATATATCAGAAATCAGAAATCAGAAAGCTTTATTTGTGAACACAGGTCAAGTTACACATAGTGTGAGGTGTTATAAATAGGTAGATCCTCCATGTTTTGCCCAGAGGCGTACAAATATAATTGTTTAAGTTTAAAATAACAAATTGGTGAAATTCTGTCAACTTTCACGTCAGAAATAAAATCAGTTTAAATAGGCATAGCATATCAAAAGAAAAATAAACATACAATCAATTTCTAAATAAATAAATGTCAAATGGTTCAATTACATGCCATAATTAATAATGATAATGTCGAACAAAATTCAAGGTCATTAAAACAGGTCAGGTAGGGTGTTCTAAGGCAGAAATTATAGAATTGTCGTCGAAATAGTCCTTTATTGAGTAATAGCATTTATTAGTCAAAATTCTAAATAGTTCTTTTTTAAATTTGTCCACATTTAACATTTAAGTCACTTCGAGTTCTGACTTATTTTTATCGCGTAATTTTCTGTAGGAACTTTTAGCAGCTATTTTGTATGATGAAATGTTGGATTTGACGAATACATTTGTTTCGTATATGTACAACGATATATTCTTCATAATCAGCCTATAATGATCCAAATGCTGGGACACAGGGCTCCTCTCTATGAGAGGGAGTGGGCCGTAATCCACCACGCGGGCCCAGTGCGGGTTAGTAGATGTCACATATCTCCGAATTTTTGGTTCTATGACATTCCGGTTTCATGACGATGTTTTCCTTCACCGTTTTGAGAGCAGTGGCGATGAAATAATTTACACAAAGTAAAGCGCCTGTCACGGTTCGAACCTACGACCTACAACTCGTAAGTCGTGGCCGTTAGCACTGGGCCATCACTGCTCATATATTCTTCAAACTATTGTAATCAGATGTTGATGAACATCGTGATATATTTTCAGTAACGTATGCAACCGATGACCGTTGGGGTAAACGTGTTCTTGAGTGGAGACCGCGAATCGGTAAACGTAAGGTAGGACGCCCTCAGGCTAGGTGGAGCGATCTTCGCAGGGTGGCTGGTAGCAACTGGATGAGAATTGCCGAGAATCGAGCTGAATGGCGTGCAATTAAAGAAGCATATGTCCAACTGTGGACTGCTAAAGGCTGATGATGATGATGATGTATGCAACTGTCATGTCTGTGTCCAGCAGTGGACTGCTGTAGACTGATAATGATGATGCAACTGTCATCACTCATGGGAACATCAAAATCTTTAATTACTCCCGTGATATTTCCATGTTGGTTTGATGGTAAAAGTTGTTGATATTCACACCCTGAATGATTGTCAATGAATTTAAAGTTAGGTTGTATTTTAGCTGTAGCCTTTCTTCTCCATAGGATCTATTTGGAATGGTGTTTGCGGGTTTTGACGATGAGTAACATTATTTTACCGCCGTAGCTATATCACTTGACTCCCAAAGCTATATCATAGTATAATAAATTAACAGTATTACGTGTCGGCAGTGACTTGAAATAATTACCTACGGCTGCTCGGTAGATAAACCTTACGCGTCCGTGCATAACTGCCGCGCATTCGAAATTGTTGGTATATACTGAGATTTCAAAGCGCGTCGTTTCGGCTGTTTTCTATGAAGACTAAACTTAATACTGTTATTTATTTATACTGTGGCTACATTCTGGTGGAAAGTCACAATGGTTTACTAAAGACAGTATTTACCTTTACGTGACGTGTATGTACCTTGAAACCTATACAAAAGCGTGTATTACAGCTGGTACTTACTACAAACAATAATTGTCTTCGTAACTCTGCTTCGCTTTCTACATTGTCTGTGAACCATGACACTCAGTGCGGTCACGGTTGATGGTATATTTCTTTAACCAGTTTATTCACTGCACGTTTTCGTTTAGATAGTAATGTCGCATAAACCTGTCAATTCGCTGTTTTGAAAATCGTCGAAAAAAAAAAACAAAACTGTACAATACTGATTATGAAATGAAGACACATTTTCATCATTTCATTTAGTTAAATTGATAAATTAATAAAAACAACTAAATATTTGACAGCTATTTGCGACGTTGCCAACTTTTAGAATGTACCAAATACGCTAAAGAAAATAATACATTTCTTTATCAATCAGCTCAGTATTATTTTGAATGCTGATCTAGCCAGCATTCTTCTCTTCTCATAGTCTGATAAACACCGGTGCCGATGTCGGGCCGATTCATGGCAATATCCGATTCTTGGGAATATCCAATTCTTGGGAATATCCGATTCCCATGTACAAAGGCCAAATGTAGGAACGGCGGGGGACCGGGTGTTGTGATTGTGATGAAGTTCGGGAGAGGCCTATATCTATGTAGCAGTGGACTGCGATAGGCCGAGTCGATTGTGTGGTACCATAAAGATTCAATGAGGAAGTGGTGTGTTAAATTGTATGACGTGAACACCCACTGATAGTTACATTGAAAAACTTCTGCAAAAAATATCTAAGGTCAACGACACGACCGGAATTACTGAACATTATAGAAGCGTATCGTAATGATAAAATAGTTATCTAAATACTACGTAACTAGTGCGCATGAACCTGTACCGTTGGGGTTTACGTTTGGTTTACGCGAATGGTAAAGTTAGACCGGCTTTGTAGGTGTTTTGCTGCTTTGGTTTACGACCAGACCTAAAGGGGCGAAAGCCAGTACTAGGAAGGAGTTTGGGCTTTCTCAGAATGCTATGATACTATTTACTTTTCAAAAGCATAAGCATCCGAGTGTTTAGAGTTTTAAAGGTGGGCCGCCGACCTGGTGGGGGTCGTAATAATCAGCTGGAGGAACAGCCGGGTTAATCTGTAAAAATTCACCGTGAAAGGCTGGTGAAGTGAGCTGCCATTCCAACTGATGCAAGGGATTGACACTATTGACAGCTCGCTTCAAACTCACTTCACCTAAGTTTTCACGGTGAGATTTTTAAAGAATAGACCAGCTGTTCTTTCTGCGTATTATTACGAGCTCCACCAGTTCGGCGTTCCACTTTTTAAACTCTAACCACTATCGTATTACCCAGTTACTGGATTGTGGAGGTCAGATAGGCAGTCTTTCCATGTAAAATACTGGTATTCAGCTGCATCCGATAAGACTAGAAGCCGACCCCAACATAGTTGGGAAAAGCAGATTGATTGATTGATTGAGATGACAGGAACAGGATTGGTCGTTGTGGCTATACTTGGAAGAGACAAATGTCCAACAGAATTCGGCTGAACGATGATGGTGTCACTCACAAATTTTTAAACGTTCCTGTCACTGTCTGCTTGCGTTTGTTTTTTAAAACGCACTAGTTCGGAAATGATTGGGTTCGACGAATTTTGACGATGAAACCTTAAAGCTATGTTGTACACATTATATAACTCGTTTATCAAGTCATTCTAGTCGCTAAATCTACCTGCAGCTGCTAGATGTACACATTAGAGTTGTAGTTAAACTCCTTCCAGTCTAAAGTACACCGTATTTTCAAGGATTAAAGTTCTTTTCACACTGTCCATATCTCGATTAGGATATTACCCGTAATGACCGGGGAACTTGCATCATGTGCTGCATCGCATCTCGTGACCTCATTGGCAATGCGTTGTGTCACCTTGCCAAACGATGCTTCATTATTTTGTTTTAAAGCATATCTGTCTGTCTATTTGGGATACAGAGTTGCTGGTCCTGTTCTGAAGACGACTTTGCTGCAGGATTTATGGGTACTCTTTGGTAATTAATTTATGGGTGAATGTTTGTTTTGGATGACGGATTTTAAGAACTTGAGAGTCGGTAATTTTGAAGATGTTTTAAGTTTTAGTAGTGGTAAGACTAGCTGTCTCAGACCCTGATGTCCCGGGTCGGAGTTCCCAGCGGGGACAAAAAATCCTGTTCAGCTTGGTTGGTGGTAGGGCTTGTTCTAAATCCGCCTGGCTAGCTACCAAAATCTTATCGAATTCTATTACCATAGAAACAATGTTAACAGTATTTGTTATGCTTCGGCAGTTAGAGGTAATATAGCCAGTTCCTGTGGTTGAGGATTCCGGGTGAAGCTCGCTTCCACCTTCGGCCTGATCATCACTTACCATCAGGTAAGATGAAGGGCAAGAGACTCCGCTTATCAGCAAAAAAAAAATCCGCATACCTCTAATGAAAACAATTCGATTCGTATCTTTTGTTTCCGATAATTTCATGTAATTTGTTGTAAATTTGTAAAATGTAAGTCTTGTAAGTATAGTGCAAACTTGATACGAGTATGGCGAAATTTCGCATTCACGCTCGATCTAGTAACGGTATAGGTGGCAGACCTTCAATTAATTGAAAGTGGTCTTGCTAAATCTGATCGGGGAACTTATACGAAAGGAAGTAAAGAATTAAGACCTGAATAATTATATCGGAACCATGATTAAGTTATAGCAGCTGATTATCGGACGAGGAACTGAACGGAATAGTAATAAAAGAAATAGGAAGTAAGCGGTTTTACATTTTTATTTATTTTAATTAAAACAGTTTAAGGGAAACCATGCATTCAGCACTTGATTCTCGACCCCCCAGTGTAGATTTTTTTTCGTGTGAATAAGTTTTCGTGAATGACTGACAAACATGGCACAGTTTAAACTTCTGCAGATAGGAATATTTTTCAATCGTATAGGCACCATTTAGATCCGTATAAGAGCTAGGGCTGTCAAAAAAATTGGCTTGTCAGCAAGCTTGTAGCGAGAACCAAGAGGCGACAGACACACATTTTTGTGTGTACAAAGCTCAATGACTTATTAACAAAAGTCGCTAAATAATTGATTACGAATGTAACTAAAAGAGTTGAATGAATATAAATGTTGATGGATGCAGAGGAAGAGGAAGACCAGAGAAAAGATTGATGGAGTGTGTGAAAAAAGGGATGATATGGCTAATAGAGGAGAATGGAAGAAAAAAATACATGTTGTGCCGACCCCGTGTAACATGTCAGGGCAGGAAGATGGTGATGAAGATCAAGGAAAAACTAAACTTACCATTATAGCCTAAAGGCGCGTTCTCCTGTACCTTAAATGTGAAAGGTATGTGCACCCTCTGCATGAGGAGTCTGGGTGGCTGAATGGTGCGCGCCCACGCATCTTCCCGACCCTCGCCCATAATGCCTATGACCTCCATGTTCCTGCAAATAAAGGAAACATTTTTGTAAGTTTTTGGTATTTTCGGGTAAGACAATGGAATATTTTTTTGTCGATAGTACAGTTATTCGTGAAAATGTGGGCCGAGGCGAAGCCGAGGCACACATACGTGTGTCCTATAGGAGTGATAATTTTTCACGCGCCAATATGTTCATTTGTTTCTTGATTACAGCTCTATTTGCAAACCAAATCGAAATTTAAATAAAATCTTTTATAAGTTACCTCCTTGGTAACCTTGGCTCCTTGTATGTGTTGAAGTAAAAAGTTTGTTCCATTTTAAATAACACGACAGATATGAGTTTTCATTAGTAATTTATTTGGACGCTAAACACGACAGATCTGGATTTGAAGAAAGTTGTCAAAATCATGTTCGAATTGCCAAGCATGTTTGAGAAAAAGAATTTCTTTTATGATAATTTAGGCTTATCATAAATTCATAGTTAGAGGTATGTTGGTAGTAAATATGTTCGTGTTGACGTTGGTGATTGGCGGTTGAATAGTAAATATTAGTGTGCGTTCGATTAGCTGTTTATTATTTTATTATTTTGGCCTATCCACCTCAACAACCAACGATACACAGAATATTATCTATTAAGTTTGTTTCTTCTAAAGTGGTTTTAATTATTATTAAAATTACATCTTCGTAAAAATTAACATGCGAAAAATTTACATTTTATTGGTCTGTGTATTGCAAAGTAATAATAAAATAACAGATTTATTGCCACCCGGTGATAAAAATGAAATAGCTACTAAATTCTATGAGCATAATTAAAAATCTGTGTCCACCTGAAAGCAGTACCTAAGCACTAATTAATATCTTGATAACACTAAGTCATTTTCTGTATTTGTGTGTGCCCTGGATTAAATAATTAATCCGATCCAGCCTGACCCTTGCTGCCCTCGCCCGGTCCGTACCCCGGGTGTGCCCTTAGCGTAGACAATGCAATCCCGATTATGCGTAATCCCAAAAACCGGATATTCGCACATTATTAGTAGACTTACAAATCCGGATTAGGACAAAATATTAACAAAAAAAATTTTTTTTCGTACTTTTGAAGCAATTAGCAATATCCTGCAACATTATTCCGATTATGATTGATCGTGTATCGTGTGTTACGCAATTAGGGTGCAGGTTTACTTACGATACCAGCTAAAGTAGGTGCCATCGAAGGCGTATATACCCGACTGCGCGACGCAACGAGGGTATTGTGTTTATTTACAAGAGTTTAGATTCAAAATGTGTGTCAAGTCGCAAGTCTCAAGCTAGCACAAGTGGTGGTTCTGGTTTGTTAGATATATGCTAATTTTTCGCTAGTATTGGTTAACTGCATTGCGACATATTTGGGTGCGCACAGGCACAGGCGGCATTATTCAAACACGTTCTGTCAAATTGCCTCGTTGGTCTAGTGGTCACAAGCGCAACTGTAGAGCATGAGGTCTTGGATTCGATTCCCGTGTCGAAAAAAATGTTATTATTAGGTTTTCCATCTGGAATTTCTCAGTAGCAGCCCGGAGTCTGGATTTGTGCCCGGTTGATGGGAATAGCTTCGCCCCCTATTACGTGGGACTTCAACATAACTGGCGAAATGTGGGTGTACTATAGCTACACCTCTGCCTAACCCTTCGGGGATTACATCCGTGATGTTATGTTAATTTCTGTCAAACCTTTATTTTTATTGACCTGCATTCCGTCATTATTCGCAATTAATTGTATAATTATGCTTTTAATTTGAATTTCAAGGTGTCGGCTGAAGGCTGATGGAACCTTATTATTAGAAACGATCTTTTAATAGCTCAGATAAAGATAATTATTGAATCTGGGCTGTATATCTGAAGGCCAATTCTCGTACTTAAAAAAACGTTGACATTCAAGTCGCAATCTGTCACACTTGTCAAAAATGTTGGTAAATTGGTTGTATTTTTGACAGATCACGAAAGAAATGCGAATGCGAACGTTCATAAAAATTACGCGAATTTTGTTATTTATATGTTATCACTAGCTGTGCCCCGCAGTCTCACCCGCGTACTTCTCTATCCCGTGGGAATATCCGGATAAAAAGTATCCGATGTCCTATTCCATGGTCATGGTATACCCATGTGCCAAAATTTATCTAAATCCGTTCAGCCAAAACTAAAGAGCAATGTTCTTCACTTCCTTTTTAATTGCAATCTCATTTATTTTGTTATTAGCTTCTATCTGAGACTTCGTTCACATGAAAGTCATAATCATAAGGCACCAAAACATAATAGGTAAAATAACAGCCTTATTTTTTTAATCAATCTCCCTCGGCCCCCGGCCCACCGCCTCGCATCGCATCGCTCGCCCACACTATTACATCGTTTTCGCTTAGCGTTCTCTCCGTTTTTTTGCTCAGCTCCGCCATGTTAAATAGCCCATAACCTTCCTCAAGAATTGGGCTATCAACGGCAAAAAAAAAAGATTTTTTCGAATCCGACAGGGTAGTTCCAGAGACTAGTGCGTTCAAAAAAACAAACAAAAAAAAACAAATTCTTCAGCTTTATTCATAACAAAAACAAAAATAACGTAAGCATGACTATTTGACGCATTATATTATTTACTAAATGGTTTAGATTTCATTATACAAATGTCAAGGGCAATGCTGCGGAAATACATAATACCTACATAATTTAATATAGGACAACAGTAAGGCATAGGAAAATTAATAGTGTAGTGACCTCGAAATAATAGAGTCATTTCTGCCCATCACTACACCACTAAGTACCTATATATTATAAAACAAAGTCGGACCGCCGCGCGCCGCGTCTGTCTGTCTGAACGCGACTAACTCAAAAACTACCGAACGGATTTTCAAACGGTTTTGAGTTTTGCCACATGGACGGAGTGATTCGTGAGGAAGGTTTCGGTGTATAATTCATTAAAGGATTTGTGTAAATTGACTGAATTATGATGAGCTTGTTTTAAACTGAGGTTTATTTATAAACTTGTTTAAAGTTAAGTAATGATTAGCGACTGTTTAACCATGCATTTTTGACATTTAAACGTCATTTAACTTTAAGCAACGTTTATAAATAAACCCCTTTAGATGCATTCAGGGCTCTGACAGTTACAAAAAAAAAAAAACGGTTTTGGGCAAGATGTAACACCAGAGTGAACCAAATTGAGTGCTTCTAGCGCATGCCGTTTTCTTACAAGTATGTAAACAGGATGTATTATTTAATCACACTCTCACACTAGTATTACAATGGACATTTTGTAGCCTATTGCGGCTGTTGCCTCCATTGAATCATACGATATCTTCAATTGATTGCCACAATACACGGACGGACGGCTAAACGGATAGTTTATAGAAAAGGAAGAATGACCAGAGACATGTTTTAAAGATAAAGATAATTTATTTGCATAAACATGTGTACATTAGTAATTACCTTGCAGAGATATTTACTAAAGGTGATAAAGTTTAATTAGTTTCAACATGTTTTACCATAATTGGTGTACAAATCAGTGAAATAAAATGAAATAATTAATAATATAAAAATGTGATGAAAAAATTATTAAAAATTATAAAATAAAATATAAATTCAAAACAAATAATAAAACTAATAATAATCAAACAAAATAATAACATAACATACACAACATAACATTCCCATCCTGACTAATATAACAAATACCCCGCAGACGTCTTTTTTAACCGACTTCTTCAAAAAGGCGGAGGTTCTATGTTCATCGATATTTTCGCAAGTTGTGAACCGATTTAAAAAAATCTTATTTAATTCGAAAGGGTATACTCCCGAGGTGGTCCCATATAAATTTTATTAACTTTACTTGCGTAGTTTTTGAGTTAGCTTCAATAATTACGTATTTTCCCATTTAGTCTACGTAGACGATATATTATTTTTCTCCGTCACTGTTATTTGCATAGCAGGCAGGTAGTGGTATTCGAATTTGTGTGGAGTAGGTAACACAACTAAAATGTGAAAATAAAAACTTTTTACAAAAAAAAAACAACTTTCATTTAAAAAAAAAACTAAAAAAGTGAAAAATAACTTTAATGGCCAAGTAAAATTTGGCCAAGTGTAAATAATTCGACTATTCAATGAAGTTATATTTTTAAATAGTAAACATTGTTATAACAGAAAAAACAAGAAATTTTGTTTTAAATTTATTTGAGAATGTTGTATGGTCTTTATAAACAGGATTATCTATAGAACTTGGCACCCATTTAGATCTCAATTCTTTTGTCGGCGAAGTCGATAACCGCACTTTGAATTTGGCTCCCATTTCACATTTATGTTTTTGGTTGGATATCATTACTTTTTGTAAATAAATTATTATTATTCGTCAACTAAAAGTGATCCGTAAAATCTATTTTCAAATATAAGTAGCAAGATTGTGTTAGAATGTATTTCTTTTGTAACTTAATTATTTACACTTATCCGCAGTGATATCAGATCGCCGAGCCCGGCGTTGTAGTTTGTGTTAATATTGGTTGTCGAAGTTCTATAAAAAAACGTGTGCCGTCGGGTAAACTCCGTCAGGAACAAGTTCAATTCAATTGAATTCAAATCTTTAGTTTATATCTCATGTGTCTACGAACTCTTAAAATGACGGTTCCTTCCCCACGTATGCTTTAATTAATTAATTTTTGCAGCCACTATTTTGCATATACATTTTGCCCTCACTATCCGCTTTGACACACTCAAAAACATACGTAACGTATCGGTATAAGTACGAATTTTTATATTTTTGATTTATTTATAGGTTTCTAGCTACTGCGGAAAATGTATTCTATACATTGCTTATGTATTGTATAGAATACCTGAATTATACAGATTACCGGTAACATATATACGAATGAATATCAACCACATGGCGCAAGGGCGTTATGCACCGGAACCTCACCGGTGCGGGCGGCGCCGCGCCGCGATTTTTTTCGTCTTGTGGTCCGGCTCTGGTGCAGCTCCGACATCATGTACAGGAAGCCTAAATGTCACCTCAAGATACGGACTATGCCTCTATTTCCAAACCCTGAAATCCTTGTGACCCCGGACGCGCCGCACTCCTCTTGCCCGCCTCGCGGAAAACTTAAACAGCCAATGATTAACAATTATTATTAATTATTGGTTGTCTAAGTTATATTAAATAATCTGGTACCTAATATACAAAACGATAAAGGCGACCTTTTATAATGGAACCAATTCTCCTACAAAAGAAAATATTTTTGCTATTATAATTTCGAAAGGCGCTAGGTGTTAAAAATCGATTACTTAATTTTTTTTTTAATCGTAAAAAAATCTGTTTTCTGATTTTTTCCTTTGTATACACACAATTACCAAGCTGGACTGGGTTAGGTTTTTGATCTATAGGTCAGTCAGTCAGTGATAAAAATGACGATTTTCAGACGTTGATATCTCAACAACCGTTTGAGCTGTATTTATGAAATTTGGGGTTCTAGTTAATCTAGGGGGTATTAATAAATAAACCAAGTTTCATGTGTGTATGTTAAATAGATTTTGAGTTATTGAGGGGTGAAAAGTAGCTCCAAATGGTTCGTGTAATATAACACATGGCTGCTGCGTCGCCAGTTCTTTTCTTAAACTTGGCTTGGCACGCGGCCGCGTGTCTCGATAAAATGCATAATCGTGTGTGTTGGATCATTAAGTTCCCTTCAAAATGGTTGAGCTGAATGGTGCTGATCCATGCGTCATGTTCGTGAACGGGCGCCATCAGTATAATTTATTTTAATTTTTGAATTGTTTTGTATCTTTTTTATCTTTTATTTACGGACGCTTTTAACCTGCACGTTTTTCTACATTGTACTCACATTTATAATTCCAACATGAATGATGTAAACAATATATTGTAACAATATTCTGATTTAAAAGAGTGTCCGTGGAGTTTTTTGCCCGTTCTTCTCCATAGGAACCTACTACGCTTTGGAATGGGCAACTAGCTTCATATTTCTGACTGACCGACCCCTTGACAATTCAAAAGTGCCTGTAATTGGTTTATTTGAAATAAATGCTTTGAGTTTGAGTTTGAGTTTGAATCCATAGCTTCATAAGTTCGTTGATCTGCTCAACAACGTAACTTATGAATTTATGAAGCAATGGAGTCACGTTTTATTCCCATGTAATTGCCACCAACCGGGCACAAATCCAGACTAAGAATTTCCTAATCGAAAAATCCAATAACACTTTTCTCGACCTGGGAATCGAACCCAGGACCTCATGCTCAGCAGTAGCGCTTGCGACCACTAGACCAAAGAGGAATGAAAATAAAAATAAAAACTTCGAATTTAATTTGACCTTGTATTAGGTCTTTACCTATGAAATTGCCGTTTTGTATGAAAATTGACCAATGCTGGTTGGAGATGTGCCAGCTTCTCCATCATTGTGTTCAGTTCTTCACAGTACACATCTGCAGTAATGCTCACCCCGTTTGGTAAGAAGCTGTGATGAATCACACCGGCGCTAGACCACCAAACAGTGACCATCACTTTTCTAGGGGTAAGTTTTCGTTTAGAGCATTGTTTAGGTACTGAACCAGGATCCAACCAACTTGCTGAGCGCTTGCGGTTATCAAACAGAATCCATTTTTCATCGCAGGTAACAATGCGGTTCAAAATTCCTTCATTTGTGTGTCTGTTGAGCAGTGCAAGGCACGCCTCGACGCGTACTTCGCGCTGGCGATCATTGAGTTCGTGGGGCACCCATTTGTCAAGCTTTTTTACCTTGCCAATTTGACGCAAATGGACCAATATTGTTTTGACGCTAACGTCGAAAGCTGCTGCTAATTCAGCCGTAGATTGTGTATCATCAGCTTCCACAATCGCCTTTAATTCGTCATTGTCGACCAAAGTCTTCGGACGACCGCGAGGTTCATTTTTCAGGTCGAAATTTCCAGAACGGAAGCGAGCAAACCAATAACAGGTGGTGCGTTGGTTTGTAGTGTTAGCTCCGTAAACGTCGTTGATGTTGCGTGCCGCTTGTGCCGCGTTGCTGCCACGACGGTACTCATATTCCATAATTACTCGAATTTTTAACGTATCCATGATGACGAAAAAGATTGAAATGCGATGAAAATGTAACACTAACATTAAACAAATGACTTCTTTTGAAAAAATAATTCCATGTTTTTAAAATAAAATTAATTTAAAATTAGAATTCTTAGCCAAACAAAAATTATTTTGATTTGAAATGGCCAGTACTGCAGAACGGCAATTTCATAGGTAAAGCCTATTATTATCAAGGTATCACAAGTTTTACTAACAAAGAAGTATTTTATGTAGCTTCATATCAATAGTAAAGTGAGTAATGTATAATAAGGTAATTAAAAAAAAAAAAAACGGAAGTTACTAGGTATTGCCTACAATACTGGTTACCTTGCGAGTGTAATAGCGTGAAGAACACATAAATATACCAAAGGAAATTATTAAAAAAAAGGCCACGTGCGAGTCCGACTCTCACACGAATGGTTCCGTACCGTATTAAGATTGAGACAATTGGAAACAGACAATTTATGACAGAAAGAATGTATGTGTGTGTGTGAATGTATGAAGTTAATAATGTCCATAAATTCTATAAGAGGAAGTTGTGAGTTGTCTACAATATTTTATTTCCGGAAACGTGTATTCCGCTTTATAACTTTACTAGCTTCCGCACGCGGCTTCTCCCGCGTGGTATGTCGATAAAAAGTAGCATTTGACCTTCTCCGAGATGCCATCTATCTCCTTGCCAAAGATTATCAAAATCCGTTCGGTAGTTTAGGCGTGACAAGGTAACATACAGACAGACAGAGATATTTAAAAAAAAAAAAAATTTTTCGACACTCTTTCCTAGACCTCGTAGCAATTACTTAAAAAAAAAATATTATATTATATTAGACTTCGCTACGATTTCATTACTTGTACTTATATAATTTTGTAAAGACGAATAAAGACGAAGATAAGAAACATCTAATGACCTGCTGCGTCCTAGATCCTACAATAGGTAATTAAAGCGCGTGCTTCATTAATGTTAATTGCTGATAATTTGTCCATTTACATAATGACATTAATCATCATTTTATTATGTTTATAACTAGCGATCCGCTCCTGCTTTGCACGGTTTTAACGACTTGACAAAACACCGAGATTTCAAAGTCAAAGTCAAAGTCAAATAATTTATTTCAAGTAGGCACATTAAACGCACTTTTGAACGTCAAATACATAGAAATAGAACTGATTCTAGTTGCCCCTTCCAAAAGGTAGTTTTCGTATGGAAAAGAATGGGCAAGAAACTCCACCGTTACTCTTTAAAAAAAAGTTTTTCCAATATTATGTATACATCAATTATATAATTACATGTGAAGACGATGCACCGAGAATACAATTACAATAGGTAAAAAGGTAAAAGAATAAAAAATTAAAAATGGAGCAATGACAAATAAATAAAATAAGTATGTGATAGATACATGGTGCTCACATATTTACAAACATTTAAGTATACGATATCATAATATTCCTACAAACTTGCAAGTAATACTAATAGGACAGTGTGTGAGTTTAATTTTAATAAAATGTAAAAAAAATCGATGATATTCAAATAATAAATTTTACAACTAGATTAGCAACCAGTTTGATTTTGTCCAGCCTCGAATTTGTCCTATGGAGCAAGACCAGCATGTTTCCAAGCATTCTTATCTTGGATATAATCCTCTAATTTGTAATATGCTTGTTTACAAAGAGTACTTGTAATATGAGTTTTAATTTTTTTTTCATTTAATTGCAATATATCACTAGGTATTTTGTTATAGCATTTAACGCAGTACCCCATAAAAGATGTTTGTACTTTAGCTAATCTGAAAAATGGTTGATCTATATTATCTTTATTTCTAGTGTTAAAATTATGTCTATCACTTATTTTATTAAAAAGATTTAGATTTTTTCTTACATACATAATATTCTCATAAATGAATTGGCAAGGTACCGTCATAATATTAATCTTTTTAAATAGTTCCCTGAGAGATTCGCGGCGACATAGATTATAAATGGCTCTGACAGCTCTCTTTTGCAAAACAAAGATGGATTCAATGTCAGCAGCCCGACCCCACAGTAAAATGCCATACGACATAATGCTGTGGAAGTAACTGAAATAGACCAAACGCGCGGTTTCTACATCTGTTAACTGTCTTATCTTTCTAACAGCATAAGCGGCCGAGCTTAGCCGCCCCGCAAGAGATGTTATATAGGGTCCCCATTGTAATTTCTCGTCTAGCGTGATTCCCGGGAAAACTGTTTGATTAATAAATTCCAGTTTTTCTCCATTCAACATGATGTCACATTCGCTACTTCTAACATTAGGTAATTTAAATCGAATACATTTGGTTTGTTTTTTTATTTAGTACCAAATTATTTACCGTAAACCAATCTTGGACCTGAAGAATAGCGCTATTCACGTCGTCAAGATTTTGTGACCGTCGGTTTATTTTAAAAATCAATGATGTGTCATCTGCAAATAACACCATCTTCGGTTGATTTAGTAGTAATTGGGGTAAATCATTAATGTAAACTAAAAAGAGGAATGGACCCAATATCGAACCTTGAGGAACGCCCATTGCCATTTCAGACCCCAATGAGTTTACGCCGTTTACTTTAACTCTTCTATCTTTCAGATATGATCTTAGTAAATCAAGAGCTGTTTTCCTAATCCCATAGTGCTCTAGTTTCAGCAGAAGTGTCTCATGGTCGACGGAGGTCGCAAAAGATTCCAATGGCATCTTGTGCTTCTTCCCAGGCGTTAAAAATGTTCTTTATTAGGGAGACACCGGCGTCAGTGGTACAACGCCCTTTGGTGAAACCGTACTGTTGTTCATGAAAGATGGAATTTTTATTAAAGTGACGTAACATTTGATTAAGCATCAACTTTTCAAACACTTTGCTGAGAACTGGCAGAATTGACACAGGCCTATAATTGTTGGGTTCTTTACTATCACCGGATTTGAACAAAGGAACTACTTTACTGTGTTTCATGAGATCCGGAAAGACTCCTTGGTCTACACTGGTGTTAAATAAGAAAGCTAAATAAGGCGCAATGGTTTCGATGATAGACCTACAGACTTTTACAGACATTCCCCATAGATCTTCTGTTGATTTAATTTTAAGATCTTTAAAAGCTTTTATAACTACCTGGGGGTTTGTATGCTGAAACCTAAACTCCAAAGGGCATGCCTTTACAATTTCTTAGTTATAATGTTATTTTAATATTAACGTATTAATTAAACACATAAACCACAGATATTATAATACTACGTACAGATACCCAATCCCATACAAAGAAATGACACCACCCTAAGTCTGGCTATTGAGCTGGCTATTTTTCTTCCTCCATTTTTTTAACAGATGGCAGCATCAGCGACTCACTAATTGCCAGAGACTGTAGTTTTACAATGCCATCTAGGAGTCTTGCCTAGATACTACGCAAGACTCCTAGATGTTTTTCTTCCTTTTTTACGTTTTTTCTTCCTAGGTGTTCAGTTCTTATATTTCTAAGTAAAGTACTAGATTTAAAAAAAATGTTGTTTGATTTTCCTTAATGAAAAAAGTTTAAAGTGTGTCATCACTTGAGTAAAACGCCATCTATTGCAAAGAGCTCTCAAAAAAAATCAGATGGCTACTTTATCATTATAAGGGTTCGAATTGAAGTAAACGGCTTAATTTGAGTTTTTTGTTGAAAATACGAGATTTATGTGTAAATACATAAATCAGCATTAAACAAAGATGTTTTGATTTTTACTTATATTACCTCAGCCAAAAGGAGAATGCCATATTGTCGTACCAACAAAGGAGCTAGAGTGTCACAACCAAATGTAGTTCATAAAATTACTCCTATTTTTTAAATCAGATATACGATTTTGTTATGAAAACAATTCCCGGCTTTCGGACACCAAAAATAAAAGTCGTTTTTTACTTTTGTGGTACGTATTTTCCGCTTATGTCACTGACATTGCACTTCATTTCGGAATGTTGCTACTATGTTAAAAATATAGGTACCTACCTGTAAACGAACATTAAAAAATGAAGAAGATAATTGCTCCAATTTGCCATTTTATATTAGGATACAATATATTTTTATGTGTGTCAAAAAACATCTTTAGGTCACGCTTTACATCGTAATAATTTTTTTTTTTTTTTTGGAATACATTGCAAATACATGCATTTAATGAAAAGAGGACCTATTCAAAAAAGTAAAATGTCATTTATACTGTGACGTATTGCAATAATTATTCTGTGGCGCCGTCATGGATGACGTTACTTTCAATATTGGTTTCATCTGAACTATTTGAATAATAATTTGTAATACTTATTAACAAAAACGGGGGCTCAGGTGCGTTTTCATAACGTAGTCTTTGTGTGATAATCCTTAGCGATGCCCTCAACTAGAGTAAGACATCGGCCAGCAAGTCAGCGTCGCCGACGTATCCTAAACCGTTCACTAGTATTGTTAGAACAATTTAGAATATATTACATAGAAAATATATCCGTGGATATGATCGTGTTTTAAAATCATAGATTATACCGACGCGACGCCTGTAAGTATTACCTCACCTAGTAGAAGCATGTATATTATAGTTAGCTTCTAAAGTACCTACCTACTTCCGGGACTATTTATTCAATTTAAGGATTAAAAAACAGTTATTATGCTTTCAGATCAATCCTGGTAGTTCCTATTCATAATGTTACAAATGTTTCGCATTGATACAAGAAAAACTCCCTGAGATTCCGAACTGATACCTGAACTAACACTTGGTCACAATGTGGAGTGATGTGTGCTTTGGATGTGGACAGTCCATGCTACGTGTTGCAACAGTTGCAAGGCGTTCCCGAGTGCCACCCAATTGTCCTACCTATTGTTTTATTTGTATATTTCTTTTCTCTGTCCTGGTAGCGGTCGAGGTCATATACGTTATGTAAATATGAATATATCTTAACTGCGTTTTTCATTTTTGATATAAGTGCCTTATTAGGTACTCACAACATTATCACCTTATTATTATTTACTAACATGTGAAGTTCGAGAAGTGGGTGTACTATATAGTTAATCCAACTCTGCCTAAATCTTCTGGGAAAACAGGCCTGCTGTTATGTTAAGATTTCAAGATATTAGGAATCAGTAAACACAGTAAAAAAGTGATTACTTATTCAGACTACCAGCTGCACATACTATGAGTACCTACCTACATGATTATTGATATCCATTATCATTATATATAAAACCTGACACCAAGAATTATTATTGACTATCAGTGATGTATTGTATAATCATCCATCAGGAAACAAGCGCCAAATCAAGAATAATAAGCAACCGATATTAGGTACCGCTTCATTTGTCATCAACTTCACCATTTCGAGCCTGTCACTTTCTCGAACTTAACCTCAAAATATGAAGTAGATAAATGGTTAATAAATACGAATTGCGGGAATCCATGTAAAAAAAAGTTAACAATATAAGAAGAGCATTTAATTCTCCTGTAAATACACTAGGTTTGGTTGTGACAGGCGGACTTTTCGCTTGGTACAGGGTGCCCTACATTCCTGGTCATTCTCCTTTGCCGTATAACGCTTTTTTGTGATTGTTAATTTCATAATTGTTCCTTATGCTGCCATCTATGATTTTTTTTCAAGACTAATTATAATTTGTTCGAGTTGAGACCCCATGCATAAACATTCCTGAATAAATTCTCTAAACTATGGTGAAAACCTCATCAAAATCTGTTGAGTGGTTTAGAAGAACAACGCGGACATACAGACAAACACGAAAAGCGACTTTAATTTATAATATTACTAGCTTGCGCCCGCGGCTTCGCCCGTGTGGTATGTCGAGACAAAGTAGCCTATGTCCTTCCCCGGGATGCCATCTATCTCCTTGCCAAATTTTATTGCAATACGTTCAGTGGTTTAGGCCCGTTCAGGCGTGAAAAGGTAACATACAGACAGACAGACAGAGTACTTTCGAATTTATAATATTAGTATGCATATAGATGTGGATTAAATAAGCTTTTGCCCGTGGTTCCACACGCGTGAAGGAAGGAAATTATTCCACGCAAAAACTCATTTGACGAGGCGTGTATAGGACTGCGACGCGTGTTACACACCTGTTCGGGTCGGCGTGATACGACACAACCGCTTTGCTAGAGATGACACTGCGAAGGTAGATGCCGAACGGAGTTTGAATCATCAAACTCCGTTCGGAAACATATTCGGTTCTCATTGGGCTCGTGCCGATCACGGCACGAGCCCAATGAGAACCGAATATGTGTAGTAAATGTAGTAGGTAATTGCGGACCCGAAATAGTGTGTAGCACTCCTTTCAAATCATGTTTTGGCTCCGACAACTAAGCTGCAGGCGGTCCGACGGTAATAAATCGTCGATATCAATGTATGATATCGACGATTTTTTTAGCACACTGGATTTTCAACGCTCTGCTTAGCGCCGAGAGTTATCAATCCAACAGTGTGTTTTCATGACGCGTTTGGATGCGCTCTGTTGGATTCTCAATCCTCGGCTCATTGCCGAAAGTTGAAAATCCAGTGTACGAAAATAAATCGCCCATGCGTACCTGGGCTAAGTTTTTGTCGCGACATTATTTTACCAGTCGTCCCTCAACCTTCAGTCAGACTAAGTAATAACTTAATAAGTAATCCTAACTAATATTATAATTGCGAAAGTGAGTTTGTTTATTACGCCTTCACGATAAAACGGCTGAACGGATTTGGATAAAATTTGGCACATGGGTAGGGTACACCATGACCCGGAAAAGGACATAGGCTACTTTTCATCCTGGAACGTAGACGAAGTCGTGGCCACAGCTAGTAAGTAATAAGCGAGGGTGCAAATAGTAAACACAATAAATGTATTCGAATACTTAGTTGTAGTCGTGATGTCAGGATGACGCATCGTGGGAATTACGCATTAAATCTCAATCTAATTAAATTGTAATTAAGTAAACACTTCACACTCTTAACCCCACACAAGGATTCCCAATGAGGTGGGTGCCAATGAATCGCGAATGAATTCGCCGCTAGAGGAGCTAGTGTAGCGTGATGTCTCCGAAATGTCAAATGTCACTGTTTGCGGGATTTTCTATCGGGAATTTTTACTTATTATTCATAATTATTGTAAAAATTAGGCCATTCCTGATTAATAACGGCTTAAGATTTTAAGTGACAACTTAGGATTGGAGGATCTTATTTGGTAGTACTTAAACATATTATTCTTCCTCCAAGTACTTGCCAATTTTAGGAATATTATAATGTAAATAAATATTCATTAGGTGTAATAAAATAACATTATATAAACAAATAGATACTTAAACATATCTAAAACACATCAAATAAAAGTAATGACAGGACCTTACTCGTCAGCGGCGCCAACTGGTGAGCCCAAAATCTATACACTATCATTAAACACATTAGTGTTTAGTGTGGAGACACTTACTGGATAGCATCTACTAGATGGCTTGGCTGCTAAAGGCGTAGTGCATTAGCAGCCAAGCCGTGGAGGCAATGAAACTTTTTCTCCCGTAAGGACACGAAATATGTGAAAAAGAAAAGCTGATGCCATGGTAAACATAATATTTGCCAAACAGCAAATGTATCGCCACTCTTCAAAGCTTAGCTTGCTTTGAGTGCAATAAAAGGCTGGTTGACCCTTTAAATAGGGAAAAAAAATATTTGACCCATATTTGAATCACATGCATATTGATTCAAATATGGGTCAAATATTTTTTTTTATAAACTATGTTACTTCAGAATTATGCCTCCATCAATATTTTTGAATAAAATTTCTTTTTCAGCGAGAAATTATTTTTTTTAAAGTCCAAAAAAACAGTGGGTAATTCAAATACTTGAAAAGGCTAAGAGCGGATGTGACGTAACAATCCGATATAACAATCAAAATGTCAATGTCAAGTCAATCAACAAGTGTCAAGTCAATGTCAAACGCTCATAGAAAAAGGAGTGTTTGACTTTGACTTGACAGTTGCTTGTCTGTTTTTACGGACTGTGACGTCACCACACCAAGCGCGCCAAATGGAGGGCGTTTCAATAGCCCGGATCGGTACGACATTTTTAAACATTTTTTTAACTACTTTAAATTGCTTTTGTGCCGTCGAATTTTTTTTAACTATTATTTGACGATGTAAACTATCGAATAAAAATATTAAAAAAATACATGCATATTCCCTATTGTCGACACAAGAAGATGGTTCAGTTCTTACGCCGTCCTTACATCGCGGCAAGTCTTACCAAGAGGTATCGTGTTACCGAGTAATAGGGTTGTGGAGGTCTGATAGGCAGTCGCTACATGTAAAATACTGGAAGACTGGATGCCGACCCCAACAGAGTTGGAAGAGAGACGGGTGGTTAACCTGACCTGTCCAAATCTGATTTGGTTACGTTTCCGCAATAGTACCTCAGAAAAATAAAGGATACATTCCCTAATTCAAGCCTCTTAATTCTCAACAAAATTACTTGGATTTGAAAATATGCAAATATAAAATATCAGCTCCATAATACACGGTATTGTCAGAAACCTATTCAGGCATAGGGTAAGTACTCTGTGTATGTAAGGTCAGACTTTTTTCGGAGTCGGGCGGCAAAATAAAAAATGTAGTCATTTCTTCGGGTCGGTTTTGTTGTACAACAAATACTGCGGAATCGAATGTGCCGACCCGAACAAATGTGTAGCACGCCTAAAATAGCTTCTAAGAGATGTTTTCAAAGTCAAAGTCACGAGAGAATGTAGTGACATAAGAGTGACAAAATTACTATTTCTATTTCGGTACCAGAACAATTGACAACAACAACATTTGGACAAAATTTGTCATGCAAGGATATTTGCAAAATGTTTGACATAGGTACAGTATTCTTTTCAAGACGTCAATCACAGTTTTTATCGACTTGTCGCAAGCTACTGCTAAATATGGTTCATGGTTGGGGTGCTTTAAAAATAGCCTCCACGTTTGGTGTCGTGATACCTTAGTATCTATAGTTGGACTCTTACTTGTTCCTTATTATTTATCCGACAACGTATTGCCAACATTATTCATATCTTCCAAACTACTCATCACAAATTGACAAATGAGGTATCGTTGGAAGCATCTTGATCGTCCGCTGGTTATAGGCTATGTGACGTCACATTAAATGAATATGGCGGCCTCTAGAGGACATGTAGTCATTAACTAACACGTAAACTGTTTTTAATTTATGGCCTAACACGTATGACTCCGGATTTTTAATTTGTCTGTCTTTGATGTCTTGTTTATACCTTTTTAGTTGACTTTTTTGTCGTAGTTGGGTTTTAGTTTTATAACTTTTATTTTTTTATTCTTTGTCCGTTCAGACGTGTAAACAAGGTATCAGGGCCGCAGCTACCCTACAACCCGATTCCTATCGGCTTCCCTTCTGAACTTCGGAACAAAACCACTCTATCCTCATTGAAAACTAACACAGTCAGTAGTGTTTAAAATGCCTGTTCAATAATCACAATAGAGGTATTTAATACACCATAAAACTAAAACTATACAAAACGCCCACATTCAATGTTTTGTCATTGTTATCTCCCGACCGCAAAAAAATTTTCTCTAAAATAACTCGGCGGTGCGGGCGGCTTGTCGTTGATTCAAAAATCAAGGCGTCATGACGTCACTTCGGTCACGTGACACCCCGGTTTCATACGGCTCCAGTAACCCGGCCGACAGCGAGTTATACCTACAAAAAGTGATCGAAAATTGCTTGCGCGTGAACGAGATGGAGAGATATCGGTTCGGTAGTTTTCGTTGATTTTCGTAATGCGTTCGGCTCGGAGTTCGGACAGGAGACAGGACACGAGGACACTATTAGACGCTAGACATTGTGTGATTGCATGGTTGTGTTTGACGTAATCGCATTATTCATCATTTTATTTTGTTTACACTTGCAGTTAATTCGAATTTTGTTGGTATTATTCATTGAAATCATTAGTTTATCAGTACATGAATCGTAGTAGTAGTATTAGTTTGTTGGTATAAAACAGTGAATAAAGTGTTTTGACTTTAGTGAAAGTGTACGTTGTAATTATGTATTTGGGGTAAGTAGATAGTTAATAAGTTGAAATTTCTTAATAGATTTGAAAAGTTATTAGTACGATCAGTAGGATTAGGATGGCGGCAATAATTCGTCAAGGACTTTCTAATTAACTACAATGTCTTTTGCCCCGCGTGCGGGCCGTCTGGTAGCTTAGTGGTAGCCTATAAATTGTTGTTTAGGATTATTTTCTTTGTGAGGAAACATGCTTTCCAAGGTTAAGTTTTGAAAATAAGAAACACATAAGTAATTACGTTAGGCCGTGCTTGCTCAGATGTAAGTATAAATTACAAACGACGTGATGGTTTTTTCAAACATTCTAATGTTTCCCTTTACGATAAATATGAATGGCTGACTGGCAGTTGTAAATAAAATAAAATGTATTGTTTCCCTTGTTTACTTTTCTCAGATTGTAGTAGTTCATGTAATAAAGGGGTTTTTACATTCATAATCTGACGATTTTTCGCTAATTCGTTCGAAGCTCTACACCCGCGCGGCCAATTCCCTCTAGTGGCCGTGAGCGAAAACTCTGAATTGTAAAATGCCACTCCCTAAAAATTTCTCGTTAAACGCGCCCTCTGTTTAATTATTTTGTGAATTTTTTTAATGGAGATATCTCGTTCTTGTACTGCCAAAATGCATTGCATTTCTGATATTTTCGTTAGATGGCGTTGCGCTAGAGCGTAGGAGCTTAGTAAAATGTTTGAGCGTGGGTGGTTTGAAAGCGGGCTTTTTGAATGTGAGTTTATAAATAAGTTTGAGAAAAGTAGATCGAAATAGGAATTTAATTAAACGGTCTAATGACAACAAAAACAAGTATTTTCGCGGCCATAAGGTCCGAAGTGACATCATAACAAGTATTATTAACCGGGTTTTTCGAAGGAGGAGGAGGTTCTCAATTCGTCAGTATATATAAGTATATATACATTTTTTTTTTTTTTTTTTTTGTTAATTTTTTTGCTCCGGGTTCCCACCCCCGAGAAAACACCCTTCGCCACTGCAAGGTATTATGTGGTACTACTGAGTAATACCGACGCATGAGTTATTTTTAGTTTGAGTGAAGTATAATATTAAATATTATTCATTATATTTTACAATAATTATTAAAACTATTTTGATAGGACTTATTTTAACTGCCTCGTTGATCTAGTGGTCGCAAGCGCTACCACTACTGCTGAGCATAAGGTCTTCGATTTCCAGGTTGGGCAGTGTTATTGGGCTTTTCCATTACGGATTTCTCAGTAGCAGCCCGGAGTCTGGATTGTGACCGGTTGATGGCAATAGCCTCTAGCCCTAATACATGGGACTTAATGCTGTTGAACTCTCAAACTGAAAGGGTGATTTGATAATTCCTATTTTCGTGAAAACATGGATAATTAGAAAATGGTGAAAAACTGGGCGAATTCCAAGTTACTCGCAGATTTTTTTTTCACCATTTTCTAATCATCCGGGTTTTCACAATATCCCTAGGGTTTTCGCGGCAATACCAATACGAATTATCAAATCATATAGTCAATTTGCGTAAACTAACAATTCATTTCCTCTACTTTACTTTCGACATAAGCATAAACGATTAACAAGGGCGTACGTAGGTTATCTATAATTGAGATAACCGGTATCAAGTGTGACAGTTAGTAGTGCAAAGTAGGTGCATACAGTACATAATTCATAGACTGACAAACTCATGATCGTGATTGGCTGACTCATCATTTACCTAGCCTTTTCCCAACTATGTTGGGGTCGGTTTCCAGTCTAACCGGATGCAGCTGAATACCAGTATTATACATGGAGCAACTGCCTATCTAACCTCCACAAGCCAGTTACTGGATAACACGATACCCCTTGGCCCTTGGTATAACTGGTTGTCAGACTCTCGGGCTTCTGACGACCCGTAACAGCTGTCAAAGATCTACAAGACAGCTGGCACGAACAGTTTAAGACGCTGATCCCGGCTGCCGGGACACGCAAGGGTTTTGGTATTGGTATTTAAAGATGGTCCAAATGGTGGTGACCGTGACGTAGGTATATCTATGTATGGGAGAACATGTTTTTAACTACAAGTTAGACTAGAACACAAGGTTAAAAAATAAGTTTATTTTTGGGATAGATTCATCCCAACTACGGAACCCTTCACCGTGCGTGGTCCGACATGCACTTAGCCGTTTTACTTATTAGCTGATGCCCGCGGCTTAGCCCGCGTGGATGTGGGTTATTATACTATACTAAAACCTTGCTCGAGAACCACTATCCATTAGTGAAAACTGCATGAAAATTGGTGCAGTCGTTTTTGAGTTTATCGCGAATAGACACGGCGGAGGGAGGACGTGGTTTTATAATAATAGTGATTTAGGTAGGTGATATGACTGATCATCATGAATTCATGATCCTCAAATACTAAATGAATAATAATAAATAAATAAACATTTATTTTCTTGTTTGAATGTCAGATACATTAACACTTTTGACCTTTAACTCATGATTTATTTTATTATTTTGTTTGAAGCATCTTTGTTACTAAATATTTAGTTAAATGTGTAAATGGCATCTAGTAAAATTTTATCATAATTACCATAATATGAGGATGACTTCATCAACATTATTATGATTTTATAATTTTATTATATTTTGTTGGTAGTTATTTATAATGATTATGTTATTAAAATACAAGAATTAAATTATCCAATAGGATTGTCTGGCTTAATATTGACATGCAATCAACTGTTTTAGATTTATTTATGGTGACAATGGAATTAGAAACATTATTTAATGATTGTATTATTTAATAATGGTAGAGGAGCTGCAGCCGCACGGTTCGATCCATCAGGTTAAGCTACACTTGCCGGGGTTGGTCAGTAAATGGGTGACCATCTTTACATACCTAGACTACTCCGTGCCTCGGAAAGCACGTAAAGCTGTTGGTCCCGGCTGTCATTCGTGAATATTTGACAGTTGTTACAGGTCGTCAGAAGCCTGAAAGTCTGACCACCAGTCTTACCAAGAGGTATCGTGTTTCCCAGTTACTGGGTTGTGGAGGTCAGATAGGCAGTCACTCCTAGTAAAAAACTGGTATACGGCTGCATCCGGTTAGACTGGAAGATGACCCCAACATGGTTGGGAAAAGGCTAGGCAGATTGATTGATTTAATAATGATAGTCAATTATTTTTTAAGCTAGACTCATAGGATCAACATAATTATACCATAGATCGTAAGAAGCTGTAACCCTCTTAAAATCCTTACTTATATTATAAATGCCAAAGTAACTCTTTCTGTCTGTCGCGGTTTCACGCCAAAACTACTGAACCGATTTAAATGAAATTTGGTACATTGGTACAAAGATAGTCTAGGGCCTGAGAAAGGACATAGGCTACTTTTTATCGACAAAATACCACGCGAGCGAAGCCGCGAGCGAAAGCTAGTAGCACATAAAATAGCTTAGCAAAAGCCATATGTAATGAAAAAGTATTGTTATTTTTCCTTTAGTACCATTTAAAAAAATAATACTTTTAAATTAAGTATTTAAGTACTTTAAAAGTTAACATTGTGAGGTAATAGCAGGTAATAGCAGCAAGGTAATAACACAGTAAGGACTCATAAAATATGCTTTAAAGAACAAAAACAGTTTGTCATTTGATTGGATCAAAAATACATACTAAGTCAATGAATGACAAAATGATTATAAATTATAATTATCTAGTTGCTAAATGGTAAATTATGATAACACCATGCATTTTGAATGATAATTATTATCATAAATATTCAAGTCAGATTTAAATTTAAGTACAAACAATGATAATAAGTGATTACATTTTGTTAAATACAAATTAGAGACAAGTTTTGAATGTGTTACACACCCTTTCATATATTTTTTAAGTACCAAAACTAATATTTTATAGAGGTAACATCGTTTGTAAAAGGTAATGTCTGGAAGTACTGATGCTACTACAAAAATTATTTCACTGATAGAAAGCTATACTTTTACTTAATGCCATAGGATATTTTTTTATGGAAGTCGCAGGCAGAAGCTAGAGACCTAAACTCTGGTTTTTTATTTGCTAAACCATAATGACAGCTGCCAATGCCATTTTAAAAAAAAATATGACTTGATTAATAATTAATATTTCTGAGACAACACAACAACAATGAAGGTTCTCTTGCAGAGAATTATTCAGTGGTCCGTGATGAGAGCCACTAGATTAATTACTAGTTTATTGACACCAAAAAAAGTTTGTTGACACCAAATGCCATTTTAGTCTAGCAAATTTAATTTTGAGTACCTATAGTTACATTTTTAGTTGTAGTTTAAACAAAATGTGTTTAATGTTTCCATGTTGTGAAGAACACATAAGGACGTTGTTTATATCAAAGTAAAATTAGATATAAGTTGATTACTGTTTCAGCACTTATCTCATTTTATTATCAGCTCTTACATACAACAGAGATAGAAAAAATACCAGATAAGTATGTAAGCACAATAATGTCAAGTGCAAGTACTTGGGAGGCACTAAAACATGTTATTTTATTTGTTTTCACTTTCAAATTCCAGAATGATAGACCATCCAACAGCAAACATGATAAATCAAAGAGAAAGTGAACTGTACTGTGTACTTATTTAAAAGTAGCTTTCTTAATTTTAAAATACAAAGATTTGCAATTTGTGCTTTGATGGTATTGAATTAGAATATTCTTAACTACTTACTTAGTTCATGTAATTATCCTACCAATTACGATTTTTTTTTGAAAGAGTTTATTAACAGCGAAAGTATTTTTTTATTCAGCCAATTAATTTATTGGAATCAAATAGGCTCCAATCACTTGTCCAGTCTCAGACACACAGGCCATTATTTAGAATGGAATGTATCACACGACTTTGCAACATAATTATGAAATTCATGTTTGATTTCTATGGGTTTGGCCAGAGGACAATCTAGCACATTCTGCAGGATAACAACAATCATAAATACATAATTGTTTGCTGTATTCCTTATCTGTAGCGGTAAACTTACCTGAGTAGGATGACTAACATTACGAACAGCGCCACGAGAGCGCCGATCATAATAAAAATATTTGGCAAATCTGCCAGAGTCAGCCCCGTGGTGCCCATTGTTTAGTCCAGTCCTAACTGTCACAACACTAAATTAAAACACACTAAAGTACCACAAACGACCGGAACACGCATCAGTTCACTACACAATCTAGATTTTCATCTCAAAAAGTCACGACCTTGCTTCAAGATACAATTTGCAAAACCCATAAAGGCTCGTACTGTTTCACTTATTTCATAACGAGTGCAAATTGTACACCGGGTGTATTGCACAATACTATTTTCCTAAGAATATTAAAATTGCGGTGCTAGCGGACGCGACGACTGCACGTTTAATCATTACATTATACCGTTCACAAACAATAACAATGATCATTGATCGAGAAATCGGGCAAATAACGTGTTCTCGTATGCGAGTTTTTGACAGGAATGAATTTTGCTAACTTTGTGTCGACGAGTCGTCAATCGTAAGTAAATCGCAGTCCAGCGCATGACAATTGAACGAATGAAAGAGATAGCAAAACGTTACAACCGGCTGCTGCCCGCATGTCTGAACGAGATAGAAAAAACAGCTGGCTCTTTCTACGACGAACGTTCGAAACGTTTCTTCACGCACGCACGTTTCAGTGAACAATTTTAGGATTCTTAGCATTTGATTTTTTTACAATTTTAATTTATTTGATTTGATTGAACCTAGTTTTAAAATACAATACATTTGTTTTGCAGTAAAATAATGTCCAATCCATTTTATTGGACATTATTTTACTGCTAAAATAATTATGAAGATTAATAAGAAGAAATTCATTCTAGAAAGCTTAGGTACACGGAACAGAATAAAATAAAACCCCATGCCCAGTCTTCGCGCTTGCCAAAGAGGCACTCCGGGTTCAATCCCCAAGTCAAGCAATGTGCTTTTGTTTGCGTTTCCATTAGGAATTGCTGAGTAGAAACCCGGAGTCTGAATTTGTGGCCGATTGATGGCACTGGGGTCGCCTACCCAATGACCAAATGTATGCACTCTATACATATCTGACTAATAACCTTTAAGGGCCTACCCAACCTCACGCCGCCCTCATCTAGCTTATTTTTACAACTTTTTAATATGACGTGTAAAAGTGATTCCAATATCCTATTTACAGAATAAACAATTTCATTTCATTTCATTTCTCAAATTTTATTTCACTCGCACCATACTACTCTCGGCCTGAGTGACAGTGAGACGGTGTGGGGTTCTGACTGCTCCAAGCCTCAAATAGTAGGTAATTGCTTTTTACGGTGAAAATACAGGGAAAAAAAAGCATAAGAACTGAAATTAAATGCACCATAGGCACGACGTTTCGACTCGACTCATCATTTCGACTCGCTACATGTCTCTGCTTGGGCGCACCTTGTGTTGCTCCGCATCGGTGTCACAGCCAGCGGTGAAGCTTTCCAGTCTTAGGCATCATGGCCTGTCCAGCTGCTAGAACGAAGGTCCCATAGTACGGCACGCCAGTATAGAACTTTTGTTGTGATGTGATTACGGGTTCTATAGTGTGATTAAATTAAATGTTCATTGGTTAGTTCACAATGAGTTTAATAAATGTACTATAACTAAACACGGTACAATAAGTAAGATTATGATGATTATAATTTGACGCACAAGTGATGCGATTAGTGGTTAATGAACGTGTCCTACTTTGTTGACGGTTAGTGACCGAATACTGAACCCTGAGTTCGAAGTAAGGGACGTGTGAGTCGTGTGACGTCATAGGTACTTGAGTTCACAAGTTCGTCTGCATGTGTGGGTTACATACCACTACATGTCCTCCCCCCTTTGATAAAACAAAAATAATTACTATCAAAATAACAATGAGTAAGGTTCAAAAATAATTGTAAAAACATTGCAAATACCTACTTAATATAAACATGCGGTGTAAAAGTTTTTAACTATACTTAACTTTGAAACTATACAATAAGACCTTACGCTAACAAGAGGCATTTAAAATGTATATAAAAACAAAACCACACTCAGAATGCTTAAACTAAAGACACATTTTGGTAAAAAATTAAAATACATTGGTCATAAATTTGGTTACAAAAAGTTTTAAACTTATGAGTTAACTTAAACATTTCTACAAGTGGTATAAGTATGAATAAATACGTTATAAGTTGACATATTAGTGTGAGAACGCTCCATAATTGCTTGTTAAGTTGGTCTATTTTAAAACACACAACACTTCACTGCACTTTAAATTTCACATTGATGAATTTATTATTTTGGGACTGGCGATAAAAAAATGTTTTAAATGTCAAATCTCACAGTCTTTTTTACGACGCGACCCGATCTTGTTGTGACAAATGGCTCAGTTTTGTCAAGTGGGGTCGTTTGGGTCCCAACCGGTGTTATGGTTGTGGTTTCAGGCGAAACAAAAGTTGTAACATAAGCAGGTTTGAGACGATCGAGAGAAATAGTGACTTTTCGAGAACCTACTTGAACGACATAATGTTTATCGCTTCGTTTGACGATTTTATAGGGACCTTCATACGGCGGTGTTAACGAGCGTTTGACTTCGTTTTTAACGAAAACGTAGTCCGATCTTGTTAAATCTTTATGTACGAAAATGTTTCTGTTATCAGCTTGATTTCTTGTGGTCGGTTGAAGGTTCGCTAGTGTTTCCATGAGTTTGCAGGTATAATCGGTGTTGTTGATGTTTGCTTCGGTGGGAACAAAAAAATCTCCCGGTAGACGCATAGATTTACCGTAGGTCATTTGAGCGGGGCTGTATCCTGAGTCTTCTTTAATTGTATTGCGCATTCCTAACAACACGATAGGTAATTGTTGTGCCCATTGACTGTTACCATCGCAACGTGCCATGATGGAAGCTTTTAGCGTTCGGTGCATCCTTTCGACGTGTCCATTCGCTTTTGGATTGTACGCTGTTGTTCTAATCTTTTCTATGCCAAGTAGTTTGGTCAGCTGTGCGAAAAGGTTGGATTCGAATTGACGACCTTGATCCGAAGTTATTCTTGCAGGGCAACCAAAACGTGCTATCCAATGCTCGAGCAGAGCTTTCGCGACGGTTTCAGCGCTTATATCCTTTACAGGAACGACTTCGGGCCATTTTGTATGACGATCAATCATTGTGACACAGTATGTATATCCATCGGAAGGTGGTAATGGTCCAATAATATCTATATGAACATGCTCGAAACGGTCTGACCTTTCGAACTCTCCTAGAGGTGTAATTGTATGTCTTTGCACTTTACATTTCTGGCATTGTATGCAACTTCTTACAAAGTTTGCTACGTCAGTATTCATGTTAGGCCAAAAATAGCGCTGCGCGATAAGGCGACGCGTAGCGGCTACCCCAGGGTGGTTAAGTGCATGGACACTTGAAATCGCTTTTTCTCGAAATTCCGACGGTAAATAAAGTCGCACTGTTGAAGTTGATGTTTCGAATGTAAGCTCATGATTTGAATATGGCATGCGGAACAATTTAAATTCCAGATTAGGTTTTTGTTTTAACATGGTTAATTGCGTATCTTCGACTTGGCTTTTATATAATTGTTCATAATCGAAAATATCATGTACATAAATCTCTTCTATTCTTGAAAGAGCGTCTGCGGCGTTATTGAGCTCGCCTTGAACGTACTCAATTTTGTTGCAAAACTGAGAAATAAAATCCAATTGACGAAGACGTCTTGGTGGATCTGATTTAGATTCTTTCTTCGATAATGCGAATATTAACGGTTTGTGATCGGTTAACACCGTGAGATCACGCCCTTCAATCATATACCGAAAGTGTTTTATTGCCATGTAAATAGCCAATAATTCCCTGTCGTAGGTACTGTATTTTGTTTGGGTGCTACTTAGTTTTTTTGAATAAAATCCTAGAGGCTCTAACCGTTCGTTGACTAGTTGATGGAGTGCTGCACCGACGCAGGTATCCGCTGCGTCGGTCATTAAGATTAGTTTCGATGACGGGTCTGGATGCACGAGGGTGACGGCATCACTTACATGATGTTTGCACTGATTAAATGCGATGATTGCTTCTTCGGTCCAAGCGATTTTTGTTTTGTCTTTTTTCTTAGCATTGTGCAAATATTTGTCTAAAATAGTTGGTGTGTAGTGTTGGCTGCTTTAGGAATGCTCATTCGGTAAAAATTTATAAGACCGAGGAAGCGCCTCAGTTCTTCGATGGTTTCGGGTTGTGGATAGTTTATGATTGACTTGACCTTTTCATCGTCCGGCCGTATGCCATCACAGCTAACGCGGTAACCGAGAAATGTAAGTTCGGATTTTCCGAATTCGCATTTAGACGTATTGATTGTGACGCCAAATTCATTAAGTCGCTTGAACACCTCTTTGAGATCGTGAATGTGACACTCTTCTGATTCTGATGCGATAAGTATATCATCTAGGTAACAGAATGTATTGCGAGTAGTTTTCAAAACTTCATTAATAAATCTTTGAAACGTTTGCGCAGCGTTTCGCAGACCGAAGCTCATTTTTGTAAACTCGAACAGACCAAATGGAGTTATTATTGCGGTTTTCGGTATGTCCTCAGGTGCAACACTTATGTTATGGTAAGCACGTCGAATATCAATTTTAGATAGTACCTTTTTATTTTTGAGGATGTATGTGAAATCCGTTAAACGAGGAATCGGGTAGCGATCGGGCTCGGTGATTGCGTTTAAACGACGATAATCTCCGCACGGGCGTAATTCACCGTTTTTCTTTTGAACGACGTGTAAAGCATTTGCCCATGGGCTGGCTGACGGCCTGCATATTCCTAGCTCTACCATGCGTTGAAATTCATCCTTCGCCGCTTTGTATTTTGCAGCGTTAAGTGGACGTGCTTTTTCGTAAACGGGTGGGCCACGGGTACAAATATGATGCATGACATTGTGTTTGGGTGGATCCTTGTAACACTCGCTCATAGTGATGTCTGGAAACTCTTTTAAAATGCGGTGATATTTATTATCCGAGTCGATGACCTTAATAGTAGGAATATTTGAGGCATCTTCTACGTTGGCGTTCCTAGAGAGCAAAGTGACTTTGTCTATTAACTTTTTTGAGTGAAGATCCACAAGCAATTGATGTTTGGCTAGGAAATCTGCCCCTATAATGGACCGCTGTACATCGGCCAGGACAAATTCCCAGGTAAAAGCTCGACGTAAGCCCAGATTTAAAGTCATTTTCTGAGACCCATATGTTTTGATTGTTGTACCATTGGCAGCAAATAACGTAAAATCAGCTGGTTGACGATTCGCGTTTTTGTAGGCAATAACTGAAATATCAGCGCCGGTGTCTATGAGAAAATGCGTACCACTTTTCCAGTCGGTGACGCTCAAGCGATGAGTTCCTTCGACACCTACGCTCGCCACAGCAGGTGTCGGTTTTAGTTTAACGCTTTTTTGACGCATTGTTGGTCGCCGCATTTCTTGGCGTTATCTCCATAAATATAGTGGTAGAAACACTTGAAATCTTTGTCTCCCGGTTGCGCTGTTTGACGCCTGTATTTATTTTGATTATCAAAATACCGAGAGCGTGATCGTGACCGCGATCGCGTCTGATAATTGCCACGACTCCTATTATTACTTTGTCGCGTGATTTGCAAATCATTAATTTTAGTGTTTAACGCGGCAATTTCTTGATGCAATTTAATAAATTGTTGGTCCTTTGGTTGTTTGGAGATAGCGACAGGATTTAGTGTACAGACTTCGGATGGCCGTGAAGTTTCCATTATTTTATCAGCTATTGCTGCGACATTGTCCAATGGAACATCGCAGACAGTGACTACTGCGCGGACTGTTTGAGGCAGGCGATCTAACCACAAAATTTTGATAGTGTCCTCGGGAATTTTGTTCCTTCCGAGCTCGCGCATTTTACGTAAGAGTTGAGTGGGTCGTTGATCCCCTAACTCGACTTTCGTAAGCAACGTGTGTAGCTGTTTGGACTCAGACTCTTCATATGCCGAAATTAACCTGACTTTTAAAGTTTCATATTTATTATGCTCAGGCGGGTTCTCGAGAATGTCGCTAATTTGACCCAATTCGTCTCGACCTAACTTAGCTATAACTAATTGGTATTTTTGTAAGTCACCTGCTTTTTGTGCACCGATTATGGCCTCAAATTGGTGGAACCATAGTCGCGGGCGCGCTGACCAGAAGTCGGCGATGCGGGAGTTGATGGTGATTGCCCCCGTCTCTGGCGGCTGTTGCTGATCTACGATGTAACTCGGAGCAGCTTGCTGAGGTGCGTAGACGCTGTCAGGTGCGGCGCCAGCCGTGGCGGCAGCAGCAGTGTTAGGGTTGGTCATCTCGGAATTTCGTAAAATACTTCACAGTAAACACTAAAGAGAGTCTAAGTCCGTATTAACGCAATTGCACTCGCGGGTTATAGTACAGAGAACCGTATTTTTAAATCACGTTGAGTATCAAATCACGTCGGGTATCAAATCACGTCGGGTATCAAATCACGTCGGGGTCACCAATATAGAACTTTTGTTGTGATGTGATTACGGGTTCTATAGTGTGATTAAATTAAATGTTCATTGGTTAGTTCACAATGAGTTTAATAAATGTACTATAACTAAACACGGTACAATAAGTAAGATTATGATGATTATAATTTGACGCACAAGTGATGCGATTAGTGGTTAATGAACGTGTCCTACTTTGTTGACGGTTAGTGACCGAATACTGAACCCTGAGTTCGAAGTAAGGGACGTGTGAGTCGTGTGACGTCATAGGTACTTGAGTTCACAAGTTCGTCTGCATGTGTGGGTTACATACCACTACACCAGCATCAACAATATTATTCGTCGAGTCCTTGTTACCGAGAACCCATACCAGACTCCATGACGTTGTTGCCTTGGAAGGTGGGTAGCCCTCTGGTGTAGAACGCAACCTGGGTCGATACCCTTGCGCCATCTCATGTTCCTAGCACGGCGGGCTGTGGTAGAGCCGATGCTGCGAGTGCTGAGGCTGAGACCCTCAAACGGCGCAAATACTGTAACCCCATATACGGTTACAAAAAATTGGCCCTAAGTAGGCCTAACTGCAATGACTATAAAGCCTAGCTGCCTTACTTCCTATTGAGGAATTACAAATTAATAAATCCCAAAATCCAGATTGTACCTATTTACGTGTGAGGAACATCACGAAGGTACAGTTCGATTCAAACTTAATGGCGGCTCGGAACATGAGGCGAGTCGCTGCGCAGTAACAATTTCATGTGACAGCGGGGGTGAGGGGTGGGGGACTGCGCAGCTAAAAGCTAACTTCCGAGCCGCCATTAAGTTTGAATCGATCTGTATCTAGGTTTCATTCGTTGATGCATTCTTCAGGAAGGCAATATGTCTCTGAAACTTTTAATTACCTATCAAGACTAATAAATACGGTTGATTAATCATAACAGTCACTTAGCACGTGTCATTGTAGGTAATTACTTGAAAATGCCTCTGTTCCACGATACCATAATTATGTAAATTGCATGAATAAGCTGAATACACGAGAACCCTCCTGCTTCAAGTGGCAGTGTTAATTCTACCTCGTAAATATAGGGAGAGGGGTAATAAATACTGACGCTTGAACTTAATACTTATAGTGTGAATTAAATTGATGAAGACATGAAATTGATGAACACGAACAAAATACCATACAACACCTGAAATCACCTACATATCTAGTCTCCACGCTGTAAGTACCCCGAGCCCCAAGATACAGAAGTTTGGGACTCACTGGCAGTCACTGGTAAATAATTTGTGTAACCTAGCTTTAGATAATATTGTAACCTACAAACCTGCTTTAATTGTAACCTTGTAGGTATAATCTTGCTTAAAGGTTTACTGTATGTCTTGGACAATAAATTATTTCTATTTCTATTATTATTTGATTGGTAGTGAAAGCTCCTCATATTGTATTTCCTCGAAATTCAAATTTTCTTACGTATTTTGCTATTTGCTGGTCAGTGTTAGGTTGTATTTATAATGATATCTTGATCTAAATATGATTCGCGAGTATAACAGAAATATTTTTACAGAATTATAATAATTAGAATAATTAATAATCTTTCTAGTTACATTTGTTCCCTAAGAGAGATTTGTTCATAATTATGAAACCAAATCATCATCATCATCATTATTTCAGCCGAAAGACGTCCACTGCTGGACATAGGCCTCCCCCAAGCACCGCCAGTTCGACCGGTTCTGTGCTTATCCAGCGCCCCGCGGCCTTCACCAGGTCATCGGTCCTCCTTGTGGGGGGCCTTCCAACGCGGTCGCCACTCGAGAACCTTTCGGCCCCATCGGCTATCTGTTCTGCAAGCAATGTGCCCTGCCCACTGCCACTTAAGTTTGGCAATACCTCGGGATATGTCGGTTACCTTGGTTCTCGTACGGATCTCTTCATTTTTGATTCGATCACGCAGGGAAACTCTGAGCATAGCCCTCTCCATTGCCCTTTGAGTGACTTTCAGCGTTCTAATGAGGCCCATTGTGAGCGACCACGTTTCAGTGCCAGAGGTCATCACTGGCAACACACACTGGTTAAAAACTTTTGTCTTGAGACACTGTGGTATTTGAGACGAGAAGATAGCACGCAGCTTCCCGAACGCCCCCCAGCCGAGTCAGATTCCACGATTGACTTCTTTCTCGAAGTTGGACCTACCTAACTGGACAGCGGGCCTAGACAAAGTGACATTCTATCAGCGATAACGATGATGGAAAAGGCAAAAATGTATATAACTGACATAAACTATCGACAAGCATATGACAATCCTGTTGAATGTCGTTGTAGAAATACGAAACGCTTTCGAAACGATTGTCATTTGTCTGGGCGCTCAGTTTGTCCTAGGTAGACGTAATCATCTACAACTTCGAGTGTAATCTCCGATCTTCATGAGGGTGGATGTGGGTCATTCTCTCATTGGGCATCAAACAATTCGTTCGCATCGTTGTCAGTGGGAAAAGGCTATAATAGCATCGCTGCCACGTTGGATGGCTATGCTGAAGACAAGACAAGACCCCAGGTCTTATCTTGTCGTTATATTATATTCAATTCAGCAGTGGATTGGTTGTGTAATGTCTTCTATGTACCTAACATATACATACATAGATGAATAATATGAATCTTGACTTGCGTAGCGTTTCCTATCCTTACTATATATAATATTATAATTTATATGATATAATATTATAAATGCGAAAGTAACTGTCTGTCTGTCGGTCTGTCGCGCTTTCACGGCAAAACTACTGAACCGATTTAAATGAAATTTGGTACACGGATAGTCTAGACTCTGGACTATCTGTGTACCAAATTTCATTTAAATATCTTCTTAAAAAAAGTGAGAAAGGACATAAGCTACTTTTTTTCGACAAACCACGCGGGCGATGCCGCGCGCGGAAACTAGTCCAAAATAAAGCATCGCATTATTGGAAATTATAGATATCGAAACTTGCATTCACATCAAAAATATTAACCCATTAACAAAAGGAAGTGGAAAAAATACCCGTAAATATAAAATTAATGGCTTTTTGCTTCAAAAAATGCCTTCTAAGTATCATTAATTCGAATTGGAAACATTATTTTGTACACTGGTAGTCACAAAGTCGTAATTTCTGTGAAAAACTTCGCGTGTATTATGAATGTTCAAATTATGCTTATTATGGCGGGGGTATTGGGTAAGTTATACATTGTCATACTTAAAATAAACTTTTATTAAGTTTTCATACGTTAAGTAGCCGGCTTTAGGGGTGGGTGACCTGGTCGGGCGCCCCGGGCGCCGCACCGCACCGGCGACTGCAATGGAGGGCGCGGCCGCCGCCGGGGCATACAGGGCACTGCGCTCGCCAGCTTATCTTAACCACTTAATTTAAATACCTATCTCTTCATAGAAAAACTGAATTCAGCGGAGTGACTACGACCTGTCATTTTGTTGCTTGACTTGCTCTTGTCGTATCCTTCACTAACCTATGAAGGGTGACGAGAGACGTACTGAGCAACAGCCGAGAAATGGCAACTCGTAAGCCTGTTTATTTCAAATTAAGTTCAAAACTATTCAAAAGTAAAAGGGCGCCAAATGCATGTCTCGCCCGGGGCGCCTAGGTGGTTAAGATCGGCCCTGTAGGTAGGAACCTAGCAAAGGTTTTTAATTAAGTTGGTAGGAAGTGTAGGAACCTAGGAATCACAGATTAAGTAGACTTACTAAAGTTTGGGTGTTCAAACGATAAGGTACATAATTAGGTGGAATAAAAAAAAATACTTTTTTAGGGTTCCGTAACCTTATTATTAAACCTCCGCTGTCCGCCGGTCGTCGGTCTGTCTGTCGGCGGGCGGCGGCGGGCTGTATCTCATGGACCGTAATAGATAGACATTTGAAATTTTCACAGCTTGTATAGATATGTTATTTCTATTGCATAACAACAAATAATACAAATTAAATTAAATAAAAAATTAAAGGAAACGAGTCATTTTACCAAAGCATTAAAAAAATATATATTTACGTAGTGTTAAATATTGTAAGGTGGTACGGAACCCTTCGTGTGCGAGTCCTAGTCGTACTTGGCTGATTTTGTATTTTGCTTTTGTTTATGTGATTAGAGCGGCCTTTTTTTTTTGAGGCTGGGAAATCATCCAATGACGGGAGGGCGTGTCAGACTTTTACTGACTAAAACCCACCCGTGTTCCTTCAGTTGCCTGTTGCCAAGGTCCCGGTAGATTAGAGCGGCCTAACTGTGAGTTTGCAACGGCGAAACATTTCACAACAAAACATGTTGAAATCTCTATTTTCTGTCCATACAATTTTGACCATACGACCATAAAATGTTCCATACAAATTTTGAAGGAACTAGAGATTTCAACATGTTTTGTTGTGAATGTTTCGCCAGTGCAAACGCACCGTAAGAAACAAGCCGTTTTTGCAAAACTGTTATAAGTGAATAGTCTTCACTATACTTCAAATAGGTACTATTTTTAAACCCTGGCGACATGTGTACATATTATGTGTGTTCATTAAAATGTTATGCCCTCATGTCGGGACCCCACATGACATGTACTTAACGTCGGTTACGAACCATGGGGACTGTACCATATAACATTCATGCAATCCGTGTGAAAGTGTAGTCTAGGAGACAGAACATTTTTTTTCTCCGATTCTTTTTTTCCTATTTTTATTATTTCTTTGTAACGGAAAGTGATGATTAAAGAGGGGTTTTATGTTATTATGGTGTAATACAGGATGTAAGGGTAAACACTCTTGTCATTCAAACCATGGGTAGTTGACTTAATTATAAAATTAAATGACCAAACACAACAAAAAAAAAAACGTTATTTTCATTAAAAGATTTTAAAAAGTTTCTATCTGACACCGTGCTTGCTAGCGAAACAGCTGACTGACTAAGGGAGGGATCGCGCTCGCTGCTGGTCAGGTCACATCCCGTACCCCCCGCCTGTGTTGAGACGCAAGTTCGTTACCCTAGCGCATAGGGCAACGCACTTGCGTCTCTTGTGGTAAAATTTAGATCTAAAAAAAATAAAAATATAGTTGTAATTTTCCATTGATTTACGTTTTATAAATGAAACCAAACCACTGGTTGCAAGGATAACGGTGTTTACCCTAACACCGTGTATTTCTCCGAAATATAAAATGGTTTTTTTTTTATAAAGGTGTCTATCTCTATTAGTTCCTTTGGGCATCGAAACGACAGGCCGTGTCGAAAATATTGCATTATAAAACAAACTGGTACCTATGATAAGATTCTTTATTATACCTAAGTAGTTCATCTACTTAGGTATAATAAAAAATCGGACACTAATGAAAATAGATTTTGTACGATTATTATTATTTCTAGCTTTTTATGGTCTCGATCTTTCTCCACAAACTTCTAAGCAAATCCTTTAGCTAAGTGTTTTCAAAATTCATTCTTTAGGTACCAATTCTATCGATATACAATAGAAAGAAGTAAAAAAAAGGAGTCGGTCCTCTAGCCTACATTCCGCCCTACCACCGTGGTTGTCATGTACACAGGCCGACACAAACTGTAAACAAACCAGCGATCGATATTCTCGACAACCACAACTAAAAGCTTGGCAGCATTCGTGACGACAACTCGTGCACAAATTAAAAAAAATTAATCGCCATCACTGTCATTTACGAGGCGGGCGCGAATTTTGACATATTTTTTGGCGGGATATGATCGCGAGTTATCACGTTCGGATACGCGAATGAAGGATTCTATTGTGTGGGACTGTTCGCGAATCAAACTGTGGAACAACGTGGCTTCCTGTATGGAGAAATGGTTCGGTGATAAACGGTTGTGGTTATTTGGCAACAACCTGCCGCTGCTACCTAGAAGGTAAATAACTAGTGGTACGAAATAATTCATTAAGATCTGTGATGAGAGAAAACAAGAGTTTGAGTTTTGCACGGACACAGTGTTTGTTACCTATGCTTTTCATGTTCTTGCAAGGAAGTGACCCTTTTCTAATCAATACTGAATGCCATTAATTAATTAAACAATCAATTTGGTTCTACGACATTCCTTTTATTTGTAATTTTTTCAATTCAATTATTCTTCAAGCACATATCATAAAATAATTAAAGGAACATTGCAAGTTACCTACGTCACGCGTTTCACTTATAAAATAATAATAAATTCGTCATGCTCTTGTGCACCTACCTACAGGCTGCAGCATAATCACGAGAAAAATAACTTTATTTTTCGAATGTTCAGTCCTAAATGCTATACCTACTTACCTATGAAGTTTTTAATTAGTGAATTCACTAGAAATACACCTGGATTTCGAGACAAACGTGAACTGCATTATAAAGTTCACGTTTCAGGACTTTGTTTGTTTTCGTCAGAACGTCAGAAAGGCACGGTTCATTCTAAAACTGACACCAAATAGAAACAGGGGTGACAAAGTTAATGTTTACCCTAGTTTGTGTAAATTAGTAGCGAACTTGAACTTGAAAATATCCCCTAACTTAGACAACGAGTTCTCCCTTGACACAAAATATGAATAGAGCAGAAACTAAAAAGTTTATGGCATTAACTACCTACCTAGTGAATGGTCACGACGTACCTGCCCAGCGGAGCGGGGTAATATTGTAATACACTTAAAATGGCAGAGAAATGGCACTTAAAATGAGAGGAACGGTAGCCCAGTGGTAACGGAACACAGGCGTTTCACTTTGTGTAAATAATTTCATCACCACAGCTCTCAAAACGGTGTAGGAAAACATCGCAAGGAAACCGGCTTGTCCTAAAACCAAAAATTCGAAGATATGTGACATCTACCAACCCGCACTGGGCCCGCGTACGTGTGGATTACAGCCCTCTCGAAAAGAGGATGCATGTGTCCCAGCAGTGGGAATATTTTAGGCTGATTATACTTAAAATGGCAATGCCATTAATTTTGACAATTCAACAACATTTTGTGATAACCACGTTGGCGAGGAGGCGAATTTTTCAGTCATATGGATCAACTCACTACCGATTAATGTATTATGAATTTCCTTCAAAATCCTTCGGAACGAAAGTATTGCGCAATTAGATTGCTGGACGGTCAGCCAATCATCCTTGGGTTCTGACTTAGGTATATAACCTTTTAACATCCATTTAATACCATGACTTTTCTCGTGAAGCTTGTGCCGACACGATAGAAGAAATGCAATGCGGACTACTAACTAATTACACAAATTGCACATGTCCTACTTCCCATAAGAAATGAAAGTCATGACTAGAACAAAGAAAACCAATTCTTTATTACTAACAAATTAATTTAATTAATTATTTCAATAAAATATACAATCTAACACTAAACAATTTTCTAACTAATATTAAATAAAACTAACTGTACAAATAAACAACTAATATCTAAAATATGGCGTCGAAAAATTCCTCCGCATCGCTGTCGGCTGGTAGAAACGCAAGAGACTGGCGGCATTGCCACGTTGAATGGCAATGCTTAGCCTCTGACCAAGGTAAAAGCCAGCCCTTGGGTCACGGGAAGTTTCAAACAGCCGTTTCGAGATTTCATTAAATAAACTATGAGCACTCGGACCCCACGGCCCTAGGGTGTCAACCCCAAACGGCTCGAAAATATAATTGCCTATAAGGCTATTATACTTTCGCCGCTTGAGGTTTTCCGTAGCCGCAGCGGCGGCGCCAGCACAGCACGCCGAGCCAGGAAGATGAGATGGCGCAAGAGTATCGACACACGTTGCGTCCCACACTAAAGGCCTACCCATCTTCCATGGAAATAAGGACATGCCGTCCGGTCTTTTGCCATCGTCGCGTGCCAAGCCATTGGGTTCTAATACAGCTGGAACGCCGACGGTGACAAGAGCTCGTCGGATGATGTCATTAATGTTAGTGCGACCCGCACTTCGGCTGCAAGACAGGCCGTGGTGTCCGAGGCTGTTGACAACTTCGCCACAGTGACAGTGATGAGGAGAACAAAATGGAGCTCCTAGTCGCAGGGAAGCAGCGATGCGGAATGTAGTATCGTCGAACAAAGTTCCTAGGTTCGATGACGATAGTGCGTGAAGCCACAGACCCGACTCCCACTTACCCACAGCCAGCAGGCGCGCGCGTTCCGCAGTAGTAGCAGACGTGTCAAGTAAATTGTTCTGTACTACTCTGCAGAGCGGCTCATCCCACCGTCTCTGGGAAGATGGATAGTCGGGCGGATCTGTATTCGGGCAAGCGAGTCTCCAGGCATCCATAGCCTCGGTGAAGCACGGCACGTCAAAATTAATCAGTGTGGAGGCTAGGATTTTCCTGATTAATTTCTCAGTACCGTGGACCGAGGAAATGAATGCCGGTAAACTAATACTAGAAATTTAGCGGACGCCGAGGCCTCCCATGCGGATGGGAAGAGTAGCTTGCGCCCAAGCTCGGTCGTCCATGGCCACATTTAGGATCAACGTTAATGTATGACGGATAATTTGGTCCATTTGGTCTAAAAGATTAGTGTGCTTCCATAAATGCGAAGCGCGAAAGAAATATGTTAATTTAGGGCCGAAACAGCAGTAGCGGATTAGGGTTATAGCCGAATGCATGTTAATTTGGAACAATCTTTCCAAAACGTCATTGAAATTTTGAATTTTTTCCTCAATTCTTTATCATAATTTTTCAAACGAAAGACCTTTTGGGGGGCACAACATAGGGGATGTTGTGCCCTATGGAGTTGGCAGTTGGCACTGAGCTACCTCTACAACTTAGGGGTACCCCAATAAGCCCACCATGGGAATGAAAAAAAATTGTTATTGAAAACATAAAAGCGGCAATAACAATATTAAAACCGAAATACAATGATTAGATAATAAATACATTACAAACAATTAACAGGTAGATAATATGCAATTAGATTGATTGAAACGTGTTCGATAACCGTGGCCTTATCGAGTTTCCGATATAATTGTATATTATTGAAATTGTGCGGCATTATGGTGGATGTTCATGTCCAAACGGCTTCGGTAAAGCTTCGGTTTCATAGAAAGCGGACAACGCGGTCACTCAAAAACGGCTGTCCGAATACAAAGCGTATTTTGACACCTAATGTCAAATACTGTGAAAATGACAGACGGCAGACGACGATATGACGGAACCACTTTCCTACGAAACCTAGGAAACCCTGAGGAAACCTAGGACACTTAGGAAATCTAGGAAGGAAATAACATAATTTATGCCACATATGTACCGCTAACACGATCATCTAAAACAGATCGATGATCAAGCTCCCGGTCTACAAAAAAACACGTAAAAAACTGTTTCTAAGTACCAAATCAGGCAGCAGTGGTGGCCCAGTGGAGCATTGGTGGACTTACCTACGTTGCCGTAGGTCGAGGGTACAAACCCAGTCAGGCGCAGATTACTTTTTGTAATTTATTTAGAAAGAAAGAGAGGATAACATTTATTTGGACACAGTTCGTGAAACACAATAATATACAAAAAAAATAAAAAAAGTGAAAATAATGTTTTAACAATAATGTGTGCCTCACGGCTGCGCCAAAAAGGTTCATTTCAGCATTAATGCCAGACAAATGATGCTGTCTGGCGCTGGTTTTATAATGAACCCTTAGGGACAAGTGACGGGGAGTACACATAATTTGAACATACTTAATACTTATCTATAGACTTCTAATTAAATAAATATTTCATCACCGCTGCTCTCAAAAAGGAAACGTCGCGCGGAAACCAGCTAGAACAAAAAATTCGAAGACTTGTCACATCTAACATCCAGCACTGGGCTCACGTGGTGGATTACAGCCCACTTCCTCTCACAGAGAGGAGGCCTGTGTGCGCATGTGTCTCAGCAGTGGGAACATTACAGGCTGATTATAATGCCTACATCAGAAAGAAGATCCAACACATAATAACAATCTTCTTTCTCGTTCAATAAGAACAGAATAACGTCAAACAAATGTCACAAGTCTCCATGATACCTCTGGACATGTTAGATTAGGTTAAAACAATCCGAAGTAAGATACCTACTGATCAACTGCTTTCTGCCAATCATGTTCGAGAGCAGAATCAAAATATGCAGTCTTCTTTTCTTATAATGAGTTAAAATCACAGTGACAAGATGAGAGGGGAGATAAATAGAGCTATTGTGTCGCCGGAAGTCGTCGGATTTGGGTAATGTATAACAAAACGGAAAACGTAAGGTAGGACGCCCTCAGGCTAGGTGGAGCGACGATCTCCGCAGGGTGGCTGGTAGCAAGTGGATGAGAGTTGCCGAGAATCGAGCTGAGTGGCGTGAAATTGGAGAGGCCCTTGTCCAGCAGTGGACTGCTATAGGCTGATGATGATGATAACAAAACATAACATCACGCCTATAATCCAAGAATGGTTAGGCAGAGGTGTACCTATAGTACACCCACATTCCGCCAGTTATGTTTAAGTCCCATGTAATAGGGGGCGAGCCATCAATCGGCACAATTCCAGACTCCGGGCTTTACCTGAGAAATGTCTGATGGAAAAACCCAATAACATTTTGCCCAACCTGCGAATCGAAACACGTCGCCTGCGGTCGGCTACAGAATTGTACACACGGCTACACATAAAGCTATACATATCCAGTATAAGCTGATGATGATGCGAGATCAGGTTATACTAGAAATGAATAGCTTGGTGTACCGTTGTAATTACAAGTCCTCAAGGCCCTGACTCGGTTGTTTGCTTACCGCGTTTCCTTCTCTTTAAGTCCGTGGTGTCTAAGGTAAAATCGAATAAAATAATCACAAAGGTACTTTCCAGGAATACTATTGATTTCTTCAAGCTTGAGAATATTATGGTCTTTTAAACCTCCTGGCTAAAATTACTATGTTCATTATTTCCCATAGTTTTGTTTTGTTTGGATACAAAGTATTGTATTCGAGTTAACTTATCGTTTTCCCGTGTCTGTGGCATTATAAAAAAAAAACACTTTCTTTCTTTGCGCGTACATAAGCAAATCTAGGTTTTTAACCATAGCTGGCCACGCTTGAAATCAGGTCAAAAAGGGGTCAGTGCAGCACAGAATCATAGTGAGCCTCTGCGCCATAGCCTGTAATATATTAAGATGTCCTGTGCTACGCCTTAGAAGTTCAATTGTAGTCCTGTGCTACGCCGTAGAGGCTCAACCGATGCATGGCTTGTCATCCTGTGCTACACAGCCGCGCGCCGTCCGTCGACGCAACGCCGCTCGACCGTAGTCCCGGGCTACCCGTAGGGGTTCGACGAGTGTCCTGCGCTAGAGGTACGCCGTAGAGGTTAATTCGCAGACCTGTGCTACGCCGTAGAGCCCCGACTGTTATTGTCCTGTGCTAAGCCGTAGAGCCTCGACTGTTGTCCTGTGCTACGCCATAAAGGCTCGTTTAACGTACTGTGCGACGCCATAGGGGCACAATCTGATGAGAGCAAAGCTGTTTCTCATAAAACCCTCGCAAACAATAAGTACTTACGGCATAGAGTGCCTTTTTGCCTACTTTTAATTTGCCTTTTTGTTCTTTGGTTTCTCACAAAAAATGTACGTTTCTACGACCTTACCAAAGTTATTTTTCTGTTTCGATTTTATTCTAGGTGCATATTCACACAAAATAGGCTTTTATATAATTAATGTATAAAAAATACATTTTTAAAAGAGTTTTCGTGGAGTTTCTTGCCCATTCTCTTCTTCATACATCTACCTTTTAAGAATCAATTATATTTTTCTGTAAATTTTGATTTTCAAAAGGTGTCTTTTATGTGCCTATTTGAAATAAATGATTAGACTTAGACTTTGACTATCTTTCTCCAGGTCACGCGCGAGCAGCCGCGCGATGGAGCGGTACGAGAAGCTCGCCAAGCTGGGCGAGGGCTCGTACGGGCTCGTGTACAAGTGCCGCAACAGAGACAGCGGCGAGATCGTCGCCGTCAAGAAATTCGTCGAAAATGAAGACGACCCACTCATACGCAAGATCGCACTCCGGGAGATACGGATGCTGAAAGTGAGATTTTTTTCTATTGTAGTTTTTAAGGCTTTTCCCGCAGTCAGTCAAACTTCAGATCTGATCTGACCAAAGGTAACCTAATCAGCGGGGTAATTTAACACACACACAACACCTGTAAGACGCCTACAATGGCAATGACTTTCATTTCATGACAATTCGACAAAATTCACTGCGTCATTGAAGTGAAGTGATTAGTCATTTCCTTAAAAGTGCTTCGAATCGTTTTACAGAATTGGTGCAGGTGTTGAGTTTCGAATAATCTCAGGGACATACCTTCCAAACTGTTTCTCTCTGTGGTGGTATAGCCAGGCAATGCATGTATTGAGTAATACAGTCAGCTATATTGCTGTATTTTGTGTTTCTCGAACTGTGTCCAAAAAACCCTTTTTTTTTTCTTTATCTTACTTTGTGGTCATAGTAAATCGATCAGCTTAACATGATATTTAGGTACTTTACGCCCATCAAGCGTCATTTTCGATCTAATCTACGTTATACGTCTATTTTTAGCTGTCAATCAGAGCTACCAAGCGATGTTATCTAAATTGATAAAATAAGCGGATAAAAAAAGACTGTAAATGTCTTGAAATGATCACATAAAATGAAGCAAGAAAACAGGTCCCATATGCCATAAACTGTAAGTTAACTTATTTGACGAGTGAACTCGTTCATCTTTTCGAACCACTTTTGACACCAGACTCAAAGTGGTTAAGGTTATACCAATCATCACTGAAAATCGGTCTAGTAAATAGTGGTCGAACCTGTAAATCAAAACTTTTTTAGTTCGACTACCACATTTCTACGCAACAATGCGGTCTCTGATTATAACTTTTTTCTACGCAATGTTGACAGTAATATCGTTTGCAACCCCACCAAGGCCGTGGGTACCGATAAAGAGCAAAGTGGCCACAAAATATCGATTTGTGCATTCACAATGAATATGGGAAACTCAGGTTGCTCGTCATTATCAGTTCTAAGAAATGTATCAATTAAGTAATAACTACGTCGTATTATTCAATTTATTGATGAAATGACACACACGTTCTTTAAGTTAAAGTAGAATTTATTTTTATCAATCAATCTGCCTAGCCTTTTCCCAACTATGTTGGGGTCGGCTTCCAGTCTAACCGGATGCAGCTGAATACCAGTATTTTACATGGAGCGACTGCCTATCTGACCTCCACAATCCAGTAACTGGGTAATACGATACCCCTTGGTTAGACTGGTTGTCAGACTTTCGTGCTTCTGACGACTCGTAACGACTGTCAAAGATCCACAAATGACAGCCGGGACCAACGGCTTAACGTGCTTTCCGAGGCACGGAGGAGTCTCGATATGTGAAAATGGTCACCCATCCACGGACCAACCCTGGCAAGCGTAGCTTAACCTGATGGATCGACCCGAGCGGCTGTTATTACTTAGCCACGAGCTCCTCCTCGGTTTTATTTATTTTTATGTGTAGTAAAATCGCTAGTGATCCGCTAGTTAGCTCCTCAGTACCCTAATTGCGTTATACACGATCAATAAGAATTGGAATCGGATCGAAACAAATGTCTAATCCATTGCTTCATAAGTTCGTAAGTTACGTTGTTGAGCAGATTTTTTTTTTGAACTTTTGTAGCAATGGATTAGAGTCTAATCCATAGACATTTGTTTCAAACCGTTTCCAATTCTGACCAATCGTGCATTACGTAATAAGGGTGCAGGGTGGTGGTAATTAATACTGGTAATTATTATTATAGCCTCTTTATTTCCATAATGAATGAATAATACTATTACATAAATGTGCATGCATAAAATAACAAAAAAATATTATAATTCATATCAATAGCAATAGTATAACAAATAATTTCTAATTAATAAAATCATTTCCTTTTTCCATTTATAGATTTCTAAAAAACTAAATGAATTCAATTTTCTAAAATAATTTATAATTTCAATATGGACCCCTCAACGGGTGAAGGCCTCCTCCATTTTGCTCCACGTTTCTCTGTCCTTTGCCTTTGTGATCCAATTTTCACCAGCTTTCCTTATTATTTCATTAACCCATTTTTCTTTCGGTCTACCTCTTTTCCTTATATTTGTTGGTCCTTGCCAGGTAGTTACTCTCTGTGTCCATTTTTCCTTGTCCATTCGTGCAATATGACCCGCCCATTTCCATTTTTGTTTTAGAGAATGTTCCAAAGCATCTATTATTTTTGTTATTTTTCTTATTTCTGTGTTTCTTTTTCTATGTTTTTTTTGTATGTTTAGCATGCTCCTTTCCATCGCTCTCTGGCATACTTGTATTCTGTTTTTTGTGTTATTATTGTATGTCCATGTTTGGCAGCCATAGGTAAGACAGGGTAATAAACATGAGTCCATTACCTTTTTCTTGAGGTTGATAGGGAGTTTAGATTTAAGGGTTTCTTTATTGCTCCAGAATTTATTCCAGGTTATGTTAACTCGTCTTTTAACCTCATCTTCGTGCCTTGTCTTAGAGAAAGATATTTGTTGTCCTAGGTAAACATAGCTTTGAACGTATTCTAATCCGTTGTTATTGACCTGTATCGGTATGATATGGTGGTTCGTCATGACTTTAGTCTTGGTAGCATTTAGTTCTAGGCCGATCTTATTGCTTACATCATTTAACTCATTGATCATTTCCTGTAGTTGAATTGCGGTTTCCGAGAAGAGTATTATGTCATCTGCAAATCGAAGGTTACTGAGGAGTTGGCCATTTATATAAATTCCTTTAAATACTGGTAATATGCGATTTATTACCTCAAAATTGAAATAAAAAATCATTACCCAAATTATGTAGGTAGGCTGAGAATGCGAATCGACACTTTTTAACCCCACCGGCGCGTTTTAATCGCTCGATAATAACGCAAGCGTTATTGTTTTCAGTACGTTTTGTATTAGGACGGTCACGAAGTTATAGCACACTGGTGCGATGATAACGCCGCATTAAGAGTAGGACGCGCGTCTCTCCATCCTGCGATATTCCGATAAGTGTTCTTAGAACATTTTATATTAGGATGCATGCGATCTTACACATACCTGCGTTATTAAAGCGCGATAAAAACGCGTCTATAGTGGAGAACACGTTAGAAATATCGCACGACAAAAACGCAGCTGTGTGCAAGGAATCAAGACGCATTATCGCAATTACGCTTGCGTTATTATCGCGCGATAAAAACGGGTTGGGTCGGGAGGCTTGATATTCTGTTTTAGTAAATAAAACATTGTAAAATTTCAGACGTACCTCCCATAGATTAGCTTGATTGATTGGGTCAACAGACTCGCCCCCATATGAAACTAATACGCTAGTTGGAAAACTGTGAGTGTCAGTCCATTGACCTTTGCATGACCTACCCCTTCCGAAACCATGTATGCGTGACGATAATGTTTTATTCGAAGACGTTTTTTATCCTGTGGCTCCCTCTGAGTAGGTATTCAGTTATTGTGGGTAGTTTGTTTACTAGGTGTAAATAGAGGTGGATGCTGTTTCACAAAATGTATTGGGATTCTACCCCTGATTTGTTTTTAACAGTCTCAAAGATTTCTGAGAGAGATCTCTGAGATTTCAGTCTGTGTAATTAAAAGCAAAGATGTCGAAAATGCCACGACTCAGCTTAGCACCTGAGACTATTTGCTGCTACTGCGTCTTATTGACAGCAATGATTTTCTTTCTTTTAGTACAGTACGACACAACTAAGATGTAGCATCGGCAAAATTCGTAAAACCGTTCACCATCCGAACTGAGTGCACCTTCAAAATCTCCAATCTTTATTACTGGTGTAGGTGAAAATGATCTTTACGCAAACGCAATAACTTGTAAAGTCATATAACCAAATACCTACATTCGTAACATTGAAATTGATGAATGCAAATTGTCAAAATGCTACATAAGTGTTGTGTCGTACTGTACCGTCATCAACATGAATCAACTCCTCAGACTAGATTTTGGCATATTAGATCATTTAGATCACATCCCAAAAAAAATAGGGGCGTTAAGGCACCGCTCCACAGCGACCCACCACTAAATTACACGTGTACTATGCTTCACTTTTTGTGAAAATGTAGTCGGGATCGTCCACTGCGACCCATGGATGTGTGGCTGGCAAACAAATTAAAAGCGCAGCGAACGTGGCAATCCTCTCCGTGCAGATCATACGGTCGATTTTACACTTAAAAAGCTTAACCTTTCAGCTGACAGCTGTCATATCATACTACAGCAGCTGCCAAATCCTAGTTGACTGCAGGTCTTAGTACCACGGCTGTACGGCTATGGTCCAACTTTTTTGCGATCATCTACAAAAAAAAAGGAAAAAAGAATAACGTTTATTTAGACAACAATGTTACTAACCCTCGAGAGAGCTCAAAGGGCGATTCTCAAAGTGTCTACTTTCCGCCCTTTCCTTTTCCCTACTAACCTACTATACAAATCGTGTGAAGTATTAACAGTTCGGCAACTATTTATAATGGGTATTGTATTGAAGCAGCACACAGCTCTTCCCTACAGCACTGCAAATACTAATAAAAGACGTAAAGATATAGTTTGTCCACAAAATACAACTAAACATGCTTTTGTATCCAAATTTTACCTGTACCTCGGTCCTCTTCTCTATAATAGACTAAACTCGAAAGCCAACATTTATTCCCTGAACTAAATAAATTGTAAGAGAACTCTCAAGGATGCTCTCCAAAGTATGCCTTACGAAGATACAGAGAATTTACTGACTGTGTTAAAGTAAATATTCGAATGTACAAACTTCACTTAAGTTAAGTATTTTTCGAATTTAGAAACTAAGAATTAAGTTATTCAACATAGTTAGTGATCTATTGTCAACTTGTTGATTATTTACTTATTTTATAACTCTATTTTTACCTCTTCTCGCCTGAAACACAGGATAACCTAGTTCAGGCACGTAAGTCTTAGAAAAATAATTTACATTTAAGCAAAACTGTACTAATTTTTATGCCTTGTTATTTTTGAATAAAATATTATCTTATTATCTTAGACACAGTTCGTGAAAGACACAATATACAAATAACAATATAATACAAAACAATATAACAATATAAAAAGTGAAAAATAATGTCTGTGAAACTAAGCGCCCTATCTCTTTCATTCTTGTGGTATAGTGAGCACGACAGACAGAGCTAACAATAAAACACGCCCTGTCTAATTGTCCGGTAGAAGTCAAAATATTAAATTTAAATATGATTGTCCCCAGAACCTAAAGCATCCGAACCTAGTGAACCTGATCGAGGTGTTTCGACGCAAGCGCAAGTTGCACCTCGTGTTCGAATACTGTGACCAGACGGTGCTGCATGAGCTGGAGAAGTATCCTGCTGTGAGTACATAACCTTTCCATATTGGACTGACTGGTAATTAGTGGCCAATACTTAAACACGTGGCTTTACTCATTTTTATGAACAATTTTTACTATGGGACAAAACCTGAAATCGTGAAAAAAATCTGCTGTTCCATAAATTTTGACGGATTATGCGAACATAAAATGTAGCGAACAGTTGTTTTTTTTCGCGATTATGCTACTGTGGCGGTATCTACATCGCCACATGCGAACTACGCATCAAAGACCTGACGTCACACAAAAATCCTGTCGTCACATAAATCTTGCAATTCAAGTTTACCGTGCAATGGACATTATATTTACATATATACATACAAGAATCCAACATCAATCGTTGGGCAGTTGCCCGCCAGACACAACACCCGTCTGGTCGGAGGATCCTCCCTTTTCTATGGTGGATGAGTGAACTTTACACCCTGTCCGTCATACCCCTAAACTACTATTAACTTATGGTTACTTACTCTATTAACTCTGTCTAAAAATAAAAGTAGGTATTCTTTTCTATTCAATAAACGTGTGACACGTGCGAACTGGCCAAGCTGAATAAAACATTAATTTAATAATTAATTTAATTTTATTGAATAAAACGATTACAAAAAGTGTAATAGTGCCTAAAAGTTACCTAAAACTTAAATATGTATATTACAGGTGCAAATCGGTAATGATGGTTTGAAACTGCAATGTAATGTAGCGACCCGCCCGATCTAGGTTAATCCAACCTGTGTTTCAGGCACATTATTCTATAATAGCATGCCATGATACTTAAAAATAAATAAATATGCAAAATAAAATTATCACCTTGCTAATTTGTTAAGCAGTGTTGTACATACACACAGCATCTTTGCACGTGCTTACTTTTGTGATCGCGATTAGAAAAATCACGTCTGTAATCCCCGAAGGGTTAGGCAGAGGTGTACCTATTATTAGTGCACCCACATTTCACCAGTTATGTTTAAGTCCCATGTAACAGGGGGCGACCCTATTGCCATCAACCGGGCACAAATCCAGACTCCGGGCTACTACTGAGTAATTCCTGCTAGAAAAACCCACCTGCCCTACCTGGGAATCGAACCCAGGACCTTATGTTCAGCGTTAGCGCTTGCGACCACTAGACCAAAGAGGTGATAAAAAAAAATGCAAGAATTTTGTTTTATAGCATTTTCTTTAGAATTGATGTCATTGTTCACTTTAACAAGTTGTTACGTATTTAATTGCCTAAAATACTTATTATTTAGCATTAAAATACCTATTAAATAAAATTGACTTACACGTGATTTCCTAAGTTCAAGGTTTTCACGTATTTCTCTTTCGTGCAGGTAATTATAGCTGGTGTTTTGTTTTACTAAGGGCGAATTTCACCAAACTTTTATACCGAGTATAAGTCTTATCCTGCGAATAAATTTTGAATTTTTGGCAGTTTTTCCATACAAAAACTGTCAGACGACAATTTTATTCCATGGACAAAAGTTAACTGACTTTGATAAAATCAGCACTAAGTGTCATAAATTGAGATAATTTGTCTTTTAAGGGTTCCGTTTGCCAAAGGGTGCCAATGGGGACCTATTACTAGGGCCCCGCTGCGACCGTCCGTCTGTCACAGGGCTGTATCTTTTCAACCCTGAGGCTAAGCGTATGCTGTGACGCAGCAGCACAGTACAGATTTTGCAGGGCAGGGCAGGCGAGGCAGACATAGGCCGCAAACGCATGCTGCGACGCAGCTACTGTGACACTTTCGCGTCCTAGCTAGTACAAAACAATAGACGATTGCTACAAAATTATGAATCAGCGTATGCAGAGGCTCAGGTGACACGACCACACAGCGCAGGGCAGAACAGATTTTGTACGTACTGACAGCTGGTCGTCATTTGTTTTTACCCGACTACGGCGAAGAAAAAAGGAGGGTTATGATTTTGACCGGTATGCGGTATGTATGTATGTATGTTCATCTGTTCCCTCCTATCTTCCAAACCACTTATCACAATTTGACAAATGACGTATCGTTAGAAGCGTCGTGATTGTCCGCTGGTTATAGGTTATGTGAAGTCACATTAAATTAAAAATGGCGCCCTCTAGAGGACATAAAGTGAGGAACTTAAAAAAAAAATGGTTTAATCGTACCATGTTGGGTATCAAATGAGAGGGCTTAATGAACACATTTAAAAAAAAATATATATTATAAACCCAAAAGAATTTAAATAAAAATCAAGTAATAAAAACTAAAACCCAACTACGACTTAAAAGGTATAAACAAGACACCACACACAGACAAATTAAAAATCCGGAGTCACACGTGTTAGGGCATAAATCGAACAGATTACGTGTGACTCCGGATTTTTGTCTTGTTTATACCTTTTAAGTCGTAGTTGGGTTAAATCACGTGTAAGTCAATTTTATTTAATAGGTATTTTAATGCTTAATAATAAGTATTTTAGGCAATTAAATACGTAACAACTTGTCAAAGTGAACAATGACATCAATTCCAAAGAAAATGCTATAAAACAAAATTCTTGCATTTTTTTTTATCACCTCTTTGGTCTAGTAGTCGCAAGCGCTACTGCTGAACATGAGGTCCTGGGTTCGATTCCCAGGTAGGGCAGGTGGGTTTTTCTAGCAGGAATTACTCAGTAGTAGCCCGGAGTCTATAGTTTATACCTTTTAAATCGTAGTTGGGTTTTAGTTTTTACCCGACTACGGCGAAGAAAAAAGGAGGGTTATGATTTTGACCGGTATGTATGTATGTATGTATGTATGTATGTATGCATGTATGTATGTTCATCTGTTCCCTCCTATCATCCAAACCACTTATCACAATTTGACAAATGAGGTATCGTTAGAAGCGTCGTGATTGTCCGCTGGTTATAGGCTATGTGAAGTCACATTAAATTAAAAATGGCGCCCTCTAGAGGACATAAAGTGAGGAACTTAAAAAAAAAAATAGTTTAATCGTACCATGTTGGGTATCAAATGAAAGGGCGTAATGAGCACATTTCAAAAATATATATATTATAACCCCAAAAGAATTTAAAAAAAATCAAGTAATAAAAACTAAAACCCCACTACGACTTAAAAAGGTATAAACAAGACACCACAGACAGACAAATTAAAAATCCGGAGTCACACGTAATCTGTTCGATTTATGCCCTAACACTCTGTGTGACTCCGGATTTTTAATTTGTCTGTCTGTGGTGTCTTGTTTATACCTTTTTAAGTCGTAGTGGGGTTTTAGTTTTTATTACTTGATTTTTTATTACTTGATTTTTTTATTACTTGATTTTTTTTGAGAAGCCTAATTTACATTACGAAACTAGTTGCACGAACTTAGTTATTCATTGATAGTTTCACGTGAAAATATATAGTTATTTACACGTGAAACTTTCAATGAATAACTAAGTAAACCAAGGCTTTTATGCAGCACAGCACGCGTCGCGCAGAAATCTGTGCCGGCTCTACAACCAGACGCAGAGTAGGACAGACACATGTCTGCGTCAGACGTGCCTGTGTCGCAGCGCACGCAGCTGTCAGTACGTTCATGCATTACAAAATCTGCTCTGCCCTGCGCTGCGTGGACCTGCGTCACCTGCGTCTTAGCATAACGCTTAGCCTAATAGTTAGACACTTGACATTTTCACAGAGTATATAACAACAATAAATAAAAATAAAAAAAGTAAAAAATAAAGGGTTACATACAAGAAGTTTACAAAGCGTTTTTTTTGTCTAAAGATAAAATATTCTATTGTGGTGCGGAATCTTTCGTGAGCGAGTCCGACTCGCTCTTGGCCGCTTTTTTATAAGCACGTGTTTCTGAGACAACAAAAGAATTTTCCTTTTTGTTAAAACAGATACCTACAGAATATTCAACGATTGGCAAGGTCATGGGGACCTGGGCTATAAAACAATGAAACCTACCTAATTTACCGCGAATTTTTTCATGATAAAATTCCTCGTCGATTAGAATCCGATGAATCTTTAAAATAGAGAATCATCATCTTCCTGCCCTTGTTCCATGTTACTTGAGGTCTGCAACACGTTTGCTTTTTCCACTCTCCCCTGTCAACCGTCAAGCTATCATTCACACTCTTCTTTTCATCTCTTGCATATCATTCCTAGGGTTGCCAATGTTGCCATCACCTAAACATTTGGGTGAAATGAAGATTTTTTCCCCGGACGCCCTCGGATTTTTTTTACAATAAAAAACCTAAACCATCGTTAAATATCATATTATTTTTTTTATTAATAGAAAATCAACTTAAGCCTCAATAATACAAATAAAAAGTGTGGGTGGCTAGGGGAGGGTCACGAGCGCATGGGTTTATTTTTAGCGAATTTTTAACTATTATGATTAATGGTTTAATAATTATTTATTGCAAATAATTCAATTGATCGGATTTCCCCTGACTCAAATAGTGTCCGGAGACGGTGTAACCCGGATACTTATTAAAAACTCCGCCCGGACGCTCCCCGGACGCCCTCCGAAAAAGGACAAATCCGGGGAAACCCGGACGGATAGCAACCCATTCCTCACACAATCCATTCATCTTTTCTTTTTATATTCATCACTCTTTTAGTACATGCGTTTCATCCCTCCTCATGGATGGATAGTATGGATTTCCTTTAAATTTTTCTGACTTATTCTGCACACATAAGATACCTAGTACTCTATTCTTTTTCTCCGGCATTTCTTTTGGCAAAGATTTTCACTACGAGGTAGGTAAATGACAAGACAAATTAGAAAAACTTAAATAAACTCGAGACGCGCGCCTCTTTCCGCTTACGGCGCGCTCTCGAGCTGATGGAAGTTTATTTATTATCAACTTTGATTTCAAGTGATTCAAGGTAGATATTTGTTTGGCAGTGACGAATACGCTGCGCTGCGCCTTGCCAAATGTGCGCCAGCCCAAAACTCAAAGCATTTATTTTAATTAAACCATTTACAGGCACTTTTGAATTATCTAGGAGTCGGTCAGTCAGAAATATGAAGCTAGTTGCCCATTCCCTAGCGTAGTAAGTACCTATGGAGAAGAATGGGCAAGAAACTCCACGACACTCTTTTAAATCAAAATATTGTTACAATATATGGGTCATCATTCATGTTGAAATTATACATGTGACAACAATGTAGAAAGCACGTTAAAACCGTCCGCAATTATAATATACAAACAATTCAAAAATTAAAATAAGCCATGGCAGCTAAGAGATGACCAGTCACAACTGACGGCGCCCGTTCACGAACATGACGCATAGATCAGCACCATTCAGCTCAACCATTTTGAAGGGAGCTAAATGATCCAACACACGCGCCACCATCAGCGAGACATTTCAGTGAGCATGACATTCCCAATAATGCTGATGGATGATAGGTATTTTTGTTTATTGTTCATCACGACCTCGTTTGAAACCCATTCGGTTCAAAATGGCGAAGGTGAACAAAACCAAACAAATAAAAAGTCGATTCGCGATTCTATTTTGGTTAAACGCTTTCCGATCGATTTTATCGCAAGGTTCGATGTATTTTTATCTTTGAACGGTAAATGGATAAGGGTTCAGGCACATGGACGTTATGGACAACATTGAAGGGAATCTAAGCTCAAAGTAAGTTCGAAATGAAAACTATCTACCTTTTTTTTTGAGGGTGGGAATTCATCAAATGACTTCTACCGCTCTGGTCGGAGTGGGAGGGCGTGTCAGACTTTTACTGACTAAAACGCACCCGCGTTCCTTCAGTTGCCTGTTGCCAAGGGCCCCGGTATCCCTTTAGGACTTTCCCGCAGCCCGGGCAGGCATTGGTCCTAGTGGACCCCAACGCTATCTACCTGGTTTCATGGATAGAAACAAAAGATAACATAATATGTATGTATCTATGTATGTTTATTTAATTATTATTCATTATTTTCAAGTTATATCTATTATCTTATGTTGCACCTGCCATGTCTGTCTCTGCATCACCCTAAGGTTGACTGGTAGAAAATGCCTCAGGCATTAAGTCCGCCTTTGTACAGTAGTTTTTACTTGTGCATAAAGTTTTAATAAATAAATAAATAATATCTCGCCTGTAATTCCCCGAGAGTTAGGCAGAGGTGTACTTATAGTGCACCCACATTTCACCAGTTATGTTTAAGTCCCATGTAATAGGGGACGAGCCTATTGCCATCAACCGGGCACAAATCTAGACTCCGGGCTGCTACTGAGAAATTCCTGATGGACAAACACTTTACCCGTCCTGGGAATCAAACCCAGGACCTTATGCTCTGCAGTAGCGTATGCTACTACTCGACCAACGAGACAGTCTAGATAAGATATATAAGTCATTTATTTAGTGTATAGAAATATATGTATAGCATGATAATTAATGATACCTAAATTCCTTCATGAATGTTAAAAAAATACCTACAAGGTGTTACAGAATTAAAGCGACACTATTGTGTTAAACTGTGGCTTCTAATTTTAGCACTAAAGTCTAGTTACTACTTCTTATACTTTGATATTGATTTAAGAAAGCACTTTCAAGTCTACACTAATGTCAACAAGTTAAATTAAATTAAAAATAATAAAAAATCCCGATAAAAACAAAGCATCTAATAAACGATTTTTTTTATAGCTAAGAATTCTCTTCTAAATCGGTTCAGTCGTTTGGCAGCTACGATGGCGCAGACAGACACACAGATACACACGTTAAACTTATAACGCCCCTCTTTTTCCGTCGGGGGTTAAAAAGATACCCAGAATTTCTTTTTACTCAAAAACAGGCAGCATTTATCCGTCCTGAAAACTGTCATTTCAAGCCTTTGTGTGATAGCCTTAGTGGTGTGACCGTCGGACTGCCAACTCATAGGTCTCGAGTTTGAAACCAAGCCACGCACCTCCGACTTTTCGTATTCATATTCGTATTGTATATAAGCTTGCTTCAAACATATGCCTAAGAGATATTTCTCGACGGCATGTGAAGCCAAGTCAGAAGCACATGGGCGGCATAAAAAAAACTCTGACACCAATTTAGTCACTAATCACAAGCAAAAAAAAGCCTTTGTAAAAAAACAATAGTTGTAATTTCAACTTTATTTTTCGCTACACTTTTGTTAAATTAACATAAGGAATATCAGTTGTTTCGTACAAGACTGTCACGCCAGGATGACGTACGGGACAGCGTGTCACGTAGCTGTATGTCACGCGATCTCGTCGTGACGTCAGTGTTACGTGGATATTTGCAATTTCGTTTTAGGTGGGCATTGAAAAGGTATTTGGAAAGTTTCCAAATACTTTTTTATATCTAAAACTAAACATTGTTACGATATTATTTATTTCATTTCTTCAATATTTTAGTTCACTTTAAGCCATCCATACTAATATTATAAATTCGAAAGTAACTCTGTCTGTCCGTATGTTACCTTTTCACGCCTAAACCACTGAACGGATTTCGACAAAATTTGGCAAGGAGATAGATGACACACTGGGGAAGGACATAGGCTACTTTTTATCAACATACTCAGTAGTATACCTAGTATTTCATATTTCCATACAGAAATATTGCCAAAATAATAAAAAGAGCGAAATATTTGACATCTATTTGCGACGTTGCCATTTTGATGGTAAACAAATAAAGATTTGTTTACCATCAAATACAAAAAAAAATTGTTTTGTGTGAAAAAAGTGGAGCAGTGCCATGCGATTCGAAATAGTGCCAAAATGTCAAAAACTCCGTTTTTGGGTCAGACTTTATTTACAGCTAAAATAGCGTTTCCGGTCCATTTCCGGTCACATTTAGAACCTTGAACAGTTGGCACAGAAACAGGATACTGTGACAGCGGTGTGCGGTGTGTTTGCCAAATTGAAGCTCCGTATAGTCAAGCTCACATTGCAGCCGTAAGTGACCGCGGCGCAACGCATTTTCATACAAAAAAGTGCGGCCTGGCTCGCCTGTAGTGTCCGTTAGTTCATAGAAAATGTATAAAAGTGATTTAAGAGGACTTTTGCAATGCGTTGCGGCCCGCCAAAATGTAAGCTAGTCTTAAAAGAACAACTTATTATGTCATGCTCGTTTTACCCGAAGGGTTAGGCAGAGGTGTTCCGTAAAAGAATGAAATCCATACTAATATTATAAATTCGAAAGTAACTCTGTCTGTCTGTATGTTACCTTTTTACGCCTAAACCACTGAACGACATTACGATAAAATTTGGCAAGGAGATAGATAGCATCCTGAGGAAGGACATAGGCTACTTTTTATCGATAGACAACGCGCGCGAAGCCGCCGGTGGAAGCTAGTGGAATATAAATCCAATGGCCAAACAAGTAGAATCAACTTTATCCACTTTTAATTACCGAATTCTGAATTGTATCTCTAATTTTTTTACTTCACTCTTACTCTGTTAATTTTTTATAGACCTTTTAAGTTTCCCCCATAATACACATAATTTCTAGAATTAAATCATTTCCTTCTGTAACGAGTACCTAAACGGTTAAATTACCGTTAATTTTATAGCTGGTTCATAGCATATAAAACAAAAATGGTTTCGAGTTATCGACAACAGTAAATTTCCTAACTCTAATGACTGTGGATGGCATAAGTGAGTCGGTTGAAATGTTTCGACCGCAGTAAAGCCGCAGTGGCATGCAACGACCGCAGCTGATCACTGATGTGAACGAACCCTTACGTCTGTGAGTTCTGTGACGAAGGTGCACGGAATTTCTTGATATTAATTTACTTACTAACATGTACTGGTGTGTGCATGTCACTATAAAATATTGTTAAAGCCAGAGTAAGGATTTGTGCATGGTTGATGGCTATAGGCTCGCCCCCTTAAGTGGGTGATAGACGTGCGTACTTAAGGGCGCACCCTACTTCAAATTGCTAAGCATGATCCTCCGTTATGCCGAAAATACTGCAGCATTAATTTTGAAATAAGTATATGTTAAAGTTGAGGATTGATGCTAGGTCCTATGTTTGGCGAAAACACGATTACATAAAACTTTCTCGGTAGAAAAAAAATCTAAAGTTACCTATAAACAGAACTATAAACCGCTGGTATTAAAAAAATACTTCAAATTAGATCATGAAACTTTGCATAATAACTGAACTACCTATAAAGCAGGTCTGATGTTTTTTAAATTACCATTATTTTTACCGTAAAAAGCAATTACCTAAACTTTTCGACGCTTAAGAGCCGCTAGCGCCCCAATCCGTTCTCATTCAGGTCGCGAGTAGTATGGTGCGAGCGGGATAAAATCGGAGGTAGGGTGCGCCCTAAAAGTACGCGGTCTTTCAGTTCGCGACCTTACTCGGCTCGCCGTCGGCGGTGAAGCTTGCTCAAAATTTCATTGTCAAATTTGCTCGCGGCTCGCGGCGATGACAGACGGGCGAGTAAGCTCGCCGAGCCATAAGCACGCGTACTAGCTCGCACGTCTATCACCCCTTTTATAGGTGAGACTTAAAGAAATGGATCGTTCGATACACCTCTGCCTACGCCAACAGAGGATACAGACGTGATGTTATGTTATAACTATAAAGGTTTTGACGAGAATAAAAACCTTCAAAATCAAATCATTTATATTTATTAGGCACTTAAAAGGCACTTTTGAATGTCAGAATTTACAAACAATTAGGTACTCACATTATTTATATAATTTATATGTGAAGACGGTGTACCGGGAATAAAATTAATAGGTACAAAGTATTAATAACGGCCAGTTGTGTGTCGAACCACGCATAATTAACGGTTCCGTAGTTGGAATGAATTTATGCAAAGAACAAACTTAACCCTAAAAATTAAGTAATAAAGAAAGAAAGAAAATAAAACAATAATAACAGATCACATTTACAAAAATATTATCACTGCCAAAAATATTAACAAATTGACCCGCAAGCCGCAAGGTTATTGTCTAGGTGACCGCCGTAGCCCGTAGTCCCGTAGCAAGCGCTACGCGTAACCCACACGCGTAGCAAACTGCGTAGGCGAGCGCTACTAGGTTGTTGAGTTCAGACACAGGAGTTACAAGTTTAAAATCAGTTTTATGGATATGACGTAATCTTTTCGGAATTGTAATAATTCAATATCGTAAAATGTAAATATAACCATTATTATTTATCATATGAGCGTTTCAAACTAAAGTGTAAGATTATTAGTGGTTTTATCAACCACGATACACACGACAACATAATTATTATTATTATCGAGCTGTACATTTCCAGTATGAGCACAAATACAATTTACATATTTTTAAATCTTACAAGAGTGTCTGTACCGCTCTAAGCCACATATGTAGTGACAATAAGTCTACAATTTATGTAATATTTTCTACAATTTAACAATTTTGTAGACTTGTAAAGTTTTGTAGTATATATAGGGTCCTGGCCGCACATTTTCACACTATTATCGTACAGTAAGAAGTCAGCTTACCATGCTCAAGCGACTGCGGAGAAAACCAAATGAAAGAAGTGGTTTGGAGTTTGGAGTATGCCACGAGTCACCGCGACGCAACTTGCGGAGCGACAGAATTAAGTCGTATCGCAAGTCGCATCGCTCGAGGCTGCGAACAGAGGCCCTAGACAAAGTGACATCCTATCTGCGATATCGATGATGGACAAGGAAAAAATGTATAGGACTGACATAAGCTATCGAAAAGCTTATGTCAATCCTGTTGAAAGTCGTTTCGTTATCGCTGATAGAATGGCACTTTGTCTAGAGCCTCAGGACTTCAAGTATACTGGAAACGTATAGTTTTATGTGGCGTTGTCCTTTAAAGAGTGCTCTTATTCCCAGGGCTGTCCAGAGCTCCTGTCAAAGCAGATAATCTGGCAGACGCTGCAGGGCGTGGGGTACTGCCACCGACACAACTGCATCCACAGGGACGTGAAACCCGAGAACATCCTGCTGACCAGCGAGGGGGTCGTCAAACTGTGCGACTTCGGCTTCGCGAGGATGATCAGTGCGTATCGCTTTGTGATTTTTGTCTATGTTTTAATTAATGGTATGGTATAGTCAATCGCACGTCTGAGAGCCATGCCACACGACGCGGTGCGGCGGCGGCTTATGGCGCGACGGCTTGACTGCAACGTCGGAGCGCACCGGACGGCGCCGTGTGCCATACCATACATTTTTATATGTAGGACGCCACAGCGACACCGCTCCGGCACCGCGCCGCCGCCGCACCGCATCGTATGCCATGGCTCTTAGGCCATAATTTGACATTGACGGCGCCTTTTTGTCATAGATTGGTAGGTTCTCATAATGCAATTGTACTTCTGACGTGCGGTTGTCGATAGTGCTAGCTATGGCATTTGAGAAAGTCATTTTGCATTTGATTAAAAATTTCAAGATGGTTTTTTTGCCGATCGCTTCTATAAGACACATTATAACAATAAAACTATGAGATTTTTTTAAATATTATCTTTTTACGAATGCCATTCAGTTATTTACAGATATTTATAAGTTCGCACATAGGGTATTTCTTTGCAATTTATTTAAACGTTGCTGTAAAATTGAGTTCTGTCTTCGGTGCCTCACAATAATGTAACCCACAAGGTCATGAGGTCAAGTTATTGTTAAATTTCACACCTTTAGCCGGCAAAAGCGTAGAATTATTATCGTAGTTTATTAGTAGGTACTCATTAAATTATTTTATGAACATGCAAATGTTAATGCAAACTAAGAAATATTAGCCAGAATAAGACGAGTAAATATGAATAAAATTAATTAATAGTTATTTATGCAACTGTTACATACTAAGGGGTATTAAAACACGAATATGAGTATCACATGAGTGTTTTAATACCTAATTATTTACAGTTGCATACAAGATTTTATCTACACCCATGATATGAATCTTCTATAAAAGCTTCTTTACAATACCAATATCGAACAAAAATGGCGCGGTACGACGTGAACTCGAATTTTTCGAATTCGAATGTGTTTTGTTTTTAAATTCCTTTGCTTTGTTAGTGAAACGCTCGTGAATGCCATTGTTCTTTTTTGAAATGAGTTGCATTATGAAATTCAGTACAACATTATAACACCCGTTTGGATGATATTATGGTTATTATGACACTGGTTGTTTTAATGTTGGCAATAAGCTAACTGTTTCAGGAACTTTTATAGAGGATTTATAGCATGGGTGTAGATAAAATTAAATAAATACGTATACCAACCCACACTGGGCCCGCGTGATGGATTATGGCCCAGTCTTTGAGAGAGAGTGGTCCGTCATCCACCACGCTGGACCAACCTCCTACCAATTCCTATAGCTAGCATAGCACCTATCCTACCCTATCCTTAACATCCTATCCTCCACCAGGTGGCAGCTGCTCGTCGGAGTACTCCGTCCACACCATGATCCCCTTCGGCGTTGATGTTCGCAGGAAACCTAGTAAATACCTAATTTTGTTTTTTTTTGTTTCGTGGATCTTTGACAGTCGTCACGGGTCGTCAGACGCCCGAAAGTCTGACAACCAGTCTTACCAAGGGGTATCGTATTACCCAGTTTCTGGGTTATGGAGCGACTGCCTAGTCGCTACCAAATATACCTTGTCGCTTTGTAATAATAATAATCCTCAGTGGTATAACGGTCCCGCATGACGGGAACCTCGTGAAGGCCGAGAAAGATAAACTAATCAAATACCTTAACTTGGCTTTATGGCTCCAACAAACAGGTGCGATATCGCGGGCACGACAAGGGTAGCGCTGCCTGTCGCGCCCGCGATATCGCGCCAGTTTGCACGAGGCTTTAAAGTTTTTGTTACGCTTTCACGCTAAAACGGCTGAACGGATTTGGATGAAATTTGGCACATGGGTAGACTATAACCTGCAATACGACCCAGGATACTTTTAATCCTGATATTCCCACGGGATAGAGACGTATACGGGTGAAACCGCAGGGCGCAGCTAGTAAATTATAAACTAGAGGATGGATGGATATTTGTGACTCTTTCACGCAAAAACTACTCAACGGATTTGAATGAAATTTGGGGCACAGATAGTTTATAACCTGAATTAACACATAAGATACTTTTTATCCTGATATTCCCACGGGATCGAGACGTATGCGGGTGAAACCGCGGGGCGCTCTTGGTAAAGAATATGAATTAAAAATCTCGACATATTAACGTTGTTGCATAACCAACGTGAAACGTGGGTATTCCGGGGTACCTACTATATTACAATAACTAGTACCTACCTAGCTACTTAGTATTTGTCTTCAGATACAATAGTATTTAATTTATAAGTACATAAATCAAAGAAGAACGAAAAACAATTGTTTAATGAAAAGAATATTTAAATTATGTACGTCTTAAATGAAACCACGCTATTGGATTATCAACTTTCGGTGCTTAGCCAAGAGTTGAAAATTTAACAGCGCGCTTTTATTTAGGTATTCACTTAGGTCACCTAGTGTTAGTTAAAACGGCCATTACAGTACTAAGGTTTTTAGTACATTGCGTCGGGTCGATTAGGTCGAGATTATTGATTAGCAGGATTGGATTTCTAGAACAAAATAGTACATTAATGTCGCGGCCTGCAACAGGGGCATTGATAGACGAGCGAGAAAATGTGGGCCGAGCACGTGACTCCATCAATGCCTGGTTGCGGCCAAGGCTTGTTCTATAACTTTTCTCAAAAAAAGTGCGAAAATTGAAATAAAAAATATAGATTTCAGAATCAATTACGAACAACGATAATGTTAATTTGTTTCTTTTTTACTATAAACAGCTCTATTTGTAAGCCAAATCGAAATTTAAATACAATCTTTGATAACTTACGTCCTTGGTTGTCATGTGTCGAGTTAAAAGTTCGTTCCATTTTTACCCGACTACGGCGACAAAAAAAGGAGGGTTATGATTTTGACCGGTATGTATGGATGTTCATCTGTTCCCTTCTATCTTCTAAACCACTCATCACAATTTGACAAATGAGATATCGTTGGAAGCGTCTTGATCGTCCGCTGGTTATAGGCTATGTGACGTCACATTAAATTAAAAATGGCGCCCTCTATAGGAAATAAAGTAAGGAACTAAAAAAAAAATATCGTTTAATCGTACCATGTTGGATATCAAATAAAAGGGCTTAATAAGAACATTAAAAAAATATATATATTATAACGCCAAAAGAATTAAAAAAAAAAAAAAGTATTAAAAACTACTAAATTACTTTAATTTTTAATAAAAATTACTTTTTTTTTTTTTAAATAACACGATAGATATAAGTTTAAGGAGTTTTCATAATAATCGGCAGCTAAACACGACAGATCTAGATTTTCATACAAACATTGCCGGCCGGGCTTTCGCATGTACTCGACCAGTACAGCGAATTTTCAAGCATGTTTGAGAAAAAAATATTTATCTGTTTACATAATATATTAACTTTTCGTGTAGGATGTAGTTACACAATTATAAACCAAACGGAACAAGTAACTTGGTACTGCATTATGTTTGTTTTATTGATTGTAAATTGAAATTATATTACTTACTATTACTTACTTAATGTTTTCATTAAACTTCAATACATAAATATGATCTACCTACAGAGCATTGTTCTCAGTGCCAGACAGTAAATCAACATTAATAGGTACCGGACGTCATTGATTTAACATTCAAATTCATTTAAAGGGTGCCGAACTTATTTAAAAGGTCAATCTGATGCACTATGCTAAACAAGTTTCATTTAAATTTTTAATTGGGTTTTTCGAAATAAACGTGAATAATGTCAATGAATGTAAGTTATTCATTTAGGTCGAATTTCACTAATGAAACTGAAAGGCATCAGGGGGCCTACCACCACCGCTTACAGCAGTATTATTTTAATCTTACTCAGCGGGGGAAAGAGATGGAGCTATACATCCTATAGAGCTTCATCTCTTTTCTACACTGAAGTAATAATAAAATAATACTGCTGTAAGAGCTAGTGGTATGTATGTAAACCGCGTTCAAGAAATATCTGTGTCAATATTTCAGGACATTGATGACAGTGACTGCTCTTGAACGCGGTTTAGACATAGTATGGCGATTCAGTGGCTGTTTTCACTGCTGGCTTTTCAGCAATTGTGTTGACCATAAACTTTTTAAAAAAAAAAACGTCACTGTTATGTTACGTCATTGTTATTTAGATAGCAGCTGGTCGGCATCGAATTTAGTGGGGTAATTTATGTGGGGTAGGTAGGTACCACAACTAAAAAGTGAAAAATAAAAACTTAAAAAAAAACAACCGACTTCCAAAAAAAACACGTGTCTTTCCTTTTCAATTTTCGTTTTTTGCAACCGACTTCCGAAATTAAAGTAATTTTTCACTTTTAAGTTTTTTTTTTGGAAGTCGGTTGTTTTTTTTTTAAGTTTTTATTTTTGACTTTTTAGTTGTGGTACTTACGCCATACAAAACCTGCTATGTAAATAACAGTGACGGAGTCACTTAAAACGTCATCTACATATACTAAGTGGGAAAAATACGTAAGCTTACTCAAAAACTACGCAAGCAAAGTTAATAAAATTTATATGGGACCACCTCTGAAGCATGACCTACCAAACTAAAAAAGAATCATCAAAATCGATTCATAATTGGCGGAGTAATCGAGTAAGAGACTCACAAAAAAAAACAGACCAATTGAAAAACATTTTGAAGAAGTTGGTTAAAAATATTTATGAACCTGGGCGAAAATAAAGGAGTATCTAAGGATAGTATGTCGCGTTCTGTAGATTGGAAAAAAGGGCGCTTGTTTACGTGTGTATGCTGCACTGCAGTATCAACCACAGAGAAGGCAGTTTATGAGCTCGAAAATATTATTTTGGAAAATATTCAACTGAAGAAACAAGTGTCTAAACTTATACAAGAAATTGGTGTTCTCAAGCAGATCTGCAAAAGTCCCATAACATCGACAAGGAGAAATAATTCAGGTACAAATCGTAAAGATCCAAAGCGTCGTTTAACTTATAGCTTCCAAAATAATCCAAGCCTCTCAACAACTAACGAATTCGTATCACATGAGAGCACCGTTCTAGAAAATGAGTTGTCGAAAAATACATTAGTCAAAACAAACCAAACTAAGAAGAAATTTTCAAAAGACCGGTGTCTGTCGTCCTAGAATGAAGTCGATCCAAATTGCACAGATTCTCATGTATCTACAGCAGATGGCGTTACTGGTAACGTTACGGAATCGGTACCCAAAACAAAACCAGTCTCTAATATTATAGAAACCTCTAGTAGTAAAAAGGAAAACTGCATGAATTACAAGGAATTCTGTCATCCTACTAATATGCAACAAAAGAATAGCGCTGAAAAACAAAAACTATGTATCATAAGTAGCAATAATAAAAACAAGATACTAACAATCGCAGAAGATACGTTTCCAAACTATCAAATTTGCCATTACTTGACACCGAATTGTGGAATGAAGAAGCTTATTGATAATATTGATCAAAAATTAAAAAAATATACAATTAACGATTACTGCCTGATCTTCATTGGTGAAGAGGACTTTCGACGAACTGCGAACTACGTTGATCTAACAATTACAGTACGGGAAACACTTTCAAAAATTCAACACACAAATGTTGTAATATGCGCACCTACATTCAAATTGAACGATTATTCAACGATATTTAACGGAAGAATAGAAACGTTTAACAGCCTGATGTATCTAGATGGCAGTACTCATAATTACGCGTATTTATTTGATTCTAACTTTTATTTATCGTATGATTATCAAATGTTTTGGAAAAAACGTGGATTTGTCAATAATCACGGCATGGCAAATATATTTGTAAACCTAAGACTAATGATTAATGAATTTGTGCATTTTAGTAATGAAGACAATATAAACAACATCCTTGACACGGAAAACGAGTGTGAGTCATCCCCTCTTTCTCTCTCGAGCAGTAAAGATCACGATGAACCGTTTTTTCTCCAATAAATATGTCAAAATTTTACATCAAAATATTGCCGGCCTGGTAAAAAAAATCAAACGCACTTACTGTATGTTTAGATGAGCTTTGTGAAAAAAAGGTTTATGTAGACGTTTTGTGCATCACAGAGCATTTTATTAAGGAGGGGTATCAGAATCAATTGTTTGTGCCCAATTATTGTCTCGCTACTTATTACTGTAGAAAGGAACAAAAGAGGGGAGGAGCATGCATCCTTGTGCGAAACGGTCTTCAATGGAAAGACCTACCTAAAGTATCTAAATTAACATCTCCAGGTATTTTTGAATGTTGTGCTATTGAGCTTACCGAATATAAGATAATTGTCGTCTGTATATATAGAGTACCAAATGTGAATAATCTTAACTACTGCTTAGATAAACTTGAAACTCTTTTGCAAGAAATATCACGTTCACGTTATAAGAACATTGTTATTGGCGGTGATTTTAATATAGATGTGCTTAAACAAAATAGTCACACAAATGCATTTGAATGTCTGTTGATGAGTTATAACTTGAAACTAGCATTAAAGCAACCGACTCGCATGGCCAGCCTTACATGTTTAGACAATTTTGCGCATAATTTTAATAAAACATTTAAAACTGATGTCTTAGAGTGTGCGTTGTCTGACCATACAGCACAGCTGCTTCACTGCCCAGTGCAAAGAATATATACCATAAACTATTGGTATGCGGCTAGAAGAGATTATAATATGGAAAATATGGCGAAATTTAAAGATTACATAAAAAGTCTTTCTTTCTCGGAGATGTATGACACGGATGATCCAAATGTTGCGTATAATACATTTCTCGATACATTCCAACTTATTTACGATTTATGTTTTCCAGTTAAATTAATTAAAGTAGATGTAGTAAAAAAACCAAAATGGTTATCTAAAGGAATTAAATTGTGTAGTCGAAAGAAAAGAAAACTTTTGTGACAATTAAGATTAAATCCTAACAAAAATAACAAAATTAATTTTTCAAACTATTCACAGTTACATAAAAAAATTATTCATTTGACACAAAAGGCCTTAATTTGACATAAAAGGCCCAAAGGATTAATAACCAGAAAATAAAAGCAGCTAAAAATAAGTCTAAAACTACTTGGCAAATTATTAATCGCGCAAAGCATAACTTGCCTAAACATAGTATTAATAAAATTAAGGTAAATAATCAAACTATATCAAATCCCAAGTGCATCGCTGAGGCATTTAACAACTATTTTATCGATAAAATACAGGCAAACCCAGATGTCACCAGCAAACCTAAATCTTTTAAAATAAACACCAATCATAAATCTATGTTCATGGCGCCTAGTGTTCCATTAGATATACACAAAATAATAATGTCATTAAATAATACAAGTAGTGTGGGATACGATGGTATTACTACAAAAATATTAAAACACGTCTCAATGGAAATATGCAGTCATCTAAGTCATCTAATTAACCTAAGTATTAGCGCAGGTATCTACCCAGGTGCCTTAAAAATATCAATTATAAAGCCACTGTTTAAGAAGGAAAATAGAGAACTAATTGAATATTATCGGCCCATTTCACTTATACCCGTAATTTCAAAAATATTTGAGAAATACTTATATAGGGAATTGTATAAATTTATTGAAAAATATGACATTTTGTGTGAGGAACAGAAAGGATTTAGACTACATAGGACAATTAATATGGCCATATATGACTTTATATACAATGTTATTAACAATATCGATAAACGTAGACCTGTCTGTGGCATATTTTGCGATATGACCCAGGCATTTGATTACGTAGATTATACTACTCTCTTAACAAAACTAGAAGCCTATGGTATTAGAGGCAATGTTCTTAATCTAATTGAATCTTACTTAAAAAATAGAATACAAATAACTGAAATTAACCAAATAAATACAGCAAATAAGAAGGAAGAGATATTTCGATCGTCAGAGCGTGAAGTTATATTTGGAGTACCACAGGGGAGTGTACTAGGTCCCTTTATTTTTATATTGTACATTAACGACTTACCTAAATGCATTGAGCAACCAGTAACACTGTTTGCGGATGATAGTACCGTGACAGTACCTTGCAAAAATGTAGATACCTATGAAAGTGATATTAATAAGTCTTTAAAATTAATTGTAAACTGGCTAGAAGAAAACAATTTAAAGTCAACTTAAGTAAAACAAAAGTTATACATTTCACTCAACGGATTCCTAGCATGAGCCTTAATGTACACGATAATAATGATATTGTAGAAGAAGTTAAAACTACCAAATTCCTGGGTCTTGAAATAGATAAACATCTTAACTGGAAATCACACATTAATATTTTATGGAAGCAAATGAGTAAATCCGCTTATGCTTTACATACATTACAGCCAATAATAAACACGGATGCACTCCTTACTGCTTATTACGGTATAGCAGAATCCCACCTACGATATGGAGTAATATTTTGGGGTAACTCATCGGAGAAAGAAACAGCTTTTAAGGTCCAAAAAAGATGCTTAAGGGTGATGTTCAAGCTAAAAACCACCGATAGTTGCGTGCCATTCTTTAAACAGTATAAAATACTGACACTACCATGTTTATATATATTAGAAGTAGCTGTGTTTGTTAAGTTGAACCCAAATCGTTTTAAACGTCTGGCCGATGTAGTTTTACGTAATGGACGCGACAATACCCTACTATGTCGTCAGTCTGCTAAGATAGCACTAATGCGCAAAAGTGTCTATTGCATGGCTCCGGTCATTTATGATAAAATACCAAAAAGTTGGAAAGAATTGCCGTTAACTCTATTTAAAAAAAGGCTTCGAAGCTTCCTGACAGCTAAAGCATATTATAGTGTAAAAGATTTCTTATGCGAAAAAAATTTTTTTTTGTAACCTAGACTGTTTGCAATGTCTATAAAATATGAATTATGTTTGGTTTTTGTGTTGTACTTTTTATTTATTTTTTTATTTTTGTTCTGTTTGTTAAAATTTTGTAGATAGATTATATATTAAATCCACTAAGGATTTAATATATAATCTTTTTATTTATTTTTTTAACTTTTGCATGCCTACTGGTAAAATATGGCTGAACCTATTCCCTATTTCACCTTGTATTGTACCCATATTTGCAAAATAAAATATCTTTTATCTTTTTTTATCTTTTATCTGTATGCTAAGGTCTGTTTTTTAATCTCGTAGACTTCAAGTGATTGTTGTTTGTTTTTTTCAATGTAGACTTTGAAAGGTGCAAATACCTGTCAAATTAGTAGACTTTAGTATGGAACTACACAAGTAAAACACTGAACATTTTACCGCATAAACCGCGCAGCTCAATAACTTACGAGACTGGAGTATCGATTGGTCAAACAAGTTGGAATAAAAAGTTGGGAAGTAGCAACGTCTTACTTGTGTAGTTGTGTTAGAAGTCAATAAGTTGAAAGAATAAGAAAATAATGGTAGGTAAACACGGGTCCAGTATACGCTGTTCGCGATTTCCGTACAATGCGAGTTCAGCTTATACTGGAAATGTATAGCTTGATGTGTAGCCGTGTGTACTTTACCAAAAAATGCCAAAAATCTACCGAGCAATTACATTATCATACTAAGGGCGAATTTCACTAAACTTTTCTATCGAGTATAAGTCTTATCCTGCGAATAAATTTTAAATTTTTGACATATTTTCAATACAAAAACTGTCAGACGTCAATTTTATTCCCCGAATAAAAGATTTCTGGCTTTGGTTAAATCAGCCCTTAGTACTAAAGACGCGAAAATGCAATTGCCTCGCCCCTGTTCTATGGGATTTAAACCTCTGCCTACTGTTGAAGATATATCACCTCCATGTAGTAATGCAGCCAGCGTTCTGCAACTGGCTAGATAGAATTGTCTATAGTTTACAATGCTCCATGTTTTGTAATCTTTACTTTCTATACCTTCTTAACAATATAATGCTTTACAATATTTTATGTGGTTTAGCTTCTTTATCTCTGCAAACCTCCCCAACATTGGTTATGGGCTCAGAGCAGTAAAGTGTTGTTGTGTGTTGTGAAAATAATTCGAAATTGTAGAAGATTTGAAAAGTACACGCAGGAAGAAAAATGACTTCGAATGTGCGTATAGAATTATTGACGAAGGACAACTACGACAGTTGGAAGGTACAAGGTGGAAGCATTGTTAATAAAAAATGACTTCTGGGAGCATGTAAGTGGAGAAAAACCAAAACCTACTACTGATGCTGATATATCGACATGGAAGACGGCTGACAGAAAAGCAAAGTCTGAGTTGATATTGGCATTAGATCCGAGTGTAGTTCGTCATGTAAAAAGGGTGGAGACTTCACGAGAGGTATGGTTGAAATTAGAGAGCTTGTTTGCATCAAGAGGACCTGCAAAGAAAGCGAATTTAATGAAAAGGCTCATGTTACAAAGGATGAGTGAAAATCAAAAGGTATGTGAGCACCTTGATTCCTTTTTTGAAGCCGTCGACAAATTGGAAGAAATGGATATAAAAATCCATGATGATTTGTTAACGATTATGTTGCTGTACACCTACCCCTCGGGGAATACAATACAATACTTACAATGACGCGTTTCAAAGAACGATGATTCACGTTAATCATCTTTCAACTACAACAAAATTAATCGAATCTGCTCCAGTTTTTCTCATAAAATGTTTTAAAACTCCGGCGACCTGCCGACGTTCCTTGCCTGCCTCGATCTAGGTGAACGATAAGCGATGTAGACCGTTTTCCAGGCTATGCCTTATCGTCAATCGGCCTCCTTTGTCGATGTTAACCAACTGATACATGGCATATCGACGGCATTACGTCGGTACGTTGGTACGCATAATTTTGTATCAATATGTGCATAATTTTATTCTTACCCCGATTGATTTAAAATTAGGGAAATGTTTTTCGGAAAAATGGTAATGTTTTCTTTCCGTTTGGGGATGCAAATGAGCTTAGAAATTAATAAGTATTCTTTATTTGAAAGTCAATATTCGAAGCACATGGTATTTAAATAAAAAATATTGGTTTCCGGTGCCAGGGTTACAAGATCATGCTAAGATTGTAAAAACGTATCTAAGTATTCCATATGGATAATGTTCCGCTCTCTTTAGTAGCCATGGATTCGAAATCAGCGGAAAAAATACCTATTTGACGGAGAAAAAGGTATTCAGTACTCAATTCGTACGACCACGATCATACGATTACGTACGATACAAATCCGTGTCTAAAGTAGCACGCACAACGGAATTTAAAAAAAAAACAAAATTTAAATATTCATTGCATTTTTAACCGACTTCTTCAAAAAGGAGGAGGTTCTCAATTGTTTGTTTGGTACGCGATTACTCCGCCAATTATGAATCGATTTTGATGATTCATTTTTTGTTTGGTAGGGCATGCATCAGAGGTAGTCCCATATAAATTTTATTAATTTTGCTTGCGCAGTTTTTGAGTTAGCTTCAATAATTACGTATTTTTCCCACTTTGCTATGTAGACGATATAATTATTTCACTCCGTCACTGTTATTTACATAGCAGATAACGGTATACGAATTTGTCTGGGGTAGGTACCACAACTAAAAAGTGAAAAATAAAAACTTTTTACAAAAAAAGAAATAACCGACTTAAAAAAATAGCACAAAAATGGTGAAAAATAACTTAAATTTCGGAAGTCGGTGGCAAAAAACGAAAATTGAAAAGCAAAGACACCGACTTCCGAAATTTAAGTTATTTTTCACCGTTTAAGTGTTTTTTTTTTTTTTTAAGTAGGTTGTTTCTTTTTTTGTAATTAATAGTTATTTTCCTTCAACTACATAGTAATTCAATTTCAATTCATTTATTTCCAGGTAAATAACACCCATTGCCAGACATAAAATAATAGAAATCACAATAGAATAAAAACAAATAAAATCAAACATTAAATTAAATCCGATTAAATAAAATCAAATCAAAATAAATCAATAAAAACAAAACAAATCAATTTAAAATAAAATAAATACATAATCAAAACGTTAAAATAAATTATAAAACAATTTATTGAACCACATAATTAATAAATTAATAAAATTAAATTTTTTTAAATAAATATATATATACTTACTCCTAATTCCCGCCTCTGAGTCATTTGTTTGTTTGTCATTACATTAACCAAAATCAAAAAATGTTATGTTATGTAATGTTATCATTAATCACTACAAAACCGATCCCAAAGGACGTATTTTTTGCTTGAAACCAAAACAGTGCAGTAAAGTTGTATGAAATTTCATTGTTGCACTGTTTTGCAGTGCAACAATGAAATTTCATACAATTTAGATAAACATGGCTAACATTAATCAAAGATAAACATGGCTAACATTAATAAAGTTATGACAAACGGAAAGTTACGAAAAATTTTGTTGGAATACATTATCGAAATAGCCAAAAGAGTTATAGAAAGAAATAAGGAAACTTAATATATACAAGTATATACAGACAAAGCATACAAAAAAATAAATAGATTTTTAGAAAGGATAACAAATTAAGTTAACGTAAATACATACAAATTAGATTTAAATAAAAATAAATAAAAACTTAGCTACTTAGCGTAACAAATATAAACTATACAAACAAAATAAAAATAAATTTAAAAAGGTCTCTGACCATGTCAGGGGGACACTTAGAAAGGCAGGAGTGGTTTTTAGCCGGTAAAAGTTCGGCACTGCCCAGACTGGCTCAGTACTGAGACAGTCTGGGCGTCCATGAGGATTTCCCACCCCTGCCAAACCAAAAAAAAAAAAAAAAAAGACTGGTTAATACAAATGGATAAATACCGTTTAAAATGACCTGATTTGACCTGACTTGAGTTTAGTACGTTGGTAGCTGAAAGAAAAGTAGATTACGCACCTTGCTAAAGTTTGTAATTGATGCACTCGTGTTAATTTAGTGCTCGTGTTAACATAACCCTCGTGCATCAGTAACTCACTTTGCGCTCGATGCAGCAATCTTCTATTATGCAACTGTTATACAGGGTGTTAGGGTAAACACCGTTATCCTTGCAACCAGTGGTTTGGTTTCATTTATAGAACGTAAAATCAATGGAAAATTACATTTTATTTTTTATTTTTCTTAGATCTAAATTTTACCACAAGAGGCGCAAGTTCGTTGCCCTATGCGCTAGGGCAACGAACTTGCGTCTCAACACGGGCGGGGGGTACGGGATGTGACCTGACCGGCAGCGAGCGCAATCCCTCCCTTAGTCAGTCAGCTGTTTCGCTAACAAGCACGGTGCAAGATAGAAACTTTTTAAAATCTTTTAATGAAACTAACGTTTTTTTTTTGTTGAGTTCGGTCATTTATTTTTATATTTAAGTCAACTACCCATGATTTGAATGACAAGAGTGTTTACCCTTACATCCTGTATAATAAAGGGTATTAAAACACGAATGTGGGTTTATCACACTCTGCTTCGCCTCGTGTGATAATAGTATCACATGAGTGTTTTAATACCTAATTATATACAGTTGCATACAAGATTTTATCTACACCCATGATATGAATCTTCTATAAAAGTTTCTTTGCAATACCAATATTGAACAAAAATGGTGCGGTACGACGTGAATTCGAATGTGTTTTGTTTTTAAATTACGGTGCTTTGTTAGTGAAACGCTCGTGAATGATAATGTTCTTTTTTTGAAATGAGTTGCATTATGAAATTCAGTACAACATTATAACACCCGTTTGGATGATATTATGGTTACTATGACACTAGATGTTTTAATGTTGGCTATAAGCTAACTGTTTCAGAAACTTTTAAAGAGGATTTATAGCATAATTGTGTGGGCTAAATGTTAATTTAATATCATTGGTGCGCACTCAATTCGTACGACCACGATGATGCGTTTACGTACGATTCAAATCCGTGTCTAAAGTGACACGACCTTCTGAATTTGAATAAAATTCAAAATTTAAATATTCATTGCATTTCGACTTCTTCAAAAAGGAGGAGGTTCTTAATTCGTCTGATTGTTCTTTTTTTTGTGTAGGTATGTTACGCAATTACTCCGCCAATTATGAATTGATATTGATGACTCTTTTTTCTTTGCTGCATGCTTCAGAGGTGGCCACATTTTAACTTTGTTTGCGTAGTTTTTGGGTTAGCTTCAATAATGACGTATTTTCCCCACTTAGACGGTATGTTATATGACTCCGTCACTGTTATTTACATAGCAGGCAGTGTATGTGTGTGTGTTGTATTCGAATTTGTGTGGGGTAGATACCACAAACAAAAAGTGAAAATAAAAACGATTTACAAAAAAAAAAACAACCGACTTCCAAAAAAAAAAAACACAAAAAAAGTGAAAAATAACTTTAATTTCGGAAGTCGGTGTTTTTGCCACCGACTTCCGAAATTAAAGTTATTTAAAAAGTTTTTATTTTACTTCAAACCAACCTTCAAGCTCTTAAAACAATAAATATTATTACGAGGTACTGAAAAATGCCCATATTAATACTCCTAATTCCTTTCATTTACCTTCAAATAGCTGCAAACATTCTGTAATCGTTGGTTTTATAAGTTATGTTCGATATTTACGGCAGTCCCATACCGTACAGGTAAATAAATACATACGTTGCATGACTCAAGTTATTTGTTCAGCACGTGAGCATGAAAAAACGTTATCGATTACACCTTTACAGTCCACAGATTGGGTGGTTATATTGTCTGGATTTAATATTTGGAAATTGGTTTCGAAAAAAAATGTATACATTAGAGATTGTGTTGGGAGGAGCTCGTGGCTAAGTAGTAACAGCCGCACGGGTCGATCCATCAGGTTAAGCTACGCTTGCCGGGGTTGGTCCATGGATAGGTGACCATCTTTACATACCGAGACTCCTCCGTGCATCGGAAAGCACGTTAAGCCGTTGGTCCCGGCTGTCATTTGTGGATCTTTGACAGTCGTCGTTACGTCAGAAGCTCGAAAGTCTGGTCTGACAACCAGTCTTACCAAGGGGTATCGTATTACCCAGTTACTGGGTTGTGGAGGTTAGATAGGCAGTCCGGTTAAACTGGAAGCCAACCCCAAGATAGTTGGGAAAAGGCTAGGCAGATGTTGATGAGAGTGTTGGATAATCCCAAGTGTTCTAAATAAGCTCTTTCAAAATATATGACTACATTCAGAGAGTGAGCTGAGACAGCAGGATTCAGCCAAGTGAATGGCACCCCTTTTGACAGGGTTGCGTTTCCAAAAATACGTTTGTCCTAATAAAAATTCATGGTAATTAATCAGAGGTGACGACGAAGCAGAAAACACAAATCAAATCACGCTATCATGTCGTTTGAACATAAACCATCGCGTTAGATACTAATCAGCTAATTTGACTAACTACCAACGGCACTTACTCTGTACATTATTTTTATGTGTTTCTATTACAGATAGGTGCCATCCACGAAGACGCACCCCACTCTGCTATTATTGTACTGTACGAGTAAGGTGTACTTTAGTACGGAGTAGAGCGGAGTGGGGCGCGTCTTCGTGGATGCACTATCTATATATTTGAACAGACAGCTGTGCTGCTGGGGAGTTTGTTGCGCCACTTCTTCTTCCCAGCTAAAGCACTAGGAAGTGGTGAAGGGTGGGCGTTTTTGGGGGACTGTCTTATGTGATTTTGACGTTCGAAAAGTGCTGATTCTCAGCCTAGTTTGAATAAATGACTTTTGATTTTGATTTCTAATATTTCATAATACGGTTGTCCTTGAAGGGCCAACCATTCAAAGACAACCGTTAAATAAGGCATTATTATAAGAGATTTGTATTGATGATATTCTAATTAAAATTCTTTAAATCTATATTTGTTACGGTCGCGAATCATATTTTAATCAACATACAATCTGATACTGACCTGCAAATTGCAAAAACGTAAGAAAATTTGAATTTCGCGGGCAACCCCGACGCTGTCGCCTCAAATCTCTTTTTTAGGGTTCCGGGACCCTATTACTAAGGCTCTGCTGTCTGTCTGTCCGTCTGTCACCAGGCTGTATCTCATGAACCGTGATAGTTAGAAAGTTGAAATTTTCACAGATGATGTGATGTATTTCTGTTGCCGCTATAACAACAAATACTAAAAAACAGAATAAAATAAATATTTAAGGGGGTTCCCATACAACAAAAGTGGTTTTTTTTTCTCGTTTTTGCTCGATATTGATAACGGCAATATTTAGTTGATGTTCAATTAAATAAAAATAAATATTTAAGGGGGGCTCCCATACAACAGACATGATTTTTTTGCCGTTTTGTAGATAATGGTACGGAACCCTTCGTGCGCGAGTCCGACTCGCACTTGGCCGGTTTTTTGTTTTATCGTGTTTAGATATCGATATTCATCACGCCTGCGGAGTCTCGCTAACTACTTTAATTTGACCCTGTTTATACGAGTAAACTAAACATTTGGTGACAGTGCAGCCGTGACAGACCCATTACTTTAGTTCACGTTGCGTCTTTATTTGCATTCTCTCGCAATATTTGTACCCAATAGGCCAACCGTACGTTATTGGTTCATGGCTGAACTGTTGACTAAGGTCACTCAACTTGCCACTATAGGATTGCAGTACGATTGTGCGTAACCACGCAATGACGGGCAAGACAGATATCTATGAGTTATTATGACCATACACACATAAACTCTTGTCTTCTACCCATGGGGGTAGGCAGATATACAGAACGTCAAGTCCTTTTGCTTCGTGCAAGTTAATTAAATACATCTCTGGTCATATACGCACGCCGATTGCGAGGTCCTCACCTGAACTTTCAAAAGAATCACCAATAAAAATCAATCAATCTGCCTAGCCTTTTCCCAACTACGTTGGGGTCGGCTTCCAGTCTAAACGGATGCAGCTGAATACCAGTATTTTAAATGGAGCGATTGCCTATCTGACCTCCACAACCCCGTAACTGGGTAATACGATACACCTTGGTAAGGCTGGTTGTCAGACTTTCGGGCTTCTGACGACCCGTTACGACTGTCAAAGATCCACGAATGACAGCCGGGACAAACGGCAACGGCTTAACGTACTTTCTGAGGCACGAAGGAGGTATGTAAAGATAGAAGCGTAGCTTAAGGGCCGGTAGGAAGCAAAATTGCCTGTCTTCAATTTGATTTTTCATGAAATTGATAAGACTTAGGTGTAAAATAAAAATAGTATGAGTAACTACATGATATTTCCAAACTTTTTGTGGAACAGAAACACAAAATATTAAAATTTTCTCGATAAAAAAATATCACGAAGTTACCTCTAATTTTCACGTATTTTCGATTTGTACTTAAAATGCTAATGCCTATTACAATAAAAATTAGATGATTATATGTATTAAAACAAGGCAAAAAAAATTGTGTAGGCTTTTTTTTTTATTCCTTTTATTTTTGGTTTTATTACGAATCAAAGCTTGTAGGACTTACGACGTTCTTAGTTCGTGGAAGAAGCCATCTTCCGTCGCACATTACGGGAACTTCAAGCATATTTTTGTTTCACAAATCAGTCGGCGTTGCTCTGTTGAGACGAGAGGACTACGCTCAAATTTTAGCTGCACTGAGATATTATTTATTTTCGTAAATAATATTTTCGTAATTTATCACATTCCACAAAAGAAACTGAGACATAGAAAACATGAAGAAAACACTAAAACCACTTCCAAAACGAATATTACAAGTGTTATTGATTGATAAATAAATAAATATCGAGTCTAAATAAACATATAAAATTCAATGTTGATATTTGAAAACTCAAGATGACATACATTTTATTTGACAGATTTTTGACTGGTATAGTAGCACGGAGTATAGAAAGAAGTAGGTAAAACTAGCGCCATTGCTCTGTATTGCGGTGAATTTTCTTGCGGAGAAAATTTACAACATAGCCAACGAGCCCATTCCACGTTCATTTGAAAGTTCGCACTGGAGATTAAATCTTATTGCGATATACTCAGGATCCAAATTCGTTTACTCCCACTTTTTTTGACAAACTTCTTGTAAGGTGACCCTTAGACGAACAATTGAAGCGACTGACCGCCCCTAAATAAAACTTGTTTAGAATAATATACCTTTATTCTTCGGTTATTGGTATAACGAACGAACTCGAACAGATTCCGTATGACTCCGGATTTTTAATTTGCCTGTCCGTGATGTCTTGTTTATATCTCTTTAGTTGACTTTTTTGTCGTAGTTGGGTTTAAGTTTTTACCTGACTACGGCGAAGCAAAAAGGAGGGTTATAATTTTGACCGGTTTCTATGTATTTATCTATGTCTGTTCCCACATATTATCTTCTAAAAGACTCATCACAATTTGACAAATGAGGTATCGTTGGAAGCTTCTTGATCGTCCGCTGGTCATAGGCTATATGAAGACACATTAAATTGAAAATGGCGCCCTCTAGGTGACATAGCATGAACAACAAAAAATATTTTTTAATCATACCATGTTGGGTATCAAATGTAAGGTTTTAATTAGCACATTTCAAAAATACACCGGATGACTTTTTTTACCGTCTCGACAAACATAGGGTGTAGTAGGTGAACGGAGTAGAAGCCAATGGCATTGATTTTTTTTATTTTTTTTATTTTTTATACCCTTTAAACAAATTGATCTATCTAAAAATACTACCCATTTGAAGTAAACTTTTAATACAAAAACAATAAAAACAGAAATTAAAAAAAAATTGAATAAATCGATGAAAAAATATCGAAATTCAAATCATACGCACCCTACTAAATGCACGGAATTTATCAATGAATTAGATACGTTCCTTTGCGGCCGATAGGTACTCGCCGCACTTGCCGTCGGCTTCTTTGATATCATCAGGCGCTTGAGCCGCCGCCGCCGCGCCGGAGCTGCTCGCTCGCGCATCCCCCCGCCCGCCCGCGTCCCGAGCTTCAGTCACCGATTAGTCACGGCGGTGTGACGTCGCGCTGTTTGTTTCCGCGTATGCATCGTGCACCCGGTCATATTTGTCGTATCTAAACATGTACGAATATTCTAACGTAGAGTATCTTGTTTGGTGAAAACAGCCAGTGCAAGGCGAATGTACGCAGAAGAAGAAAATCTTCAGTCGCTGCGAAGGAACGGTATCCCTTCTCCTCAAATTCCCCCCCGGACCCCGCATGGAGTTTTGTCACTGGGTGCAGAACTGTTCTGTCATTGACACCATGTTGCAAGACGTTCCTGATCCCTATCTGCAAGACATGTACTTCCAGCATGACGGATGTCCAGCTCACTACAAACGATCTGTGCGCGCGTATCTCGATGGTCAATTTGGTGATAAGTGGATAGGTCGCGGTGCACCTGTGAACTGGCGGCCGAGGTCACCAGACCTACACAACACCCCTTGACTTTTATTTGTGGGCCGACCTAAAACGTTTAGTCTGACGTTTAGTGTATACCGAAGAAGCTCAAAGCGTTAGTGATTTAAAACAGCGAATAATTTAAAACGCTTTTAATGTTTTGAAAAGTGATAGAGACACGCCTCGAAGTTTACCAAACAATATGCAAAGACGTGCTAGTTTATGTTTAGAACAAAACATTTGGAACAATAATTATTTGTAAAATGCGCGCAATGCGCGTGCGCGTCTGTCGTGTCGCCCGCGCGCGAGTACCGCTCAGCTGCTCGGCTCTCGTACGTGAACCCCGGTAAGTGAACTCTCACGCACACAGCAAGTTTCTATGTACGTGTGTGTGCGTAGGCGTGCCGACGTTACTTAGCAACGGGTCGACCAAACAACCTTCTGTCAATGTTCTCGCTCCCGCATGAATGCACGTCCTTTTCATTTTGAATGAAGTACAGTCGAGTATTCTTGCTTATTCAAGTATTTATTGTTTCGAATTATTTAAAAAAGATTACTTAGATTGTTTTAAAAGTTCGTTCCGAGTCTTTGTTACTGTTTTCGTTTTATTTGTAAGGATAGGTTTTCTTATTATTTTATCTTTTTAATTGGTAAATTGGTGGGGTTTTTATTTGTACTTAAGTATTTGTTGTGTTTTATTATTTTAGGTAGGTTAATTTTTCTTACTTGTGTTAAGTTATTACCTATTTACTACTTATTCTTTTGGTGTGAGGCTTATTTAGTCAATTGGGTATTTGTATTGTATGTTTGAGAATTTTTGGGTATTGTGTTCATTTTATTTGTAGGTCAGGTTTGTCTTAGTTTATTAGTAAGTGGAGTATAAATGTTATTGCGTTGATTTTGGAAACGTTTTCAGCACGACTGTACCATGCGAGGGGCGGCCGTTTACTAGGTTTCTACGCAAAAGAAATGTGCGTGCGTTTCGCTCGCACACACGTACAACTTTCATTCATGCGCGATCGCAGCCTACGCCGTTTACTATCTCCTATTTTGGCTATTATTAGTTTTTACGCACGGGCCGTAGGATGGATAGTTTTCATGATTTTTTAAGGAAATTCCGAACCTGTACAATCTCAATGGTACTAAGCAAATATTCTTGGGTATGGATTCTGTTTCACTTACACAACACACCTGATTATGCTCGAGACGGTAAAAAATGTCATCCGGTATATTATAACCCCAAAAAAAACCGCGACAATCAAGACGTATATTGCCATATGTTTATGTTAACGCGTGGGATGATAACTGCCACTTCACGCGCCGCCGCACCGTAAACAGAAAAAACGTCAGACGCGCCGCGTGACGCCACACTGCACGCGACGCGCCACGCCCCGCGTCTCCGTAACTGAGGCCTAAAGTTATAATGCAACTTGGCATGTTTTCAAAGCTACAATTTCAACAGTTACAAAGAGGGACCATACTAAACTTTCTACTAAGGGACTAGTTATAACAAGCGCCCGAGACGCGCATTTTGTACGCTGCGTTTCGGGCGCTCAATAAAATTGTATGAATTCCTATGTAACGAATTTTAACAAGCGCTGCAGTCTAAGCGAGCGCCCATGCCGGGCGCCGTTAGGCCTGCACATGTCGCAACTTGCCACTCTCAACTTGCATCTCCGTTGTGCGATTTACAAATAAGACTGGGAGAAAATATGCCGCGGGCATTGCTGCTACGTGCGCCGCCGTGATGAAACGCCGCATGTGACGCGGCTATGCCATTCGCGGGCTCCGCCGCAAAAACGCTCCATTTCAAACAAACGCGTGTAAAATCGCGTCTCCGTAAACGCACTCATACAACGCCATATGTTTGAATTCAGTGCGAGCCGCGCCGCCCAAAGCCACGCGCGACTCCTCGCGTCTCCGTAAATGAAGCCTAACCGTGCCCTTGACGCTTGGACGCGAGTTCCTTTTTCACTATTTTTCCTTGTCATTTTCTCCGCATTAGTAATAAACTTAAAAGAAACACGGTTCAAAAGTTACAACAAAATGTGGAAATATTGTTGCGTTTGACGAGTCCAAAACACGCCGGGCGCGCGCCCGAAACACAGCGCCGGTACTGAGCGCGTACCTCGGGCTTTTGTTATAATTAGTCCCTTTGGTACTTTGGCACCCATTTACATAGATGAATAGATGTCAATTCTTTTAGTGGTGAAGCCGACAATCCTACATTTATTTCTTTTGTACAGAACTCGGCCTCTTTTTCACATGTTTCAAATGTTTTCGAAGGGGATTGTTCGCGTTTGGCGCAGGAAAGGTTTTCATGACACATGCCATATTCGTTGCACAATACACTGCAAAATTCATTATACGAATATTATTTTTTACTTGGGTATCACTTTGCACGATCTCTTTGCTTGGGTATTACTTGGTAACACAGTTTTCCACAAAGACGTCATTAGGTACAAATTGTACAAGGTCCTAAATAAAATTTGGTAACATTTAAATTTGAACTTTTTCACGTCAACATTGAGTTTCTAGTTCCAAAACATGAACATGATCTATAGTTCTGAATTCAAGCTTAGCGTATCGTATAAGCAAAATAAACTACAGAAGATTGAAATTCGAATTCTATAAACGCCAGACGAAAAGTTTCTGCTGGCGGGAAGGCATTGTGTTTTGTTTTCGTCGTGTTTAATGAGAGGGGTAGGTAAGGGTTGCGCGGGTGAAAAATGATTTTTTGCTGTCAAACTACTCCCCCTTAACCTGATGGATCGACCCGTGGCGGCTGTTATAACTTAGCCACGAGCTCCATGAACAACATCACCAATACGGTCACTATTATGTCCTCTTAGGGCGTCGTCCTGGCGTTTCCACTCACATTTGCTTGTTTGACAATCAATATTATGCTAAACTGTTTAGCAGTTTTACTAATATATTGTGTAATATTTAGGGAAATCATATACAATACAAAACACACGTCTTATCTCAAGACCTAACAATTTTGTGCAAGTGAAGTAATCCACTTAGAATCTGCGCTACTTTGCATTGTGAAGCTTTGACATTCGAATCAGTTCTTACAAGTAAGCCAGAGTCGTCAGGGCTTTAATTCATGCTCATTTCTAGATTTTAATTCTTGGTTATTGATTAATATGGGTGATAGTTAAAAAGCTATGGGTTGGTCAATGACCTTGACGAGCGAAACCATCGGAGTTCAAAAGGCCACAATTAAAAAACAAAGGGACTAACGACAGTGCTGGATTTACAGTAGGAGCACTCGGGGCTAGACCCCAGGGGGGCAAAATTAGGAAGGTGAGAAAAAAACACGCCTTATTTCGATAAGGCGTGTTTTTTAAATGCTTTTTTTATCTCTGGAAAAATGAATAATTTAAAAAAATTACCTCTAAAAGCAATTAATTTCCTGAATTCCCTAAATAAAGCTGTGATTAGCAGTTCCTCTAATTTGACACAAAAGCAATTCACAATTTGTGGACCATTTTACGAATCTCCATAGAAAACTGACAAACATATGAATTCTTGCGTAAATATGAACAGCACGCAGATCATATTATGAATTGTCAGTTTGTGACATTTTACGATGTTTCTTAATATTTTCCTATTATGATTCTGCCAAAGTGACCATTTTAGACCCGCAGAACTCCAGAAGTATGAACGTGAACATAAACCAGGCAAAAGGAGAATGTAACGATCGTAGCAGGTGGCGTTCTGTTGTTACTGCCCACCCCCATGGGAAGAAGGCGTGACTTTATGAACCTATGTATAATAATCAGCCTATAATGTTCCCACTGCTGGGACACAGGCCTCCTCTCTGTGAGAGGGAGTGGGCCGTAGTAATCCACCACGCGGGCCCAGTGCGGGTTGGTAGATGTCACATGTCTTCGAATTTTTGGTTCTAGGACATGCCGGTTTCCTCACGATGTTTTCCTTCACCGTTTTGAGAGCAGTGGCGATGAAATAATTGACACAAAGTTAAGCGCCTCTCAGGGTTTGAACCTACGACCTACAACTCGTAAGTCGTGGCCGTTACCACTGGGCCACCACTGCTCAACCTACGTATGTATGCAAATACGTATGTATGTATGCAAAATAGTTTACCACGAGTTTACGACGTTCCATAACCTATTGGTATATTTACACGTGTAACGATAAATAATGGCTAATTAATAACAGCCACACGGGTCGGTCCATCAGGTTAAGCTACACTTGCCGGGGTTGGTCCGTGGATGAGTGACCATCTTTACATACGTGCCTCGGAAAGCACGTTAAGCCGTTGGTCATTCTGTCATTCGTAGATCTTTGACAGTCGTTACGGGTCGTCAGAAGCCCGAAAGTCTGACAACCATACAATGACAGTCAGACAGTCTTACCAAGGGGTATCGTATTACCCAGGTAGTGTGTTGTGTGAGCTCAGATAGGCAGTCGCTACATGTAAAATACTGGTATTCGACTGCATCCGGTCAGACTGGAACCCTACCCCAATAGAGTTGGGAAAAGGCTAGGCAGATTGATTGAACGATAAATAAAACGTTTTTGACTGCATCGCTGGTATGGTTGCAACTGTTTTCCGAGAGTCCGGATTTATGGGTAGCTGATCGCTAGGCTTACCTACTCTCTGCCCACCCCTTCGGAGAATTTAAGCGTGATGTTATGTCATCGTGTTCAAACACAAATAAAAATAAATCGTGAATTTAGGGCCCGCTTTATATAACGATGCTTAAGCATGAATGTCGATTTAAAACTCGATTTGTTTCGAGATTTGTATAAAATATTTCAGTTTTGTTTGAGTTCGAATTCATGCTTGAGCATCGTTCTATACTAGATGCAATGATGAGTTTTTGACAGATTTTGTATGGCATATCTGTCGAAAACTGATCATTGTGAGACCACTGACACGTTTGTAAATTTGTAGACTTGGCCCCCTGTTTTTTCCGAAGCAGTACGCAGAACAGTTGTCCTCATATGGGGAAAGTCTCATGCAAAGTACCGATTGCCTTATCCAGAGTCCGGGCTGCTACTGAGAAATTCTTGGTGAAAAAAACAGCACAAGTAACATGATAAGGAAACCACTAATGCATTCCAAAAAACCGGCCAATTGCGAGTCAGACTGGCACACGAAGGGTTCCGTACGAACGCACAATATATAGCAAAAAAAGACCGAAAATAAACGTTTCTTGTATGGGGACCCCCTTTAATTTAATTTTTATTATTTGTTGTTATAGCGGCAATAGAAATACACAATCTGTGAAAATTTCAACTGTCTACCTAGGCATTACGGTTCATGAGATACAGCCCGCTGACAGACAGACGGACAGCGGAGGCTTAGTATTTAGTAATAGGGTTCCGTTTGGCACCCGCAGCTGAACCCTAAAGACCTTCACGTAATTTACATACTCTCAACGACAATCAATGTCAAAAACTTGTTAATTTTAGACTTATTGAGTACTAGCTTCCGCCTGCGGCTTCGCCCGCGTGGTATGTCGATAAAAAGTAGCCTATGTCCTTTCTCAGGCTCTAGACTATCTTTGTACCAAATTTCATTTAAATCGGTTCAGTAGTTTTGGCGTGAAAGCGCGACAGACAGACAGACAGACCAACAGACAGACCGACAGACAGACAGACAGTTACTTTCGCATTTATAATATTAGTAAGGATTTTTTGTATTTTTGACAAATTGAGATTGAGATTAGAATGCAAATGTTCTTAAAATACGAGAATTGCCCCTCTGTTTACTGAATTTTAAGTGCCTACCTACTAGAAAACCCATAAAAATCCGTCCATCCATCGACCTTGACAACCATCGCATTGTCAAGGGCAAGGTCTTATCGGACGGTATCTACATATATATTACAAAACCTAACAAGCTATTACTTTAATAATTCAAGGTCTTACTATGTAGATTATAGGGTAAAGGAAACGCTAATTTTGTTTAGGGATATCGAAGTAATATTATAAACGCGAAAGTTTGTAAGTATGGATGGATGGATGAATGGATGTTTGTTACTCTTTCACGCAAAAACTACTGAACCGATTTGGATGAAATTTAGCACACAGATAGTTTATAACCTGGATTAACACATAGGATACTTTTTATCCTGATATTTCCACGGGATCGAGACAAATGCGGGTGAAACCGCGGGGTGCTACTAGTAAATAAATAAAATAGATTTTGCCAGCGACTTCGTTCATAAATGAAGCAAGCGTCAGGGTAGCACGCGAAATTACGTTTTTTAGTCAGACTTTCTTACGGTTTTTGCAATTTATATAGCTGTCAAACATGAGCAAAAATAAATTCCCTGGGTTTACAGTTTCACGAAGTATTTAGCAGTTAGCGAACACTCACGGAAGGCTATAAATAACCAAGGTTTTCCGTCTATAGGCTACAAGTTACATCCTGTGTGGGTGGGTGTTCCTCGGCCATTAATCAAGCTATCAACAAAGAACCATCTATTCGTGGGTCGTGTAGCCTAGCCTTTACCTTTGGCCTTTAAAGAGCCTTTTGTAATGTTAACTACGTACCTACTACATATTACACTACCTACAGTTACTTTGCGGAATATTTTAGGTGGTTTAAATAATGACAGAACTGAGGAGACGACAAGAGTTGTCTAGTCTAGAGAGGTGTCTGTCGCCGCGTCGTCGGGGCAATGAGGAGGTTACAGTGCGGTGAATTCGATACTTATCATGCTTCTGACGTCTCATAAGTGCCCATGTGCAGCTTGTGTGCCTGCAGTGAAAAGCCTCACACACAACTCAATTCCGAATGCAGCCGCAGACAAAGCAACCGTTTACGGGAAAGTCCGAAAGGGATACCGGGACCTTGGCAACAGGCAACTGAAGGAACACGGGTGGGTTTTAGTCAGTAAAAGTCTCCCGCTCCGCCCAGAGCGGGAGAAGTCATTTGATGATTTCCCACCCTCAAAAAAAAAAAAAGACAATGCAACCGTTATGGACAGACCGTAGCGACACTTCTACCTGGGAGCCTAAAACGGCCACTTTAGCAGTTTCTCTAAAAGCAATTGATTTCTTGAATTCCCAGCAGTCATTAGCTTTTCCTTTATTTTGACACAAAAGCAATTCATAATTTGTGGACCATTTTACGAATCCCCAAAACTGTCAAACGGATGAATTATTTCGTAATATGGAATGCACGCAGATCTTATGAATTGTCAGTTTGTGACATTTTACGATGATCCGTTGCCGTCATTGCCGCCTGCTTAAATATCACCATCTAATGAAATGCTTCCTGTTTTTACTTGTAACTTACAGCCTCTTTTTGCCCTACATGTCCAGGTCCCGGAGAGAGCTACACAGACTACGTGGCGACGCGGTGGTACCGCGCGCCAGAACTCCTGGTCGGAGACACCATGTACAGTACGCCTGTCGATGTCTGGGCTATAGGTATGTAGACTGTCCCTAGCAGGATGAGAAGGCTGTGGCCGCCAAGCTTTATCCATCATCAGACTACCAGACTTAAAGAGGTGATAGACGTGCGAGCAAGTACGCGTACTTATGGCTTGGCTTGGCAAGCTTACTCGCCCGTGTGTCATGCTAAGTACGCGAACTTTAAAACCGTTGAGTAAGTTCGTCGGCGATCCAACAGGTTTGAAATTTTGCTCGTAGTCCGCCTTGACTCGTACGTCTGTTATCGCCGTTCCGGTAGGCCGCAGACCGCAAGGCAGTGGTGTAACTAAACGAGTACCTATAAACTGATATCTTAGTCTATTAAAACTCCGTACTACGCGTACAAGGTCAGCTTAAGGAAGTTTTACTAGTGACTGTACACGGCTACACATAAAGCTATACATTTCCAGAATAAGCTGACCTCGCATTGTACGGAAATCCTATACAATGTAAGATCAGCATAAATGTTTAGATTGATGTGTAGCCGTGTGTACAAGTGTACAGTACCGAGCCTAAATAGATACGGGCAAACGGTACATGGTGTTTTAGAAAAAGTTCGACTTTGTAGTGTCGTCGAACGATACTCAACCAAGAATCTCATGCCGCCATGCATAAGCATCTCTGCATCGTTCTAGAGTACGATCCTTCACTAAAGACCGAATTCTACCCGTGTAAAACTTGGTGATTGAATTGGTGCCGAGCGCCTGGCAAAAATCATATATTCACTAGTCACTATTCGGTCTTAATATAATTTCATCAGGCGCTTCGTCTTTCCAGGTTGTGTGTTTGCCGAGCTCCTGTCAGGCGAAGCGTTATGGCCGGGCAAGAGTGACCTCGACCAGCTGTACCTTATACGGAAGACACTTGGGGATCTCCTGCCCAGGCACATGACTATATTCTCACAGAATACCTTCTTTCAGGTTAGTAAATGGAAACTAGTCAGTTAATTATTTTGGGATACCCGTCGGTCACGACCATCGATAAATAGCTCAGCTTTAGGCTGCCTGTCCAATGACGCGGAGCGAGGCAGTGGAGCGGGGTAAGGGAGTAATGCGGAGCGGAGTTGCGGACTGTGCGGAGCTAGGCCGAGTTCACGTAACGAGTAATTTGAGCGGGCGGCGCGGCGGCGGGAGATTATAATTTAGAGCATTTGTTTCAAGCCCTTAATTCGTCGACAAAACAGCGACGGGAGGGAAATCAAATCAAATCAAATCAAATTCTTTATTTGCTTAATACAGGTAGGTATAAACAGATGGAACAGCCTAGGGTTCGTCGACGACCACAACTACGTTAGTGAATACAGTTTGAATCAGTGCTACACGCTCGGTCGATCTCAAGGCTGTCTCGACGACGAGCTCGTCGTAGCTTACAGCCATGAAATTGTCTTTTAGAGAATAGCACTGCAGTACAGTTATACGCGAAATATTCGCTTCCCCACTCCGCTTCGTGGTTTTGTATAAATTTTTAAACTAGCTCGCAAATCCCTCTCCTCTGACGCGGAGCGGAGATTTTATGCAATGCTATTGCTTAGTATTGGCACAGCTCCGCTTCGCTCCTCTACTCTCCGCTCCAGTGGACAGTCGGACTAAGCTGCAGTTTAAAAAAGAATGACGTGTTAAATTAAAGCAATACTTGCAGGGCATGGAGCTGCCGGAGCCGAGCACGGTGGAACCTCTCGAGAAGAAGATACCGCAGCGGTACTCGTGCAACGAGCTGGTGTTAGATTTTATTAATGTGAGTGTATTGAACATTGATTTTTAGAGAAAAAAAAATGTCTACCAGAATGTAGAACAAGGTTCAATAAATACCGGTAGAGGAACCTCCTTACAATACGCGCCGAAGAGTAATTACTACACTTTTCTTAAGAAAGTCTTTGAACCAAAATCTTTCAGCCATCATCGTCAGAAGGCTTTTAGCTAGTAATATACAGGGTGTAAGGGTAAACAGTCAACCATGGGTAGTTGACTTAAATACAAATGATTGAGTAACAACAAAAAAAAACGTTACTTTCATTAAAAGATTTTAAAAAGTTTTTATGCGACACCGTGCTCGCTAACGAAACAGCTGTCTGTCTGAGAGAGGGGTCGCGCTCACGGCCGGTCAGGTCACCTCACACGCCCCCCACCCGTGTTGAGACGCAAGTTCGTTGCCCTAGCGCATAGGTGAAAGGGTGAAATAGACTAGTGGTAAAAAGTAATTTAAAAAAAAAGTCCTAATTTTTCATTGATTTTACGTTCTATATATGACACCAAACCACTGGTTTCAACGATAACGGTGTTTACCCTAACACCCTGTATTATAGTTTTTTGAGCCGCGCCTAAGCTTCCTAGATTCCCAATTCTGATATACAGAATCGAGTCTCGAAAGTCAATCGAGCAAGGGAAGTAGGTATATCATTCCAAGGATTTCATTAATAATAAGCCGTTTCCTTTCCAGAAATGCCTAGACAAAGATCCTATGGCGAGGTGGACGTGCGAACAGCTCCTGAGGCACCCCATCTTCGAGAACTTCCTCTTTACAGTACCACATTCAGACCATGAGGAGTATGAAAAAGCCAGAAGAGCACAGGTATATTATTTTAAATACTTTACCGAGTAAATATTCAGAAGCTATATTCGTTACATACTTACATAATTATGGCGTCCTTCAATATTTTTAGGGTTCCGTACTCAGAGTAAAACGGTACACTATTACTAAGACTCCGCTGCCCGTACGTCTGTCTGTCACCAGGCTGTATCTCATGAACTGGTGATAGTTAGACAGTTGAAATTTTCACAGATGATGTATTTCTGTTGCTGCTATTCAAGAAATACATAAAAAACAGGATAAAATAAATATTTAAGGGGGCTCCCATACAACAAACGTGATTTTTTTGCCGTTTTTATAGATAATGGTACGGAACCCTTCGTGCGCGAGACCGACTCGCACTTGGCCGGTTTTATTTAAGCTGCATGAGACCACCATTACCTACTTTCCCGAAAAAAGCAAGCATCCTGACTGATTTTGAAGCTACGTATGGAAAAACGTTTAAAGTCTTCATTCCTACTATTTCATTTCTATAGGCCTACGGGCCTGTTAACCAATTATCATAATTCTGCAGCAAAGTTCCGCGGAAAAATCGACCGAAGACGGTGATCATGTCCAGGGCGATGCTAGCTCTGCGGACAGTTCAAAGAAGAAAGGGGGCAAAAAGAAAAAATGATCGCCTCCTATATCGCGCTATAGTAACGCTCGAGCAGTGCAGCAGTGTCGTGAATATTGAACTCAAAAGTACGATCGTAAAATCATAGACTATAGATTGCTACAAGGATCTTTGGGCGCCTGAATGACATTGACAGGGGGGCGATGCTGGTAAACATCTGTGAAATTGTCACAGACAATGTATTGAAAAACAAGATGGCGGCGTTAGTTAAAATTTTGGCCACGCGCCAAAAGATCCAATTATAGTTTTGTTTCGTATTGAAGTTTGAAAGTATAGAGTAATTTAGCGTGTATTGCAAAACGTATTAAATTGGGTAGTTTCGTTATTATAACATTGCGTGTAGGAATGAGAAACCATTTTTAGGTAGGTCGGTATTTTAAGGTTTCCGTATTGAATTGTACTCATTGATTAGTTAAACAAAATAGGTTTACAGTTATGTTACAATAGATAAAGGCTGTAGAAGGTAGCTACCACGCATTTTCAGTTTTACCTTCATACCCAGACATTTGACCAAAATGTGTAGGTACAGTCAGGCTAAGTGAATCATGACCCACTTTGACGATAAATCGTTTGAAACCGTCAAAATAACAAAGATGGCAGATGACAAGTTCGTTACCAAGGAAATGTATGTTTACGCGAATGTCGACCTAATTGTATTTGAATGTCTGTAAGAAAATAAGCTTATGGTGGGTCAGAATTCAATTTTTTCGACTGTACCTCTACCTTGTGGCTGTTACGATCCTTAAGATAAACCGCCATCGACTTGACGGCCGCAACAATTAGCTACTAAATAGTCTGATCGTTTCCCGCAATTTTCTAAGAACGTTCGCAATCTGTCAAAAATACCATCAATTTATCAACATTATTTATTGACAAGTTTGACAGATTGCGACTTGAATGTGAACGTTTAAATTGGCCTTTATTTGCAAGAATGATCTTAGAAACAATTGTTTCGTTCCAGGTGCAGTCATCACCGCTGCTGCCCCAACTGATAGTGACAGATCGGAGCCAGCCCGCCAAGAATAAGAAGTCAGACCTCGACTCTAGGAGTCATCTACCGACCATCTGACCAGCGCCGCGCGTGCGCTTACTACCCTCGTTGTGATTAAATGGTTCATCATATTCAGACTGTCTTTCATTCGTGATAGCTGTATGACATCATAATATTAGGTACTTGAGTGATCTACCGACCATATGACCAGCGCCGCGCGTGCGTTTGCTACCCTCGTTCTGATTAAATGGTTCTTCATATTGACAGATAGTCTAACTCGGACTGTCTTTCATTTGTGATAGCTTTAGGTATGACATCATTTCTGTTACGTATTCTAGGAGTGATCTACCAACCATCTGACCAGCGCCGCGCGTGCGCTTACTACCCTCGTTGTTATTAAATCGTTCTTCATATTCAGACTGTCTTTTATTTGTGATAACTCAGCTACGAATGACTAGTGATAGTGTCTTTGTTTCAGTTTCAAATGTTAAGTACATCTTAGTGGAGTTGCAGACAGGCGCGGTCCGAGGGGGGGGTCTTGGGGTCATGACCCCCCCCAAAATCATTCAAGCTGTCGAGAGACTGAATGCTTTACGTGCTTTACAAACTAAAAATTGTAGGTACTAGAGCCACAGTGACCCCGATGGGCATGGATATACAAAAAAAGGTTTTAGAGTACTTATCAATTAGGTAACCATTTGCCTAAAAATATTCCTCGGCACCAATGGTGACCCCCCCAAAATCTTGAGCTGCGACCGCTCCTGGTTGCAGAATATGCAGTATTGCAGTAAGTAGGCATTAAGCCTATGGCACTTGTTTGTCCCACCGCGAGAAGCGAGTAGAGCTATGGAACGGGTTATGCTTGGAGCTTAGAATAATAACGTTATTATTCTAAGGCCTGGAGTTTCTTTGCAGGATAAAATCAGAATGAAATTATCTGGAAAAGAACCGGAATTACCGACATAGCTTGGCAAACTGAAGTGGCAGTGGGTAATATGATGCGCGGCCGTATCAAATATTTATTTATAGTATCACTACATTATTATAAAACAAAGTTCTCCGCCGCGTCTGTCTGTCTTCCTGTTCACGATAAACTCAAAAACTACTGCACCGATTTTCATGCTGTTTTCACCAATGGATAGAGTGGTGAGGAAGGTTTTAGTATACAGGATGTAAGGGTAAAAACTCTTGTCATTCAAACCATGGGTAGTTGACTTATATATAAAAATAAATGACCGAACACAACAAAAAAAAAATGTTATTTTCATTAAAAGATTTTAAAAAGTTTTTATCTGACACCGTGCTTGCGAGCGAAACAGCTGACTGACTAAGGGAGGGATCGCGCTCGCTGCCGGTTAGGTCAAATCCCGTACCCCCCGCCCATGTTGAGACGCAAGTTCGTTGCCCTAGCGCATAGGGCAACAAACATGCGTCTCTTGTGGTAAAATTTAGATCTAAAAAATTAAAAAAAAAAAGGTGTAATTTTCCATTGATTTTACGTTCAATAAATGAAACCACACCACTGGTTGCAAGGATAACGGTGTTTACCCTAACAGCCTGTATAATAACTGACATCCAAACGGGCGAAGCCGCGGGCATCAGATCAGCATCAGCTAGTTTTAATAATAAAAATTATATCAACACAACCTCAGACCAACAAAAAAGGGAATACAACTCTCTAACTTCGTATCCAATTGAATTAATCTAACTTATGTATTGCTGATTCTAATGATTGTAATTCTGCAGGCGTAGCATGGCGCTTTCTATCTCTACGAAGAATAGACATAGCTTTTTCTATACAAAGTGACAGTTCGTTTCTTCATTTTTGACATCCACCGTAGAAATCTTTCTACAATCTGCCATTTTGTCTTTCATTTCTAACGATCTTTATCTAGGTCTTTTGATATGTAGACTATTTCGGAAGAAAGTTTTCTATCCTTACTGTCAAAATCAAACTTGACAACCGATAAATCCTATGATAAAACAAAGAATTCTGAGTCGAATTATGTAAAAGAGTGAATTTCGTAAAAAGTGCAGTTGACTCTTTCTATCTTGCTGCCGTCTCGTTCTGTCTACTGTCTATAGGAAACGTCATTTTTGTCTACTTTTCCGTCGACAAAACGGTGCTCATGCTACGCCTGCTGTAAAGCCATATTTGTTACGGTCGCGCTTTACATTAATCAAGATACAACTTGACCCTTATCTGCAAATGGCATAAAACGTTAGAAAATTTGAATTACGCGGGCCACCCCAGCGCATCCCCCTTAAGTAAGGGGTGAGCTAAATTGTAATTTGAATTTGGGTAAGGGACATAGGACTATAGCTTTTTTCAGCGACTTCGACCGAACAATTGGTTTTCCAAACAAACTTATCCAAACCTTTTAAATAATTGGCTCTTATTGTTTTTCTCGACTATAATCTTTCAAATTTTCTCTTTAACCTGCCAACTTACTCTGTGCTTATCGCGCAATACCTACAGGATGAAATTCTGTCACCAACATATGTGACAGTCACAATTTCACAAATCATAAATTAATCAACATATAACCTGACATGACCTACAAATTGCCAATAAGGTAAAAAAAATATAATTTCGTGGGATAGGTACCTTAGCATGGGATGTGCTAAGGCCTTACACATTATTTTATGAAAATAAAAGCAAATTCATCTTCTTGGTAAAACACCAAAACATAAATCAGGCACCATTCAAAGTAAAACATCAAGAACAATAATTTATCATTGTTTTTATTCTAAATACATTAACTAGTTACAAACAATAAGCTATGTACCTTAAAAAAATGGCCCATTTTCATCTTCTTAAATTTAATTTATGTACAAGGAAAGGTGAACGGTTCCATCAATCAGACATACGGAATCCTTTGAATGCCTGAAAGTATTAAGTAAAAATGAAATGACTCGCCAAGGAACTATTAAAACAGAATACGGTCAGTAGGTCGTCTTAAAGAAATACAGGATAGAAAGAGAGGCAACTTCTAAGTGAATATAAATGTAGTTTAAGTAGTAATTAGTGATGTACAACCTAAATTTATTGCACTTTATTGTGTCGTAGCAAGAGTCTCTTTTTATTTAAATGATTTTGCGAAGTGAACCATCTGTATTAATCTGTGCTATTAGTATTATCTACTAATACAATGAAAGTCTTTAGTTTTTTTGTCTAAAACGGATTCTCAAACTGGACTAGTAAGTTTTACATATGTAACATGCCTGCAATCCCCAAAAGGTTAGGCAAATGAGTAGTAAGTATAATAAACATGTATGCTGGAAATAAGGAGGGGTCCAAGAAACAGTTAGTAGTTGAGGATTGTTAGCTATGAGAAACACTAAAACTTAAACTATGGTTCTAACTAAAATTTATTAAGAAAACAAACACTAACATTCAGGGCACACGCAGTCATGAATTATCGTTATCATGTCCAACAATTACGACGACGACGACAGATCAGAAATTACTTTCGTTATCGGCAGTTTATTCCTCTCCTCCTCGGACACCAATGAGTCGACTTGTTGCAGTCTGTACCAGCCGTAGTGGGCACTAACGAGTGCGGGCACCATGACAATAACGACAACGTTTTTTTTAAAGAAATGTCCCACCGTCATTTTGTAAAATTAAGATCTCTAAATTATTATTTTCCTTTTTGGTTAAGAATGATGTCTTGCTTTTTCGCGATTGATAATGATATTTGTTTGCAGAGGTAGTTTGGGTACTGAATTTTTCAATAAAACAATGTATATTTTATTTGGTCGGCTTAATCAACTGTCAATGTCAACAGCTCAGCTGATTGACGGATTTCAGGAACGTTCCAACGTTCAGTTTCGGTTCGATTTACAAAGTAGTGTTTATCTTTACGTTACCATAAGTCAGTACAAGCCAATGGTTTGTAGCACTTTGTACCCAAAAGTATGCATAAAATACGTCAGCTAAATATCATGAATCGACACAAACCATTCAAAATGATCTTTTTTAAACGATTATTTATGAAAATGTCTATGAAACTAGGTTTTGAATGTTTCTCATGCGTTTTGTTACAGTCACTGAAAGAACATTATGGCATTCGTTATTTTCTCAAAGACTCAAAATATAATGCGAATATATAACTGTATATACTATATATATTAGCAACCATTATAACAACACAATCTTTCAGATTTTGTCAATTATTTTCAGTAGCTAAATATTTTTCAATTTTCGGTCTGCGTCGTCTGCGTTTATGCAAATTAAACGCAAAGTGTGGTGTTTTTGTAGCTTTATACTTTTTTTTACAGCCTATCAAAAATACGTAGAATATAGTTTAGGCCAATCACAAACCTAATTAAATTGAACACTTGACACATACAAATTGAAGTGAGACAAGAGAAACGTGGCTCTAAAACATGGTGGCAGCTCAGTGAAGAGGGTGAACCGCTCGACTAGTCATTAAATTAACAGAGGCTTATTTAGCAGGAGTGTTTGATACAATTTGTAAGTACATCTCCAACTCCGGTTTATCATAGATCTCGAAGAGAAAATAGTGATATCAACGTTAAATTTTAGGTAAACACCGTATAATAAGCTTCATACAAAACCGAGGATGACGTCTGAAGAAACCCAAATATCTGAAGAACTGAAGGGATGTTACGAGAATCTTATTGTAATCGACATTGGCGCGAACTTGACGAACAAGAAATACGGCCGTGATCTCGATTCGGTCGTGCAAAGGGCAAAAGATGCAGGTTGGTTATAACATAGAAATAAAAAAAAAACATATGTGTGATTGCGTGTGTACAATGATTTGGTGTAACAATGCCGACACTAGTGTTAAAAGTAATTTATTCATTTAGACTGATTGCACATTGAATACCTCGCGAGTTACTGGGTTATTGTCATGCTACATACTTCTTTGTGCTTGGAATGTTATGTATTTTTTTTTATGTGTGTAATGAAATATGATCTAGCACTTAATTGTTGTGGAAGAAAGCAGTTATTACTGCGGACGAGATTTCTAGTAAGATAATATTATAAACTGTTTACCTAACATGTGGTCTAAGAAGTTAACTTCATAGGAAATAATGTTGTTTTTAAATATAAGCGATGACTAATACACAGGCCGTTGTCTTTTCACTTGATGGTAGGCCAACAATAGTTATGGTATTCTATAAAACTATAATAATACAAACTAATAAGGTAGATAAATTAAAAAAAAAGACATGATATATATATTTTTTTTGTGATATTTTTTTTTCCTATTTTTTTGTGGAATCATCACAAATACTTTAATAAGTACCCAAAATCACACACAATGGTCCACCTTAGGGACTAAGTGCGGAAAAAAACCCCTACATAGAACATAGATGTATCCAAAATATTACTGCAAGCGTAGAATGCATGTGTTACTTCAACTTCAATAACAAAGACTAAAATAATCTATGTTTAATGTTATGACTTCAGCAGTGTGTTTGTTATTCTTTTAATTATATTTGTGTCTACAATCTGTTCCAAAACTTATGATGAAAGTGTAAACAAACATGTTCCAGTTAAATTTTTACACAATCGGTCAGTAAAGGGAATTAAAAGGAAATTAGTAATACATTCATCTATTTTCGAAGGGTTCAATTTTATAACTCACCACTTTTTCAATAACTGTTTGAAAAAATGATTAAATTGTTATTGATAAATCAATGTCGAAATTTGATTTATTAAAATAATCTCATTCATCATCTGCATCTTCCCAGTCTTTTCCCAACTATGTTGGGGTCGGCTTCCAGTCTAACCGGATGCAGCTGAATTCCAGAAATAAAAAAATCTCATTCTCAAATGAAAAACATCTTGAAGGTGTTTTAAAAAGGTATTAAAGTACTGAAATAATCAAATAACATACTAAATTTGTAAGTTTACAAACTAGAAAGTGCCATTCAAAGGCTTGTTTTCTGATCCATTTGTTTATATTTTCATCAAATAGTTTTGGAACAGAGTCTATGCTGATATGTAAATATATTACATTTCTCATGTATTGTTAGCTGCTGTCGTTGTTTTATTGTAATAGCTTATTTTTGTCTGGTTAACCATAATTTTATATTATTGGTACAGGTGTCCAAAAGATCATGGTCACGGGTACTTCAGTGCGGAACAGCAAGGAAGCCCTACGACTGACCCGCCTCTATCCCAGCACAATTTATTCAACAGCCGGTGAGTTTCGCTTTTATAGTATTTCTTCCGCCCGCGGCTTCGCCCGCGTGGTATGTCGATAAAAAGTAGCCTATGTCCTTCCCCGGGATGCCATCTATCTCCTTGCCAAATTTTATCGAAATCCGTTCAGTGGTTTAGGTGTGAAAAGGTAACAGACAGACAGAGTTACTTTCGAACTTATAATATTAATATATAGATAGTAGATAGTAAGGATTTGTATCTAATCCAACTTGCCTGTATTGTCCCACTGCAGTGCAAAGGCCTTCGTCCTTTAATTGTATTTGATTACTAGACTATTTATTTATTTAGAAGTCTATAAATAAATATTGAGTATGTTGAAACAGTACGTAGTGACGGGGAGCGTCACTAGTCCCTAAGGGTTCATTAGAAAACCAGGGTCAGACAGCATTTGTCTGGCATTAATGCTGAAATGAACCTTAATGGCGCAGCCGTCAGGCACACATTATTGTTAAAAAATTATTTTAATTTTTTTCCGTCTCTTCTCATACAGCTAGTATTAATATTCATTTCAATCTGGTGAAAATTCCATCGAAATACGTGCAATCATTCTCTAGAACACCATAAGCCTTCAAGCAGACAAATAACCATTTCCTTATTGTACTTACAGATTATGTAAATATTCAAAAATTAAATTAAATGTCTGTAAAGCTAGTTGCCCTACTTTTACGTGAGGTATAATTAAAATTTTGTAACTCTCTCTTTGTTATAAATTCATGTGCATAACCTTAACGAGTGTATGTAGGTAAAAATAGTAAGAAGTAATGAATTGCAAGTTATTTTACTGCCTTGTCCGACTAGATTTTTTATCTAAAAATATGATTACGAACAACGCTACCGCGTCACTACTGGTCTCCAAAAATTTTCTATAGGTTTATATAATATGAGACTAACTGCGCCCCGCGGTTTCACCCGCGTGAAGCTCGATCCCCTGGGAATATCGGGATAAAATGTATCCTATGTCCTATTCCAGGTCATGGTCTACCCCTGTGCCAAATTTCATCCAAATCCGTTTAGCGTGAAAGAGTAACAAACAAACAATCGCATTTATAATATTACTAGCTTCTGGCCGCGGCTTCGCCCGCGTGGTATGTCAATAGAAAGTACCCTATGTCCTTCCCCAGGATGCCATCTATCTCTTTGCCAAATTTTGTCGAAATCCGTTTAGTGGTTTAGGCGTAAAAAGTAGAATGACATTCCGAGCACGGCAGCAAAGCTCCGAATGCAAACCGTGAACCTGTTTTTGTTCCAATAAAATATTTGATTTGATTTTGAATTGGTCCAGGTGTTCACCCTCACGATGCGAAGTCGATGATAGAAGACGACATGTGGGGCGACTTGCACGAAATCGCAGCTGCGCCGGAATGCGTGGCGGTGGGCGAGTGCGGCCTCAACTACAGCAAGGATTTCTCGGAGCCGCACGTGCAGCGTGACGTGTTCAAACGACAGGTCAGTCAATGAATATGAATCTCCACCTGAGCTAGATATACAGGGTGTAAGGGTAAGCACCGTTGTCACTCAAAACATGGGTAGTTGACTCAAATATAAAATTAAATGACGGAGTCACAACAAAAAAGAAACATTATTTTCATTAAAAGATTTTAAAAAGTTTATGTCTGACACCGTCCGCAAATTCATGGATATGCGCCCGAGGTCGCCGCCTCTCCTACCATGAATAAATACACAATAGGAGTCGCGCTCACGGCCGGTCAGGTCACGTCCCGCGCCCCCCGCCCGTGTTGAGACGTAAGTTCGTTGCCCTAGCGCGCATTGTGGGTGAAATACTCTTGTAGTAAAACGTAGATTTTCTTTAAAAAAAAAAGTTGTCATTTTCCATTGATTTTACGTTCTATAAATGAAACCAAACCACTGGTTTCAAGGATAACGGTGTGTTTACCCTAACACTCAGTATAGAATAACATTATTGTGCACCAAAATTGTTACACAGCTCTTTACAATGGCGGTCTTATCGCTGATAGCGATATCTTCCATACAACTTTTGATAGACTGAAGATGAACCGACCGTAATAAAAAGTTGTTCATAATTCATGTTCTTTGTAATCTACCACGCTGTGTCCAACATTCCGAACATCAAGTGTACCTACTAACATGAGCTACATCCGTACACACTCAATAACAATGATCTGGATTGCCCCAGCTACACACGACAACCCGCATACGTCGTTCGTCCAATCTTTTCAATAGGAACACTTACTGCATTCAATACAGATGAATCAGCTTCGAATGAGATGCGCTGCAACGTTCCCAGTGTATAGAAATAGCGTAGTTTATTAAACATATGCTTTATATTCATTATTTCTTTTATTCTTTTCTTTGGCCACGTAATCGGTGCCTATACAATCCATACTAATATAAATGCGAATGTAACTCTGTCTGTCTGTCTGTTATCTTTTTGAGCCTAAACCACTGAATCGATTGTTATCAAATTTGACAGGAAAATACGTTTATTTGCGGTAAACATGACGCAAAAAGAAAATAAACACGAATTAAACAAATATGAAAGGTTGGCAAATCCACGCTAAACGGCTATCGCTCAGCATTATGCTGAGACATGCAAGACAGAGCCCCAGCGCTGGTTTTCGGCGACAGCCGACTGCCGAGCCGTCTTGACTCCTGACCAAATCATGTCCCATATATCTGAGTATCCAAAAGACTTAAAAATCGCTATTGATGCCGATTGGTGTGGCCCTGGCCCCAACTCATTTAGCATCCTAATCCTACCTGATATTATCAATGCGAAAGTGGGTTAGTTTTTTTGATACGTTTTCACGTTAAAACGACTGAACTTTTTATCCTGATATTCCCATGGGATCGAGACTTACGCAGGTGAAACCGCGGGGCGCAGCTAGTAATATAATTTACCTTTGCCATTAACTCGAAAAGAAGAAGATTTGTGTTGCACTGCTAATAAACGGTGACAGGCTTCATTGGTTTGTGCCTCGGAAAGCAAGCCGTTGGTCCCGGCTGTCGTTCGTGGATCTTTGACAGTCGTTACGGGTCGTCAGAAGCCCGAGAGTCTGAAAACCAGTCTTACCAAGGGATATCGTACCTATTACCCAGTTACCGGGCTGTGGAGGGCAGATAGGCAGTCGCTCCATGTAAAACTTGGTATTTAGCTGCATCCGGTTAGACTGGAAGCCGACCCCAACATAGTTGGGAAAAGGCTAGGCAGATTGATTGAGGCTTGATTGGTTTGTGTGAAGTGTCGAGGATGCCGCTTCTTGCGGCGGTCACCGAGGCGCCTCCAAGCTCTGTGGGCTGAAACGTCTGTCATTCCCGGAACGATATTCTCCATTTAATACGAAATACGCATGTGATTCAAATAAGGTTCAAGTACTTTTTTTTATAAACTATATTCCTTCAGAATTATGCCTCCATCAATATTTCTGAGTAATATTTCTTTTTGAGCGTGAAATTAATGTTTAAAAAGTGCAAAAAATCTGTGGGTAATTCAAATACTTGATAAGCGACGCTATTGGTCAAAGCGGATGTGACGTAACAGTCTATGACAACAATCAAAATGTCAATGTGTTTTGTAGGAGTGTTTGACATTGACTTGACACTTGTTTGTTGTCATAGACTGTCACGTCACCACACCAAGCGCGCCAAATGGAGGGCGTTTAAAAAGCCCGGGTCGGTTGGATTTTTTAAAGTACATTTAAATAGCTTTTTTGCCGTCGACTTTTTTTTTACTGTTATTTGGTGATGTAAACTATCGAATAAAAAAAATAAAAAAAAACATATTCCCTATTTGCCCTGGCATCGCGCCAAGCTAAACTCCAGTAAAACATTATAGTCTTTACTGGTTTCTATTTACAGTTTCAACTATATTCGGTCACGTCTAACTTCTTTGTTTACCAAATGAATTTGCGTCAGAGAGATTGTGTTTAGTGAAACTGAATCGATATGGATCAAGAAACTGGTTATTGCTAATCGATTCAGTATCGGCTCATGTAAGATAAATCGATTTTGTTAATACGCCGAGATAATTAGGAGAGAAAAATCATGAAGAGCATTCATTAGCCGCAAAATAGGACATAGAGATAGAGGCACAATGTAAAAGAAAGAGACGGATTGATAATTAAACGAAAATAGATTGGCTCGTGTTTTGTTAAGATATCTCATTCAATAATACATAATATAACATAAAGCCTGTATTCCCCGAAGGGTTAGGCAGAGGTTAGGTCTGTGGAGAAGTTAGGTGTGGATTTAAAATAAAATAAAAATTCGAATACCACTACCTGCTATGTAACTAATAGTGACGGAGTAACTTATATTATCGTCCATATAGGTATACTAAGGGCGAATTTTCACTTAACTTTTATACCGAGTATAAGTCTTATCCTGCGAATAAATTTTGAATTTTTGACAGTTTTTCCATACAGAAACTGTCAGCCGACAATTTTATTCCACGGATAAAAGATATCTGACTTTGATGAAATCAACCCTAAGTGGGAAAAATATGTAATATTGAATGGGACCACCTCTGAAGCATGACCTATCAAACAAAAAAAGAATTATCAAAAACAATTCATATTTGGTGTAGTAATAGTCCTCCAGACCGTATTTTCGGCCACGGCGGCCAATCTCAACGGAGACTAGCCATCGGCGCGGGAGATATTCTTCTCTTCCCTCACTCTCATAGTCCGATGGGACGGCAATCCGACACGACCGGAGAGAGATAAGGCGTAGGACCAACGGCTTAACGTGCTTTCCGAGGCACGGGGGTATCACACCGCCAACTTCCAAACTCCGGGCTGTTACTACGAAATTCCTAATGGAAAAATCCAATAGCACTTTGCCCGACCCAGGAATCGAACCCAGGACCCCACGCTCTGCAGTCGCGCTTGCGACCACGAGACCAACGGGGCAGTCAAATGGTGGGCGGTGGTGGAGTAATCGCGTAACAAACACACAAAAAACAACCATACTGACGAATTGAAAACCTTTTTGAAGAAGTCGGTTGAAAAGCCAATACCAAGGCCAATGTCTAGAAAACTTCTGTTAAATACCCTAATAGCTGTAGGTATTTAGGTATGCCTTTTTCACCAACACTGGACGACAATTAAATGAATGCCTTACGCACTGTCTGAATTTCAACGCTCGACTCACCTCCGAAAGTTGAAATTCGCGCTTTTATATTTTAGTCATTCATTTAGGTGTCGCCTCGTGGTAGTAAAAACCGGCATTAGGCTGTTATAGAAATCGAGCTGCAGCCGTTATTACGACGAATAAACTACTGGCCGGTTACGTAAAAATGCGTGTTTATAATAAGTACCTACCTCAATTTATAACTACAAAAGAATGGAAATTTAAGTTTGTATCATAATTTAGATCAGCAATATGATATGCCTATATGAGAGGGCTATTAACTCTATTAAAAGATTAATGATGTAATAAAGAAAGAAAGAAAAATACACGCACAGGAAACACAAACAGTAAAAAAAATCAAGTAATAAAAACTAAAACCCAACTACGACTTAAAAGGTATAAACAAGACACCACAGACAGACAATTTAAAAATCCGGATTCACACGTGTTAGGGCATAAATTGAACAGATTACGTAACGACTCCGGATTTTTAATTTGTCTGTCTGTGGTGTCTTGTTTATGGGTCTGGGTGTTAGTGTATGTGAGTTTCTATGTTTGTAAACGCACCCACGATACAGGAAGAAATTCTTAGTGTGGGGTAACGTTTTAAAAGAACAAAAAAATAAAAAAATAAAATAATAAATGCCTTTTAAGTCGTAGTTGGGTTTTAGTTTTTATTACTTGAGTTTTTTTTAAATTCTTTTGGGGTTATAATATATATATTTTTGAAATGTGCTCATTAAGCCCTTTCATTTGATATCCAACATGGTACGATTAAACCATTTTTTTTTTTTTAAGTTCCTCACTTTATGTCCTCTAGAGGGCGCCATTTTTAATTTAATGTGACTTCACATAGCCTATAACCAGCAGACAATCACGACGCTTCTAACGATACCTCATTTGTCAAATTGTAATAAGTGGTTTAGAAGATAGGAGGGAACAGATGAACATACATACATACATACATACCGGTCAAAATTATAACCCTCCTTTTTTCTTCGCCGTAGTCGGGTAAAAAAGGAGGATTTAAAAGATAAAGATCATTTTATTTGTCTAAACATGCGTATACATGCAAATTAAGCATGCAGAATGTCACAATAATAATATTTTGTACGTACACACGGCTACACATCAAGCTATACATTTCCAGTTTATACTGATCTCGCATTGTATAGGATTTCCGTACAATGCGAGGTCAGCTTATACTGGAAATGTATAGCTTGATGTGTAGCCGTGTGTACATGTTTCACCCATAAGGCGTACAAATTTATAAAGTTTACAAGAAATAATAATAATAAAAAATAATCATAAAAATAAGACTAAATTACTTTCAAAATAACACTAAATCACTAAAGGCACAATAGTAGTGTCATTCAAAAAGTCACTTATATTATAATAACATTTGTCCGTTAATAAATCTCGCATCTTTTTTTTAAACAAATTTACCGGCAATGCCTTTATAAGACTGTGGTATTTTATTATAAAAAACTAACATCATCGGCCTAGCCTTTTCCATCTGTTGGGCTCGGCTTTCAGTCTAACTGGATGCAGCTGAATACCAGTATTTTACATGGAGCGACTGCCTATCGGTCCTCCACAACCCAATAACCGGGAACTACGATACCCCTTGGTAAGACTGGTTGTCATACTTTCGGGCTTCTGACGACCCGTAACAACTGTCAAACATTTACAAATGACAGCCGGGACCAACGGCTTTTCGTGCTTTTCGAGTCACGGAGGGGTCTTAGTAATGTAAAGATGGTCACCCATCCACGGACCAACCGCGGCAAGAGTGGCTTAACCTGATCCATTCCATCCATCCCCATTTTAAACTTACAAAATTAGCATATTTTTCAAATAAACGAACATAAAAATGTAACGACGATGCGATGCCATAAAGGCTCCTATGTCAGAATGATGCAGCGACATTAAAAAAACCGCGGCGCTATTCTGATATTTTGTAACAATATAATTTAAAAGAGTGTCCATGGAGTTTCTTGCACGTTCTTCTCCATAGGAACCTACTACGCTTTGGAATGGGCATCATATTTCTGTTTGACCGGCTCCTTGAAAATTCAAAAGTAAATAGTGTAATTGAAATAAATGCTCTGTCGCTAGTCTGCATTAAAAAAAAACAATACCACGTTTTTCCGAGGTACTTTATCGGGGAACGCAATTGATACTCGCGTGTCTGTCTCAACCAGTAAAGCCGTTGATATGTAATTGACAAGAAACAGCGATCATCTCATGTACTGGTGTTAAAAACAAACGCGTTACACCGAGCATAGAATTACCACCTTTTAATGAGTGTTAAATAATCAGCATTTATCACAATTGCACGCTAATTTTCATTTAAACACGACTTGCGAATATGTCATTACTGCCATTGATCCGCTCGGGTTAAATTTGTTCTGTGCATGCGCCCACGCTTAGCTCTGTTACAGTGTAGGAATGTTGCAGTAATGTCATATTGAGCTGCTGTTGAAACAGTTTTTCTTTTACCTAGTTTTTTCAGCCATAATTTTGTAGATAATTGACATTTCGGGTAAGTCTCAAATTGGCAAGGCAGTCTTACCAAGGGGTAGGTAGATAATACGGGCTGGTATCCACAACTCCAAGTCAAAGCGCGTATTTTGCGTACGGGTTACCAAGGGGTATCGTTACCCAGTAGTTGGGTTGTGGACATCAGATAGGCAGTCTCTTCATGTAAAATACTGGTATGTAGCTGCATCCAGTTTGACTGAAAGTCGACATCAAAAAGCAGAATTCTAAAATAAATTATATATAATAAAAATTTAGAGATGAAAACGTATTCACACATCACTCTGTCCACTGCCCTTCGCATCCAGTCTATCCCAGTCAACTTTAAGGTCGTCGGTTTATTTAGCTGCAGGCGTAGCATGAGCACCGTTTTGTCGACGGAAGAGTAGACAAAAATGACGTTTCCTGTAGACAGTAGACAGTACGAGACGGCAGCAAAGTAGAAAGAGTCAACTGCACTGCAATTTTACGAAATTCACTCTTTTACATAATTCGACTCAGAATTCTTTGTTTTATCATAGGATTTATCGGTTGTCAGTGTGATTTTGACAGTAAGGATAGAAAACTTTCATTCCGAAATAGTCTACCTACAAAAAGACCTAGACAAAGATCGTTAGAAATGAAGGACAAAATAACAGATTGTAGAAAGATTTCTACGGTGGATGTCAAAAATGAAGAAACGAACTGTCACTTGGTATAGAAAAAGCTATGTCTATTCTTCGTAGAGATAGAAAGCGCCATGCTACGCCTGCTGGGGGGCGTCCCACACTACGCTTGCCGATGCGCGGTCTCCAGCAGAGCTTAACCTTTCTCAATTATTTTTCTCTCATATCCGTGCCGTTTAATATTACCCGGTTTACAAGGCGGTAGCAGGACCAACCGCCCAGGACGCACCGAACGTGCATTCAAGCCTAAACATCACACTCGTAGCATTAGCATAATCAGCCTATAACGTTCCCACTGCTGGGAAACAGGCCTCCTCTCTGTGAGAGAGAGTACCACTCGTATAAGCTATTTAAACTCATCCGACCTTCCTTAACATCCGACCTTGATGTTGACCTTACAAATAAAAAACACGAACGCTTTTATCTTCTTGTTCGTTGGCACTGTTCTAATTCGAGTGCCTGGTCCCATTTTGCAACGCTCAAGTTCTGAGTCAGGCATGCAGTCATGACCTGTTTTAGATCGTTAAAGCGTTTTTATCGTATGTTCTGTTAATTTGATGAATATTTAGGTTTCACACTGTTATAAACTGCAATTTTTTGTAAGGTCATGCAATGTATAATTGGGTTTTTCATTATGAATTTTTCAGTTGCAGCCCTGGGTAGATTCGTGCCCGATTAATGGCAATAGGCTCGGTGATGTAATAGGGGCCTATTACATCACCGTCCTACAAAAATCAATCTGCCTAGCCTTTTCCCAACTATGTTGGGGTCAGCTTCTAACCGGATACAGCTGAATACCAGTATTTTACATGGAGCGACTGCCTATATGACCTCCATCATCCAGTAACTGGGTAATACGATACCCCTTGATTAGACTGGTTGTCAGACTTTCGGGCTTCTGACGACCTGAAACGACTGTCAAAGATCGAATGACAGCCATTAACTGTTACAAAAAACAAAATCTATCCATAGTTTCTTTCATCTTCCACTCGCCCCCTATTACATGGGACTTAAATATTTCTGATGAATTGTGGGTAAACGATACGCCTCTGTCTATCCTCTCGGGGAACATAAGCGTGATGTTATGAATGTAGACTATTATTTGATAGACTGATAGGTAAACAAAGTCACCTTGGGATATTTCAACTACTTGTGGATGACCTTTATTGAATTTGTTATCAATTCTCGTGTGTGTCACAGAATTCACAGACTACGATAATTTGTATTGAGGTATCGGAAGTTATTGAAACACATTGTAGTATTGTTTATTTTATTAAACTGGATTACGCGATATTTCAGAGACCTGTTTCTGAAAGCTAGCCAAGTCTGAGTACTAGTTTTGTAATCGTAGTATTACAAGTTGTTTACGATACATTTTACTAGGATAGTAAAAAATCTTCGACAAGTAAAAAGTTCACTTTACTATCGGCTTTGATTTTACCTCTACCAGCACGCTTAGCATGACCACAATAAAAACGGGTTTTGTCGACGGAAGAATAGACAAAATGACAGATAAACAATCAGAATCTGTCATTTAGACAAAATGAAAGATTTCAGACAGAATGACAGATTCTTCCGTCGACAAAATGCATAAAAAATCCGTTCCCATGATTGTCATGCCACGCATGCTAGGCGTCTTGGTCATTTGTAGTATTGTATAATATTACATTGTTAATACATGACTGTGTGAGCACTATGAATGAATGAATGAATGAATGAGCACTATGTACCTACTATAAATCTACCATTTACTGGGTACGGTTTTCATTGTCTTGAATGTGCCCTGCAGGCGTAGCATGGCGCTTCTATCTCTACGAAGAATAGACATAGCTTTTTCTATACAAAGTGACAGTTCGTTTCTTCATTTTTGACATCCACCGTAGAAATCTTTCTACAATCTGTCATTTTGTCTTTCATTTCTAACGATCTTTGTCTAGGTCTTTTTATATGTAGACTATTTCGGAAGAAAGTTTTCTATACTTACTGTCAAAATCACACTGACAACCGATAAATCCTATGATAAAACAAAGAATTCTGAGTCGAATTATTTAAAAGAGTGAATTTCGTAAAAAGTGCAGTTGACTCTTTCTATTTTGCTGCCGTCTCGTTCTGTCTACTGTCTACAGGAAACGTCATTTTTGTCTACTCTTCCGTCAACAAAACGGTGCTCATGCTACGCCTGCTGGTGGCTGAGAGTATATCATGAGTTGGATCTTTGAGTTCCCGTCAAAATGGTTGAGCTGAATTGTGCTGAGCGTCACTTTGAAATGGGTAACTAGCTTCATCTTTCTGACTGACAGACGCGACCCCCTGACGATTCAAAAGTGCCTGTAATTGGTTTAATATAAATAAATGCTTTGAGTTTGAGTTTCAGTCACATGCCATACTGTTTACAAACTTTCATTGATAAGCATCGTATTAGCGGTATTAGTCACCAATAATTACAGCTAAACATCACATCATTTGGTGATCAACACGCTAGTATGTCAGCGACTATGTCAACTGCTTTTTGTACCTATTCCAACAATAATATTTACATGTAACCGCTACTCAAATTGTGCAACACTTTTGTAATCAAAATAGCTTTTATCTATACTAATTACAAACAAAATACGCGCTGGGAAGTGGAGTTGCGAACACGTCCGTTATACAATACAATATTATAAATGCAAAAGTAACTCTGTCGGTCTGTCTGTTAGCTACCTTTTCACGCCTAAACCACTGAAGCGATCGTTATGAAATTTGACAGATAGGTAGCCTGGGATCTGCCCGCGTAGCATGGCCACCGTTTATACGGGTTTTGTCCACGGAAGAATAGACCAAATTACTGATAAACAATCGAAATCTGTAATTTTGTCTATTCTTCCATCGAAAAAACCCGTTTATACGGTAGTCACGCTACGCGTACATAACATACGTACATAGGGTACTTTTCATCCTGGATACCTATGTATTAAAACATCACGCAGACGAAGTCGCTGGCTGCAGATAGTATTTTAATAATAGTTTTTTAATAATTAATTAATTAGCTTCTGCTCGTGATAATATAGTCCCGTGGAAGTCAGAAAACTGCACAAATATACCACCATAATAGCATGTAAATACCTAGTTTTGTAATATTTTTCAGCATCCGTGTCCCGTTGGTTGTACCTCCTTGGGACGGGGTGGCATCACCGTTGATGCCACCTGGGCCCGGCAAGTACATCCATGGTTATTTCCCGGTTAAGCTGGAATTTTTCATGGTCCGACTACAAACATATTATACAACGTGCCGCTACAATGGCGACATTAATTTAACACACGGGTAGGGCTAGTGGTCAGTAATCATAAAAATTAAAATAAAATAAAACAATTCGTAAATTGAAAACCAAAATTAACCAAAATTGAGATCACTCTGTTTAAAAGATTCATTCATGAAGCTACTTACCAGCTGGCTTAAGTTCTATCGGTCCGATGCTTTGACGGCATAATTTCAATGCAATGCTCATTGTTCATTTCTCAAATTGAGATTTATTGCAATCAAGAGTGTATTACGCAATGAAGGTGATAGTTACATAAAACATACGGTCAGATGAGGAAATTAAATAAAAGCGTTTCAGTCGCTCAGGCGTGCTCATTTTCATGTAAGCATGATTGAATTGCTAAAATTGAATCCAAACTAATATTATGAAATGCGATAGTAACTAGGTATGTCTGTCTGTAGCCTTTTGACACCGAACGGAATGCGATAGTACTTCCCGTGGGACAATTTTCGACACCCACGCGGGTGAATCCCCGGGTAAAAGCTGAAGATTGAATCCCTATTCGTAAAGGAATGTCGCGGTTTCAGTTAAACAGATAATTATATTCTCATTCGTTACAATATTATTGGCTTTTACGCTGAAAGTGGGCAACGTCGCAAATAGATGTCAAATATTTCGCTGTTTTGATTAATTTGCCAATATTACTGTATGAAAAACTTTTTACAAAAAAAAACAACCGACTTCAAAAAAAACACTAAAAAAGTGAAAAATAACTTTAATTTCGGAAGTCGGTGTCTTTGCTTTTTAATTTTCGTTTTTTGCCACCGACTTCCGAAATTTAAGTTATTTTTCACTTTTTTAGTGTTTTTTTTGAAGTCGGTTGTTTTTTTTTGTAAAAAGTTTTAATTTTTCACTTTTTAGTGGTGGTACCTACCCCACACAAGTTACTACCTGCTATGTAAATAACAGTGAAGGAGTCTAATAATTATATCGTCTACATAGACTGTGGGAAAAATACGTAATATTGAAGCTAGCTCAAAAACTACGCAAGCAAACTTAATAAAATTTATATGGGACCATCTCGGGAGTATACCCTTTCGAACTAAAAAAGAATTTTCAAAATCGGTTCACAAACGGCGGAGTAATCGGTGAACATACATAAAAAAAAAAAAAAAAAAAAACAATCATCCGAACGTAGTACCTCCTCCTTTTTTGAAGTCGGTAAAAATATGAAATATGGCAGTTTATTTAGACAGTTGTGTACAACTGTCTAAAATATTGATTATGAAATGCAATAAATGATATCGTAACACCGAATATTTAGTTTTAGTTGTAAAAAAAGGATTTGGCAACTTTGCAAATGCCTTTTTTACACCTAAAAGCGGTTACAACTAAATTCAGTGTTATAATTGCAATTCATAATCAATATTTTAGACAGTTGTCTAGCCATATTTCATATGTCCATACAGTAATATTGTCAAATTAATCAAAACAGGTAAATATTTGTCAGTTATTTGCGACGTTGCCAACTTTCATCGTAAAAACGTAAACCTACTTTTAGTAATATTTAGCTTAGTTGGAAGTTCAACAGGAACGGAGCAATCTTTTCTAAAAACAAAATTATAAGCATTGCAACATCGTCCATTTTAATGTTGTTTTCGCGAATGCACATTGCTCACTAATTAAGTTTATTAGTGTTAATGAGTATTTACGTATTGATAAGTACCAGACAATTGTTTTTTTGCACATTTGTAACCAGAACATGACGTGTGCCGAGTGATAGATTGAGGTCATCAGTCTTGAGGTAAAATATTAAGAATAAGAAATGTTTCCATTTACATAATATTGTATACGGTATAGTTTTAAGGGTTCCGTACCCAAAGGGTAAAACGGGGCCCTATTACTAAGACTCCGCTGTCCGTCCGACCGTCCGTCCATCCGTCCGTCTATTCCAGATTCCAGCATCAGCCAGCAGTTTGCAGATTCTGTAGCTTTGCTCTCTATTATAATATAAATTAAAAAAAAAACATGCGGGGCAGTCTTGGGGGATTGCCAATAGAAGTGAAAACTAAGTAATATTCATTCATTTCTTCAAGCGTTCCGTGACGATGACGCGAGTTCCATGATTTTTGTTCACCCAACAAAGTTCAAGAAGTTTTCACTTCAAAAACTCAATTCAGGTTATTATGTCGATCGCATAGTTAGCTGCCAATGAACGATAATAATAATGTATCTTAGAAAGTGGAATGTGTTTATGTATAATAAATAAATATGTACTTACACAATACACATGCGCACACAACAATGAATCATAAAGATAACAATGATTGCGTTATTTACAAATCATTCAGTTATGTAAATAATCTTGACTTCTGAATATACTGTAGACGCTATATACAGGGTGGCCGGGAAGTTGACGTTCAAAAAAAAAAATTTGGTCCCTCGTGCCGTGGGGTATGCGAATCACCCCCATGTATGTTCCGCGATTTTTCATAGTTTTCGAGTTGAGTTTGTGAATTGTTTCTGTGTTTTTGAGAATTTTCGACGTAGGAACGAGAAAATGGTCATTTTTTATTTGTCAGTTGCCTAATTTTAAGAATTTTCCACCTCGCTGACAATGAAGGCTGATTTCAGCCAACGTAGCCACATTATGTACTTTTACACCTCCTTTTTTTAATTTGATTATGAAAACTGAGAGTCTGGCGCATTTTTTAAGCCATCTTTGGTACCATGAAGTCACCTGCTTAGATTTTTACTTTGAAATTGAAAATTTAAGTCATAATTCACCGAACTTAAATTTTTCACTTTAGACTATAACTTTCATCACAGTTACGACGCTATTTACGCATACATAACATAATCAGCCTATAATGTTCCCACTGCTGGGACACAGGCCTCCTCTCTATGAGAGGGAGTGGGCCGTAATCCACCACGCAGGCTCAGTGCGGGTTGGTAGATGTCACGTCTTCGAATTTTTGGTTCTAGGACATGCCGGTTTCCTCACGATGTTTTCCTTCACCGTTTTTGATATTCATTTTACGCATAAAAGTAAGTAAAACATCGCCAGCAGGCGTAGCATGGCGCTTTCTATCTCTACGAAGAATAGACATAGCTTTTTCTATACAAAGTGACAGTTCGTTTCTTCATTTTTGACATCCACCGTAGAAATGTTTCTACAATCTGTCATTTTGTCTTTCATTTCTAACCTGACTGTCAAAATCACACTGACAACCGATAAATCCTATGACAAAACAAAGAATTCTGAGTCGAATTATAAATAAGAGTGAATTTCGTAAAAAGTGCAGTTGACTCTTTCTACTTTGCTGCCGTCTCGTACTATCTTCTGTCTACAGGAAACGTCATTTTTGTCTACTCTTCCGTCGACAAAACGGTGCTCATGCTACGCCTGCAGGAAACCGGCATGTCTTAGAACCAAAAATTCGAAGACAGTGACATCCTCCAACCCGCAGTGGCACCCGTGATGGATTATGGCCCACTCCCTCTTACAAAGAGGAGGCCTGAGTCCCAGCAGTGGGAACATTATAGGCTAATTATGCTTATGCTTAACATAACTGGCGAAATGTGTGTGGTACATCTCTGCCTAACTCTGCGGGAGTTACAGGCGTAATCTTATGTTATGTTAATTTGTTACAACGAACGACGGAATCACCGTCCAATCTCGCGTGATCAAAGGACGAGGTAACTAATGTCGATCTATATTTAGTTCCCTTCAGACGTTTGCGACTCACGCCCATATGAATAAAGATGGCGATCAACGAGACAAATTGATGGCTTCAACGTTTAAAAAATGTTTAGAGGAAGACATTAATTTGGTGATTTTTATTTTACTAAAAATACAAATACTAATTTGTGTTTGGTTTTTATTTAATTACGGAATAGAATTCTCATTATTATGTTGACCATAAAACTTACAGATATAAATGAATATATTATAGAAATTATAAAAGTATAAAAAATATAGAATTTTACATAGGGTGACACAGTAGTGTATTGACTGTGTGGGATCTTCTGCGGTATGATAAGAAGCTGATTCATCTGTTTTGCGTCAACGTCACTATTAAAATATGTCGGATCAGTCTATGGTTTAGTGTCATGAAAAACAGAACTGTGACTAACACAACAACAATAACTTTGTCCTTTTATAGTTATAAGTAAGAATAGGGAAGTTTTCGTTGTATCCATTAATTACAAGATCCAAACAAATATTATAAATTCTAACTCTGTGTCTGTACTTTTACGAAACCAAGGCATTTTTATCTGTTATTATGTTCAAATATTTAATTTTTCTATCTTCAGTGGTTTCGTCTGCGTGCGTGTGCGTTGTTCGCCAGCCATTAAGACAATCAATCAGTCATTCAGACAAGGAATTGCTTCATTTTAAATAATAATTCTAACAACTTTCTTTTTTTGTTACAGGTTGAAATGGCATGCGAACTACGGAAGCCCCTTTTCGTACATGAAAAAGAGGCCCAAGATGACTTAATAAAAATTCTAGACGAATTTGGTAGCCGTCTGCCCGCCGTGGTAATACACTCCTTTACCGGCTCAGTGGAACAAGGCCTTAAGTATATAGAAAAGGGGTTCTACTTGGGTATCACAGGGTATATCTGTAAGGATAAGTCTGATGGTGGAATTAGGAGGCTATTATCTGAAAGATTGCTGCCTCTGGATAAGCTGCTGGTTGAAACTGATTCGCCTTTCATGTACCCGAATATGAGGGCTTCCAAATTGCCGTTGCACGTTAAGGATTCTTTGACTGAAAGGTAAGATTAACATAATATTACTTCTTTTTACCCGACTGCAAGGACTGATTAGTTAGTATACATTGTATACCATCGCAGCATTTAAACGGTTAGACGTAATTTCCAATTTATAATTATGTTTTCCAAACATTTCAGATGAAACTTAAAACGTATCATTACTTTATAAACTCTGTTATTTTAATGATAGTCATTTTGACACATGTCAATTGTTTATTATATTAAAAGATCGTTATTAGGTACAGTTAGCATTTTCGTCACTCAGTTCTATCGATATTTTTAGTTTCATATTGTAACATAAAATTGACGTGACTAATCCGTAAATGCAATTAAAATCGACATACAATTAAGATTTCGGTTGACTGTTTTGATTTCTAAAAGTAAATTATGAAATTACTAGCTATTGCCCGCGACTTCGTCTGCGATCTAGGATGAAAAGTAGCCTATGTCCTTCTTCAAGTCAAGGTCTACCAATGTGCCAAATTTCAACCAAATCCGTTCAGCCGTTTTAGCATGAAAGCCTAACAAAAAAACTCACTTTCGCATTTATAATATTAGTTAGGATTTATAAATACTTATAACAACTGCTCTCAAAACGGTGAAGAAAAACAGTTTGAGGAAACCGGCATGTCCTAGAACCAAAAATTCTAAGACATGTGACATCTAACAACCCGTACGGGTCCCGCGTGGTGGTTTACGGGCCACTCCCTCTCGCAGAGAGGAGGCCTGTGTCCCAACAGTGGGAACGTTACATGCTGGTTATGTTTTTTTGTAGCTGTAAAAAAATACAATAACACTGCGATAAATACAAACCTTAATGTTATCTAGATGAAGCTACCGAATGATAACGCTACAGCACGGCGATACACGTTTGTTTATTGGGCCATGTCTGATAATACAAGATTACGAGCTTCTGCTATTGATAACAGAATTTAAATAACATAACAAGATTATCGGGCAACGTGCTATTTTGGTATGATCTGTGTATATCTATTATATATTTTTACATGGGAACTTGTAAAATTCAGAATAATAAATAAAATTTTGTTAAATACAAAATTCATCTTAGATTTATGGTGCCTACAGATACAACAATGTTAGATGCCTGTATCAAAAATTAGGGAAAAGGCTAGGCGATGATTAGTTATGGGAACTAACAGAAGTGAAACTTAAAACTGTTATTAGCTCCATCTATATTTTAGGTTACGGCACTACAGCGTGCGGTGATGCGAATCCATAACTCCCTACCGAAAATCGCTCAACGTGAACGTAGAATTTTTCACTTCTATAATATTTTTTGCATTTTTCTTTCCCAGATCCATGAACTTCGTGAACCGCTACTGCACATTTCAGCGCAACGAGCCGTGTGCCCTGCCTGCTATCGTCGAGCTGATCGCCGGCTTCCTGGGTCAGAAGCCAGAGGATGTGGCGCTCGCCACCGCGTTTAACGCACTGAAGATATTCGGCCTTAGCCAGTGAGTCCGATTGTATAGCCCTCTACTCATTGAAGATCAGTTTTGTATGGAGGCTGTTAAAGTTGACGGAGCAATTTCTGTTGGTTTTTGTGAATAGAAGATGCAAAAGCTGATCTACATTTTGACTACAATAATTGAAGGAATAAGTAAGAGGGTTGTCTTAAAAATATATTTATAAAGAATCGAAAATTAGTGCCTTAAGCGCCTATACAGTGCCTTGATAAATGATTACAATAAGAGTCAATTTAATGGATCGAATCATCACTTTGAATCTAATCCCAGTTATTTATGAAATGATTATATTTACTCAGATTTGATGAAGCAGTTTCTTCGATCGTCATCCAAATTCATGATTTTTTTTTATAACAAAAAATGATGAATTATATTAATAAACTAACCTCGAAAATTGAAAATACTCATGTTTTGTTAACGTGCATTTCGATAATGACAAGAAACGACGATATTTGGTATATAAAAGAGATTTTTTGTGGCACAATGAGGCTATTGACATTTTTTGCGTCTTATTTTGACGTTGATTTTTTATCGAGTCGAAGCGGCGCAGATTCGTCCTAATTCGATACTAAACATTCGATGATATCTTGCCATTGAATTAGATAAAACTAACATTAAATGTTGCCTCTCTAAATCTTAAGTTTGCCGAAGTAGGTATTACAAGTTTTTGGGAGTTTTCGGGATATTTAAATATACTTGATCTGGCAATTATGGGATGTCCAAGTCATCTCGGTGTTATAAATTATCACTAAAGCAGCTATTTTGATTGTGATTTTGTGAAGGAAGATTAACTTTACAGATTATTCAGCGTTTATATTTATTTATAGTTTAGTTTGTGAGGTTAGTTTCACTTCAACTTTCAGTATTGTAAAATGAGTCAATTTATAACTCGAGTTGTTGTCCCTATAGTTAATTGTATGTTATTAAGTCAGTCAAGTATATTCAAATGTGCCGCAAAATTAAAGAATTATCATAATAATGAATGAAACGTTACGCAAGTTACAAAAGCGTACCTGATACGCGCCAAGTCTAAAATTATTGCCATTTTTTAAATGTACTTGGTATTTTGCATAATATACGAAGACCTTATGATCAAGTTTTTTTTTTACTATGAAATGTGGCTTATGTATGCACACGCCTTTAAATCTGGTGGCAATCGGGTTTAGTCAGACTGATCTCAAATATTACCGTGTTTGAATTTTATTTTGATTTATTTTTCCACTAACAGGATTTAAGCATCGTTGGATAAAACGTTTTGTTAATGAACGAGGTTTTCGACGATTTTTGTTAATTTAAGGTTGCAGTCCATTCTCGCGATATTATTTAGTTGTAATTAATATTTTAAGTGTACGGAAATGTAAACCATGTTTGATACTAACACTTGTACGTAAATATAGATATAGACGACGTGTTTAGACTTTGAGATAGATATTTTTTCGCCAAATATTTAGGGACGTTAGCGTTTTATTTGTGTTTAAATATATATTTGAATAAGTCAGATAGATTTGAAGAGAGTTTGTTGTTAGAAGCGGAGCGGAAAGAAACTGTATACTAATCTAAAAATATTATTTTTTTTACACACCAGTTTATAATAAGGATTTTATACAGTTGTTCGCCTCGGTTGACAAACTCTATCGTCTTGCCTGTATGCCTGCGGCAGTGGACTGCGACCCTAACCCCTATAACATTGGCCTGTTGCCACCTTTATATCTATGTGCACGGTGTTAGGTATCTCTAGTTATTCTCGCTCTGCGCAGAGCATTCCTAATCGAATTACAATATTTATATTTTCATCGAATATTTGTAAATAGTTTGAAAAAATGTGTAACTAATAAATATAATTATTTAAATAATGTTAATTTAATGCTGGTAGTCACAACGAAATCAAAGACTGCAAGTATTAAAAATGTGAAACTTGACATGTTAATTGTTTACGTTTTTGTATCGATATTTTTTACGTATTTAATCGTTTATTGTGTAAGAAGTACTGTTATTCCTTTATTTTTTGACACTTTGTTGTAGTGTGTAAGTGTGGGCTGGCGGGCTGGTGTCGCCATGTATAATAATAATAGATAGATACGTTGTATATTGCGATGGTCCGTCGGCTCGGGTCGAGTAGTGCCTTCGATGAAACGTCCTTTTGTGATAAAAATATTTTCGTAGAATGTACAGATTATTTCTTTCAATATACAATTAAAGAAATTATGTTTGGGTTTTATTTTTGGAATCCTCAGAGCGTTCTTGTTCATCCGTCTCTCCACTAGTCCATTGCCTACTCTAGGATGCATAACCGGTATGGCTCGCAAATCCTTCCATATCCTAAGGGCACATCTGCCCTACAATTACCGCGCCCCCCGGTTTACTCCTTGATATGCAATGGCCTCTGTAGCCCCATGCAACATGAGTCTCCAGGGAGTAGTGCAAATCTTGGGGTTCCTTCGATTTATCGAGTCTGGTTAAACCCCTCTGGGGTCGGTGAATTTCATTCATTCTTTTTCAGAGTGTTCTCGTTCGATAGTGTATGAATGAAACAAATACTAGAAAATCTACAGATTTTAATTTATTTCTACGTATTTACAATTTTTTGGCAGTCAACATAGTTATTATACTAAACATGTTAAAGAAATAATACATAATACAACATAACTTGAATTGTGGCCTAGAAATGTCTAGAATAGCAGTTTTTTAATACTGTAAGATATACAATGTGTAAAAAAAAACCGTGTCTGATCCGAAAGGGGCACATAGGTACTACAATAACATTACCAAAAAGTGATAAAAAAGTCTTATTATTATTGAAAATAAAAAGTTACCCGGTAAAATTCACCACTGAAAAAAAAAATACGGCAATTTTTTTTTTCCTGAAAATTACCACATAAATAGAATCTCAATAGATACGATACTTAACAACACCCTCACGAATCAGACAGAATTTTTTACATTATTATCAAAGTAATTGAAGAGTTGAGAGATGCTGTTCCCACTTTTAAATAGAATACGTGCCTCTTGTTGAAAAAAAAAACAATAATAGTTGTTTAATTATACATAGGTTACAAAGTTCAGACTTGGAACATAAATTTTAATGTAATAATCTAATGATTTCACGACCAAAATAACAAAACTTAACTGTCAACAAGAATCCAACTTCAGGAGATACATTTATAATAGTTTTAATTTTTATATCGAACATACCTACTTGCATTCGTTCAGGAGATGCATTTATAATTCGTAAAGTCGTAATTTTAATATCAAACATACTTGCATACATTTTACCCGTTCACGCACAATTCTGAATAAAAAAAACAGTTATACAGTTACTTTTTTTTACACCCACATATCAATGTCAAATAATAGCCTGTCCAAAGTCAATCGATAATAATAATAATATTACACCAAACCGATCGACCTCAACGAGATCGATTCGATGTCTATGGTGTATTAATTATCTATCGATCGATGAAAATTTATTTTCGATGATTAATAGATTTAGGAGCCGCAATCATCGAATTTTAGGTAAAGGTCGATGATTGAAAACGATGTAAAAGCCATATATTTTCAAAAGAGTAACCGTCTTGCCGGTTCTTCTGCAAAGAAAACGACCAACTGGAACCGTGCACCTAGCTTATGATATTTCATAAGTGCCCATGTAGGTTTATGTGAAATGAAATATTTTGATCTTTACTTTCTCGACGACATAACCAATAGCGATAGTGTGGGTGTCGTATCATACACATACAGCCTACAGAACACGGAGACGCCTCGGCGACCGCTGCTGGAGCCTGCATTGTATACACTTTCCATACAAACTAAGCGTTATTAAACGTCACCCATAGAAACTGGCAGCTCATGACAATTGTAACAATGCCCTGTGAGTCTTCGTGACGGCTAGCTTGCGTTCAGTTGCGCCAAATTCGGTCATGAATAATATTATTCGTCAAAGTAGTCTCTAGTCGCTGCCGGCAATTCCGTGCTCTGAAGGCAATTCCCGTCTTTTTAAGAATATTCTTATCCGTCTCAATCCTATATACTTCGTTGGTTTAGGTAATTAGCGAAAGGTAAATAAAAAAAAAAACACGTGACGAGAGAGCTTTCAAAGGCGTCTGGTTAACCGACCAAACGTAATACCTGTCAAGCTGTCATGCTACGTCACAGTTCTGTTGTGCTCTTCAATTTAGCAACGTTATAATTAGAACCTGTCTTTTTGGGTTTTTTACAATAAACAGATTACAAAATATTATATTATTATGAACATAACAAAAAAAATTATGCTCAAGCAGTTACATCTACGAAGAGTAGTTTAAGAATAAATGTTAAACATTAATAAAAGAGGAAATTATCGTAAAAATCGAAAATAAACTTAATTAATTTGGTTATAACGTATTTTTAAACAAGAAAGTGTCATCTATAAAAAAACCCTTTATACGATTTGTTTACCTTCAGTTAATTACATAAACCAATAGAGTATAGTTTGTCTATATTCTTGACATTGATTGTCGCTGAGATGATATTGCGACTAAAGTCTAATTTGACATTTCAAGTGATCGTTTGTTATTTTTCAAATTGGAGTTTGACATTTGCACCTGTCAAATTAGTCAACGAGAATAAAAAACAGACTTTAGATTTTAAACGTTTTAGACGGGAATTGGCTTTTTGTGATACATACATACAAAACGAAGTAATATTTTTTAATAATAACCTACATTATCACAGTGTTTTTTAGCTCTTGTCAAGTTTCCTCACGATGCCGGGCGGCGGGGAGGTAAGTACCTTTCTTGATAGTCTCACCTGACCAGATACTGGGTCTCGTCCGAAGTACTTTACTTGGATTTCTGTTCCCACGTCTAGCCCGAGAACTGAGGGGTGCATTATCTGTGAAAATAAATAAGTACGTCAATCCTAACTTAATACAGTGTAAGGTACTTCAATCCTAACTTAATATTATAAATGTGAAAGTGAGTTTGTTTGTTTATGTGTTTCAGAGGGGTAGCCAGATCGGGAATAGGACATAGGATACTTTTTATCCCGATATTCCCACGCGATCGAGACTTAAGCCCAAAACACACACAGAGCGGGAGCGGGTCGGGTCGTTTTCATCGCTTGAGTCGCGCGGTTCATCGTGTTCACACAGAGCGCGGGCGCGGGGCGGCAGCGGGTCGGGCGCGGGACGGCAGCGGGTCGGGCGCGGTTGTACTTTGACAGACGGCAGCGGTTGCAGTGTGAAAATGTTGGGTGATTCTGACACGGACGAAGAATTATTAGTTTTTACTTATTTTAAAGAGAAGAACGCGAAAATGGAAAAGTTGTAGGTTCTTGACATTAATTAAAAAAAAAACATCAATATGGAGAATATCATCGATACGTGTATTGCAACGAATGTAACGCCGCTACACCCACATTGCTATTCTGTAACCGTCTTACCTTGAAAACTTAGGTGAAGTGAGAGTGGAGTGAGTTATTGTCATCGATACCTACTGATGCTAAGTCAGTGACAGTTCACTCCAAGCTCACTATGGTATTTTACTACACTTAGTTTTCACGGAGATATTTTTACAGAATAGCACAACCGCTCCCGACCCGCGCTGTTGTGTCGGCGGGCGCGGCTCCGATCCGCGCCCGCGTTCTGTGTGTTGACATCCATATAATTCCTTGAATTACAAATTATTATACCCGCCGTACTCCCGCGCCCGACCCGCTCCCGCCCCGCACCCGCTCTGTGTGTGTTTTGGGCTTTAGCGCGCGGTGCGACGCAGCTAGTAAAATATAATCTTTTTATTAGCCTATACAGAATAACAACCGCACGGGTTGATCCATCAGGTTAAGCTATGCTTGCCGGGCTTGGTCCGTAGATGGGTGACCATCTTTACATACCGAGACTCCTCCGTGCCTCATAAAGCACGTTAAGCCGTTAGTCCTGGCTGTCATTCGTGGATCTTTGACAGTCGTTACGGGTCGTCAGAAGCCCGAAAGTCTGACAACCAGTCTTAGCAAGGGGTATGGTAACACAACCCAGTAACTGGGTAATAACCCAGTTACTGGGTTGTGGAGGTTAGATAGGCAGTCGCTCCATGTAAAATACTGGTATTCAGCTGCATCCGGTTAGACTGGAAGCCGACCCCAACATAGTTGGGAAAAGGCTAAGCAGATTTTGATTAGCCTATACAGAGGACCGTTCACTAAAACTTGTCCTTTGCCATCATGTTGGCACCATTGCTTGTCAAGCTTAGTTTTTAATAATAACAGAGTTCAAAATGGCTTGACAAACAATCATGCCACTATGACGGCAAGGGACAATTTATTGTGAACGGTCAGTAGCTGGTATCTACCTAAAGATAATAGGTAGGTACGAAGAACAGTTTTAATAGTTATTTATGCAACTGTTATATAATAAGGGGTTTTAAAGGTTATTTACAGTTGTATACAAGACTATCTACACCCATGAAATGAATCGTCTATAAAAGTTTCTTTGCAATACCAATATCAAACAAAAATGGCGCGGTACGACGTGTTGTTTTGTTTTTAAATTACGGTGCTTTGTTAGTGAAACACTCGTGAATGACAATATTCTTTTTTTGAAATGAGTTGCATTATGAAATTCAGTACAACATTATAACACCCGTTTGGATGATATTATGATTACTATGACACTGGCTGTTTTAATGTTGGTAATAAGCTAACTGTTTCAGAAACTTTTATAGAGGATTTATAGCATGGGTGTAGATAAAGCAAAAAAGTAGGTACCTTTCTATGATCCAGCTGCGTATTATGCACTAACGCGGGCGGCATTCCCGAGAATAGAGTGACTAACACGCCCATTTCTTTAATCTCAACGATTCTGGCTTTGTAAATGGCGCCGAACTCAAGCTCATGCTTCTTCTCAGTGGCCATCCAGCCGTCGATGCGAGCGCGGGCTTCGTCCATAGCAGTTTGCGAGGGCGCGAATACGCTGTACTTTATGTCGCTTATGGGCGTCACCTGGGAATTTAAGAAAGAAAAAGTGTCATAATAAGTTTTTAAAACAAGAGTTAAAGAAGTCTTCTGCCTTTCGAATTGATGTTACTGTGGCGGCATCTACATCGCCACATGCGAACTACGCATCAAAGACCTGACGTCACATAAAAATCCTGCATCGCACAATTAGAGTTTCCGCGCGATGGACATTATATATTGTACTAGCTTCCGCCCGAATTTTAGAATTTTTCCAAATTCGTTCAGTGGTTTAGGCGTGAAAAGGTAACAGACAGACAGACAGTTACTTTCGAATTTATAATATTAGTATGGTTTAAAGCAATAGTTACCTGTACACCAGTCTCAACGTGCAACCTTTTCAGGTTAATGCCGCCCTGACCGAGCAGTTTGGGCCTCTTGTGCACCTCCACCTCCAACTCCTCGATAACTGGCATGTTCTCTTTGTAGCCTTGTCTGGAATATAACGGTTTGTTTAAAAAAAATTAACCGAGTTCAAATTTATTTTATTTTTAACTGACTTCAAAAAAGGAGGGTTTCAATTCGTCTGTATTGTATACAGGGTTATTGCTTATATGTCGGCAATCCATTAAGATCCCCTTGACGGGGATGTAAGGGAGGTCATTTAAAACCAAATGACCCCTTTTGAATACTATGCAAATGTCAACAGTTTTCGAGTCATTTGACATTTTATATTTTTATTTAATTATATTTTAAAATATAAAATAACTCGAAAATGGTCGATATTGGCATAGGGGCCATCGGGGACATTTGGTTGCAAATGAACTCTCCTATATCCCGGTTTTGGTATTTCAAACCCTATTACGACAGAGATAAAGTTCTTAATACAACACAGACTCGGGTCTCAAATCAATTTTCGTATATTTAGAAACTTGACATTGCCCGAAAAAAAGCACGTTAAGCCGTTGGTCCAGGCTGTCATTCGTGGATCTTTGACAGTCATTACGGGTCTCAGAGACCGAAAGTCTGACAACCAGTCTCACCAAGGGGTATTGTATTACCCAGTTGCTGGGTTGTGGAGGCCAAATAGGCAGTCGCTCCATGTAAAATGGGGTCGGCTACGTCTAACCGGATGCAGCTGAATACTACTGGTATTCAGCTGCATCCGGTTAGACTGGTAGCCGACCCCAACATAGTTGGGAAAAGGCTAGGCAGATTGATTGACATTTGCTCGAATAGAGTTATAGAAAAAGTTCAAAAATTCAAAGTTCAAAAACCAAAATGTACTTACGTACATTTTAATTTTTGAACTTTGAATTTGTTTTTTGAATTAGTAATAAGGTCGATAACAAACCTAGGTTTATCGATGCACTGGTTCATAATATCGATAATCTTGCTCTTAGCGTCACAGGCCTTCTGTATCGACTCCATGACGATCTTGAGCGGTAGACCAGACAGCTTGATATCTGCCTGCAGTGCCGTGATACCTTTCTTAGTACCGGCGACTTTGAAGTCCATGTCACCCATGTAGTCTTCTATACCCTGGAGGAGAATGATTAGTAAATTAGACAATTTGGCCAATTTTGTAACTTTTTTAAATCTTTTCATTTATTTTCTTTTGAATACTGGGCTTATGGTTTTAGTATGTAATTTGCATTTTATTTGTGAATAATTTATAATCTTTCTTATTTATTATTAATATGTAATTATTTTCTTTATTTAATTTTAAATACTTATTCAATACATTTTTAAATATTTTTATAAAACCATAAAAAAATATTTTTATTATTTCTTTTCTTTTCAACTATAACGTCTAACGAAAAATGTGTTAAAAATTTAAGGAACTGTGAGTCTGAAAATACGAAAAAAAAATGCAGTTTCATACATTTCAAACGGGTTAGTATTGGATTTTTGTATGGAACAGCAGATTTTCAGAAATATTGCTATTTATATTTATCAATCAATCGTATCCATTAGAAAGAAGACGTGCCGTTGCCAATCGATGATTTATAATATTTGCCTATTATGATTCTGCCAGTGGCCGTTTTAAGCTCCCTGATCTCTCTCCGGTCGTGTCGGATTGCCGTCCCATCGGAATATGAGAGTGAGGGACGACAGAGTGCACCTGTGTCTGCGCACACACGCGTGCACTATAATATCTCCTGCGCCCAAGGCTAGTCTCCGTTGAGATTGGCCGCCATGGTCGAAATTCGGTTTGGAAGACTATATTACTACGATAGAGGTAAAAATCAAGACTCACTAACAAATCAGTGAGTATCCTGTAGTCCGCGATCTGCCCCTGGTCGTCCGGCCGGCTCACCAGCCCCACGGCCACGCCGGCCGCGGGCGCCGCCAGCGCCACGCCCGCGTCCAGCAGCGCCAGCGAGCCGCCGCACACTGACGCCATGGAGCTGGAGCCTGGGGGGGGGGGACGTTTGAGAGAACACTAATTATATCATTTACTTGCTGTGCTCCGCGGTTTCACCTGCGTAAGTCTCGACCCCGTTGGAATACAGGCATAAAACGTATCCTATGTTCTATTCCAGGTCATCATCTACCCGTATGCCAAATTTCATCCTCTCTAGAGTAGGGAACGTCGCAGCGGCGTCGAACGGTTTGCGTATTGCATTTTTATACTCGTGATAACTTCGAAATTAAATGTCCGATTCGAATGAAATATAAAGTATTTTACTGCTACAAAATACCCTTGATTACAAAACTATTTATTTAAATAAGAATTAATACTACGATACGACTATAAAACTACAACTTTTGTTTCTACCGGCGATCTCATTAAATTTGCTGCTAATGTGAGTTAACTATGATAGTTAGATATATTCCCTCGTGGACTTTTTTGTAGACAATAATGAGTACTTTAATCATATACTACATAATTTTTATGTATCATCAATAGTTTTCTCAGCGCACAGCAAATAATGAATTTTATAGACAACATTTTGCTACTAATAGCCTATGTTATTTCCTGATAATTTAGCTTTCTATTGGTGAAAATAGTTCAAATCGGTCCAGTAGTTTCGGAGCCTATTCGGTACAAACAAAAAATCTTTCCTCTTTATAATATTAATAAAATAGAAATATTGATTAAAAAAATTGGGGTGGACAAAATATTATATGCCATGGTATAATTTTATTCATAAGGGAAGAGGACTTACCATTAGACTCGAGCACCTCAGCAGTCAGCCTCACAGTGTAGGGCTGATGCGGCACGACTGGCAGGAGCCCCCTCTCGGCCAGGGCTCCGTGTCCCGCCTCGCGCCGCCCCGGGCCTCCGCTCCTGCCTACCTCGCCAGTCGCATACGAAGGGAACTCGTAGTGGAGAAAGAAGTTTTTTTCTTTTATGCCACTGTTATGAGAAAAAGAGGATTTATAATAGTTTGAAATACAAAAAAAACTAATATTCTTAATGTGCGTCGGCAAAATTCGTTTGATTTCTATCAGTTGCCCTTTGCACTTGGTGCAGACCGCACGCTCTCAATAAACTTGGAAGTCGATTGACAGCGTCCGGTCTGCACCATATGCAAAGGGCAACTGCCTTCATCATCATCACCACCACCACCACCATCATGGGCTGCTTTTCATCGCCTGCGACTGAGTATTTTTACGGACAATTTTAAAGAAAGAAAGAAAGAAAGAAAGAATAACGTTTATTTGGACACAGTTCGTGAAACACAAAATACAAATAACAAAATAAAAAATTTGAAAACAATAGCGCTTCACGGCTGCGCCAAAAAGGTTTATTTCAGCATTAATGCCAGACAGGTACTGTCTGACGCTGGTTTTCTAATGAACCTTTAGTGACAAGTGACGGGAAGTACAAACAGTTTCAACATACCCAATAAATATTTTAACCATTAGGTACCTATTAATAAATAAGCTAGTAAAAAAAAAGGAATAAAAAAATAAATAATATAAGTAAATACAACAAGAACCGTCTCAGCAAACCCGTTTAGCGATTACATCAATCAATGCGTGCACGGTGCACTCACAATGCGCTACAGGCCGCCGAGCGCGGCGGACAACCCACCGACAGTTAGGTATTTAGTTTGTCGAAGAAAGAAAATACTGTGAGTGAGAGTGAGAAATACTCATAAATATTATTTTAATTTAATGTTTTTCGGGGGTAAGTGAAGTACCCACTTATAACCATAGATGAAGTAGGCACAAGCTTAATAGAAGAAGGTAAGCGTCATTTAATTTTAGTTCGATAAATAATTTTGCTAGGTTGATCAATATTTTAGTTTCGTGTTAGTGTAAAATATCATAATTAGCTCCTTTTTGTTCTAGTTGTCGATTTTTGAAAAAGGGCGGCACCATCTGTACTCAAAAACAAACATCGTTTTCGGGCATCGTGGCATTTTAGCCACCCGCCGCATGCGACCTCTCGCCGCACACAAAAGTCGGAAGCTACTCTACTTTAGAACTTTCGATTTCAGTTACCAGTGTAAAGCCCGCGTTAAGGTAATGGCGTCAGTCTTAAAACTTGCTGTTGTACGACGTGACGTTATAAAGCGACGCCGCGCCGTAGAATCGACCTTACTGCTTCGAAATAAAGGCAATTTCAAAACGAAATTGTTACCATGAACTTTATATCGCGGCAATATGAATATTTGTCATATTTAAATAATTGAATAACGTATGAAATATGTTTATTGTAATGGATAATAGCTGACGCCCGCGGCTTCGCCCACGTATCGGTTATTATATACTAAAACCTTCCTCGAGAACTACTCTATCCATTGGTCAAAACGCATGAAAATTGGTGCAGTAGTTTTTGAGTTTATCGCGAACAGGACGACAGACAGACGCGGCGGAGGATATTGTTTAGGTAGGATATGGTTTAGAGAACTTATAATGTATGTCGCTATCACCTCATGTACTCATATTTTGGCAAATAAATGATTTGATTGGATCACTTACCTAGTGAGCATAGTGAGTGTGTCCATCTTGAGCGCGCTCTCCGGTGAGTCAAATGCAACTGTGCACAGAACTTGTGTCTGTCCTCGTTGGAACACCGCGCTGCCGTGCAGGGGTTCATATAATGACACCTAAAATATGACACACATAAGAAAGTTATTGGGTAACTAATGATAAGGTAAATTAACTGGAAAAAAAAAAAAGATTTTATGAACTTCTGGACAGGACAACATCTGTTGTTGCTAAATGGAAATAAAAATCCGGAGTCACACGTAATCTGTACGATTTATGCCACCTAACACGTGTGACTCCGGATTTTTAATTGGTCTGTCTGTGATGTCTTGACCTTGTTTAAAACTTTTTAGTTGACTTTTTGCCGTAGTTGGGTTTTAGTTTTATAACTTTTATTTTTTTAATAAAGATAAAATAGATCAACCATTTTTCGAGATGAAATTATTTACACAAAGTAAAGCGAACTCACGACCTACAACTCGTAAGTTCGGCTGTAACCACTGCGCCACCACTGCTGAGGAGTAAGGAATGAGGATTCCTTGTTTAAAAAAAACTCAAATTCAAAGCATTTATTTCAAATAAGGTCACCCGGGGCTAAAGCAACTATGGGGCTAAAGCAACTAATAAAATTTTCTCTCAATCTAATTATTTTTGTAGATAGCTCTATCTATTGGAGTAAAGAGGAATCATAGTTTTTTCAAACAAAGTACAGATGGCATCACTAGTTCACCTACTGTAGTACTGACAGATCATTTTCTGTCAGCCGCCATTTTGGAGCAACGTGTTGCTGCGTCGTGTTCTGTGTTGTGGTACATTAAAAATATTTCGAGTCGTTGCAAGGAGAAATAGAAGTGCATCCTAAAAACAATATAAAACGTAAGTGTTTTTGGTATATTTGGTTAAACTCTAGGTGTTATAATTAACATTTTATTGATATAGTTACATTAACCCCAACTTTTCATGCACGGGGGTTATTGCAACTATTTTTGCAGTCACATTTGCCCCATGCTTTTTGTACGAAAACTGCAAATTACTAGTGACGTTCCGTGTCGATATTTCGATAAGTGAATTTCACGTATTTGCATAAATGTTTAGCTGCAATTAGTATGAAGTGTTTTAGATTTTGCGTAGTTTTAACAAAATGAAATAGATAGGTAGCTTAAATAAAAAAATGTACCAAGTTAATACAAAATCCAAATTTTGTTATCAGATGGTCCGAAACTATAAAAGAAAAAAGGTATTTAAACTTACATTTACACTTACATCGATTTTGTGTTTTTGCAATAAGAAACCTATAGGTATTTAAAACCTTTCATTATTGTTAATTATCGAATGTCTTTACAAATATTTATCGATAAGTAGTAGGTACTACATCTCAACACTAGTCAGTATGGAAGACAGTCGCATTCGCCCCATAAAAAAAAAAAAGTAAATTTGCTTGAAACTGAACTCTCTCTCAGCGACTATAGATAGCTTTTACAGATAATTCTGTGTGCATCTACATGTACTCTTGACCTCAACATTTAGAAACAGAAAACAACAGAGTTATAACGAATAGTCACATTTACCCCAAAGTGGGGTGAATGTAACTATTACTGGTCTTATTCAACAATAATGCAAATTAATGAAAAACCAAAGTCTATTTGTAACTTAATTTATGTCGAAACTGTTCATCGAAAGCTGTGCAATGAAGTACATTTATTAGAATATCCCTATTATTTAAGTAGCTCATGGTGGAGGGAAGCAAAGTTTCAAAATTTTTTTTTTTAGTTGCATTCGCCCCGGGTGACCTTACAGGTACTTTTGAATTATCAAGGGGTCGGTCAGTCAAGCGTAGTAGGTTCCTATGGAGAAGAACGGGCAAAAAAATGGCTAGCGCGAACCCGTGGCAGCTAAGAGATGACCAGTCTCTACTGACGGCGCCCGTTCACGAACATGACGCATGGATCAGCACCATTTAGCTCAACCATTTTGAAGGGGACTTTATGAGTACTATTGAATCTATTTAATTTGCCAGTTGTTTCCAGCTTCCATTACTCGATTAATAAAACCTTACCTGACAATTAATCGGCCGGAGCTCATCAAGATGCCGCCCATCACACCTTATGTCTCTTTCCAAGATCATTTCTCTGAATATTTCCTTAAGGTTAGCGTTGAAGGCGTCTTGTAACTGTGTGAGATCGGCCTCGGTCTCTCGTAATTGGTTCATAACGGTCTGACGAAGCTCCGAAATCGCATTGTCTCTGGACATCTTGTCGTGGGAAAAGTCTCTGGAAATAGAGTAGTTTTGACTAATATTAAAAACCGGCCAAGTGCGAGTCTGACTCTCGCACGAAGGGTTCCGTTCCGTACCATTATCTATAAAAACGGCAATAAAATTAATATTTGTTTTATTTTAATTTAATTATTTATTTTTAAAGTGAATATGTAACTAAATATTATGTGAATATTTCAACCAGTTGCCGTCATCAATATAGAGTAAAAACAAGCAAAAAATATTACGTTTGTTGTATGGGAGCCCCCTTAAATATTTATTATATTCTGTTTTTTAGTATTTGTTGTTATAGCGGCAACAGAAATACATCATCTGTGAAAATTTCACCTGTCTAACTATCACGGTTCATGAGATACAGCCTGGTGACAGACGGACAGACAGACGGATAGACAGACGGACAGACACACAGACGGACATACGGACAGACACACAGACAGACAGCAGAGCCTTAGTAATAGGGTCCCGTTTTACCCTTTGGGTAAGGAATCTTTAAAATGTTAATTATTATTATAGTTATCTACAGGGTGTAAGGGACAGCCCTCCGTAAATTAACAGGGGGCCTTATTTTGAAACATATTCCACCGGAAATTGTCTCAGGAAAATTTTAATTCTTTTTATCGTTTTTTCAGCTACTATTCCTTTATTGCAATGTAAAATTACAGTCTCTGTGCGCAGCACTCCATGTATGTAAATAAAACCGCTAAAGTAAAAGAAACAGTAATGGATGTTGAAATACTATAGCGAACGACGCGTGAATCTCAGAATTTACATTGATCAACACTGAAACGAAGCCAAATATTTTGAAAAAAAAAAACTAGTTGCTACGAGAAGTGTGTACGTATCTGATGCCGAAAATATAGTTTTTAGAATTTTTGTCCGTTTGTCTGGATGTAGGTCGCAGATTGGCACAAAAACGGCTGAACAGATTTGAGAGAAATTTTGCACATCGTGGCTCGGAAAATACGTTAACTCATTCGTCTCAGCTGTCATTTGTGGATCTCTGACAGTCGTTACAGATAGTCAGAAGCCCGAAAATCTAACAAGACCAGAGTCTGTCTGTTAAGAGAAGATCTGAGTTTTACCAAGGGGTATCGTGCTATCTAGTAACTTTGTTGTGGTCTTGTGGAGGTCAGATAGGCTGTCACTTCATGTAAAATACTGGTATGTAAGGTAAGTGCCGTAATTAGCCTTTTATGCACCCGGTGCGAGCTGCTATAAAAAGAAATAATAGGTATTGTTAGTGGCCCTGGTCTGGTCATTTCTGCGCCCCTCCAGGGTCTGCGCCCTGTGCCTGGGCACCGCTGGCACCGCCCTAGTAATGGCACTGCTGGTATTCAGTTGCATCCAGTAAGACTGGAACCCTACCCCAACTTAAATAGTTGGGAAAACATGCACACACCATACTTCAAGTTTGTTTACCCGAGTATTTCCCTGATCTTCATAGAAGACAGTATGTTGATGGCGTCAATGATCTTGAAGTGCAGCGGCGCCGGCGTCTCATACCGTCGCTTCGTTTTACCGACCTCTTTTTGAAGTTTCTCTATACCCCGCACTATGTATTGAGCCTCTTTTGTGCCTGGAATAGAGAAAATATATCAATAATTTGTCCAGAGGGCCTTGATAAAGTGACATGCTATCAGCGATAACGATGATGGAAAAGTCAAAAATGTATAGGACTGACATAAGCTATTGAAAAGCTTATGTCAATTCTGTTGAGTCGTTGTATAAATACGAAGCGCTTTGGAAGCGATTGTCCCTTCTCTAGGCCCTCGGACCTAGAATTACCAGTGTATTGGATGTTCCAATTAGGAATATAAAGCACGGGTGCTTTTTCAAATCGCTGTTGTATTTTAAAGTCTCGGTGTCGAGCCGACTGTTGAAAATCCAACAGAACGCTATAAAAAAACCGGCCAAATGCGAGTCGGACTCGCGCACGAAGGGTCATCTATAAAAACGGCAAAAAATTCACATTTGTTGTATGGGAACCCTCTTAAATATTTATTTCATTCTGTTTTTTAGTATTTGTTGTTATAGTGGCAACAGAAAATCATGTCTGTGAAAATTTCAACTGTCTAACTATCATGGTTCATGAGATACAGCCTGGTGACAGACGGGCGGACGGATAGCGGAGTCTTAGTAATAGGGTCCCGTTTTACCCTTTGGGTACGGAACCCTAAAAATGCGGGGTAAGGCTGCGTTCCCACCAGAGATGAGTGAAGATGCGTAGCGAGGGATGTGTGTGAAACTAACCAATAACATCGCTTCACTGTCATAGCTTGAGCTAAGCTAGCGTTGTTATTGGCTAGTTTTACGGACATTCCTCGCTACGCATCCTCGCTCATCTCTGGTGGAAAGGCAGCCTAAAGCTCCTCTGTGGTATAAAATGTTCTGCTTCATATAGTTTAATTCGAGCGCATTTTAAAGCGCTTTGAAAAGCGCGCGTGCGTATCAGCAGGACTAACAGTCTGGAGTCTAGATCTCTGAGTTTGACTTCCGATTTGTCTTCTACCTAACGCAGCATGGCCAAATGTTATTTCAGTTTAGTAATTTCGTTGAAAAGTGACAAATCTAGACTTACTTTCATACCTAATTTGATGGCTTTGAGCAAGTCCTGCTGAAGAATGTCCTGGGCGCTCCCCTCCATCATGATGACGAGGTTTCGACTGGTTGCGGCAACCACCAAGTTCAGCATCGACTCCTGAAGATCCTTGCGGGTCGGGTTGATTATCACTTCATTATTGATTTGACCTACTCTGTAGGAATTAAATTAAGTATATTCAACAGATGTTTAATCTTATTTATAAATCAGTGATTATCAGTACACATAGTCCGATATTCGATTCGGTAGTATTTGCACTATAATTGCGTAACTTATTTTCGTAACCGATTAAGACGAATCTGTTTCATTTTGACAGTTCAACAACATTCACTGCGTTATTTACATTGTTGAGTAGACAAATTTTTCGAACTTATGAAGCAATGGATTAGCAGTTTGTTTCAAACCAATTCAGTCAATTGTGATTGATCGTGTTTTACGCAATAACGGTGCTGAAGCAAATACGATATGATTGGAATGGAAACAATTTTTTTTGGAAGTTGATTCTTTTTTTTTGTAAAAAGTATTTATTTTCCACTTTTTACTTGTGGTACCTACCCCTACTCAAATTCCAATACCACTACCTGCTATGTAAATAACAGTGACGGGAACTAAAAACATCATCCATAGGCGGAGAATGGGAAAAATACGTAATATTGAAGCTAACTCAAAAACTATGTAAGCAAGGTTAATCAAATTTATAAGGGACCACCCCTGGAGCATGACCTACCAATTAAGGCCAACGCACACCAGGACGGGATGGCAAAGGATTTTGCCGTCAGTCGCACACTAGCCGCTTAGATACCGCGGCATTCCAGCGCCTTGCCACGGCGCGCGCGCCCCGCCGGTATGTCACAACCAGCGCCGGCGTCCTCGGCATGCCGTTGCCTACCGCAGTACGCCACGGCATGCCACCGCGGAAGCCTGTGGCGCGTCTTTCAATGCTGTGCAATGAAATCCCTTTTGATGCCATGGCATCAATTTAAAGCATAGCAAAATTTATGTCGTATTTCTATATCAATACGTTTGAATGTCCATTGGTAAAAAATTAAATCCCTTGCCATGCCGTCCTGGTCTGCGTAGGCCTTTATAAAGGAATCATCAAAATCAATTCATAATTGGCGGAGTAATCGCGTAACAAACACACACAAAAAACAGTCGAATTGAGAACATCCTCCTTTTTGAAGTTGGTTAAAAATATAATACCTTACAGCACCAACAGGTCCATTCCAAGGCACATCGGATACAGCTAAAGCTGCACTAGCTGCGTTAATGGCAACTGTCTCCGGAGGATTTACTGAGTCAACCGCAAGCATATTGCAGACTATCTGGGTGTCATAAAAGAAGTTTTGTGGGAACAGAGGCCTAAGGGAGCGGTCAATCAAGCGGGAGGTTAGGATCTCACGTTCAGTGGGGCCTGAAAAAGAAATATAATAAATTTTAGTAAAAGTCCTTGAGAATGAATTAGTCAAAAAGCATTACCACGGGGATGCGCTAAGGTAGCCCGCGAAATTCAAATTTTCTTACGTTTTTTGCTATTTGCAGGTCAATATCAGGTTGTATGTTGATCTAAATAATGATTCATGAATCATTAGAATCAGCAATACAACGCCTTCAGTTCATATAAGTGCCAAATGTCATGATTTCATGAAATAGTCATTCAAAGCACTTACTGATTCCATATTTGTTATGGCCACAAATCATATTTAGATCAACCTACAACCTGATACTGACCTGCAAATTGCAAAAAACATTTCTATATATTAGCTCACCCAATTCCCTTCTTAGAAAATTAGTTGGTATTCGTCCTGCAGCTGCTGCCTTTTGTCTATAGTCCACCACAAGAGGTAGGAATGATGAAGAGCTTTGCTTAGCCTTCGAGACCACTGTTGCTAGGATGGCAGTGTTACCCAGCGTTGCCACACAGGCTCCATCTGCAAACCTTGCATAGCGGCCTGAAGAGAGGTTCAGTGTGGTCCTGGAGAGAAGATATAAGTCATTTTGAATACTAGGATACTGGCAAATTTCAGCAAATCAGCAGCGGTGTATACACAAACTTTGCATGGCTCCTTCAACGCCATATAAAGTTATGTATACACAACACTGTGTTGTTCGAATAGGATTAATTAACAACACGACAACAACTGTCAACTATACCACGACATAGAAAGGATTGGTTGTTTTCACACCATTAATTAAGTAGACATTTTTTCTATGTTGAATCATAACCTCAAACTTACCCATTTGTAAACTGAATATCCGTTTCGCCGACGTCTGATTTTGTTGCAAAACATCTATAAATTCCGTTATTCGTTATTCGCGGTAAAACCAAGGTTTTCATTAATAACATCTTAAAAAGCTGTAATTTCAGAGGGGTCAATTAAGGGCAAACAAAAAATTACGACACACGAAAAGTTGTTAGTTTCTTATTGAATTTGATATTTCAATTACGGTTGTAAAGAAAGTAAGTTGGAAATAATTTTATGCAATAAATAGATGAAAATTTAGAATTTTTCTTTTTTATGTATTTTTGTGGGATTTCACAAGGATTTCTCCAGAAGAAAACAATGCCCGTTCCAGGTTGTGACAAATATGAAGACAAGCAAGTAAACTAGAGATGGGTAGCTATTCTAATAACTAGCCAAATAACGGCTATTTAAAAAATAGCCACGGCTATGGTATCCGTCAACACGATAGCTAGCTATTGGCTACTGGCAAACTCGACAACTTACAAGTTATAACTATTTCGTTCAGCCGTCTGGGTAGCCGACTCACGACTGGCTACTGGCTACTCCGCTACTCCAGCTACGGCTAGCCAGACTATGACTAGCTAGCCGTACGTAAACCGATACCGATAGCGCGGCGATAGCTGTTATAGCTGTGTGTGCGCGCGCTGCGACTGACTCATGAGTAGGAAGGAAGAGTCGCGAGTGTAAACTTTATTTGCATCGCATATCTCTTTCTCACAATAGTCACAATATACAGAGAAAGAGAGGTCATTATACTTAGTAATTTCGGTTAGACGAATTTACGAAATACGATAGTTGAAAGCAGTTAGAATTTAGATAGTTTGTCAGATGTGAAGGTAAACAAAATAAATAAATATTTGATAATTATTGTATGTATAAAATGACTTTTTGGCTTTTTATTTCAATGACTTTAAAATGAAATGAACTTCCCTTCATACTTTCTTCAGGCTTAGGACTGACGATGAAACATTGAGTACCTACCATCTACCTTTACCTACCTTTTACTACCTACCTCTCAATCACCCGTGCGAGTGAAATGCAAGTGCATGTCGTTTGTCGTAATTGTTAACTTTATGATTAATTTAGTGTGTAGTTGGGTTTAAATCGTTTTAATCATCCAGGGCAGCGCGACATCTGTAGGTTACTTGCCTTCAACAAAAGTCTGAGTCGATGTACCCTGTGAAAGTTTTTTAGTTCATATCCAAAAAAAAGAGATGACGCTATTGTAGATTTTCGATGTTTTTATTATTAATACGTATGACCTATGAGGGGAAGTCATTTCTTTACAAAAGAGTATAAAATAAAGTAAAAAAAAAAACGAAAACATAACATTAATTTTATCAACTATCTAAACTCGTTGCCGCGACGCGGCGAGGATCGAACTCGGATCGGCCAGCTACGCCGCCGGCCGCCGCGGCTAGCGCTAGTCGCTATTGAAGCATTTATTCAATAGCCAAGTAGCCAAAATAGCTGGCTAGCTAGCTGGTTATTCAATCAAAAATAGCCGGCTAGCTAAGCTATTGAAAATTCGGCTAGTTACCCATCTCTAAAGTAAACATGATATGATCAAAGTTTACAATAATTTTCGCGTAGAACTGGAACGTTTTTATCCGTTCAGAAAAATGTCTTAGAACTACATAATACTGGCACTCTGGCAGACACTCACAGAGCACTATACCTATAATACTGCAGACACTGCTTGTAGTGCTCTGTGGCTTGCCCCACTGCCCCACATGACTCCATAACTCCATATACCATACAGGCTACAAGCAAGTAGCAATGATAAGAATAATATCCCGAATTCATATTTCGGATTACTTTAAAAAATAAGTTATTTTTTGTAATATTTCTAAACGTAATTTATAATGTCATCTCAATATCTCATTCTCTCTCTCATTCGTTCTCACAGCGAGTCAGCGATTTTCTTTTTTGAAAATCGAACGAAATGGATTTGATCAGCTGAGTCAGTGCTCTGTGATCAGCTGTTTGTCAGTTGAAGTGAATGACAATCAATTCAACAACAATATTAATTTTGTAATGATTGTTGATATTGCTGTTCCACAAAACGCAGAAATCAAAACGACTGTTGGATTTAGCAAAATGAAAAAGGTTCAAGGAAATGATTCGTTTCAACGAATGAATTACCTCTACCAGGTGAGTTGTACCAATCTTATTCAATGTGAAAATGATATTACCTATTAATAAACAGGCACCTACCGTCTGATATAATTTATTAAGAATTTGAATGACCTATTCTCAGACCAAATAAAAAAACCAAGACAGAGCGCTGTGAACGATACAATACAATACAATAGTGAAGCATGCCGAAACTACACCTCTGCTCTGTTCATACACACTCACACGCACACATTTACAATCAAACTACACCTCAGTGCACACATGTTTACGAAACCACACCACTGCTGACAGTGCTCTGTTTTGGTTTTTCATTTGGTCTGAGGAACTATTTAATTTTGTTTTCAGATCAGTAAACACATAGCAGCCAGAAATCCAACCTTATCTTCTTACTATGGAAACCTAATTGTAAATGTTGCCAAGAAAAATGTTTTGAAGATGTAAGTGTATCCTAAACCTAATAAAAACACAACATAACATCACACAGGCTTTCCCCGAAGAGTTAGGCAGAGTTGTATCTATTGCAACCACATTTCGCCAGTTATGTTTAAGCTCTATGTGCATATAACCATATATTGTTTATTCTGTAAACAGGATATTGGAATTACTGCATAGACACAGATATATTGCCATCAACCAGTCGCAAATCCAGACTCCGGGCTGCTACTGAGAAATTCTTGATAAAAAAACTGAATAACACGTTGCCCAACCTGGGAATCAAACTCATGACCTCATGCTCAGCTCAGTAGAGCTTGCGACCTCTAGACCAATGAGGCAACCTATAAAAGTAATTAAAGTAGTAATTAAACACAGATCTCTTCTGTGTGAGTGTGAGTGTGAGTTAGACCGTCAATCACACCACACTATAATCAAACGAATCTGAATGAGTCTGAACTAAACAATTTTTTTTTAATATACTCTGAGGAAGCTATAAACTGTAAGACTGGTGTGGTCTGCGCTCTATGCCACATGAATCAGTACCGTAAAGCCGCGCCCTGACCCCGGCGCGTTCGCGCGGTAAAAAGCGGAGTATGACATTAGCGAGTGCACAGTCTTTGTTTTCTGTTTTGGGATTAAATCAACCCCTGATGTATACAGACAGGCTTTATAAGTTTGATGGCATGGTCATTCTCGTAGGTTTAGGTCTGTGGCATTGTAGCTCTCAAAATCGATGGTCTGATTTCAATGCAGTATTTTTTTATATTAGAAATCTAGTTATTAAGTCAAAATCAAAATATTTTATTTCACATAAACCTACATGGGCACTTATGAAACGTCAGAAGCTAGGTGCACGGTTCCAATTGGTCGTTTCCTATGGAGAAGAGCCGGCAAGAAACTCCATGGTTACTCTTTTAAAAATAATTGGCTTTTACAATACTTTCAAATTACAGTGTTGGTAGGCAATGTAGGCCTTTCAACAAGTAAGTACCAGGTACTTAACAAAAATAGAAGATGTTCAATAAATCTACAATCCAATAAGCCTACAACGTTCTCACATTCACAAAATAGAAAATAATCTATCTAAAAGACTAATGATAATAAAATTAGAATTCATATAAAAATAAAAACCTATTTAAACCAATTGACGTGATTGCTATTACAACTGTAACAAATTGAATAATTATAATCCTGTCCACAAAAGCCACTAAGAGTTGAAATTAATTGGAGGTATATAATGTCAAATACAATGATTACCTACCTACCTATAAATTTTACAGAAATCCTGACATAAAAAGGCAGATGTGCAAGAAGTGCCGATGCATGCTCATTCATCAAGAGACAGCAACTATGAAAGTCCAAAGAAAAGACGGCTCTAAAACAGTACAGTGGTCATGCCATACTTGTGGTGCGAAGAAGAATTTCCCCGCCAAAAATAATCAAGAACATAGAATATGGTTAGAAAATCCGAAAGCTGTAATTGAAGTCATAAATTAAATTATTATAAGTAATTGTGTTTTTTTAAAGATATTTTGTTCCTATTAGTCCTATGTGTAGTGTATCTCTATAAATATCTAAGACACTAATTTCATGCGAGTCAGCAGTGAGATCGCTCTCTCTAATGTCAATGTCAACTGTCAGTTCATCGCGAATGGCGGGAAACAGTTGCAAGTGAGGCGGTGCCTGCACGAGAGGTCGAGAGGCTTGGCTTGGTGATGAGCCAGTGTAGTGATATAATCAGCTTAAATACGGAATCAACAGGATTCTACACTATGTAAGTATTTGAATAAGGTGGAGACTCCATGGAAATGTCTGGTTACAGACAGTTATTGTAAATCAAAGTTCATTATTTGCTGAGCCATCTGTATGCACTGAATGTGGTACATGTGCTTCTAAGACTCAGACCAACAAAAAAGGAAAGACAGATCACGCCATACGTCAAAAGTGAAGCCACCTTTTTATCTATGTGTGTGTAAAAAGGGTTGTCAGTTGTTAAAGTTTTTCCCTATAACTTGGGGAATAATATTTTGGGTAGGCTAATATTGTACGAGTAAGATATTGTTGAGTATGGTATTGTACCTCAATTTTTAGGAAGAATTCCGAAACAAAAACATTTTTTTTTGCATTGCAAATTAAATAAAAAAACAAATTAAGTACAAAGTGCATTTATGAGATCACCTTTTATGCAAGAATTGCATGTGTTAGGATACTCCGCTCTTTCACTTAGAATTATCCATTAATTTTCAATTGAGTGTTAAAAAAAAATATAAATAGGTGTATAAATAGGTTAGTAAATTAGCTACTATCCATTTATTTTTATTTTCAGTATAACATGGAAATCTAAAATATTAAATGCATAAAAAAACAGACATATAATTACTCGAAGTAAAAATATCGAATGGGGATATTTGAAATCATATTATGGCAACCCTCGCTCTTTAAATGTCACTGTTTTCGTTCGTTCATTCGTTCAGGTTTTTTGTTCCAAATAACCTGAAATACATAGTTATCTAAATTAAAAAACGATGTTATTTTAAGTACTTACAAGTGAAAAGTGATTCCGTGAGACTTTTTCTGTGATTTAGTATTGTTTTTACACGTTTTCACTACACAGGAAGGCATAATTATATTTGTTTTGGTGATGTTAACTAGACGACGACTCGTGACGTACTAGGAGCGATGAGCTTGGTTTTAGTGTAGGTGTGTGCGTGAGCCTGTGTGTTTACTTGCAGGAGCTTGGTTTTGTGGCTTCACTTTTGATGTACGGCGTGATCTGTCTTTCCTTTTTTGTTGGTCTGAGTTCTAAGAGAACTACTGCGGCAGCATGCCACATGCAGCGAGGATTAGAATCATCTCAAAGTCTTTTCACAACAACATTTTAGTTGTTTCCGAACTATTATTTTTGCTCAATGTTACTACGATGAAACAGCCATTTTTCACACAAGGAATAAAAGTCTTTTCCCAGCAATTATTTTTGCTCAATGTTTAACTACTTTGTATGATGTAGGTACAGAATGCGTAAAGGTTGGCTTGCTGATACCGTATTTTTCACCCAGTATTTTTCTTCTAAAGTGCGGAACCGTTGCGCGGGTTCGACTCGCACTTTGGCGGTTTTCCCCTCCAAGACAACAACAGAAATACCTAAATAAAACCGGCCGAGTGCGTGTCAGCCCACGCACAGAAGGGTTCCGTAGTCGGGATGAGTGTTTACGAATGCACAGTAAACAAAACAAAAAAAAAAGAAAGTAAGTAGTACTTCTCGACATAACAACTAACTCGAAATAGGTTCCGTTTTTGCAATTTCGCTACGAAACCCTAAAAAGCAAACCTTCTTCAAATCAAAGTCAACTTGTTAACTTGCTCCGAGCTTAGCTGGCAAGCCTCCATCGCTTCGAAGGTCTGATTATATCGCTCGAACTTGCGCGTTGTTTCGCTAACTGGACTCTGAATGAACTAGATACGTCATTATCTATTGCTGTACTACTTAGGTAAGTACCTACTTACTACACTACTACACGCGAATAAACCACTTAGTTAGATCAGCTATTGACAACCATTCGATACGCTTCCGTGCCGAATCAAACATCAATCAATGTTTTGGAAAGAGTCTTCTAAACGCTCTGGTCACAAATGCGAAACCCGAAAATATAGATGACAGCTATTCTTCGGACAGCTATGTATTTGCCGTCGGGGACTAGGCAAATCAGGTGTGACCGAAAATGTATCATTTTCGTTTTTTTTATTTTTTAGGTTGTGAAATCATCAAATGGCTTCTCCCGCTCTGGGCGGAGCGGGAGGGCGTGTCAAACTTTTACTGACTAAAACCCACCCGTGTTCCTTCAGTTGCCTATTGCCAAGGTCCCGGTATCCCTTTCGGACTTTCTCGCATCGACTCGGAAGCCTGGCGAATGGTTGTGAACAGTTTGTTGCGCCACTTCTTCTTCCCAGCTAAAGCACTAGGAAGTGGTAAAGGGTGGGCGTTTTGGGGGACCGTCTTATGTAATTTTGACGATCAAAAAGTGCTGATTCTCAGCCTACTTTGAATAAATGACTTTTGATGATTTTGACTTGTTTGGTGGTCGAACGAAAACTGGTGTTGTCATATGGAATTAAAGTGACATTTTAGATGCAAACTTTTAATGCTCAATAATAAAGCATGCCATACTCGAGGTCATACTCAAGAAGTTTAGGGTTTTTCTTTCCGGGTTTTGATACTTCTCCCTCCGTCTCTAGTTTTATATGATCTGGCTCTGGTACTTCTTCCTCTTTCACTAGTTTCTCTTTTTTCTTCTTCCTCTTCTCTGGTCCTGGCTCTAAATCTCCCCCACCCATACGCCGGTGGTTGAAGAACAGCGATAACACCGGATGCGTTTTTTGAAGCCTTAACAAGTTGTCCTTATTGACAGTCCCATTCACAATTATGTCTCTGAACGTGTCGTTGCTCATAAAAGCTTCATTCAGACCTCGTACATGACTCAAACTCTGTGCAAATCGTGTCTCATAGTTCGCCATATTAAACTCATGGGCATCCACAACAATCTTACGATCCATTTTGTATTGTTTCTTCATTGTTTTTATAAAATTCTTCAACTCTTTCGTCTTCTTCGTTCGGTTACGTGTCCCGTTCCTGTAGGCTCGCTGTAATAACTTAGTGATCTCTCTTATTATATTTGTGATACTCTTTCTGATCTTTTTCTTTAACTGAGCCTGGACTCTTTTCTTTTTCCTTTTTGCTCGTCTTCGTTTTTTTTCTCTTGAGACTCGTGAATCATGAGGTCGTTCATCTTCGGTGTCAGTGGACAAGCTGTCGTCGCGTTGGAAGGACAGGTCCAGCCCTTGGTACATGTCGTAGGCGGTACGTTCGAGAGCACAGCAGACGAACTCATTTCTACCGCAGAAGGAATCACCGCGATATATTCGGTATTCTGCGTCACATTCCTCGGCTAGCATGCAGGTGCCCCATGGGTGGTCGTATTGGTTAGGATCTCCGCATTGAACTCCCCATGGCCCTTAAAAAATAATGAATCGGGGTTTATGAATAAAGTTGAGTTTAGATATAGGTAAGTAAGTATCTATAAATAAAAACATCTATAAAGTTAAAAAAATATGTTTTGGCCCTTTAATTTTAATACAGGGTGTTAGGGTAAACACCGTTATCCTTGCAACCAGTGGTTTGGTTTCATTTATAGAACGTAAAATCAATGGAAAATTACAACATTTTTTTTAATTTTTTTATATCTAAATTTTACCACAAGAGACGCAAGTTCGTTGCCCTATGCGCTAGGGCAACGAACTTGCGTCTCAACACGGGCGCGGCGTACGGGATGTGACCTGACCGGCAGCGAGCGCGATCCCTCCCTTAGTCAGTCAGCTGTTTCGCTAGCAAGCACGGTGTCAGATAGAAACTTTTTAAAATCTTTTAATGAACATAACGTTTTTTTTTTGGTGTGTTCGGTCATTTATATTTATATTTAAGTCAACTACCCATGGTTTGAATGACAAGAGTGTTTACCCTTACATCCTGTATAAGTTGTAGTTGTTTTTGAACCAAGCGTCACCGTCATCGTCGCGTCGGGGGACGGCTAATGAAAGTAGGAAGTTAACAGCAGCTATCCTCTATACAATATCATACATTAATTATTGCTAGGTTTAAGCCTCGTCTGTTTGGTATTTTCATATTAGCCGTCCCCCGACGCGACGATTCACGCTATGATCAAAATATTACCTGACTAACTGATTGCTGAGGTACCTACCTACCTACCATGTGGAGACCTAAATTGTTGTTAGTAATCTTTAATTTTCATGATGCATAATAATATTAGATATACGTAATCCCTGTTGTTTTTAGTACTCGGAATCATTTCCTATATCAAAAGCCTAATAAAACGAAAAGCCCTTTCAAAAGAGAATAGAATGAGCATCTAAACAATGAAAACCAGTTTAGGCGTATGAGGAACAGGGTGTAAAGTTCACTCATCCACCATAGAAAAAGGAGGATCCTCCGACCAGACGGGTGTTGTCTCTGGCGGGCAACAGCCCAACGATTGATGTTGGGTTCTTTTAATATGTCCACTGCACGGTAAATTTTAATTGCGCGATGCAGGATTTATGTGACGTCAGGATTTTTGTGTGACGTCAGGTCTTTGATGCGTGGTTCGCATGTGGCGATGTAGATACCGCCACACCAGTATCATTTCTGAAGACTGCTTTACTGCAGACGTTAAGGTGACGCTCTTTAGAGCATTCTGTACCACCTTCTACACATGCAGCTTGTGGGAGAAGTATTCGCAGACATCGTATGGAGCCCTTCGTGTCCAATTTAATAATGCGTTCAGAAAACTGATGGGGCTGCCATGGCGTTGCAGTGCATCAGGGATGTTTGCGGCGTGTAGATTGTTTTTTATACTATTATATAATGCGCAAGCGCGTTGCATCAATGGTGGCACGAGTCATGGCCAGCCCCAACAGGGTTCTGAAAATGATAGCTGGCAGAGTGGACTGTCCCTAGATAATTCATTGCTGTCAGTTACATGTGTCACCGTATTGTTTACTAACACGTAGTTTTAAGGAAAATGTGACCCTATATTAGGCTTGGCTAGATTGAAAGATTTTGAATTAAATTAAAAATTATGGTATAGGTACTTACTGGCCGCCTTCATGTTGACCACGTCACCTCTGGGTTGTGTCGAGTTCACCGCCTCAAATTTCTGAACCAGCCTGTTTTCATTCCATTCGTCCATCCAGTTTTGACCGTCCGAATCAGTATTGGAACTAGAACTGCTGAATGACCTGGAGTGCCGAGCTCTTCTATTATTTAACGAATTAAATACGGGATCTATGTGGAAAAAATGTCTCTGTATATTTTTTTCATTGCTTCCAGTTTCAGTAAATTTTGAGAAGGGCGGTTTTTGGCGGATTTTGCGGAAGCGGTCGGCGAATGATTTTTTCTCGTGTGTAACTTTTTTCAGAACGTTGGCTGTTTTCTGAGCTGATTGCTTCTCTTTCCCATCGTCTTGTTCTATATCATGCAAGTAGTTCAATAATTCTTGTACTATTGGGTTGCCGCTATCCTTAGTGTCGGCTGGAGACGAGGCCGATACTGATGTAACATTTTCTTTATGATTCAAATATATAAATCCATGAATAACGTTACGAGACAAAACCAATAACGTTATGTAAAAATAATGCATTTTATTTCGACATATTTTTCATGCCGTCTATCTGAAGTTTTCATTCGAAAAAGTTTATTTTGATTAAACTGTTTTTTTATCGGGGGCTATTATGATCAATATCGAAACCATTAAATATTTATGGGTGATTTTATTTTAAATAAGTGCCCCAATATTAGGTAGGTTTTGTTATTGGGTGTCAAGGGGTATCGTGTTATCGTGGTAGGTACCTACTGGGTTACCTATATGGTTTGCAGAGGTCAGATAGGCAGTCGCTCCATGTAAAATAATGGTTTATAGCTGTATCCGGTTAGATTGGAAGCCGACTCTAACACAGTTGGGCTAGGCAGTTTTTTTTTTGTTGTTGGACTTAAAAGTACTACTTATATATTTGTATATAGTTTACATAATGTATTTAAATAGATCTTAGGTATGTTAATAAATAAAAAAATAATAAATTATTTTCATCGTAGATCTTTAAGTACCTACTTTAAAAAAAAACTTAAAACTACATTAAGTGCTCCAAGTCAATAAAATTGTTCCTACCTATACATATAAGTTGCAAGTTATCATTTACTGAAATATGAATATAAAACACGTGTTGTTTTTGTGAAGGTAAACTATAATATAAAATGTATAGGTATTGAAATACATTTTTTACTGATACAAAACTGTTGGTTACCTACTAAAATGTTATATTTTCTTTCTATTATGTGATTTTGGTGTTATCGTGTAAACTCGTCAACATGTCTAAAAGAGGAGGGCCAATCTTCGCAGGGTGTTTGGTAGCAGCTGGATGAGAGTTGCTGAGAATCGAGCTGAATGCCATGCAATTGGAGAGGTCCAGTAGTAGACTGCTGTTGATGATGATGATGATAATGACGTGTAATAAAACGATATGCCTCGAGAATCAGTTTGAATTAGGTAATGTAGATAAATTGTCGATTACAAACTCTAAGTATGATTAATCGATGTCTCGAGAATCGGTTTTTAAAACAACCGATTTTTTCCCCATCACTACCTACTAACAGTATTTTGATAGGTGTCAAAGGGGGCTTCTCGCGAGATTAAAATAAAATTTGAACTAAATTATTTTATTTCTAAGATATTTCATTTCTTTCGCCCGCCATCCTAATTAATAAACTAAATGCGAAAGTGAGTTTGTTTGTTTTGCTTGCACGCTAAAACGGTTGAACGGATTTAGATGAAATTTAGCACATGAGTAGACCATTACCCGGAATAGGAGATAGGATAATTTTTATCCCAATATTCCCACGGGATCGAGACATACGCGGGTGAAACCGTGTGGCGCAGCTAGTGAGACATAAAACCTCCATCATCTCAATTATCTGTGCCACTAGAGTGTGCGTTCATGGCACAAGGCATTTTAAACCAATAGCCAAGTTATTCGGCTTCGTCGATGCCTGATATTACCTACTTATTGTACATGTGGCCGATGATCTGAGGAGACGTCGATTGCAATATACAGGGTGTCCTTGGAACTATGAATCAAATCGAATAGGGGCGTGGGCAAATTCATTTCCAAACTTTGTAGGTAACTGGGATTTTTATCCGCTAGTGAAACTTTTTCCAATGAAAATCGCTCGAAAATTGAGTAAAATGTTTTGCCAGATCAATGTTTTTTCTTATTGAACACATTTTGTCTAGCTGCGAAAACTATTACCAAGGGAAAGGGCGACTCCTCTTCAACGTACTGAACAAAAATTAAATTGATAGCCCTGATAGAAAGTTGGTCATTACTTTTGAACCGTTAAAAATTGCACCGACATTCTCAGGGTTAAAAAGTTTGGAAATGACCTTGTCCACGCCCCTATTCAATTTGATCTATACTTCCAGAGACACCCTGTATTGCTATAGATAAATGAGCTTGTGTTATGCTATGTAACGTTCCGATGATGTTAATAAATTCAGTTATTATATACCTACCTACCTACATAGCAATAAGGCGGGCACTTTTGGCACCAACATTTTTCCCACTATTTGATCGGGTTCGTAAAGTCTCTACTTTTTAGAGTTCCGTACCCAATGGCAGGTTACCCTAATTACTACGCCTACTACACCGTCTGTCGGCCTTAAGAACCATAAGGCGTATGCTGAGACGCAGGTGACGCAGGTCCGCGCAGCGTAAGCTGCGATCCAGCAGCTTTTGAATGACTGGAATAATGTGGACCGTATGATCCAGTCCAGCACTGGACTGGAATGCTGGACTGGATTACTGAACTGGAATAATGTGAACCGGGCATTAAGCTTCACACTTGGTCGGACTACAGTGTGACTGGGTATAAACGGCTATACATAAAAGTATTGGTGGAACGGAACCATTAGTGTGCGAGGCCGACTCACACTTAGCTGGTTTTTATAGTTTAACCGAATATAAAAAACTCTAAACGTAAAAAAAGTTCAGCTATAAATATTTAATGGTTTCTATATTTATTGCAATACATCTCGAAACAAATTTCACGGTAAGTACTTACCTACTGTGTTTTTGAAAGAAAACTGCTGATAGGAACCATGTTAGAAATGTCGAAATAAAATGCATTATTTTTATTTAACGTTATTTGTTTTGTCTCATAACGCTATCGATGCATCTATTTATTCGAATCTAGAACAAAATGTTCGTTCGCTACTGGATTCGCTTCGAGGTGGCAAGGGAAACATCGCCCCAATACGTCGAGATACGATGAGATACTTCCATAATACTAAACAAGAGGATGCCAAGGATAAGGAATCAGCTCGGAATAAAGCCAATGTTCTGAGGAGTGTGAGAACTCACGAGCAAAACCTGAACATTGGACGAGATATGCCTTCCTCAAAATTCACTGGTAGCCAAGACAAGATAGGAAGAGAGTACTACCATATGGACCCGGTATTAAATGAGTTAAGGCGTCGAAGAACTGAAATTAAAAGAAGGGGAGGAACCACGTCCGAAGAGTCGTCCTCTTCCGACTCGGAAGAACGGTTCTGGATGGACGAATGGGATGAGCATTGGATGCAGAAGAAATTTGAGGCGCTTAACTCGACACAACCCAGGGGTGACGTGGTCAATATGGTGGCAGCTAGTAAGTATAATCTATTTGAGACTTTAAAAAATAACGAGGGCTTCTAGCTGCTCTGGCTATCAATACGGCTATGTAGGAACTAATCCATTTAGCACTGTTATAGAAATCCAACAGAATCCATACTAATATTATAAATCCGAAAGTAACTCTGTCTGTCTGTCTGTCTGTCTGTATGTTACCTTTTCTCGCCTAAACTACCGAACGGATTTCGAAAAAAATTGGCAAGGAGATAGATGGCATCCTGGGGAAGGACACCACGCGGGCGAACCCGCGGGCGGAAGCTAGTTTTGGATATTTTAGCAAAATATAATGTAGGTGCAAAATTTCAAATCAATAACCGCCAACAGTCTTTACCTGAATAATTAGTAATTTATTCAGCTCACAGCTTTAATTACCCGACTACGGCGAAGAAAAAGGAGGGTTATGATTTTGACCGGTATGTATGTATGTATGTATGTTCATCTGCTCCCTTGTATCTTCTAAACCACAATTTGACAAATAAGGTATCGTTAGAAGCGAAAAAATGGCGCCCTCTAGAGGAAATGAAAGTCAGGAACTAAAAAAAAATATTGTTTAATCGTACTATGTTGGGTATCAAATGAAAGGGCTTAATGAGCACATTGCAAAAATATATATATTATAACGCCAAAATAATTTAAAAAAAAATTAAGTAATAAAAACTAAAACCCAACTACGACTGAAAAGGTACAAAAACAAAAATCACAAAGACAAATTAAAAATCCGGAGTCACACGTAATCTGTTCGATTTATGCCCTAACACGTGTGACTCCGGATTTTTAATTAGGTGTCTTGTTTATATTTCAGTCGTAGTTGGGTTTTTGTTTTTATTACTTAATTTTTTTTTTTCCTGAAGTTTAACTAATTAATGCTTTCAGGGCCATGGGGTGTCCCCTGCGGAGATCCCAACCAGCATGACTTGCCTTGGGGCTCCTGCATGACACAGGCAGAGTGTGACGCAGAGTACAGAATATATCGAGGCGACTACTTCTGTGGTAGGACCGCATACATTTGCTGCGCTCTCGTAGCGACCAACTACGACATGTATCAAGGTCTTGACCTATCCTTCGAAGACAGCAGTTTTGGAACGGACTCGAACGAAAAGAAGCGCGAACACAAAAAAAAGAACTCCAAGAAAAAAAAACGAGATTCCAAAAAAAGGAAACGAAAAAGGGACCGGGATAGGAGAAAGAAGAAAATAGAGAAGAGTATTAAAAAGATAGTAAAAGAAATCAGAAGTATATTGACGAAGGCTTATAGAAATGGAACAGCTCAACGAAAGAAGAAGACGAGAGAGTTGAAGAGATTCATAGAGATAATGAAGAAGCAATACAGGAAGGATCGTAAGTCTGTCGTGAACGTACATGAGCATGAACTGGTGAAGATAGACGAGAAATTACAAGCGAAGTTGAATAAAATTAAAGGTGTTAACGAAGGTTATATGACCAACGACACGTTCAGAGACATAGTTGTGAATGGAACCGTTAATAAGGCAAAATTGAGGAGCTTTTTAAAAGCGCATCCGAATTTGGCGACTTATTTCAAGCACAGGCGAACAGGTTTGAATTTAAAGCCAGAGGTGGTTGAGCTAGAGTCAAAGTCGGAGATGGTAGAGCCAAAGTTAGAGAAGGAAGAGCCAGAGACAGCGAAGAAAAACAATAAAGTTTTTGACTATGACCTCGAGTACGGCATGCTTTATTATTGAGCAATAAAGTTTTTATCCGTAGTGTTGCTTTATTTTAAATATCATCAATTTTAGGTCATCATTAGAGATCGGATAATCGGATGCATATTTACCTAAAGTTGAGGTGTTGGCTATATTATGGAATGCATTGTACTGAAAAAATCCCGGGATTCCGGGATCGACTTTAGAGTTCTGATTATAGAGTCCAATGTATATTTACTTACGTTCAGGTGTTACCTAATATGCCACTTTTGTACCGACCCAAAAATCCCGCGATTCCGGAATTGATAAATTTAGGCATTTTTGACAAAAGAAATGCTAGCTAGTGTTGTAAAGTAGCAGTCCAAACTGGCATAGCACATAGTGACAAACCACTCGGTACCTCGAGTTTCGTTAAAACATGTTTAAAGTATATTAATTTTTATGTCAACATGAAACACCGCGAAAGTAACCTTCATAATAGGGTTGATAAGTCGTTTCCATACCATGTTTCCGATTATTTGTGCATTCCCGGTATTTTTTTGGAATTCCGTATTAAGATTTTTTTTATTAAAAGGCTTTCGTAATTTTATAGCCAAAAATTAACTTTAGGTTAATATGCATCCGATTATCCGATCTCTGGTCATCATGCTTCGTTCTAGATAAAAAGCCGCCTTTACACGACGCGTGCCTCTCGATCGGAGTGTGCACGATTGAACGCGGGAAAGCTTGCACGCGCAATCGTGTGTGACTGTTTTCATCCATTTTGATGTTCGTTGACTCTTTCGTATGGGATGTCGTTCAAAAATATTATGAGTATGTGATACCATTTTTCGATTCCTAATGGGGCTTTATAGTGCTAATTCTTGAGAGTCAAGTGTCCCCCCTGCCAGCTAAATGGTTGTAGAAAAAATCACGGTAGTTGTATATAACAAAATTAAAAGCAAATCTATCACAGGTAAGTAGGCTCTACAAGTTACCGAGTAATAATCTACCAACTTACTTTTAGGTACGACTTAAATGTCTCAGGCGTACCTGCCCTTAGGCCACGATCACGACATAGGGTGGTGCGTTTTGCGGCGCGAGGCTGCGCCCGAATGTTCCCGCGCCGCTTTCCTCTCCGCGCGTCGCATGCGGCCACTCATGACACGGTCTAACTATCTTCTAACTTTTGTTCTCGTCGCAGACGCATGTCGCAGGTCGCGCGAGCGGTTTTGCGCCACGGGGTAACAAAAGAATATCGAATTTATTAATGTGATGGCAGATTTAACGGCTGGGATGGACGACTGTCTTGTCTTTAATTCTTATACTAACTGCAGCCTCGGGCTTGCTTATACCCGTAATCTCCACTCTGAAACCCGCTATGAAAAATGATATTTTTAGCTCTAAAACGTCACGGCACACCATCACTAGAATTTGATAAATCTCCTGGACGACCCTCGTGCATAATGCATGCGCGTACCTAGTGTTATCCAGCGGGTTTTACTGAATTTATCAGATGAGAATAAGGTGTACTGTGAGAGAAAATAAATACTTACATTTTTACCCGACGGCAAACGGTATGTGGTGTAGGTATGTAAAAACGTTGTTTATCAGTTCCAACAGCCTAAATAAGTAAGCGGATTTGAACAAAATCAAAACAATAAACACAAAAAAAAACAATCATTCGCCTGTGATGTAACCTAACCATCACGCCGTGAGATTCGAGATTACACCAGTGACTAAGGAGAGCCAAGGTAATGGATACTCACAATCGAATCTTGAATTGTTACATTACAGGTGAATTGTTACATTACAGGCGCCTTAAAATATCATATCACTGGATATGGCGATGACTCGCCGTAGGTGGTGAATGTTCCTTGGGCGATGACGTGGCAGGATATCCAATATGGCAGTCCCTATCCGCCAGGATATAAGAGTTTCATACTTTTCACCAAAGATATACATATATCTATACACAGTCAAAGCTGTGAATTCGTCGAAAAAAATAGCGTCCAACTGTTGGCCGCTAAATGTACGCACACTAGAAAAGCACAATGAAGTGGCGCGTGTTTAAGACGTAGCTGTTACTGTCACGCACACCAGCATAACAAAGTTGGCCTGTTTTTTTTTAGTTCTTTAGCATCGCGACACAGTATCTATGGTATATTTTTTATATAATCAAACCTTTTCACTTCGTTTTTTTCTGTAGTCGTATTCTAGTTTTTTCATTTTACCGTAGTTACAATTCGGTAGCCAAAAAAAGTACAACAAACGGACAGTTATAAATGTGTAAGAATGCCTAAAACTTTCCTTCCTATGGGACCATTAAACCGGCTAATATTTTGGTAGATAAAACGCCAAGATATCTTCAATATCGGTGTATAGGTATTTTGCGGTAAGATCCGCTTTTGTATTGTGTTCACGTTGCACCCTCTGGTGGCAAAAGAGTGTGGTCAGGAAGTAAGCGAGATACTGAATACTGTTTGCACACGTAGACAAAGTCAGAAGACAAATATTTACAACAAAAAGTATAAGTAGTTTAAAATATCTAAAGGATGATGTACCTACTGAGAAACTTTACTTATTATTTAATTCCACTTAACTTATATAAGGGTCGGTGCAAACGAGCCACCAACCACAGCCACCATTGGCGCAGCGACAAGTTTACTGACTAAAACCCACCCGTGTTCCTTCAGTTGCCTGTTGCCAAGGTCCCGGTATCCCTTTCGGACTAACCCGCAACCCTGGCAGGCATCGGTCCCCCCGCCAATTGTGCTGACATCTCTTTGAGGCGCGCGTGGAACATGACGCGCCATCGACCCGGGCCTGGTCCTAATCGCAATGGGTAGCTCGCCGTCCGCAAGCCCGCGCCTATGGTGGCCGGGAATCCGCCTGGGATTCCCGACGCCCAGAGCGTCTCCAACGGCGGCGGTTATGGGCGTGAGGGCGCAAACTTTGCCTCTCCCTCACGCGTTCCGCCTCCTCCTTCGCGAGCATTACTGCTTCGTAGAAGGAGGTGACTACTTCCCATGCCCTCTCGCTCCGTACCATGGCCTGGACCAGAGCAGGACGCGAGAGGTCACCGCCGCCAATCGCCTCCAAGAGGACACGGCGGGGCTCCGCCCAAGCAGGGCAGACCTCCACCGTATGCTCCACCGTGTCCTCCGCGATTCACACAGTGGTGACACCCGGGCGTTTCCTCCCGCCTTTTCCGAAACAGGAACCTGCCGAAGCAACCGTGTCCGGTGAGGACCTGCGTCAGGCGGAAGGTGAGGACGCCGTGGCGCCTCTCTAGCCACTCCTCAAAGAGGGGACTTATCGCCGCAATTGTGGCGTGCCCAGCACTGGGTTGCGACAATCGCACTCTCCATGCCGCCATGAGATCCTGCCGGAGCTCTGTCCGCTGTGCCGCGAATTCTCGCGGCAGCGGAGTTACGCCCCGGCGCTTCATCTCCTCGCGCCAGTTTGCGCCAAGACCTAAAAGTATAAATGCGAAAGTGAGTTTTTTTATTTGTTACGCTTTCACGCTAAAACGGCTGAATGGATTTAGATAAAATGACATGACCAATGGGACTATGGGCGCCTGCATAAGTGTCGAAATCAATGTTCAGCAAATACTGTTTTATTTTTGCCATTGTTGTATTCTACAGTTTCCAGATAAAAAAGTTTCACGAGTATAAAAGATCAGGAAACTGAGAAAAATAAAGATAAGTATTCACTAAATAACTCTGCTTTTCGATATGAGATGGCGCTAAGCGTTGTGGTTATCGAGTTTAAGATAAGTTTTTGACAAGTTTTTGACATTGATTGTCGCTGAGATGAGACTGCGACTTGAATTTGAACGTTTTTAGTTACGGGAATTAGGCAATCACCGCCGCCTTTAGACATCCACAAAACCAGGGTTTTTGCTGATGCGTTGCCACCCTTTTCCCAAATAAACGCTGCTTCATTAAGTTTTGCTGGCTCACACGCAATCGAACCGCTGTGTCAGACTTTATACCTGCTATCTTGTTGTTAAATAGTATTGTTCCAATGTAGTTTAAGTACATACCTGATTATTCAACCACCGGGCAAGTCTCGCTTGCAGGGGTAAGGTTGGCATTGAAATAATACGCCTTTGAACCCGCCTTACGAATGCTACAGTTTATACACACAGTTTACAAAAATATTTTTTTTGTGAATTGATTTTTCATGCTTTAACTCGAATCGATTAATTGGGTATTTTATGTAAAAGATTGCTACCTTATTATATTGTGCCCATGGTCCCGCCACTAATGTCAGATGCATTGTCAAAGAAATAACAGTCCTTTATACACAGTGATTACCTACTTTTGGTTTCGGGGCGTCAGAAACCTTTCTAATATTAAACTTACTACTCAGGATTTTTACTTGAGGATAAAAATGAAAATACGTACTGCCGATTTGGAGGCTAGTTTTATTCTGTTCCATAAATACATGGCTCATCCGGCGGGCACCAGACCGCTGAGCTTGCAAATGATTATGTTTCTAGAATCTAGTCATATATGTACTTACTTAGCTTAATCTAGAGCAGACGGGTGAGGTGTATTCATAACTCCTCCGACCCTAAGAGCGAAATTATCGGAAGGTTCGATTTGAGAGTCGTTCCGACAATTTTGCCACAACAAGAAACATTTCGGCGATTTTAGCCAGATTATATAAATCAAAAATGTAAAAAAACAGAAAATCACTAAACCTAAGGTGACGTATCCTAAATTTTCACTGAAGTTAAAGTCTTTCTTTTTATTCAAAACACTTTCGATCACTTCACTATGTTTTAACGAAAAGGCCATATATTTCACTTCGTCTAAACTTATTCCTTTCATATTAACTATACTTGATTTCGAGAGAGTGGTATTCACGTGCAACTGGGCTAACTTGACAATTGGAATCTTCTCCACATCAACATCTTCTTCCAACTCCACAAAAATACGACGGTGAAGGTGAATTCCGTGGATTTGCAGATCACAAGGCTCGTCCATTGTCACCAGGTAAGTGCCGAATACAAGTTGTTTACTGATCTCTTCACCGCAATGCTTAGTCAGTGTTGTTCTCAATCTACTATATAAGAGCCAGCTAGCTGCGTTGACTTGTTGGACCCTGACCTTCTCAATTTGGATTTCATGTTGTTTACAGGGAGTATGGTCGTCCTTAAATTCCATCAACTGTTCTACACAGGTAAGATCATAGTATAGGGCTTGATTATCCGCAGTGCATAAAAACTGGTCGCCAACCGAGAGTGGTCGACATGGTTTTATTAGTGGTAAGTATTTCATTCCTTTCGCCAGAAGGAAAGGATATTTAGGAATAATAGCTAAGGTTTTATTTTCAGATTCATGAAAGATTGGTAAGGAATATATCTTAAAATAGTTATAAGATGAATTATCCGTAAGTGGAATTTCCATTATAAATGTTATCTTATTATCTTTAATAAATGATTTTACACAAATGGTCTCCTCTATTTTCAATAAATTTGTTTCTAGTGGAGGATAAACTAAGTTTCCGGAATTAGAAATCAATTCTAAATGATACAATAATTCTGTAGAATTCACAATTGATTGATGTAGTATCGATAATTTACTTAACGCTAATGCTGTTTCTATTTCACTTAGTCTAGCAAAGATAGTACGAAAACTACTCGTGAATACAGAAAATAATCCCGTAAGGTAAGTTAAGAAAATCCAATTGTTTTGCTTGGCAGATAAATCCTTCAGAAGTAGTTCAATCTTTGTTAGGCGATTATGAAAGTTTACAGTATTTTGATTTATTGTTTCAGTTACATTAATGAAACTATCAAACATCTTGGAGACTATGGTTAATTTTTTTGAAGTAATTATTTGATTATGATTTAACTTGGAAATAAGTTCTTCGTATCTAACGGCGTCATCGTGATCTAAGTTACCAGTTATTAATTTTATAATAGAACCCAATGGATTTATAAGTCCTCTTTTAGAGCGTTTCTGTGGAACTAGTTGTCGATATTTTTCTACAGTTATATCGCGTATAAAGTCTGTATGTATTTTCATACTTGCGAATTCTTGAGAATATGATGCATTCCAATCGATAAGTTTACACATTTGTTGGTAGTTGCTGGATATGTAATTTAAATCATTATAAATCTGTTCTAAACTTATGAGCTTGACTATAGTCCATTGATCAGTTTGAATGTGTGCTAGACCTTCTTTTACCGGGAATATTCCTGGGTTTCCTTCAAGATTTTGCAGATGAAGGGCCAGCGAGGGCATCACTACCAACAGGATGCCGCACCACCTGCGGAGGGCGTTTTAAATTTTTAATAGGGGTTTTAGTAATTCTTTCTCCTATCTGTATTGGTAAAATATTTCTTTCAGCTTGACCTTTTGCTTTTACGTATCTTGGTTTGTCTTTACTTTTACGCTTATTCACGTCTTTAGCAAAAATAATTTCGCCTTCATTAAACTCAACTTCAGCTTCACCACCTTTCCTTTCCCTATGCTTTTCTTTTATTGCTACCATTTTATCTGTCAACTGTTTATACATGAATCTAGTTCGTTTTGCATGATCCTTAATCATTTTTTGGAAATACTGTTTTTCTAACTCTATGCTATACGGGTTATTTGTATCAGTATGCCCGAAAACAACTTCGAATGGAGTGAGTTCGGTAACGGAGTGAATGGAATGATTGTATGCCATAACTGAATACGTCATTATGGATGCCGCATCGGTACATCGTTTTTCGTACTTTGCCAATCTATATATTTCAATTATGGTGGAGTGAAATCGTTCTATCAGACCCATTGAATTAGGGTTATTGGGTGTGCCAATATGAAGATGGACTTTATGTAATTTTAAAAATTCCTTCATCAACTCGTTATTGAACTCAGATCCTGGATCGGAACTTATCTTTTGAGGGACACCGTAGTATGAAAAATACTTCATTAGAGCACGGATAACTTCTGGAGTAGATTTATTTTGAATTTCGATAGCCTGACCTAGCTTACTAAAGGCGTCTATAAGGGTTAGATAAGTTTTACCTTCAATACTAAAAAGATCTATAAATATTTCCTGAAACGGAGCACTCTGTGTTTGTGTCAGCTGTAAATTAGGTTTAATGGGTTTTCTATCATATTTCATCTTTTGACATGCCTCGCAAGTATTTATGATTGCCGCTGTTGTCTCCTGCATTCTATCCCAATAATAATTCCTACGAAACCTAACTAATGTTTCTTTGATGCCGCGATGGCACGTGTTTCCTTCATGGTTTTGAACTATTATAGCTTTCTGTTCTCCTTCATCTTCTACATAAATAACTCGTTCTGTGCATTCATAAAACTTAATCAAATCTTTTGTAAAAAGCTGAATTATTATATTACTGAATAACTTACGATGTTCATTCTCTTCAAAATAAATAAAATACTTAAATTTTGGTTTAATATATTGTTTCAAAAATTCTTTGATCAATTCTGGTTTATCTCTTGGTAAGAAAACTTCCAATACTTTCTGTTTGTCACGCGAGAGATCCTTCACTTGCATTTCATTTTTAAGCCATGAGAACACTAAAATTTGATTTGGCTTAGTGTCTATAGCTTCGTGTAAAATTGGTATTCCAGTGGAGTCGTTTAAAACTGAATGAATTGTATCTGATTTACTAGTTTCAGGAACAGGGTATTCATTAATGTTTTCGTCCATAAACTCCATTGAACTAGCCGTTGCTGTTCGACTTGTGTCTGATATTGTTATAGTTGATGAATTGCTGCGTTCTCTTTTTTTTTCATCTGTGAACCCCTTTTTCACTACACTATCTAGGGATTCCATATCTTTTTTATCAACGTTAACTGCAAGTGATTCATTATCGTCAATAGAGTCTAAAGCATACATTTTAATTCTAGAAAAGGCGTCGGCATTGGTATTTTGTTTACCATTTTTGTAAATCAATTCAAAGTCATAGTCTTGCAAACGGAGGCCCCAACGTGTAAGTTTACTGCTTGGGTCTTTCAAAGATCGAAGCCATACTAAAGGACGGTGGTCAGTGTATATACAAAACTTTCGACCATATAAATATGGTCTGAAATGTTTTACTGCCCAAATTATAGCAAGTAGTTCCCGTTCGATTGTGCTATAACGAGATTCGGTATCGCTAAGGGTGCGACTAGCGTAAGCGATAGGTTTGTCACTGCCAATTTGTCCTTGTGACAAAACTGCACCCAGAGCTACGTTTGAAGCATCAGTCGTAAGTATGAAAGGTTTGTCGTAGTCAGGGTATTGTAAAAGAGGGGCGTGTGTCAAGAGTTCTTTGCATTTGTTAAATGCATCAATGTATTTATGATCTATTATAATTTTATTACGCTTTTTCAAACAAGATGTCAATGGTTGGGTAATTTTTGCGAAATCTTTGATGAAACGTCGGTAGTATCCTACCAGTCCAAGAAAACTTTTAATCTCTGTCGTCGTTTTTGGTAGGGGATAATTCAGTACAGCCGTAATTTTGTCGTCATTGGGTTTTAGTCCTTCTTTGGTAATTGTGTGTCCAAGGTAAAGTACTTCTTTGCGTAAAAACTCTGATTTGTCTAACTGAACTTTCATGTTAGTGGTTCTAATTCTGTCAAAAACAGTCCGTAAATTCTGTATCATATTATCAAGGCTATTTCCATACACTATAATGTCATCTAAGTATACCATGCAGTGTAATCCTTGTAATCCACGTAAAACGTTGTCCATTGTCCTTTGGAATGTGGCTGGGGCAGTTTTTAGGCCAAATGGCATTCTGAGGAACTCAAAATGACCGTTTTGAGTAGAAAATGCTGTCTTTTGTCTGTCCTTCTCTTCTAATTCTATCTGATGGTATCCACTGGCTAAATCAAGCGTAGTATAGTAAGTGCTCTTTCCCAACTTGTCAAAAAGGTCATGGATGTTCGGTAGGGGGTATTTGTCATCAATAGTGATTTCATTAAGTCTTCTAAAGTCAATCACCATCCTGTATTTAATTTCACCAGATGCGTCCATCTTCTTAGGCACCAGGTGAACAGGGGCATTCATTTTGAACAAGCGGAGCCTGCCTATACGGTTTCACATATATAGGGTCTGCGTTTTTAGTCCTTATGTGATGTTTTACCGAATTAGTAAACGTCAAGGGAATTTGGTCACAGTAAAATATGTCTTTGAATTCCATGCAAAGTCTATGAATCTTTTCATGTTCTTCTTCGTTGGTATGGTCAAGTCTGAGTTTACTCAAATTGTCTTCAAGTAATTTGTCTGTCTCTATGTCAATATTATTTTTAGTAAAATTAGTATCAAATTCATTATTTTCATATTTAGTCACTGTAAAGGGTTGTTTTATATTAAGTTGTTTTGGATTATCTGAAGAATTTTGAATAACTGTATATGCGTATCCATTTACGCAATTTATTATAGCGCTGGGCATACGCAGACCCTTCTCGAATCCTTGAAAATCCAGAATCGCATCGCCTGAGTATTGATTGACAGGTAACTTAACTCGCTGTTCTGTTCGTGACGGTATATCAATTATATAATTTAAGTTATTATTAATTATTGGAATACAAGTAGTGCTAGTAGTTAGTGCTTGGTTCTTTAAATCAATTACTGCATCTAATTGTAATAAAAGGTCATTACCAATAAGTCCGTCATATCGTGCGTCAACGTCATATAAATAAAATTTATGCCAAGCGTTAGTTACAAAAGTAGGTAAGGGAGGAATTTCCATTACTTCATCGTGTTTACTAGAAGCATGGGTGCTTACCACTTGAAAATGTTCTTTCCTAATATATTCCCTGAAAAATTCATAAGCCTTTTGAGGACTAATGAATGATGTCATGCTACCCGTGTCAATCATCATTCTTGCGTCTATTTCTTCTAAGTAGATGTAGGGAAGCTTTAAATTCGGATCGCAATTAAGTTCTAAGATTTCTTGTCCTTTAACGAGGCTTTTTCCAGAAAATCCACATTCTGACTGTCATTTGTCGGTTCTAATTTGGCATCAGGTACGTTAGAATCTTTCGTGCAACTTGCGTTATCATAGTAATAGTTCATGTAATTTGCGTAGTCAAAGTCATTCATTATATTATAATAGTATGATTCGTCACAATAGGGATCGTATATATATTCGTAATCATTCATGGTAAGTTCATTTAAATTAAAACTTTGTTGCTGCTTTGGTTGGACCGTTCTCATAGACACGTCACTATCTTGATTTTGGGGTTTTAGTACCTGGGGAAGATTTGATCCAACTTGTTGTGGTAGTTTGTAACCGAATTGTTGTAGTGGGTTGTACCCGACGTGTTGCGGTGGTCTGTATCCGAACTGTAGGGGTGGTCTATAACCAAACGGTTGAGGTGGTCTATAGCCAAATTGTTGTGGTGGTCTGTAACCAAACTGTAGAGGTGGCCTATAGCCAAACTGTGCTGGTGGCCTATATCCGATCTGTTGAGCTGGCCTATAACCAAACTGTTGCAGTTGCAAACCCGATTGAGGACGATATTCAAGTACTGGCTTGAATGGTTGATCTTGAACCATAGGTTGAGATATCTTATTTTGTGTATTTTGGGGATTATTAGAATTAAATTTAGACTGAAAAGGTAAGGTGGGTTTGTTCTCGACTGGCTGTGTTATCGATGACCTTGAACTTGATCCCGTTTGACCATGAATGCGGTTACGCATATTATATTGATCTAAGAAATTGACTTCTTCAAGTACGATGCTCAAAGCCGCTTCTAAAGTTGTAGGTGATTTAAGCCTAACGATACGCACCATATTTTCAGGCAGGTTGTATAAAAATAGATTTAGAGCCGTATTGTGGTAGATAACCGACTTAGCACGTTTTAATTCTACATCATCAATTGTATTTACCTTCGACATTAATAACGAGCGAACATTTTGGATTCTATTACAAAAGTCTAAAAAACTTTCACCTGTATTAATCTTTAAAGATTCTAATTCAATATTAATACACGCTTCACTACGAGGGTCTCCAAAATGTTGAATCAGCAATTCTTTTAATGCGGACCATGTAAGTATATCCTCACGTTCCGATAAGAGCGCAGCTGCATCCTCTTTGAGTCTACTCGTTAAAACATTAAAAACGTAAAGATTTTGTTCCACACTACCCTTAAATCGATCAACCATGTACTGACATTTTCTCAAATAAAGATTTAACTGCCTTTTATCACCATTATACAGAGGGATTAATTGTACAATTTCGTTTGGTATTGGTTCAACTGCAATTGTGTCGTTCGTCATGATTATAGAGTAATGAACAGTTCAGAGGTTGCAACTCGCTTTAAAACAATCCTATTAAAATTCACACACACACATAAAATACAAAAACACACAGTTAAAGTACTATAATAATCGGAAATACTTGATAAATTTGGAAATTAAAATTTCGTAAAGTCGTATTACAATAAGAAAGATTTTGAAAAAAAAAAAAATATTCCATAAAAGTTACTTTATCTTACTACACTTTCATTGAATTAATAGTTAGCACAGTTTATTTCACTTAGTTTAATAAAATGAAGATTAGAATAATAAACTTAATATTAAAAATGGGAACTCTCTAACATTGACACTACTCTATGATGTACATACTCGGATTCTAAGAATTGAATAGAGATAAGACCATTATAATTTCATACAGAGTTATCAAATTAAACACTAAACACTGTTATAATGAGCAAGATTTGATCTCGAAAATAACATTTAAAACTTATGAAAAATATAGAAGGATTAGGGGAACAAAGGATTGGCGAAAAGATTTACTCACCAACCGTCCGCGACTCCCATATTCGATGATTTCTGCACTCACGCGATACAAAAGAATATTTCTTTGGTTCGAAGGATTTCCTCTGTTTTCGTAGATTTTACGCCTAATTTTACTGACGAATTTGGACGTCGGAAAAACGCGAAAACTACGGATTTCTATGAGAAAATCCTACCGGCTGCGCCACTTTTGGTTTCGGGGCGTCAGAAACCTTTCTAATATTAAACTTACTACTCAGGATTTTTACTTGAGGATAAAAATGAAAATACGTACTGCCGATTTGGAGGCTAGTTTTATTCTGTTCCACAAATACATGGCTCATCCGGCGGGCACCAGACCGCTGAGCTTGCAAATGATTATGTTTCTAGAATCTAGTCATATATGTACTTACTTAGCTTAATCTAGAGCAGACGGGTGAGGTGTATTCATAACTACCTATTATGGTGTTCGATCGTCACAAATATCAATAAAAACCTAACCTGTAGGCGTGTAAATAAATCAAATTAATTATAAACAAAACATGCATTATAATTATATTCAACAAGTTTTTGACATTGATTGTCGCTGAGATGAGACTGCGACTTGAATTTGAACGTTTTTAGTTACGGGAATTAGGCAATCACCGCCGCCTTTAGACATCCACAAAACCAGAGTTTTTGCTGATGCGTTGCCACCCTTTTCCCAAATAAACGCTGCTTTATTAAGTTTTGCTGGCTCATACGCAATCGAACCGCTGTGTCAGACTTTATACCTGCTATCTTGTTGTTAAATAGTATTGTTCCAATGTAGTTTAAGTACATACCTGATTATTCAACCACCGGGCAAGTCTCGCTTGCAGGGGTAAGGTTGGCATTGAAATAATACGCCTTTGAACCCGCCTTACGAATGCTACAGTTTATGCACCTCATCATAATATCCATTTAAGGTCGAATTGTAGAGCAAAACAGATGAATCCTTTTTATATAGCAATGGTAATCAGGCTTTGAAGATATCAGTTCGTAAAGAATAGCAATGGTCGTTAGAAATAGAAAACAATAATCGCACAGTACACAACGAACATGTCAACACAACGTGACGCCAAGATCGGATGTGCAAGTAGAGATGGTGAATGGCGATCTGACATCGATAAATGATAAGTACTCGATTTTTTCCCGAACACTAAAATTGAAATCATTTGACTGCCTCGTTGGTCTAGTGGTCACAAGCACTGTAGCGTTGTACCCGGGAATCACACCCAGGACCCGAGCATGAGGTCCTGGCTGCGATTCCCGGGTCAGGCAAAGTGTTATAGGGTTTGTCCATCTGGAATATCTCAGTAGCAAGTGGAGTCCGGATTTTTGCCTGGTTGATGGCATTAGGCTCGCCCCCTATTGCACGGGACTTACAACATAACTAGCGAAATGAGGGTGTATAGGTACACCTCTCCCTTCATGGATTAGAAGCGTGATGTTATATTATGTTATTATTAATCAAACACAGTTAAAAAGTGTATAATAAAATATCAATTCAAAAATATTTTTTTTGTTAATTGATTTTTCATGCTTTAACTCGAATCGATTAATTGGGTATTTTATGTAAAAGATTGCTACCTTATTATATTGTGCCCATGGTCCCGCCACTAATGTCAGATGCATTGTCAAAGAAATAACAGTCCTTTATACACAGTGATTACCTATTATGGTGTTCGATCGTCACAAATATCAATAAAAACCTAACCTGTAGGCGTGTAAATAAATCAAATTAATTATAAACAAAACATGCATTATAATTATATTCCATGTCATTTATTCTCTTGATCGAAAATAACTCGTTCTTAGTTTATTTTTCCTATACTATGTGTAGCTTATTATGGTTACCGGATGGTTATAGATACAATGGAACGTCAAAATCGGGAAGTACTTATAGAGTGCGTTTCATCATTATAGTTCCGAAGCCGTAATGTTGGCACTTAAACAACGGAATTGGGTGGCGCCGTAACGTACAAAAGTTTGTCCTACAACAGTGGAACCAACATTACGGCATAGGAACTATTTGATGAAACACACTCTAAAAGAAAAGCAGAAGCAATTAAAATACTGTTTTTGCAGATATTTTATCCTTGGCTTTATTCGGAATAATTTATCCATTATAAATTAGATCTTTATTTTTTAATCTTAGTGTATTTACTGTAATCCTGCACTAGTTCCCGAATTTGAATGCAGGAACTGGTCTTGTCCTTTGGCACATGGGTAGACCATGACCTGGGTTAGGACATAGGATACTTTTTATCCCGGTAGTACGTTACCGTGGGATAATTTCCGACCAACACGCGGGCGAAGCCGCGGTAAAAAACTAGTACCTACTTTAATAATCATGAACATGAGAAAGAGATGAGAAACTCTTCAGTGTCTGGAATCTATACATAGATAAATACTATTAAAAAAAAAATTGAAGTGTCTGTTCGTAATTTCAAAATAACAGCTTTTTACTAAATGCATACTATTATGAAAGTATAGGCACTAATACGGGACTTATTAAAAAAAACAAACTTTGTCTGTCTGTTTGTTCCGGCTAATCTCCGAAACGGCTGAACCGACGATTTTGTTAGGACTTTCACTGGCAGATAGCTGATGTTATAATGCGTGACTTAGGCTACTTATATTTTAGAAAAATAAGATAAAGTGGTTAAATACAGGATGAAAGTTTGTATGAAAGTTGTAATTTTTGCTGACGGGAAAAGCCACGGACATAAATGGCATGTACTATTACTAAAATCGCTTTCACTCATAGAAGTCCGCTTTTTTAGAAGCCCGCTCCTGTTTATAAGGCCAGATAAGGTAATCAGCAGTAGTAATCAGAGCGGTGCCTTGGAATGGGCCGCTTCGAGCCCAACACCTCCATGCTGATAAGTTTGGCTTATTTTTAAACAAAATGGAGGAAAAAGTAACATATTTTACGTGGTAAAAGGTTATGAAACAGGCAGATTAAAAAAGGTCAGGAATTAAGATTGCAAAAAAGTCTGGCCAAAAACAAGCGTAATTATTTTCACTGTGTTGGCAATGTGATGCAGAGGAATTGGGTAAATATCGTGAGAGTTTGGAGAATGAATGAGGCTATAAGAGTAAGGGGGGTCCTGCCAGGGTTGCGGGAAAGTCCGAAAGGGATACCGGGGCCCTTGGCAAGAGGCAACTGAAGGAACACGGGTGGGTTTTAGTCAATAAAAGTCTGACACGCCCTCCCGCTCCGCCCAGAGCGGGAGAAGTCATTTGATGATTTCCCATCCTCAAAAAAAATAAAAAATAAGGGTAGGTATGGGAAGACTAATGAAACGATGAATGGACCGTGTCAAATATCATAATACTAACTGCGCCCCACGGTTTCACCCTCATAAGTCACGATCCCAAGAGAATATCGGGATAAAACGTATCCTATGTCCTTTTCCAGGTCACGGTCTATTCATGTGCCAAATTTCATCCAAATCCGTTCAGCCGTTTTAGCGTGAAAGCCTAACAAACCAACAAACAAAATCACTTTCGCATTTATAATATTAATAAATAAAAATAAAAATATAATAATTATAATATAAAGTTAGGATACTATATATAATTGAATGTATTCAATACACTTATAGCACCACAAAATATCAAATTAAAATGCCTTACTATCTAATAACGTAAATCTGTGAACATTTCTTTCATACAACGGCTCATCGACTGCGAAACACAGCACGTCCGTATATTACTACTGCAAACTTACCCATGCTGATAACTTAAAGGAATATAGAGCTTATGTTCATGCACTAGGCGTGTTGAAGGTGGTACGAGGATATTGGCACCTAAGCAAAGACATGTCGGAACATGCTTTTGGAACCCAGCCAGCTTGCGCACCGTTGTTTGCGAAGCTAACTCGCAGAGGTATTTGAGTTGTAAAATCTGAAGCTTATGAACTATGTTCTGTTTCAAAATATTGGTCATTGTGGTTTAGATAAATATTGTGTGTCGAGAGATTTCATTCAACGTTTTGACAGTAGAGGTTCTTGTCAAAGAGTTTGACTAAAACCTCCTCAGCAGGCGTAGCGTGAGCACCGTTTTGTCGACGGAAGAGAAGACAAAAATGACTTTTCTCGTAGACAGTACGAGACGGCAGCAAAGTAGAAAGAGTCAACTGCACTTTTTACGAAATTCACTCTTTTACATAATTTGACTCAGAATTCTTTGTTTTATCATAGGATTTATCGGTTGTCAGTGTGATTTTGACAGTAAGGATAGAAAACTTTCTTCCGAAATAGTCTACGTACAAAAAGACCTAGACAAAGATCGTTCGAAATGAAAGACAAACTGACAGATTGTAGAAACATTTCTACGGTGGATGTCAAAAATGAAGAAACGAACTGTCACTTTGTATAGAAAAAGCTATGTCTATTCTTCGTAGAGATAGAAAACGCCATGCTACGCCTGCTGATGATAAAACTATAGATAACTAGCTTTTTTCCAGGCTTGGCCCGCGTGGATGTCGGATATCGTATCACGGGAACGGACTAACGGGATACTTAAGAAATGCTGGGTTTCCTATACAAACTTTGATTCTCTGTATCACCCCTTATAGGATTATTTTTGAAACAAAAAGCCATCTATCTCCTTGCCAAATTTTGTCGAAATCCGTTCAGTGGTTTAGGCGTGAAAAGGTAACATACAGAAAGACAGACACACAGACAGAGTTACTTTCGAATTAATAATATTAGTATGGAGAATGGATGGTGCAGACACCATCCATTAGAGGTTATTTAAATAAGGCTATCAGGAGACAGAGTCTCCTGATAGCCTTATTAAATAACCTCTATGTATCAATGGAATGGCGTCTAATGGTACTGCTCTATTTTGTCACACTCGTTCCGAATTTTGGGCTTAAATGTCTTATGGTGGAATCCGACGATCGGCAATATTGTAGACGGACACGCACGGCAGACGACCACAAACCGCCACGCACCGCGCACAGAGGAACTTCCGATGTCTGTGACCTTCCCACGGTCCGACTTCCGGGCTCGTCAGTGTCCGTCCGCAAAATCGCGGATCGTGGGATTTCGGTATATGGGATCTAGCGCACTAGACGGCCGCGACTAGTCGTGGCCGTCGAGTGGTATTGTATGGTCCAAGGCTAGTTGGCCGTTGCGACCAAGTGCGCGATTCGTATCGCTTACCTGGTCGCTGCGACCACTGGTCGTGGTCGTGGCCGTCTAGTGCGTGAGATCCCTTAAAGTTATGACTGAATCGAAAAAAAAAACCATAAGGTATGTTCACCTAATGAAAGTAAGGAAAAAATATACCTCAAAAACATTATTATTATGCTCTTTTCTTTATTCTAGTATAAGAAAAGGTAACAGTAAAGATCAAAAAATATTCGCGTATCCCGTACCTACACGTCTGGTATTTCCTTTCAGTTCTATATTGGGAACATTCCGACTAGGGCAGGGTTTAATATAAAAATATAATACATTTGTACTGTTTGCTTAGGCCAGTCCTTATTGAGCCAAACCCCGCGGGGCTCGGGGGTACAAACTATGAAATTCGTTTACATTTGCTCTGGGCCAATTCTGAAAGTGTGTAGTTTTTTGATTTTTGTTTATATTGGCGAGATTCTTTTGGTATTAAAGGTGACTATTGGAGTAGTCATCCCTGAGAAGAAATGGCGTAAAAAACTTAGGGGGCAAGGTCTTTTTAGGGCAGTTTTTATTTTTATGGTTTTTATATATTTTCTATATCCTTCCTTATATTTGAATAAATTGTATTCCAAAATTTTCATTATTGCACCTAAAGGTTGCACCTGCATCACCCAAAGGTTGACTGGTACAAAATGCCAATGGCATTAAGTCCGCCTCTGTACATTTGGGTGCAGTATTAAATAAATAAATAATAATAATTAATGAGCTGGACCTTCAATAAAGATTGGTCCTTGGCAGCTCTGGACAGAGAGGTGGAAAGAGAGTAGGGAGGCTTTTTCCCAGCAGTGGAACAGTAATGGCTAATAAAAAATATAAAAAAATAACAAATCTTATACCTATATAATATACCTACAATCTAACACTAAATTAAATCACTAACTATAAACAAATAGGTACATACAAAAACAAACACTTGTGTACTCGTCCGCATCGCTGTCATCCGGAAACGTGCCCAGAAGACTGCCAGCATTGCCACGTTGAATGGCAATGCTAATTCTTTGGCCAAAAAACGAGCCCCCTGGTCACAAAAATATGTAAAAAAATATCATGTAACAAAATGCGGGGTACACACACGATTCCTACAGTCTATTTAAGATTTGTAAAGCAATTAATGTTTTTAATTTACCTATAATAGCACTTGCATTCAATATTTGCATTAAAAAAACACTGTTTTCCTTAATACAAAATTCACTCAAAGTGAAAAAAACAATTGTTCGTTTATTTGGAAAGCGAATTATCGCGAACACGACATCATTTAACATGTATTTACGGACCTACGTGGCACGCGGGCGACAGTGGTACGGTCGGCATACATGAATAATAATACCTGCGTCTGTCTGTTGAACGTGCGGCTTTCTGTTTTGTGGGAGATTAATTTGATAAGGTTTTCTAGTAAGTGAAAATAAGATTTTCTACGTTGGTTTAAATTTTACCACGGTAAACGGCAGCGTTGCTGCGTTATTCCAAATATCGGGAATAAGTGAAAAAAAGCGGCATTTGGTCGAAAATCCCGGGACGGAGAAAGATATCATAAATATGGTTACAATCCTTCAACACCAGACTTCAATGAGATCAATTACTAGGAAGGTACTCATACTTTAAACATGATCATAATTTATTATATTAAATTAAACAAAAATATAAGTATTATTCTTTCAAAACGAATTTGCAATGTAAGAAATCAACAATATTAAATGACTTAGAGTTACATGTTAAATCAAAAATTATTTTTTATAGAACACATACCTATTTTTTGAGCTTGATTTTCCTGCTTCTAACATTTACTTTTCTTATATGGCAAAGTAAAATCATTTGTTAGGATTATTAAAAAAAAACAATAAATACGAATCATCCCAAAAATGATTTCGTAACCAATATTTGTGTACAATTACAAGCATAAGTGAACAAAAAATCGCTAAGGGTTCTAGCGGGACGCATCCTGAGAGGGCTAAAAAACGGGATATCCCGCCAAAAGCGGGACATCTGGCAAGTAAAGGAGTCAGAAAAGCGAGGACGCTCGTGCTGCTCAAAGTTGGTCACTAAAATTACGTTGCGGTCTAGACTATGCACTATCACTACATTGTAAAAAAAAGTGCCCCCGCCACGTCTGTCTGTCTGTCTGTCTGAACGCGATAAACTCAATATGTACCGAACAGAATTTCATACGGTTTTCACCAATCAATGGTCGGAGTGATTCACGAGGAAGGTTTAGTATAATTTATTAAGGTTTTGTACACGATATTTTTTAATTTTTTTTTTTACTACTTATCTTTAGCAATATCTTCCTTCTTAGATTTTGTTATTATTTTACCAATTTTTAATATAGAATAAATATTCTATTCTATTCTATTCTGCAACCTATTTTACGGCTTATTCCGATCGGATCACATTGTGGGATCCGATTGTGGGATCGTGAAAAAATGACGATTTTGTTCCGATCGGATCCCACACTGTGGGATTCGTTTTAGGAATGTTGATTAAATTAATATCCAAACGAAATCATCACCTGCTTGAATCGATTAATGAAAATAAAGAGTACCCTACCAGTATCTAGATAAATAGTAAAGTAGGTAACAGGATGTCACTTCAATAATATTATTCTAAGAGAGAGGCCCGCTAGCTCTGCCGGTGCGTTGCGTCGCCGCAACTAAACGCACCGTGTGGCATGATTTACGCACCGGCAACGCATCGTGTGGCTAGGAAGTAGAGATTGCAACCTTCACGTTATGTGGCCGTTAAAAAATATGTTTCGTCGATTAGATTGGTTAGACTGGGAACTTATCAGACTAACACACGTTGCATCCAGTTAGACTGGAAACCGACCCCAAAATACTTGGGAAAAGGCAAGGCAGATGATGATGATGATATGTAGGTACTCTTTATTTTCATTTATCGATTCAAGTAGGTGATCATTTCGTTCGGATATTAATTTAATCAACATTCCTAAAACGAATCCCACAGTGTGGGATCCGATCGGTACAAAATCTTCATTTTTTCCACGTTTCCTAACGGATCCCACGATGTGGGATTTTACTACTTATTTTAGATCTTTAAGATTGTATTTCATTTTTTTAAGCAGTTCCAAGCGGACTATATTATAAGAGAAAATAATTAAGAAGATGTTTTACTTTTAACTGAAAACAGGTCTATTTTTTCAGTGCAAATGCTTGCCCATTTAAAAAACGATTTTCTGTCCTTTCATAACAGCTTGCCACGTCACTCCAGCCATAGTCTATGCCTGTTACGATTTGAATACTAATTGCAACTCACTTGAATGTCACCTCCGCAGTGTCAGCCTCATTAGTGAAGTATCAAGCATCGTAACCACCCAAAGGTTTTGAGGTCGTTCCGAAGACTGGCGGCCAAATGACGGTTAGGATATTAACGGTCACATAGTCTTTAGTCTTTAGTAGTTTTAGAAGCTCGTGGCTAAGTAATAACAGCCGCACGGGTTGATTCATCAGGTTAAGCTACGCTTGCCGGGGTTGGTCCGTGGATGGGTGACCATCTTTACATACCGAGACTTCTCCGTGCCTCGGAAAAGACGTTAAGCCGTTGGTCCTGGCTGTCAATTGTGGATCTTTGACAGTCGTTACGGGTCGTCAGAAACCCGAAAGTCTGACAACCAGTCTTACCAAGGGGTATCGTATTACCCAGTTACTGGGTTGTGGAGGTCAGATAGGCAGTCGCTCCATGTAAAATACTGGTATTCAGCTGCTTCCGGTTAGACTGGAAGCCGACCCCAACATAGTTGGGAAAAGGCTAGGCATATGATGATGACTATTGTACATACCTACTGGTACACAATCGGTATTAGAAGTTTGACATGGTACTGGCCACTTCTCGAGAATTCCCTCAACGTCTATCAGTAGTCGCGAGAATTGTCTGTTTTTGTCACCTATAATTTGTTCGTTACACAATGGAGATAAAGTTCAAAATACGAAAGTGAAAAAAAACCGCTTCACTTCCCTTCCCTCTTCTACGATGGAAATTAACTCTAAGCCAGCTCGTTATCACTGTGAGTGTGACAAAAAAATAACAGATCCAAATATCTGTTATTAAATCACAGCCAGTTATTTTTGTACGGACGATAAATACCTACTCAATCCAATATCTCTTTTGGTTTAAATTCGAAAATCGTATCTATCTGTTATAAAATAACAGCCTGTTATTTTTGTACGGATGATAAATGCGTATTTAAATCTCAATTGAATATCTTCTTTATTTATTTTCGTTAAAGTCGAAAATCGTATCCGAAGTTTTAACAGTAACAGTCGCGTCAAGACTTACGTCTTGAGGATCTGTGATTTTAAGTAACACATATTTTTTATCGTTAGGAGCAATTGTTATCTGCTATTTTTTAATATCTGTTATTTCTATCTGTGGCGATAAATACGCCTCACTCCTAGCTCAAAACAGCTTCACAATATTGCTAGCCGTTACTTTCTCTTGAGCTTGAATATAAGGAGCTCTTCACTCAAGCTGTCACTTTAACACCATTAATATGCTTAAACTCAATACGTTACTGTACTGCTCGACGTACTTCTAAACTCTAAACATAACATAAAGACCGTTTACATGGATGCTGTACAGTCATTTTTGTATTGGAAGCTTTCATTTATATTTATTTTTGTAAGAGCTTTTGCCGGCGGTTTAGCCCGCGTGGAGGTTGGAAATTTTCCCACAGGAACGTACTACCGGGATAAAAATATATTCCTATGTTCTAACCCAGGTCATGGTCTACCTGTGTGCCAAATTTCATCGAAATCCATTCAGCCGTTACGGCGATAAAAGGCAACAGACAGACCTTAATCTTAGATCTACAAAAATACAATTGGCCTGTACTAATTGTCCCAGTGCTGGGCTGATGCCTCTATCGATTTCTCAGCGTATTAGCGATTTCAGACCGGGAAACCCTGGGCTTCTCACGGTGTTGTCTACCATCAGGCATGATCGGGGTCAAGAGCAGGCGAATCTGGAAAAAAAACACATCTGGAAATTATAAATTCATCTTTGGTAGGTAGGCACCTACGAGTACCTACTAAACTTTATTAAGATGAACAAAAGTATACATTAAAATTAATAAAGACAATATATACATAACAAATTAACTAACTATTTACATTAGCTACTTCATTAAATGATTGATTAAAACTAATTATACAAATAAACAATTAACTAAAATATGGCTTCCAAAAATTCCTCCGCATCGCTGCCAGCTGGTAATGTACCCAAGAGACTGGTGGCATTGCCACGTTGAATGGCAATGCTTAGCCTCTAACCAAGGTAAAATATTTGGTACTTGGAAAGTTCAAACAGGCGACCAGATTCTTAAGAAACCCTTTAACCACCGCATCACGATCGTCATCATCTTCCTGCCCTTATCCCATGTTACTTGTGGTCGGCGCAACACGTTTTCTTTTGCCACTCTCCCCTGTCAACCGTCACGCTATCATTCACTCTCTTCTCTTCATATCATTCCTCACACAATCCATCCATCTTTTCTTCGGCTCCCGCTCCATCCATCAACATTTAGATTCATCATTTTTTTAGTCACATGCGTTTCCTCCCTCTTCATCACATACCCATACCAGGCCAAACGATTACGTTTCAACTTTTCTGTCAATGGCGCCACTTTTAAACTTCCCCTTATATACTCATTTCTTACTACAATTTTTTCACCGGAACACGATAGTAATGTTTAAAATTAAATCTTTGTTTGACAACAAACCCAGCGTTGCTACTGAGAACAAACCCTCAAAATGCTGAGTTATTTCTTTATTAGTCTACGTAGCCCATTAAGAAAATGTTTGGCCGCATTACCGGATAATGACGGCCCTGACAAACAGCCCTGCGCGACGCCACTTTGTTATTTTGGCGGGTCTAAGTTATGGCAAGCGATTCCCTTAGTGACTGGGGTATTTATAGTGGGAGGTGGTTGTTGGTACGAATCTAGGTGAATGGTTACCGTGTTTCTGAAAGCCTCTAATGAACGGGCCTATCTTTTAACTCGGCTTTAGAAATAATACTTTTGGCTGTATTTCTAAGGAAGGAATCTAAATTGCATTATAGAAACAGTAGACAGGCTGCGCCGATTGCAAATAAAATTGGGCAAATGGGTGGTACATTATAAAGGTGTATCTCTTCATACACGAAATCTCTTAAGGGAAATCTTAATCTCTTCTAATTATTATGAACAACTTTCACTACGGGACCAAACCAGAAATCGCGAAAAAAATCAGGTTTTCCCTACATTTTGACGAGCTATGCGAACATAAACGTAGGTAACAGCTGATTTTTTGATTCATCCATTAACATCTCTCGTCAAGATGATGACAAATATTTGTGGAAGGCGTAGACAATTGGCAGCACAAGTATGTGACATCGAAGGAGCACTAAAAATATCTGACTAAACAAGCGACGCCAAAATAAAGGATGCTGTATCGGCTTCAAAAAGATTTTGTCTGATTGATTGACAGCTGCCAATTTGCCGTGTTAGAGGCATTTCATACAACTGTCAAAATGACAGTTGTGATTTGAATGTAGGTACGGACAATAGTTAGTTTTGGTGGTCAATTAGCTAAACAATGAATTTCCCTGACTTTATTTGTAAATATATAACCTACCAGTTATTTATTACATTTCAATATACACACAGAGAAATAAACAACCAGACTCAAGCCATCTCGTCGAAACTCAAGTGAGTTAAATATTTACCCTCGCCCTTGTGTACTAACTTTAAGTTCGCGTCGCACTATGTTGGTAGTTACCAATTTATTGCAGCGAAGCGACGGGTAGTGGTGACGTATTCGTGTGTCTTCACGACTACGCTACATGGAGAAAGCAGATAATGAAGGTAGGACTAAGATGGCATTAAATTGTGGTAAGAAACCACAATTTAATGCCTTTGTTTTCTGATTAAATTCGTTAAATAATTTCGGTGGAACACATACATATTTATGTATTCCACTTAGTAAGGGTACGGTAGCAACATAATGAAATAGATAGTTATATAATGAGTGCAGCGCAGTGCAAGTTTTAGTCTCGTTAAATGCTCCGTCACTACCACTTAGTGCTGCGATCTAAGCCTTGATTGTCACAGGGCTGCCCCCGGAGATCTAAGATGTCTAGTTTACAAAATTATATAACCTTTTTCAACTAAAAAAATAAAAATAAAAATTTTAGAAAAAAGTTCATTGCACCTCCTAGGTTCCCCAATTTTAGAAGACAGCTTTTCTCCATTCATTGAAGAAAAAATAAAAAAAATCAACGATGTTTCGGACAGACTCTCCAAAATTAATTTACATTCGGCATTTACCCTGATTAGATACTGTTGTTTTGGCCCAAATTTTACATATTTTCTACGCTCTTCCCCCTTATGGAAGCAGTCACACCTCTTGGACAAAATTGACCAAATTGTTCGCAGCACACTGACATCCATTCTAAATGTGGCCTTGGACGACCGAGCGTGGCTGCAAGCCACACTACCCATCCGTTTTGGGGGCCTCGGCGTTCGCAAAATTACCAGTATTAGCTTACCGGCGTTCCTGTCGTCTGTCCACAGCACTGAAAAGTTGACCGGGAAAATTTTAGCCCCCTGCCTGGTTGACTATGAAGTGCCGTACCTGACCGATGCGGAGAATTCCTGGAAAGCGGCTTGCCCGGATACAGATCGGCCCGTGAATTCATTTTCCCAGAGGCAGTGGGATGAGCCGCTCTGCAGGTTGGTACGGAACAATCTTATTAATACGTCCACCAATACTGCTGAGCGTGCCCGCCTGCTGGCTGTTGGTGAATGGGAATCGGGCCTCTGGCTTCAGGCACTACCGTCACCCAAGATAGGGACTATGCTGGGTGACACCACCTTCCGGCTCGCTACCTGTCTGCGTCTGGGCCCTCCTTGCGTGGCTCCGCATCGCTGCCAATGCGGTGAAAGTGTCGACTGCCTCGGTCACCATGGCCTATCCTGCAGTAGAAGCGCAGGTCGGATAGCACGGCACGCCAGCATCAATGACATCATCCGTCGTGCTCTTGCCACCGCCGGGGTGCCAGCTGTTCTAGAACCCAATGGCTTGGCACGCGACGATGGGAAGAGACCAGACGGAATGACCATAATGCCTTGGAAGGTAGGTAGGCCTTTGGTGTGGGATGCAACGTGTGTCGACACCCTTGCGCCATCCCATCTTCCCAGCACGGCGGGCTGTGCTGGAGCTGCTGCTGCAGGTGCAGAAAACCTCAAACGGCGCAAATACTCCAATCTTATCGGGACGTATTTGTTCGAGCCGTTTGGGGTTGAAACCCTAGGGCCATGGGGTCCGAGTGCCCACTTGGTTTTTCAAGACATCGCCAAACGCTTGGTCGACTCTTCACGTGACCAGAGGGCTGGCCTATTTTTTGGGGAAAGAATCAGCATTGCCATACAACGTGGCAATGCTGCCAGCCTTTTGGGCACTTTTCCTGTTGACAGCGATGCGGACGAATTTTTTGATGCCCTTTGATAATTTTCCCTTGTACATAATTATTATTATAGATATTATAAGTCTTTGTTAGTTTTTAAATTATGTAATAGTAATTGAATCATATCTATTATTTAATTTTAATAAATAAAACCTTTTTCAAACAATAATTGCGATAACCCGGATGCAAAAGAAGCCGTTTACACCAAGTGGATGTTTCAACTCAGTTATACTAATGAGTTGTTCAATAAATTATAAGATAACATCACGCCTGTATTCCCCGAAGGGTTAGGCAGAGATGTAACTATAGTACACCCACATTTTGCCAGTTATGTTTAAGTCCCATGTAATAGGGGGCGAGTCTTTTGCCATAAACCGGGCACAAATCCGAGCTACTACTGAAAAATTTCAGATAAAAACCCCAATAAGCAGACAGTAAAATTAGCAGATCCGACAACCCTAGACGAAAATCGATCGCTGTCTCCATATTCGCTTGAGAACACTCTCGGAGCTGCAATTGTAAGCAAAGCATCACGATGTTACTCAGCACATACCGTACTATAGATGAGGCTTAATTTACCATTCCGTAGTTGACAGCCGGTAACTGCAGGCGACGTGTCGCCGCGACACTACTGAGGCCCTGGACAAAGTGACATTCTATCAGCGATAACGATGATGGAAAAGGCAGTTTAAAGGACTGACATAAGCTATCGCAAAGCTTATGTCAATCTTGTAGAAATACGAAGCGATTTTCACTTGTCTAGGTTTCTATATTATTTCAGTATTTCATAGAAATTGATAGAAACCAGTCTTGGCGCGGCGACACGTCACAATGTATGTACGTACAACTGCCGCTACGGAATAGTACATTCCTAATACGGAATGGTAAACCTTTATGGTACCAATACTTTTTTGGCAGTTTCAGAGAAGAAGAAGAAGACCGAAATATTTGCCTCAATTTAAAACAAAAAGTTAGACGGCACGGTTGGCTCATTGGCTGATCGATTGGCTGTTACGCTACGTTTTTTGGGTTCGATTCTTGCATGACCTGCAGATTGTTGTATAATGATAGTTTACAACCACGATACGGGTCGTCAGAAGCCCGAAAGTCTGACAACCAGTCTTACCAAGGGGTATCTTATTACCCAGTTACTGGGTTGTGGAGGTCAGATAGGTAGTCGCTCCATGTAAAATACTGGGGATCCTGCCGTTTTGCCGAAAAGATTTTGCCCAAATTTCACTACCCAAACAAATTTTAGCAACTTTTTTTTATACCAATGCAATGTTTGGAATGATTTTAGTACGCACATTTTCATTTGGTCAAATTTTTAGTTGGCAGAATATTATCAAGGATAATGTCATTTAGGCATTTGGTCTCTAATCAAATGATTTATTACAGCAAACAATCTTTAGATAATAAACGTTTGGTCAAATGATTTGTTAGGTTAGGTTAGGTTAAAACTGTGACCTACTACGCACGAGCCGAGCGAGCGAAGCGAGCGGTGCCGCGGTAGCGGCCGGCGAGTGCCAGAAACGACTAGATTATACAGGGTGTTAGGGTAAACACCGTTATCCTTGCAACCAGTGGTTTGGTTTCATTTATAGAACGTAAAATCAATGGAAAATTACAACTTTTTTAAAATTTTTTTTAAACCTGAATTTTGCCAGAAGAGACGCAAGTTCGTTGCCCTATGCGCTAGGGCAACGAACTTGCGTCTCAACACGGGCGGGGGGTACGGGATGTGACCTGACCGGCAGCGAGCACGACCCCTTCCTTAGTCAGTCAGCTGTTTCGCTAGCAAGCACGGTGTCAGATAGAAACTTTTTAAAATCTTTTAATGAAAATAACGTTTTTTTTTTGTTGTGTTCGGTCATTTATTATTATATTTAAGTCAATTACCCATGGTTTGAAGGACAAGAGTGTTTACCCTTACATCCTGTATAGAAAAAAAACAGGCTACCCGAAACTGACTAAACTAAACATTTGGCAAATTTTATTTTGCGCCAACTGAAATATTTGACTACATAAAAATTGGTAAAATTACTATTTGGTAAACAAGTTATTGTTTAAACGTTCACTTGCCAAACATTAGATTTGCGTTACAATTATTTGTGAAGAGATTTTTTGCTAAGTAATATTTTGGCAAATGAAATTATGCGGAAAATTGTTTGGGAAGTGATAATTTGGAAATTTATTTTCGATGAAACAAGGGAGACCCAAAATACTGGTATTCAGCTGCATCTGGTTAGACTGGAAGCCGACTTCAACGTACTTGGGAAAAGGCTAGGCAGATGATGATGACAATAAAGAAGAAATTCAACTAACTTTGTAATAAATAAAACAGTAATAATTGCAACGGGATCTAAACTCACGGGTTCTCGCGTACTAAAAAAACTTCAAAAAGAAACTGACAGCATTATTAATTGTAAAATGCTACTATTCTGTGAATGACTTTCTTATAGATTCTGACTTATAAAATGAATAATTTAATTAAGCTGACATACCTAATTTTGACATTGTTTCAATTATTATAAAAATTATTATTCCTATTGTAATGAAGATATTTGAAGTAATGTTTTATTATAATGTATGTACCATGCCGGCCATTGTTTCAACTGTTATACCTTTAAAAATAATCTATAATTTCATCTTTGCTATTAATTTTATTTTAATTCACTCGTGTCATTATAATGTTGCATGCCTAATATAAGGTAGATTGTACAAGGATCACCCATAATTGTTCACATCTTATTTACTGTACCTGGAATCTATGCAAATAAATGTTTACTTTACTTTAAAGCTTAACCATTTGGCCATAACCACAAAAATTCATTCATCATAACATGACATAACATCATGCCTGTATTCCCCGAAGGGTTAGGCAGAGGTGTACCTATAGTACACCCACATTTTGCCAGTTATGTTTAAGTCCCATGTAATAGGGGGCGAGCCTATTGCCAACCGAGCACAAATCCAGGCTCAGAGCTGCTACTGTGAAATTTCAGATTAAAAAACCCATTAACACTTCATTATAATTTATCACAAATCCCCTAAATGACTACACACGTGACATTCAGACCACACATATGAAATACAGATGTTAAACACGTTAAATAAAGTTCCAAAAGATTTATTCGTATTTAATCCCCGTCGGATTTACAAAACAAAGGATCGTGCTAAAAAAATGGCGTTGAATTTGGTGTTATTGTGGTTTGTTGGTGTTACACATATTATAAGCACATTTGGAACCACAAACTCGATTTCAACACAATTAATGGATTACAATTTTGTTGAGCGAATTATTATGTTGAGACTCTTTGGTGTTTTGTTAGAGTTCCGTACCTAAAGGGTAAAACGGGACCCTATTACTAAGACTCCGCTGTCCGTCCGTCTGTCTGTCTGTCTATCCGTCTGTCACCAGGCTGTATCTCATGAACCGTGATAGTTAGTTTAACATTTCACAGATGATGTATTCCTGTTGCCACTATAAAAAAAACAGAATAAAATAAATATTTAAGGGGGCTCCCCATACATCAAACGTGATTTTTTTGATCGATATTGAAAACGGCAACAGGTAGAGGCTTGAAATATTCACAGAATATTTACTTACATATTCACTTTAAAAATAAATAATTCAATTAAAATAAAACAAATATTTAAGGGGGGCTCCCATATAACAAACGTGATTTTTTGCCGTAGATCGCTCGTGGCCGGTTTTATTAATTAATTTATTCGTAAGCCAGCCGAATGGTTGTGAATAGGGGTTATTCCACTAATTCCCACTGACTTGAGTAGCTGTGCAGAGTTGGAGTTTCAAGAAAAACATTTTTGGAGCAACTTTACACCCTTTACCCTTCATCCATACTTCCGTACTAATATTATAAATTCGAAAGTAACTCTGTCTGTCTGTCTATCTGTATGTAGGTTACTTTTCACGCCTAAACCACTGAACGGATTTCGACAAAATTTTGGCAAGAGATAGACAGCATCCCGTGGAAGGACATAGGGTCGTACTTTTTATCGACATACTATGCGGACGAAGCCACGGGCGGAAACTAGTATTAATAGACATGCGCAAGCACTGCACATTCTGAAATTAGTGTTTCGGCTTTGTGTTGTCTGATCGTCAGTCGATCAAGAAACTATTTGGTATTGCAATAATTTCACAACTCTTGACAACTTATTAGGCCATGTGAATCAGTCCACTGCTGGACATAGGCCTCTCCCAGGCTGCGCCACAATACCCTGTCCTCCGCCTTCCGCATCCAGTCTGTCCCAGCCAACTTTTTCTAAGGTAGGCCATCCTCGCTAACTTAATTAAGGTCCTGTGTTACTCGCGTGTTTCTAGTAGTAAAATAAAATATTTTTAGGTTCCAGTTAGTTACTATAAAATGTCGGTACAATGCTCTTGTATTTTGATTCCTTATTGCTTCAACACACGAATGTTTTCCAAACTATTTCGTAAGTTTCCTTGTAATTGTTGCTCTCTAGGGCAAAGACCTCTTGTCATATACCTATGATCTACACTCTAGGTATGCTTAATCCTCTAGGTCCTAGAGAATGAAAAATGTTTAAAATAAAAATCTTTTTAAAAACAAGCTTATAATGAACTAAAATGGATTTTCCCATGGCCACCTTCCGGCTCCATCATCAGAACCTAGTATCAAAGCACTTGTTAACACATAGCCAATGAGTCCAAATACGATTGTGCTATGTTGTTTGATTGAGGAGTGCCTATCTGCCTATGCCCAACTTCCGGCTCCATCATCAGACCAGCTCCATGGTATGATTTTTTCAAAAAAGCCTGTAAAAAAACGTAAACGCTTCCGATCATTGTGATACAGGAACTCCTAGTACAAAAACCAGGGCTACACAGATGTATGTGTCTGTGAAAATAAAGAAATTATTATTATTTTTCTGGACTTTTATTTACAAAATATAAAATATTTATAAAATACTTTAAAAGTGAAACTTCTTAGTTCTGCTTTTTCCTGCTATGGACTAACTAGCTGCGCCCGGTTCCTCCCGTGTAAGTGTCGATCCCGTGGGAATATCGGGATAAAAAGTATCCTATGTCCTATTCCAGGTCATGGTCTACCCCTGTGCCAAATTTCATCCAAATCCGTTCGGCCGTTTAGCGTGAAAGCGTAACAAACAAACTCACTTTCGCATTTATAATATTAGTTAGGGAACGGTTATAAGTGAACGGATTTGGACGAAATTTGGCACAGGGGTAGCCCATGGTTAGGATAATTTGGACGAAATTTGGCACAGGGGTAGCCCATGGTTAGGATAATTTGGACGAAATTTGGCACAGGGGTAGCCCATGGTTAGGATAATTTGGACGAAATTTGGCACAGGGGTAGCCCATGGTTAGGATAATTTGGACGAAATTTGGCACAGGGTTAGCCCATGGTTAGGATAATTTGGACGAAATTTGGCACAGGGGTAGCCCATGGTTAGGATAATTTTTATCCCGATATTCCCGCGGGATCGAGTCTTACGCGGGTGAAACCGCGGAGCGCAGCTAGTTTATATTTCATTGCTTCATTTTTAATTCTTCTTTTTTTACCTATTGTGGTACAGTAATTGTATTCTCGGTGCATCGCCTTCACATGTAATTATATAATTGATGTAAACCAAATATTGTAAAACATTTTTTTTTTTTTTTAAAGAGTAACGGTGGAGTTTCTTGCCCATTCTTTTCCATACGAAAACTACCTTTTGGAAGGGGCAACTAGAATCAGTTCTATTTCTATGTATTTGACGTTCAAAAGTGCCTTTAATGTGCCTAGTTGAAATACATTATTTGACTTTGACTTTGACTATAATATTAGCTAGGATTTAGGTCTGAATTAAAGTTTATTTTTTTACACTATTTTACTATAACCTGTATTAATCTCTGAGGCCGTCAAAAAATCGTTCGAGACACAGATTTCAGTTCAAGCGCTGGTTTCGACACTTACCTTATTACCACAAAACCGTGTTTACCAGTTGTTTAGCCTAAACACCTTTTAAACATGACATTTCTGTATGGAGTTTGACATAAAACTGACAGTAGACACGCGTTGAACAAGACGTGTCTCAGTTTTTGTGGTAAGGCCCTCAAACTCAAAGCAATTATTTCAAATAAACCAATTGCAGGCACTTTTGAATTGTCAAGGGGTCTGTCAGTCAGAAAGATGACGCTAGTTGCCCATTCCAAAGCGTAGTAGGTACCTATGGAGAAGAACGGGCAAGAAACTCCACGGACACTCTTTTAAACCAGAATATTGTTACAAAAATTATATTCTTTACATCATTCATGTTGGAATTATACATGTGAGTACAATGTAGAAAAACGTGCACGTTAAAAGCGTCCGTAATTATAAGATAAAAAAGAAACAAAACAATTCAAAAATTAAAATAAGCCGTGGCAGCTAAGAGATGACCAGTCCCTACTGATGGCGCCCGTTCACGAACATGACGCATGGATCAGCACCATTCAGCTCAACCATCACTAACACCCTTAGTGCCTCGTACGGCATTTAAATCGTGTCCTAGATCTGGGGAACTCATTATAGTGCTGGATTCTTTGCGAATAGTCGACTGTCGATTGACTATAGATTGGACTCATTATTTTTCTTGTGAGTTTTAATTAGTACCTTGAACGTTTTTGCGACTTTTATTTTTATTTTTTATGTATTTATTTATATTACTTTACAGAGGTGTTACTTAATTCTAAGCCGTATTCGTTAAGCCGTTGGTCCAACGCCTGATCTCTCTCCGGTCGTGTCGGATTGCCGTCCCATCGGACTATGAGAGTGAGGGAAGAGAGAGTGCACTTGTGTCTGCGCAAACACTTGTGCACTATAATATCTACCGCGCCGAAGGCTAGTCTCCGTTGAGATTGGCCGCCGTGGCCGAAAATACGGTCTGGAGGACTATATATATATACTTAATTCTAAAACTCGCCAAACTTTTACGTTTGATGGCGAGAGGCGCTCTTTTACATAACAATGCACCATCCTTACTCACATACCTACTACTTGTATATTAACAATGTTTTTAATTCTATTTGCTATCCTGTATAATGTTTTTTAATTTTGCCTTAAGTGATCCTTTACTAATTTTTACTTTTTCCCTTAATAAATCTATTTTGTTAAACACTTTAGGTACCAAATACTTAGATGTTCTCTTACCATAATAATTTGTTATCTGTGGATTGAACCAGTTTGTTCTCTCTAACCCTACGTGTGTTGTACTTGTTTTTAACACTAATTTTATATTCTTCACTATAATAGTATTCCAGACCGACCAAATAATCTACTTTTTTATCTACGGGTAAAACTTTACAGATGGGAAATAGCTTATCATATTCTTTGTTGCACTTATCTTTAACATTTTTACTGACCAGAAACTTTATCAGTCTTATTTGTATGTCTTTGACATCTCTTAAATATGTAATAAAGGTACGGCCGTACACAAGGAGTCCATAGCTAAACAGCGAATCTTGAACTTGATTGGCTATTATCGTCACTGTTGGCTCTTTACGTTGATTTACCTTTTACGTTTACGTTTTTTTTTACGTTGTTTACCTTTTTGGCGCAGCCGTGAGGAGCACACTATTGTTGTCAAAACATTTTTTATTTTGTTATTTGTATTTTGTCTATCACGAACTGTGTCCAAATAAACGTTATTCTTTCTTTCTGTCTTTATTTACCTAGCCAGTGTATTTATGGTCTATGATTTTTTTATTTATGACTAGCTGATGCCCGCGGTTTCTGCATGGATGTCAGTTATTTTATACTAAAACCTTCCTCAAGAACCACTCAATCTATTTGTGAAAACAGCATGAAAAACGGTGCAGTAATTTTTGAGTTTATGGCGAACAGACAGACGCGGCGGAGCACTTTGTTTTATAAATACGTATAACTAGCTGTGCCCCGCGGTTTCACCCGCGTAAGTCTCGATCTCGGCGGAATATCGGGATAAAAAGTATCCTATGTGTTAATCCAGGTTATAAACTATCTGTTTGCCAAATGACATCCAAATCCATTCAGCCGTTTTTGCGTGATTGAGTAACAAACATCCAAACACACAAACTTTCACATTTATAATATTAGTAGGATTATATACTAAAACTTTCTTCGAGAACCACTCGATCCATTGGTGAAAACAGCATGAAAAACGGTGCAGTAGTTTTTGAGTTTATCGCGAACATACAGACGGACAGATAGACAAACGCGGCGGAGGGCTTTGTTTTATAACATGTAAGGATAGTGGTCGAGTTACAGAGCACTAACGGATAGATAAACAGAGAGACGTTGTGTTTTATTTAATATGCAAGGAAACTTGAGTTTCAAGAGGATTCAGGGAAATAATGATATCACATAACATAACATTAGCCTGTATTCCGCGAAGGGTTAGGTAGAAGTGTATCTATAGCAAACCCACATTTCGCCAGTCCCATGTAATAGGGGGCGAGCCAAATTAATGCCATCGACAAGGAACAAATCCAGACTCCGAGCTGCTACTATTAAATCCATGGAAATAATAATGTATCACATTATAAGAAAGCTTACAAAAAAACAAATGAAAAAAAAAAAAACCCCTTTCTTTTCTGTTACGCAGTCGGGTTAAAAGCCTGTCGATCTCTCTTACTACTCTACTTGTAGTTCCGTAGGTTAAAATTGAAACAGCGTAGTCCCTCGTAGCACGGAGCTACGCCGTAGCAAGGAGCTACGCCGTAGCACTGCAACGATTACGAGCTTACTCTGCGAATGACGCAATTAATGATGTTGAATGGTCAAAATGAAAGGCATTGCTATTATTAATTTACGTAATTAGATGACGTTTTAAGGCATCACAATGCCAATGAGAGAGACGGAGCTATACATGACCGATAGCACCATCATTTTTTTGGATTGGAATGATGATGGCATGAATACATCATAATACCATTTTTGAACTCTAACTCATTACATAAAAAGATATAAATAATAACATAAGAATGAGACTTTCATGCAATCATGCGCAAACGGTGTGCATCGATCTTGCGGCGATTCAGGGGTAGCCCTAACAGCATTTTAGCTACGCTGGCTTATTATTTTTATTGAATTACGCATTGCACATTATCTTTGTTGTAGGTACCTATTTATTTTTCGATTTTTCGATGGCCGGCGCTGGGGGCACGACTGACGATCTGAAGTCGGGCAGTTAAAAGATTAAGTTATTGAGTTTACTAACAAAGGCTAAATTCATACTAACACTATATGGAACCCTTGGTCATCATCATCTGCCTAGCCTTTTCCCAACTATGTTGGGGTCGGCTTCCAGTCTAACCGGATGCAGCTGAATACCAGTATTTCACATGGAGCGACTGCCTATCTGACCTCCACAACCCAATAACTGGGTAATACGATACCCCTTGGTAAGACTGGTTGTCAGGCTTTCGAGCTTCTGACGACCCGTAACGACTGTCAAAGATCCACAAATAACCGCCGGTACCAACGGCTTAACGTGTATATGGAACCCTTGGTCTGAAGTAAAATATTTGAATTTGAATAAAAAAGCAAAAAATATTCGACGAAGTATTGAATAGACACTAGAGTCGAGAACTCGCCTGGACTTGAAACTTGAAATAACGAGCTCCGTGCAGCCAACACGATGTTGAAAACAAGAGTGAATAATTTATATTGAACAGGCTAACCCTCAATTCTGTCGGCATTGAGGTCGAGAAACAACAATACAAGAAACTGCAGGAAACTTCAATAATTAACATCCATTCGAATAATGGCAAACTAGCTTTTAGCCCGTGGCTTCGCCCGCCCGCGTAAATGATTCCTCGGGAATGTACTACCGCGATAAAAAGTCCCATAATTATCCTAATCCAGGTTATGGTCTTAAAATGTTTTAACTCGGAAATAAAGCAGGTACCGCTATAGGTAGTCCGCCTTAGGTATGTCCGCGGCGAGACGTGGGGCAGTGCAGGCAGCTCATTTGTCAACGCTCACGGCATCCCGCCCCCCACCTCGCCGCGCATTCCTAAGGCACGGTACAGCGGTTTCAGTAAAACTATAGTACAGCACTTTTGCTGGTTTTGTTGAAATTCTGATACTGTACGTGGCAGAATGCTTTTCAAGTTTAAAATGGAACATAAAATTACACGATTATTCTTTAGTGGAAAAAATATATTTAATAGGTATAATTATAATTATTTTAATAGTACGATTTTCTTTTAATGCCGATTGTAAATTTCTTTTTTTCTACGATTAAGGTCACTTTAAAGAAGTCGGTACTTAATGCGAACTAATTACCCAGGACGTATGAATATATTTTTATGTTTGCATGCATAATTTTATTTTCATGTGTACCTGTAAAATGACTGTAATACTTGTTCCTTTTTGTAATTATTTACCCCTCGTGGCTAATTAAATACGGTTTAGGTAAGCAAGAATTATTTGTACTAAAGCGTTTAAAAAAGGGTGTTTGATTATAAAATGTTTGTTGTGGAAAAACTCTTTTTTGTTACTCACGTGTGGGAAAACGGTTAATTTACCCGATTATGATTTTTAACTTAAATATCTGTTTATTTCAATACAATTAAATATAGGATACATATTGTATAAACTTCATAAACTAAATTAACTAAAAAACTAAAATAAAGGACTAACTAACTGTAAGTACCAATAAATACAAAAACAAAAGGACACTCACGCGTCGAAGTGATGTTTTTTAGGGTTTTTTGTCTAATTTAAAAACAAATGACACATAAATTTGGCGAGTTTTGAAAGAAAAACTCTCTTCCGGTCCCACCCTAATTCTATGCATTACGCACCCTATCTATCTATTCTATACATAGTGTACTATGCTGTTATTCCCGTATTTAAGCTGTTTATATCACTACACTGGCTCATCACCACACCAAGCATCTCGTGCAGGCACGCTACATTTTTCAACCAATTCCCGCCATTCGTAGTGAACCGACAGTTGACATTAGTGACAGCGACCTCACTGCTGACGTGCATGAGGTAGTGTTTACATATCTATTAAATAGATACACTACACATAGTATAGCACAAAGGAGGTTTTCGTGTCTGTCTGTATGACAGCCAAGTTTTTCTAAAGTACACACTGGATTTTGATTTAGTTTTTATCATCATTTTTAGAATTTATTCCTGATATTTTATGTGTAAAATACATTAATATTTACCTTAGATATAGCACAGGAATCTCGATGATTTGACATGTCGCCACATCAGTATGACATTCTACCAGCGATAACGATGATGGAAAAGGCAAAAATGTATACTCGTAGGACTGACATAAGCTATCGAAAAGTGACAATCTACCAGCGATAACGATGATGGAAAAGGCAAAAATGTATACTCGTAGGACTGACATAAGCTATCGAAAAGTGACAATCTACCAGCGATAAGGATGATGGAAAAGGCAAAAATGTATACTCGTAGGACTGACATAAGCTATCGAAAAGTGAAATACTACCAGCGATAACGATGATGGAAAAGGCAAAAATGTATAGGACTGACATAAGCTATAGAAAAGCTTATGTCAATCCTGTTGAAAGTCGTTGTAGAAATACGAAACGCTTTCGAAGCGATTGTCACTTGTCTAGGCACTCTGTTCATTGCAATCGTACGAAGCAGAGGCAAGTCGCTATTAGATATAAGTATAAACATAACCCAGTTTTGAAAAAGCCCTCGTTTATTTAATTATCACTTTTTACAGAGAGTTCCGTTTCACATAGCAGTCTTCACAAACACGTCAACAGGGGTCCAAAAAGGAAACATTTAAGTCCGTTTGTTATCACGATAGCGGCACAGACGAGGACCTTTCAAATTAGTACAATTCCTATGTACTGAAGGCTTATCGTAAACATTTGATGCGGCCGTAAAACCTTCAGTAATAAGAACGGTTGCATTGACCCGATTTACAACTTTGAGACGGGTGATAGTTATCTACAGAAGTCTCATAAAACGGGAGCATGCACACATAGACACGCTCGTACGACGATCTCAAACTAAGGTCTATTTAAATCCTTGCTTCCAATATTGATGTTACAAACATCAACTTTATATGTGTAAATAAAGTTGATTTTAGACTGACTAGTACCGTTGAGAAAGTCATAAAAAATATGTGTAGGCATTACAGTTGTTTTTCCTAAAACTCGTGTTTGTTTACATGTTTGGCAAATAAATTGCGAACGCAGAATAGGTACTTACTGTCGGTTCCAAAAGTATGTGATGGAAATGTAAACAAAACCTGTTGAAGTTTAACTCTAACACGTTCAACTGTATTGAGAAGGTTTCAACTTTATGCCTCACCACTTTTTCCAACAATTATTGTTTGAATAACAACGTCTTTCAAATTAAAAATCGAAAATTGAGGTTGTAAAATTAACTTGCTTGTGGAAGAGCTCTGAATAGCGCATCAAAATTTATATTTTATTTTTCCCTTTGTATACTTGTACATAATGTTAGTGTGAGATTGTATATTTTATATTAAAAGTCTTGTCAAATTAAAAAAAAAAAACAGGTTGGTTTTATTGTTTAAAAAACATATTGAAGGTGATTTACTGATCGATTTTTTTACATTTAGAACAGACAATATGTCAAGAGCAGTGGTGGGCCAGTTTTATCGGCTGCGGCTTACGAGTTGGTCGTATGTAGGTTCGAACCCTGACAGGCTTTATTTTGTGTAAATTATTTCATCAACACTGCTCTCAAACGGTGAAGAAAAACAGCGTGAGGCAACCGGCATATCCGAGAACCAAAAACTTCGAAGACATTATAAGCATTAATATCTTGTTTAGTTATTAGATTAGTTACACAAAAGCTAGGGACAGAGAGATCTGGAGTAAACTGGAGGAGACCTATACCCAGACTGGGGTTTCAGCAACAGTTAACGAATAAATTAATATTTAATTAAGTTTGCATGTAATTAGAAAAAAAATAACTACATTTTAAGTAAAATTTGTTTTGTAAGGTTGTTGGAAATAAATGGGTTTATTATTATTTTATATATGTTTACATATCTCGGGACCATGGGGTCCCGGTCTTTTGGAAGGCGTACGAGGGGCCGAAGCCAGGACTATTGCATGATATGGAAACAAAGATATTTGATTATGGGTTTAGGTAGCTTAGTGAACTGGTTATCTTGAACTATGGAAAGACTATGGCCCCTGCCTGACCAATGTTTATAAAAATACACAGATAAAATGGCAGGGGGTGACTTGCACACTCAATAATGGGCCCCCGAAAACGGTCGCTAGCACATAGTGACGTAGCGACAAGGAGGCAACATATCCTGAGGTGCTTAAGAGGAGTGGAGAGGTATTCCACGGCTATCAGGACAATCCCGGAAGTACGGTCAAGATCCCCACCAGCATCTTACTGGAATACTTCCTTCCTCCGAGCACGTTTGCTCTTGCGAATCTCCACTCAAGCCGGCCAATCAAGGCAAGAATGAGGTTATTATTATTATTAGATTAGTTTTATTCGTGTTTTATAAGCAATAATTAAGTCAAACAAATGCCAGTCGCGAGTGCGCTTGCACTCACTGTACATGAAGCGTGTCTGTGTGCGTGCGTTTGCGCTCCTTGTATGGAGCTGACCTTCTGTCCTACCTATTTATTTCGTGATAGAGTAGTCTGTGTGCGTACAATGTAGGTGGTCTGACCTTTAATATTATGAGGTACGGGGAATGCACGTTTAGAAATATTATGGAAGTAAGTGTGTTGTAAAGGCTCTGATTGACAGAAATAACGGAATGAGCAGTGGGATTACAAGCAAAAAAAAATTGAATTAGGCTAGGACACAAGTTATTCAACATTTTTATATGGAAATCAATCAAATTTTTATATTTAATGGCATTAGACTAGTCTAATGCGACAAATTGTTTCGTCATAAATTGTCGTGCAATGCTGCAATTTGCAACCTACCAATAAACACTCAAGCGAGATTCAAAAGCGATTTTCTCCATAATTATTGTTGATAGAAATTGTTACGAAAATTGTATTCTCGAAACTATATTATTCCTAGCTGCGCCCCGTGGTTTCACCTGCATAAGTGTCGATCTCATGAGAATCTCAGGATATCAAAATCAAAATATTTTATTTCACATAAACCTACATGGGCACTTATGAAACGTCAGAAGCTAGGTGCACGGTTCCAATTGGTCGTTTCCTATGGAGAAGAGCCGGCAAGAAACTCCATGGTTACTCTTTTAAAAATAATTGGCGTTTACAATACTTTCAAATTACAGTGTTGGTAGGCATGGGGGGACAATGTAGGCCTTTCAACAAGTAAGTACCAGGTACTTAACAAAAATAGAAGATGTTCAATAAATCTACAGTCCAATAAGCCTACAACGTTCTCACATTCACAAAATAGAAAATAATCTATCTAAAAGACTAATGATAATAAAATTAGAATTCATATAAAAAGAAAAACCTATTTAAACCAATTGACGTGATTGCTATTACAACTGTAACAAATTGAATAATTATAATCCTGTCCACAAAAGCCACTAAGAGTTGAAATTAATTGGAGGTATATATTGTCAAATACAATGATTATATGTCAAGGATGAATGTAAAGAAAATAAACATGGTAATTTGGGAGCAGTTAATAGACTTAAATAAATATGCCGTTAATGAGGTACCAGGGAAGCCACATGTGCAGAAGGAAGGTAAAAGAATCCAAATCTGTTTAGCCGTTTTAGCGTGAAAGCGTAACAAACAAACAAACAAACAAACAAACAAACAAACAAACTCATTTTCGCATTTTTATAATATTAGAAAGGACAAATAAAAAAAATAGGTCTTTTCTTAAAGTTGCAATCATTAATTAACTAAACAATTGTTTTTTTGAATGTTACGTCGTCGTAATGAGTAGTCATTACGAGTCTTGTTAGTCGAATCTATATGGTAAAAAAAAATCAAGTAATAAAAACTAAAACCCAACTACGACTTAAAATCCGGAGTCACACGTAGTCTGTTCGATTTATGCCCTAACACGTGTGACTCCGGATTTTTAATTTGTCTGTCTGTGGTGTCTTGTTTATACCTTTTAAGTCGTAGTTGGGTTTTAGTTTTTATTACTTGATTTTTTTTAAAATTCTTTTGGGGTTATAATATATATATTTTTGAAATGTCCACATTAAGCCCTTTTCTTTTGATACCCAACATGATACGATTAAACCATATTTGTTTTTAAGTTCCTCACTTTATGTCCTCTAGAGGGCGCCATTTTTAATTTAATGTGACTTCACATAGCCTATAACCAGCGGACAATCACGACGCTTCTAACGATACCTCATTTGTCAAATTGTGATAAGTGGTTTGGAAGATAGGAGGGAACAGATGAACATACATACATACATACTTACATACATACATACATACCGGTCAAAATCATAACCCTCCTTTTTTCTTCGCCGTAGTCGGGTAAATAATGCTCACATATTTAGTCTTTTTCTGAAAGAGTTGAGCGGAAATCACAGAAAATTGATGAAATTTTCTCTCTTTGCAATAAATATGATTGGATACTAGTGACTGCCAACAAAATGGCCGACATAGCAACCACTAACGAACCTCCATTATTGGTGTAAATAAAATCTAGCTTTCATTTTATTAACGTAATGGGTGACGCGATAGGCTGGCATCGAATGCTCGGCCGCTGTGCTGTGAATAGTTAATAAAAACAGCGGGAAGGATACGGTTCGTAGATCGCTTGCGTGGTGTAATTGTCAGCGAGTGTAATTACAACAAGTTTAATAAGGAATCCAAGGCATGGCAGCATCGTGTCTGAGACGCACCACGTCGATTTAAGAGTCATAAGTCATTTATTTCATAATAAAATACATTGTGTCGAAAATATTCAAGTAGACAATAAATTACATAATCACCCATATTGCATTTAATTTTAAGATTCATTATACAGTTTACAATTCATTATATATATAAACAAAAATAATAATTAACAATTCATTACCCAACTACGGCGAAGAAAAAAGGAGGGTTATGATTTTGACCGGTATGTATGTATGTATGTATGTATGTTCATCTGTTCCCTCCTATCTCCCAAACCACTTATCACAATTTGACAAATGAGGTATCGTTACAAGCGTCGTGATTGTCCGCTGGTTATAGGCTATGTAAAGTCACATTAAATTAAAAATGGCGTCCTCTAGAGGACAAAAAGTGAGGAACTTAAAAAAAAAAATGGTTTGATCGTACCATGTTGGGTATCAAATGAAAGGGCTTAATGAGCATATTTCAAAAATATATATATTATAACCCAAAAAGAATTAAAAAAAAAAACAGGTAATAAAAACTGAAACCCAATTACGACTTAAAAGGTATAAAGAAGACACCACACACAGACAAATTAAAAATCCGGAGTCACATGTAATCTGTTCGATTTATGCCCTAACACGTGTGACTCCGGATTTTTAATTTGTCTGTCTGTGGTGTCTTGTTTATACCTTTTAAGTCGTAGTTGGGTTTTAGTTTTTATTACTTGATTTTTTTTTTGTAGTTACTGTCGCTTGTCATCTATGAACTCATCGATACTGTAATAGCCCTTCATCAATAAATACGTTTTTAATTGGTTTTTAAATAAGTTTATGCTTTTGAATTCAATTGGCAACTTATTGTTTAAAAAGACCGATTGAACTTTGGGACTGTGATGAACCACGTTCAATTTCGGTTGAAGATATTGTCGAAGTACAGCATGTCGGATTAGAGTATGTCGAAATTGAATCATGTCGAACTAGCATTACTGTCGAAGTAGTATGTCATCGAAGTCACATCATTTCGTAGTTAAGTCGTGTCGAAGAAACGTTTTGTTGGAGTAGAGTAGTTTCGGACTTAAGTATTGTCGAAGTAAAGACGTGTCGGAGTTCCGTAATGTCGAAGTAAAATGTCGTATGTCGTAGTACCGTTGGCCGACGTTCAGTTTGGTAGTCTTCGTATGGACGTTAATCACTTTTGTTGAAGGGAAAGCCCAACGAGGCGGGCGCACGGCTTGTGTGCATGTGAAAAACATATCTAAAGGCTATAAAAAATAATAACGTTACCTAATACCTAACTTGATGTATTTTTATAGCTTTTTCTTGAGTGAGATAAAAATAAGTGAAGTGAGCTTGAAAAGTGCTGTCATTCCACGCGTTGCTAAGGGATGGACAATATTGATAGCTCACATAAAGCTCACTTCATTTAAGTTTTCACGGTGATTTTTATTTACAGAATCCATACTATATATTAACCAATGAACGGATTTCGATAAAATAAAATTTGGCAAGGAGATAGATGACATCTCGGGGAAGGACATAGGCAACTTTTTATCGACATACCACGCGGGCGAAGCCGCGGGTGGAAGCTAGTAGATAATATTTCTAACCCGCGATCACTGAAACCTTAACCCCAGTAATAAAACGTATCGGTTCGGGCGCGGCGCCTGCGATCATCATAAAACGGATCCGCTGTCCGTGACCGCCACTCAATGATACATAGGATCTAGTTTGTAGCACTTTCGGGAAAGTCCATCAGCTGCTAGCGTATGTCTTGTTCATGTGTGTGTGGTGTGTGGGTGTGTGCGATTGGTGCTGTTTCCTTCGATATTTCGCATTTAATTTGCTAACATAAAATGCTGATAAAAAAATGTTTTTAAATATAAGGTGTAACAAAAACCCTGTCCGAATCGTGAGCATATTGAGAGTTTAAGTAAATGGTTTTTTTTTTGGAAAAATAAAAAAAATTCGCCGCATTTTTTTCAATGGGGAATTTTTCCGGTTCATTACATGCGGCGCGGGCGGCCGCCGTTTAGTGGGTGTCTACAAGGCATAAGACCTCTGTACAAATTTGGTAATTTATAATGAAATTGGGGTAATTTTGGTACTAAAAATGATAATTTCAAATTGCAATAACTTTTTATTTTCAATAATAACAGTTTTTTAAATGATTTTCTGGTAAATTATTATTGTATTACATATGTGTCCCTTTCGGATCGGACAGGGTTTTTTGTATAGAAAGACCTTTTGCCAACTTTTATCGGATTTAGGTTTAAAGAAACTTTATTCTCAATAAAAACATAACATGTCGCTTACTTGAGAACAATACTATTACTTAAATACTAATTTAGGTTCGACAACATCCGTCACAAACTGATTAAAAACTACTCGAAACTTGACCCACTCAATGCATTCATTTTTCAAGTAATGTCCGGTTTGCGATTAGATACAGGCTACCACAGGATTACAGGCTACAGGCTACGACAGGATACAGGATTTACCACAGATAACGGAGATGCCTCGGCGGCATTGTCAACACTTTTCATACAAACCAAGCGTGTCACCGTTTACTCGCACTACGACACAAATGACGTAGATATAGGAAATATAAAGCGGTGCGTGACAGAAGTTGTTATGTGTGTAGTTAAATAGGTTCGGGCGCGGCGCCTGCGATCATTATAAAACGGATCCACCGCCCGTGATCGCCAATACATAGGATCTAGTTTGTAGCACTTTTGGGAAGGTACATCATGCAGTTGCTAGCTTATGTTCATGTTTGCGGGGTGTGATGGTAAAATTCACAGATCGGACTTAGAATTTACTTTGCTAAGTAAAGTAGGCGTTTCATACGAATATCAACATTATTTTTATAAAAATCACGTGTTATTATTGCAATTCATCGATAATTTCGTGCACCATAAGCGATAGGTAATTCATTTAGATATATTAATACCTACACTAGGTGTCGCCCGCGACTTCGTCTGCGATTCAAGATAAAAAGTAGTTTATGTCCTTCTCCGGGTGAGATGGTCTACCCATGTGCCAAATTTTATCCGAATCCATTCAGCCGTTTAGCGTGAAAGCGTAATAAATAAACTCACATTCGCATTTATAATATTAGTTAGGATAGGATTAGGATTCATCGTATATTTGACAGCTATTTCCTACGTTTCCACTTTCCAGAATGTGACTGATTAAGGTACAGTTACGGACTTTAATTGATGAGCCACCTTCAAACTTTTCAATTTTGCAGTTTCATACATTCACGAGATTACACGATTAAACACGAACTCAAATCGCACGCTCGTAAACAAGATGACAAATAAATTACTTTTAATCAGAAATAGTCTTATCCATAGAGGTTGACTAATAAGTACTCAATGATAAAAAAATAAAAATAAATACAATGTTTTATTAAGATTGTCAAATCTATTTGATACCGACCTCCTTTGAATCATAGCTCATTAACTCGTTATTTCTGAAAACTTAACTGAAGACAGTGACAGTTGAAATATCAATGTCAGAGACGTTACTTTCGAACTTGTCGGAATGACTATTATTATTTATCCGTGCGCTAACGTTACTATCGCAACAGTAACCTAGCAACGATTGTTTATCGTTGCTAGGTTACGGTTGCTAGACCTGTAATTGGTTAACTTTGGGCAGTTACTCTGCTGTCAAGTTTGTAGTTCTGGCTGTCAGGTTAGCCAACCGGTAAAGATATGAAATATAATTTTCATCTTCTAATACGAAGACATATGACTTTGCGTGTCGGGAACCGAATACACCCGATTTGCATTACACGGCTAAAATACGAACGATTGTACTCAGTTATACCAGTCTTTGCGTAAGACCTATTACCGCTTGCTGTCATAAAGTTATGAACGAATAAAAGGAATGAAATAACAGGAAGATGAAGTAACTCACTCACCGTCACGTAAATTATATCGCTAGGAAATCATGAACAATTAGCTGAAGGAAGAATACCGGAACGAAGGCCCAGCGGCGACCGGAAACGGATACGAGATAGCAACATGGCGGCCGTTAACGTTGTTTTGTTGGTTTTCGGAAAATATGAAAGAAACAATCGACTGAATGAATGAATTAATGTAATGGAAAGAATGAGGGGCGAATATTTTATGTAATTACCAGCTGCGCCCCGCGGTTTCACCCGCGTAAGTCTCGATCCCGTGGTAATATCGGGATAAAAAGTACCATATGTCCTATTCCAGGTCATGGTCTACCCCTGTGCCAGTAATATTATAAATGCGAAAGTGAGTTTGTGTGTTTATTTGTTTGTTACACTTTCACGCTAAAACGGCTGAACGAATTTGGATGAAATTTGGCACATGAGTAGACTATGACCTGGAATAGGACATAGGATACTTTTTATCCCGATATTCCCACGGGATTGAGACTTACGCGGGTGAAACCGCGGGGCGCAGCTAGTAAGAGATATTTTTAACAAAAGTTTATGTTCTTTACGTGTTTGTTTTCAGGATTACCCGACAAGTTTCAGACTCGAGGGAGTAAAAGTTAAACTCACGACCTCGCCGTGTGATGAGTTTGAATAAGGATTCCACTATTTGTAGCAATCAATCTGCCTAGCCTTTTCCCAACTATGTTGGGGTCGGATTCCAGTCTAACCGGATGCAGCAAAAATTTACCAATTATTTTAAGAATTTATTATCTTTTTATTTCCTAGAAATGCTACGAATGGCTCGAAAGTCTGACAACCAAGGGGTATTATGTTAACCAGTTACTGGGTTGTGGGAGTCTGATAGGCAGTCGCTCCATTTAAAATACTAGTATTCAGCTGCACCCGGTTAGACTGGAAGCCGACCCCAACATAGTTCGGAAAAGGCTAGGCAGATTGAGTGAATAATAATCACTCCATCTGCCTAATATTTTGATTACACATAAATAAATATATAAGGTATTTACTTATAAAATACTATGCATAGTGTGCATGTATAAAATGTGTAGAAGTTAACCAAACGAATACCAGAGAATAACCGAACATTCATGACATAATAACTCTATTATAAAAGTAAAAACTCCTGTTCCCCTGACTAACTATCAACCCGGTTTGTGCAAACGCCAGCCGCAGTCATTTGTACAAAATTATGCAGGATACTAACAATAACGATTAGCATTTCAACCCTGTGGTCAGTGGCGGAGCCAGGCATAAAGGGGCCCAGTATAACAAAAATGGGGGCCCTTTTTTACGCCATTCTTTCTACTTATTGTTTTTTTTTATAAAATAACTAAAATAGAATTCAGAAGTTTTAGTTGTCAGTGGTGCCGATTCTCTTGTACACCGAACTAAACTAACTAAACTATCACTAAAATTCCGTACTTTTAACTATGAGAATCGTAGAGCTATTCTGCCAAAAAAAATCTCTAAGTTTAAAAATAATTTTGACAGAACTAAAATCGAATTTGACAATCGCGACTCCACTTGGTACCTACTTGTTTGCCTACCACGTGTTTTTTTTTGAGCCGGAGAGGCGCGCAATGTGGCCGTCTCGACGTATTTTTATATGGAATTTTTCACTTTTTGGAAGAAAACAAAAATTTTCATTATTTTTGCGATAGGACACACCGTTTTCGAGATATAAGCAAAAGAAAATAAAAAAAGATACAGTACCGTTTTGCAACTGAATTCGAGGTGTTGGTTTGAATTTTAGTTCATGACATCTAATTTTATTCCACACATTTTTAATCGTGATTGAAAATAGTCAGAAATTTTGGTTAAAACTTGAACAAAAATTTTGGTTAAAACGTCAAGTTCAGAATAGCATTTTCACTAAATTAAAACTCAGTGCCATCTTAGTGCTGTCAAACTAAATTATAGTTAAGTTAGTCTATTTTCAGAATAGGAAATCGTCGTTTGACAGGAATAAACTAAATTTTAGTGATTTTTAGTTTAGTTTAGAGAATTTGTGACAAGAGAATCGGCACCAGTGTGATTTTATTAAGAGAATGCAAGAGCGAGCTAAGCGAGCTAGAAAACTGGAAAATCTAGAATCCTGAATTGTATAGGTTATGTTGTTATTGTGATTTTACTAAAAGCATGCAAGAGTGAGCTCCAAAGTTGGAGCATCCTGACTCGGATAGGTTAGATTTTCGGTTAGAGCTTGAGAATTCGGCCACGCTTATAGCTTGAAGCCTTTGTAAGCCATAAACAAATTAAATTATTTTTCATTTTTTCAATAAGAATGAATGAATCTGTATTAATTCCGGGCCTTCAAATAAGACTTTGAGGTTGTGGATAACATTTTAGGAATTCTCGTTCGGGGCCCCTGTAGCCCAGGGGTCCCATCGATACGGCGGCCCCTGATTGTTGTGTTGACGGCATGGCGACCCTTCCCTGGACACTATTACAGGGGACACTATTTTACCATAACAAGGGAAAGTTTGTGGTGTTGGCATTTTGTTTTGCTCTAGAAGGTGGAGGACATAATGGGAGGGTCAATGTACTGTTAAATAGTTGTGGAGCAGGAAAAAGATGTCATTGATGCTTTTATTGGTAGGTTACACAAAGTTTTTGTGATAAAGGAAAGTTATTTACAAAAAAAAAAAAAACCTACTTCCAAAAAAGTTGTCTTTGGTTTTGAATTTTCGTTTTTTGCCGCCGAAATTAAAGTTTTGTTTTACTTTGTAGTGTTTGGTTACTTATTTCAATATGCAAAAAATAGCTTAAAATAAAATTATAATCAAAAACACTTCAATTATTACTACTGAGATAAAGTGATAAAAAAAATATTTAAAATTTAGTATTAAAATTACTAGTCAGATTACATTTGTAACTTTGGGTATTACTTAAGAATACACTTAGTTTAAAACAAATCGCGTGTGAAATACTCCATTTTCCCCTGCCTTTATTCACTCACAAGATTATAAGAGTTAGGAAAGGCAGCTTAACCGTTTGCTCTAGATAAACGGCGTATCCCGGGATATAGGTCAATACGCGGTCCCGTTTTAAATTCCCGGATACCGGATATGGTAAGGACCCTTATCTGCGCTGAAGTTGGTCCGCGGTGTAGATATCGATTTTATTATATTAGAAGTCCGAGTTTATATACAAAAATAATTGGTTTGCGGCCGGCATGCGGAGTTTTAAGGAGTGTTCAAGATGTATGTGTGTGTTTGGTTAAGTTTTAAGTGAATACTTAGTATTTGATAAATGATGTGGGAAAATGCTACTTGGTAGCGGTTTTATAATATTTAAAAATCGATTAATTCATTTATTAGTTGAAACTGGGTTAAAATTAAACTATTTTGTGAATGAAAGACTACTTTAATGTCTGCTAATATCTAGTTTGATGTTCGCAGTGTTCCGTCTTCCTTTTTTTGTTGGTCTTAGGTCTTTTTGCAATCTGTCCTGGCCGTCAGAAGCCGAGGTATTTTTCTAAATCTGGACGTGCCTTATATTTACGGCCGTTACTGTACCAGCAGTTTGCACCGTGACTGTATGTAAGTAACACGGTAACTGACCACGAAAATATATTTTTTAAATGCAAAAAACTAAATTTTGTAGGTACTTACCACTTGATTCGGGGTCTCTTGGGAATAGGATAACATGCATAGTTGGGACACGCAACATAACGGGTGTAAAATACCTTTAACGAAGCCAAGAGATACTTGTTCTTCCCGTTATTATGATCGTATTTTTTGTACTGGCCCATACCTGGGAACCTTCTGGTTACGGAGATACTGAAGGTCAAAGTTCAATTTTTTTTAAATGTTCCTTTTACGCAGACAAGTTTAAAATGTTAGAAGTTTATTTTAAATACTCTTACGATCCCTTTACCGTTGCATGCACTCAGAAGCACGTGTTTTGTGCGTTATTTGGCGCACTACCGATTTTCATACGAATACGACAGCAAATTTTCATACGAATAAATTAAAGTAATAAAAACTAAAACCCAACTACGACTAAAAAGGTATAAACAAGACACCACAGACAGACAAATTAAAAATCCGGAGTCACACGTGTTAAAATATATCGAACAGATTACGTGTGACTCCGGATTTTTATTACTTTAATTTTTTTTAAAATTATTTTGGGGTTATAATATTCATTTGATACCCAACATGGTACGACTAAACGACATTTTTTTTTTAGTTCCTGACTCTATGTCTTGTAGAGGGCGTCATTTTTTATTTAATGTGACGTCATATAGCCTATAACCAGCGGACGATCGAGAGAGCTTCCAACGATACCTCATTTGTCAAATTGTGATGAGTGGTTTAGAAGATAGGAGGGAACAGATGAACATACATACATACATACCGGTCAAAATCATAACCCTCCTTTTTTTCGCCGTAGTCGGGTAAAACATAAAAGTCGTTTCCCATTAATTTATCTTTACACAAGATACATATTTTGATGTACCTACAGAATGTGTAGAACAGCTTCGTGAAGGGTCAAGTCAAGACCCTGTACACACCCGGGTTACACCGTGTATATTTATGTATCTGATCTATGTGACGGCTCCCATGTTGCTCGGAGGTTGTAAACATGACATCGACGTCAAACGACGGTTTAATTCCACTGGCTTGTTTCAGCCTGGATTCTGATTGCTTTGGGGACTGACGTGATGGGACGGTGTTTTATTTGCATATATTTTACGAACTAGATTTAGGTTTTGATGTTGTCCCGAGTACTTTGGAATGGCTGGAACTTCAGTATTAAGTATAAGTACTTGTAACAGCCGCACGGGACGCGGATTAGGCTACGTTTTCCGTAATTTTAAATATATTCAAATCATGTTTATTTATTCAGTAGTTACACATACATTTTATACATACAGTATGTTAACTAACAAAGGGCGTTCCCGTTAACCTGCAATAGTATAGCGTCTATAGCGTCTGGACTTTAAAAGAGACTGTGACCTCTGAGTTTGTTTGGGCCTTTCTTCTCAGAGTAGTCAGATAGGAAACGCCGACCTCATCTAGTTTTAAAAAATGTGATTGACGTGTAAAAGTGTTTGTACAAACCTACTTACAGAAATAAAATCATTTATCATTTATCATTTATACATGCTAAAAAAAATATAACCACACAAAAAAAAAAAAAAAAAATTGTTTTTGTCGTGAAATGTTCACAAAACGATTAAATTTAAACGTAAAAGAAACACTCTGTACACGCACACTTGTATTTCAACGTAGAAAAACAAGTGTGACAAGTGGGAGTGTACAGAGAGTTTATTTTCCGTAACAATTTAATATTTTTTGTGAATATTTTACTATACAAAAACAAAAAAACATTTTTTTTTATGGTATTTTTTTTTTTTGTATGTGTAGACGCTATACTATTGCAGGTTAACGGGAACACCCTTTGTTAGTTAACATACTGTATAAGTTGGTGCCAACATAAACTCATTAGAGTTTTAGCGGGCACCAAAATCATTGACGACTTATTTTAGAAAATTTAAACAGCTTATGTAGATAATTGATAAAAAAATAAGACAAATAAAATTACAACGAGGGATATACAAATGGATTTAAGATATTATAACTGATTTTGCTGGAGTATGGGATTATTTTGACGTAAATTAACTGAGTTAATGAGAGATTTTGGGTTGGACTATTTCGTCAGAACTAAATGCGTTTGGTCCAACTCCATTTGTTAGAATAACTCCCAAATGTCATGATTTTATTAAATAGTCAAGTTCAAATATGAACTTCGAGAGTTGTATTGCTGATTATAATGTTTATAATTCGGTAAATCCATATTTGTTACGGCTGCGAATCATCTTTTAATCAACATACACCTAATACTGACCTGCAAATTGCAAAAAACGAAAGGAAATTTTAATTCTGCGGGCTACCTTGAAACTTTCGCCTTTACAAAAAGCAGCATTATTCAGACGGAGTACAGTAAGATAGGGTCATTTCCGCCATATTTCGTCGACAATTCCAATCTCGGTTTTCAATGGCGACTATTAACTTACACCCAATTGTACTTTTCGACAGCCGTTCTTATTATAGAGACGATTCTCCTTTTCCTTCGTTTTCAATACTATTCTCTTCAGTCCAATTGATGAGTGCTTCTCAATTCAAAGTCTTTGAACATTCAATTGTGTTCAACACTGACAAATGACTGAATCCGACAAATGGACGAAAAGATTTATAGTTTTTTACCCGACTACGGCGAAGCAAAAAGGAGGATTATGATTTTGACCGGTATGTATGTATCTATGTTCATGTGTTATCATATCTTCTAAACTACTCGTCACAATTGGACAAAATATGAGGTATCGTTGGAAGCGTCTTGATTATCCGCTGGTTATAAGCTATGTGTCATATTAAATTGAATAGGTACCCTCTAGAGGACAAAAGGTCATGAAATTAAAAAGAAAACGGAGTCACGCGTATCTGTTTAATTTATGCCCTAACACGTGTGACTCCGGATTTTTAAGTTGTCTGTCTGTGTTGTCTTGTTTAAACCATTTTAGTTGAGTTTTTGTCGTAGTTGGGTTTTAGTTTTTTATCATTTATTTTATTGATTGAAGATTGATACTTACGTGACGAGTTCTAGGATGTGGAAAAGTTATACCTATTGCAAAGTCTGTCTCGGCGAAAATACGGTGTTTCTAGTTTGAAGTGATGTAAGTCTATGTCTGGCTTGTCTGTTTGTGGTTTGTTAGCTCCGAAACGAATGAATCGGCCAAGTGTGAGTCGGACTCGTGCACGAAGGGTTCCGTACCATTATCTATAAAAACGGCAAAAAATTCACGTTTGTTGTATTGGAGCCCCCTTAAATATTTATTTTATTCTGTTTTTAGTAATTTTGTTAAAGCGGCAACAAAAATACATCATCTGTGAAAGTTTCGTTCGGACGTACGTCGTAGTGGGGCTTGCGCGCTCCGAACTCTAGGTCTGTGCCGGTAGAGTTTACTTTGCCGGAACGGGTCTAGGATGAGGAGCCAGACCAAGAGAGATACAAAAACCCGCAGGGCAGCTTGTGGCGAGCTGTTGGGCAGTAGCGACCCCACGGACCCTACCTCCCGGGAGAAGTCTTGTTCCTCACCTCTGGCTTGCCTTTATTGGCCGGCTGGAGTGAGCAATGACGAGGAACAGAGCTCCCACCTCATTCTTGCCTTGATTGGCCGGCTTGAGTGGAGACTCGCAAGAGCAAATGTGCTCGGAGGAAGGAAGTATTCCAGTAAGTGCTTGTAGGGATCTTGACCATCTTCCGGGCTCTGGGATTGTTCTGAAAGCCTTGGAATACCTCTCCACTCCTCAAGCACCTCAGGAAGTGTTGCCGCCTTGTCGCTTCGTCACTTTGTGCTAGCGACCGTGTTCGGGGGCCCGTTATTGAGTGTGCAAGTCACCCCCTGCCGTTTAATCCGTGTATACCATAACATTGATCAGGCAGGGGACATAGTCCTTCAATAGTTATAGGTAACAAATCCACTAAACCACCCAAACCCATAACCCAATATGTTTTGTTTCCATGTTCTGCAATAGTCCTACACCAACCGGGGATTGTCCTTGGATGCACTTGCATAGTGCGTACAGGGATAATCGTCGGTTGGTGCCTCATTCCTTGAGAAACTGTCTAAGGGGCCTCTGCGAGTTGGCTTCGGCCCCTCGTACGCCTTCCAAAAGACCGGGACCCCATGGTCCCGAGATATGTAATATATAAAATAATAATAATAATAAAAATTTATTTTCCAAAAGTAATGTACATAGTAGGTATGCGCGTCATTTACAGTGTAGGACTTACAAGTGCATCGAAATTTGATCAATGACCCCCATGCTAGGTGGAACCTGTGTTACAGGGGTCATCCATCCGTCCACTATACAAGATAACAGGTAAGTAGGTACTTATTTTTTAGAGGTACAATTATGCGCTTAATTCTAGTGTGAAAAAGGTGTGATGAGTGCGTGTGTGAGTGTGTGTGTGGGGGTGTGTTGTGTGTGTGCGTGAGGGTATGTGTGGGTGTAGATTGGATAATTGTATTGGTCATGTATATTGCGATTTTAATAGGTCTTCTGTTTTACTGTAGTCAAGAGTTAGGAGATACTCTTTGATTCTAGATTTACAATGGAATATGTTAAGGGAATGTATATTCAAAATCTGGTTCAATTTATTATAAGTAAGGGCGCTTAGAAATGGGTAGTGTCGCTTGGCAAAAGTCGTGTGCGTGCTTGTTGTAGGACATGGGGGTACTGGTCTTCTTCTTACTATGGAAAAACTACTTATTATTAATGGCAAGTTTGAGTGTTTGCGGATTATTGCGCGATAGATGAAAAGTTGTCGGATTGTTAAAACCTTGTATTCCTTATATAATAGTTGTGTGGGAAACCTAAAAGGCCTACTAAGAAGCACCTTAATTACCGCTCTTTGCGCCCGCTCCACCTGTATAAGAGCAGTCTTCGCTGCTCCTCCCCAAGCTGTAATGCAGTATGTTAAGATCGATTCACAGAGAGCACAGTAAGCCATACTTAGGACTTCCCTGTGGGCGGATAGTCTAAGTTTTTTGAAGACATAGATAAGTTTTCTAACCCGCGCGGACAGTCTCAAGGTGGTAGTGCCAGGAAAGACAGGCGTCAACCTGTAGGCCTAAATATTTAACGACCGGGGCTCGGGACACAGAGGGGCATGTGCATTGCGGGTCATTGAGCGCGCAAACATGCGCTTTGAGTACTATTGAGTTTACTGGTGGCAGGAGGGAAGGTCTGAGACCAAAGGTGACAAAGTGAGTCTTGCTAACATTCAATGTAAGACTGTTACCAGCCAACCAGAGCATTGTCTCGCGTAGTGCTTTTTCAGCAGTCTTACTTACCGTGGCCCAATCAGAGCCATAAGTTAGCATGACCGTGTCGTTTGCGTATGCTAGGATTCGGGTGGATGGTAGGGAGAGGGTGCAGAGGTCATTCACGTATATCTGAAAAAGGAGAGGACTAAGGAGGCTTCCTTGTGGGACACCGTAATTTAAAGGTTCCTCACTACTAATTTTGTCTCCTATCTTCACACATTGCGTACGGTTTACTAAGAAGTCTTTAAATATTTTGTGGGCATCACCGCGTACCCCAATTGACTCCAGCTTGGCGAGAAGGATGGGGACAGAGACGGTATCAAATGCCTTAGAGAGGCATCTTGTCACAGTATATCATTTTGGCCTCAAGCTCCAAGCAAATTGGTTAACCGATACTTAGCATAACTCCAATGCCTCTAGAGATATGACAATATCTCGTTAGTTTTATAATATGTAGTGACGTGATGACATGTAAGCTCACTCTTCTCACTATTAACACTTTGCGAGACAAGTACGGTGAGGGCAAATCTAACGATGTAAATCTATTGCTTCAACAAACTGCATAGATTTATACCACACTGTTTCGTGATGACCATGTTTAAAGTAGTCGGAAACCATAAATAGTGAGCAACGATTTGAACCGTTTATAGTTAACTGTGATTCGCGTGGGATGCCAACTAATTGTAAGCAGCTGAACTACTCAATTATTCTCTATCAAGTCTGTCTGAGCTAGAACGTTATGATGCTGAAATTGTATCTTACATTGAATGAGGCTGATGTAGGTAGAGGAGTTTGTTTTTAGGGTTCCGTACCCAAAGGGACCCTATTACTAAGACTCCGCGCTGTCCTTCCATCTGTCTGTCTGTCCGTCTGACACCAGGCTGTATCTCATGAACCGTGATAGTTGGACATTCGAAATGATGTATTTCTGTTGCCGATATAACAACAAATACTAAAAAATAGACTAAAATAAATATTTAAGGGGCTCCCTTACTACAAACGTGATTTTTTTGCCGGTTTTATAGATAATGGTAACTTAGTGATGTTTCAATTCACTGGGAATAAAAATCTAAACGAAAAATCAATCAATCAAGCCCCCTGCCAGGACTTGTTGTCAAAACTGGTAAAGAAAATACGACGTCGACCATAAATATTCTAATTGTTATATAATAGTCCATTGTAAAGTTTATTCCATATGTGATTGCAGCGGTTAGTCCTAATTAAACAATACACGACAACATTCCAATTTTAAATAAACATTTCCGCGAAAACTGTGACGACCACAGACTAAAAATGAAGGTAAATGGTTGGCACAAAATGGCGGTGATAAGCTGCCGTGCATTAGAAATGTTATTAGCATTTAATGCGGAAAATTATATGTTTGACTACCTGGGTCTAGTGCAGCCAGCCACAAACATCGATAAGAATACATTTGATTGTCTACAATTTGTGTTCCATAATAGGTAGGTGTAGTTATAATGTGTGTGTGTGTGTATAATGTGTTATAGGCAAAGTTATTATGTTTTGTGACAACACATTGATACAATAATAAAGCAAACAAATTGTAAATAATTAAATTAATTCTTGTTGATGTTGTGATCTGAACACCTTTTTTTAGGCTGATTGTACATTTGACTGCTGAGCTGTTTAGCAGTCAAACACACTTGCTCGGGTTCAATTCCCAGGTCGGGCAATGTAAATGGGTTTTGCAGCTCGGAGTCTGGATTCGTGTCCAGTTGATGGTAATAGGCTAGTCACCTTTTTTTTAATTAAATTAGATATAACTGCGAAAGAAATAAACGGAAATAAGATATATTAAAAACTGGTTTGCTGAGAAATCTTGGGTGTACTATAACCTCTACCTGACCTTTCAGGGAGTACAGGCGTAATGTTAAGATAATTTACGTTTCTAGCCATTTATTGAGATGTAATGTTTCTACAAATAACCGAAAACCCGGCCCGAGGCAGCAATTCCATGCTTCCTTTAGCACACTCGTGCTTTCGCCCGAACAATAGGATTATTTAGCGGCTCCAACCGCGTTTCGCTAGAACAAAGTGAACGATGTTCGAAATCAAAACTTCGTTTGAAATCCGTTGGAACAACAGGAAGTGGGCGTTTTTTTGTCAACAAGCCGAGTGCTGTAAAGTATTGTGGCGGTATCTACATGCGAACTACGTATCAAAGACCTGACGTCACACAAATATCCTGACGTCACATAAATCCTGCATCGCGCAATTAAAGTTTACCGTGCAGTGGACATATACTCGTATACAAAAACCCAACATCAATCGTTGGGCAGTTGCCCGCCAGACACAACATCCGTCTGGTCGGAGGATCCTCCCTTTTCTATGGTGGATGAGTGAACTTTACACCCTGTTCCTCATACCCCTAAAGTATTTTTATCTCACGAATAGACGCGCGGTTTACTTGTGGTAACCAAGTGTAAAAACACGCTGTGCGTGAAGACGAGTAGCGTCAGTATATAACACACAGCTCCGACTTCGCCCGTGTCACGTGTCGTGGATCGTGCTGAGAGCTCCTGCGCATACACACACATTCACAGCGTGTAAACTTGGTAATGCCCGGTTCACATTATTCCAGTCCAGTAATCCAGTCCAGCATTCCAGTCCAGTGGTGGACTGGATCATACCCTCCAAATTATTACAGTCTTTCAAAAGCTGTTGGATCGATAACACTATAGTGACAATGCTTTCAACAATGCGTGTTGATTCTTCTACGTGCATTCCAGCACTGTTGGCCGTTCACATTATTCCATTAGCGCTGGAATGGGCGAACTGGAATGGGTACATTCCACTGCATTCCAGTGTCGGTTCACATTATTCCAGTAGCATTCCAGTCCAGAGCTGGAATAATGTGAACCGGGCATAACGGCCGCGTCCTGAACGTTAAGAATAACTTTTAAAATGGATGAAAGCAAAACCTTTGCGTTTGACAAGTTAAAAGCTAAAATCTTAAGTGAAGCCTGCTGTGTAACTAAATATCTTTAAAAGTGTTTGTTTTATTTCCACTCCGTGAGTCGCTATCAAGGTGGGGCCGGTTCTTGTGCGTTACGTGTATAAAGTTAGGGAATTAACAAATAGGGAATATGTATGTGATTCAAATATGGGTCAATTTTTTTTTTTATGAACTATGTTACTTCAGAATTATGCCTCCTTATTTTGAATAAAATTTAGTAGAGGCAGTCGCTCCATGTAAAATACTGGTATTCAGCTGCATCCGGTTAGACTGGAAGCCGACCCCAACATAGTTGGGAAAAGGCTAGGCAGATTGATTATGATTGCCATTCCTTGCTATGAACCTTCGAGTACCTAGCTAGTAGCAGATATTGTTATTAATGTTAATTGTGTTACCAAATAAACGAATAAAAAACCGGCCGAATGCGAGTCAGACTCGCGCACGAAGGGTTTCGTACCATTATCTATAAAAACGGCAAAAAAATCATGTCTGTTGTATGGAAGCCCCTCTTAAATATTTGTTTTATTTTAATTTAATTATTTATTTTTAATTTAATTTTTTCCATCTACCTGTTGCCGTCATCAGTATAGAGCCAACACGAGCAAAAAAATCACGTTTGTTGTATGGGAGCCCCCTTAAATATTGATTATATTCTGTTTTTTAGTATTTGTTGTTATAGCGGCAACAGAAATACATCATCTGTGAAAATTTCAACTGTCTAACTATCACGGTTCATGAGATACAGCCTGGTGACAGACAGACAGACAGACAGATGACATACAGCGGAGCCTTAGTAATAGGGTCCCGTTTTACCCTTTGGGTACCGTAAAAATAGTAGGTCAATTGAATAGGCTATCAGAAATGGGTAAATCATCCAACTATACACAGCCAAAAAGGTTAAAAACCACACGCTAGAATAATATTTAACGGCTATTTGGATATTTACGAACAAAGGTGTTAAAATCATAATGAATTAAACATGACCACAAAAAAACCTGTATTTGGCAGCCCTACCGCCCTGATTTCAGCGAAAATATTAAGTGAATCATTATAACGCCATCACAAATTATATAGAGGGATGCAGAAGGTCGGATCCTTACAACGAACGAGAACAGAGGCCTTAGTGCGAGTTTCTTTTAACTATCTTCACGTTACGCATCGACCGCGTTCGGCGATTGGCCCTTCACCAGTGAAGGGCCAATCGGAGAAGGGCCTCAGGCACACTCAAACATACCCCGTGGCCACGAGTTACATGCAAGCGACACCCATCTTTCGACAACGACTGTGGAGAAATCAAATGAAAAAGTTTGAAAAAACAAACAACAATCATTTGAAATGTCAAATTAGTGTCTGGGAATAAATACGAACTTTAAGCTCATTTCAGACAACGCTATAATATATAGCCTTAGATTATAAAATCATATAGTTCATAGTACAACAATACTCGTATCGCTCGCCATACATTTCCATTTATGTAGTATAGCGAAGTGTGAACGTGTTCTAAAAATGTATGGCGAGCGATATTGTTGTGAAAAGAATTATATGCTATTATATTATAGCTTAGTCTAAAATGAGCTTTAGAGTATGCCACGAGCCACGAGCCATCGCGACGCGACGGATGGAAACAGGTGACGCGCACGTCCTGTTTGACATAAGTCGCGTTGCAAGCCGCATTGCTCGAAGCTCTCAAATAAATGACAGTCGCGAGTGCGCATACGCTGTACGTGAACGTGCCCATTGTATGAAGCTGACCTTCTGTACCCATCTATTATGCGCCGCCATCCTTCGCTCCATAGTCGAGGTTATTTTTCCTTGTGGAAAGAAAGAAATGTTTGCCATCCATTAGAGCTTCGCTTAGTCGTGAGTCTCTTGTTTTAGGAGGCGAGGAGACAGTGGACATTAATCATTGAATACCGCTTTATTAAACCGTGTCTAATGGGGTTTTTGTGAAGGAAGAGGATTGAATGAAAATATGGATTGGTTTGGTTAGTGCGTTCGATTAGAGTAGGTTTGGCTATTATGCGGGTGATACCGCGGGCTGCAGCTAGATAAATATATAATATCTGGACCAATATCAAGTTTTAATTATTTTTTTACGTATTTCCTTTCGCCCTGCGTTTTTGGATCATTAAAACTTTGTGTGCTCGTTAAAAAACTTTTGCTAATGAGTTCTGCATCTATATACCGCAATATAGTCTTTGACAACGTGTATATACGTTCATAAAAACGTGTTCCTTTTAATGTTCCATAACTCTAAGGTTATAATTATGCTAGATAAAGTAGAAAAAATACAAAACGTCCTAGAACAAATGTTCCAAAAATACATAGTTTCGAAGAACATAACGTAACACTATCCTTTCGATGTTAGACAATGTTTGTAAATATGTGAGCACCGTGTATCACATACCTAATTAATTTATCTGTCATTGCCTCATTTTTTATTCTTTTTAACTGTTGTGGTATAGTAATTTTATTCTAGGTGCATCATCTTCACATATTATTATATTATACTTAATGTATCTATACAAAATCCAGTCTTACCAACGGGTATCGTATTACCCAGTTATTGGGTTGTGGAGGTCAGATAGGCAATCGCGCCATGTAAAATACAGGTATTTAGCTGCATCCAGTTAAACTAGAAGCCGACCTCAACATAGTTGGGAAAAGGCTGGGCAGATAGATATAATGTATTTATACAAAATATGCATATCTATATAAATCATAAAACATTTTAAAAGAGTAGGTAACGGTGGAGATTCTTATCCATTATTCTCCATACGAAAACTATCTTTTAGACTAGAATCAGTCCAATTTTTTTGTAAATTTTTGACTTTTCGAAAGTGCCTTTTATGTGTATTGAAATAAATTATTTGACTGACTTAGACACGTATTTTATAAAATTAATACTTAGGTCTGGATTTCCTAGCTTACTACTCTAAGAAGAAACAAGGAAACAAACTCACTCACTTTCTAATTCCTTTAAAACAATATGGCCCCATTTCCCTGGCCTTTTCTCTATGCCTTTCCCCTCCGAATCAAAAAGTACCCGCCACCAAAACTTATCCAATCAAAGACCACCTACCCCAACGTTACACGCATCATTGAGCATTTAATTACTACTAATTGCCCCTTAATGACCTGCCGTTGTGAAAATTAACAGAATATCATTATTGCTCACTGAAGCAAGCTGGCTTGACTTGGCAGACATAATGATTCATATGCTGTCAGGAACAGGGAGCCAATTAAGTGGCTCTGGAAATTGATGTATTGATGTGTTACTGATCTGGGTACAGCAAAATGGCGTAAAATAATAATTAAGATTTGATTGGGTCTTTCTTTATAATTGGTCGCGTCAGAGTTGTGGTACCTAAAATAATCGTAATCCTAAGTATCCTTACTAATAATAATGCGAAAGTGAGTGAGTTTTTTTATTTTTTACCCGACTACGGCAAAGAAAAAAGGAGGGTTATGATTTTGACCGGTATGTATGTATGTATGTATGTTCATCTGTTCCCACCTATCTTCCAAACCACTTATCACAATTTCACAAATGAGGTATCGTTAGAAGCGTCGTGATTGTCCGTTGGTTATAGGCTATGTGAAGTCACATTAAATTAAAAATGGCACCCTCTAGAGGAAATATAGAGAGGAACTTAAAAAAAAAAATGGTTTAATCGTACCATGTTGGCTATCAAATGAAAGGGCTTAATGAGCACATTTCAAAAATATATATATTATAACCCCAAAAGATTAAAAAAAAAAATCAAGTACCTAATAAAAACTAAAACCCAACTACGACTTAAAAGTTATAAACAAGACACCACAGACAGACAAATTAAAAATCCGGAGTCACACGTGTTGGGGCATAAATCGAACAGATTACGTGTGACTCCGGATTTTTAATTTGTCTGTCTGTGGTGTCTTGTTTATAACTTTTAAGTCGTAGTTGGGTTTTAGTTTTTATTACTTGATTTTTTTTTGTTTGTACGCTTTCACGCTAAAACGGCTGAACGGATTTGGATGAAATATCGCACAGGGGTAGACCATGACCTGGAGAAGGACATAGGCTACGTTTCATCCTGGATCGCAGACGAAGTTGCGGGCAACAGCTAGTAAATGGTAATAATAAAATGAGACTGCATAAAACAAAAAAAAGCTGCCAAGTGCGTGTCGTTACGCACAGTGTTTGTAATTTCATCAATCTGCCCGTCTATCCCAACGGCTTCCAGTCTAACCGGATGCAGCTGAATACCAGTATTTTACATGGAGCCACTGCCTATCTGACCTCCACAACCCAATAACTGGGTAATACGATACCCCTTGGTAAGACTGGTTGTCAGACTTTCGGGCTTCTGACGAACCGTAACGATTGTCAAAGATCTACGAATAACAGCCGGGACCAACAGTTTAACGTGTTTTCCGAGGCACGGAGGAGTCTCGGTATGTAAAGATGGTCACCCATCCACAGACCAACCCCGCAAGCGTATCTCAACCTGATGGCTCGACCCGTGCGGCTGTTATTACTTAGCCACGAGCTCCTCCTTGGTTTCATCATACACCATACCTGGAATAAAAAACTTCTTCGACGGTAATAAACGATATTGGCTAGCCGAAATGAAAATTCTTAATACCTCATAATGCGGAAGAGTGCGATAAAGTTGGTGTGTCCGATATACGGCGATTATATACAAGTACATTGTATGGGGCACGCGATCGTCCGAGCCACGCGAGAACACTTGAACGAAAACTTTTAATGACATCAGTACTAGTAAGTGGTTGGCTGTTTTATAATTTACGGCTAGTACAGCATGAGATTAATAATTAGTGTAAGATAAACCGCTTGTAAACACTATCTTACGAGCAACGTCTGTCTGTCCGTCTGTCTATCAGCGGTCTGTATTTTATGAACCGTAATAGGTAGAGCCAACAAATAATAAAAATTAAATTAAATTTACAAAAGGTCCTTTTAATTTTAAACTAGGTATACCCTATCCTTTATACAAGAAACGTATTTTTTCAGCGTTATTTGTTATTGGATAAATTAGGAAAACGGAAAAAGAAAGAATAACGTTCATTTGGACACAATTCGTGAAACACAAATACAAATAACAAAATAAAAAAAAACAACCGACTACCAAAAGTGAAAAATAACTTTAATTTCGGAAGTCGATGTCTTTGCTTTTCAATTTTCGTTTTTTGCCACCGACTTCCGAAATTAAAGTTATTTTTCACTTTTTTTTTGGAAGTCGGTTGTTTTTTTTTTGTAAAAAGTTTTTATTTTTCACTTTTTAGTTGTGGTCACTAACCCACACAAATTCGTATACCGTTGTCTGCTATGTGACGGAGTCAATTAACATGTCATCAACATCGCAAAGTGGGAAAACTACGTAATTATTGAAGCTAACTCAAAAACTACGCAAGCAAAATTAATAAAATTTATATGGGACCACCTCTGAAGCATGACCTACCAAACAAAAAAAGAATCATCAAAATCGATTCATAATTGGCGGAGTAATCGGGTAACATACACACAAAAAAAAACCTCCTTTTTGAAGAAGTCGGTTAAAAAGTTAAAAATAATTATAATAACAATAGTGTGTGCCCCACGGCTGTCAGATACTATCTGACGCTAATGAACCTTTAATGCTATGGCTATACTTCGCGTTATCGCGAACTTTTCTTCGTGCGCTCTGTCTCGCACACCCCTCGATTACTCGCTGAGCAACAGAGAGCGCACGAAGAAAATAAATGATAAATGATAAATGATTTATTTCTGTAAGTAGGTTTGTAAAAACACTTTTACACGTCAATCACATTTTTAAAACGAGACGAAAAGTTCGCGATGACGCGAAGTGTAGCCGTTGCATAAGGGTCTATTTACGAATCTTAGTGTACCTCTATCTAACACGTAATAAGGAATTATAATGAGGTACATTATTCTTAAAACTGTATATTTCCTTTTCTTGAGGAATGTTTGTCAGGCAGCCGCAGAAATGTTTCAAAGACAAGGAGGAGAAGTTTACGAAAAATATTTAAAATGAGCTTACATGGCAGTGCTTACTTTAAAGTAGATTTCGTTATTTTTTGGCCAAAGAATCATCATTGCCACACAACGTGGCAATGTTGCCAGCCTTTTGGGCACTTTTCCTGTTATGTTTATGAAAAAATATGAACAAATATATAAATAAGGGGGGAAATAATCATATACATAGGATATATGATTATTTCCCCCCTTATTTATATATTTGTTCATATTTTTTAATTATTTAAATACGTGTCTATAACTCAAAAACTTCGTTTTAAAATATTCCTTAGAGATTCTAGCACAAACGCGCGGTTTGAACGTAACCTAAATTGGCACGAATTTTTCGTATCAAAAACACACCTTTCCTAGGACTTAAGGTATTTCGAACTAAAGTATTGTCGAAATAAAAACGTGTCGGAGTTCCGCAATGTCTAAATTAAATCTTGTCGTAGTACTGTTTGTCGAAGTTCAGTTTGGTACTCGCAAATAATTATAAATACGTGTGAAACGAGTATTTTACATTTTAAAATCGTTCGAATTTTATGTTTACTCCGCGCATTCGTGCTAAGTCCACGGTTTCAATAACTTATAGTGGTGTAAATTGTTGTGTTGTAAGTGATAAATTATGAGAATCGGTGCCTAGCATTTTATCAGTATTTTTTTTTAATTTTCGTTCCAGAATAACGTAATTCTTATTTTCTTTTTACCCTTGAACAAATTCGACCAAAACGCGAGGTTGTTGACGTCGACCGAAGCCTTGCGTGCTCAAATAACTCTCATTGAAGTGATATAATGAATTAATTGTAATTACAAGAGCATTTCTTTTGGTACCTGGGAACAATAATGTTAAGATTTTTTTTAAAACGTAAATCGATTTATTTGGAATGAAGGAGCGCAGTTCACAGGAGACTCATTTTCAAGGTCAATGTCAAATGTCTCGAAGGTCAAGGTCAAATTAAAAAAAAGAATTTTTATTGTTTAATTTTTTTTTTTAAATAAGGCTTTGTCAACGGAGCCCCATCTTCGCTCATCGCTCCTGTTGCTGTGTACAGGGCTTAAAGGAACCTAACACGAAGAAGATGATAGGTGCTCGTTTGCTCGCTCACTTGAGCCCCCATCATCCTCTTCGATCCTAAGCTGTCCGAGCCGGGGTGCCTAGACTCGCGACAATCTAAGAAGTCCCTTTTGACAGCTATAAAAATGCTTTGTATAGTGATGAAAAAAAAAATAGTTTCTTGTAAACTGATTCTCGAGACATATCGATTGAACATACTTAGAGAGTTTGTAATCGAAGACTTATCTACATCGCTTAAAACTGATTCTTGCTTAACGTTTTATTATAATATGTACGAGAACGAAACGTCAAAACGGACTTCTTAGATTGTCGTGAGTTTAGCTAGCTAATAACTAGAATTTTTTGAAACTTTCCTAAAAATGTACTTACTTTTTATTTAAAAAAACCCCTCCGGAAATAAAAAAAATGTTCTGGAGGTTTCAAGAACCCCTTTAGAACCTCACATTCTTTCTAGTAAGGCGGCACGTTTCTAAACCCAACCCTGTTCAGCGATTATTTATAGTTCAAGAGAAAACTTAACTTAAACTTAGTTTTGTTCGACAAAATTCTTTCGTTCAGTCCCTGAAAATTGATAAAAGGAGTGTGGCAGAGATTTCCCTGTAGTTTAAAAACTCCTATGGACTACTTTAAATAAGCCATCCTTTAGCTAAAACCGGTTTCTGAAACGTAGTTAGCTACAATCAATCTCCTAGTCGAAACTCTGGAAGATTGCCTTTGATTTGAGTGCTTGAGTGTCGTCTGTTTCATAAAGTTAATATAGTGGACAGCAGGATCCAGCTAGCTGATAAATGATCTGGGGGCCTAGACAAAATCCCTTTTCTGTAAGCGTTAACGGCAACGGAAAGATCAAATTGTATGCAGTTGACAGCAGTAGTCACATGACATCTCTATAACTAATGTCAACTCCATACAATTTGATCTTTCCTTTGGCGTTAACGCTTACAGAAAAGGGATTTTGTCTATAGCCTCTGATTGTTCAAGAAAATATATCGACGGCGTAGTACTCGTATAATATGATAACTACAAAACCATGATTTTACAGGAAGCGAAAACAACGTTTAATTTTTATTTATTTATTTAATACTTTAAGCACACAAATGTACAGAGGCGGACCTAATGCCATAGGCATTTTCTACCAGTCAACCTTTGGGTGATGCAGAGACAAACAGTGGTAGGTGCAATAACTAAAGTGTGGAATAAATATTTATTTAAATACCTGAACCATTTTTATAGTTTTTTTAACATTTGAATCAAAAGTATCTTTTATTTAAAAAATAGTAGGAAACGCTTGAGATGGTGATAATGATTTCAATAAAATATTTCAGGTTAAGGATATAAAATGTACATAGGAATAATGCGATAAAGTGAAAACCGAAAAATGTTAGTTATTAGATACTGATACTTCACCGATACCTCGATATGCAGCTGAGGGGAGAAATAAACCCTGCCAGGGTTGCGGGTTAGTCCGAAAGGGATACCGGGACCTTGGCAACAGGCAACTGAAGGAACACGGGTGGATTTTAGTCAGTAAAAGTCTGACACGCCCTTCCGCTCCGCCCAAAGCGGGAGAAGTCATTGGAAAAAAAGGGAGAAATAAATACTTCTGCTCCAGCATCATTATCTTCGTAGTCAGGAAAGACTATACTTCTTAAGATACAAAACACGTGGATATGTTTAGTAACCTATACGCTTAACTAGCTTAGTTGAGTGGAATAGGTTATTAAATACAGTATGCTAACTAACGAAGGGCGTTTCCGTTAACCCGCAAAAGTACCCGTAAAAAAAAAATTACATTACTAATATTTTTTTTTTTAAATATTATTTGTAATAATCATATTTCCAACAAAAACAATGATACGTAAAACACAGTGTACACGCACACTTGTACTTCAACGTGGAAAGACAAGTATATCAAGTGTGCATGTACAGAGTGTTTCTTTTACGTATCAGTTTAATATTTTTTTTGAATATTTTAATATAAAAAAAAATAAAAATCTTTTTTTTTTGTGGTAATATTTTTTTTAGCATGCATAGCGCGCTATACTATTGCAGGTTAACGGGAACGCCCTTCGTTAGATAACATACTGTATATATACGTCTATTGTACCTTATAATGGATTTCCGCAAAGTCATGCCTGAATCTACTATACTTCCTGTTACAGATTCAGTATCTTTTACAAATTCAGGTAGAAAAGTCACAACTTCAGTTAAAACCAGTCGCACAATCCCATCTACATAATTTCAACTTTCAAGGACACCAACTTTACTTCTAATGAACTTCAGTAAACTCGTCTAAAACATAACTGTGTCCAAAACTAAGTTTTAATAAGACCCTCGTTGGCTCGTCTAATAAGCTTTTTTCCACCGTCAAGTTTACGGCTCGCATCGCCAATAAAACTCCATCAAGTAAGGTGAAGGAACGTGCGCGTATAGGAGCAGCTCTGCGGCTTAAGAGCCCACTGTTATACACCAAGAAAAACAGAATTACAAACAAAACACTACTCTAAAGACCGAATAAAAAGTCCGAATAAATAGTCAAAAACTGGTTGACTGATGACCCAAGTATCGGATTACAGGCCACCGATAAATAACAGCTATAGACTTTGGCAGTTCTAACTCGAATGTTGACATAAACTTGGTCCACCAAATCACGTCCCGGTTTGTTTGAAGTCGACCTACTGTAGATTCGGGCGCTGTGTAACGCGGAAACAGCGGGGTGAGGGGCGGGGCGTCGTTTGGTCGCGACGCTTAGTCGGGCGCCGGGCTCGTGCAGCGCCGGTCGCCGCCACTTACGCGGCATGCGGCCCGCGCTCGCCGCGATCGCGGCTTGTTGCGTGGTGACACGCGCCGAGCCGTCTGCGCGCCTCGCTCCGCGCAACACTACCCCCCACCATGTCCTCTCGTGTTCTGATGGGCTCGTCCTCCCTGCGTGGATGCCCCTCGAGGATGTACCCACCTACGAGATCGCCTTCAGAGGCGTCATCTACTTCCTCTGCCTCATGTATCTCTTCATCGGAGTGTCCATCGTCTCCGACAGATTTATGGCCGCCATAGAAGTTATAACATCGAGAGAGAAGGAGGTGCGCGTGCGACGAAACGGCAGCGAACAGATTGTTGTCGTTAGAGTATGGAACGAAACCGTCGCTAATTTAACTTTGATGGCATTAGGTTCTAGTGCACCTGAGATCTTATTATCTGTAATTGAAATAGCTGGGAAGAACTTCGAAGCTGGCGATTTAGGACCCGGGACCATCGTGGGTTCAGCTGCTTATAACTTGTTTGTGATCATAGCCATCTGTGTTAGTGTGATACCAGATGGCGAAGTTAGGAAGATCAAACATCTTAGAGTGTTCCTTGTGACAGCAACGTGGTCCATCTTCGCATATGTGTGGCTCTATCTCATACTATCTGTCATCTCACCGAATGAAGTCGAGGTTTGGGAAGGACTTGTTACGTTTCTGTTCTTCCCCGCGACGGTCTTAACAGCTTACATCGCTGACCGTCGGTTACTCATGTACAAGTATCTGAAGAAAGGTTACAGAGTGAACGAGAGAGGAGTCATTGTAGAAGGTGAAGGCGATGGTTCAGTTGAAATGGCTCTCAAGCCAGGAGGAGATGATTTCCTCTCCGAAGACGATGAAGGAAGAGAACAAGAAAAGTCTAGAAGAGAGTATGTAACAGTACTTAGAGAATTAAGAAGACAACATCCCGAAGAAGATTTAGAAACAGTAGAAAGAATGGCTCTGGAGACGTTGATGTCACGAGGTCCAAAGTCGAGGGCATTCTACAGAGTTGCTGCCACTCGCAAAATGACAGGCGGAGGTGATTTCTCTAAAAAAATATCTGAACGAGCTCAAAGTGATCTGAGCGAAGTAAAGGCAGAGTTACAGCGGAGAGAGTCAGGATCCTTATCACTTGAGTCACGTGGACCGAATGTCCGCTTTGATCCTGACCACTACACCGTGATGGAGAACTGTGGGACCTTCGAAGTGAGGGTCGTGAGAGCTGGAGACTTGAACGGAGAAGTGACAGTGCAGTACACCACCGAGGATGGTACAGCAGAGGCCGGGTCAGACTATGTCACCGCCGCAGGCTCCCTGACCTTCAGGCACGGGGAGACGGAAAAGACCTTCAGCGTTCAAGTCATTGATGACGACGTCTTTGAGGAAGACGAGCATTTCTACGTGCGTTTAACATCTCCTAGGGGGGCTTGCTTAGCATCTCCGTCGACAGCAACAGTGGTTATTTTGGACGATGATCATTCTGGTGTGTTCTCATTCCCGCAACGGGACTTCGAGCTGACGGAGTCCGTGGGGACCTACGACTTGAGGGTCGTGAGGACAGCGGGCGCCCGCGGCAAGGTCAGGGTGCCCTACTGGACAGAAGATGGCACCGCGAAGAATGGTGCTCAGTACGAGTCTGCTCAGGGCAGCGTGATCTTCGAGAACAACGAAACTGAGTGAGTACTCTTTCTTAATAAATTATTGAACATTTTATTTTTTTATTTGATCTTACATTTTATTTCGTGATGAATAAATCTACTTTAATATTTATGACTATAGTAGCTATGTTTTATGTACTCAATAATCAAATGAATGTTTCATACATGAGTCAAATATAAACTACAGTTGAAGTAGCTATAACTACCATCGATTTGAGCTTAATTTGAAAATTATGGAGGGTACGTGTTTACGGTGAATTAGCGCGTTCCAAACCCACTTCTTGCGGGTGTTGGAATGTAAGTCTACTAATACTTTAAGTTGTTTCATGTAATATTAAATCAGTACTGTAAGTAGCGGGTCTTCGCTTGAATATTTTAAGACATTTATAGATAATTTCATTGTACTGATTCTGGTAAGATGTAATCTGATATTAAATAGATGAAACGTTTTCCGATGATAAACTATTTAAGACTGACGCTTTTAAAACCAATTTCTCTATCATCCAAATTGACAAATGACTCGAAAATCGTTATTTTCGGCAATTAGCTTAAACGTCTTTTTCCGGCTTTGGTGAATTCCGCTGGATCAAAGAAATATTAACGAGGGTCGCATTATGGGTAATTACGTCGACACGGAAGTCTTGCTAAGCTGTTCTTGTGCCCGATGTGCAATACCGAAAAAGTGATGTTTTACGGTTTCTCGGGAAGCCGTATAAGTGCCAAATGAGGTATAGATTGGTCGGCCCGATTAGTGCCGGGTCGCTGCGTGATCCGACGGCCCTTTGCTCGTCAATGTTATGCTGAAATAATCCCTTTTAGATAATCCGTTGGTCTTGTCACCTTTGCTATCTATGTTGTAGGGCAAATGTTTTTAAACCCTTGAATCTTTTGAATTTAAAACTTTATCAAAGTAAAATGTTTGTTACACTTTAATATTTTAAATAGAGTTGCTGTATCATGCTGTTTTAATTCATTTAAGGATTTTTTTGTTTTTCGAATAGTGTGAGGAAGAAACACTTTCAAACATACCAATTCCATATTTTATTTTAACTAAACAAATCAATCGCGCCATTGAATTCGTCTTTTGTTTTATTTTATTGTGTTTTACGTCCAATTTTTTTATTTATTTATTTGTTTTTACATCATTGGCAACAAGCATCAGTGTAGCCCTGGCCCTTGTAGTAGGAGTTCCTGTATCACAAGAGCCATAAATAATTAATAATTCCGTGTATATATATACTTAAATAATTCCGTGTATATATGTACTTGTAGATACAATAGACAAAGGACCCGGACTAATTCCTATTGATTAATTACTGAATACCTATTCTGATGAGGCACAGAATATGAGTAGAATGACAAGCAGCAAAATTGATGACCATAGGGTTAAGCAGTGGTAATGTTTCCAAACAATTGTACTAGATATTAACCTCTTTTGACTGTTCAAACCCTTTTTTCAACCTGAATAAAATATATCTCGGAAAGTCATCGCTGAAAAAAGAGCACGTAGGTAACTTTAGACCAAATGCAAGTAAGAATAAAGTGGTTTTTGCGTTGCCATAAAAGTTGCTGATTCAACCGTGTCAGCATAGGTCTTAATGTTCTGATCGTTTAAAGCTATCGTGAATTCAGGGATATAAAAAAGTATGAATATTTTTTAGTGATTTATGAACTAAATTGCCTGTAGGTAACTTATTTTTAAATGAAAGGGAAGAATTTCTTTGACTTTTACTATATTAATAGGCTTTTCCCTTTAAAGGAATTTGAACCCAAACTACTTCCGACATCTTCTAATTCGAAATTGAAAGGAACGTTATTGACATTTATTCAATTCAAATATTCATCAAATTGACATTTATTTGAATCTTGGAATTGAATCAAGCATGAACTTTGGAGGGGCTCGCGGCTAATTGATAACAGCTACACGGGTCGATCGAAATAAGCTACGCTCACCGCGGTCGGTTTGTGGATGGGTGACCATCCATTACACATAGAGAGATTTAAGCCGTTGGTCCCGGCTGTCATTCGTAGATCTTTGACAGTCGTCACGGGTAGTCAGAAGCCCAAAAGTCTGACAACCAGTCTTATTAAGGGGTATCGTGTTACCCAGTGACTGGGTTGTGGAGGTCAGGATAGGATAGGCAGTCGCTCCATGTAAAATACTAAAATAACCGGCATGTCCTAGAATCAAAAATTCGAAGAATTGTGACATCTACCAACCCGCACTGAGCCCACGTGGTGGATTACGGCCCACTCCCTCTCACAGAGAGGAGGCCTGTGTCCCAGCAGTGGGAACATTATAGGCTGATTATGCAGCTTTAGAATGGAAATTGGGAAAAGGCTTGGCAGATTTATATTGCCCCCCCCACTGCAGAGCAAAGGCAACTCTTTTTGAGTGTGGGAAACTTTTACTGACTAAAACCCACCCGTGTTCCTTCAGTTGCCTGTTGCCAAGGTCCCGGTATCCCTTTCGGACTTTCCCGCAACCCTGGCAGGCAAAGGCAACCCTTCCCTGCTTCCACTCAACTCCTGATCCTGAGCCAATTTAGACTAATCCCACATATTGCAGTCAAGTAGGTGCGGCCCGCCGTCTAAAAACCCAAACTCAAACTGAAAACCAATTGAGATTGCGTTCCGAAATTACGCTGATCCTAATACAATAATAACACAGCTGCCTTATATCAGCCTTATTTATGTTCTCAGTTATAACATAACTTCTCCTTCATAATAAGTCTACTCCTGTATCCAAACCGTAACTTTGGTTTTGATTATGTTAACTCCGGAAACTTTGTACTTTGTAGGGACAATTTTATTTTCCTTTTCGACGCAGAATTAACAAATGTTTTAGGCTTATTTACTTGTTGTCGATGTAATTATTAAGGGTTTTTTTGTATGTTTACCGCCAGATATTGTTAAGTTTTTTGGAGATATTTATCAAAGTCAAAGTCAAAGTCAAATAATTTATTTCAACTAGGCACATTAAAGGCACTTTTGAACGTCAAATACATGGAAATAGAACTGACTCTAGTTGCCCCTTCCAAAAGGTAGTTTTCGTATGGAGAAGAATGGGCAAGAAACTCCACCGTTACTCTTTTAAAAAAAAAATGTTTTACAATATTTGGTATAGGTACATCAATTATATAATTACATGTGAAGACGATGCACCGAGAATACAATTACAATAGGTAAAAAGAATTAAAAATGGAGCAATGAAAAATAAATAAATTAAGTATGTGATAGGTACATGGTGCTCACATATTTACAAACATTAAAGTATACGTACGATAACACAATATTTCTACAAACTTGCAAGTAATACTAATAGGACAGTGTGTGAGATTAATTATCATAAAATGTAAAAAAATCGATGATATAAAAACAATAAATTTTACAACTAGATTAGCAACCAGTTTGATTTTGTCCAGCCTCGAATTTGTCCTATGGAGCAAGACCAGCATGTTTCCAAGCATTCTTATCTTGGATATAATCCTCTAATTTGTAATATGCTTGTTTACAAAGTGTACTTTTAATATGAGATTTAAATTTTCTTTCATTTAATTGCAATATATCACTAGGTATTTTATTATAGCATTTAACGCAGTACCCCATAAAAGATGTTTGTACTTTAGCTAGTCTGAAAAATGGTTGATCTATATTATCTTTATTTCTAGTGTTAAAATTATGTCTATCACTTATTTTATTAAAAAGATTTAGATTTTTTCTTACATACATAATATTCTCATAAATGAATTGGCAAGGTACCGTCATAATATTAATCCTTTTAAATAGTTCCCTGAGAGATTTGCGGCGACATAGATTATAAATGGCTCTGACAGCTCTCTTTTGCAAAACAAAGATGGATTCAATGTCAGCCGCCCGACCCCACAGTAAAATGCCATATGACATAATGCTGTGGAAGTAACTGAAATAGACCAAACGAGCGGTTTCTACATCTGTTAACTGTCTTATCTTTCTAACAGCATAAGCGGCCGAGCTTAGCCGCCCCGCAAGAGATGTTATATGGGGTCCCCATTGTAATTTCTCGTCTAGCGTGATTCCCAGGAAAACTGTTTGATTAATAAATTCCAGTTTTTCTCCATTCAATATGATGTCACATTCGCTACTTCTAACATTAGGTAATTTAAATCGAATGCATTTGGTTTTTTTTTTATTTAGTACCAAATTATTTACCGTAAACCAATCTTGGACCTGAAGAATAGCGCTATTCACGTCGTCAAGATTTTGCGACCGTCGGTTTATTTTAAAAATCAATGATGTGTCATCTGCAAATAACACCATCTTCGGTTGGTTTAGTAGTAATTGGGGTAAATCATTAATGTAAACTAAAAAGAGGAATGGACCCAATATCGAACCTTGAGGAACGCCCATTGCCATTTCAGACCCCAATGAGTTTACGCCGTTTACTTGAACTTTAACTTTTCTATCTTTCAGATATGATCTTAGTAAATCAAGAGCTGTATTCCTAATCCCATAGTGCTCTAGTTTCAGCAGAAGTGTCTCATGGTCGACGCAATCGAACGCCTTCGAGAGGTCGCAAAAGATTCCAATGGCATCTTGTGCTTCTTCCCAGGCGTTAAAAATGTTCTTTATTAGGGAGACACCGGCGTCAGTGGTACAACGCCCTTTGGTGAAACCGTACTGTTGTTCATGAAAGATGGAATTTTTATTAAAGTGACGTAACATTTGATTAAGCATCAACTTTTCAAACACTTTGCTGAGAACTGGCAGAATTGACACAGGCCTATAATTGTTGGGTTCCTTACTATCGCCGGATTTGAACAAAGGAACTACTTTACTGTGTTTCATGAGATCCGGAAAGACTCCTTGGTCTACACTGGTGTTAAATAAGAAAGCTAAATAAGGCGCAATGGTTTCGATGATAGACCTACAGACTTTTACAGACATTCCCCATAGATCTTCTGTTGATTTAATTTTAAGATCTTTAAAAGCTTTTATAACTGCCTGGGGGTTTGTATGCTGAAACCTAAACTCCAAAGGGCATGCCTTTACATTCTTTCTAAGTAAGGCAGCAGAAAGCGCGGGTGAAGAATTTAAAGCTTCAGTAGTTTTAACGGGAATATTACCAAAAAAGTTTTCAAATTCCTGAGCTATTTCTACATCTGAGTTGATGAGGCCATTTTCAGTCTCTAAATTGAATTCAGTACTACGCTGTTTTTTCCTACCTGTTTCATTATTTATTATTTGCCAGGTAGTTTTTATTTTATCATCAGCTGATTTTATTTTATTGCTAATGTAAAGAGCGTATGTAAAGAGTGTATTTTAGACAATACCTGTAACAGATTTTGAATATTAAAATTACTATAGGCAATCCATACTAATATTATAAATTCGAAAGTAGCTCTGTCTGTCTTTCTGTCTGTCTGTCTATCTGTGTTACCTTTTCACGCCTAAACCACTGAACGGACTTCGATAAAATTTGGCAAGGAGATAGATGACATCCCGGGGAAGGACATAGGCTACTTTTTATCGATATAACACCCGGGCGAAGACGCGGGCGGAAGCTAGTATTATAAACGCGAACGTGGGTTTGTTACGCTTTCCCGCTAAAACGGCTAAACGGATTTGGATGAAATTTGGCGCAGCGGTAGACCATGACCTGGAATAGGACATAGGATACTTTTTATCCCAATATTCCTACGGGATCGAGGCTTATGCGGGTGAAACCGCGGCGCGCAGCTAGTAATTTATATTCTTCAATAATTAACTCCTGGGCGACTCTAACAGGCGTTTAAATAATTTATGCAAACAACATCACGGGCTACAACTAGTTTATTTAAATAAACTTAATAATTTGTTGAATAATATTTTACGGTGGCAAAGCATTCAAGTGTGCTCCAGTGGCCGCGCCCGGCCATAGCAAGCTAAATTGTAAAATAAATCAGCCTGTATAATGCGGTTATGTTATTTAGTGGCCATTAGTAGGCCACAGATAATATTGTTGACAGTTACCGGCAAAAGCATGTACACTCACAAGCACTAACATGTATACACTTAGCAACTTTTAAAAGTGATTTTCTCCAACTATATTCATTGAAATTTTATGTTATAATGAAAATAGTATTTTGGAACCCCAATTATTATGAAAAAGGTATCATCTCAAAGTTGCAATCGCTATTCCACGAGGAAATCGTTATTGAATTTTGCTGAGTGGTTACATATTTTTGCTCGAGGCTGTACTAATATTACAATGGTAGGAAAATGTGTTAATGGAGAATGACCAGGATTGTAGGGCACCCTGTACCAAGCGAAAAGTCCGCGTGTCACAACCAAACCTAGTGTATTTAGAGGAGAATTCAATGCTCTTCTTATATTGTTAACTATTTTTTACATGGATTCCCGCAATTCGTATTTATTAACCATTTATCTACTTCATATTTTGAGGTTAAGTTCGAGAAAGTGACAGGCTCGAAATGGTGAAGTTGATGACAAATGAAGCGGTACCTAATATCGGTTGCTTTTTATTCTTGATTTGGCGCTTGTTTCCTGATGGATGATTATACAATACATCACTGATAGTCAATAATAATTCTTGGTGTCAGGTTTTATATATAATGATAATGGATATCAATAATCATGTAGGTAGGTACTCATAGTATGTGCAGCTGGTAGTCTGAATAAGTAATCAATTTAGTACTGTGTTTACTGATTCCTAATATCTTGAAATCTTAACATAACAGCAGGCCTGTTTTCCCAGAAGAGTTAGGCAGAGTTGTATTTACTATAGAGTACACCCACTTCTCGAACTTCACATGTTAGTAAATAATAATAAGGTGATAATGTTGTTAGTACTTAATAAGGCACTTATATCAAAAATGAAAAACGCAGGTAAGATATATTCATATTTACATAACGTATATGACCTCGACCGCTACCAGGACAGAGAAAAGAAATATACAAATAAAACAATAGGTAGGACAATTGGGTGGCACTCGGGAACGCCTTGCAACTGTTGCAACACGTAGCATGGACTGTCCACATCCAAAGCACACATCACTCCACATTGTGACCAAGTGTTAGTTCAGGTATCAGTTTGGAATCTCAGGGAGTTTTTCTTGTATCAATGCGAAACATTTGTAACATTATGAATAGGAACTACCAGGATTGATCTGAAAGCATAAAAACTGTTTTCCTTAAATTGAATAAATAGTCCCGGAAGTAGGTAGGTACTTTAGAAGCTAATTAGAATATACATGCTTCTACTAGGTGAGGTAATACTTACAGGCGTCGCGTCGGTACAATCTATGATGTTAAAACACGATCATATCCACGGATATATTGTATGTAATATATTCTAAATTGTTCTAACAATACTAGTGAACGGTTTAGGATACATCGGCGACGCTGATTTGCTGGCCGATGTCTTACTCTAGTTGAGGGCATCGCTATGGATTATTACACAAAGACTACGTTATGAAAACGCACCTGAACCCCCGTTTTTGTTAATAAGTATTATAAATTATTATTCAAATAGTTCAGATGAAACCAATATTGAAAGTAACGTCATCCATGACGGCGCCACAGAATAATTATTGCAATACGTCTTAGTACAAATGACATTTTACTTTTTTGAATAGGTCCTCTTTTCATTAGATGCATGTATTTGCAATGTATTCCAAAAAAAAAAAAAAAAAATTATTACGATGTAACGCGTGATCTAAAGATGTTTTTTGACACACATAAAAATATATTGTATCCTAATATAAAATGGCAAATTGGTACAATTATCTTCTTCATTTTTTAATGTTCGTTGACAGGTAGGTACCTATATTTTTAACATAGTGGCAACATTCGGAAATGAAATGCAATGTCAGTGACATAAGCGGAAAATACGTACCACAAAAGTAAAAAAAGACTTTTATTTTTGGTGTCCGAAAGCCGGGAATCATTTTCATAACAAAATCGTATATCTGATTTAAAAAATAGGAGTAATTTTATGAACTACATTTGGTTGTGACACTCTTGCTCCTTTGTTGGTACGCTAATATGGCATTCTCCTTTGATTGAACTATATTAGTATTAAAATATATGGTAATTTATACCTGTTTTTTTTTCTTTTTATTGAAATACGCGTTAGTACTAGTTGAAACAGTAGAACCTATTAAGACCTGATTGGTATATTTAAAAAAACAAACGGTTTTTCTTCTACTGAAGCTATTTTGAATCCTAACCATCATCTGCCTAGCCTTTTCCCAACTATGTTGGGGTCGGCTTCCAGTCTAACCGGATGCAGCTGAATACCAGTATTTTACATGGAGCGACTGCCTATCTGACCTCCACAACCCAGTAACTGGGTAATACGATACCCTTTTGGCAAGACTGGTTGTCAGACTTCCGGGCTTCTGACGACCCGTAACGCCGGTCAAAGATCCACAAATGACAGCCGGGACCAGCGGCTTAACGTGCTTTCCGAGGCACGGAGGAGTCTCGGTATGTAAAGATGGTCATCCATCCATGGACCAACCCCGGCAAGCGTAGCTTAACCTGATGGATCGAGCCGTGCGGCTGTTATTACTTAGCCACGAGCTCTTGAATCATAACCAATATTATAAAATGCGAAAGTGAATTTATTTGTTTGTTAAGCTCACGCTAAAACGGTAGAACGGATTTTGATGAAAGGGGTAGACCATGACCTGGGTAAGGACAAAGGCTACTTTTTCAAAATCAAAGCATTTATTTCAATTAAATCATTTACAGGCACTTTTGAATTGTCAAGGAGTCGGTCAGTCAGAAATATGAAGCTATTTGCCCGGTGTTATGTCCCGATATTCCCACGAAATCGAGACTTATGCGGGTGAAACCGCGGGGCGCAGCTAGTATATTATATTAGGTCCCCACCTATGAAATTGGTGTTTTGTATGGGGAATTTTAAAGAAGTTGCATTTTTCATACTAACATTTTCTTAATTTATATAAGAACTATTAACACTTATGTTTTAAAACTTTTATGCACTAATGTTTAAAAACTAAGATAACGTATGCCACTTAGATTAAGCGACAAAAATAAGTGGTGGCTAAGTTAAAAAATAAAATACGGGTCAATTCTGCTAACAAAATGAGGAGTCATTTTTAAGGTATTTTTTATGTTTAGAAAACTATAAGTAATAAGGTTTTTTTTACTATTGGTAGTTGTCAATGATGGTCATTATTCGATATAATACCAAGCGATTGATGAATGTTTTAAATCATAGAAGTGACGAGGTTCTCTATTTGTGAGAAAAATACCAATTTCATAGGTGGGGACCCAATATTTTGGAGAACATTTTGTGTGCAACATTAAAGGAATCATTATTAAGCAAGTAACAAATAAAATAGACTTTGGCAAATTCTCAATTCAGTTACCGGGTGTAAGTCACACCAAGTGCATGTCATGTCCATACAATAAACTACCTACGTATATTTCTAAAATGGTATCTAAAGAGGAGCTCGCGGCTAAGTAATAACAGCCGTATGGGTCGATCCATCAGGTTAAGCTACGCTTGCCGGGTTGGTCTGTAGATGGGTGACCATCTTTACATATCGGGACTCCTCCGTGCCTCAGAAAGCACGTTAAGCCATTGGTCCCGGCTGTCATTCGAGGATCTTTGACAGTCGTTACGGGTCGTCAGAAGCCCGGAAGTCTGACAACCAGTCTTACCAAGGGGTATCGTATTACCCAGTTATGGGTTGTGGAGGTCAGATAGGCAGTCGCTCCATGTAGAATACTGGTATTCAGCTGCATCCGGTTAGACTGGAAGCCGACCCCAACATAGTCGGGAAAAGGCTAGGCAGATGGATTTCTAAAAAGGTTTGCGTCTCAGCCACGACTTTCCATCCACCTCGCTAAAATGCACTTACATCACTCACTTCGCTAGGAAAATAAACTTAACTTAAACAACACATACTTACTTAAAATTCTCGGTTTTCCTAATACTGCGGTGAAATGTTACATAACTTACTGCAAGCCGCACCTGCTGGGTTGTGTGAAGTAACTTACATTGTGCTTAAGTTTAAGCGTAAATCCTGATTGGCTGTACGCAGGTTGCTTAATCTAAGTTTAGACTTTAATTTTAACCAAGGGAAGTTATCTAGTTTATCTAAGTCTATTCACCTTGCCTATACGTACTCCTCACTCATAATAAAATTGCAGAAGTGATTAATTTTGGCGATTCCAAAATGTTTATTGTGCTGTTTGTTTAAAATATGTATTTTCTCGAATGGTAGACCGTTAAACAAGAAAAACAAACGAGTTCCAAAAAAAAAACACTTCAAAAATTTCAGTCTTTGGTATGGAATTTTCGTTTTTTGCCACCGACTTCCAAAATTAAAGTTATTTTTTACTTTTTGGTGTTTTTTTTGGAAGTCGGTTGTTTGATTTTTGTAAAAAGTTTTTATTTTTTACTTTTTATTTGTGATACCCCAAACAAATACACACACACTACCTGCTATGTAAATAACTGTGACAGGAACTTAAAATATGATCCATATAAGTAAGTAAGTAGTATCCATGTAAGTGGGAAAAATACGTAATATTGAAGCTAACTCAAAACACTTCGCAAGCAAAGTTAATAAAATTTATATGGGACCACTTCTGAAGCATGACCTACCAAACAAAAAACAATCAGACGAATTGAGAACCTCCTTCTTTTTGAAGTCGGTTAAAAAGATTAATAAGTAGCTACTGTACAGTCACGGACTTTGATTGATGAGTTGTTCGTACGTCGTCCTGTTCGTATTTTAGCCGTGTAATGCTAATCGGGTTTATTCGGTTCCCGACACGCAAAGTCATGTATTCATATTAGAAGAAAAGAATTATATTTTATATCTTTACCGGTTGGCTAACCTGAGAGCCAGAACTATAAACTTGACAGCAGAGTGACTACTCAAAGTCAATAAACAATCGTTGCTAGGTTACTGTTGCGATAGTAACGTTAGCGGGCGGAGAAATATTAATAGTCATTTCGTCAAGTTCGAAGGTAACGTCTCTGACATCGATTTTCAACTGTCACCGTCTTCAGTTAAGTTTTCAGAATTATCGAGCTAATGAGTTATGATTCAGGGGAGGTCTATATCAAATAAATTGGATAAACTTAATGCAACATAGTATTTATTTTTATCGTTGAAAACTTATTACTCAACCTCTATGGATAAGACTATTTCCGATTAAAAGTAATTTATTTGTCATCTTGTTTACGAGCATGCGTTTTGAGTTCGTGTTTAATCGTGTAATCTCGTGAATGTATGAAACGGCAAAATTGAAAAGTTTGAAGGTGGCTCATCAATTAAAGTCCGTGACTGTACATATTTAAACATGCACTGATTTTAAATTAAGGGCAGGTTTGCCTTGAGGGCAATTCCCGTAAACATTCTAATCTCAGTCACAACTTGTAAAAAATGGTACAGCGTTTACCAAAATTTTCGACATTTTATTTGGTTTTGAACATTTTTAATAACGGGAATTATATATTTTGTAACAACGAACAAACAGTTTATTCTAAAAAAAAACCCGAATTTCCGAAGCGACTAACATCCTGACTTGATTACCTTTGTATATCGCGAGTTTTTGGCTTGCAGACAACATGGGCTAGGTTTGTGGCAATTTCTAGCTACAAGCCGCCAAATTGCCGGCTATTACCGTGCAACTCAATGCAACATTTGCAATGTAGCTCGGCGATTGAATTGATATTTTGATGTATACATAATATTATAGCCGCAAGCGTTGGATGCCTAGCCGGCTAGATTGCTACTGATAGTGACCAGCTTTTACCCGACTACGGCGAACAAGAAAGGAAGGTTATGATTTTGACCGGTATGTATGTTCATCTGTTCCCTCCTATCTTCTAAACCACTCATCACAATTTGACAAATGAGGTATCGTTGGAAGCGTCTTGATCGTCCGCTGGTTATACGCTATGTGACGTCACATTAAATGGCGCCCTCTAGAGGACATAAAGTCAGAAACTAAAAAAAAATGGTTTAATCGTACCATGTCGGGTATCAAATTAAAGGGCTTAATGAGCACATTTCAAAAATATATATATTATAGCCCTAAAAGAATTAAACAAATATAAACTAAAACCCAACCACGGAGTCACACGTGTTATAAATGTTATAAATCGAACAGATTACGTGTGACTCCGGATTTTTAATTTGTCTATCTGAGGTGTCTTGTTTGTCTCTCTGCGTCCAGAGCTCCATGTGGTAACACGTCACGTTCTGGTTTGCAATTGGTCAATCGTCATCCTGAAGATGCCTCGTTGAGAGGTGAAACACGTGTCGATTTCTTACAGGGTTTTTATGACTCTTGAAGATTAGTCAAGCGTAGGAAGAATAGGTTACTAAATATATCTGCGTCTATTGTATTTTATAATGGATTTCCGCAAATTCACGCCTGAATTAAACCGTTAATAGTTAATTGTAACTATGTGGTCTTGTTTATACCTTTTTAGTCGTAGTTGGGTTTTAGTTTTTATTACTATCTAGGATATCTGATTCACTTTTACAACTTGTAATTAAAAATGGGGTCGAAATTTCCTTTCTGAGTGTTTATCCAAACACTATGAAACAGACCCTAAATTTATTATTAATTATAGATTTATAAGTAGACGCCACCCTAACTTTGTCCATAATTTCGTTAAGACACGCCTTAGGCCTACGTAGAAGGTCAATACAAAGTTGAACATTGTCTGTGATTACCTTGGCGAGGTCATGGCTCGTGGCTAAGAAATAACAGCCACACGGGTCGATCAATTAGGTTAAGCTACGCTTGCCGCGGTTGGTCCGTGGATGGATGACCATCTTTACATACCAAGACCCCTCCGTGCATCGGAAAGCACGTTAAGCCGTTGGTCCCGTCTGTCATTTGTAGATCTTTGAAATTGAAATTGAAATTGTATATTGAAATAATTGATTTACATAAATATTTTACAAATAGGGCCTTAAACTATAGGTTAAGGTATATAATAATTGGATTCTTATCTTGATCTTCTCTTTGACAGTTGTTACGGGTCGTCAGAAGCCCGAAAGTCTGACAACCAGTCTTACCAAGGGGTATCGTGTTACCCAGTAACTAGGTTGTGAAGGTCAGATAGACAGTCGATCCATGTAAAATACTGGTATTCAGCTGCATCCGGTTAGACTGGAAGCCGACTCCAACATAGTTGGGAAAGACTACAAACTCCCCAGCAGCACAGCTGTCTGTTCAGTTAGAAAAAAATAGATCCTATACAATAGTATGTAATGTAGAATATCAAATTATAATACACTAGCTGATGGCCGCGGATTCGCCCGTGTGGTTTTCGGTTATTATATACTAAAACCTTCCTCGAGAACCACTCTATCCATTGGTGAAAACAGCATGAAAATCGGTGCAGTAGTTTTTGAGTTTATCGCGAACAGACAAACGCGGTGGAGGACTTTGTTTTATAATAATAATATGTAGTGACGATTAATATCAAACTTAAAACTTACAGACATCTCGATGTATAGATGTATACAGTATGTTAACTAACAAAGGGCGTTCCCGTTAACCTGCAATAGTATAGCGTCTATACATGCAAAAAAAAAAATTACCATTTAAAAAACATGTTTTTTTTTTGTTTTTGTATAGTAAAATATTCACAAAAAATATTAAATTGTTACGGAAAATAAACTCTCTGTACACTCCCACTTGTCACACTTGTTTTTCTACGTTGAAATACAAGTGTGCGTGTACAGAGTGTTTCTTTTACGTTTAAATTTAATCGTTTTGTGAACATTTCACGACACAAATGAAAAAAAAAAAAATTTTTTTTTTTTAATCGTAATATTTTTTTTAGCATGTATACACTATATATATATATATGTATACGCTATACTATTGCAGGTTAACGGGAACGCCCTTTGTTAGTTAACATACTGTAGATGTATAAAGTAATTAATAGGCCAAACAACACCATGTTATAATGAAATCAATTAAAAGTTAAGCTACGGCTTATGTTTGTCGGTATTCAATAAAACTTTTTCGTTCACCAACCGGCGCACAAACTAACCACGTAAGTGGTTTCAGTGTTGCCATACTGCCGCCATTTTGAAGGGATATTTTGTGCTTTCCGTTGTAATTGTACCCAAGTTATTAGTTTAGGGTCAAAATAGGGTGGATCCTGACCGTCTGGAGAGATTTTAAGCCAATGATACAATGTTACTAATATAGACTAGCTGCACCCCGCGGTTTCACTCGTGTAAGTCTCGATCCCGTGGGAATATCGGGATAAAAAGTATCCTATGTCCTATTCCAGGTCATGGTCTACCTTTGTGCCAAATTTCATCCAAATCCGTTCAGCCGTTTTAGCGTGAAAGCGTAAGAAATAAACAAACAAACTCAGTTTCGCATTTATAATATTAATTTAGGATATCACTGAAAACCAATTGCTTTTATTTCCTTGAATATCTTATTTTATCAAATATTGATGTATTTTTTTAATGTATCTAATTTAACTTTTACTGCAATAATAATAATATTATGTTATGTTCAAACACATAGTGATTTGTTATTATAAATAAATGATAGAATACTTTATAAAACCGTGTCGTAGGACTCGTAGGTGTGAAGGCTACGCGATCGTAGCACGCTACGAGCTACGTCGTAGCGCGGTGCGTAGCGTAGGGAGGCGATCGTAGCATTCGTAGCGCCTATTATTTTGTGAATTAAAATAAACGAAATTGTTTTTTTTTTGTTTTGTATTAAATCAGTTTCTCAATGTTCTGTGTGGTATGCAACTCCCCCTATATTATGCAGGGTATAGTTTGTTGAAACGTAACATTAAATGTAACTCAAATGAGATGTCCAAAATGCACTGCGGTTTGATTAAGTAACAAGTTCGTTTCAATTTACGTTTCATCAATTTGTACCCGGCATTACATTTTATTAGGCACTAGTCTTTCGCCTGTGAAAAGCCGCCGTGTAAAGAAGAATTTTTCATACAAAATTCTTTTTAAAAGCCGCCGTGTAAAGAAGAATTTTTCATACATAATTCTTTTAATTAATTTATTATCTAATATTTTTACAAATTTAAATAAATATAAATCATCAAAAAGTTCTAGTACATTTTTTTTATATAGCCTTAGACACTCACCTGTAGCTTGCCATTAGTGAAAGAATTTTGGAACCGGATCAATACTTCCGTAGATTACCCCATACATACAACCTCACAAATACCTCTTTATAATGTTACTATAGATTTAGTATTATTTCTTGCAATTCCACCGTGTTTTATTGCTATTGTAACTTGTACTTCCAAAAACCTCAATCATAGTCTACTCGCAAATTCTAACCACATAATGAGAAGTAGATTACAAGCAACTAAATGCCTGTCATGTCTGACCACAGCCTAACGCGGCCGAATTCAAATTACTCAAGTCGCTAACACAGTTATAACATCTCAGCGGATTAGGGTTGACTCAATCGAGCCTTCGGGCCTCAAAAGACCAATTTAGAGCAAAAGGGCCAACTTGGTTTGTATTTAGCGTAGGGTTATTTTCTCTTTAGTTTTCGTTTTTCAATTATTTACTAGAAGGCTGACTAAGAGGCAGGACTTGATCAAAGTTGTTCTATTGAGTTAGGTATTAGTTTTAAGCTAAAATAATTTTAGATGTAGAAAATTGTTTTGTTTTTCTTAAGGATGCACTAGTCGACGGCTCGAAGTCATTGGAGCTCGAGGCTAATATGCATGCTATTAAATATAGTTATTAATTAATTAATTTATCTAGTTTTGATTGATTTATTTATTTCGTGATAACACGATGATTTACAACGAAAACAAGCGCGTAAAATTTCATGAACAGACCGTTTGAATAAAGTTATGTACCTATCCCTGTACGGTTTCCATTTTGCCATTTTCATACTACATAAGATTTACGCCCAAAGATGAGTTAAAATTAGTGTTGAAATATGGAAGTTTCGACGCTCATTACTTCCAAAACAATATATTTTTTCCAATTTTACTTCCATAAAGAGCTAGATAATGACAAGAAAAATTGATATTATTTTTAGTTTTGAACGTACACTGTCAATCAGACGAGTCATCACCATACTACGTTTGTATGGAAGACTGACCGACTAGTGTAACCTTAAGCGAGCACGTAATCTTTGCGCTCTTTTATATGATAAATGATTGTATTTCTGTAAGTAGGTTTGTACAAACACTTTACATGTCAAACATATTTAACAATAGGGAATATGCATGTATTTTTTTAATATTTTTATTCGATAGTTTACATCGTCAAATAATAGTGAAAAAAAAATTCGACGGCAAAAAAGCAAATTAAAGTAGTTAAAAAAATGTTTAAAAATATCCAACCGATCCGGGCTATTTAAACGCCCTCCATTTGGCGCGCTTGGTGTGGTGACGTCACAGACCGTGAAAACAGACAAGCAACTGTCAAGTCAACGTCAAACACTCCTTTTTCTATGAGCGTTTGAGATTGACTTGACACTTATTGATTGACTTGACATTGACACTTTGATTGTTATCCCGGATTGTTACGTCACATCCGCTCTTAGCTTTTTCAAGTATTTGAATTACCCACAGTTTTTTGGGACGTTTTAAAAATTAATTTCTCGCTCAAAAAGAAATTTTATTCAAAAATATTGATGGAGGCATAATTCTGAAGTAACATAGTTTATAGAAAAAAATATTTGACCCATATTTGAATCACATGCATATTCCCTATTGTTATTATGATTTTATTTCTGTAAGTTGGATTGTACAAACACGACGAAAAAAATATAAATATATGGTTAAATACAATGACATGTAAATGTCATTGTATTTAACCATATATTTATATTTTTTTCGTCTTTTTATTTGTGGGTTTACAACCTTTCGGGGATTACAGGCATGACGTTATGTTATGTCATATTTAAAAAAAAACTGAGGTCAGCGTTTCCTATCTGACTACTCTGAGAAGACTGAAACAAACTCCGAGGTCACAGTCTCTCTTAAAGTCCAGACATAATCTTGGTCAGATCATATGTTCTCAAATGTCATGATTTTATGAAAAAGTTATTCAATAAACCAATTCTAACTGGGAGATGAGATGTATTAATACATATTTTTTATGGTCGCGAACCTTATTCGATCAAGCTACAATCGGACCCTTTTTTTTTTGAGCGTGGGAAATCATCGAATGACTTCTCCCGGTCTGAGCGGAGCGGGAGGGCGTGTCAGACTTTTACTGACTAAAACCCACCCGTGTTCCTTCAGTTGCCTGTTGCCAACGGTCCTAGTATCCCTTTCGGACTTTCACGCAACCCTAGTACACTGCAAATTGCAAAAAACGTAAGATAATTTGAATTTCGCGGGCTGCCTTTGTGGATCCACCTTGAAACAGAACTTTCAGCATAGAGGGTCTAATTACATAATTATTAACATGACACTTTAACCCTTACCCTGGATTTGGGGTTCCGTATGAGGTTACTTACAGTTTCAGTATCTGCTTCCGTGTGTGTTTTCAATTTTGTTCCTAGATCAGTTTTACCCAGTAACTGGGTTGTGGAGGTTAGATAGGCAGTCGCTCCATGTAAATTACTGGTACTCAGCTGCATCCGGTTAGAATGGAAGCCGACCCCAATATAGTTGGGAAAAGGCTAGGCAGATTGATAGATTGTTTCCGTAGATATTACCACTATACTCGCAAAACTTTTATTTTCATTCACTGGAATAATAATAATTATGATACCTAGATCTATACAAATAAATAAAATAGTGTTTGTTTGTAATGTCAAAGTAACAGTTTTTTACTAATTAATGCATTATGAAAGTAGGTATATACGATACTTATAATTAAAAGCAATTTTTATTTTTTTTGTCTTTCTGTCTGTATGTCTGTTTGTTCCGGCTAATCTCAGAAACTTTCACTGGCAGATAGCTGATGTTATAAGGAGTAACTTAGGCATATTTCAGGAAAAGCAACGCGGGCGAAGCCGCGCGCAGCAGCTAGTTTAAAGGACCAAACACAAAGTTATCAAAAACATTTTATGAAGACTATCTAATTTTGTTATATTACTAAAGAAAACATATTCTATCAAATCCAAACAATAATGACAACTTCGGAAACCCTTATTTAAACAACCATGACGTGTCCGGAACCCATTCCCTATCCTCAGCTCACACTTGGCAGGTCTCATTTGGTCCTGGTGACCCTAAGGACCTCACATTAGCAAGTTTATAATGGACCCGTTATAGTCTCTCCGCCCCTTGTGAAACCATTTGCGGCTTCACGGTGGGAATTGTGTCGGTGTAGGCTTTCAGGGTATTCTTTCAGGCTATTATGTAGGTTGGTTAGGTGCAGAAAATTGTGTTTTCAAAAAGCCTTTTAGGGTTAATTGCTTAAAAAAGTGTTGTTGTGAATTTATTGCATTGTAGCCAGTATAGACTATACTGGCTTTAGAAGGAAATCTTTTTGTGTTATAATTGTTAAACAGAAGTTTCGTAACAAATACGTACCTGCGCCGACTTTATGTTTATTTAATATCGTACAGTAATCCCTTACATAGGAGCTCGTGGCTAAGTAATAACAGCCGCACGGGTTAAGCTACGCTTGCCGTGGTTGATCTGTGGATGGGTGACCATATTTACATACCGCGACGCCTCCGTGCCTTGGAGAGCACGTTAAGCCGTTGGTCCCGGCTGTCATTCGTGGATCTTTGACAGACGTTACGGGTCGTCAGAAGCCCGAAAGTCTGACAACCAGTCTTACCAAGGGGTATCGTATTGTCCAGTTACTGGGTTGTGGAAGTCAGATAGGCAGTCGCTCCATGTAAAATACTGGTATTCAGCTGCATCCGGTTAGACTGGAAGCCGACCCTAACGTAGTTGGGAAAAGGCTAGGCAGATTGATTGAATCCCTAACATAGGTAGTCAGAAGCCCGAAAGTCTGACAACCAGTCTGACAGTATTTATCTGACGAAGCGACGCGCGCTTTACTTGTGGTAACCAAGTGTACAAAAACGCTGTGAATGTGTGCGTGAAGACGAGTAGCGTCAGCACATAACACACACACGCACGTACACACACACAAACACTTCCGTCTTCACCTTTGTTTCCGACGGTACCGAGATTCTGCGCTTAAACGGGTCTATTTGAGGTCAAAACTACACTACTTATTAACTTAGGTTCAGAATAACTTTAACCACTAAAATACATCTAAAAACGACGTCGGTAAAGCAGTGCCAGCACCAAACTGCTTAATTTGAATCAAATTATTCAGGGCGCCTCGGAGTCAGCTCAACTATCAAATTTGTAATAGCATTGCACTGACGTTGCACTATTACATTATGGTTTTAGACAGAAGGATGTCAGTTTAAATTAGTTTATAGACAATTTTGGTACTTCGAATTTTGGGGTCAAAAAGCTTTTTACCCGACTGCCCCAGAAGGAGGGTAATTTTTTTCGAGTGTATGTATGTTTGTTTGTTTGTATGTATGTATTTATGTCTATTTCTTTGACACGCTCTGGTGCCTAAACGGCTTGATGGATTTTAACGTACGAGGTGTCGTTAGGTTCGTCAATTGTGGGAGTGACACAGGGTATATTTTTTTTATATATTTCATCTGCAAATACAAAAAAACGTAGGGGAAGGTTTTTTTAAAATAAATTACAACAAATTTGGTATCAAATAAAAGCTAGTAATTAAGTTAATTCCAAATATATACATTAATAAAACTAAAAAGCTTGAAATAAAACAAATTATTTAAAAAACAAAAAACCCGACTGCAAAAACCTATAACCGAAAAGAGAACAATAAGCATTGAACTTTTATTGTTTTTGTAAGGTATTGCAACAAACCAATAACCTGAAATATGGTGTAACTTTTGTTTGCCAACGCCTTCGCCCGCGTATCGCAAATTATCACACGGGAACGTACCACTGGGATAAAAAGTAACCTTTGTCTTAACCCAAGTCATGGTTGTATCATGTACCAAATTTCATCCAAATCCGTTCAGCCGTTTTAGCGTAAAAGCTTAACAAACAAACAGATTCACTTTCGCATTAGTTTGGGATAGTTAGGAATTTGTATTGTTATGTTAGAAAATCAATACAATAAAACAATTGAGTTTGCCTACTAACGTGAAAGACAGACAAAGTTATTTGTATCAACAAAATTTTGTGTACCCTCGTCACCACGTACTTTTGTGTCAATATATTTTGTTGTGAAGACCGGAAAAGGAAAAGAAATGGCAACAAAATCACAGAACCAGTCTATAAAGACGAAGAAGAAAAACTTCAAACAAAAAAAGAGTATATTATTAATGTATTAGTAAAGAGCCAGGGCTACACAGATGTTTGTGTCTCTGAAGTGAAAATAAATAATAATAATAGTCCTCCAGACCGGCCACGGCGGCCAATCTCTACGGAGACTAGCCATCGGCGCGGGAGATATTATAGTGCACAAGTGTTTGCGCAGACACAAGTGCACTCTCTCTTCCCTTACTCTCATAGTCCGATGGGACGGCAATCCGACACGACCGGAGAGAGATAAGGCATAGGACCAACGGCTTAACGTGCTTTCCGAGGCACGGGGGTATCACACCGCCAACTTCCAAACTCCGGGCTGTTACTACGAAATTCCTAATGGAAAAATCCAATAACACTTTGCCCGACCCAGGAATCGAACCCAGAACCCCACGCTCTGCAGTCGCGCTTGCGACCACGAGACCAACGGGCCAGTCGAAAATAAATAAATACAGGGTATAAGGGACAGACCTCCACACTGATCCAGTGCACAAGTGAGACTCGAGACTGATGAGATGAATTTAGCGTATCATACTAAGACGATCGGTACATGAAATTATTTCAGGAACGTTATGGGAATCCAATAATCACGCGCAATCTATCGTTACCGTGGCAAAAACCGCGTAGCCGCACTCCCCGTGTCGGGGGGCCGCGCTCGAGTATTTTAACATCCATTGCTGGTTTTTTGATTTTAGCTGTTTTATTTACATAAATGGAGTGCTGCGTACAGAGAATGTAATTTTACATTGAAATAAAGGAATAGTAACTGAAAAAATGATTAAAAAAAAATAAAACTTTCCTGAGAAAATTTCCAGTGGAATATGATTCAAAATAAGGAGCTGAATGCCCTATGTTAGTTTGCGGAGGGCTGTCCCTTACACTGTGTATATTTAAAACAAGTACTGTATAGTTACCAATACCAAAGATTTTGCCAAATTAACCGGTGAAAAAACAAGCTGAAAACTTCATAAATTAGGATAGTTCAGAAAAATCTAGACTTGAGAAAAAAAACCAACTATGTAAATACTTGGCCCAATAATGGAATCGAACCTGTGGCTATTAGCATAGGAGGCGGCCATTCCGTTGACTTGCTTTAGAGTTGAGCTCTCGAAAAAGTTTAATAGAGTTTACATAGAGGCAAAAATTCTATGCATGAGAATACATAGTTATGCCAAAAGTGTGTCAACGACAAATTGAGCCATTCTTCAGCAAAAGATTCCCATCATTTATCGGAGAATTCCTACCCATGAAACGACCCCATCCCCATCGTTTTACCGTAACCACATGGCACCCGCACGCCTCTATCTTCACATCGGCATGAGAAAACCTAAGATTCCCCCATCGCAGACAGCCAAAATATATTCAAATTAGGTGAAAAAATGCCAGATCCCCCAATATACTACACACAAATATTTCAATGGGAGACGACACATTTTTTCTCGGTGTCCCCGACCTTTGCATAAGAGATGCAATATGGGTATTGATACATATAAGCGAAAGGACCATTTGGAATCTTGGCTTTATTCTGCTAAAACATAAGGGATTATTTAAAAGTAACAGACAGAGAAATAATGACAAGACGTCAAGTGACCATAAATAATTACATAGACACACTACATTCACCCCCACCAGTTTCATGTCTTGCTAATTTAGTTAGTGAGGCAGTAATCTCGAAGATTAGCTGGTGGCCGCTTTTCGCGAGAGGATCGACGCAGAGGTTGTTCAGCTAGTTCAGATGAATCTACGATTTCGTGCTCCGGAGCCTCTTGCGTAGGCTGTTCAGCTAGTTCTGATTCAATAATTTCATGTTCCGAATCCTCTTCGTCAGATTCTAGATCCTCCGTAGGTAGTGGTGCTAGTTGTCTATTAGAAACAGTTGTCTCTCGACCATCAGGCAAGCGGACATACGAGTAAGATGGATTTCCATGTAACAGCTCCACTTCGTCTATGATTGGATCATATTTTGAAGTTCTTACATTCCTTTTCATAAGTACTTGACCTGGTGACAATAACCATGAAGGGATTGATTCACCCGTCGGAGATCGTCTGGTGTGGAAGAAAAATCGCTCATGGGGTGTCTCATTCGTCGCTGTACATAATAGAGATCGAATTGAATGCAACGCAGTAGGTAACGCTCGTTCCCAGTCCGCAGTTTGCATCTGTCTCGATTTCAGAAATAGCTGGATTGTTTTCCAAAGCGTTCCATTTAGCCGCTCTACTTGGCCATTTCCTTCAGGGTTATAGGGAGTTGTCCTGCTAGAAGCAACATTATATGAATACAGAAATTGTTTTAGCTCTTGAGACATAAATGCTGTTCCCCTATCTGAGTGAATATAGGCAGGAGAACCAAAAGTAAGGAACAAGTCTTTGAGACACTTGATGACAGTTTGCGCTGAAAGATCGCTACATGGATATGCGAATGGAAATCTTGAGTATTCGTCAATGATAGTGAGAATGTACTTGTTATGAGTGTTAGACGGCAGAGGTCCTTTAAAGTCAATGTTCAGACGCTGAAAAGGTTCGATAGCTTTAATTAGGTGACTCTTGGTTTTCATGAAACGTGGTTTCAATTCCGCGCAGACACGACAAGATGCTGTCATAGACTTTACATCGTTAATTGTAAAGGGAAGATTCTTTGTACGAACCCAATGCGCCATTCTGACTATACCTGGATGGCAAAGGGAATTATGTAATTCATATAATTTATTCGTGTTAATTACAGCACAAACTCTCGATAGAGTATCTGCAGAGACGTTTTCTTTTCCAGGACGATATATCACATCGTATTTGAAACAAGAGAGTTCTAAGCGCCACCTTTCGATTTTTTCATTTTTGATTTTGCTGGCGTGCTTTTGATCCAGCATAAAGGCTACAGACTTTTGGTCTGTGATTAATAAAAAGTGTCTTCCGAGTAAATAGTGACGCCATTTCCGTAAGGATTCAACGATCGCGTAAGCTTCTTTTTCAATGGATGGGTGTTTTCTCTCTGAACCGTTGAGAGAACGAGAAAAGAAAGCGACAGGCCTGCCACATTGAGATAGGGTGCCAGCGATAGCGTATTCAGAAGCGTCAGTTTCTACGGTAAGTAAATCGGAATCATTTATGGCTACTAACGCGGCTTTGGCGATTTCAGATTTCAATTGTTGAAAGCATTCAGTTGATTCTTTGTTTAGCGGAATGTTAGCACGAATTAGCGATTGTATTTTTGAGGAGAAGTTCGGTATCCACTTTGAGTAGTGTGCAAACATACCAAGAGTTCGTTTAAGACTGCCGCTGTCGTTTGGCAATGGTAGATCCAAAAGAGGTTTAAGTCGATTTTCATCAGGTTTTATAATATTATTGTGAATTGTATACCCGAGTAAGTTTATTTCGTCAGAACTAAATATACATTTTTGTTCATTTAAAGTCAAATTGTATTTAGTAACTGCATCCATAAATCGTTTCAGATTTATATCATGATCTTCTTTTGTTTTGCCACAGACGGTGACGTCATCAAGGTAAGAGAATGTGCCATGTAGCTTTTCAGTTTCTATGATAAAAGACAAAGTTCTCTGAAAGGCAGCTACGCCATTGGTTACACCGAACGGTATTCGAGTAAATTGATATAAATTTCCGCATGCTTCAAAAGCCGTCATAGGTTTTTCTTTCGTTAAGATTGGCACTTGATGATATGCGGATTTTAAGTCTATTTGACTGAAAAAGTTGTATTTTGAGACTTTGGATATAATGGATTCTATTTTTGGCAAAGGAAAGGCATCCAATTCAGTGTACCGGTTTATAGTACGAGAGTAATCTATTACCATTCGTCTACGGTGACTTATACCTCCCGTTACTAAAACCTGGGCCCTCCATGGTGACATGCTCGGTTCGATTATGCCGTTCGCTAATAACTTAGATACTTCCTCTTTAATAAATCGTTCATCTTCTTCTGAGTAGGACCTGGACTTAATAGCAATCGGCCTTATATCAAGTGAGAGATTAGAAAAGACAGAGACCGGAGGCACAGATGCTTGCATAACGTTGCATATATGTAAAGATTCTCTCTCACCTCCGAATTGGAATTCTAGCGACTGATGATGTTTCAGGAGATCATGGCCAATGATTACATCAGCACACAGGTTCTGCACGATGAGGAGAGGATGTTGTTTGTAAGTATGATTGTTAAGTTTAATAGTCGCTTGACATAATCCATTGACGAATGATACATGATTAAGTGAAGCCAAAGAAACGGTTTGATTAATGTTCTTCCTTCTGAGTTTCATTATTCTCGATAAAGCCTCGTCGATAAAACTTACAGAACTGCCCGTGTCGATCAGTGCTTCAGCACGAGTTTCATTCAGTAATATAGGTGTTGTTGCTTTCCGTAGGCTGGACGGAGATGCAGCCGAAATGCAAGTGCAGCTTTCATCATTGTTGACCGCTGCGTTCGCGACTGGTTTTGAAGATCTACATACACGTGCCAAGTGCCCTTTTTTCGAACAAAGTTGACATATCGAGTTAAATGCAGGGCATTTGATGCGTTGATGTAGTGTATTCGATCCGCAAAAGAAGCAGCGTCTTCTCCCTTGTGTCGTGGCCGCTAAGTATGAGCTTTGGCTTGGTTCAGAAGGTTGGATATGACTATTGGATGGTATAGCATTAAGTTGTGATGGATCATGCGTGTTTACAAATGCGAGACTATGTTTCTCAGCCGAATCAATTGCAATAGCTTGTCGAAAAGCGTCATCTAGGCTTAGTACCGTATTTTCTAGCAGTCTTTGGCGTATCTTTTGCGAAAAAATTCCTGATATGAACGCGTCACGTATGTACTCTTGCTTATACTCATAAATTGATACATATAAGCGAAAGGACCATTTGGAATCTTGGCTTTATTCTGCTAAAACATAAGGGATTATTTAAAAGTAACAGACAGAGAAATAATGACAAGACGTCAAGTGACCATAAATAATTACATAGACACACTACAGGTATATTCCCTGTTTCACCCCACTTCATATTGTTCATTTATTTTATACAGAAATTCGCGAGATTTTTCGCGGGTGTTTGTTAGCGTTTTGGACCGAAAGCCCCCAAATGTTGAGCGTAATTTATTATGATTGTGTCGTCGCTTTTTGTTTTTAGCTATAAGGGTTTGTTTAAGTTATTTTTATTCTTTTTTGTTGTTAATTTTGGAAGGACGCGAACTAGAAAATATGTAGAGAAAAACTAAGGCTTTATTTTTATTGTATTTACGAACATAAATTATAAGGGTATAACAAAAAAAAACGTTTTTTTTACAGTATTAACGAAGATAATAATATCGTCTTCAATCAACTCAGCCTATCGCAGTTCACTGCTGGTCATAGGCATGTTTTGCATGCATCATTTTTTTAATTTACGAATGTATTTTGTAATATGACTTTACAAGTTATTCCGTTTGCTTAAAGATCATTTTCAAATAAAGCAGTAATAAAGATTGGAGATTTTAAAGGCGCACTTAGTTTACGAATTTTGCCGATGCTATATCTAAGTTTATTTATTTTTATTTATTTATTAGGTACACCAAAAGCAGTACATACAAAAACAATTAAATGGGAACAGTGAGATAAAAATATACTGGTATGAATGCCTATTATAGGAATACACAGCATTTGCCACAAGACAACATAGTAATAAAATAAAAATAAAAAAACTTGTAAGAAACATAAAATACAATAAGTAATCAAAATACAAAATAAATGATAAATGATAAATGATTTTATTTCTGTAAGTAGGTTTGTACAAACACTTTTACACGTCAATAAATAGATTACCTATGGAACTAATATTATATATAGGTTATTTTATGCAATCCCGTACCTCAGTTGTACTGTACATGAATTTTGTTTTCATAATCGTATTTATTTCTTTTTACACCAAACCCATGATTGATCCGGGCCCAAATTAAAACATCGCGTGCACATCCAAAATAACACGAAGGTTACCTTAACGCTACTGATAATAAAATAATTCGTTCGAGACCTTTCTTTAGGTCTTCAATTATGGTTCACATGTTTTCTTTTCGTTTATCGTGAAACTAGACGTGTTTATCGTGTATGTATCTTTACATACCGAGACTCCTCCGTGCCTCGGAAGCCGTTGGTCCCGGCTGTCATTTGTGGATCTCTTTGACAGTCGTTACGGGTCGTCAGCAGACCGAAAGTCTGACAACGAGTGTTGCAAGTTATCCAGTTATTGGGTTGTGAAGGTCAGATAGGCAATCGCTACATGTAAAATACTGGTATTCAGCTGCATCCGGTTAGACTGGAAGCCGACCCCAACATAGTTGGAAAAAGGCTAGGCAGAAACTAGCGACCCCGCCTATTCTTCGGACGGTTTATTTATACGACTTGAGAAAATATTTTGAGATTTCTATTCAGCTGCATCCGGTTAGACTGGAAGCTGACCCCAACATAGTTGGAAAAAGGCTAGGCTGAAACTAGCGACCCCGCGTTTGCTTCGGACGGTTTTTTTATATGACTTGAGAAAACATCGAGATTTCTTTTATAAATGTAAGTTTAATATTAATATATTATAGACAGAAACCTTCCGGAACAAATTCTCTAAACGATGGTGAAAACCTCATCAAAATCTGTTGCGTGGTTTAGAAGAACAACGTGGCCATACAGACGGATAAAAAAACGATTTTAATTTATATGTATAGATTTATTAGCAGTGAACGTAAGTTTAGGGTTGAAAAGAGGAAAAATAGAGGTGTTGGAGTGATTGATGGGGGATTCCACTAGAGTAATGGGGATCGCTTTAATATCTTCCGTCTCTTTCTTATTTAATGTGTAAGTAAGTGATAGCAATGTTGTATGTATGGTTTGAAACGTACTGCTCAGCATTTGACGATTGATACGCTACGTTTATGCTTTAGTTTCTTAAGAAAGCGGTTAACGGTCAAACTACATATAACGGCTGTCCAATTACAGAGCGTTTTTTGACACCATAATGTCAAATAACTTAATGAATATGACATTATGATTTTCATGACAGCCGTTGTCAACCGACTTCTTCAAAAAGGCGGAGGTTTTTAATTCGTCTGTATGTTTTTTTTCCGTTTGTTTGTTACGCGATTACTCCGCCAGTTATGAATCGATTGTGATGACTCTTTTTTGTTTTGTAGGTCATGTTTCAGAGGTGGTCCCATATAAATTTTATTAACTTTGCTCGCGTAGTTTTTGAGTTAGCTTCAATATTACGTATTTTTCCCACTTAGATGTGGACGATATTTTAAGTTACTCCGTCACTGTTATTTACATAGCAAGTAGTGGTATTTGAATTTGTGTGGGGTAGGTATGTTACGCAACGGTGTAACATAAGGATCGCTGATATTACGATTTGGTATAAAACACGGACTGTGGACATCGTGACACCAATATTGCGCATCGCAACAACTTACACGTGCTGCCGACGCAGCATTTCGTAACCGTGGGACCGGACATCGACAATGCCTTCCACGATTCCACGTTTTCACTTATTCTTGGTACAAACATCGACCAATTGTCATCTACTTAATTTTAAAGTTATAAATGTAATTTCTTGATTTAATTAAATTAGTTTAAAGTAAATTGGTTTTTTTTGCATCCTCCGGCTCCAGCAAACATATTTGGCGCAGTCGGTAGGATACTCGCGGGCCGGTTCGCGAGAGTAAATTCATAGGATCGACCTTAGGATCGCGACTCGCGAGTCACCCGGGTGACTATCAAGCACCGTACGAGTATCCGGATCTTCAGAAGCTGTCGTCGGGAGGAGTATCCAGACATCGATACCGCAGAGGTACCAATTATGTTCATGTGAGTACTTTAGAATAGTTCTTGAGTTGCTCATCCTTATCCTTAAGTGTTAATCATAAAAGTGAAAAATAAAAACCCAAGATTTTCCATCCCAGGCAATCGAGGACCCTCAGGCTAGACAGATCGTCCAGATCATTATTATTAGATTCTTTTAGGCAGTTAGAAAGTAGAGTGATACCCATAGAAATGTCGGCTATAGACGAAATTTACAAGGCCTTACGCATAGTCCCCGAATTTGACGGGAACCCTAATGTCCTTACTAGATTCATCAAACTGTGTGACCAGTTAGTGCAGGCCTACGTATCAGCTGAACCGGGGCGCGAATTAATAAATTTGACTCTTTTAAACGGGATTCTTAACAAGGTCACTGGACCAGCAGCCCGGTTAATTAACACCAACGGCGTACCAGAAACTTGGGATGGCATACGTAGTTCTTTAGTCAATAATTTCTCTGACCAACGCGATGAGACCTCGCTATACAACGACATGGCTCTATTAACTCAAGGCTCTTCTACACCACAGGATTTCTACGAAAAGTGCCAAACTCTATTTGCCACTATAATGACCTACGTGTCACTACATGAAACCGTTCAAAGTACAGTCGATTCAAAACGTTCCCTTTATAAAAAGTTAACTTTGCAATCTTACTTACGGGGCCTTCGTGACCCCTTAGGTTCACGCATTAGGTGCATGCGACCGGACACAATCGAAAAAGCACTTGAGTTTGTTCATGAAGAAATGAACACTCTCTACTTACAACAGCGAAACGAGCATACACCGGCTAGGAAGCCACAGCCTCAGGCACCGAATGATCAGACCAAATTATTCAATCCCGTTATGCCGCACATTCCCATGCCTATGCATAGGCCATTTAATTTTAATATGCCCGGTCCTTCTCGACCAAATGTAGCTACGCCACATCCGCTACAACGTCAGCCGCAAATGTGGAGACAAGGCTTTAACCAACCACAGCAATGGCAACAGCAAGGTCCATCGCGTACGCAACAGATGTTCGGGGCACGTCCTTCTAACTATAATCCACAAAATACTTCATCCGGTAATAATCAATCCAAAGGGCCGAACACAAATGATACACCAAAACCGATGAGCGGTGTATCTCATTTCGTACCGAGACCAATGCCATTCCGGGGTAACGATTGGTTTAGACAAGGGAACCCACCACCTTCTAATTATTTTAGGACAAGAGAGATGAATTTCAACGAATGCTTTGAATATCCATATAATATGTTTGAACCTTATTGTGATAATAACTTCGACGGTTATCTGTATAACTCCTTGGAACAGCCCGATTATTCTTACTATGACGCATATATGAACCAGCAATTAGGCACGTCCCCAGAGGTAAGTCAGGCGATATCTGAAGGGAAATCTACCGAGGAGTCAGCGTCTTCCAACCAGGAAAATTTTCGGGGGAGTCGGATTACAAACGAATCAAGATAGAGGTCAATCTGCAAACCCAACGTTACCTACCATATATAGTAATTTCAGACCCACCATTAAAATTATTAATAGATACAGGAGCAAACCAATCATTTATTAGCCCTGAAGCTGTTCAAAGGTTTTACCCACATTTACCATGGAACTATGACCCCTTTGAGGTAACAAATGTGCATGCAACTAGCCGTAATGACTACTCCATTAACTTACCTTGTTTTCAGGAGATAAACGACAACAATGATTTAACATTCTACATTTACAGGTTTCACGATTATTTTGACGGCCTTATCGGTTTAGATTTGTTAAACAAATGGGAGTCAAATATTGATCTTAAAAATAATAAACTAATTACAAAAACTGCAGTTAACCCAATAGTCATGTACAACTCGCGCAATAGCAACTTATATGAAGATATTATCCCAGCGAATTCCTCAAAGTTAGTCAGAGTCCCAGTTAATATACAAGATGGTGATGCTTTAATTCCTGATCAGTTAATTTCAAATTGCTGCATAAACGAGTGTATTACGAGTGTCAAAAATAATCGCGGTTATCTAGAAGTTTTCAATCCAACTAGTAATGATTTAATTTTTTCCATGGACCAACCTATTAAGGCGGAAACATATAACTTAGAATGTACTCACCAACCACATAAATCCCGGGTAGAGGAAGTATTATCTCGGTTACGCACTGACCATCTAAATGAGGAAGAGCGCGCTAATCTGAAATCTTTGGTTTCACAATATGCCGATATATTTTATGTAGAGGGAGAACCACTTACGTTTAACAATAAAATAAAACACAGCATACGTACTACAGACGAGGTACCGGTCTATACTAAAACTTATAGATACCCGTTTGTACACCGCGAAGAAGTACGCAATCAAATTTCAAAAATGTTGGAACAGGGAATCATCCAACCTTCAGAATCGGCTTGGAGCTCGCCCATTTGGGTAGTCCCAAAAAAAGCTGATGCATCCGGTAAAGTCAAATGGCGAATTGTAGTGGATTTCAGAAAACTGAATGAAAAAACCATCGATGATAAGTACCCTATTCCCAATATAACTGATGTGTTAGATAAACTGGGCAATTGCCAATATTTCACAACTCTCGACCTCGCTAGTGGCTTTTACCAAGTCGAAATGAACCCAAATGATATCCCAAAAACTGCATTTAATGTAGAACATGGCCATTTTGAGTTCCTACGCATGCCAATGGGACTTAAAAATTCACCATCAACTTTCCAAAGGACCATGGATAATGTGCTTAGGGACCTTCAGAACTCTATTTGCTTAGTATATTTAGATGACATCATCATATTTAGCACTAGTTTACAGGAGCATATAATAAATTTGGAAAAGGTTTTTAAAAGACTCAGAGATTCTAATTTCAAAATACAAATGGATAAGTCAGAATTCTTAAAATTGGAAACAGCATATCTCGGTCACGTAATCAGTAAAGATGGCATTAAACCAAACCCTGATAAAATTTCAGCTATCAGAAAATTCCCACTTCCTAAAACAGCCACGGAAATTAAAAGATTTTTAGGCCTACTAGGGTACTACAGGAAGTTCATTCCCGATTTCGCCAAAATCACGAAACCAATGACCCATTGTTTAAAGAAAGGCTCAAAAATAAACTGCGATGATACCAACTATGTAAATTGCTTCGAAAAATGTAAAACATTACTTACAAACGATCCGATCTTACAATATCCCGATTTTAATAAAGATTTCCTACTCACGACAGATGCGTCAAACTTAGCCATAGGAGCCATACTCTCACAAGGACCTATAGGTTCAGACAAACCAATAGCCTATGCTTCGCGTACACTAAATTCAAGCGAGATCAATTATAGCACAATAGAGAAGGAGCTTTTAGCTATAGTCTGGGCAACTAAGTATTTTCGGCCATATCTATTTGGACGTAAATTCAAAATTATAACAGATCATAAACCACTTCAATGGATCATGAACTTAAAAGAACCTAGTTCGAGATTAACTCGCTGGAGACTCAAGCTCAGTGAATATAACTATTCAGTAGTTTATAAACAGGGCAAAAGCAACACAAATGCCGATGCTCTGTCGCGAATCGAGATTAATAACGAAGAAATGAGCTCCGTCATAGTTAACGTATCCGAAAAGTCACCTTCCGTAGTGGACTCATCCACTCTCACAGCTCACACTAGCGCCGAAAATCCAATATTAGAAATACCAATTTCAGACGACCCCTTAAATAGATTTAACAGACAAATATGTTTTACAGTAGTAGGTGATATAAAGAAACGTCCAGCAGTTTCTAAGCCTTTTGAGACTCATACCCGTACTTCCATCCAACTCTCGGAATCAAATTTAGAGGAAGATGTAATAAACGCAATTAAAGAATTCGCAAACCCGAAAGTTAGGACTGGCATTATAATACACCCCACATTAGCTATGTATAAAATAGTTCCAATAATTCAGGAAAAGTTTAAGAGCTCCGCTATGAATCTTGTTTTAACTAAAACCGAAGTAGAAAATGTAAAAGAATATCTCAGACAACAAGAGATCATTCAGAAATACCACGAAGGCAAAACTAATCATCGCGGTATAAGTGAATGTTACCTAGCTCTATCCCATAGATACTATTGGCCAAAAATGAAAGACGAAATCTCAAAGTATATAAATGAATGCAATGTATGCGGGCAAGCCAAATATGATCGAAATCCTATAAAGCAAAGATTCTGCATAGTACCACCACCAGCAAAACCGTTTGATGTAATTCACTTAGATTTGTTTACGGCCCAAAACGAGAAATACCTGACCATCATTGATGCTTTCTCTAAATACGCTCAGGCATACCATCTTAGAGACGGCACAGCAGTTAGTGTAGTCCAAGCCTTTTTAAAGTTTTGCTCCCATCATGGCGTCCCGGTATCAATAATCACGGACCAGGGACCGGAATTTACTAATCAACTATTTACCGAATTTACGCGTGTCCATAAAATTCAACATCATAAAACCTTGGCCCATACGCCCAATGATAATGGGATGGTAGAGCGCTTACACTCCACTTTACTAGAACATTTGAGAATTCTAAAACTACAACACCGTAATGAAGCGATTGTTAACCTTATGACATACGCCTTATTAGCATACAACAGCAGCATACATAGCTTCACAAAATGCAGACCACTGGAAGTAGTTACCGGTCATACGGATCCTCGCGATCCCTTAGATATAGATTTATCTGTGCACTTGCTACAACAATACGTGCAAGAACATCGAAATAGGATGTCGAAAGTATACGAGGCTATTAACGAAACGTCCCTGCATAAGCGCACAGAACTAATTGAAAATAGAAACAAAGATAGGGAGCCTGAAAAGCAATACGAACCAGACCAACAGGTATTCGTTAAGAATCCACTAGCTAACAGACAGAAACTCGCACCTCGTTTTACACACGACACAGTATTAGCTGACCTGCCCATCCATATTTACACAAAAAAGAAGCGCGGTCCCGTTGCCAAATCTCGTCTTAAACGAACGTCTAACACGAAACAATTGTTGCAGAATACCGCTGACGATATTGCTACACCTGGTCCAAGCGGAGGACATATTACTTGAGCCCCTAGAAGACGGACCCGGATTACTACCTTTCAAACTGGGACCTACAAAAATCGTGTCTCATTATCATTCCTTCCTCTTAAACATTGATCTAGAAGATATTCAGTCAAAGGTTGATCTAGTTAAATTGCAATTAAGTGAATTTAGGCCATTAATTAACAATAAAACACTGTCACTGTTTGAACCCCATCTAAGTTATCTTGCGGACAAACTTAAAAAGATATCCATACAACTAGAAAGTTTTGAACCTAGTCGTGTTAAACGAGGACTCATTGACGGATTAGGATCAGTCATAAAAAGTATCTCGGGAAACCTAGACTACACAGATGCAATCAAATATAATAACGCCATCCAAGTTTTAGAGGGTAACGACAACAAACTGGAAACGGAATTTAACCGTCACATAAGCTTGACTAAAGAATGGATGTTAGAACATTCTAATGTATTAAAAAATATAGTAGACAACCAGAATATTATTGCTAATAAACTTAACCAAATCATAAAACAAGACGTATCCAAACAGGCAGACCTAATAACGTATGCCCATTTGGCACAGCACCTACTTATACTAAACGATAATATAGATACATTATCGGATGAGTTGAATAAAATAGAACTTATGGTAGCTTTTACGCGTGCTTCCAGCACTACCCATTCTATGATTAGCTTAGTTAACCTTAGAAATATAATAAGTAAATTAGGGTTATTATACTCAAAAGACGAAATCATTGATATCGATCTTCGAGAGTACTATGATATTTTAAAAATAGGATCGTATTATATTGATAAGAAATTAGTTATAGTTATAAAGGTGCCGATTGCCTTACCAAGAACCTATAGCCTTTACAAGTTATCCATAATTCCTAACAGAAATAATATGGCTCTTATCCCTACCTCACCTTTTATAGCAATTCATGGATTATATTCTATGTACATAGAGACAGAATGTCCGAAGCTTAACTCATGGTACCTCTGCGAAGAGAAAGTCGGTTTCAAGATTATAGACAAGCCGGACTGCGTGCAGCAGCTCATCACCCAACAGCATCTCAACTCCTGTACATTAACGCCAGTCGCCCTACACAAGCAAGCTCTGGAACAACTTGACGAAAAACATTATACACTAAGCTTTCCGATACCTGCAAAAGTACAGATGTTATGTGGACAGGAACAATTCAGAACACTTCAAGGAAGTTATTTAGCTACAATACCGCAAGATTGCCTGATAAGAACCACCGAATTCACTATCGCTAACATTGACAACAGAATTAAGGGACATGTACTTAGAATACGAACACTACGGGACCAGAACACTACATCAAGATCCGAAGAATCATTGGTACAGCTTAATTCAATCAACCTCGAGAATCTCCACGAAAGTTACAAGAAAGTTTCAGTACAGCCTCCAGTAAGACTTAATAAGATACCAGATGGAAGCCTCTACCATACCACCATACCTGTATACCTATTACTATTCAGTGCAGGTGTACTTGCCATTGCTCTTACATACCGGCATTGGATGGGAAATAAAGACAAGAAGATCGACACTACATCTATAGAAGTAAACGCAGACCAAGACATTTATGCTGAAGTGGAACCACGGAGGAATATTCATCCAGCTGGAATAAAGATGGACCCTAGTCATCTTACAGCAACATTTTTAACAACAGTTAACAAATAGTTGCTGTTCTAAGGGGGGAGATGTTACGGCAACGGTGTAACATAAGGATCGCTGATATTACGATTTGGTATAAAACACGGACTGTGGACATCGTGACACCAATATTGCGCATCGCAACAACTTACACGTGCTGCCGACGCAGCATTTCGTAACCGTGGGACCGGACATCGACAATGCCTTCCACGATTCCACGTTTTCACTTATTCTTGGTACAAACATCGACCAATTGTCATCTACTTAATTTTAAAGTTATAAATGTAATTTCTTGATTTAATTAAATTAGTTTAAAGTAAATTGGTTTTTTTTGCATCCTCCGGCTCCAGCAAACATATTTGGTACCACAACTAAAAAGTTAAAAATAATAACGTTATACAAAAATAAAAACAATAGACTTTAAAAAAAACACAAAAATGTGTAAAATTACTTTAATTTCGAAAGTCGGTGGCATAAAACGAAAATTGAAAAGCAAAGACACCGACTTCCGAAATTAAAGTTTTTTTTTTTTTTTGGAAGTCGTTGTTTTTAATTTGACGAACCGCTTTCCAGGAAAACCATGCTGTAATTTTGTTGTTATCGACAATTTACTATAATTTGTAATATATTGTCTAACAACCTATCTAATTGATGTTTAATCGAAGTTAGTTGACACTTGACATTGTATTGTATGTATGTCAATGTCATGATTATAATGATTATTGTTCTATGAAAATAACTCGATTATAAATCGATTCGGTCCTCAAATAATTCGGAATCGGAAGGCCGGACATCGGGGTCAACAACCAAGAATTTTTGATCGGAAAGTTCTTATTACGGTAAAACGCTCGATTTTCTATGAAATATAAGGCGGACCAATGCCGATGAGCCAACCAATATCTATATAGATTTCCAGGCTTCCTTTACTTTCATAGATTCTCTATCACGTCCCATTTCAAATATTCCTAGCTCCACATTTTCTAAGATCACGTTCGAATTGTTGTGTCCTAGATTTCTTTATTTTTTTTCATTCAGGGTGGGAGATGAAAGAAAAATAAAGAAAGAAAGAAAAATATTTTATTTGGGACACGCACAGGAAATAATACAATAAAAACAAACATTAAATCTAACAAACTCAGTAAAACAAGTAATAGAATAATATACAAAAATAAAACATCGTGAACAGGGAAAGAAAACCTGTGCGAGGCCAAAAAGGCTCCTATCTCAGCATAATGCTACGATATTTGAGAAAAAAATGTACATCGCTTCAGCCAGTATGATTTGCTGTGCATTATAGATGATTATAAATGTGCTCATAACTTCAACTATACCAACTGTTTTTACTATTAAATTAGTAGGAAAATAACATTTTGACATTCCAAACTTATACAAAATAAATACTGTTTACCGTCGGTCTTTCTGTACACTTGAACCACTGAACCGATCGGTATGAAATTTTACAGATAGATAGGTACCTGAAGAAGGTTCAAAGAAATTAGAGTTATAAAAAAAACACTTTTATTTGCGGTAAACATAACGCAAAAAAGAACAAATAGGTAACACAAAAAGAACAATTTGGGGAAAAATATGCGTCACATGCACGCTAAACGGCCATCACTTAACATAATGCTGCGACCCTATGCGAGACAGAGCCCCAGAGAAAAAACTGATCCTTAGATTGAGTCGCCGGCAATAGCTAGTTCAATAATACAATTGTACTTAACGGATAATTTGACAAAATAGATTGCTATTGATAGATTTGTGCCTGCAAACTTGGTCCTTTTCACGTACGTAAAGACCAACCTCTTTGCGACGCATTTCAACTGTATTTACAAGATTCTCGCAATTACTTGCCTAGAGCCGTCTAATTTCCGAAGTTCCAATTTAGTATTTCTACAAAATCTGTACCCAAATACGTGCCGCCAAATGTTTGGTGCCATCTGCGACGGTATTGGAGACAAAGTTCGGTGATAGCAAACCGTAAGTGGACGTTACACAGCAAGGCTGCTTGAACCGAAATTGTTTAACATAGCATCACGACTTTATTCTCCGAAGGGTAGCGCAGAGGTGTACCTATAGTACACCAATAATTCGCCAGTTATACTAAAGACCATGGGGAAAACTGGAGAAATTGTATGTTTTTTGATAATAATTATGTGAATTCTGAAAAAGAAAAATTGTTTATTCTGCACAAACTAAACGCACATTACAAAATAAAAAGTAACATTATAATACTTAATACAAATTAGCCAAAAGCCTCGTATTTCATAAATAAAAACTGTGTTGTGTAAAGGTGTGGCTAACAATGAAATAACATATTTTTTAACCTGATGAGGAAGTGACCCAAATGGTCGACATAGAGATTTCTTTATTATGGTGTAATATATATTTTTATATACACATAAACTTTCCGGAATGAATTCTCTAAATGATGATGAAACTGCATCTAAATCCGTTGCGTAGTTTAGAAGAACAACGCAGTCACACAGGTGCGCCCCGCAGTTTCACCCGCGTAAGTCTCGATCCCGTGGGAATATCGGGATAAAAAGTATCCTATGTCCTATTCCAGTTCATGGTCTACCCATGTGCCAAATTTCATCCAAATCCGTTCAGCCGTTTTAGCGTGAAAACGTAGCAAACAAAAAACAAACTCACTTTCGCATTTATAATATTAGTTAGGATAGCTATAACACGACAGGTTGACGTAGTGTGTCAAACAATATTAATTTGTTAAACAATATTAATTTTCCTGACTACGTAATGCAGCAGCAACTATATCAAATGAAGGTAATTAATGCGTTTAAGGACGTCGATCATTATTATGTTAATTTAATGCTTTAATTAAAACAACATTAATTATAGTTGTTTGCGGTGGCAGCTTTCACACAGTCATTAAAAGGCATAAAAACATGACATTTTTGTGTTTACATTGGTGCCTAAGTTGGGAGGAGCTCGTGGCTTAGTAATAACAGCCGCACGGGTCGATCCATCAGGTTAAGCTACGCTTGCCGGGGTTGGTCCGTGGATGGATGACCATCTTTACATACCGAGACTCCTCCGTGTCTCGGAAGGCACGTTAAGCCGTTGGTCCCGGCTGTCATTTGTGCATCTTTGACAGTCGTTACGGGTCGTCAGAAGCCCGAAAGTCTGACAACCAGTCTCACCAAGAGGCATCGTATTACCCAGTTACTGGGTTGTGAAGCAGATAGGCAGTTGCTCCATGTAGAATACTGGTATTCAGCTGCATCCGGTTAGACTGGAAGCCAACCCCAACATAGTTGGGAAAAGGCTATGTGTGTTTGCGAATTTAAGCACTTCACATTTGTTTTTTTTTCCTATAGCCTTCAAGCCACTAGCAGATATTTACTCTACTTTTAGCCAGCTACGGAAACGTTGATTATTTCAATTGTTGGAGCGAGACCTGCTTCGTTAGCTATACTTTTATTTCAAACTGTCCTTGTTTGTATGTCGGACACATGTCGCAGACAGACCGGTATTAGGTGCTGACTAACTTTTCACTGGCAGGACACGACGGACAAAAAATATCTGTCGAAACGTCCGCGAAGCGACAATGTGTAGAATGTTACGACACAGCGGAATGAGGTCGGTATTAGGGATGTACTAGTAACAACTAGTACATCCCTAATACCGACCAAGTCAAGCCCGAGTCAAGAACAACAGTTCTTGACTTTGGTCGAGTAAACGAATTAAATAACAAAAAAATAATTATAACAAACTCATAGCTATTAACAAACTAAATTATATTGTTCAAAAATAAATACATAGTTTTAAATAAAGTCGCTACTTCTTCTTTTTAGGGTTCCGTTCCCAAAGGGTAAAACAGGACCCTATTACTAAGGCTCCACTGTCCGTCCGTCTGTCTGTCTGTCTGTCCGTCTGTCACCAGGCTGTATCTCATGAACCGTGGTAGTAAGACAGTTGAAATTTTCACAGATGATGTACTTCTGTTGCCGTTATAACAACAAATACTAAAAAATAGAATAAAATGAATATTTATGGGGGGCCCCATACAATAAACGTGACTTTTTTTGCCGTTTTTATAGATAATGGTACGGAACCCTTCGTGCGCGAGTTCGACTCGCACTTGCCGGTTTTTTTGTGGGTCCAAGCGCGGGGCCTGTAGCATTTGCTACACCTGTTACATGGCTAATCCAGCCCTGTTCTTACATACAATGTCCGAGTTGAAGTGTACACTAGTTAAATGTACACTAGGTAGAATGTACAGTCGCTGTACGTTTTCAACGAGATTGGACAGAAGCTGAGCAAACAAATTAAAACTTCTTTGAGTGGACGTCCAGTGAATAAAATGCAGCCATTGTGTTTATTTAAGTGTAGGATTAGATGTTATGGCGTGGTCCTTGTTACCAAACGACTTAAGTAATCCCTAAAAAATATAGTTTTATAGATAAATAAATAAATAAATAAAAATAAAAAGCCTTTTATTTCTTCCAGCAAAATGCTAGTTTACAAGTAGTTTTGTTAGTATCAAGATTTTTTTATATTTTATTATTTAATGGATAGTACTTTCAGTTTCATAGATATTTCAGTTTTTTTTTATTGTGTTATGGACTGCGTTTGACCTCGATCTCGCCTGATGGAAAGCGATAGATGAGGTCTATGATGGAACGAGCAAGCCCAGAAGATGCCTGTTCAATCTTGTTTTGAAGGCTGACGGGTTAAGGCTCTTTCATACTGGCGCGATTCGCCGCGCGACGCGAATTTTAACAAAACAATTTCTGGGAAAACTTCACGGCGAACAATGCGGCGGCGACTCGCCCCAGTATGTAAGAGCCTTTATACGTGGAAGGCAACACAGAGAGACAGACTGGTAGAGAGTTCCAAACTTTCAGTTTCATAGTTTCAGCTTCATAGGTAAAACTATAAAACTGTTACCAAAGTAAATTAAGGTGACACGGAGCGTGTCCGATTAGGTATTGTTTCATTAATTAAAAGCAAAAATGTTGACACTTAAAAAAATACCCGGCAGCAACTAGCAGAGCTTGGCACATAGCCATTCAATTTATCCTTACAATTCATACTCAACTCAGTTTGTCACTATTAAATAAACTTATTACCACAAAACTATATTATAAACACGGTTTTGTGGTAATAAGGTAAATCTTTAGGATCCAACCACCTTTGGTTGACTTTTTATAAATAAATAAAAATCTTTATTGCAGACCACGTTATATAAACGTTATATAAAAATATGTATGTCTAGGTTAAGGTATTTTTCTATGGGCCTGTGTCGCCTGAAATAAATGGTATTATTATTATTATCATATAAAAAACACAAAAAAATAGGTGTGTCCTATTTTTTTAAATTAAAAATCAAAATCAATATTAAAATGGCCATCGTCTATCTTGTTATGTCCATTTCATTTTATTCCTCACCTATTTTATAACAAATAAAATTGGGGTCATTGCTCTATTCAGGTAGTTCCATTTTATGTTCTTGTCCACAAAATCCATGCCAACTAAATTTCAATTACCATCGTTTCTTACAATCCTGTTTACGTGGCCATATTTCCGATAGCCAAACGGCTAACTGATCATTCCTGTCTCCCGATACCGGCTACATCCCTGGCAACATTCCATGGCCGAAGGTACGCACGTCCAGTCTATTGCCAAAGTTTGGTATAGAATGCTAGTCATGAATGATCTAGATAAGGCGTTAGCCCGGTCTGGGAAGATTAAACAAAATATAAAGATTTCAGGTAGGTATTGCGAGAATATAGAATCTAATCTTGCATTTTGTGTATTCTGAAAGTTGGCAACGGCACAAATTTTCAAAACAGCGAAATACATTTATTTCAAAACAGCGAAATACATCTATTTCAAAACCGCGAAATACATCTATTTCAAAACAGCTAAATACATCTATTTCGCTGTTTTGATTAATTAATCAATACTAGGTTATAATCATAACCAGCCTATAATGTTCCCACTGCTGGGACACAGGCCTCTCTGTGAGAGGGAGTGTGGGCCGTAATCCACCACGCGGGCCCACTGCGGGTTGCTAGATGTCACATGTTTTCGAATTTTTGGTTCTAAGACATGCCGGTTTCCTCACGATGTTTTCCTTCACCGTTTTGAGAGTAGTGGTGATGAAATAATTAAAAAAAAAGTAAGGCACCTGTCAGGGCTCGAACCTACGACCTTAAACTCGTAAGTCGCGGCCGTTATCACTGGGTCACCACAATCCTAAAATTATCAATAATAACTACGAAAAAAAAATTTTTTTTTCCTTCATTCTCTTTTACTTTTAACGTGCAAGAAAGAGATGATTATTAATGGCGCACAGACAAAATTGCACACATTTATGTAATCAAAACCTATGTAATTAAGTTTCAAGTCTGTTTCTGCCATCTTAACTTAAGTAATACGAAATAAGACTTAAGTAATTTGTAATAAAAACAACGTTAAGGCACGAGCGAGCTGTATAATTTAATCCCTGCAAGACAAAATATGCGTTGTTTGTCAAAAAAAAAGGTCCAAACTCGAATAATGTAAGCTTTAGGTTAACAAAGGTTGAGTATCCCCACTTTAATCGAGCTAACTTTATGCCAGATTCGGCTTACACAAACAAAGTCTAAACACACGGCCATAAAAACCTTTACTGCTCAATTTGCATCCTCCATTTCTGTACCAAACTTAGGCCGGTCGTCCACTACGCTACTCAAAAGTGATGTGTTACAAACTCAAATCATCAATATGTAGACATATTTAATAAAATCAAGTTAGATGGAGTCGATATTTCCTGTCTGACTATATAGTGTCAAATTAAATTAGCCAATGAAACTCCACATGCGTGATGGGTATCGATATCAAACCTGGTCAAACAAAAAATAAATATTATTATATTTGATGTGCTTTTTTTTGGGTCATCAACCGGTGCTAATTAGTCACTTGAAATATCAGTTTAAAACTTTTTTTTTTGAGTAAACGTCGTAGACGTGATGGGTACCCATATCTAAATACGATAAAACGAAAAAAAAATACTGGTTTTTTCAACTCATGCTTCAAGTAACACAACACGCGGTCGTTGACCCCAAAAATCATTAAAAAAATCCTGTTTAGATGCCGCGTCTTCGGAGTCTCGCTAGCTAATTTCATTTGACACTGCGAAGAAATGGTGAAACAAACTCAGGGGTCAAAGTCTCTTTTAAAGCGTAGACATTTATATAAATATCACTTAAATCATTGGTGATTTGAGTTTGTAAAACGTTGCTTCTCTTGAGTAGGGTTGTGGACGAACGACCTAAGGCGTAATAAAACCGTTTCAATACAACTGCCCGTAATACAAAACGTTTTCAATAAAAGCTGGTCCTTCGGTTCTTTTCCTTGGAGGCTGTTGGTCCTAATGCATAATCAATGCACCGGGTATTAAGCACAGACTGTTGCCAACTTTACCCCCTGAAATTGTTTTCTAGTCGCCATACTAACTGTCCTAGAATGGCTCGTGAAAATCATATATTTTCACAGTAGGAGCGAAGACTTTTTAGTTGTTTAGAAGTCCCATAGTGACCAGAGTATCCAAATCAACTGGTTATTGGATATTCTCGTAACTATGGGACTTTAACTTGTCTTTAAACAAAAATCCAGTGAGAGTAATATTTAAGATTTGCGATGATTTACTAAACTTAAGAAAATTTTGGTTTGGTGCCATACGTGGAATAGTTTAGGTGCCGTTCGCTCAAAATTAGTTCAAATCTGTGCTTGTTTGGTGCAGTAAGTGGAATAGTTAAGGTGCCATTTGCTCAAGCGTGGTTCAAATCGGTGCTTTGAGTGGAATATCTTAATAAAAAACATTACCCTCCTTCTGGGGCAGTCGGGTAAAAACACTAGTATGTGCGTCTTATAAATTACCTTGAGTAAGGTTTAAAGTGAACTTTCATAGAATAACACAACTATGTATAACACAACCGAGACTTACCATAATAATGTGCAGGCAGGTTAAAATTACATTTTAATTTGGTGTGCAAATAGTCTAAATCAAGTGACATTTTTAGTCCAATATTTTGCTGCTATAAAACAGTGTGGCTGATCTCGAAAACATTTCACCTCACTCAAGCCTGAAGGACAGGGTAGTGGCTTCTAGTAGGATTGTCGCCAATATCGCATAGAATCGTTCATCGCACGTGTTGGCACGGACTCTCAGTGGCCTGGCGCTATTCTCACAATGGGCCAGCATAGTGGGACGGTCACTCGACTTGCTCTTTTTGTACTTGGTTCGTTAAGTCCTACTGTCTATACCAGTAAAGCGGGGTATGCTATTTGTCTTCGGGATTCAAGTGAAGTGTTGAACTATCACTTATGTTTATAGGGATGCCTGGGTAATATTTTACGTTCCATTTTCATTTTGATGACGTTAGGATTGGAGAGGGTTTGCCACGATATCAAAGTCATTTTTAATAAGATTATGAATTACTTACTATTGAAATTTATGAAGTTGAAACACATGATTAATTTATAAAGGACACATTTTTAGTTACGCCCAAAATCTGCGTGTACATAAATAAGTAACAATGTACAGTCGAAATAAGTAATTAATATTTATTAAATTGACACACTACGTTAATTTGCCGTGTTACTTTAATCAAATCAAATCATTTATTTAAGAAAATTTTCATTCTTCATCATCATTCATCATCATCATCATTTTCATTTCATTCAACTGTCAAAGAATGACAGCTGTGATTTGAATATACGGACAATTTAACTCGGTAAGTATTTGATAAACATTTATTTTTATGACGGTACAATGAGTGAGTTATTAGTGCTATCACTTGCCTATGAAAACTCAACTACCCACATTCCACAAAATATTTTTCAATTACCGTCCGACCGTCATTTGTGCGTCATAATTATTATTATACATCATAGAGAGCAGGATGTTGAGAACTATCGTCCTATATCCATTATGTCAGCCCTGCCGAAGCTTTTTGAGAGGTTAGTCCACGATAAAGTATATCCTGTTCTTCATCACGGTATAATTCTACAACAACACGGATTCGTAAAGAAAAGATCAACTACCACAAACTTGGTGACATTTGTGGATTATTTGTTTAACAATATGGATTCTCGTGTACAAGTTGATGCCATTTACACTGACTTTCGAAAAGCATTCGACAAGGTTGATCATGATTTGCTACTGAATAAAATTTCATTTAACGGTATACGTGGTGATTTGCTCCGATGGTTCTCCTCATATGTCTCGAACAGAACTCAAAGGGTCGTAGTTAACGGTTTCAGATCTGCTACAGCTATTAGTGTAACTTCCGGTGTACCTCAGAGTTCGATTTTGGGACCTCTTCTATTTATCCTATTTATAAACGACATTGACACAGGAAGATCTGGATCGTTTCAGTGAATATTGCAGGAAGAATAAATTGCAACTGAGTCTGTCCAAATGCTGCTGTATCAGTTTCACGAAGAATAAGAACGTTCTCAAGCACCCTTATTCTTTGGATAATGCTACATTATCTAGGGTGTCCCTTATTCGTGATCTTGGTATTCTCCTCGATGATAAACTTCACCTTGATGCCCACATTAACAAAGTTGTAAATAGTGCGTATCGGATGTATGGTTTTGTGATGAGATCTGCGAAGGAGTTTGTGCGCCCCTCTACCTATTTATATCTGTATAAGTCTCTGATCAGATCGCAACTTGAGTACACAGTGCCAGTGTGGAATCCCTTTTACAATAAGTATTCAGAAACTATTGAAGGGGTTCAAGGAAGATTTCTAAAAGCCATGCATTACCGTTGCTTCCACACAGTTTTATCTTATGATGATTTACTTAAGACTGCGTCTTGATTTTAGACCAAGTAAGTTATACAACTTACTTGGTCTAAAATCAAGACGCAGTCTCCTAGAGACGGTATTTTTGTTTGATTTGTGTAGCAATGTATATGACTGTATAGATATCCGTAATAAAATAAGTTACATAGTTCCTAGAACAACAGTATGCCGCGGGGTGCGCGCACGGCCACTGTTTGCTGTTACCTCATGTCGCAGTAACGCGGGCATGCGAGCACCTCTGCGTCGACTAACTAATAATTACAACAAGCAATTCCAACATATCGATATGTTTGCTCTTTCTGCTGGTAAATTCAAAAATACTGTTTTCAAAACACTTAGTCAACAAAATTCTAATTAATATTTGCATGCTTTGATGATTTTGTATTTGTTTGCTTCCCTTTTGTTTTAATCACAAAAAATGTTTTCAACTTAAATTATTGTTGTAAGTATAAAAGTTTTAGTTTAAATAGCATAGTTTGTAAAGATTATTTCTATTTGTATTCCGTGGAAAATGTTGTTGGTTCCACATTTGGCCACAATGTAATGTGTCACTGTTTGTTTTCCCCTAATAAATAAATAAATCATAACTTTTACTTTAGCTTTACGTAACAACATAATAATAACATAATTATGATTAGGCTCTAGGGTTTGTACTTTGTACTGTGTTATGTACCGCTATTTGTTTAGGTTTTGCCCGCGGCATCCCTCGCGTGGATGTTGGAAAATATCCCATGGGAACGTACTACCGGGATTATCGCCGGTAGCACACCTCCGTCGCGAAACCATAGCAGCGAAACCGCAGTAGTTCAATTGTACTGACTCGCGTCATGTTCCGCTACGCGAATTCGATTCGCGTATTCATGTTCCGTTAGCGGCGTTCGCGGCGGAGGTGTGCTACCGGTGTAAAACTATCCTATGTGTTAATCCAGGTTATAAACGCTGTGGATGCCAAATCCATTCAGCCGTTTTTGCGTGATTGTGTAACATAAAAACTCTGACATACACAGTAGGATAGTATTTTGATCCTAATTTATTCTGAGTAGGAACTTAACTCAAGTCATAATGATTTATGGATTTTAAAAACTACGCTGATATTTCACTTTTGGTAGGTATTAATTTGTATGTGTTGAATAATTCAGGTCTAAGGATTTCAGACATAGATTTTTTTTTGGCTTTTGTCAAATAGTTGCCTTGGAAAATAGTAGAAATATAAAACCCTGACCTATTTTTTGCCCATAGTTTCAGCATCGCCATACAACGTGGCAATGCTGCCAGCCTTTTGGGCACTTTTCCTGTTGACAGCGATGCGGAAGAATTTTTTGATGCACTTTAAGATTATTTCCCCCCTTTTTTATATATATACTTATACTTGTACATATTATCATTATTATTTGAAATCTGTACTTAAGCTTTTAAAATTATGTAAATACGTGTCTATCTTGTGTCTATAAACCAATCTTACTAAACCTATTCTATTTTAACCTAGTCATGAAAGAATAATGCGTTTACAGGCGTCAACCTAAACATATTGGAAACTCAATAAAAACAAAATTAAAACTCAAAAGTCATTAATTCAAAATAGGCTAAGAACGCCACTTTGTGAACGCCAAAATTACATAAAACAGTCCCCTAAAACGCCTGCCCTTCACCAATTCCTAGCGCTTGCAAGAAGAAGTGGCGCAACAAACTCCGCAGCAGCACAGCAAAGTAATTATTTGCTATTATATGTTAGCTAGCACACGCCAATATTCCAACAAAAACATTGAAAACTAAGTACATTCCAAATTAAGCACCAGCAAATTACACAAAATTAAGTCCTTGGCCAAATATTTGTGACATGCCTCCAAGCCAACCTTCCTAACAACTTGATATCAATCACTCCTTTGTTACCATATGAGTGATAAAGCCAATATTGGGATCCTGCCTTTATATCCCCTCTGGGCAAACATTTCTTTTATTTCCCTCTTGTGTCCAATGAAATAGCGCCGAAAACAGTATGTTACGCCTATGTTTTCTCACATACGTATTTTTCCTTTTATGAAGTGAAGAAATTGGGTTTTGGCGTTCATTGTACCAAAGTGGATTAATTTTTTGTTGATATCGAGAGGAGGAAAAATGAGATGTCAGTTGTTTATTAAAATACTAGCGACTCGCTTCTACTTCGCAAGGTTTTTACGACTTGACAAAACATCGAGATTACTTAGTTATATGTAACTTTAATAGTAACGTATTATATACATAAACTTTTTGGAATAACTTCCCTAAACGATGGTGAAAACCTCATCAAAATCTGTTGCGTGGTTTAGAAGAACAACGCGGACATGACATGCGGTCAAAGGAAACACGAAAAGCGACTTATAATATATAAAGAAGTAGAGTTTCCGTAAAACTCATATTTTCCCCACACGAGGACTTAGACTAGCCTCAGATCGCAATTTCAATCGTGTGTAGTGTCTTTATGCTTCACGGTTTATTTTCAAACTTTGCCCAAAGTAAAGTAGGTAATGATTAACGGCTTCTTAACCATAAAAAATATCGCGATGGTTAAACGTCTCTAAAGTAATTTTCATAAATAAACGATTAAAAAAAATTATTTCTAGGTAAGTATACATTTTTTTGATAAGTATACATGAACGCCTTTAAACATTCGACACGTTTACTTCCTGAAAGAAATCCAAGAAAAAGAAAGAAGTAGCGTACAACTAAGTTGGTGAGTTCAATTCTTATTTTCCGAAAGTGACTTCCGCACGGCTGTCAAAGTTTGACAGTTGTTCCGCTGCGAACGGAACAAGTTGCTAAATTGCAAGTAAGGACTTAAAAGTCCGGGGCTCTAAGATTCTTTATTGTAATGATTTATGTTTCGAAAGCCGGAGTCTGTTAATACATATAATTAAATTATTAAGAGGGATGCGCTAGGGTAGTCTAGCCACTAGGGTGCATTGAATGACTTTTTCATGAAATCATGACATTTGGCACTTTCATGAACATAGAGAGTTGTATTGCTGATTCTAATGTTTATCATTCTGTAAACCCATATTTGTTACGGCCGTTATCAACAAACAACCTGACACTGACTAGGGGGCCAAGTCTACTAATTTACAAACGTGTCAGTGGTCTCGCAATGATGAGTTTTTGACAGATTTTGTATGGCATATCTGTCAAAAACTGATAATTGTGAGACCACTGACACGTTTGTAAATTAGTAGACTTGGCCCCCAGAAAATTGCAAAAAACGTAAGACAATTTGAATTTCGCGGGCTACCTTGGCGCATCCACCTTAAATGTTTAATTTTTAGGGCGTATTTCACCTATGAAACTGAATTCGATCAGCACGAGATCAAGAGCTGTCAATTTCATCATTGTTGAGGAATATTGACACTGACTAGTGACAGTACTTGATGGAGGTCCATTTCTAGAAGTGGCGACTTTCGGCTGAAATTATGATGATGATGATTGGATTTTCAAGTCTTGTCTCAGCGCCGTATTGTCATTTTCAGAACTGAATAACCCTGGGACAGATTTTGATGCGCCTTGGCCTGAGTAAAGGGAGAATTAATGTCTTATGCCGTGATCCGACGGTGCACCATATTGCAGACATCGGAAGTTCCTCGGTGCGCCGTGCGTGGCGGTCTGTGGTCGTATGCCGTGCGTGTCCGCCCTCAAAATCGCGGGTCGTCGGATCTCGGCATTAGAAACTATAGTGTATTTATTGGGGACCAGATCCCATACATTTTTTCCCACCATCCTTTAAAATCCAACGTCCAGTGTTAAACGGGTATTAATATAGCAACTCGAAATCTGACATGTAGTCGAATATGGGGCGCCCTTTAATATTACTGAGGTTTAAATAAATAACTGAAGGAAATGTGCACAGCACAGCCTCTGCCTAACCCTTGAGGAATACAAGTATGATACTAAAACCAGTAATTGTTAAACGATGTCAAGTTAGGCTTAGTCTACAGAATGTTAACTCATATATCATTGTGGTCAATGAATGTCGCTCCATGTGATATGCTAAGCCTCTGTATGTGACACCTAGCTGGCGATACGTGATCCTATTTATTACATTAAATATTGTTTAATTACATAACTTAACACCACCCCGAGGTACACCAACATTTCACCAGTTATGTTACATCATCATCATTTCAGTGTTGCTAGACCTAGGCCTCACACCAAGCGTCGCGTCGCTACATCGAACGCCCCTCTGGATCTCGCATCCAGCGGATTCCTACGGCTTTGACAAGTCCATCGGTCCACCTTATGGGAGGTCTTCCAACGGTACGTCTATCTAAACGCGGTCGCCACTCCAGAATTTTTCGGTATCGGCCATCTGAAGGGCTAGACAAGTGACCATCGCTTCGAAAGCGTTTCGTAATTCTACAACGACTTTCAACAGGATTGACATAAGCTTTTCGATAGCTTATGTCAGTCCCATACATTTTTGCCTTTTCCATCATCGTTATCGCTGATAGAATGTCACTTTGTCTAGTGCCTCTGTTCTGCGAGAATGTGCCCTGCTCAATGCCATTTAAGTTTGGCAATTCTTCGGGCTATGTCGGTTATCTTGGATCTCCTGCGGATCTCTTCATTTCAGATTCAATCATACAGGGAAACTCCAAGCACAGCCCTCTCCATTGTCTTTTGGGTGAGTTGTAGTCTTCTAATAAGGTCCATTGTGATCAAACATGCACATCAAAATAGGTATTATACAATATATAAGTGCAAAAGAATAATGAAGTAGGTACAACGCCCGGAATAACTATATTCTGGAAGCCATAGTAATGTTTGATTCCGTGCGCCAAGCATAGAGTTTATGAGTTAATAATTATGATGATGTGGTTCCTATATCAGGACCAAGTTGGTACCTCATGAATGCGACAGTACGGCTGCCTAGTTATTGGAACAGCTCAGAATTAATTGAAGTTCTCTCACTTCGGTAAAGCTAGGAATACTTGAGGAACTTTACTTATTAACAAAGTTCACGTCGCGTTGCAAAATCTACTTTTTTGTTTACTTTTCAAACAACTTTTTTGTTCACGGTGTGCCTGGGATTTTAAGTGGTGTTAGACGAGCGTAATTTGCACCGCTAAGTATTAGCTGAAGAATTTTCCGTTTGTTTATTAAATTAGTAATTTTGTGAGTAGCAATAGAAATATTGTGTTTTATGACTCCTATTTGACATGGGGTTTCGTATTACTCAGTTGCTGGGTTGTGGAGGTCAGATAGGCAGTCGCTTCATCTAAAATACTGGTATCCAGCTGCATCGGATTAGACTGGAAGCCGAACCCAACATAGTTGGGAAAAGGCTAGGCCAGTGGTTCTCAAACTTTTTAAATGACGGAACCCTTTTGGGAAGCAAAATACTTGATGGAACCCTACAATAAAACAATTGTTTTTATAAGTGTATTTTTTATTAATCAGCATAATAAAAGTACAATGTTACAGTTACTAATTATTATTTACTTCACCACTTGGCAAGGACAACAATAGAAAACATTAAAAAAGAAAAAATCTAACTAGTGGGAGGTATGAAACTGTTTTTTATTTTTCATCAATTGGTTGATATCAGGTTTGATGGAAGAAAGTTGGAGTCTCATATCAGCTTCGGCGTCCAGTCTATTGCGATATTTTGTTTTCGTGGCTGCGTAGGTAGAGAATCCTGTTTCGCACAAATATGTAGTTGGGAACGGGAGCAGAATATCCAGAGCCATTTGGCCAAGCATTGCATATTCATCTTGGATTCTGCACCAAAAATCATTGAGAGGCGTCGTTTTGAACAGTGACTCCATACTTTTGTCTGATGACATTTCTAAAAGAGATTCATATATCTCGTTTGACATGTTTTCAGGCTTTTCCAAGTTGGGTAAAAAAGGATTATGAATCCATGAATTCACTTTTTTGTATTGTGTTCTTCGGGAAAATACTTTTCAAAAGATGCGCGCATCGAACTGAGATATTGGACCAATTCAAACACATCATCTTCAAACATTACTGAGTCGTTTTCGCTAACAAACTCACTGAGTAACGTAAAGCTTTCTATTTCTTTCTTACCAATGCAAATGATCCAAAAATCTAATTTTCTTTTAAAAGCAGTTATTTTATTATAGGCCTGAAACACTGTTGTCTGTTTACCTTGCAACGATAAATTCAATTCGTTAAGTTTTTGAAAGATATCCGCCATAAAAGACAATCGGAACAACCAAGTTTTATCATACAAACGGTCCTTCAAATTAAAAGAAGTATCTGCTGAAAGAAACATTTGTAACTCGGCTCTAAGTTCAAATAGCCTTGTTAAAGTTTTACCCCGAGACAGCCATCGCACTTCTGTATGGAGCAGCAGTGTTTTATGTTTGCTGCCATAATCTCCACACAATAATGAGAACAATCGGGATTGTAGTGGTCGTGATTTGATAAAATTAATTATTTTTACCGCTTCATCCATAACTAATTTTAGATTTGACGGCATTTGCTCCATCGCAAGTGCTTGTACAATGACTGGAACTACAATTACGCGTTTTATTTTTAATTCGTGACACTGCTCCTGCTGTTTTACCTGTCATCGCCTTGGCCCCATCTGTACAAATGTCAATGCAATTGTTCCAACTGAGATTATTTTCTTCAAAAAATATATTTATTTTATTAAAAATTTCTTCCCCGGTAGTCGCTGTTTGTAAGCAGCGATGAACACATAAGCATGTCTTCTTCAAAAGAACTTTTATATGGATATCTCACAATAACCAGCAGAATAGCCAAACCAGCGACATCAGTCGACTCGTCCATTTGCAAGGCGAATCGTGTATTTTGTAGACGTGTAACTAGTTCTTGTTTGACGTAGCTTGCCAGATCATGGATTCGTCGTGAAACAGTATCGTTTGATAGCGGAACAGTAGAAAGATGCTTTGCAGATTTTTCATCGAGCATACATTTTGTTATGTCTAATACACATGGTTTTATTAATTTCTCAGCGATAGTATGCGCTTCACCTGCTTGTGCAATACGATAGCTAACTAACTATGAGGCCTCAGTGGCCTTTTCGTTGATAGTTTGTGTTACATGCATCATATTTTTTTGACTTTCTAATAACTGATCTTTTTTGCGAACAAAAAATTATTTATTCTTGTCTTTAGACTCGGGGTGTACAGTTTCTAAATGTCGGCGCAATTTGGCAGGTGCAATGGAACTATTAGGAAGCAGTTTACTACAGAGCATGCAGAGAGGTGAGCCGTTGGAATCAACAAATCCGAAACTGATATAAGATTCATCATACTTCCTTCTTTTCGTCTTTGAAACCGTCGAGCTTGACGTCGTGGCATCATCTTCTGAATCGGTGATTGCTATATTCTCCGCGCGCACTGCTTTTGAACATTCATCGTCATTAGAAGATGTTGTTGCAACACGTTTAACACCTTTAAGCCAACGTTCCATTCTTCTTTATTTATAATGTTACACGTCAGGATAGTGGGGTTTAAATAATCCACAATCGTTACGGCGTATAAGAGACTAAATTTAGTACCTACGGTGAAGAAATGTACAAAACTGAGACAACAGAATACAGCAGGCAGTAAAACAATGAACACTAGTTTCTCGCTAGCGAGCTTGTAAGTAGGCAGTAACTTATCGCTCCGAACGCTAATCGTCAACTGACGACGGGCGACGCTTTTATACTTAGTCCTAGACTCGATCTCAAATATTCTCGAAAATACTCGAGTCGGCACCTTTGATAAACAAAAAGCAAAAATAAAAACAGAAATTTAAAAATTGCGTTGTAAACAATATCGACTTTATCCTTTGAAGTTAGAGTCGAAAGTCGCTTGTTGACAACTATAGCGTCTAATTCAGAGGCGGCTTTTATCAAAGAGACTACGCGCTCACAAGTATACTACCCGCTCGTTTTAAGTTTGCCGCTGGCGATAGGTATGACGTTCGAATAGTAGCGTCAGCAAAACATAATATAAAAATATTTTTTATTTAATTGTAACAATAAAAATTGTAATATTTGGGTAAAACTATGACACATTATAAGTTTTGTTGTCACGTGGGTACGCGCATTCCACAGAACGGCAAACTTAGAGCGAACGGGTTGTACAAGTATAAAATTGTTGATACCAAACTTATGAGATATTGTACCAGCTATTGTAACACATGTTTCTACAAATACAAATAAATAAATAAATAACGTTCATAGCGTTTTGTCTCCGCGCGGCCGCGGAGTCCGCGCGGCCGCGGAGTCCGCGCAGCCGCGGAGCGACCAGAGAGAGGTGTTTTGATTTTTTTTTCTAAATTCTTACGGAACCCCGACAGAGGTATCACGGAACCCTAGGGTTCCGCGGAACACACTTAGAGTATAGCTGGGCTAGGCAGATGATGACCTACATATAGGTACCCAAGAATAAACATAATATTATTACCTACAGTGTCAAATACAATAATTATCGAAACTCTGCAGACGGGATCGGCATTGTTACCTAAACAAGAAAAAAAAAAAGTTTTTTTTGTGGGGTCATCGACCGCAGTTAGCATAGTCACTTGAAATATCAGTAAGTCTTCAAGTAACAACACTACAAGCGGTCGCTCACCGTATTTTTCTTTTTTAACCTGCTTAAAAAAGGAGGAGGTTCGCAATTCGTCTATATGTTTTTTTTTTGTTTGTTTGTTACGCGATTGCTCCGCCAATTATGAATTGATTTTGATGATTCTTTTTTTGTTTGGTAGGTCATGCTTCAGAGGTGGTCCCATATAAATTTTATTAACTTTGCTTGCGTAGTTTTTGAGTTAGCTTCATTATTACGTATTTTTCCTACTTAGTCTATATGGACGATGTTTTAAGTTACTCCGTCACTGTTAAATGCATAGCAGGTAATGGTATCCGAATTTGTGTGGAGTCGGTACCACAATTGAAAAGTGAAAAATTAAAACTTTTTACAAAAAAAAAACACAAAAAAATGAAAAATAACTTTAATTTCGGAAGTCGGTGGCAATAAACGAAAATTGAAAACCAAAGATACCGTTTTTGTAAAAAGTTTTTATTTTTCATTCGTCTTTAGATATCGATGATATCCATCACGACTGGACAGTTTCGCTAGATATTTTTTTGTTGACCTCCTTCAACAAAAGAACTCAAGAAAGTCTTTTCTTTATCTCCTCCTTTGTCGCCCGTAAATATTACAAAGTGATAGGTTTGCTTCTAAAATGCTGTTACGAGAGCATATTTTATTCAGACGCCATTATTTGGGTCTAGCAAGCGCCATTATTGTGGATAAAACTTTACGTTCGGGTGGAATATTGTGGCCACAGTTTACTGGGATCTGGAATAAATGCTGTGGAAATGTGTTCCTTGCGAAGCACGTGTGGTGTGACTATGAATGATAGGCTGAGGAAAGGTGTGGTAAGGCAACGTTGCGATTTGAAAGAAGATTGTAGTGACAATAATTTAATAAAGTATGCTTAAATGGTCTAGCCATGTTGAGAGAGTGAATGACAGGCGACTAACAAAAGGTATTTACAAGGCAGATGTGAGTATCCCGGGAAAGTCCGAAAAGGTCGCGGTAAAGTCCGAAAGGGATACCGTGGCCTCTTGTAACATACACGCAACTCAAGGAACACGGGTGGGTTTTAGTCTGTGAGAGTCTGACACGCCCTCCCGCTCCACACAGAGCAGGAGAAGGTTTTTGATAAGATCTCAAACAAACAAAAAAAGGCAGATGTGAGTGGAAAGACACGGAAGGGACGCTCTAGGAGGAAAAAGCGACTTTATTGATGTTGTTCTTTAGAAAGGTCAGGTGCGTAGTACTCGCGACCGGCGGCGTGCGTAAACGTAAACGAAGTAAAAGCTGTGTGTAAGGATCGTAGGAGTATGTTCGGAGCAGTGGTGGCCCAGTGGTAACGGCCGCGACTTACGATTTGTAGGTCGTAAGTTCGAACCCCGACAGGCGCTTTACTTTGTGTTAATAATTTCATCACCACTGCTCTCAAAACGGTGAAGGAAAACATCGTGAGGAAACCGGCATGTCTTAGAACCAAAAATTCGAAGACATGTGACATCTTACCAACCCGCACTGGGCCCGCGTGGTGGATTACGGCCCACTTCCTCTCATAGAGAGGAGGCCTGTGTCCCAGCAGTGGGAACATTATAGGCTGATTATGTAAGGATCGTAGCAGGTGGCGCTCTGTAGTTTCTACCTACCCCTATGGGTAGAAGACGTGAGTTTTTGTATGAATTTTTGTGTATCTGGGTCTAGCAAGCGCCATTATTTTGACATACGCAACGAAATCACCAAGAATCCTATGTTTTAAAACGTCTGATGTCTACCCGCCTGCGCCAAAATACAGTTACAATATAAAAACAAGTCCTCTCTATCCTAGCCGATCTATACCACATGGTAGCTCCGTTGATAGCCTGCACTTTTATGGGTTTAGGAGATTAACCGGTTAACTCAGTGCGATATGCGAACTAGTGCAGTTGTTACGGGTATCAGTTCCAGCGAATACTCTTCTTTTATTTATAGTAGGTATTTTATGGATAAAATCACTGTTATTTAAACCAGGTCTTAGGAATAAAATCACTGATACTTTGTTTGGCAGTGTTTTTTATTGTATCAGTTGCTTTATTACTACTTGCGACTGTCTTTTTCTAATTCAAAGAGAAAGAAGGAGAGACAGAGAGAGTGAGTGTAAATCCACACTTTCTCTTTTTTACTCTGATTATGCACCATGTAAAATGTATTTCTGTTGATAGAATTTGAAGTTTATTCCGTATATTATGCCCTGGGCAAAGAGAGCCCAAGAGCCGAACAGTTATTTATTTTATGAGACATTCCTGGATCAACAGTGTTTCTAAATTTGATGAAAATTGACAAAATGGATTCTGTTTGAGGTACTTAGAGGAATATTTGAAGGCATATTTTTTTGTTAATCTAAAAACTGCTGTTTAATTTTGTTTCACTGCAAAGCATTTTTTTCATTTTTATATATATGAAAATTTATTAAAACTGGTTTTAATCATCATCTGCCTAGCCTTTTCCCAACTATGTTGGGGTCGGCTTCCAGTCTAACCGGATGCAGCTGAATACCAGTATTTTACATGGAGCGACTGCCTATCTGACCTCCACAACCCAGTAACTGGGTAATACGATACCCCTTGGTTAGACTGGTTGTCAGACTTTCGTGCTTCTGACGACTCGTAACGACTGTCAAAGATCCACAAATGACAGCCGGGACCAACGGCTTAACGTGCTTTCCGAGGCACGGAGGAGTCTCGATATGTGAAAATGGTCACCCATCCACGGACCAACCCCGGCAAGCGTAGCTTAACCTGATGGATCGACCCGAGCAGCTGTTATTACTTAGCCACGAGCTCCTAAAACTGGTTTTAATATTTTATAAAATACCTTATAGAGAGAAGGAAAAAAATACTAATCTTACAATATTATGTTGTTTAGTAAAACCTCGTACGTATAATCAGCCTATAATGTTCCCACTGCTGGAACATAGGCCTCCTCTCTTCGAGAGGGAGTGGGCTGTAATCTACTACCCTCGTAAAGTCTATAAAATATTTTCTAGTACTTAATTAGTTAGTTTACGACGTTGCCTTGACCTAGCATAATAAATATTAGCTGTTTAGGGATAAGCAGTGAAGCACGCGACGGCACTTACTTTCGATGGTTCGTATTGATTACCAAGAAAAATGTGGATTTTTACCCGACTACGGCGAAGCAAAAAGGAGGGTTATGATTCTGACCGGTATGTATGTATGTTCATCTGTTCTCTCATAACTTCTAAACGGCTCATTAAAATTTGATAGATGTGGTATCGTTGGAAGCGTCTGGATTATCCGCTGGTTATAGGCTATGTGACATCAAATCCAGAGTCGCACGTAATCTGTTCGATTTATGCACTAACACGTGTGACTCCGGATTTTTAATTTGTCTGTCTGTGATGTCTTGTTTATATATTTTTAGTTGACTGAGTTTTTTGTCGTAGTTTGGTTTTAGTTTTATAATTAGGGTATAGATTACTTTTCTAGAAGCGTTAACGCCAACGGAAAGATCGAATTGTATGGAGTTGACAGCACCAGTCACGTGACATTTCTGAAGCTAATGTCTAAAACTCCATACAATTTGATCTTTCCGTTGGCGGTAACGCTTACAGAAAAGGGATTTTGTCTAAGCATAAGGTCCTGGGTTCGATTTCCAGGTCGGGCAAAGTGTTATTGGGTTTTTTCATCAGGGATTTCTCAGTAGCAGCCCGGAGTCTAGATTTGTGCCCGGTTGATGGCAATAGGTTCACCCCCATTACATGGGACTAAAACATAACTGGCGAAATGTGGGTGTCCACCTCTGCCTAACCCTTCAGGGATTATAGGTATTTTATTTATTTATTATGTATTATAAATAAATAAATAAATAGGTATGTTATTATTTTGCTCAACTAAATATGTACAGAAGTAGGATTAACGTCAGCAGCTTAGAACGTCTCGCAAATCGATTTTATTTATCATCCATGTCCAAGCAACTATTTTAAACGTAGCGACTCTTTGGCTATTCGAGTGCGCTTGTAACGAGAGGATTACTTACGTAGCTATACGGTATACGTGTGTTTTAGGCAGTGATAGCCTAGTGGTGTTACCGTCGGCCTGCCTAGTCATAGGTCTCGAGTTCGAACCCAAAGTACGCACCGCAGACTTTTCGGATTCATGTGCGTATTGTATAATTGCTTCAAAAACGGTGGAGGAAAACCGGCATGCCTGAGAGATATTTTTGACGGCATGTGAAGCCAAGTCAGAGGCCCATGGGCGGCTTAAAAACTGACACCAGGTTAGTCACTAACCACACGAAAAAGAAGATGATCTACTTTTTGTTTGTGAAAAGTTCATATTCTCTTAATTCAACTTATCGCAAGATAGTTAATTCATTCAGGTGTGACTTTGCGGAAATCCATTATAAAATACAATAGACGTAGATATATTTAGTAACTTTTCTCTGCGACCAGCGCTCGGTGTGGCAACACGTCATGTTCTGGTTTGCGTCTGGTCAATCGTCATCCTGAGGATGCCTCGTTGAGAGGTGAAACACGTGTCTATTTCTTACAGGGTTTTTTATGACTCTTGGAGAATTGTTAAGCGGAATTGGTTACTAAATATATCTACGTCTATTGTATTTTACTTCTCGTAAGATCTGATCCGGCGTGGCGTACAACTGTACCTTTTGTAGGTGCATTTTTCTATAAAAGAAAGTATGGTTAGCTAGTATGGCTAGCTATGGTTAGCCGTTAGCTCTCTAAGGAACATAATATTTTGCAGTTTGTATCGTTAGTGGTTTGCCTTGAACTATGTATCTCAGTCAGTTAAAAAACTGTTTCATGAGAAAAGATGTTCTGTTCCAAAAGTATCTGATAAAAGTATAAACAAACCAAGTTCATTATAAATGCGAAAGTGAGTTTGTTTGTCACGCTTGCACGCTAAAACGGCTGAACAAATTTGCATGAAATTTGGCACATGGGTAGACCATGACCTGGAATAGAATGTAGGATACTTTTGATCTCGATATTCCCACGGGATCGAGGGTTATGCTGGTGAAATAAACTATCTGAAATAAAGAATTTGAATTTGAATTTAAAATCGCGGGGGGCAGCAGTTCATCTAAACGTTTCTTTATATAACTACCACCATTTTTTAAAAATTCTTGTTTTATTATCACTATTAAATTGTAATTGATAAATCATCGACGAAAATAGATGTTAATAAAAAATTAACCTCAATTGTCAAATAAAAAACATCTTCTTCATTTTCAAGGTAATAAAAAATTTGAATTTCGGGTTTAAGTATTCAAATAGTCAAATCGAAGCACTCAAGTTGGCATCCACAGTAACGTTTTCAGATCCAATTGTTTATATTTTCATCAAATCATTTTTGAACACACTAAACCTGTACATGCATCGTTATTTAAATTCTACATGTAACAGAGATTGATTTGACGCGCCGTGGTGTCATTTGACTTCTACCCCACCCCTTAGGGAAGCCATATAATGTACAATTTAATCTGCTGCGTAAGTGGGATGCTACCGCGCCGCGGTACCGCGACTCCACCTTGTTACAATATAATCTGTATAAATTACATTGGAATGTTCACCGCAGTTTTAACCTTGGAATCTAATCATACCGTTAGTATGAATTAGGTTCTAGGTAATCTAATGGAGTGAAGACAACAAACCTCCTTGTTTTCAGCCTAAAATAGCCCTTAACTGTGACCAACCGCTACTTCCAAGATGCTCGAGCGTTACTTCCAAGTTGCAAAAAAAATCTGCGAGCATCTTAGAAGTAGCGCTCGCCGGCCGCTCTGCGGCACTGCTTGCTTCACTCGCTCGGCTCGCGCGCGTTTGGTCACACTTCTAACCTAACCTATTTCACCCAGTTTTTCACCATTTTCTAATTATCCGATTTTTCACAATATCCCTAGGGTTTTCGCGAAAATACGAATTATCAAATCACCCTGCGACAGTACAGACGATTTGGTATTCTTAAAACATATTTTGACTAGCCTGCTATTTTTTTTGCTATCCTGCGCTCTTGGGCAAAGGCCTCTCTCTACTCTTTCTATCTTTCGCGAGCCTACAGGTCCTCCTAAGCCTCCTAAATAATATATCTAAATAACCAACACAATATTTTACATACAATCAATCTGCCTAGCCTTTTCCCAACTATGTTGGGGTCGGCTTCCAGTCTAACCGGATGCAGCTGCATACCAGTATTTTACATGGAGCGACTGCCTGTCTGAGCTCCACAACCCAGTAACTGGGTAATATGATACCCCTTGGTAAGCCTGGTTGTCAGACTTTTGGGCGTCTGACGACCCGTAACGACTGTCAAAGATCCACGAATAACAGCCGGGACCAATCCGAGGCACGGAGGAGTCTTGGTTTGTAAAGATGGTCACCCATCCACGGACCAACCCCGGAAAGCGTAACTTAACCTGATGAATCGAGCCGTGCGGCTGTTATTACTTAGCCACTAGCTCCTCCTCCATATTTTACAAACCTAAGGCCCAATTTGGAGCAGAGATGTTCTTTAAAAAAATACCCTTTTTATAAAGAGCAACTCTGCAAGCTATAAACGTACGCATCTCTTCGGAACACGTGATCACGGCCCGGTGATATACAAATAGTCCCTTATGGCCTCGTTTGTGCGACATGATACTTAGAGTAGGTACTCGGTGAAGGAGCAAGGAAACTGAGAAAATAAGTGCTTGAAACTGCCTTGTGTATGTGGAATATTCATTGTTTGTAAAGTCAAGGTAATTAGTTGTTTCTCAAAACGACTACCAATTTAAATTGTCCGTTTTCAAATCAAAACTGTTATTTTTTGAGAGTTGTGGCAACAACACGGCATATCGACGTGTGTGTCAATTTAATAAACAGTAACCGCCTTACTAATAAACGTTGTATAGCTCCTGTATAGTTACACAATGCTTTGTCTTCTTCTTTCAAAAGTCAAATTACTTTTGAAAGAAGAAGACAAAGCGTTGTGTAACTAACTATACAGGCGCTATACAACGTTTATTAGTAAGGCGGTAGGTATACAGGGTTACTTCGTAATTCGACAATTCGACGTAATACGTCGGTAATTCGACGTATAACTGTCAGGAGCTGATATAACTGATGACCAGAATTAAACAAATTGAACCCCCCATATATGTATGGCCGAAATACATTTGTTTTCGAGATATTTGAATTTTAAGGATTTTTCGATATTTTTTGACATTTAATTCCAAATAAAAAAAAACTACATATTGAAGGCTTAAGGTTACTTACATAAGGTTACTTATGGTTACTTGGAGTTTAAAAACAATATTGGAGTTGGAACCGACTCAATGCGGAACGTGTCGCGTCAGTTAATGCCACGCAATTGGTAATTACGGCAGTATTTACTGAGAATTCTTAATTGAACACTTTGATTAGTAGGCTCATGTTCCGGAAATTATCCGGGCTAACACCGGGAGCAGAGCCTAAAATGAAAAAGAGTCCATTTCGTTTATTATTGTTAAGTTAATAGGGTAATTTTAACCCAATATCCACTTTTTGACGCTTTATTATTAATTATAATAATAATAATAATAATAAAATTGGTTTATTTATCCAAAATAAATACACACAGACACAGTTCAGAACAAAACAATACAATAGAATAAGCGTAAAATCATAGCTTGTGAACAGGAGATTAAGATTTACAAAAAGAAGGTCTATGCGCACAAAAATTATGAACCCTGTCTCTTAAACTAGGAAGAAACCTGTATCTTAAGAGACAGTGATCGGCCAAAATTTAAATTTAGTAAAACTAAAAGAAAACTTACATGCTTGAAACTTACAAGGGTGAAAGTGTGTCGATTACCATTACTAATGCATATTAATATTAGTGTTAGTGTTATTAAGTATGTGTGAGTGTTGAGGTGTATGTACATACACCTCAAGGAAGGAGAGTGTACCGATGTATGTGTGGGAGTGTGTATGTGTGTGATTGTGTATGTGTGTGATTGTGTATGTGTGTGAGTGTATATGTGTGTGAGTGTATATGTGTGTGTGAGTATGAGATCTTGTGGGTGTTTTTAAAGTGGTTAATTATGTCAAGCAATGTGTGATAGTAGTATAGACTCTGTTTTAATATAGTCCTGCCGTATGAGCCAGTCAGAAGTTTTTGATTTGACATTGAATTTATTTAGGTCTATTATGTCTAGTTCTTTCTGTATTCTTTTAAAAACATGGTGACTTGGGACATAGTATTGACGTCTTGCAAATGTGGTTTTGTACTGTACACCTGGGGGAACATATGTACGCTTACTTGGATCAGATGGGGGTAAGCGGGCATGTATCCTCAGGACAGATTGGAGAATGAAGAGCTGCCGAACCGTCAGCACTTTGGAATCAGCGTAAAGTTGTGCTGTAGGATATCTGTAGGGTTTCTTTAGCTTATAGCGAGCATAGAATTCGAAAGAGAGGAGCTCGTGGCTACGTAATAACAGTCGCACGGGTCGATCCATCAGGTAAAGCTACGCTTGCCGGGTTGGGCCGTGAATCTTTACATAACGAGACTCCTCCGTGCCTCGGAAAGCACGTTAAGTCGTTGGTCCTGGCCGTCATTTGTGGATGTTTGACAGTCGTTACGGGTCGTCAGAAGCCTGAAAGTCTAACAACCAGTCTTAACAAGGGGTATCGTATTACTCAGTTACTGGGTTGTCGAGGTCAGATAGGCAGTCGCTCCATGTAAAATACTGATATTCAACTGCATCTGGTTAGACTGGAAACCAACCACAAAATAGTTGGGAAAGGCTAGGCAGATGAGCGCGCATAGAATTCAGTAGTTTTGAAAGAAGTGCACTAAGAAATGAATTTTAGAACAACATAATAATATTTCAAGAAATTAACCCATCCAAGTGGTTGACCATCTATCCTAATATCTCTACGACGCTAACAGCTCTCCAGAGTATCATCGCAGGGACTAATTTCTGTCAGGGGACTAATAGGCTTGTTTTAAAGACCGTGGCCCGACTGTACCGGGGCCTTGTTTAATGTTATCTAGTACGTTTGCTTATAATCAATAGAAATTATTAACGGCAACATTAGTTTTTGATCCTTCCTTGAAATTAGGTACTAGCCATGTGAGTTGCTACAAAGATTTAAATCGTTAGATTTGCCCTTAGTGTACTTGGTTCGTGTGAAAAAGTGTTCATATTGAGAAGAGTGAGCTCACATATCCCGCATATGGAACGATAGATACGATTTTCAGTTTGAGTGAGCGGGACAATACTATTAAAATGTAATTGTCAATGAAACAGGAACGTGACCATATTTTGACGCGGTCGGACTAATCTAAGCCTATGTCCAGCTGTGGACTGCGATAGGCTGAGTGGATTGATTTGTTGATTGACTAATCTAACGATTTAAATCTTTGAGTTCTTCTTTTCATGTCGATGGAGCTCTTTTTTTAATTTCAGCTCTTTTTGTTACAATAATTTAACTGAACTGTTCAATCCTAAAATTATGGGCTCCAGGACACAGAGTATTCACGAATTTTCTAGCAAAAGAAGACGTGCCACTGAATTGAATTTTGACGTTATCCTAACCTAACTAAAATGCATACCCAAGCCTCCGCTTCGATAACCCTGCATCTGCTACCGAGTTACTATCACCCGCCAAAATTAATTATGAAACTTAGCCGGAACACAATTTGTTATGCTAAACTCCAAGTGGAGTGCCATCGCAGCGTTCGAGCGATAGCTTGTAAGTAGCTTGAGCTAGTGTGGTAGGTAAACATGCCTGCAAGCTATTACAGGCATCACTATTACTTAGCGGTAACGGGTTAAGAGGATAGCGTGTACGGCAGTAGATAATTTTATGGGCTACTTGATAAAATATACCTTCTTCTATTTTTTAGGGTTAGGTCATAATGGTTTGAAAAGTACGGTACTGAGTACGTCGAAATACAGTAGTTTTATAATATAGGCATGTTGAAAAATGGTTGTCTAAAATAGAAATAAAATTGCATAAGGCAGTTTGGCACGAATTAAGAGGAGCTCGTGGCTAAGTAATACCAGCCGCACGGGTCGATCCACCAGGTCAAGCTACGCTTGCCAGGGTTGGTCCCGGGATGGGTGAACATCCTTACATACCGAGACTCCTCCGTGTCTCGGAAAGCACGTTGGTCCCAGTTGTCATTCGTGGATCTTTGACAGTTGTTATGGGCCGTCAGAAGCCCGAAAGTATAACAACCAGTCTTACCAAGGGGTATCGTATAACCCAGTTATTGGGTTGTGCAGGTCCGATAGGCAGACGCTCCCAAAATACTGGTATTCAGGTGTATCCGGTTAGACTGAACGCCGACCCCAACATAGTTGGGAAAAGGCTAGGCAGATTGAGTTTGCCACGAATTAACGAATTATTAAATTCTGAACGACTCCTTGACGATTCTAAAGTGTCTGTAAATGTTTTAATTGAAGTAAATGCTTTGAGTTTGAGTTTTATTTTTGGGTATTTTTTTTATTAACTACCTCCTGATACACCTCTGCCGATCCTTTCGGGGATTACAGGCGTAATGTTATGTTATTTTATTCGTTATTAAGCAGAACCTATACAAAATCATAGAAATGGAATCATACCTGAATCCTCAGACCAAATAAAAAACCAAGACAGAGCGCTGCGAACAATATAGTGACGCATGCCAAAACTACATCGCCGCTTTGTGCATACACGCTCACACGCACACATTTACAACTATTTATAATCAAACTACACCTCACTGAGTGCACACATGTTTACGAGACCGGTCTCACTTCACTGTTGACAGGGCTTTAACTTGGTTTTTATTTGGTCTGAGCCTGAATCATACCAAAGTCAAACTCAAATAATTTATTTCAAGAAGACACATTAAAGGCACTTTTGAACGTCAAAAACAAAGAAATAGAACAGTGCCCCTACTAATAACAGGTCCATATGTGACGAGTTCTGCAAAAGATGAGTTCTCAACAGTTTATTTGAATAGGTACCATATTCGTATTCCCTAGGTAATTCTGCTCGACTCAAAAGCAAATCAGGCATAGAAATAGTTTTGATCAAAAACTGCTCATACGACTAACCAATCAACATAATCAGATAAACTCAACCTTGACTGTTAAAGCATTTGGAGCTCTTAGTACCACAGAATAGTACAGAAGGTTAGCGCCGTGCAACGAGCGAACATAGGCGCACGCACACATAGACGCGTACGTGGGGCGATCTCAAAGGAATGCCAGTCGAAAGTAAAGGAAAGAAAGAAAGAATAGCATTTATTTGGACACAGTTAGTGAAAAACAAAACACAAATAACAAAAAATTTAAAGTGAAATTATTTTTTTTACAAAAATGTGTGCTTCACGGCTGCGCCAAAAAGGTTCAGTTCAGCATTAATGCCAGACCAATGCTGTCTGACGCTGGTTTTCCAATGAACCTTTAGGTATAAGTGACGGGGAGTACAAACAGTTTCAACATACCATCCGCGAGTGCGCTTGCACTCACTGTACGTGAAGCGTGTCTATGTGTGCGTGTGTCTATGTGTGCGTGTGTTTACGCTCGGTGTATGGAGCTGGCCTTCTGTAACTATGTACTCTGTGCCAGTACCGAGGCCTATTCCGAAATCAGATAGCAAACGTAGCAGTAAGGCCATTTTCAAAGGATTTTATTCCCCCACTCGGTCCGTCCATTTCCGCAGGGAAATGTGAAATTTTCATACATTTGATATTTTGTTTACGGTCTGTGAATACTGCTCGCAGTAGCACTTGAGATATACGAGTTTTTGATGTTTGGTTTTTAGGTAGGCCTGGCGTGGTTTGGTTTTCATGTTTTGCGCTTTGCAGTGCTAATAAAAACATTTGCGGAATATGTGGTAGGTTTAGGTATATTTACTTATTTATCTACACCCATGCTATAAATCCTCTATAAAAGTATCTGAAATAGTTAGCTTATAGCCAACATTAAAACATCCAGTGTTATAGTAATCATAATATCATCCAAACGGGTGTTATAATGTTGTACTGAATTTCATTATGCAACTCATTTAAAAAAAAGAACATTGTCATTCATGAGCGTTTCACTAACAAAGCACTGTAATTTAAAAACAAAACACATTCGAATTCGAAAAATTCGAATTCATGTCGTGCCGCGCTATATTTTTTCGATATTGGTATTGCAAAGAAACTTTTATAGAAGATTCATATTATGGGTGTAGATAAAATCTTGTATGCAACTGTATATAATTAGGTATTAAAACACTCATGTGATACTACCCTACTAACCCACATTCGTGTTTTAATACCCTTTATTATATTACAGTTGCAAAAATATCTATTATTTATGCATCTGGATAACCTTCTCTCGGTGAGAGAGATGCCGAAGCATCTCGGTGAGGGGCATGTATCCCAGCAGCGGGAACATTATAGGTTGATTATGATACTCTGGCTAAGTAATAACAGGCGCACGGGTCGATCCATCAGGTTAAGCTACGTTTGCTGGGGTTGACCTGTAGATGGATTACCATCTTTACATACCGAGACTCTTCCGTGCCTCGGAAAGCACGTTAAGCTGTTAGTCCCGGCTGTCATTCGTGGTCATCTGTCATCTTTGAAAGTCGTTACGGGTCGTCAGAAGCCCGAAAGTCTGACAACCAGTCTTATCGTACCTATTACCCAGTTACTAGGTTGTGGATGTCAGATAGGCAGTCACTCCATGTATAATTCTGGCTTTCAGCTTTATCCGGTTAGACTGGAAGCCGACCGAACATAGTTGGTATAAGGCTAGGCAGATGAGGCCGTACCTACCCATATTAATTATTTATTTACTTATACATATAGATTTTATATTTAGGTAGCTTTCTTTTAAATTGAGAGTAATAAAATAACTAACAATTAGTTGGGTATTATAATGCCATTTTGCTTTAACGTCGTAAATCAAATTGCAGCGTCTCTTGAACTATTAAATAGCTAGATACTAGTTAATAGCTCTCTATTTGACCGCACCCTAAAGTGCACACAGGCGAGCGAGTGGTTGTAACTTCGATCTAATATTAGAGTTTAAACAAAATCGTTACACTGACAGTTTATAGGAAATCGTGTTATGAATAGAATAGACATTTATTTTGCAAATATTTGTAGTAGGTACATACGAGGGTCAAGCCAAAAGAAGTTAGATATTCTTTACTCATTTTGTTTGACGCTGGCAAGTTATACATTATCTTAAAAGCTGGTTGTTTATTAACATATTTGATTTTTAACTCAAAAAACGTGTCTATTCCGCCTCAACAACCATATTCCCCTGACCTGGGGAAGATAAAGATATATTTATTGCACTACTGTGTACATCAGTTCTTATTATATAACGTAAAAGGCTCAACAGTCTACCCATGTCGGATAGGCTACTTTTTTTATTTACATACCGCGCGGGCGAAGCCGCTGCCGGTAGCTAGTAATTAATAAATTATAATCATTTAAAAATCAATATATACCGAGACTCCTCCGTGCCTCGGAAAGCACGTTAAGCCGTTGGTCCCGGCTGTCATTTGTGGATCTTTGACAGTCGTTAGGGGTCGTCAGAAGCTCGCAAGTCTGACAACCAGTCTTACCAAGGGGTATCGTATTACCCAGTTACTGGGTTGTGGAGGTCAGATAGGCAGTCGCTCCATGTAAAATACTGGTATTCGGCTGCATCCGGTTAGACTGGAAGCCGACCCCAACATAGTTGGGAAAAGGCTAGGCAGGTGATGATGATTTAAAAATCAATATAGCTCTCGGAGTTATATGTGTTTGATGGATAGAGGAATATTTCGTGAAAATATTACGATTGATGATGAATTGATTATAATTTCCATTTGGTTGCGCATGAGCTCCGCATTGATTAATGCGGATGCGGAGTTCTTAATAAATGCGGAAGCTTTACAATTGTGGATGCGAATATCCGTATCATCCCTGCTCTGTAATCCCTAATGTGCGCTCACCATTAAACAAGAGTATGACGTTACAAACAAACATAAACTTTCCAGACGTGCTGTCGCAACCGTTGATGTTACAGTCCCTACTGGAAACTAGTTCGTGAGAGATGGCACTTAGATAGTTTTCTACAAAGTTTAATGTTGCTCTTAGTGCTGATAATCGGCACGCGATTGCATTTTTGTTGGCAATGGAGACCGGTGTTAAGCTCTCCTATATTTCTGGCTAATTAATAACTGCCGCACGAGTCGAGTTCAGCTACGCTTGCCGGGGTTGGTCCGTGGATGGGTGACCATCTTTATATACTGAGACTCCTCCGTGCCTCGGTAAGCACGTTAAGCCGTTGGTCCTGGCTGTCATTCGGTAGATCTTTGACAGTCGTTATGGGTCATCAGAAGCCCAAAAGTCTGACAACCAGTCTTACCAAGGGGTATAGTATTACCCAGTTACTGGGTTGTGGAGGTCAGATAGGCAGTCGCTCCATAAAATGATCTGCATATGGGTAGACCATGACCTGGGTTAGGACATAATTATGATACTTTTTATCGCGATATTCTCACGGGATCGAGACTTATGTGGGTGTAACCGCAGGGCGCAGCTAGTAGTACATATAAGTATATAGCCTACAACCTTAGGCATTAGGAAGAATATTGACCATAATATCTAATAGCATTGTAATAATGCTCAATATTCTACTCAATCATTTCAGATATCAGTCGCCTCTAAATGATAATATTAACTGACAAATATAATCAACCTCAGCCATACCAAATAGGCACTTATATACATAGTTCTAAGTGCTGTTCTATTCCAACAACAATGCCAATGATTCCCGTATAAGATATACCAGCGTAATTACGAAACGCGAAGCCTGAGGCAAAATCTAGAAAATAAACACATCTATGTTAGACTTGCGATAACAAAACGGATATTTCCGATATCATCTAAATGGCATTGACGGCACAAAGTTACTTAATGCGTTTCCAAAACTCGAAACTCCGCACTAATTCTACTAGCACAACACTGAATTAAAAGCAAATGTAAAGTTGCAACACTCGGCAGTCGTTACAAAGTTATGAAGCTGAAGAGACAATCGAAATTCAGTCGTATGATGATTTGTATAAGGGTTAATGTCACTGCATATTGTGTTGTAAACTCGTAGGTAAGCCATCTAATGGGCCCGGAATGTCCTCAAATGGTTTAGTTCCTATTTACTGCAGGCGTCTAATTCTCGAACTAGTGACGGACTACGAATGGTTCTTGGTAATATCGAATGGAGGCGTAAATAACAGCTTGAAGGGAATAAACCCATACTTCCGTACTAACATTATCAATTCGAAAGTAACTCTGTCTGTCTGTCTGTATGTTACCTTTTCACGTCTAAACCACTTAACGGATTTCGACAAAATTTGGCAAGGATATAGATGGCATCTTGGGGAAGGACTACTTTTTATCGACATACCACGCGGGCGAAGCCGCGGGCGGAAGCTAGTTAGATGATATATTACTTATTGACTACTAAAGCGAAACTTTTCTTTATTTTTCACTAGCAACCTGCCCATGTTTCTCGCGGTTTTGACGACTTGACAAAACATCGAGATTTTTGTCCCGTATCTAAGTTAAACGTAAAAAGATTTGACGACACGGTGTCGCAACGGCGCAACGTGTCGCGGGTTCGATCCCCGCACGGAACAAATATTTGTATGATCTGCAAGTAGTTGTTCCGGGTCTGGGTGTTAGTGTATGTGAGTTTCTATGTTTGTAAACGCACCCGCGATACAGGAAGAAATTCTTAGTGTGGGGCGAAGTTTAAAAAAAAAAAAAAAAAAAAAAAAAAAAAAAAAAAAAAAAAAACATGAATTTAATACAGTGGTAATCTTCCGGAATAAAAGCTCTAAATGATGGTGAAAACCATATCGTGGTTTAGAGGAACAACGCGGACATACAGGCAAACACGAAAAGCGACTTTAATTTATAATATGTATAGAAGATGTATAGATAGATAATAGATATTATTATATTATGGAAGTATGATATTTGAGGAAGGAAAACTCTGTCGCCAGTTGTTGCCAGCCCTATGCATCAGACAGTTCCAAGAAAACAAACAAACGGCGTGACGTAAGTCCTGCCTGGAACTGTTTTATAAACTAGCCTAAAGGCCCATTCACACGTACCACAACCACACCACATCGCAGCGACAAAATGTGGGCAAGCAGTGGTTATGTTTGAGTAGTGTCGCTGCAACTTCTTGCAGTTGCGTTGTGGTTGCGTTGTCGCTAGTAGTTGCGATGTGGTTACGTTATGGCTAGTGTTTGTAGACAGATCGACTGCGACAGTGTCGTCGCGTTGACGCAACGTTGTTGTTCCATTGTGACTGCGATGTCGCCTTTTTTTTTCGGGTAAATCATCAAATGACTTCTCCCGCTCTGGGCGGAGCGGAAGGCGTGTCAGACTTGTACTGACTATAACCCACCCGTGTTCCTTCAGTTGCCTGTTGCCAAGTTACCGTTATCTTTCACCTTGATAATTTGGTATCGCCCACACGGTTGATTTTAACATCCAAAATGTGGTCCGTTTGAATAGACTATTCATTTTTATACAAATTAGCGCACGTCGACGTGTTCCCGTTGTGGTGTGGTTGTGGTACGTGGGATCGGGCCCTAAGTGAGACCATTAGCTAGACGCGACTAAGATGACTGCAGTTGAGTGATTCATCTTTGTAGTAGGTGGGCTGACGCAGATTTGGGACGCCGTAGATACCTACTGCATTACAAAAATTCTACTACAGTACTTTCATACGTTTTAATAAACTATCGCGCACAGGTGCGTCGGACCGCACTTTTGCACTTCTTTGTATTAGAATGCGATCCAATGCGGCACGCTTAGCTTAATAATCACAGATATTTTCAAAGCAAGACTGGTTGTCAGACTTTCGGGATTCTGACGGCCCGTAACGAACTGTCAAAGATCTACGAATGATAGCCAGGACCAACAGCATAACATGCTTTCCGAGGCACGGAGGAGTCTCGGTACGTTATGGATGGTCACCCATCCACAGACCGACCTAGGCAAGCGTTGGTTAACCTTCAATCGACCCGTGCGGCTATTATTGTTTAACCACGAGCTCCGCCGTACATTACTTACTAACATGAACTAAAATATTCACCTTACTATAAACAAGAAGTTTCTCGATAAAATGCCATAAAAATAAGAGCACATGTATACGTTTTCACACTGAAAAGGGTATGTACACACGGCTACACATCAAGCTATACATTTCCAGTATAAGCTGACCTCGCATTTAACGGAAATCCTATATGATGCGAGGTCAGCATAAACTGGAAATGCATAGCTTGATGTGTAGCCGTGTGTACACGTGTACATAATGAAATTATATATTTTAATAAGTCGCCATCTTGCCGTCGAGTATGTTTAATTTTATTCAGTTGTGGAATGTGGGTAGTTAGTCTTGTAGATAAACTTTGAGCTGGGTAGCTGTCATTAGCATACGACGTAGTTTCAGTCACTGTAGTCACTAAACTTTAGTTGAATATCAGTTAGTGCGCCATATTTCTTCCAAATGGAAATTCTATTAATATCATTATTGACTGCGTAGGCTAAAGAGAACTAAACCATTTGAGTTAGTGTAGTGTATAAACATATATCGAATGATTAATTACTAACAATGCTTTTCTACAGGATGTAAGGGTAAACAGTCTTGTCATTCAAACCATGGGTAGTTGACTTAAATATAAAAATAAATGACCGAACACATAAAAAAAAAACGTTATTTTCATTAAAAGATTTAAAAATGTTTCTATCCGACACCGTGTTTGCTAGCGAAACAGCTGACTGACTGAGGGAGGGGTCGCGCTCGCGGCTGGTCAGGTCAAATCCCGCGCCCCCCGCCCGTGTTGAGACGCAAGTTCGTTGCCCTAGCGCATAGGGCAACGAACTTGCGTCTCTTGTGGTAAAATGAAGATATACAAAAAATTTAAAAAAAAGTTGTAATTTTCCATTGATTTTACGTTCTATAAATGAAACCAAACCACTGGTTGCAAGGATAACGGTGTTTACCATCCTGTATAGGGGAAGCCAGGTATAAAAGTAACACGGGATGAACGTAACAAATGAGTTTCTGACCAAATTTTGGTTGGCTGCACTGATGGCTGTATAAACGATGTGGGCCATTTTCAACAGCGCAAAGCTCCCGCCGTGAGCGCAACAGGAGGGGGCTCACCTCAGTTGCGCTCACGGCGCTGTGCTGTCAGGTTGTGTACATAGCGAGACGGTGCCGCAGAGATCTTGCGTTCGATTCCCAGGTCGAGGCAGGTGTTTCTATCTGGAATATCTCAATATCAGCCCGTAGTCTGGATTTGCGCCCGGTTGATTGCAATAGGCTCGCCCCCTATTACATGGGACTTAAAAATACCTGGCGAAATGTGGATGAAAGGTGTAGGTACTATAGGTACCTACACCTCTGCTTAACCCTTCGTAGAAATAAAGGCGTAAAGTTATGTGTGTTATGTTATTTTGTAGTGCGATAAAAGTATTTTCTTACAAATACATACAAAAGGCAAGTGAAACCCTTTGTGTTTTCTTACCTACCTCAAAGTCTTTTGAAGAATATTTTTAATATGTACCTGAACGTAGAAATAGGTACATACATTTATGCCTTTTGTGCATGTATACAAAGATTCATGCTGTCTGGGAATATCTTGCAGTATTTTCAATATCTTGGAAAAGCGGTTTTGAAATAGTAACAACTCGATTTTCATTTTAACTTGATGCAAGCTTGATGCAAGTACAATTTTAAATGGAAAATACGATTTTAGAAGGCATAGTGATATGTTTTCAGTTTTGTATTTGTACAGTCAGCTTCAAAAAAGATGTATACATCGACAAAATTTTGATTGTGTAGGGGTATGAGGAACAGGGTGTAAAGTTCACTCATCCACCATAGAAAAGGGAGGATTCTCCGACCAGACGGGTGTTGTATCTGACAGGCAACGGCCCAACAAATGATGTCGGGTTCTTGTATATATGTCCATTGCACGGTAAACTTTAATTGCGCGATGCAGGATATATGTGACGTCAGGCCCTTGATGCGTAGTTCGCATGTGGCGATGTAGATAGCGCCACAATAAGAGGTATAATTATGTACCCATAAGTAATATGTTTTGTGGCTACCTATGGAAGCTTGCAGACACTTAAATTAATCTTGTCGATGTATAAGGTTGACTGTACCTACTCTCAGCTTGCAGTGTGATAATGTTATTATTATTGGAGAAGATGATATTATGGTCTATTGTAATGAAACTAGTTTAAAAAATAATTGTTAATACGATAATTGAATAAGATTTGTAACTGTATGAAACTGCTTCGTTACCCCAACACTATACAATAAACATCATACAGTTCAGGGGGCCTAAACCAGCCACATTAGCAATTCCTCTAAAAGCAGTTAATTTCCTGAATCACAGCTGTCATTATCAATTCCTCTAATTTGACATAACAGCAATTCATAATTTGTGGACCATTTTACGAATCTCCATAGAAAACTGTCAAACATTATGAATTATTTCGTAATATGAATTACACGCAGATCGTATTATGAATTGTCAGTTCGCGACATTTTACGATGATTCGTAATTTTTCATATTATGATTCTGCTAAAGTGACCGTTTTAAGCCCACAGTTGTGTGAACGTAGGCTCACAAAGGACCTGTCAGGGTTGCGGGAAAGTCCGAAAGGGACACCGGGACCTTGGCAACAGGAAACTGCAGGAACACGGGTGGGTTTTAGTCAGTAAAAGTCTGACACGCCCTTCCGCTCCGCCCAGAGCGGAAGAAGACATTAGATGATTTCCCACCCTCGAAAAAAAAAAGGCTCACAAAGGAACCCTTATAACTCTTTTAGCGAACTCATTGAATACTTAATCAATATGCTTTCACTCAATGCCTATCGACGAGCTCGATGGAAAAACAACACTTACATAATAGAATAGTGTTTCAGAGAAAATTGGGAAAAAACAATGATTTGCACTTTTTTATCGTGTGTTTACGAGTATTCGTACAGTTAAGTAAATTGCGTGGATTTGATGAGACGCTCTGTGTGGATGTGTGGATGGGCTTGAGAGGTCGTCGTGTAAGGGACAAACTGAAAGTGATTTTGAAGAAGTAGTTTGTTTTTTTTTTAATACGTAAACATAACTTTATATCTGTAAAAAATGACAAATTCATCCCTTATTTAACCCCATTATGGATTTTTTTTTTATAAATAACTAGCTGCCGCCAACGGCTTCGCCCGCGTGTAATCTTTATAAATTATAGCCTATGTTACTCAGGGTGAATGTAGCTTTCTAATGGTGAAAGATTTTTTGAAATCGGCGCAGTACTTTTTGAGTTTATTCATTACAAACATACACACAAAAATACAAACGTTCCTCTTTATAATATTAGTGTAGATAATAAAAAAAAAACGTTTATTTGTATTGATTATGTTGAAGTACGTTGCAATCCTAAACAATAATACTATTATGTATTAAAATAAAGTTGTGAAATGGTAGTTGTTGAATACCTACCCAATTTTCTGTAATGAGCAGCGGCGATATTTTTGAGGCATCAACAGATATCAGGGCCGTGACCGGGACATGGCAGGGCCGTGGCAGTCACTGAAGCTCCGTATCTAGCCCGGACATGGACGTGTGTGAACGAGTTCATATAAAATGTACACACCGCATACTTTTTAGAGCCCCTGACGGAGCCCAGTCCGTTCATGTCTTGGACACGACCCTGTCGGATAGAATCTTACTGTATTCACTCTAAAATAAACGCGTATTTTTTAAATTATCTTCCAAAATCGCTCTTCTTCAATAACTTGTACCAAAACCATAGGTGTTTCTCGGAATTTCCCCGAATTCTCGCGATACCGGGGCCCCGGGGCGACGACCCGCCGCTGTGAAGTCAGCTTTGTTTCCATTTGAGTTGAACACCGAATTGTTTTAGCAAATAGACTCGTGTCTTTGATGTTTGTACACGAGCGATTTGAGGAATACTATTTAGTTGCGAAATAGCTGAGCTTTTAGATGAGTATTAAAAAAAACAAGGTGGACCGATGATCTGGTTAAGGCCGCAGGAATCCGCTGGATGCGAGAAGCACAGAACCGGTTGAAGTGGCTGTGTTTGGGAGGTCTGTGTCCAGCAGTGGACGTCTTTCGACTGAAATTATGATGTTGATGATGATAAAAAATCAAACAACAGCAAAATAGGATTGTTTATACTGGAAAAACGGTTAACGGTTTACGCATTTTACACTTTACGTTTTCCATCTGGTTACTGCTTAGAATAGAAATGCGTCATAAAACTCAGGAGTCAATGGTTAGTTTGAGTTTTATTTCGCGCACGCGGGGTGGCTTTATAGTCACTGTCAAGGGGGTATCATCTTTCAAAGCGTCAGAGCAGTTTTATTAGAGACATTCTTAGAGAGTGGTTTGGTAAAATTATGTTTATTTTTACCGTGTTTTCTTTTTACACCACAGTTCATCTCATAGTACACCACTGATTTTTTTCTGACTCACCATCTCTTACATAAACTTAATTAATATTGTAAATGCGAAAGTGAGCTTGTTTGCTTTTTACGCTTTCACGCTAAAACTGCTGAACGGATTTGGATGAAATTTGGCACAGGAGTAGACCTTGACCTGGAGAAGGATATAGATATACTTTTCATGCTGAAACGCAGACGAAGTCCCGGGCAACAGCTAGTATTAATATATTTCAGTTTTCAGGATATTTTAAAGGTACATACTTAGGACCCGTACAATTTTAAGGCATTACCAAAACCAATTTCACATTTTATCTCTCTTCTATATACCAATGAACTAAAAAAACAGCGGCCATGTTCCCTATTGCTAGTACAGCTCTTACATTTTGAGATTGCTGCGAAAACACTAGAATTTTAAATGACCTCGTATCTGTAGGGGTCGAATCAGGGTCTGGTAGCAAATTGTACATTTGTAAGTCCTTCTTTAATAATGTATTTATTTGAGATTCCTGTGCTTTCTTTCGGAATTGAAGTTGTGGAATGGCTAAGAGCAATGTTTTTAACCATGTATATGCATATACATTTAACCAGCTTAGAGGGATATACTTTATCATTTAATACTAGCATATTACTGTAGGTACTGTGGTGAGGAGCTCGTGGCTAAGTAATAACAGCCACACGGGTCGATCTATCAGGTTAAGCTACGCTTGCCGGGGTTGGTCCGTGGATGGGTGACCATCTTTACATATCGAGACTCCTCCGTGCCTCGGAAAGCACGTTAAGCCGTCGGTCCCGGTTGTCATTTGTGGATCTTTGACAGTCGTTACAGGTCGTCAGCAGCCCGAAAGTCTGCGAACCAGTCTTACCAAGGGGTATCGTATTACCTAGTTACTGGGTTGTGGAGGTCAGATAGGCAGTCGCTCCATATAAAATACAGGTATTCAGCTGCATCCGGTTAGACTGGAAGCCGACCCCAACATAGTTGGGAAAAGGCTAGGCAGATGATGACTAGCATATTACTGTACCATTGCATGACAAAGGCCACCTCGCCTCCTCCTTAATGATGGTCTGGCAGTTTGAGTACTTTATGCGGCTTACCCAAATGTCCTTTCTTTTGTATTGTTCGTCGAGTCGTTGAGCTCCTTACGTTCTGAGTTTAGCTACACGATGACTGACAAATGCTTGTTCTGACTGGACAGGCCCACTCAAATGTGTGTGGTTCTTTCCTCAAAAGACCACGTCAAAATTTAATCTACATGGTCCTCATATGGCCTGACCAAGATTATGTTTCTACTTTAAAAGCGCGACTTCTGAGTTTGTTTCGGCCTTTCTTCTCAGAGGGCCTAGACAAGTGAAAATCGCTTCGAAAGCGTTTCGTATTTCTACAACGACTTTCAACAGGATTGACATAAGCTTTTCGATAGCTTATGTCAGTCCTATACAGTTCTGCCTTTTCCATCACCGATAACGCTGATAGAATGTCACTTCGTCTTGGGCCTCTGAGTAATCAGATAGGAAACGCCGACCTCATCTTGCTTAGGTATTTTATTTTTTAATTTTTATATTACGTGTAAAAGTGATTCCGATATCCTAATTACGGAATAATTAATTTCATTTCATTTCATTACTTATACAGTGAAGGCATATGAGCATTGAACACCACGCTATAGATGGGTTGGCGATTTTATACTTATATTAGCTGCGCCCCGTGGTTTCACCCGCGTAAGTCTCGATCATCGGGATAAAAAGTATCCTATGTCCTATTCCATGTCATGGTCTACCCCTGTGCCAAATTTCATGCAAATCCGTTTAGCCGTTAACGCGTGATGGCGTGACCAAGGGAAATAGGGATTCATTTTTTATAAATATAGGTAAATAGATTAATTGTAATGGCTAGGCCGTAACATCCAAGATAAACATATGAATTGAAAACACAACCTCGTTCATGAGAGGTTATATATCTACCAAGGGGTATCGCATTACTCAGTAACTGGGTTGCGAAGGTCAGATAGGCAGGCTCCATGTAGAATACTGGTATTCAGCTGCATTCCGTTATACTGGAAGCCGACCCCAACGTAGGATTTAGGATATCTCACTCAAATACAACAGAACTAACCTAAATTTATCCAAAACTTTTAGCATACAAACTTTTACCTTAAATGTTTACCAACTTTTCGACCTAAATCTGCCTCTACGTATAACTGGGCTTCTTATCGCGTCGTTGCTCACTGGTTCGCCGAATTCAGTTCATATTTCAGCGGCTCTGTTTCTGAGAATTTTTCCAGCATAGGGATTTTGTAAAATTAGGGGTATTTCCTCGGAAAAGTCAACAAGCCTTGCTAGTAATATTGTTTGCAGATAGTTTGAGGAATGATTGAGCCAATAATTGGAGTAATTTTCAATGTGGAAATAGATTTCTTGGAAGTAGTATTCAGTCCAGGGATGGTCATTATAGTATTGATACTAAATATGCTTAACGCGAAATATTTATGGACAGGTGAACTTATGTCTAGTTGCAGAATATATTCATAAGTATACATACTCGTATTATAAATTAAAGTGATTTTTCGTGTTTGACTGTGTGTATGTCCACGTTGTTCTTATAAACCACGCAACAGATTTTGATGAGGTTTTCACCATCGTTTAGAGAATTTATTCCGGAAGGTTTATGTGTATAATACGTTAATATTAGAGTTACACATAACTAAGTAATATAGATGTTTTGTCAAGTCTAAAAACCCGTGCGAAACAGGAGCTCGTCGCCTGTCTGATATAAAAAATATATTTTATCGAATGACATAATGTCAATATTTCCTTGAAGTTTTCCATTTAAAAAAGGTTTAGCAAACAAGCTGATGGCTCGCATGATAGATGGGAGTAATCGCCACTGTGTAGACAATTACTGAGAATTTCCTATCAGACAAGTTATTTATATTGACATTGCTAAAATTAGGTAACGATTTTCAAATCAAAAATAGTTAATATTCTATAGATAGAGCGGCGCGTCATGTTGTGTAATTTATTTCATCGAAAACGACATCTAACAACTCGCACACCGCATGGTGGGCTAGGTTACCCCCTCTCACAGAGAGGAGGCCTGCGTCCCAGCAGTGGGAACGTTATCTAAGCTAATTATGCTTGCTTACATAGATTTCGAACATATTAAGCTTGTACGTACCTAAGTAAAACCAGTAAAATCTCAGCAATGGTTACTGCACCACTAACTCCTTGTTATCGAAACAGTCTCGTTTCGCGTCTCCAGAGTATAGTTTATGACTTGAAGTTAGACATTTAAAGTTGAAGAAACGATTCTGGAAGACTTCGCATTAAATATACTTTTCTGCCCGTTATATGGCTATGTTTAAAGGGTAGTTTCGAGGGAATCTTACGCACTAATAAGCTGGATGTATTTTGCAATTATGTGAACGAGGGTTAGGGTAAAAGCAAGGTAGTTTTTTCTTTAGTGACGTGTTTGCTTATTTAAGTATGGAACCTAGCGTATTCTTTGGATACATTCAGGTTCTGTGCTACCATTCCTGTGAAAACTTCTTTAATATAAACTTTATTTCAGACTATCATTAAGAAAGAAAGAAAAATAGAAAAATAGGTTTATTTGTCACAGAAACACGTGCATACAAAAAGATAAAAGTAACTTAATCATAATTATAAATCATAAAAATATAATAATATGAGGAATTAAAATAACAGTTGGCAGCTGCACGTCATGACTGTGACAAGAAGGTTTAGGGGTATGAGGAACAGGGTGTAAAGTTCACTCATCCACCATAGAAAAGGGAGGATCCTCCGACCAGACGGCTGTTGTGTCTGGCGGGCAACTGCTCAATGATTGATGTTTGGTTTTTGTATATATGTCCACTGCACGGTAAACTCTAATTGCGCGATGCAGGATTTTAGTTCGCATGTGGCGATGTTGATATCGCCACAAAGGCTTCCACTCAGCATGATGCTGACCTACAGCACAGCGCTGATTTTCGTACGTCTTTTTCGGGTGACCACCCGAAAAAGACGTACGGAAATCAAGTCAGGTTCAATGAATTGTATATAATAAATAGTACTTACACAATCAGAATCATCCATATTTTGGTTAGTAAGTAATTAGGTAATATGTTAGTAAACTACAAATATAAAACAACCAAAATCACACAGACACAATATGGAATGCGATCCAGTGTCTTTGAAAAGGACCGTCTAACCGGTCCGCTATTACTTTTAGGATGCTGTGGGATCTTGTTCGAATACCGTGCAATATGGAGGCAGCTCTCTTTATTTTTTATTGTGTTATGGGACTGCTCTTGACCTCGATCTCGCCTGAGGGAAAGCGATAGATGAGGTCTATGATGGAACCAGCAAGCCCAGAAGATGCCTGTTCACTCTTGTTTTGAAGGCTGACGGGTTATACGTGGAAGGGAACACAGATGCTGGCAGAGAGTTCCACACTTTGGCCGTGCGCATAATAAATGTGGAAGAGAAGCGCTTAGTACGACTAGACGGTATATCGACCAAGTGCGGATGGTACCCCGCTGTACGTCTGTACGTCAGTCATCTCTTTCTCATGATGACATGAAAGCCATCAATCTGAGCCTCCATAAACATGCCGGACGCATCACAGCATCTCGGCAGCCCCAAGAACATCCATTCAACACACATTTAGGCGCACTTTCAGCTCTTTCTGAACAGTGAACGAACTGCCACTCTCGAATCTGTGACGCTGAATCGGGTATACTCGGCTCCTATCGTATCGGTCATAAGTTCGCACCCACTTTTAATACATTTTTGGTAGATGCTTTTTTAATGCCTACATTACAAATCAATCCCTGTTTAAATTCCGGAACAGCTAATTTTTATCTTTCATCTTTCCGTCGAAGTGAAACGTCTGAACACAAAATGGATCAAAAGTGAAAAATGAATTCATTAGTGAACCAATCCAACGATGTTGGATTTCGACACTCGGCATCTTTCACTCGCCTACCGAATGATTGAAAAACGAAATGGAAGGAGCAGATGAACTTTAATTCCTATATAATTTTGTCGGTTTCGTGTGAACGTGGCATATAATGAGACAAGTGTCATTATTAGCTACCTAGCAACAATGGGTTGGATATGGACAAAGAAAAGATGACCAATGTATACATGGACAAAATTTAGGGGTTCAACATGATCGGGGGTAGAAATTGTAGGGGTTTAACGTGGACTAAACCAAAATAAACATTCCCTCGAATGAAGCGTCTTAAATCAGCATTAAAAGATTTATTACCTTGACGTCGAGTCGCCTTGACGTCGAGTCCCGCCACGTCCAGTCACCGCCACGTCTACTTGTTTACCTTTTGTATGATGTTACATACCTTTTCAAAATTATAAATGTTGGCGGATATTGGCTTTCTGTCATGATAGATTTTGAAGTGAAATATGTAATTGACAGGGGTGCAAGAGTTTAAATTCAAATACAAATGATACTTATGTGAATCGAAATATTACATTTGAATAAAAGGTTTGTTCTACGCAAAAGGATTCGAATAGTTGAATATAAATAAATGTAGTTTGATGAAATTGTACAAAGTTAATTTAAATTCGAAATAGTTGTCTTTTTGCTACTTTAGTCCGAAATGAACATTAGTAGTATTATTCTTTTATTACTTATTTTAATACAAGCTGCGCCCAGCGGTTACAACCGCGTAAGTTTCGATTCCGTGAGAATATCGGGATAAAAAGTATTCTATGTCCTATTCTAGGACATGGTCCACCTATGTGCCAAAATTCATCCAAATCCGTTCAGCCATTTTCGTGTGAAAGCGTCACAAACAAACCAACTCACTTTCACATTTATAATATTAGTTAGATTTTTTATTAACGTTTCAGGATATATTAGATAGGTGTTTTTTTTTTGTAACTAAATATAAATACCTGCCTTACATTATTTTCCAGGCCACACCCTAAAAAAATGGCTTTTTCTGATCAAAAGGAATGTTTTGGTTTTTAAATTAATGATTTTTTATGTACGTTAGGTACATAAATAAATATAAGGCAGGTAGGTTGTATACAGTACTATTCATCTCCATCTTTATAAATCTGATCAAACACACATCTATGTACACAACCTTTCAATTTCAGATTTTAGATTAAAAAAGCCTTTACAAACGCAACCTCTTTGAACGCCGAAGCGTAAAATTTTCTGAAAATACAAACCTGCCAAGTCTTGATACAAAAAGGGTCATCTTTGGAGAAATACAGAAAATAATATTATCCCCTAAAAGAGGGACGCTGCGTGCGTCATTTTGTTGACACATATCTTCCATTTATTTTTAGGTTTCCACGTAAGTAATTTTTCGCGACAGATTTGATGGTGTGGTCCTAATGTTAGAGAGAGATGACGATATATTCTAACGCTACTTCTTGATTATTTTTATTTATCCGGCTCTTCAACAAATTTAGTTCTAAGTGCCCCATTACTTATAAATGTAAACACGACATAATGAGGATGTCATTGTGAGGAAACCGGCATGCCCGAGGTATGTGAAGCCAAGTCAGAGGCCCATGGGCGGCATAAAAACTCTAAGGATCGGTTCACTCCGAAACGCGACGCGACGCGCACTTTTTTATGATCCGATACAATATCGCATTTATTTACTACACAATAAGTTACACGCGCTGCGCAGCGCCGCGCATCTCAGCATACTTTTGATACGTGTCAACGCCTCGCACTGAAATTATACCTTTTCGCGAAGAAAAGAAATTCGATTATTGTTAAAAAGTGCGCGCAGCGTCGCGTCGCTTCACGTCGCTGTCTGAGCTGACTCTTAGTCACACGACAAATAAGCTAGAATAATAAAAACTTAATTAACGTAACCGCACTTAAGTGCTAACTAGAATTAACTTAAAACTTAAACGCTGTCTCAAAAACAAATAAAATTGCGAATTTTAGTATTAAAAGGCAAGAAATCACTTGAATTTAATTAAGCGAGCTAGTAAATCGTGTTTTCTGAGGAGTTTGTACTTTGTCTGTTTAATTTTATATAATCCAGCGCTTTCAGCGATGTTGTTTGAACGAGAAAGCTATTCAATCTTGTTGAGCGTCCTCTTGATTGATGCTGTTTTATGAATTGCTTTAGTTTGTAATGTAGTGCCAATTAAAAGGACCAGATAGTATGACCATACTCAAGTCATATTTTGGAACAAATTAGACTCTCCCCTGCTTCACATGGCTTGTTCGATTTGATAAAAGATCGAGATTTATTTAATACTAGCTGATGCACGCGGCTTCGCCCGCGTGGATGTCGGTTATTATATACCAAAACCTTCCTCGAGGACCACTCTATCCATTGGTGAAAACCGCATCAAAATCCGTTGCATAGTTTTAAAGATTTAAGCATACATAGGGATATAGGGACAGAGAAAGCGACTTTGTTTTAAACTATGTAGTGATAGTGAAGTGTAGTGTAATATGCTACGGCGTAGCTTGTGCTTGCTACGCCAGCTACGATATCGTAGCAGATAGCCAACCCGCTACGCATCGAGGCTCTAATTTATGAGCTCCTATTTTTACTGTAAGCGCCATAATTTTTTTTATAGAGCAATAAAAGTCTGACTTGTCTTTCTTGACTCAGATCTGCGCACATCCTTAGGTCGAAATCTAGAAACTTGTTTTAGCACGTGCTTTTAGCATAGATAATATACACCGTGACATTTTAATCGTCTTACAAAGGTGGACCACTCAATGTATCCGACATAAAATATCTCCAGACACGTTTTTTTTTTTTAACCATTAATTAAATAATAATAGGTACAAAGAAAAATAAATATTGCATTAGAATTCTGAAACATCCTGTTATTAATGTTTACGTATCAAACGGTAGAACATACCTACGCAGCGCACGGGTCGCGTAGATCATTCCAATACCGAAAGCCAATCAAGCATAGTCCACGTGGACTGTCATCCAATGAGGAGCTCTAATGCTATCCTTTGAGTAGAGCCGCGCGTGTCACGCCCCGCCCCTTTCACTCGAAAAATAAGTGAAGGTCAATCTCGCTCGCAGCGTCTCAGTTGCGGCCGAATACCGGACGTTTGATATCCGGTAGCGCGCGCGCACTGGAAGTGCGCGCGCGCTATCGGATATGTTGTTCGCGATCGTTACAGTGCAAGTAGTGCAAGAAGTGAATAGTTCCTCATAATCATTGTGAAGTAGGTATTCACAATGATTATGAGGAACTATCGATACTCGAATATCGAGTACCTACAAATGGTGCGCCTGTACGCAGTGAGTGGTGACAATTTACGGGGAGCATGGAGATTGTACGCTGCGCCAAATAATCTGAAAATGTTACGCAACCGAGGTGTGATCAACCCGCGACTGCAATTTCAGTAACTACATATCTTTTGTTTGTTATTTGCTAGGTTAGTAGACATGAGTCAAATTTCTATCTTCAATAGGGTCCAACGAAGACAAATTGATCAGTTATTGAAATCGGCCGTATGTTTGTAACTTTCTTTTTTATTAATCTGTACTTACTATGTACCTATACCCCATTTGAAATAAGATTAGATATTGAAACAAACCTTTATACAGTCCGTTCAACCGATTTTGAACTTCTATTCCGTAGGCATAAGGATGGCATTAAAAGAAAAAAAAGGTTACACACATTTTTGCAATAGGGGGAATGAACTCTGTTAAAGATGCCGCCGCTTCAGTCCGTGCCGCCTTTGGAACGCAATGCTCGGACCGCGCTCATAACAGGGTGTTTCAAACTACGTCATGCGTCTTACTATTGATTTTTTTTTTTTTTTTTTTAATTACTCAAATGTTCATAAATACCTATCTTTTTTTTATGAATGTGTAGTAGTCATTGGATACATGAAGTGGGCTGCGGATGAAAGACGATTAAAATGCCACGGTGTGTACAAAGCCCCGTTTCTACCTAGCACTTGTACTTTTACAGTTGTGCAACAGTGACAGGAATAACGCTTAGCTGAAGTACTTAGGTAAGTAACGTACAGATCTTTGCCTTAAAGTCAGTTTAATTTGAAAACAACTATATTATTTTAACATACCTTTACCTGTACCACGTTCATAAAGTAAATTAGCTCAAGTTTTTTATACCTACCTTCCAAAAAAATGTTTTCCTTTTTTTTTTCTTCTTTCCTGATCTATTCCAAAAATTAGATACAATATTTTCCTCAAGATTAAACATAAGTCACCAAAATATACGAATGTAAATGTAACTTGGTAATCCAATTACAACTCGGTTTCGTTGATTAGCGAATTCTTGAGGCTGCGTTCCGTCCTATTGTTTCACTGAAACTTGTATAATCAACCGCATTCACATTGTACCAATTTGCCTTCGACAGCGGCTTTATTCTGTAGCAGTAAGGTGGTGTTTGGTATACGGAGTTGCGGTCGATTGTACCTATATTGCGGCTCCAAGTATTTATGTTATTTTAATGTTACAACTTTATTTCGGTGATGAGAAAAGTTGTAATATTGTAATATTTCGAATGCGGGAAGGCCGGCAAGGCGCTGTCCTAATAAAAATCGATCGTCCCGCGAATACGCGTTCGGCGATCGCGTATTTGCGCGACCTTCGATATTCGACAAATAAACTTTTAGCACATGAGATAACATAATTTTTTACAGATTGAAACTAACATTAAAAAAAGCAAGAAAAAAGAAATAAGCAGTAAGTACCTTTGTACTCATATTTTAATTATGTCGTATCTTTTTTGTATTTTACTGTGTGTACATAAATAATAAAATAAATAAATAAAATCCGAAAATTCATTAAAATACGGGAAAAGTTATGTTATGTTTTGTACTTAAAATAATATTATTAAACATTAATATACTAGAGGACAGGACACTAAGGGACAATTGCTTTACCACCGGTTTATCACGGAACGGACAATGCCAAGAATCGGCTCGAATTGTATGGAGCGTCCGACAGAATTTCTATATTAATGATAATTCATAATAAAAAACAGTAAGAATTATACAATATAAATAAAATCTGTAGAACCACACCGTTGAAAAGTAATTTTAAATAGTTATTCAATTTAACAACACATTCCATAGCTACAATTTCAACTAGACATTTTGCCAATACCAAAATAAAACAATATCGATACGAAATTGAACTTGCGAATCGATTACAATAATATCAATATGAGGATACGTAAGTGAATTTATTGCTTACATAATCGTTAAACGTAATTATATTAATAAATAGCGTTTAGTTATATTTTTGAATAAGTTTATTATATTAATGTAATAATTAAAAATATTTTTAATTCGTATATCGATACCGTTTAGAATAGTTTATTCCTAATAAAGTAATTATAGTGCTGGCAGCACTTGATGGAAAACTTTAACTGGCATTTGTCATTTTCAAAAAAGTTTGACCTCTCCCGCGTGGTGTCACTAACTAAGTATTTCCGTATTTTTTTGAGTTTTGTGTTTGTATATTGCTGTGTTACTGGACCCCGATTTTTCTACCATTTAAGACTTGGCTGTTGACACTGAGGATAATATGCTAAAAGTCATTCATTCATTTAATAGTTTATTTCATGATATCGTTAAAATCAAAAGTGTCAAGTGGTCAACTTTAAAAAAAAACTATATCTTTTTTTGGTGTGGTTCTAATAGAAAACTAATTATACTATCAAATTCTATATTTATTTTCGTTTTTTATGTTATATAGTTCATCTTTGTCGGTTCTGGCCGAGTCTTGTGGGAAGCCCTGGCATTCTCCTTTGCGTTAGTTTTATCGCTGTCACTGAATCCCCACCGTAATCCCTGATCACTTAATAGGCGGTGCCGTTTCACGCACCTAGGGGATTACCCGTGAACCGTGGAATGTATGACACTGTTTATTTATAAAATAAACGACGATACTTTTAGTGAGTTGTGAGTTTGTTTGTTTGTTATGCTTTCACGCAAAAACGGCTGAACAGATTTGAATGAAATATGGCACAGGGGTAGACCATGACCTGGAATAAGACATAGGATACTTTTTATACCGATATTCCCACGGGATCGAGACTTAAGCGGGGGAAACCGCGGGGCGCAGCAAGTTTTCTAATAAAATATCGCTGGGACTAAATCCTCACTTCCCCTAGGGTGGCCCGCGAAATTAATTTTCATACGTTTTTTGCAATTTGCAGGTCAGTATCAGGTTGTATGTTGATCTAAATATTATTAGAATTAGAATTATAAACATTAAAATCAGCAATACAACTCTCTAAGCTCATGAAAGTGTATTGAATGACTATTTCATGAAATCATGACATTTGGCACTTTCATGAACTAAGAGAGTTGTATTGCTGATTCTAATGTTTATAATTGTATAAATTCATATTTGTTACGAGCGCTAATAATATTTAGATCAACATACAACCTGATACTGACCTGCAAATTGCAAAAAACTTAAGAAAATTTGAATTTCGCGGGCTACCCTAGCGCATCAACCTTAATCCTCAATCAGCTAATAGGCGGCGCCGTTTCACGCACCTTGGGGATTACCCGTGAACAGGGGAATGTATAACTCTGTTTATTTACGAAATAAACGACGATATTTTTCCGCTTTGAAACGCACTGGATCCGGTTAGGATTAAAAAGGTGTTAGGGAAGTATTAACAGCGGGAATATTTTTTAGTACTTAGGTATTTTATTTTTGAGGTAATTTTTTTTATAAATTTTGGCGAGTTACGGTTATTCGTACATTAATACATTAAGTAGGGGAGAAATACTAGGGCAGATTGAAGGTTTTTTCAAAATACTTTACTTACCGAGACTCCTCCGTGACTGGGAAAGCACGTTAAGCCGTTGGTCCCGGCTGTCATTCTTGAATCTTTGACAGTTACGGGTCATCAGAAGTCCGAAAGTCTGACAACCAGTCTTACCAAGGTAAGAACACTGTAATTTGAATGTTTACTTTTGCTTAGTTCAATGTGTGGCGCACCGGAAGACGCAGTGTTGGAAGCCTTCTCACAAGGTGGACTGATGACCTTGTGAAAGTCGCAAGAATCCGTTGGATGCGGGAAGCACAGAACCGGTCGAAGTGGCGGTGCTTGAGGCTATGTCCAGCAGTGGATGTTTTTCGGCTGAAATGATGATGATGATCCTTATTCCTTACTAATATTATAAATGCGAAAGTAACTCTGTCTGTCTGTCTGTCTGTCTGTCACGCTTTCACGCCAAAAGTACCGAACCGATTTAAATGAAATTTGGTACACAGATAGTCTAGAGCCAGAGAAAGGACAAGGCTACGTTATATCGACATACCACACGGGCGAAGCTGCGGGTGGAAGCTAGTAATGAATATGTAGATGTCATCTTTAAAAAGAAAAGCGAGAGACAGACAAAAGAGTAAGTTAAAAATGTGAACAGGACTAAAGAAACGTACGTTTATGATTATTAGGGTACAAGCCATGCGCCTTAGTTCCCATCGGCAAAAATGGTGAACTTCCATGCAAACTTTCGTTCCCCCTTTAGGTAACCCGTTTTAGGTGAATAATTTTCAAAAATTCTTCATTATTAATTCATCATTCTCCTGCCCTTTTCCCAATTTATCTGAGGTCGGCGCAACATGTCTTTTTCTTCCATATTTCTCTATTATCTCGGTAATTACCCAATTTCTAGCCATATCATCTTCCACACAGTCCATCCATCGTTTCTTTGGTCTTCCCCTACTCTTATAGCCATCGACATTCATACCCAAAACTTTCCTCACGACATTTTTCTCATTCCTCCGCATCGTATGCCAATACCATGATAACCGATTTCCGCACAACTTTTCAGTGACCGGTGCCACTTTCAGACTTCCTCTTATGTACTCACTACTTATTCTATACATTTATTTATTTATTTAGTACTTTAAGCACACAAATGTACAGAGGCGGACTTAATGCCATAGGCATCCATTCGTGTAACACCACACATTCCTCTCTTAGCATTCTCATCTCAGCTGCATGCAATTTCCTTTCATTCATCCCTTTTGTGACCCAACATCAACAACAAACAGTCAAAAATACTTAGTACTTTTGAGGCATTTCGTTCGTCTGGTGGTCCTTAGGCATGTATCTCCATATTGGTTATCTTGACGGGCGGGGAGTCTATAGTTTCTAAGTTTTTGTATACTAACCTTTGGATTTAGTTGTCCTAAAATAAATAAATATGAATTTAGAATTTTAAATTATAAAAGATGTCGGTGCTTACGGCAAAATATAGCCAGCGATTAACATAATTATCTACATCATGAGCATCGTGTGATTACTTGCAAGCACTGTACATTAAGCATTCAGCCTGCCACAGCTGTCTCCTTGAACACAGGTGGGGTTAAATCCCCTATTAATATTTAATAATCCCTGAGCCACGACTTACATACCCTCAAAAAGATTTCGGGGGACCACCCGTCACGAATTCTCGAGGAAAAGATATATAATCTTACTAATATTCTAAATGTAACAATGTGGTGTCTGTATGTTTGTGAGTTTTTTAATTAGAATGTTCGTTAAGGCCTTAACTGCTAAACGGATTTGGATGAAATTTGGCACACGGTTTATCCACGTTCATTGCGTAATTTACGTTTTTGAGCAGACGAATTTTCCAAACTTAAGAAGCAATGGATTAGGTATTTCGTTCAAAACCCTCGAATTGTGATTGAAAGTGTATTATGGAAATTGTATGACCTGAATTAGGGGTGTACCCCATTATTTCGAAGTTCATTACAGCGATGTACGTTACTTCGAAAGTACGTGATTGCGATGTACGTTGTCGCGAAAGTACGAGATTGCGATGTACGTTACTGCGAAAGTACGTGATTGTGATTCACGTTACTGCGAATTTACGTGATTGCTATGTACGTTACTGCGAATGTTTACCATTGAGACGTACGTTGTTGCGCGCCTTTACTGAGAACATAGGATATCCCGGTCCCCGTTCTCGAAGGATATTTTCTACCTCCTCGCGGGAAAAGTCGCGGGTAAATGCTAGTACATGAATATTTACAAAAGAGAAATCGCTTAAACATCATTTGATATGCGTATCATGAACGAAATTATTTTTTGCGATCACGCATTTAAGATTATTCGAAAGTTACGCTCCGACATATTTCCGAGGTCGAATGAAATTGGGATAAATATACACGATAAATGGGGAGGAAGATGAATTATTTATTTATAGGTTAGACAGATTCTTGCGGGTTATACCACGCATGATAGGGTTATAATATATTATGGATACATTTATTTTAAAACCATAGAAATTAGAATATTGAAACGACACAGACGAGGAAAGTGTGTGAGAAAATGTGTGCAACTATTTTCTAAAAATTGCTTGCAAAAGTAATTATTTGGATCCTAGTTTTGCAGCAAGCTAGCAATTATAGTATTTTAAATTCGTTAGGGGCCTGTATATGAGAATATGTTTTAGGAAGGGACGCTTGTCCCTGAAGTGGGGCAATACGGGCTTATACAGGGTGTAAAAAGACCCATCACATAGCCGTCAACTAAGTATTCTGTAGGTATATCAAATTAGTAACATTGCACAATATTTTAAATATTTTTACTAAAAAATACAACAGACGTAGATATATTTAGTAAGCTATTCCACAAAACTATTCTTCAAGAGTCATAAAAACCCTGTAAGAAATCGACGCGTGTTTCACCTCTAAACGAAGCATCCTCAGGATGTCAGTTGACCAGTCGCAAACCAGAACACGACGTGCTGCCACGCCGAAATAGTAAGCAACAATTAATAATATTCTATACTTTTATATAACTATAACTAGCTTGACAACCCTGCGTTCTACACATCTGGAGAAGTGCCTTAAGATAGATTGTCAGCTCTGTTAATCAGTGGAATACGCGAATACTGGAAGGTGCGAACAAAACTAGGTTCTAATCAAGAGCTGTTTGAGTTGATTGAAGAAAGAATCTTAGGCTGGGAACTATAGCAACTTGCTTATTTATTGGTGATGAATGAAGACTAAAAAATTATTATCTATACAATCTATCTATCCTTACATATTATAAAACAAAGTCCTCCGCCGCTGTCGTTCGCGATAAACTCAAAAACTACGGCACCGATTTTCATGCTGTTTTCACCAATGGTTTTAGTATTATAATAACCGACATCCACGCGGGTGAAGCCGCGGGAATCAGCTAGTATAATATAAAAAACAATTGCCGTGTGTTAGTCTCGCAAATAGGTCTTTTTTGTTTTATTAGTTGAATGTCACTTGCACGTCAACGTTTATTTTTGCTCCGCGAATTTCAAATGTTCTTAAATTATTTTGCAATTTGCAGGTCAGTATCAGGTGGTATGTTGATCTAAATATGATTCGCGGCCAATTTACGATGCAAGGTTCTGGCGCGTGGGCAAAATCGGAACTATCGCCGCCATCTTGTTTTTTCACTAAAAATTCTGTGAAAATTTCACAAAGTGTTTACTGTAGATGCAACAACGCCTTCGTGTCATTGAGACGCCAAAAGATCCTTCTCTTTTTTCAACCTCAGCGAAGTTTATGGGAGACTATACTCCATCTGAAATAAGATTAGACATTTAAACAAACCTTTTTATAGTCCGTTCAACCGATTTTGACTTCTATACTGTAGGCATAGGGATGGCATTAAAAGCAAAAAATGTTTCATAATACCAACTGTCTACTGCAGCTGCCATTTGTCATGCCACTAACTCAATAGAAGTCGAAATCGGTTGAACGGACTGTAAAAAAGGTTTATTTAAATGTCTAATCTTATTTCAAATGGAGAATAGTTATACAGTCGAGCTGCGCTATCAATGTGCCCTACGCCTTACTCCAGCGACGGGATGTACCTGACAATTAGGGTAATGAGCCCCTTCCCTGTTCACCCACTAAACTGGGTTAAATATTCAGAGGCAGGGAATTTTTATTGGCTATTTCTTATTTTGTGAATTAATCAGGCAGGTATAAGATAGAATAGGGACGTCTTCATTATTGTAAGAATAGGTACTTATGTGTCTACTTCAGAAGAAATATATAGGTAAAGGTAAAAGAAGTAAGTATAAAGGTAAAACTGTCACTGCCTTAGCATTAGCACTACTATTCTGTAACCATCTCTCCGTGAAAACTTAGGTGAAGTGAGCGTGGAGTGAGCTGTCATTGTCATCGATACCTACTGATGCTAAGGCAGTGACAGTTCACTCCAAGCTCACTTCACCTGAGTTTTCACAGTGAGATTTTTACAGAATAAAATAAAACGAAACGCTTTAGCGTTTCGTTTTATTTTACTTTTTTATCTGCTGTTTTATACATTGTGTGCCTGTATGTCTGTGTTAAATAAATGACTATTTTTTTTGTTTTTTCTTTTATTTCTACAGCTCTTATACGGGGTTGGTTCACAAGCTTTTCGGTAGCTTATGCTACCGAACAGCGCATATGATGCGGATTCATTTATACTGATATACATTTTTGAGTGTTCCGTCATCGAAATCGCTGATAGAGTGTCTCTGTTTTAATATCCAACAAAACATCGACAAACGTTTGCACATAAATATACTAATACAGGCTGTTAGGGTAAACACCGTTATCCTTGCAACCAGTGGTTTGGTTTTATTTCTAGAACGTAAATTCAATGGAAAATTTCAACTTTTTTTATTTTATTTTAGATCTAAATTTTACCACAAGAGACGCAAGTTCGTTGCCCTATGCGCTAGGGCAACGAACTTGCGTCTCAACACGGGCGGGGGGTACGGGATGTGACCTGACCGGCAGCGAGCGCGATCCCTCCCTTAGTCAGTCAGCTGTTTCACTAGCAAGCACGGTGTCAAATAGAAACTTTTAAAAATCTTTTAATGAAAATAGCGTTTTTTTTTTGTTGTGTTCGGTCATTTATTTTTATATTTAAGTCAACTACCCATGGTTTGAATGACAAGAGTGTTTACCCTTACAGCCTGTATAGTTAATGCTTAGATACATACAATACCTATTTACCTTATAGCCTAATAAACAAAATAGAAAGTTTTTAAAGGTAAAGATGAGGAATAATACCTTAAAAGTGATGAGAATCAAACCCTAACCTGGGGCCTACCACCATCTCTTTTGGCAGTATTATTTTAATACTAGCTGTGCCCCGCGTTTTCACCCGCGTAGGTCTCGATCCCGTAGGAATATAGGGATAAAACGTATCCTATGTCCTATTCCAGTCTACCCGTGTGCCCATCCTCTTCTCGTGAACATAGGGAACGTCGCGCCGGCGTCGAACGGTTCGCGTATTGCATTTTTATATTCATGATTACTTCGTAATTAAATGTCCGATTCGAATGAATTAAAAAGTATTTTGCTGCTACATAAATACCCTTGATGTTAAAACTATTTATTTGAATAACAATTAATATTATGTTGATAAAACTCCTTCGCAAATAATGCATTAGTTTCGAACAAATTTGATTACCATAAAAAATGGTTATAATGAGTCAATCTTAAAAGATAGACATATGCTGTCGCGGATTTTTTTTGAACTTTTAAAGAGGAACAATTCCATCATACATGATATTTGCGTAACTTAAACCGGTTATGCAGCGCACGCAACAGAAGCTCCCAAAAAGGAATAATTTTTCCCGATTTTGCAATTATTTAAAAAAAAATCAATTATGCTCCGCTCCTATTGGTCGTAGAGTGATGTTATATAGCCTTCCTCGATAAATGGACTATCCAACACAAAAATAATTTTTCAATTCCAACCAGTAGTTCCTGAGATTAGCGCGTCCAAACAAACAAACTCTTCAGCTTTATAATATTATAGTATAGATTACTTCAGTGTGGGAAAGAGATGAAACTCTACAGACCGTATAGCTCCATCTCTATCCCCCACTGACGTAGAGTAAAATAATACTGCTGTAAGAGGTGGTAGTAGGCCCCCAGCACCCTAATTGTTTAACAAACTTTCAATTACTATCGGAAAGATTTGTTTGAAAAATACGTCTGCTCAACAACGTAAATTACGCAATGAATGTTGTTAAACTGTCAAAATGAAGTCATTGAAAGAAATAAAGAAAGAAAGAAAAATATTTTATTTGGGACACGAAAAGAAAATAAAAACAAACAATTACCCAGCTGAAGTACAAAACCCAGGCGGTCCATTACATTATTCCAGAAAATACGACCAAAACCGCGTTACACCTCTCTAGCCCTTAATAAACATTCAGTGCGAAAGAGACGTTACACAGAAAAAAAAGAGACAGAGCATATTGTGGAACGAAATTATTACGTCATCACCCTTTAGACATGTTTATCCAGGACGAGAATTAAGGAAATGGATTAACTAGAAGTGACTTGGGTAGGTGGGAGCTGGATAAAATTAGATGCATTAATCATAATACATTATGACAAAATGTGAGTAGTATTCATGTTTAATTTATCTTGAAGGTTATTTTGTTTAGGCAATTTGTTAAGGGGAATTTGGTACGGTGAAAAAATTCGTATTTTATGTACAATTTTTGTCTCGCAGAACCCAATATCTTGATTATTGCGATTTGTTTGTCTTATTGCTGAATTACAGATGTGGATTTAAATGCGATATTTCTGCAGGCTTTATTAATGAAGCTGTAATCCTTATAATAGAAAGACCAACATTTTGGCTAGGATTTCGTTGTCTTTGTCGTACACTTTCTTTAACTATAAAAATATGCGCTTCATAACAGAGTATATCGATCGAAGTACAATTATTAAAAATAAAAATTTATCACTTCAACAATATCGAGAATTCGAGATCAACCAAGTGTAACTGTGGATTATAATTATAATTCCATTACAAATACGTGACCATGTATTATAGGTATTGGTTAAAGAAAATAATTTCTTGCACTGTCAATAATAATAATAATTTATAAAATTAAAGTAATCCATGTTTTGCTATAAGGCAATTTGTTGAATCTGTTACAATATTTACAAACTTTGCATTTAAATAATTATTTAATTAACAACTAATACTTACTTATATAATATCATATCATAATACAATCTAAATAATTATCAAACATACTATTTACACTCTGTACTAAATTAAACAACTAACTAACTAAACAAATGTAATTTATACGAAAATAACAATAAATACTTGAGAAAATCCTGTAATTTCTCACAAAACACAACAAAAATAATCTTTGTTTTGTTGTGTTTTGTGTTGTAATTGTTTTTTAGTTAATTTAGTATAATAAATGTAATGTAATTTAAATGTTGAAATAAAATAAATAAACATGCAAAAAAGATAGTATCTGGAAGTAAAAAAAAAAAAAAAAATCTTTTTTGTTGAAAATCGTGGCCATTTCCAGCAAACAGCCCTACATCTGCGACATGATTATAACTGTTGACATGGCAAGGAAGAGACAAGAAATAATCTCGTAAAACGATGACGTCACTAAACGATGTTGTATCAAATATGGTGACGTAATACATTGCCTGTCTGCCTCCAAATATCTTGACTAAGCTGCGTAAAGTTGATTCAGACGCTTTACTCGAGTGACAGTTCATTTTTATTTCATTCCACATTCACACGACAACAACAATGTAACATAGAAATGAACGTTCACTTGCTCATTTCATTTCATTTTTCGATCAATCACACGGAGCGCGCGTGAAAGATGTTGAATGACGAAATCCAATATAGTTGGATCGGTTTACAACTGAATTAATATTTCACTTGTGTGTCATTTTGTGTTCAGATGTTTTGCTTCGAGTGAAAATGAGGGACATAAATGAACAAAAAGTAAAGCGTCTGTTGTCAGCTATGTAAATATTAATACATAAAAGTGTTAAGAGAGCTAGGGTAAAACATAACCTAAATGTGTTGACACCCATGAATTGTTACACTAGCTGCACCCCGCGGTTTTATCCGCATAACTCTCGATTCCGTGAGAATATCAGGATGAAAGTATATATCAGATATAGCCTATGTCCTTCTCCAGGTCATGGTCTACCCATGTGCCAAATTTCATCCAAATCCGTTCAGCCGTTTTAGCGTGAAAGCGTAACAAACAAACATACAAAAATTCAAATCTTTTGTCTTCATAATATTCGTTTAGATTTATCGGGTTGGTGTCCCGAACTAAACTTTCAAAGCGCGAATTTAGTGTACGGTTGAATATAATCGCCCGCGCCTTCAAACTTAAACTCAAAGCATTTATTTCAATTACACCATTTACAGGAACTTTTGAATTGTCAAGGAGCCGGTCAATGGTCAGAGAGTTGAAGATAGTTTGCCCATTCCAAAGCGTAGATTTCTATGGAGAAGAATGCAGCAAGAAAGTCTACTATTCGTTCGCATAATTATACCAATTAAAGTTCAACACGATTGGTTCACTTTAAATTGCAGTTTCTAAAAACTTTGCGTTTTTGCACTTTTTCTCTTTGATCTTTAAAAGAAAATTGTGTAAGTACCTTATTACCTCATTCCGATCAACTCAGCCTATCTAAGTCCACAGCTGGACATAGGCCTTTCCAAGCTGCGCCACAATTCCTCTGCCTTCCGCATCCAGTCTGTCCCAGCCAATTTCTTAAAGGCTTGCCTCAGTTTTTATCTCGTTCGCACCATACTACTCGCGGCCTGAGTGAAAGTGAGACGGAGTGGGGTGCTGGCGGCTCGACGCCTCGAATAGTTGCTTTTTTAGGTGAAAATAATGGTAATTAAAATAAAATAAAAAACATAAGACCTGCTTTATAGTTGGTTCAGTTATTTTTTTGCAAAGTTTCATGATTTAATTTAAAGTATTTTTGAATACCAGCGGTTTCTAGTTGGGTTTAGAGGTAACTTTGGATTTTTTTTCTATCGGGAAAATTATAATGTAATCTTGTTTTCGTCAAACATAGCGTCAAGCATCAATCCTCAACTTTAACACATATTTATTTCAAAATGACTGCTGCAGTATTTTCGGCATAACAGAGGATCATGCTAAGCAATTGGAGGTTGTATCGGCTATTAAGGTCGTCGGTCCATCTAGCTAGTGGGCGTCCACATTACCCTTGCCGATACGCGGTCTACACTCTAGGACTCGTCTGCTCCACCGGCCATCGGTCCTTCAACAAATATGGCCAGCCTTGCCACTTCAGTTTGCTTAATTATTACCTCACAAGCTCTTTATTTTAAACTAGCTTCCGCCCGCGGCTTCGCCTGCGTGGTATCTCGATAAAAAGTACCCTATGTTCTTCCCCAAGATGCCACCTATCTCCTTGCCAAATTTCATTTAAATCGGTTCAGTAGTTTTAGCGTGAAAGCGCGACAGACAGACAGAGTTACTTTCGCATTTAAAATATTAGTAAGGATAGTAAGAAGCTCTTTATTTTAAATAAATATTTATTATCAAATTTTTCGTAATTGCACCTACCACTGTTTGTCGCTGCGTCACCCAAAGGTCGACTGGTAGAAAATGCCTATGGCAAAGTCCGCCTCTGAACATGTGTGTGCGTAAAGTATTAAATAAATACAAGGTGTAATTACCGCCTGTATTCCCCGAAGGGTTGGGCAGACGAAGGGTTAGGCAGAGGTTTGCCTATAGTACCTCCACCTACATTTCGCCAGTTATATTTAAGTCCCATGTTATAGGGGGCAAGCCTATTGCCACCAGCCGGGCACAAATCCAAAATGAAATTATCGTATAAATGTGCTAAAAAAATATGTATTTATAAATGAAAATCTCAGCAAAAAACTAGCTGTTCCCTTAATTTTGTCGAGTTTTACGAACATTAATATGTATGGAGCAGCAGATTTTTTTTTCACGATTTTGTTCGTAAAATTTGTTCATAATGAGCTCTAGACAGAACAATGACCTCTAGAGATGTTTTCAGTTATTTCAATTACAAAATCTACAATCGTTTAGTAAAATAAATAAATGAGGTGGCTCATTCAATATGAGCATGAAACAATACTTTCAAATTCCCTTTACTTTTTTCCTTTCGCAGTCGAAGCAAATTACCTATAATGCCAGGTTATTTGCTAACATCACACGATAATAGTGAGACAATAAAGGCAGACACACACGATTTAAAATTAACGGTCGCGTGCCGCTGACGTCTAATTATCTCGTTAGTCTGTGCACGCGACTTGTAAACTAACCAAAGAAGCTCATTTATCATCACCCTTGTATTCCCCGATGGCGTAGATACATAAAGAGGTTCATGGCGCATTCCTATTGTTACGTTGAAATCCTACTAATATTATCAATGTGAAAGTTTGTGTATTTGGATGTTTGTTACTCAATCACGCAAAAACGGCTAAATGGATTTGGAGGAAATTTGGCAAACAGATAGTTTATAACCTGGATTAACACATAGGATACTTTTTATCCCGATATTCCCACGGGATCGAGACTTACGCGGGTGAAACCGCGGGGTGCAGCTAGTCTCTTATAATTTCTAACTTAGCGGTATTATCTTGGCGGTCTATTCTATTATCGTATACGCCCACGTCCATAAAATGTATCGAAATACGTGCACGTTGAAACGTTATCGTGGACGGAATTTTAAAAGCGTCTTCATATTATAATTTCCATCCATTTTACTTCCCTGTGTTATCGTGATACCGTGACGTGGACATCGACGATAATATTGTCACGTTTGAAATGATAAAAGCACAGATTCTAACTTATCATACTTTTAATAAGCTGTAATAAACCTTGAAATCGCGAAAAAATATCAGCTTTTCCCTACATTTGTGTTCGCGTAGCTCGTCGAAATGTAGTGAACAGCTGATTTTTTGTTCGCAATTTCAGGCGTGGTCCCATAATGATGAGTACAATGACCCCTTAAGAGGATTAAAACGAATAAAATTTCACCCTGTATAATAATCTTATTTGCATTCGTATTCACCTAAAACTATGGCTGCCTAAATTCTAAACAACTCTCCATTACATTAAATTACAGAGATACCTTTACGTCCATCTTAACTAATTAGATGGCGCCATATTACTTTATCCTCTCTCAGTACCGACTCAAAATAAACAGGTACAGAAGGTCGGGTTCATACAAAAAGCGAAAACGCCCACAAACAAGCCACTTGTGCGGAATTTTACTGTTCGGCGGGGCGGTTCGAATTTCAAACAAAATGAAGAAAATACGAAACGCTTTTGTTTCGGCAAAAGTATGGAGACTTCTCAACCCGACCTCAGATCAAACCGAGACAGCATGCAGCGCTGCGAACAATACAGTATGCCAAAACTACACCTCCACTCTGTGAATACACGCTCACACGCACGCACTTATAAACATTTACAATCAAACTACACCTCACTAAGTGCACACAATGTTTACGAAACCGGCCCACGTCACTGTTGACAGCGCTCTGTCTTGGTTTTTTATTTGGTCTGAGATCCCAACAATAAAATTCCGAGCTGATCGCTGTTCGTAAACAAAGTCAGTGAAATTAAATTGACTTCCAACTTATTGTGCTACAGCACGGAAAATTGACGAAGAGTGTCAATTTGAAATGTAATTAATTACCCTGACCGTACAACCGCACATCAGTGGCAACAAATTGAAATTGACAACGCCTTTCATAGTGCAAGTGTTACCAGTGATGTGCGGATGACAGTTCGCGTCTATGTGTGCGTGCGCCAGTTTTCACTCGTATGGACCTTCTGTTTATTTCTATACTTATCTATTTCATCAAGAGCCCGCGGTATTTATCTGCGTCTCAAGAACTGATGGTACCAAGCTACATCACTGAGTAGCTAGTGTTGTCAATACATTCGTTCTAAAGAACGGTTTTGAGGTGAACTAAATCTGAACTTAGTTTACTCGTAGTTACGAAATGGAAATTGAGTTTTTTGTCTTTTCATTGGCAAGTATTTTTTTTTGTTTAATATTTTTTTTGTTTTTTTGTTAGAATGAGGTGGTTATGTAGTTGGAAGATCAGGCTGCAAGGATATCCCTAATGAGTTCAAAGATATTATATCAGTTTTCTTTCTTCATTAATTTACATTATCTTAGGTAAAGTGTCGAAGTTCGGTTTAGTAGTCATGGAAACCATTAAGGTATTTAAAGAAAAGTGATATTTAATGACGATCTCTGGGAATTTTCAAAAAAAATACGTGAAACTTGGACATACTTGAATCTCATGGGTTTTGCCTAGGGTATATGAGGTGCTTTAGTGTTGCTAATGGATCACACTAACACGTCCTGGAAGGATTATGTAGAATAAAAAGTCACCCTTAACCGTACGATATTATTTCACTTCTAGAATCTAAAACCACACAAGTTTTGAAAAAGCTTTTATAATTTTGTTTGCTCACGAAAAATCTAAAAAAATACCAATAAATACCAGTTCCTCGGAACTAAATATCGGTGAACTAACACACTACACACATCCCTACCGTATAACTCAATTAGTTGATGCGTTCCACTGAAGGTACCGACCTTACGAGTAACTAATTATAGTGATACAACTGTGAAAGGTTTCTTAGTAAAGTCCGTTTTTTAATCTCATAGACTAATTTGACATTTTAAGTGATTGTTGTTTGTTTTTTCAATTTGGAGTATGACATTTGCACCTGTCAAATTAATCTACGAGATTAAAAAACAGACTTTATTACGCGCCTATTTTTAGCTTGTCCGTGATTACAAATAGCCTAATTATAGTACTATTGGTTAGGGTGTAATTCAATTAGAAAAAAAGTTTAGTTTGGCTTAATAAGAAAAAAAAAAGAATAACGGCTCGCGCTGTTCTCGAACAAGTGCTATTATGTTAAATGGTCAAAAACAAGAAATGGTTTATTAACCCATCCAGCCAGTTACTGTAATAACCTCCTTTTTTGTAGTCGGTTACAAAATAACCCAACAATGATCGAAATAGAGTTCTTTATACAAAATTGACAACTTAGTCCGGTACTATAGTTAGTCAGTTTCAGTAATCAACAGTTCCATACAAAAGTGCAATAGTAAAACAATCAAAATATAGGTATGGACATTGATATAGTAATGTATATGTCAATGGGTATGGAACAGTAGTTTTTTTATTCTTTACTTTATTTTATGGAAACACGGTAGATAGGACGAAAGTATGTGATCTTTCGTCCTATCTACCGTGTATCTACCGTTTCACTAATACTCGTAACTGGTAAACAGGTACAAGATTTCATATTTCAGAATTGTTCGCATATACAACATAATCAGTCTATAATGTTCCTACTGCTGGGAAACAGGCCTCCTCACTTCGGGAGGGAGTGGGCCGTAATCCACCACGCGGGCCCAGTGCGGGTTGGTAGATGTCACGTCTTCAAATTTTTGGTTCTAGGACATGCCGGTTACCTCACAATGTTTTCCATGAGAGCAGTGGTGATGAAATTATTTACACAAAGTGAAGTTCATGCCTGGGTTCAAAACCACGACCTACTACTCGTAAGTCGAGGCCGTTGCCACTGGGCCACCACTGCTCTCATTGTAAAAGTTGTTAATTTTATTGAGTACCTACTACCTACACTCCTTAATGTATGTACTTCGTTTAACCTAAAATACACAAAATAATGGTAATGTAGAACACAGGATAAAATACGAATAATCTCGCAAAAGATTGTGGGAGTTATTTGGCAGCACCGAACTTTGAGAGAGGGGTAAAACAAAAGTTTTTGGACCCAGAACAAGAGTTGATGAAGACAGTTGAGTGAACTATGGAACTAAGCTTTTAAAGAAGTGAAGTTGGAAGCATGGGAGCTTGTTTTTGTGGCACTGTCCGACTATAATATTTTTACAAAGCATGGGTAGGTTAGGAACGAACCAGAAACCCTTGGGTACCTACGGTTAAACGCATTGGCGGCCAGGAAACCTGCCAATCTATTTCAGATGTCATTATACCAATTGTGCTATTCTGTAAAATGTTCACCGTGAAAACTTAGGTGAAGTGAGCTTGAAGTGAACTATCACTGCCTTAGCATCAGTAGGTATCGATGACATTGACAATGACAGCTCACTACACGCTCACTTCACCTAAGTTTTCACAGTGAGATTTGTTCAGCATAAACCGGCTTGACTTCATCATAATCATAATCAGCCTATAACGTTCCCACTGCTGGGACACAGGCCTCCCCTCTGTGAGAGTGTGTGGGCCGTAATCCACCACGCGGGCGCAGTGCTTGTTGGTAGATGTCACATGTCTTCGAATTTTCTAGGACATGCCGGTTTCCTCCATGATGTTTTCCTTCACCGTTTTGAGAGCAGTGCAGTGGTGATGAAATAATTTGCACAAAGTAAAGCGCCTGTCAGGGTTCGAACCTACGACCTACAAGTCGTAAGTCGCGGCCGTTACTACTGGGCCAACACTGCTCTCCCGCACTGCTCAAAATCAAAATCAAAATCAAAAGTCATTTTTTCAAACTAGGCAGAGAATCAGCACTTTTCGAACGTTAAAATTACATAAGACAGACCCCCAAAACGCCTAAGCTTCACTCTCACTGCTGGACTTATTTATTAGTTTATATAAGTTTAAAATCACCCACCCGTCTTGGCGATCAATGCTGGTGACGTCTGAGATAAATGAGAGGCTGGGTTTTTTTTTGGACTGTAAAAGAACTAAAACAAACAAGACATCTATGTTATGCTGATGTGCGTGGCAGCTACGTCTTACACTCGCACCACGTGCGTGCATTTAGCGGCCAAAAATTCAACGCAATTTTCGACGAATTCACAGCTTTGACTGTCTATTTAGACATATTTATGATAAATAGTTTACTAAATAGGCCAATTTACTAACAAACTTCATGACAAAATACCTACACGTACCACCTGTAATTAACCGGTTAATGTCAATAATAATAATGGACACGGACTGCGTCCGAACGACGTAATTAGTAATCACGATTGTTACTGACAAACAGTAGTCAAGCGTATACCTATTATTATTACTGGTGTTCGTTCGAGGCAATTAAGTATTACAGAAATATAATTTAGTTCTATTTATCAAACATCAATCTGCCTAGCCTTTTCCCAACAATTTTGAGGTCGGCTTCCAGTGAACCCGGATGACCAGTATTTTACATGGAGCGACTGCCTATCTGACCTCCACAACCCAGTAACTGGGCAATACGATACCCCTTGGTAAAACTGGTTGTCAGACTTTCGGGCTTCTGACGACCCGTAACACCTGTCAAAGATCCATGAATGACAGCCGGGACCAACGGCTTAACGTGCTTTCCGAGACACGGAGGAGTCTCGGTATGTAAAGATGGTCACCCAGCCACGGACCAACCCCGGCAAGATCGACCCGTGCGGTGTTATTACTTAGCCACGAGCTACTATTTATCAAGCATGTAAAACAATAAGTACGTGATTGATCATTATCATTCTCCTGCCCTTATCCTAATTACCCGACTACGGCGAAAAAAAAGGAGGGTTATGATTTTGACCGGTATGTATGTATGTATGTATGTATGTATGTAAGTATGTAAGTATGAATGTTCATCTGTTCCCTCCTATCTTCTAAACGACTCATCACAATTTGACAAATGAGTTACCGTTGGAAGCGTCTTGATCGTCCGCTGGTTATAGGCTATATGACGTCACATTAAATTAAAACTGGCGCCCTCTAGAGGAAATAAAGTCAAAAACTTAAAAAAAACAAAAATCCGGAGACAAATTAAAAGTCCGGAGTCGCACGTAATCTGTTCGATTTCGACACGTGTGACTCCGGATTTTTAATTTGTCTGTCTGTGGTGTCTTGTTTATACCTTTTAAGTCGTAGTTGGGTTTTAGTTTTTATTACTTTAATTTTTTTATTCATCTCATCTTTCACACAATCCATGCATCGTTTCTTTGGTCTTCCCCTACTCATAAAGCCATCGACATTCAAACTCAAAACTTTTCTCACGACATTTTCCTCATTCCTCCGTATCACTTGTCCATACCATGACGGTTGATATCCGCACAATTTTTCAGTCACCGGTGCCACTTACAGACTTCCTCTTATGTACTCATTTCTTATTCTTACTATTTTGTGGACAGGATTATAATTATTCAATTTGTTACAGTTGTAATAGCAATCACGTCAATTGGTTTAAATAGGTTTTTTATTTCTATATAAATTCTAATTTTATTATCATTAGTCTTTTAGATAGATTATTTTCTATTTTGTGAATGTGAGAACATTGTAGGCTTATTGGACTGTAGATTTATTGAACATCTTCTATTTTTGTTAAGTACCTGGTACTTACTTGTTGAAAGGCCTACATTGTCCCCCCATGCCTACCAACACTGTAATTTGAAAGTATTGTAAAAGCCAATTATTTTTAAAAGAGTAACCATGGAGTTTCTTGCTGGCTCTTCTCCATAGGAAACGACCAATTGGAACCGTGCACCTAGCTTCTGACGTTTCATAAGTGCCCATGTAGGTTTATGTGAAATAAAATATTTTGATTTTGAATTTGATTTTGATTATTCGTGTAACACCACACATCTCTCTTAGCTTTCTCATCTCAGCTGCATGCAATTGCCTTTCATTCATGTACAAATATCATGCTGGTATTATAAGGCATGGGATAGCCATACATCCCAATATACTTGCAAATGGGGTTAGTAAACTCTCTAAAATTGCTTTATATCTGTTGTTTACCACGAGCCCGAGTTCAGCCACTGAAGTTTATGGCATAGGTTATAAATAACACTTAAATGTTATTATTATTTATTAGGGTCAAACCCTGTTACAAGTTAATCAGAATTAGGGTCAGTTCATAACCCTCCCAGGTTCGTCTACCGCGGGTAATATAATATACACCCTATGGCTTTACATGGTTTATTTTTTTGTATAAAATTGGTGAATTTGTTTTCGTTAGCCATTATTATGTTTTAAAAATCTACTTAATAGAAATTTTAAATTCACTCACTGACCAACAATGCTCTGCCTTTCTGGGTCTAGAGAGTTGTTGCGCAAGAGTTCCCTAGATGACAGAAGATGAGCATTCATCCTCCAAATTGGTTAAGGGCTTGTGGCTAATTAGTAACAGCCACAAGCAATCAGGTTAAACTACGCTTTCCGTGGTTGGTCCGTGGATGGGTGACCATCTTTACATACCGAGACTCCTCCGTGGCTCGGAAAGCACGTTAATCAGTTGATCCTGGCTGTCATTCGTAAATCTTTGGCAGTCGTTACAGGTCGTCAGAAGCCCGAAAGACTGACAACCTTACCAAGGGGTATAGTATTACCCAATAACTGGGTTGTGGAGGTCAGATAGGCAGTCGCTCCATATAAAATACTGGTATTCAGCTGCATCCGGTAAGGTTGGAAGCCGACCCCAACATAGTTGGGAAAAGGCTAGGCAGATTGATTGATGTAACTTTAATATTAACGTATTTCATAATAAACCTTCGGGAATAAATTTTCTAAGCGATGATGTAAACCTCACCAAAATCTATTGCCTGGTTTAGAAGAAAAACGCGGACATACATACAAACACTAAAAGCGACTTTATAATATGCATAGATGTAACTTGCAAAAATAATTATGGTATTTAAGTCTACGTGAATTAAATACCATAATTATTCTTGTCGTATTTCGAATGAAACTGAATAATTTAATAATACTCTGTCTTTCATCGTCTCCATTCCAATATTCCGATTAGTATACCAAGAAGAGTTTCATTAGGCATCTACTATTGTTATTATTTGAATCGCGGAATAAATCCGATTATTCGTTGTGTACGATGAAATATTGTTAATTAAATTACAACAAAAAAACAACCGACTTCCAAAAAAAACACTCAAAGTGAAAAATAACTTTAATTTCGGAAGTCGGTGTCTTTGCTTTTCAATTTTCGTTTTTTGCCACCGATTTTATTTTCGCTTTTTAGTTGTGGTACCTACTCCACACTTAAATTCTAATACCACTACCTGCTATGTAAATAACAGTGACTGAGTCACATAGAACATCGTCTACATAAACTAAGTGGGAAAAATACGTAATATTGAAGCTATCTCAAAAACTACGCAAGCAAAGTAAATAACATTTACATGGGACCACCTCTGAAGCATGACCTACCAAACAAAAAAAGAATCATCAAAATCGATTCATATTTGGTCGAGTAATCTCATAACAAACACAAAAAAAAAACATACAGACGAATTGAGAACCTCCTCCTTTTTGAAGAAGTCGGTTAAAAATAAAGGACCGTCGTAGAAAAATATTGTCCCAATCTTAAGGACAATTATTATTCATTAACGAATAGGGAGGGTTAATGAATATGAAATGATGATGGATATGAATACCTCTTTCAAACCAAACGAACTATTATTACGGTCGCCTGAAACGACCATGAATTCCCAGAAATAATCACTTCAGCACAATCAAACCTCGAATTATGGCGCAAGCAATAACTGCTATAATTCAGTCACGCTACTTGAAAGGCGCGCCGCGTCAGGGCCACTGACGTCATTACCGTGGCGTCACTAACACATCATCGTCTGTCCAAATTGGCGGGATGAGTGTCACAAGACTCACGAGTGTCTAATTTGGTTTGATAGGATGGTGATAATAGCGTTTATTAGTGTTGATTTTGTCTGAGGTGCCTACAGATATGCTCGAATTTTGACATCCAATAATGTCGCTCGGTGTGCTGTGTGTTAACGATCAATAAGATTCTTACAGATTTGCTCAATTTTATCGATCGTTACCACAATTTATCGATCGTCATGTCACGCAACGCCATCGTCATATTTTGTGTCGTAAATATGTAGTAAGAGTAGGTAGTGTTCAGCTTCTTACAGATTTATTCAATTTTATCGATCGTTACCACAATTTATCGATCGTTTTGTCACGCACCGCCATCGACGAGACAAACTCAGAGATAACAGTTTTTATTTAGCCGACTGCCCCAGAAGGGGTTTTGTTTTAAAATCCCCATTTTTAGGGTTCCGTACCCAAAGGTTAAAACGGGACCCTATTACTAAGGCTCCGCTGTCTGTCTGTCTGTCTGTCCTTCTGTCACCAAGCTGTACCTCATGAACCTTTATAGCTAGACAGTTGAAATACTAAAAACCAGAATAAAATAAATATTTAAGGGGGCTCCCATACAACAAACGTGATTTTTTTGCTCGTTTTTGCTCGGTATTGAAAACGACAACAGCTAGACGCTTGAAATATTCACAGAATATTTAGTTACATAATATTCACTTTAAAAAGAAATAATTAAATAAAACAAATATTTAAGGGGGGTCCCATACAACAAACGTGATTTTTTTGCCGTTTTTTTAGATAATGGTACGGAACCCTACGTGCGCGAGTCCTACTCGCACTTGGCCGGTTTTTGCCTCTGTTTTCCTTTCAGCGACCGTTAGAACCTTCATGGTCGGTCTGTACATGCATGTATTTTTACACATAGGTAGGTATAAAAATAATATGGGTGTAAAAATAACTGTCGCTGTCGCTTGTTCTTCCCATGAATCAATCTGCCTAGCCTTTTCCCAAATATCTTGGGGTCAGCTTTCAGTCTAACCGGATGCAGCTGAATACCAGTATTTTACATGGAGCGAATGCCTATCTGACCTCCACAACCCAGTAACTGAGTAATACGATACCCCTTGGTAAGACTGGCTGTCAGACTTTCGGGCTTCTGACGACCCGTAACGACTGTCAAAGATTCACGAATGACAGCCGGGACCAACTGCTTCTCGTGCTTTCCGAGGCTCCTCCGTGCCTCGGAAAGCTATGTAAAGATAGTCACCCATCTACGGACCAACCCCGGCAAGCGTAGCTTAACCTCATGGATCGACCCGTGCAGCTGTTATTACTTAGCTACTGTTCTTCCCATAAGCCCACTTAGCCACTGTTCATCCCATAAATATGATATTTTGGTACTGGACCGTACCTGGGAACCTTCTGGTTACGGAGATATTAAATATCACTGTCCCAACTTTTTTACGTTTCTTTACGAAAACAAGTGTTAAATACTATAATTTAAATACTCCCAAGGTAAGTTAAGCACAATGTTTTGCATGTTTAGGGGTATGAGGAACAGGGTGTAAAGTTCACTCATCCACCATAGAAAAGGGAGGATCCTCCGACCAGACGGGTGTTGTGTCTGGCGGGCAACTGCCCAATGATTGATATTGGATTCTTGTATATATGTCCACTGCACGGTAAACTTTAATGGCGCGACGCAGGATTTTTGTGACGTCAGGATTTTTGTGTGACGTCAGGTCTTCGATGCGTTGTTCGCATGTGGCGATGTAGATACCGCCACACATGCGTTACATTGCGTGCCACCGTTGAATTTTCACACCAATTATAAAAGTCGTTTCCCAGCAATTATTTATTGCAAGTTACTTAGTTTGATGTACGTGTGATGTTTGATGTATGAACGCAGTTTTTTTTTTGAGGGTGGGAAATCATCATTAATGACTTCTCCCGCTCTGGGCGGAGCGGAAGGGCGTGTCAGACTTTTACTGACTAAAATCCACCCGTGTTCCAAGGTCCCGGTATCCCTTTCGGACTAACCCGCAACCCTGGCAGGCATCGCTCCTGGCGGACCCCGCCAGTTGTGCTGACATCTCTTTGAGGCGCGCGTCGAACACGACGCGCCATCGACCCGGGCCTGGTTTTAATCGGACGGCGAGCTACCCATTGCTCGCCGTCCGCAAGCCCGCGCCTATGGTGGCCGGGAATCCGCCTGGGATTCCCGACGCCCAGGGTGTCTCCAACGGCGACGGTTAGGTTAGGTTAGGCGTGAGGGCGCAAACTTTGCCTCTCCCTCACGCGTTCCGCCTCCTCCTTTGCGAGCGTTACTGCTTCGCAGAAGGAGGTGACTGCTTCCCAAGCCCTCTCGCTCCGTACCATGGCCTGGACCAGGGCTGGACGCGACCCTGGCACGAGATGACAGCTATGTAATGGGTTTCTTGTTCTACAGTCACGATCACTAACATGTTTACACTTAGCAACTTTTAAACGTGATTGCCCTACTGTATTGATTGTAATTTAATGATATAACGAACATAGTATTTTGGAACCCCTATTATTATGAAATAGGTATCATCTTAATGTTACAATCCTTATTTCACGATAAAATCGTTATTGAATTTTGCTGAATGTATAGATATTTTTGTTCGTGACTGTACACCCTGTATGTATGTACTTATTTCAAAATCGATGACAGACAAATGATAAGCTTACATGGGATTATAAGAGCTGTCAGCGCACCTGCCAATATCTATTCGTATCAATCATAAAATGTGATGTGGTAGATTGATTAATGCGACCCGAAAACAGACAACTTCCATTTGTATGACATCGAAATAATATTGATTGATAGCTCCTAAAAAAAGTTTAGTTAAGAAAATCAGAAATCTGTTGCTTCTTTAATTTTGTGGAAATAATACATTTTCTTCAATAATACATTCGTGGAAATAATACATTTTTAAATTGGGATAAGGGCAGGAGATTGATGAATGATGAATACATTTTCTGCTTCTTCTATAGTTAGTGAAATAGGCAGGCCTCAAAAAAAGTGCGAGTCGGACTCGCGCACGATGGGTTCCGTACCATTATCTATAAAAACGGCAAAAAAATCACGTTTTTTGTATGGGAGCCCCCTTAAATATTTATTTTATTCTGTTTTTTGTTAAAGCGGCAACAGAAATATTGTGAAAATTTCAACTGTCTAACTATCACGGTTCAGACAGCGGAGTCTTAGTAATAGGGTCCCGTTTTACCCTTTGTGTACGGAAGCCTATAAAAACATCTCTGCCGGCCTGTAACAACAACTCAAAATCAAATCTGCCTAGCCTTTTCCCAACTATGTTGGGGTCGGCTTTCAGTCTAACCGGATGCAGCTGAATACCAGTATTTTACATGGAGCGACTGCCTATCTGACCTCCACAACCCAGTAACTGGATAATACGATACCATTTGGTAAAACTGGTTGTCAGACTTTCGTGCTTCTGACGACTCGTAACGACTGTCAAAGATCCACACAAATGACAGCCGGGACCAACGGCTTAACGTGCTTTCCGAGGCACGGAGGAGTCTCGATATATGAAAATGGTCACTTATCCACGGACCAACCCCGGCAAGCGTAGCTTAACCTGATGGATCGACCCGAGCGGTTGTTATTACTTAGCCACGAGCTCCTCCAATAACTAAGACCATTTAATTGTAAGTAAAACTCCAAAACAACCTCACACCCTCTTAAGAGGGAGGAAATAACATTTACAGTAACATTCCATTTAATAGATCATCGCCACCGCCGCTGTTGATCACCGCTCACCGATCAATGTATGGTCTGTTCTAAAAATATCGGATGAAAGTGTAAACAAACCCTGTTCTGATTAAATTCTTACGTAATTACTCACTAAAGATAATAGTAACACGTTTATCAGTATTTAAAGTCTTTTTTAAACTCGTAAACTAATTTGGCAGGTGCTAAAGTCAAAGTCCTAATTGAAAAACAAACAAAAATCATTGTAAATGTCAAATTAATCTAAGAGATTAAAAAACAGACTTTAGAAGGTTTCACACATGTAACTTTTCTGATCTATTTGTTTACATTTTTTATGCTACCTTTGTAACAGAATATATAGTATAATATGCGTTTATCCACTGTAAATTCCCAATCTTGTAATTCCTAGTCTCAGTTTACAACAATCAGTAAGTGACGTAGGTAACTCAAAGAAGACATCTATGTCGACCAATAACAAAATAATATAAATAATTAATTTAATTAGTTAATTAATTAATTTCCTTTATTTCTTTTTAAATACATAATTTTTACATTTTTTTTAAACATTTTTAAATTTTTTGTTTCATTTTCTATACACATAAATTATATTTTTAAATATTTTTATAAAAAAACATTAAAACAAAACATTTAAAAATATAAAAAATAGTAGCCCATCGGCAATTAATTATTATAATATTATAATTATGTCGTATCTTTATGTATTTTACTGTGTGTACATAAATCTATACATATAATAAAATCGTAAACGGTCCGTGTCTGTACATTAAAGATTTTTGCAAAAAAAAGTACTGGAAGCCGCGAGAAATAAGTAATAGAAAGTAAAAAAATATTTTTTGAAATTTTTGTCTGTTTGTTTGTTCGTTTGTGAGCGAATCACGTAAAAGCCACTCATTGGATTCCAAATTGAATTACTGAACAATAAGAAGCTTTATTGTGAGTAACATTTAGTCGTTATTTCATCAAAATCGACCTGCAGAATCAAAAGATATATATATGGATTTAACACTTATGATTTTTTTTTTATCGGGGTATAACGTGCAGCGCTTGACGGTATTCTGTTCATAAGAAATTGTGCAGTTTCCGAGCTGTAACCTAACAGAAAGTACTAGGCTTGCATGAATTCACGATAGTATTAACTAATAGGATATCAAATAATTATAACTGGCAAAAAGTACTAGGCTTGCATGAATTCACGTTTAGATTATTTTAAGTACACCACTCACTGTTTTGTTCTATTCGTATCTGCAATACTATATTTATCGTATATTTGTATTTATATGAAAAATGTTTTTTGTTAATCCACCGGAAAAGTCGGAACACCGGGGCAACGCCGGGCACGAACAGCTAGTAATAAATAAATAAACAAAAATTAAGGCAAGATAATTAAGTTAAAAACGCCATTTAATTGGTAGCAAAACTCGAAAACAACCTAACACCCTCTTAAGAGGAGGAAATAACATTTGCAGCAACATTCTACTTAATAGACCCTACAACTTTTTATTAAAATAAGCTACATTCCTGTTGAATGGTACTGTTAGAGGCTGTTAACAAAAATGGCCGACATTATGTCTGTATTTCCGTAATAATTGAATAGAGTACGCAGTCCGCCGCGCAGTGCGGTATTCATAGGAATTTGCTGTTTGCTTTGCAGAGCGCCAATCCATACTAATATTATAAATTCGAAAGTAACTCTGTCTATCTGTCTGTCTGTATGTTACCTTTTCACGCCTAAACCACTGAACGGGTTTCGATAAAATTTGGCAAGGAGATAGATGGCATCCCGGGGAAGGACTTAGGCTACTTTTTATCGGCATACCACGCGAGCGAAGCCGCGGGCGGAAGCTAGTAATTTATAATAACATATCGCTAACTGTGTTAAGAAATTAAACACAGACCAGTTTAAGAAAACATAAAAAAAGAGACAGAAAAAGCCTACAACTTTAATGAATTTTTAAATGATAAATCGTTCTGACGATTCTGACTGAATCTTTTCTGTTTATTTTGAATCGCATGACTATAAGTCGCAGGTCTGTTATATGGGTTTTTTCATCAGAAATGTCTCAGTAGCAGGTTGGAATCTGGATTTGTGCCCGGCTGATGGCAATAGGCTCGTCCCCTATTACATGGTACAAACATAACTGGCGAAATGTAGATGCACTATGTAGGTACACCTCTGCCTAACTCTTCGGTGTAATCAGGCGTAATAGCATAATCAGCCTATAATGTTCCCACTGCTGGGACACAGGCCTCCTCTCTGTGAGAGGGAGTAGGCCGTAATCCACCACAGGGGCCCAGTGCGGGTTGGTAGATGTCACATGTCTTCGAATTTTTGGTTCTAGGACACGCCGGTTTCCTCACGATGTTTTCCTTCACCGTTTTTTAGAGCAGTGGCGATGAAATAATTTACACAAAGTAAAGCGCCTCTCAGGGTTCGAACCTACGACCTACAACTCGTAAGTCGTGGCCGTTACCACTGGGCCAATCAGGCGTAATGTTATGTTGTAATTCCTTAAAATATTATGGATAAGGCCTAAAACTGGACTGGTTTCCCGCGGTACGTTAGGTTAATGACTCCAAAGCCAGTTCTAAGCCCTTTTGTGATAGCAGAATTAACGACTTAGTTTGGAGAAAAAAGGATGAAACGAAAAAGCGTGCATTAATTTTATAGAATTAAACCCGCTTTTTAATAAAGTCTGCAGACAAATTTATGAGAGGGACAAACTCTAACCCCTGGGGTACAATATGTTAATTTTGGTTCTAAAACAAAGTTTGATAATTAGTGGAGGGTGCTATTTAAATATAATGGAATTATTTTCATGGCATGTTAATTATTATTATTTAAATATTGTGAAATGACCGTAGGTATAGTTATTTGATTCAGGCGTGACTGTGCGGAAATCCATTATAAAATACAATAGACGTAGATAAATTTAGTAACCTACATATTTCGCTAAACTATTCCTCAAGAGTCATAAAAAACCATGTAAAAAATCGACATGTGTTTCACCTCTCAATGAGGTATCCTCAGGATGACAATTGACCTGTCGCGAACCCGAACAGGCGTGGCGCTGAGTGCCGGACACAGACTGAGTCATGCCGCCCGACATCCCCACTTATATAAGGTGCATCTTTTCATACACGATATCTCTTAAGGGGTCATTGTACTCTTCATTATGAAAAACTTTCACTATGGGACCAAGCTGAAATCGCGAAAAAAAATCAGCTGTTCCCTACATATTTATGTTCACAAAATGTAGGGAACAGCTGATTTTTTGTTGTATTTCTATCTTTAAATGAATAAAAAATATTGCATCAAAATAATTTGACTTCAAGAAAATTGCTTAAGAATTATTAGCGTTTCATGCAAAAGAGGTCTTAAATTGTCAAGATTATTTCGTGTCGTGTCGCTAAATACCTTCGTTTTACTGAAATAATTTCATTTATGAATCACGGCGCCATTTGAGTTGGGAAATGAAATGTCTGAATTATATAAATTATATATTTTAAGTTTTGGTTTGGAAATAAATAATTTAAAGGTGTAATAAAAGAGCTTCCAGGTGTGACGGCACTTTTAATGTTATTGCGTGATAATTTTGGGTTGTAGAGGTCAGATAGGTAGTCGCTCCATGTAAAATACTGCGCCCGTTAGATTTAGGTAGATTAGAAGCCGACCCCACCCTAAACCAAATAGAAAATCAAGAACCAAGTACGCGACCAATCGTACGCGACCGACATCAGCGTAAGAGGAATTAAAAAATAAAGAAAGAAAACACGTTTATTTGCGGCCAACATGACGCTTTAGGGGATGAGGAACAGTAAAGTTCACTCATCCACCATAGAAAAGGGAGGATCCTCCAACCAGACGGGTGTTGTGTCTGGCGGGTTACTGCCCAACGATTGATGTAGGGTTTTTGTACACCCCTTTGCAAAAAAACGGGCACCTTAACAGTCATTGGCTTTTGTATGGATAATATTCATATTTTTACTTTGTCATTAGCATAACAATTTTACTACCTCTTATTGCTTTTTCTGCCATTACAACCGACACAAAGATATCACTTTTAAGTCACAATAAGGCTGGATTATGCGACAAACATAAATTATTCTTACAAAAAATAACGAGAAGTTAGTTTTAGTTGCCAGGATAACCTTCTAACCGCAAACCTGCAAAATGTTAGTAAAACTCACAAACGGAAAACGGGATTATTATTGTTTTTATACAAAAGTTTCGAATTTGGAATTAACTTTTGTACAAAAATCAAAACCGCCCGTTTTTTTTGCAAAGGGGTGTATATATATGTGTCCATTGTCCACTGCACGGTAAACTTTAATTGCGCGATGCAGGATTTATGTAACGTCAGGATTTTTGTGTGACGTCAGGTCTTTGATGCGTAGTTCGTATGTAGCGATGTAGATACCACCACACTTCCATATCCCTAAGTACTGATATTATAAATTCGAAAGTAACTCTGTCTGTGTGTCTATATATTACCTTTTCACGCCACCAATGAATGGATTTCGACAAAATTGGCATGGCTGGTAATGGCAAGGAGATATCTGGCATCTTGGGGAAGGAAAAGGGCTACTTTTTGTTTTAAAAATAATCCTATAGGGGGTCATTATAGGGGTTGAAAGTTTGTATAGGAAACCCAGAATTTCTTAAGTATCCCGGTAGTACGTTCCCGTGAGACGTCCGCGCGGTGCGTGGCGGTCTGTGGTCGTCTGCCGTGCGTGTCCGTCTGCAATATTACCGATCGTCGGATTTCACCATTAGGATGCAGGTTTAACAGTCTTATGCCGAGATCCGACGATCCGCGATTTTGCAGACGGACACGCACGGCAGACGACCTCAGACCGCCACGCACCGCGCACGGAGGAACTTCCGATGTCTGCGATACCCCGCACGTACACCTTCCCACGGCCCGTCATCCGGGCTCGTCGGCGTCGGTCCGCAAAATCGCGGATCGTGGGATTTCGGTATAACGGGACCGTCGATGTGCTTCACGGATGCGAAAAATTGCTCCAAGAGGGTGCGTTCCGGTTTTCCAAATAAATGAGTGACATAATTATGAACGCGATGGTCGGGTATTTGCCAGACGATCGCTTTTATTAGGACACAATCGTTTTATAATAATTATGTTTTTTATTAATTTAGCCCTGATAATTTACGTTTGTCATCAGTTTGTAATTTATGTTGTAATCTGTTAATATGTTACTGTTTGTTTTACCTTACAAAAAAAAAGTCTACGACTGCAAACACGCACTATATCGCTATTTTCATCTGAAAAGGCACTAAATCATCGTAACATGTCCCTAATGTGAATCGAACGAGAGAATAGTTTGTGTATATTTCAAACAGCATAATGCGGACGTTATGTGGTTTGAAATATACACGAACTATTCTTAAACGACAAATGGGGGTCCAAACGCATTAGAATAGCCTCCATCATTGAAAATACTTAGGTACTTATGTCCGGCACCAGAAATCAACTTTAATAACTAGCGAACGGCCCTGCTTCGCAGTTTTTACGACTTGATTAACGTATTATATACATAATGACAAAACAACCGACTTCCGAAAAAAACACAAAAAAAGTGAAAAATAACTTTCGGAAGTCGGTCTGTCAGTCGTTGCTTTTCAATTGTCATTTTTTGCCACCGACTTCCGAAATTAAAGTTATTTTTCACTTTTTTCGTGTTTTTTTTGGAAGTCGGTTGTTTTTTTTTTGTAAAAAGTTTATATTTTTCACTTTTTAGTTATTACTACACAAATTCATATACCGTTATCTGCTATGTGAAGGAGTCAATGAACTTCTGACTTCCAAAAAAAAGAGTCATGTCATCAACATACGCAAAGTGGGAAAAATACGTAATTATTGAAGCTAACTCAAAAACTACGCAAGAAAAATTAATAAAATTTATATGGGACCACCTCTGAAGCATGACCTACCAAACAAAAAAAGAATCATCAAAATCGATTCATAATTGGCGGAGTAATCGGGTAACAAAAACAAAAAAAAAAAAAAAAAACATAGACGAACTGAGAAACAGCGAGATTTCTTTATTACATTTAATTAACGTATTATGTCCGGAATATTTATTCTGTAAATGAAGGTGAAAGCTGCATGCGAATCCGTTGCGTAATTAAAGAACAACGCGGTCACACAGACAGACACGAAAGGCGAAGTTAAATAATAATTAGTAAATATTTTAAACGTAACGTAACAAGTCTGATGTTATGTTACATTTAAAATATTACTTCTGAGTTCGAAGCAGCGTTGCATTTCCGTAGCACTCGTAGCTTACGACTACGCGGCGTAGCATCGTAGCGACAGTGGTAAAAACACCGTTTCACAGCCAGCTCACAGCTAAGCTACGCACGTTTCGCTTCGGTTTGTATGAATATGGTAAGCGGCGTCGTCCACTGCGACCTACGGCTACGCTACGCAGAAATGCGATGATAGCAAACGAATGAACCGCTCAGCTAACTTGCCAAACCTTTCCGTACACATCATCAATCAACTCAGCCTATCGCAGTCCACTGCTGGACATAGGCCTCTTCCAGGCTACGCAACAACACCCTGTCTTCCGCCTTCCACATCCAGTCTGTCCCAGCCAAGTTTTTAAGGTCCATCTAGCTGGAGGGCGTCCCACACTACGCTTGCCGATACGCGCACATCATACAGTCCTGCAAAGATTTTGGCCACGCGCCAATAAATCCTTGTACAATCGTATACCCGTGTCCTTACCAAAAGCAATCGACGCGAGAATGCGAATATGCCTTTTTGTCGGAAAACGGGAAGGTGCCCTCTGTTGGCGCAACCACGCGTTCAAGTTCACCGAACAAAGAGTGGCAAATGAACGTTACGATCGCGTATTCGCGCGACTATGACAATGGACGATCGACTTTATGTACAGTCACGGACTTTAATTGATGAGCCACCTTCAAACTTTTCAATTTTGCAGTTTCATACATTCACGAGATTATACGATTAAACACGAACTCAAATCGCACGCTCGTAAACAAGATGACAAATAAATTACTTTTAATCAGAAATAGTCTTATCCATAGAGGTTGACTAATAAGTTCTCAATGATAAAAAAATAAAAATAAATACAATGTTGCATTAATATTGTCATATGTATTTGATACTGACCTCCTTTGAATCATAGCTCATTAACTCGTTATTTCTGAAAACTGAACTGAAGACAGTGACAGTTGAAATATCAATGTCAGAGACGTTACTTTCGAACTTGACAAAATGACTATTATTATTTCTCCGTACGCTAACGTTACTATCGCAACAGTAACCTAGCAACGATTGTTTATCGTTGCTAGGTTACTGTTGCTAGACCTGCAATTGGTTGACTTTGGGTAGTCACTCTAATCTGCTGTCAAGTTTGTAGTTCTGGCTCTCAGGTTAGCCAACCGGTAAAGATATGAAATATAAGTTTCTTCTTCTAATACGAAGACATGACTGCGTGTCGGGAACCGAATAAACCCGATTTGCATTACACGGCTAAAATACGAACAGTGCCAGGTGGCTCATCAATTAAAGTCCGTGACTGTACATGTGTGTTGGTCGCATACGTTATCATAACGTATGATGTGTCACTTGTTATGATTTACGATGATTTGAATTCACAACGATTTGTTACTGAGCTAAAATATAGTTGTGTGTTTAGTTCCTGATATTATAGTCAATGATGTCATATCTCGCAACCGGCGTAGGTGTATGACCTGGGGGCCTAAACCGGCCACATTAGCAATTCTTATAAAAGCAGTTCATTTCCTGAATCCCAGCTGTCATTAGCAATTCCTCTTATATAAAAGCAATTCTTAATTTATGGACCATTTTACGAATCTCCATACAAAACTCTCAAACAGATGAATTATTTCGTAATATGAATTACACGCAGATCATAATATTATGAATTGTCAGTTTGTGACATTTTACGATGATTCATAATATTTTCATAATATGATTCTGCTAAAGTGACCGTTTTAAGCCCCCAGATGTATGAATGTAAATGAAGCAAAAGAAGTATGTAAGGATCGTAGCAGGTGGGGTTCTATAGTTTCTACCTACCCCCATGGGAAGAAAGTGTGAGTTTATGTATGATGTCATGTTTTGCTCCTTTGTGAGTTGTTTTTATTGTCCGTATTCTTCTTCGTTCTGTTATACATAATTTTACTGTACAGCAATTATTGCTGATTTTGCTTTTAATGTGCTATATAAAACTGCTCGCTATGCATAGCGGTGCAGTCAACCCACAAAATTCTATCCGATTAACATTTTCTCCGACTTATTGTAATTTTGATGTGCAAGTATAAATAAATTCAGTGTAGCAGAAACAAAGTGTTTTCATTAAAAATGACCCACGGAGCGCCATCCTAACAGTTCGTAGGGGGTAAAGTTATACAACATTAGTTTTTGTTAATGCTAAACCCGAAAAGGGGTCATTGCGCCAAAAAGGTTCATTTCAGCATTAATGCCAGACAGGTACTGTCTGACGCTGGTTTTCTAATGAACGTTTAGTGACAAGTGACGGGAAGTAAAAACAGTTTCAACATACCCAATAAGTATTTTAACCATTAGGTACCTATTAATAAATAAGCTAGTAAAAAAAAGGAATAATATAAGTAAATACAACAAGTAAATAAAACTGTATTCAAACCTACAGAAATAAATCCTACAATATCCAAAAGTATATACCGTTTATCAACATATTCTGATGCAAATATTAACGTTGTGTTGATATTATTACATGTAAACATCAAACACCCCCCCCCCCCCCCTACCCTCCTAATGTGAATCGAATGACGCGTCACATTGCAAAAACGACGCAATATGACAACATAATTATAGGAGCTTATGTCATTATTTCTTGATCAAACATTTCATAGGTAGCTATTATTATGGCCATAGCTTCCGCCCGCGGCTTCGCCCGCGCGGTATGTCGATAAAAAGTAGCCTATGTCCTTTCTCAGGCTCTAGACTATCTGTGTACCAAATTTCGTCTAAATCGGTTTAGTAATTTTTGCGTGAAAGCGCGACAGACAGACAGACTGAGTTACTTTCGTATTTATAATATTAAGTCATTATTAATACCGTTGTGTAAAGGCAGACAGTGAAGCCTGCGGGTGGTGACCTCAGGATAAACCGCTTCTCACACGGACAACTGTACGTCGCTTGCTCCCGCATTATCGTCCTGACTCCCTGTATATTATGACTGCTGAGAAAAAAACTACAAACGTACGAAGGTAATATTGGGTTTCCACCTATGAAATTGGCGTTTTTTTCTCACAAATAGAGAACCTCGTCACTTCCATGATTTAAAATATTCATCAATTGCTTGGTATTATATCGAATAATGACCATCATAGACAACTACCATTACTACAAAAAACCTTATTAATTATAGTTTTCTAATCATTTTGTTAGCAGAAATGAACACATTTTTTTTTTAACTTAGTCAAAACTTATTTTTGTCGCTTAATCTAAGTGGCTTACGTTATCTTAGTTTTTAAACATAATGCAGTATTACCCTGCATAAAATCTTCGAGCCTAAAACTTTTTTACTTCGCTGGCCATCGATGTTGTCGTTTTTAATCGTAAGATAATTTCAATTTTTTGAATTTGAATCTGACGTGAAGAAAGATGAAGAATTTTTTATTGGCAGCCGTCAGTCGCGGTTTTTTCTCATGAACGCAAGAGCTCTAATTCTTCAAGTAATTCCCGGCGTACTATGCTGAAAGATTTGCAATATAATTATTTAATTATAGTCTTTATTGTTGTGTCCACGTTTCCTTGTTTTACGGTACGTATAATCGGATTCTATCTGTGCTACTATACTCGCTCTTTCTCCAAGGTATGTCGGTATCCTTTTCGCTAGTCTAAAACCTTCTTATTTGTCATAGGTTAAAAACCAGTGAAAAGGCCTATTTTGGCCTTTATCGGTGGGGTATTGGGAACCCACCTCGTTTCCCCGTTTCGCCATAATCCTGGATCAGGCGCCCCGGCGGCGGCGGCGGCGGTTGACTGAGCGCCGTGCCACGTACAAGGAATACCGCCTCTTGACGTACCGCACGGTCCAGGAACTAACCACCTCGTGACTTATTAACTATTTATTTATCCACTGCGAAGCGCCGTTTTCTCGGATTCTTCCACGTTGCATTGCAAACTGCAGCTGCTGTAAACCCTTCAAGTTTCCCTTCAAGTTCAAATACGTTCAAGTTTATTTTTTACGCGTAAATAATCTCGTATGCAAATTAGACTAAGCTGGCATTAGGTCAACCTTCGGTTGCGGTTCCTTATTCGATGCGTTGCGTTTGCGCTAGTAAGTTATGGTTTTTATAAGCTTTTGCAATCGCTGATACACACCGAACTCCCACGCGTAACTAAATTTACCTAAGAGTTCTATTCCGAAAGTTTTCCTTAACCTAATTACGCTTGATTCGGCACCACTGTCTCCATAGCCGCGACTAAATTATATTTCATATTCACCTTTTTTATATTTTTTGTAAAAAGTGTCTTTCTATATTTATATTACAAAAATTATACGTGTTCAACGAAGTGTGTTTATTTATTTCGTTACAAATGGCGCCCGAATTAAAAGTAAGTAAATTATGATATCCCTATGCATACTTAAATATTTTTTTTGTCAGTTTGTGTGTGGTGCTCTTTCAGGGCAATTTTAATCTCTATTTATTTTTCAGAGAAATCATTAGTTTCTTTTCTCACCACGGATGCCTGCTTTTGCTGAACGACTTATGAATATTTGAACGGCAAGCTGGTCAAATGAAGTTTATGTATATTCTTAATGTGATGTGTGTGCAATGTTATTTAAAATAATTATTTTGTAACCATATTGAATGACCAATCTTTCATTTCGTCCCATCAAATATATATCAATCCTGAATTTTATTTATCTCTTGTAGTAGTTGTATTTAGTTCCCTGTAGTGTGAGTCTGTGGTGTGAACGTAATAGGCTTCGTGTTCAAGGTAAGCGTTTGTGTGTCTGATTTTTCTGCTAGATGTCTAGCTTGTTTTTTCCTTAGTCCAGCTATCTTCGTTCCGTTTTTTTGTGTGATTTCCGTGATCCAGCATGGCCGACGAGGATTCGTCCATTGGTGAAACCGCCCATGGAGAGAGCCTTATCATTTCTAGCCCCCCCCCAATCCCACCTAGGAGACCTAGGATTGCTGAGTCATCAGGCTTACCATCCCCGATCAAATCCGACGAATGTCCATCTTATCCCCGTAAACAAATATCTCTCACGAAGTGGAAAATTGACTTTTCTGGGAACACCTGCGTCCGTGAATTCTTTCTCTCGATAGATGAATGTAAGGAAGCGGATGATATATCTGATCATTATCTGTTGAAGCGCTTCCATGAAGTTTTGTCAGGAGCTGCACTGAAATATTTTAGGTCCATTCGCCACCCACTCCTGTCATATACAAAACTTAAGGAGTCTTTCGTGAAGACATTCGGAGTCATAGATTTTGAGTTCAAAACTGAACAACAGGTTCGAAACATGAGACAGAAATCAGACCAATCGGTCAGGGATTTCGTCATCCAGGTCTCATATCTTAACGATCGCTTAGCCAGTCCCATCCATGACTCTAATTTACTTGATATTATTATGCACAATATGCACCCTAGGTTTTTCCCTTGCTTGTCAATCCACAAATTCCATGATTTAGAGTCGCTTGTTGATATGGCGTCACATTTTGAGAGCTTCTTGCCAGGAGCGTCGAAGTCGGTGTCCAACGTCTCTTCTGAGATACAGTTATGTCCTAAATGTAGAAAGGACGGACATTCGTATCGTAACTGTCCAGATTTCCCTGGTAGGCTCTGTTTTAGATGTCGCACTCCTGGTGTAATTACCCGGGATTGTCCAAACTGTAATCCAAAAAACGTGTAGACCATCGGCGACACGCCTCATCCCGTACAGTGTCACCGGTGATAGCCAATGATTCATCAGACAACCGACCATTCGTTGAAATATTACTATGTAATCGCCCCATTAGGGCTTTGTTGGACTCAGGCGCACAGATGTCTCTTATTAGTGATATCCTCATTCAGGAACTAGGTATATCTCGGATTTCCAATGTTTCGTGTCCGCGGGTTATTTCCGCCAACAATTCACCCATCGATATTTTAGGGAGTGTTTGTCTCCCGGTCCAATTTAACCGTACAACTTTCACGCATGAATTTTTAGTTGCACGTTCTACTACGTCTTCAATTATCTTAGGTATAGAATTCTGGAATAAATTCGGTTTAACTTCAGTTTTTAGTAAGGCTTTTAATAAAAATATTAAAGGCAATATGTACCTTCCCGCTTTTAACCATTCTCCGCCTCTGGTTTCTTGTGTAAATAAAGCTCGATATGTACATCCCCGCAATGTCCTATTACCCGACCAAGAGAGAGGTCTACAACGCGTCATTGACGAATTTGAGGCTATTTCGTCTGATAAGATTGGGCTCGGTAAAACTACTTGGCTTTCCCACAAAATTAATACAACAGGAATGCCAATTAGACAAAGATTTTACCCTCTTTCACCGGTCAAATTAAAAATTCTTAACGACGAAATTGATAAGATGTTAGAATTAGGTGTTATCCGTCCCTCTCGTTCTCCTTGGGCCAGTCCTGTTGTAATGGTTACAAAAAAGGACGGGTCTGTTCGCTTCTGTGTCGACAGCCGTAAATTAAATAGTGTAACCATCAGGGATTCGTATCCTCTACCTCGTATTCAAGATATCCTTGACAATCTTCGTGGTGCGAGATATATAAGTTCTCTCGATTTCAGGAGTGCTTTCTGGCAGATTCCTCTCGCGGATAACGAGAGCTGTGAGAAAACCGCTTTCATAATTCCCCAACGCGGTTTATTCGAGTTCGTCAGAATGCCATTCGGGCTCACAAACGCTGCTTCAGAAATGCAACGCCTAACTGATATTATCGTTAACTTCGAATACACTTCTACCAGCGACGACTGTGTTTTCGGATACGTCGACGATTTGATTTTGATATCTAAGGATTTCCACAGTCATCTTGCACTCCTTAGGAAGGTGCTAAACCGCCTCAAAGAAGCCGGTTTATCTATAAACTTAAAAAAATGTGAATTCTGTAAGAGTGAGCTAAAATACTTGGGATACATCGTCAACGAAAAAGGGCTCCAGACTGATCCCAGTAAACTGGAAGCTATTCGCGATTACCCCACTCCTACTACCGCTAAATCTTTGCGCGGCTTTATAGGAATGTGCTCTTACTATAGGCGTTTTGTAGATGGTTTCTCGTCCATAATTGCTCCTCTTACAGCTCTTATTGGAAAGAGGAAGGGTCGCGATCCTATAAATTGGGACGAAGCTGCCGAACAGGCATTTTTTAAGCTGAAAGAAGCATTAGTCAACACTCCAGTGATGGCTTGCCCTGATTTTGCCAAGCCATTCATATTGCAGTGCGATGCTTCGGCTGTCGGTCTCGGTTCGGTCCTATCTCAAAACGTTGACGGTGTAGAACATCCCATTGCGTATTACTCCCGCCTATTTTCCAGAGCGGAGCGCAATTATAGCACCACTGAACGCGAACTCCTATCTGTTCTGGATTCCATAAAGCACTTCCGCTGCTATTTAGATGGAATGAAATTTTCGGTTATAACCGACCACATGGCTCTGAAATGGCTGCTCACTTTAAACAACCCATCGGGGCATTTAGCTCGATGGGCCACCGTCATTTCACAATATACCTTCGATATCATCCACCGCAAGGGAACACAACATGTCGTCCCGGATGCTCTATCCAGGATCTATACTAGCCCTATTACGTTCGACCAAGGTCCTGAACATACTACCGATAGGTGGTACAAAAGGATATATGTAGGCGCACGCGACACGCCACAAATGTTTCCTGCTTACGCCATTCAGGACGGGGTGCTCTTGAGACGGATGCCCATCTCCAGCCCTTTATTATCTGATCCCTGGCGCGTCGTATTGCCGGCTGAGAAAGTTCCCAACGCCATTTGGGAAGTGCACAACAATTTCCCTTCCATACATCCCGGCGTTACCAAGTCTTACCTTAAGATCAAGGAACTATACTATTGGCCGAATATGTTTCGCGACGTCACCGAAACACTGAGACAATGCGACGTTTGCAAAGCCTACAAAATCGCCAATACCCAACCGCGTGGACAGATGAGATATCCAAAGGAAGTTTTTTTACCCCTGCAGCTTATTTCCATAGACGTAATTGGTCCGTTGCCTATCGCCTACTATGGCTATCGATATATTCTATCAATGGTCGATGTGTTTTCAAAATATGTCTGGTTGATTCCTCTAAAAAAGGTAGACGCAAGTTCCCTAATTAAAGCCCTGGAATCCGAGATATTTTTTAACTTCGGAGTGCCACGGGCGATTCTTTGCGACAACGCTACCGTTTTTCGTAGCAACCGTTTTTTAAATTTTCTTAGGTCCTTCTCACATCGACTCACCAATGTATACACCCTACTATACGCCACAGGCCAATACCGTAGAACGCTATAACCAAAGCGTCGTCACGTGTCTGAGCATATTGGTTGGTGAAAACCAGAGAAATTGGGCGAAATTATTACCCAAAGTCAAATTATATCTCAACTCCTGCATTAACTTGGCTACTGATTTTACGCCTAACTTCCTCATGTTCGGTAGGGAAGTCCTTATAGATCCCGCTCGTGCGCATAGTCAGACTCGAAGCACCAATTTAGCCGAGAGTCGGTCCCAGCACGCGTCTAATCTATCTTCCCTCGCCGAGGTTTATGCTAAGGTCGCCGATAATCTATCCATAGCTTTCCTCCGAAATTCCCGATCTTATAACACCAACCGTTCGGCTATCACCCTCAACCTCGGTGACGTTGTATGGAGACGAAATTTCTCTAGGTCTTCAGGGTCAGACTATTTCTCTGGAAAATTAGCGCCCCGTTTTATTAAGAGCCGTGTAACCAGAGTCATCTCTAGAACCACGTATGTTCTCAAGGACTGTGATTCCGTCCATTCAGGACAGTACCACATAAAAGATATCCTGAAATGATTGCCTTTCCTCTTTATTCATCAACTGAAATACACTAGTCGTTCTATATTTTTTGTTACATAAATTTCAAAAATTATTTCAGAACTTTTTAGGTAGGGACTCATTTTAATCGGCCATGCCATGCGACCTTCATTTCGTATAACTGACATTTTTTCTTACATTATGTCATGTCATTCTAGTTGCCGTTGTCAATTTATAAAATTACTACAAATAATTAATACGTTTATTCTGAAAATGGTAAGCAGATCCCTTTAAAATGTAATAACTAACTTAGAACATTCTCGAAACGCTATTTTTTTTGCAAGGAAGCTTGCGGGGCACCTTGTAAACATTTCGCTTTTATTCTCTATCACTAGAGCTTGGATAGTGCTTGGATAGTGTTTTATCGCCAGCAGTCGTTTATTTCCTCTCTACCCGACCGCGGTGAAGACGAGTTCTGTTCCTCTATTCCATAACATACTTAATTATAATTTATCCGACTGATACGATCAAGAGGGTTGTGTTTGACCTCTGGGCATGTCCCGGAGGCAAAACGCACCTTCTAATCCTACTCATCACACTAGTCAGACTCTAAGCCCTGACTTAGTTGAAAGTCGGACTATGATGTAGACTTAGGGTCATTAAATATAAGGTTGAAGTCCCTTATTTGTTAGACTGGGGTTTTTTTTTTTTTTGGGACTCAGGCTCCTCTTTATAGCTTGATGTTCTTCCTTTTGGACTTAGGTTCTTGTTTATAACCTGATGTCAACCCCTTTTGACCTCGATATATATATTATATTTCTTTCAACTAGTGTTGTCCTTTTGTTTATTTTGAATTCTTAATCCTCTTGTTCTATCCTTAGTTATTGTATACCTTTCCCGATAGGTCCTGCGTAGGTTTAGCAGGCACATCTGGAGGCCTTTTGCACTTCGATGGTCTGTTAAGATAGAATAGGTTAGTCATTAGTTTAGGCTAGGTTACCTATAGGTTATTTAGGTGTTAATAGTTTTATTTCTCTTCTAGTTCTCTCAAGTGAGCTGCTCCCTTCTCTCCTGATGCTGCTACCCCCCTCTACCTTCCTCTAGTGACGTCATCCTTATGTCGTTCGTTTCTAGGGATGTAACTCCTTTAGTTATTTTTATCGCCATTATCGATATTTTTTTTTTGTTGGAAAGGGATTACTGCAGTATTACCCTGCATAAAATCTTCGAGCCTAAAACTTTTTTACTTCGCTGGCCATCGATGTTGTCGTTTTTAATCGTAAGATAATTTCAATTTTTTGAATTTGAATCTGACGTGAAGAAAGATGAAGAATTTTTTATTGGCAGCCGTCAGTCGCGGTTTTTTCTCATGAACGCAAGAGCTCTAATTCTTCAAGTAATTCCCGGCGTACTATGCTGAAAGATTTGCAATATAATTATTTAATTATAGTCTTTATTGTTGTGTCCACGTTTCCTTGTTTTACGGTACGTATAATCGGATTCTATCTGTGCTACTATACTCGCTCTTTCTCCAAGGTATGTCGGTATCCTTTTCGCTAGTCTAAAACCTTCTTATTTGTCATAGGTTAAAAACCAGTGAAAAGGCCTATTTTGGCCTTTATCGGTGGGGTATTGGGAACCCACCTCGTTTCCCCGTTTCGCCATAATCCTGGATCAGGCGCCCCGGCGGCGGCGGCGGCGGTTGACTGAGCGCCGTGCCACGTACAAGGAATACCGCCTCTTGACGTACCGCACGGTCCAGGAACTAACCACCTCGTGACTTATTAACTATTTATTTATCCACTGCGAAGCGCCGTTTTCTCGGATTCTTCCACGTTGCATTGCAAACTGCAGCTGCTGTAAACCCTTCAAGTTTCCCTTCAAGTTCAAATACGTTCAAGTTTATTTTTTACGCGTAAATAATCTCGTATGCAAATTAGACTAAGCTGGCATTAGGTCAACCTTCGGTTGCGGTTCCTTATTCGATGCGTTGCGTTTGCGCTAGTAAGTTATGGTTTTTATAAGCTTTTGCAATCGCTGATACACACCGAACTCCCACGCGTAACTAAATTTACCTAAGAGTTCTATTCCGAAAGTTTTCCTTAACCTAATTACGCTTGATTCGGCACCACTGTCTCCATAGCCGCGACTAAATTATATTTCATATTCACCTTTTTTATATTTTTTGTAAAAAGTGTCTTTCTATATTTATATTACAAAAATTATACGTGTTCAACGAAGTGTGTTTATTTATTTCGTTACAATAAGTGCATAAAAGCTTTAATATATTAGTGTTATTAACATGTATAACATTCATGGTTGTTATATAAATTAAGAAAATTTTAGTATGAAAAATGCAACTTCTTAAAAATTCCCCATACAAAACGCTGATTTTTCATGGGTGGGGGCCTAATATATATAGGGAAGTTTTATAAAACTGTGGCTGTTATTTTGTTGTATATTGTGGTGTATAGTCACTCCCGTAAACGAATACTTAGTATCATTAAAATAAGTATTTATGTTCAGTTAGCATCCATTTTTATGCAACACTGCATACTGGCATTGCTCATTTTTCTCTGACAGAATAAAAATGAAGTCATAATAAAAACGTAAATAAGCCCAGGTCTTCACTAACTCGTGAATGAGATCATGAATATTTTTGTTGTACGGGACTATTTGGACGGGAGTGTTATCAGTGCAATTCGTAATCCGTATTTTAATGCATTAAAGAGCGAAATTGCATTTAGTCATAATAATAGTTCTCCATATTGAATTTCCGCCATGGTGCATGGCCAATCTCAGCGGAGACTAGCCATCAACGCGGGAGGTATTATAGTGCACAAGTGTGTGCGCAGACACAGGTGCACTCTCTCTTCCTTCACTCTCTCATTTACTCCGATGATAAATTAATCAGGAGGCCTAAAACGACCACATTAGCAATTCCTCTAAAATGCAATTCATTTCCTTAATTTCCAGCTGTCATCAGCATTTCCTCTAATTTCACACCAAAGCAATTCATGTGTGGCCCATTTTACGAATCTCCATAGAAAACTGTCAAACAGATGAATTATTTCGTATTATGAATCGCACGCAGATCATATTATAAATTGTCAGTTTTGTTTTTACGATGATTCATAATATTTTCCCAATATGATTTGGACAAAGTGACTGTTTTAAGCCCCCATAACTGCAAAAGATCTAACAGTTATTTGCGACATTGCCAACTTGGTATATTGGATTTACAGGAGCTGTGATAATATTGGCAATAGGTAATACCATTGGAAATCTGTGAGAATTAAGAAAGGTAAATATTTCAAAGAGGAATTCTTCAAGGTATACTTTCTCCTTCAAGAAAATGAGGATTTATGCTGGATTTCTACCAAATAAAACCACACCATATACGGAAGAGATCTGGTTCCTGCAGTGGAAAATACCGGTACCCTTTCAGAGGTCTTAGAACGAACGCGCTACGTAAACTCAACATAAATTCAAACGATTTTTGAATCGAAAATACAACTTTCGTATAACACTTTCGTTTAATTTTTTGCGACAAGCAGAATAAGTATCAATCCCAAATGAATAAAGACTTAAAACTAGGTAAATATTACGTGCGAGATTAGTATTTGCAATTTTAAAAGCATTCGATTTTACGTTTACATCGCGAGTTTGTGCTAGGCCAACAAAGCTCGTCGCATGTGGATTCAGATTGTAGCTGCCGCACCCCTTGCTAGTAAAACACTGCTTCCTACTGATAGGACGTCCAAAGTATAAAACTCAAACTCAAAGAATTTAATTCAAATAACTTTCTTCAAATTCTTTATCCATCCATTCTGGTGTTATAAATTCGAAAGTAAAGAACTCTGTCTGTCTACGTTACCTTTTCACGCCTAAACCACTGAACGGATTTCGATAAAATTTGGCATGGAAATAGATAGCATCCCGGGGTAGGACATAGGCTACTTTTTATCGATATACCACGTGGGCGAAGCCGCGGGCGGAAGCTAGTTCAACATAAAGCTGAAATTTCAATATACCCATACTAACAATAACACCAACTATCACTAATCCATACCATTATTAAATATACCCACATAAAATTCTGACTCCATAAAAACTAATGAGCGTCCACCGTAAGAAAAGACATTATTAAGCCGCGATGATGGCTATACACCCTATTAGTACCACATGACGCGTCGACATAATTAAACATCGTTTACCGTTAGAATGTCAACCGTAAAGACTCGTTTAAAGGGTTGAAATTCAAGTGTTTTGTTTCTACCACAGTCATTCATCATAGACGCTGGATGGCTTTAGAAAAAGCGCTTTTATCTTTATTTGTGGTGGGTAGGTATTGTGTGGTAAGCCTCACTTGACGCTTTGTTTATCATCATGCTGTGATCTTGGCTTGAAAGGGATTTAATCGAGGTCGGTTTGTTATTGATGTGTTGGGGGCTATTTTGTGGTGACCATGACCGGGTCAAGAAGTAGGTTCTTTAGCTCATATAATATATTTTCATATCATATAGGTATTTTTAGTATCATAATTATGTATATGTATTTTTCTCTTTGTTCGTCACAATCAGAGCACCTGCCTTCTAATCTCTTCACCACCCTTGGTTGACTGGTAGAGAATGCCTAAGGCATTAAGTCCGCCTTTGTACCTTATTTTTTTTTGAGTGCGTACTCGTAACGTTTAAATAAATAAATATATCTTTATAGGATACGTATTCAGAAACTTGTAAACGTAGCAAATATCAACATTCTTTATCCCAATTTATTTAGAGTCGGCGTAACATGTCTTTTTCTTCCATACTTCTCTATTAGTCGTCATCTCGGTAGTCACTCCATTTCTAGCCATATCATCTTTCACACAGTCCATCCATCGTTTCTTTGGTCTTCCCCTACTCTTATAGCCATCGACATTCAAACTAAAAACTTTTTTCATAGTATTTTCCTCAAATAGCTGACAAATATTACGCTCATCATTATCATCATCATTGTGTTTTCCGTATCCCAAATGATTTCACCGTTTTTATTAACTTCTCAATATTACTGCAACTCTTAAATCAATATTTTAGTGCACTACAGGTAGGGAAATGAAATGAAATTGAATTGTTTATTTTGTAAATAGGATATTGGAATCACTTTTACACGTCATATTAAAAAGTTGTAAAAATAAGCTAGATGAGGTCGGCGTTTACTCTGAGAAGAAAGGCCGAAACAAACTCAGAGGTCACAGTCTCTTTTAAAGTCCAGACATAATCTTGGTCAGGCCATATGAGGACCATGTAGATTAGAGTGCGAAATGGTATTTTGAGGTAAGAACCACACAGATTTGAGTGGACCTGTCCAGTCAGTGCAAGCATTTGTCAGTAATAGTGGAGCTCAACGACTCGACGAACAATACCAAAGAAAGGACAATTTGGGTAGACCGCATAAAGTTCTCAAATTGCCAGACCTTCGTTACATTTAACTGAGAACGAAAAAAATAAAAATAAAATATCCACGTAGTCCTCACATTCACAATAAAACAATACTTTACAAAGTAATCATCATGTCATTTTGTAAATAATATTCAATAATGTTAATTTGTATATAAAACTGGTATGTATATTTTGATGATTTTCCATAATATTCAAATTGTCACAATGCTTAGCAGAGCGAGCTGCTCAATCCCATGCTTTTTTGTCTTCAGAGGGTGATATTTCATTCAGTGATGTTGTATGCGGAGTACGAGGCTTCACAAAAACTAGTGTGATTTTTGTTAAATTCATAATTATTTTCCTGTGTTTATCATGGACATCACTGACAAACGGCGAACGAAAACAGAGGGAGGAAAAGAAATCGCCGAAACGCAATGAGCAATGCAATACCGACTCGTTTCTACTTGGAAAGTTTTGCCTTGGAGTGGGAACATAACAAGTGAATATTATTAAACTACGTATTTTCCGAAATAAGTCGGCAGTATCTGCCTAATCTTTTCTCAACTATGTTGGAGTCGGCTACAGTCTAACCGGATGCAGCTGAATACCAGTATTTATATGAAGCGACGGCCTATCTGTACCGGGTTGTGGAAGTCCACAACCCGGTTACAGTCTCCGTTCACACGGCGAGTACGTTGTAAGTATATTTCTGTGGCCCTAGTGAAAAGGGGTATAAGTCCGATTTTGTGGAAAATGAGTTAAGTATACAGAAGTGATCAGAAAAAAATGCTCTATCGTTTGGTGTAAACGGATCTAAGCTATCTCTAAAAATAAAGAAGTTACCTTGTGTAAAAGGGTCCAACTGACACAAAAAAAAACTACAAAAGTCGGTTTCAAGTACTTTTGTATTCTTTTAAACGGATTTTTTCAAATATATTTTGTGTTTTTTAATCTAAATTAACATAAATTACCCACGTTTTTATTTGGTTCGTGTTTATCAATACAACAAGACCTGGTTCTTAAAAATGGTTTAGTGAGTAATGTGATATTATTAGACATAAATCCGTTTTCACTAAAATAAAGGGAAAAAATCAAAGTAACTCTGTTGAGATTAGTATGAACATAATCATTCCAAATGCGTATTCATTTTCACTTGTATGAATTAACATTTAACATTATGGAAGAAGGGGTATAACTTATATTATACCCTAAATGAATTCATTTTGTGGTTAGTATAAGTCATTATCTTAAAAACTAATAACATTAAATAAAAATAACTCAATAATAATAAAGAGCATAAATTGTTTACCTATAAAAAACTTCACATGTGTTTCAATTGGTAGCGGTTTAAATGTCACACGAGGTCAAACACGCAATTTGAAGCGCGCGGAGTGTTTTTGGCGTCTCCTGTAAAGTTGCATTTTTGGACTTAGATCCCTTTTCACTAGGGCCACAGATTTTATCTACACCCATGCTATAAATCCTCTCTAAAAGTTCCAGAAACAGTTAGCTTATTGCCAACATTAAAACAACCAGTGTCATAGAAACCATAATATCATCCAAACGGGTGTTATAATGTTGTACTGAATTTAATAATGCAACTTATTTAAAAAAAATAACATGACAATTTTCTTTTTTTAAATGAGTTCACGAGCGTTTCACTAACAAAGCACCGTAATTTAAAAACAAAACATACATTCGAATTCGAAAAATTAGAATTCAAGTTGTACCGCGCCGTTTTTGTTCTATATTGGTATTGCAAAGAAACTTTTATAGAAGATTCATATCATGGGTGTAGATAAAGTCTTGTATACAACTGTAAATAATTAGGTATTAAAACACTCATGTGATACTATTATGATGATAAACCCACATTCGTGTTTGAATACCCCTTATTATATAACAGTTGCATAAATAATGATTACTGTATATTTTTTTTAATTTGACGCAGTTTCATATAAACTGCATTTGTTTCTAACCGCATACAGTGGGATGTTGACGTGTGATCCCAATTTTTTTCCGTAAAATATCGTACTGACAATCAACGTTTGAACAGGGCCACTGGGTTACCACGATATGTCGATACCGCTTGGTAAGACTGGCTGTCAGAGTTTCAGGCTTCTGACTACCCGAAATAGGTGACAACTTGATTTATGTTATACCATTAATGTTGAATGATCACTTTTATTTCTTAACGAAACCAGAACTGACGCCTTAAGAGACAGGGGTGGTCACAAATCATTTTCAAGTTCCCCCCTATTCACTTTATTTCTTTCCGCTGTAGCTACGCTTGGGAACAATATTTTATGGTAACAGTAACAGTATAATACTTCCATTTGCATTTACTTTGTTATTCAACGAAATAAATAGATACTGTCATTGTTAAAAACAGGGTGAAAATAGGGGAAATTTATTCAATAGTGAATAATATTATTTGATTACAAAAGTTTGGATTAAACCCACTTTGTAGGACACAGGAACGGCCTCAGGTAAGCGGTCGGCATATACCTAATAATATTGGAATAGGCAACAAATCCGGCTCGAAGGACCACAAACAGCATGTTGAAAATAAAAATGCTTCTGCTCCTAGTTAGTTGATTTTGTATTAGCAACAACAATTTTCTTTCTACATGTTGTTTGTTGAATAAAATAAAGCCCCAAGCAAGACCATCTCCATAATTAATGTATGAAACGGAACTTTAGTTGTTCTTTATCATGAAATTTTGTAAACTTTACGCGTCTCCAGTTGTGTTTTACGATAACCTTAGAACTTGTACAAAATTAAACCTTCCATCGTTTAATTTTACTTGAGTTAAAATGTTCCTTGCCTCTGGAATGTTTTTAGTTAAATGTTGATTATGTTAAGTATTAATTTTGGTAGAGAAGTGCTGCTGGATAGTCTAATTACATATTTATTGTAGTAAACAAAATACAAACTTCATTCGGCATTTTCTAGCCAATCTTTGGGTTAAAAGACAAGATTGTCATAGGTGTACAGTTCGATTCAAACTTTATGGCGGCTCAGAACATGAGGCGAGTCGCTGCGCAGCAATAAATTCACATGTCAGTGGGGGTGAGAGGAGCTCGTGGCTAAGTGAGGAGCTCGTGGCTAAGTTATAACAGCCGCACGGGTCAATCCATCAGGTTAAGCTTCGCTTGTCCGTGGATGGGTGACCATCTTTACATATCGAGACTCCTCCGTGTCTCGGAAAGCACGTCCCGGCTGTAATTTGTGGATCTTTGACAGTCGTTACAGGTCGTCAGAAGCCCGAAAGTCTGACAACCAGTCTTGCCAAGGGGTACTGTATTACCCAGTTACTGGGTTGTGGAGGTCAGATAGGTAGTCGCTTCATGTAAAATACTGCTGCATCCGGTTATACTGAAAGCCGACCCCAACTTGGTTGGGAAAAGGCAGGTGATGAGTGGGGGTGAGAGGTGCGGTACGTACTACGCAGCGAGTAGCGTACTTCACAGCCACCATAAAGTTTGACGCGTACTATACCATTCTCCATTCTCCCAAGTCGAAGGAACCGTATCCGTGATGATTTTGCCAACTGACAAAAATGCCTAAAAACACACTTTAACGGCTGACTTTATCAAAGTCAGTTAACTTTTATCCCTGGATTAAAATTGTTGTCTGACAGTTTTTCATACAAAAACTGTCAGACAACAATTTTATTCGCAGGATAAGACTTATACTCGGTATAAAAGTTTGGTGAAATTCACAAAATTCTAAATTTATTCGCAGGATAAGCCTTATACTCGGTATAAAAGTTTGGTGAAATTCACCCTAAGGGCTGATTTTATCAAAGTCAGCTATCTTTTATCCGTGGAATAAAATTGACGTCTGACAGTTTTTGTATGGAAAAACTGTCAAAAATTCAAAATTTATTCGCAGGATAAGACTTATACTCGGTATAAAAGTTTGGTGAAATTCACCCTAAGTCATTTAAAAACCCTGTACATTTTGAAAACCTGTAAACATGTCCAAAAATACAGTAGGACGTCATAAACTAAGTTACGAAGAAAGTACGTTACCTACTAGATTTACTTAAGTTCTGCCCAATTTATTATTATTTCATATTTGTATGATTACCTACTTGCAAAGACCTTGGCAAGAAAACTTGTCAATACAAATATACCTTGACCTTCCTTCAAGGTAAATGGCATTTGATAAAAACATTAGGCGTAGATATATAGAATGACATACTGCTCTAAATGGCTTTCCTTTTTATACGATTCATTTAATTCAATACAAGACTTGTTGTTGTTCCTGGTTTTATTTTAGGTGACATCATACAAAAATACAATAAACGTAGATTATGTTTAGTAGCCTATTTCACTTAACTATTCCTCAAGAGTAAAAAAACCCTGTAAGAAATCGACACGTGTTTCGAACGAGGCATCCTCAGGATGATGATTGACCAGTCGCGAACCCGAACACGACGTATTGCCACGCGGAGCCAAGACAAGACGCAGAGTCAAGAGTCACAGAGAGAGAGAGTCAGAGTTGCGTCCGGCGTTTAAAGTTAGTTGATTTACAAATTAAATCCTAAATCACATCAATATTAGTATTAGATAGTTTTTTTTTAAGTACTGTGAATTATTTAATTGTCTACCAACTTAAATAGGGAATATGCATGTGATTCAAATATGGGTCAAATATTTTTTTTTATAAACTATGTTACTTCAGAATGATGCCTCCATCAATATTTTTGAATAAAATTTCTTTTTGAGCGAGAAATTAATTTTTAAAAAGTCCCAAAAAAACTGTGGGTAATTCAAATACTTGGGGATAACAATCAAAATGTCAATGTCTAGTCAATCAACAAGTGTCAAGTCAATGTCAAACGCTCGTAGAAAAAGGAGTGTTTGACGTTGACTTGACAGTTGCTTGTCTGTTTTCACGGTCTGTGACGTCACCACACCAAGCGCGCCAAATGGAGGGCGTTTAAATAGCCCGGATCGGTTGGATATTTTTAAACATTTTTTAACTACTTTAAATTGCTTTTTTGCCGTCGAATTTCTTTTTACTATTATTTGACAATGTAAACTATTGAATAAAAATATTTAAAAAATACATACATTTCCCTTGTACATAATTATTATTATAGATATTATAAGTCTTTGTTAGTTCTTAGAAACAACATAATAAGTTAGTTGAATTAGGTGTTAATACTTATTTATATTACTTCAGAAATAAACGCTAAGAATCTAAAAAAAAAAATACATGCATATTCCCTATTGTGCGTATTAGCAAATCGCAACTGTCATTCTTAGATTTTTTTTCCTTTTCCGTATGAGTAAAAACAATTCCCTTGAGTAATTCTAGGTCGGTATAATTTAATTCTAATACGGTTGAAAATGGTCGTTGTTCAACCTCGCGACTTTCCAATCTCTTAGCCGTAAGCATAGCTGCTTCCAATTTAAAACGAAGACATCCAATCTCTTAAATCCGATGTATTGTAAAAAAAACCCAGCGTTGTGCTAAGCTGGACACGTCTGTCCAAGTTCGGAGCAACTGGGCGTGAAATTGCCCCAAGCCCAACCCAGCATTATCATGGAACTGCAGGCCACGTAGAAGGTTTCAAGATTTATATTAAAAGCTCTTTTGTTTTTTACGCTATTGCTTTGTACGTACGACTTTACGACTTTTTGAACCCCCGACGGAAAAAGAGGGGTGTTATAAATTTATGGTCGCTGCACACAGCGGGCGCGGCGCGGCGTGACCGGGCGGCGACGCGCGACGCGACGCTGAGCAGTTGTAATGTACTAGTTACTATGGACGACGCCACACAGAGCAGCCGCGCTCGGCGCGACGCGACCGGTCGCGCCACGCCGGCGTCGCGCCGAGTGCGAATACAACTCCGACGTGGCGGGGCGCGGCGCGCCGAGCGCGGCTGCTCTGTGTGGCGTCGTCCATAGTACATTACAACTGCTCAGCGTCGCGTCGCCGCCCGGTCACGCCGCGCCCGGTCACGCCGCGCCCGCTGTGTGCAGCGACCATAACGTGTGTACCTCTGTGTCTGTCTGCGCCATCGTAGCTGCCAAACGGTTGAACCGATTTTGATTTTTTTGGTTTTGTTTGAAAGGTGATTTGACCGAGAGTGTTCTTAGCTATAAAAGAAAATTAAAAAATCGTTTATTTGATGCTTTGTGTTTGTCGGGGGTATTTTATTTAATTTTTTAATTTAATTGGCTTGTAGAGGAAGACCAGGCGTGACTTTGCGGAAATTCTTTATAACATACAATAGATGTAGATATATTTAGAAACATATTGCGCTTAACTATTCTCCAAGAGTCATAAAAAACCCTGTAAGAAATCGACACGTGTTTCATCTCTCAGCGAGGTATCCTCAGGATGACGATTGACCAGTCGCAAACCAGAACACGACGTGTTGCCACACCGAGCGCTGGATGCAGATACTTTGCGTGCGTTAGTGTATTTAATTTTTTCTCTAGTCTACCAGTTTTTAATCTTGCTCTTTGGATAGGTCTGCATCAAATTGACACCATTATGTCAATTTATCGTGTTATACCCATTTCATACAACTTTAAAAGAATGACCGTACTGATTTGAATATACGGACAATTTAAGTTTGATAGTCAATTTGATAAACAATAATCCTTGACTTTATTACAAACTAGCTGTGCCCCGCGGTTTCCCCGCGTAAGTCGCGATCCCGTGGGAATATAGGGATAAAACTTATCTTATGTCCTATTCTAGGTCATTATCTACCCGTGTGCCCATCCTCTACTCTCTTCTCTAGAGTAGGGAATGTCGCAGCGGGGCGGCGCGGCGCCAGCGTCGAACGGTTCGCGTATTGCATTTTCATACTCGTGATAACTTCGAAATTAAATGTACGATTCGAATGAATTAAAAAGTATTTTACTGCTACATAAATACCCTTGATGTTAAAACTATTTATTTGAATAAGAATTCATATTATTTTGATAAAACTCCTTCGCAAATAATGCATTAATTTCGAACAAATTTGATTACCATAAAAAAGGTTATAGTGAGTCAATCTTAAAAGATAGACATATTATTATGCTGTCGCGGACTTTTTTTAGAACTTCTAAAGAGGAACAATTCCATCATACATGATATTTACGTAACATAAACCGTTAACGCAGCGCACGCAACGGAAGCTCTCAAAAAGGAATATTTTTTCCCGTTTTTGCAACATATTTAATTTATGCTCCGCTCCTATAGGTCGTAGCGTGATGTTATATAGCGTGATGTCTATAGCCTTCCTCGATAAATGGACTATCCAACACAAAAATAATTTTTCAATTCCAATCAGTAGTTCCTGAGATTAGCGCGTTCAAACAAACAAACTCTTCAGCTTTATAATATTAGTAAGTATAGATTAGCTGCGACTCAAGGTTTCACCCAGATAACGTGGGAATATCGGGATAAAAAGCCACCCATGTGCCAAATTTGATTAAAATCCGTTCAGCCGTTTTGGCGTGAAAGAGTATGAAACAAACAAACTCACTTACGCATTTATAATTTAAATAGTTATCACAAATTGGTCAAAAGGTAGGACCGTACCTAAGGATCTCTAAAAAAACCTCTCCATTCTATTGACAAAACGATAGTCTATCAAAAAGTGAATAGGAAAAAAGTGAGACTCACAAATAGTGAATGTGGAGGCTTCACATGGAGGGGAGTGTGAAAGGGCCGTGGGTAAACAGTCGTGGAGGTAAGTGTGTCGAGTTAAGGCCAAGACGGACATAAGATAAAAATACCGGGATTTTTTTTACGTTTATGGTTTTAATCACTAATATACAGGGTAAGGGACATCACTATATGAGTTTAGCGATACTCCATTTGAAATAAGATTAGACATTTAAATAAACCTTTTTTACAGTCGGACTGTAAAAAAGGTTTATTCAAATGTCTAATCTTATTTCAAATGTAGTATAGATCAACCAGAATTGAAACATTTGCCGGTCATTAAAAAAAAATCAGCTTTTACAAAATGTATGCTGATTTTTGTCATAAACCTTTTTAATGCATGGCAATGTTACTGATATTACACCGTGTATTTCAGTCAAGTGGCTTGCCATATTTATTAAAAGTAGGTTTTTATTTTATTGGTACATCGTGTTTTACAAGAATTTCGGCTCTGTCGACCGTCAAAATCATAATCATTTATTTGTCAGAATATGATACATTACAATCATTATGGATTCATTATGGTCTGATGGAGGAGCAGTGGTGGCCCAGTGGTAACGGCCGCGACTTACGAGTTGTAGGTTGAAGGTTCGAACCCTGACAGGCGCTTTACTTTGTGTAAATTATTTCATCACCACTGCTCTCAAAACAGTGAAGGAAAACATCGTGAGGAAACCGGCATGTCCTAGAACCAACGGCCCACTCTCTCTCACAGAGAGGAGGCCTGTGTGCCCAGCAGTGGGAACATAATAGGCTGATTATGCATGGTCTTAAGATTAGCGCCATCTCTTTCACTCATATCTATGAGTCAGACTTTCTAAAGCTCCTATTCGAAACTCTATTTTTTAAGTACTTCGTAGTACAGTTCTGAATCTCGTTTTATTGTCAGACGAATGAAAGTTTTTGTTTTTAATATGTCCTCTGAGGATGCCTCGCCGAAACTACATAGATTTCATGAAACAACTTCAATATAACAACACAGAAACACATTTATTAAAGCGGATTGTATGAAAGTTTGGCCCGAATACGGCAAAGCAGAGAGGTGAGTAATGAATCCTGTCATCCGTGGCTGATGGAAGTCATGCCGAAGCGTAAATGTCTAAATGTAGATTTTAATACCTGAATTTAATCATGGACGGTCCCATCCTCGGACCCATCCTCGTAAAGCTAAGCACGTTGTAAGCAGTGATAGCCTTTTTTTTTTGAGGTTGGGAAATCATCAAATGTCTTCTCCCGCTCTGGGCGGAGCGGGAGGGCGTGTCAGACTTTTACTGACTAAAACCCACCTGTGCCCCTTCAGTTGCCTATTGCCAAGGGTCCCGGCGTAGTATTATAATATCTGCGGTCCCGGTATCCCTTTCGGACTTTCCCGCAACAAGCAGTGATAGCCTAGAGGTGTGACCATTGGACTGCCAAGTCATAGATCTTGAGCTCGAACCCAAGCTACACACCACTGACTTTTCGGATTCATGTGCGCATTGTAAAATTATAACTTTCTTCAAAAATGGTGAAGGAAAACATCGTGAGGATATCTGGGAGATATTATCGACAGCGTGTGAAGCCAAGTCAGAGGCCCTTAGGCGGCATAAAACCTCTGAAACCTAGTCACTGGTTAGTGATTAGAAACCTAGTCACTGGTTAGTGACTAGGTTGCGTGAAAAAGAATGAAACACCCATCCACAAACTTTTCATAACAAGCGCTGCATATCTTTGCAGTTGACAAAACTTTCGAAAAATTATACCTAATTAATTATTAATAATTTAAATTATACCTAATTAATTATTAATAATTTAAATTATACCTAATTAATTATTAATAATTTAAATTATACCTAATTAATTATTAATAATTTAAATTATACCTAATTAATTATTAATAATTTAAATTATACCTAATTAATTATTAATAATTTAAATTATACCTAATTAATTATTAATAATTTAAAATATATAAATAAACAATGTCTGTGTAAGGTTTAGTTTCTAAATCCTAACTACCTAATATTATAAATGCGAAACTGACTTGTTTGTTTTTTTATTCGGTTGTTTGTTTGTTAGGATTTCAAGCTAAAACGGGTGAACAGATTTGGATGAAATATACACGGGTAGACCATGACCTGGATTAGGACATAGGATACTTTTTATCCCGATATTCCCACGGGATCGAGACTAAAGGTTCTTACATATTGGCGCGATTCGTCGCGCGACGCGAATTTTAACAAAACAATTTCTGAGAAAACTTCACGGCGAACAATGCGGCGGCGTCGCGTCGCGCGACGAATCGCGCCAGTATGTAAGTGCCCTTATGCGGGTGAAATTGCGGGACGCAGCTAGTAGATAATAATCGTTACTGTTATTCGTGAAGGTTCCACATTAATTGAATCATAAAGTTTTATTGTAGCAGAAAACTATGGCCTGAAAGGAGAGATACGTGGCAGTCGTAAAAATGGTCCGTGATAACATTAAAGTGCTGAATGTTGTAATTTCTGTTCTCACTGGAAATAAAACAAAGCCGGCCTTGAGGATAGCTGGTTGTATGTACGAAACATCTATATTGGAATAGGTTTAACTTGTGATTTGCTTGCAGTGCAAAAAGCTGTTTTTTTTAAGGCTCTTACATATTGGCGCGGTTCGTCGCGCGACGCGACGCCGCCGCATTGTTCGCCGTGAAGTTTTCCCAGAAATTGTTTTGTTAAAATTCGCGTCGCGCGACGAATCGCGCCAGTATGTAAGAGCCTTTACTTATCTTTTTAACTTACTAAATGATCAAAATCCAACTATTATATGAGTAATATTTGTATATTATATTATATATAAATACTAGTTGATGCCCACGGCTTTGCCCGCGTGAATGTCGGTTTATTATATACTAAAACCTTCCTCGAGAACCACTCTATATATTTGTGAAAACAGCGTGAAAATTAATGCAGTCGTTTTGAGTTTATCGCGAACAGACAGACAGACGCGGCGGAGGAATTTGTTTTATAATATGTAGTGATTTGTAATCACGTTCTCGAAAACGTTTCTAACGATTTAGAAGTTGCAATGTAGGGGTACGAGGGTGGAAAATCAATCTAGCTAGGTCTCATAGCTGGGAAAATACAGTTTTACTCGACAGTATAGTAAAATTAAGCATTCACAAAATGCAAGGCATACAGGCTCGAATGCTGGCTCGTATGAAACGCTCGAGTGGATCGCAAACAGTCGTAAAAGAGGCGCAGATTGAGTGTTACTAAGTTAAGGCGAAGCGCTAATGTTTTAGTTACGTGTCCTTTCGCATAACTAATAATTCTCCTAAATCAATCAGTGTGAGAAATACATTGTATTAAAAATCTTCGTTTTCTGTCTGAGCGTTAAAGATAATCTTTTTGGAATCTGTATGTACGGATTTTCTTCATGGACCTACTATTTTGTTGTAATTTTCCTCACAAACGTAGGTACTGAGTAATTTGTTAAGTAGGTACCTACCTACTATATTTTTAAACATTAAAATGACATAGGTACCCAATACCTAATTATGCAATTGACACAAGTATTTCTCTTGAATACCGCTAAACCCTAATTTGAAAAAAAACATTTAGAAAACAATCATCCCAAAAATGAGTACACAAATGTTCACAATGGTTTCCAAAAGCAATGTACATTCCGAGGCTCTTGAATCGAATCCTCGAAGGAGTTGAGGGCCCTTAGAGCTCCGAGGTCCTCGAAAATTTCTTACAATATTAGGCCTCTTACGCCCGTCAATATTTGGGTTTTAAACGCCCGACTTGGCGACTAATTGCGACTTTTGTATTGTTTCGCTGAATAATTTTATGCTAAATATCTGTATTAAATTGTTTCGATTTAGTAAAAGAAAAGAATCTGAAGTAATTATGCATTTTAAAATTAAATACTTAACTAAAAAAATGGGCTAAATTTCTTTTTGTTTTGTAGTGAAAATGCTTTTCTTGGGGCACGCTTCGGAATAGAGTTAAAGATGTGCGGAGAGATAACTGCGAAAAACAGATAAATACTAAACTTTAATACTATTTCTTTTTTTAGTTAAGTTTTGTATGTTACTAAAACTATATGGACATTTATGTCCGAAGAAAAAAAATATTACTAACACGCGCTTTCAGAAGTAAACACTATTTTACAATTTTTATGAACTAGTAAGAAAACCTGCTTTTTTACTCAGTAAACAATAACAATAGAAGTTACAGCAATATCTACCATAAACTCCAGATTAGGTAGCTTTCAGACCGAGGCACTCACTATCCAGTATAGAAAAAGAAAAGAAAGAAAGAAAATAATAATATTTTATGTTACAAATAAAAATGCAGACTACCCCTTAAGTGTGCTCGGTTTGGCCTGTTTATTTCGACATCGCGTGGAGATCTCCTCTATGCTTTCATAGACCAAGAATGTATAGACGAGCCTCATCAGTAATTATGCGTGTCTAGAAGTAAAGTTACTGCGTACGGTACCTTTAGGACTGATTTTTCAATCTTTGCAAAAGGATTTGTGAAATGTACTATCTTGTTGAGCGTGTCCAATATTCAGTCGGGGTCAAAGCCCGTCGCAAAAAACGAAAATTGAAAACAAATCACCGTAATCCGAAATTAAAGTTATTTTTCTCTTTTTATTTGTGTTTTTTTTTGGAAGTCGGTTGTTTTTTTTTTGTAAAAAGTTTTTATTTCTTCTTTCTTCTTCTTACGTTCGTTATTTTACTATGTTATACAGCTATACATCTAATAGGTACTTTGGTGGATAAATTCAATCTAATTCATCACATCATTTCATAAATCTCGACCTTTTACGAACTTTATAACCTATAATACCACTAGCGGTAGCTAGTGGTATTATAGGTTATAGGTTATATAAGTTAGGTTAGGTTATATAATAATATTATAGGTTATATAAGTGGTAACTTATTAGGACCCCATTTTATACCTACCTTATCCTATGGCCACGAGCTTGAAGCCGCATCCTATTTAAATGCGATAATCGCGCAAAAAGTCGCGTATATGTCACTTTTTGTTCGGAAAACCGGAAAGCGCCCTCAGTCTGCGCGACCACGCGTTCAGGTTTACTGAACAAAAAGTTCGAACGATCGTGTATTCGCGCGACGATAGGACGCCGGGAACACGCACAGGCGACACGCATCTTACGATAGCGATCGCGGAGCACACAAATGAAAGAAGTTATACAGGATGTAAGGGTAAACACTCTTGTCATTCAAACCATGGGTAGTTGACTTAAATATAATAATAAATGACCGAACACAACAAAAAAAAAACATTATTTTCATTAAAAGATTTAAAAAAGTTTCTATCTAACACCGTGCTTGCTAGCGAAACAGCTGACTGACTAAGGGAGGGATCGCGCTCGCTGCCGGTCAGGTCACATCCCGTACCCCCGCCCGTGTTGAGACGCAAGTTCGTTGCCCTAGCGCATAGGGCAACGAACTTACGTCTCTGGAGGTAAAATTTAGATCTAAAAAATTTTTAAAAAAAGTTGTAATTTTCTATTGATTTTACGTTCTATAAATGAAACCAAACCACTGGTTGCAAGGATAACGGTGTTTACCCTAACACCCTGTATACACTACTGCTTCCTAACCTGCGTCCGCAATTTTCCAGCGAATGACGTCACTGAAACGCTATTTATGAAAGTTGGTGTTTTCGCAGAGACCATTTGTTGACACCGTAAAGCCAAACCCCGAGGATTTTCATGACAGCCCACACTGTAGCCGTTATGTGTTGGTCAACGCTCTTCTAGGAACCGTAACTTTAGAGTATGCCACGAGACACCGCGACGCGACTTGCGGAGCGGCGGGCGAAAACAAGGGGGAGCGGGTGCGTGTGGCTTGGCGCAAGTCGCGTCACTCGAGGCCATGAAAGGGCCATATGCCAACATTAAGTTTACGGCCGCAATCTACCGATTAATACGATACTTTACCGGCCTAATAACCAGTAAAGTATTTTCCTAAATGAAATCATCTATCTACTTTGGACACCTAGTGCCGATTGCCTGGTACTGATTTCCGTACCGGTATTGATTGCGGTACCTATCATTAATTTCGAGTTATTGGTACTTTATATTTAAGTATCTACTGTCTTTCCCTTTGGGAAAATATAAGTGCTTTTATTGAAATATTTTTTTCTTATAAGTACCTATACTCCATTTGCTATAATATTAGACATTAGAATAAACCTTCCGGCAGGCTAAGTTTTAAGGCACCACGCACCGCGCACCGCGCTCCGCCCTCTAGTCTCTAATGCCGTGATCCGACGGTGCGCCATATTGCGGACGGACACAGACGAGCCCGCACGACACACCGTGGGAAGGTGTACGTGCGGGGTATCGCAGACATCGGAAGTTCCTCGGTGCGCGGTGCGTGGCGGTCTGTGGTCGTCTGCCGTGCGAGTCCGTCCGCAAAATCGCGGTTCGTCGAGATCCGACGATGCGCGCTTCCGATGTCTGCGATACCCCGCACGAAGATAATCGCCTAAAATATGGTGAAACCCGCATCAAAATCCATTGTATAGTTTAGAAGAACAACGCAGTCGCACCCGAAAACCGACTTTATTTTATACGATGTACAATATCTAAGTTTCCATAACGCCAACAAAATAAATCACGCCACTTATTAAATTCTACCAAACTCAATAACTGCCATAAAGCTCTGATCCCACCATAACAATACCCCGTAACTTCCACGCTTGAGCCTTCATATCTTAACTTATAACTCCATTAAATACCCATAAGAATAATGCCTGATGATTTACTACCATATTTCGGTGGAAGCAATAACGGGCGTGTGTTTTATAACGTTGAGGTTTATCTGGGCTTTTCTGGTAGTTATAGATTTGGCATTAAAATGCAATAAAATGATTTAAATCGTTCGATTCGCCCGACTGTGACAAAAGATGGTCAAGTTTCTGTTACGGTAATGTCATTTTTGTTGAGTGTTGTCTCGCTCGCTCTTACTGAAAATCGTATGGAAGTGCGGCTGACACCCCGTTTCTGAAATGAGAATTTAATGTTAAGAACATTTGTGATAGTTCGCGAAATTAAGTCTCTTGGCAAAAATCATAACAAATTATGGATTACGCAGGCTAAATTGAAAGAATATGACGGCGCGTCTAAAGATATTACGACGCTAAACTTACGGAGTTGATTTTCGAACGATTGTGACAGCTGTCAACTTGACGTAACCCCGAGTACTGAGGAGGCGGCCCCCCGTCAAAAATATTGGAAGATCGCGAAGATGGATCGAAACCGGGAAACCTGCAAGGATTCATGGCGACTGTGGTATTGGTGATCATGGTGACTACCCTGGCAGGGCAGTGAGTTGATTGATCTGAGCTCGCGCCTCACGTACTCGGTGGAACGTCGTTTACATTATTGTTCATTCCCATTTAATTACATCTCCTAGCCCGCAAACCCACGCATAATAAGAGACAATAAGACCTCTTCTGATAAAGACCACGTATTGCCTTTAAATATAATAGAATAGAATACTCTATATTATGTACATCATAAAAAAATACAGATATAAATGCAGACATTTACATAGGGTGACATAATAGGCGGTCTTATTGCTAAAAGCGAAAAAATCACCACGAAGAACCAACACCGAAGAATCATCTTATGTAATGCTAAAGCATAGTTTGACAAGTCCTCTGCAAATTCGCAATTCAGAAATCGGGTAAGTTCCTCTCGGAAAATGGGTTGGTACCATCTAACGGCCAACTCTAGCACCACACACTCATTGGTCAAATCCTTAGCTTCCTGTTACAGACTTCCGTCCCATTTCACGAAATCTCTCCCACAGATTGCAGGAAAGCGAGGGGAAAGATGTTACACGTCAAAAACTTTAAAAAAGAAACGCGAAAGATACGTAGATCTAATCAAGACATACTCGACTCGCACACGTAATAGTGTCACGAACAAATCGGATGGCAGCGCCTTAGAACTTATTACTCGGGAGCATTCAGGCAATGTTTAATATCCTGGGTCCAGGCCAGGGACGTATTAGGTAGGAACCAGTCTATTCTGTAAAAATCTCACCGAGAAAACTTTGTGAAGTCAGCTTGAAGTGAGCTGTAATTCCACCTCAGGGATTGACAGTTCGCTTCGCCTAAGTTTTCACGGTAAGATTTTTACAGATATACCGGTTGATACTAGGGATTGACACTACTGACAGCTCACTTCTCTTCAGCTCAAATCTCAGTGGGATTTTTACAGAATGGGTCGGCTAGTGTAAGTTGATACTTGCTGTTCGTTTATAAACGACTAATTTGAAAAATACCGGTAAAATGTTAGGAGAATTATTTTTGAAGTGTAATTTTGAATGTTTTACAAATTACAAGCATAAAAATTGAGAGCTGAGAATTGATGCGTAAAACCAAAAAATCCTGTTCTAGTAAAATATGTTATGAGAGAAGTTGTTTTTTGGTACCAAGATTTGGTAAATTAATACAGATCTCCTAGAACACAATTTTTCGTCCACAAAATTAAATTTTTACTGAGACTGTTGACCGACAGTACATGGAATCTGTTCCGCATATTATTAGGAACCATTCCAAACGTTTAGAATAAAAATAAAACGGATTGCAGCACCTCAGTACTTATTACCTACTACCAAGTATTCCGGCAATGTTTAATATCCTGGGAAAATCCAGGCCCGTATCAGTTAGGAAAAAATTGTTTATGTCACAGAAACATGTTCATAAATAATAATAATAAAGCCTTATAATTCCACATCAACATAATTTTTACATTTTAAAAGTTTGTTAGTCATGTTAGTATATTTAACTTATTACTTAATTTAGTGTTAGTTTAGTTAGTTATCTCCCTGTGACGTGGGTCCCGTTAGGGTGAAGGCCTCCTCTTTTTTCTTCCAAAATCTTTAGCGAGGGTCATCCAATCTCGCCCTATTATTTTAATAATATTATCAGCCCACCTTTTTGCTGGTCTGCCGACATTTCTTTTTCCTAATGGCCCTTTCCAACGTGCATATAAAAAGTTTATTAAGTCGAATAATAAAAAACAAAATAGATCTATAATCATGAGCATATAATAGATATAACAGATACGTAGTGACTGATAAGAAGGCTTCAACTTAGCATGATGCTGTGCTTTGGCCCACAGCGCTGATTTTCGGTGGTCACCCGAAAATGACGTACGGAAACCAAGTCAGGTGCATAAAATGTATGGCATTGAATGTATGCTGTGATTTAGGATGCAATAAATAATTTTACTGTAATTCGTGTGTGCATTTTATGTGCTCTTATTGTCTGCGATAGGTATAAAATATTTTATGAGGTATGAAACGGTTATTGTTGTTTCATTGTTACAATTATATTCGCGTGGGTTGTAAAATCTTTCTATAATATTATTAAAGAAGAACGTCGTAGAATAGGTGACTATCTATTACTTATCGACACCACTCCGTGCCTCTGAAAGCATTTTGGACCGTTGGTCCCGGCTGTCATTTGCAGATCTTTGACAATCGATACGGGTAGTCAGAAGCCCGAAAGTCTGACAACCAGTCTTACCAAGGGGTGTCGTATTACCCAGTTACTAGGTTGTTTGTGGATGTCAGATAGTCAGTCGCTCCATATAAAAGACTGGTATTCTGCTGAATCTGGTTAGACTGGAAGCTGATCCCGACATACTTCGGAAAAGGCTAGGCAGATGATGAACTAAAGTACTTAGAACATCTTTTAGAAAATAACGTTGTTAATCAAGCTCGCTATGAACTTTTAGTAGGCAAATTATAAAGATAGGATAGAAAAATGGCGGTGAAAGATTCTGAGTGGTGCACACTTTGCTGGCAGCTCGTGGAAATGCCGGAGGTTGCTAATTGGAGCGCTATGCCAACAATATCATCTAGTAGATATATACAGTTGATATTTCAGCTGAAATGAAAGTTGTGTCACTTTTAAAAATTCAAAAAACAAGACCAGACAGACTGAGCTTGCTAATAACTCATTTGATCTGAAATTGCAGCTAAGTAACTATACATTTTAGGATACCATTTTGGAACAGCACATAGCGTATTCGAATACCGCATAGCATACTCAATTTGATAACGATATTTTCCAGACAAACCTCAGTTATTTTCACGAAAATGTGAAGGTTTTTTAATAAATAAATAACGGCAACCCTAGCACGCTTTACAAAGAGAAATAACATATCCAGACCCGGTCTTCAATCATTTCTAGCCCCTCCATCCTAGAAAACTTAATACCGCTGTCCCTTTTTGTGCTGGCCATCCCTAATCCGACCCTGGCGTATGCTAAACTACGGGACAGGCCACTTTTTGCTCTCAATTCTTAAAGTGACGTTTGATAAATGGTGGACGTCTAAGCGTGCTGAGCTGTGCATCTTTTAAATTCTTTTTAGGGTTCCCTTCCTCAAAAGGAAATACGTAACCTTATAGAATCACTTTGTTGTCCGTCTATTCACTGTAGTTTGGTACGAAATATATATCTGCCTAGCCTTTTCCCAACTTTTGTGGGGTCGGCTTCCAGTCTAATCGGATGCTGCTGAATATCAGTATTTTACATAGAGAGACTGCCTATCTGATCCCAGTTACTGGGTAACACGATACTCCTTGCTAAGAATGGTTGTCAAACTTGGGCTTACTACCCGTAACGATAGTCAAGGTTCTTCTAATGACAGCCGGTGCCAACGGCTTACTGTGTCACGTGATGTTTCCGGGACACGGAGGGGTCTCGGTATATAATGGATGGTCACCCATCCACGAACCGAGCGCTGCAAGCTTTGCTTAACCTTCGATAGCTTGCTCAACCGACCACTGTTATTATTTGGGACGAGCCCCTCAGTTTGGTACGGAATTACAGAACCCTAATTGTGTGACTCGCTCTTGGCCGGTTTTTTAGAAAGTAAGGTACTATGATTTACGGAAAAAGAGATTTATAGCGCTTTCTAGAGGGATTTGAATATTCTTTAGTTTGGGGAGTTCAGAGAAGTGAGTGATAAACGGGGAACAAGATTAATCGATGTTCTATTTTTGAGAGTTTTGCTCTGAAGTTGGGATGATCTAACGTTTTTATTTATAAGATGTGATATGATTTTAGCACAAAAAGTAACAAACATACAAAGAATCAATTATTTTCTCTTTATTTATAATTTTAGTTAAGAATAATAATTTGACTGATGGCCGATGGGGCCGAAAGGTTCTGGAGTGGCGACCGCGTACCGGAAGACGTAGTGTTGGAAGGCCCTCCACAAGGTGGACTGATGACCTGGCGAAGACCGTTGGAATCCGCTGGATGCGAGAAGCACAGAACCGGTCGAAGTGCTGGTACTTGGGGGAGGCCTATGTCCAGCAGTGGACGTCTTTCGGCTGAAATTATGAATAATTTGACTTATATATATGCACAGAAATATCAATTGCGCGAAGCAGTATTTACATAAATTATCTTTAGCGATCACTGAGAATTTGCTGCAAAATTGTGACATCCACAACGCGGCATATGTCCTGCTCTAAGGGAAATTAATTGTTAAGACAATTGAGTACCAACTTAAATTAACCGTCTATTCATATCACAATTGTCTGTCATTATTTGACAGTTGTATGAAATGGCTATAACACAGAAAATTGACGTAGGGTGTTTGGGTTTGCATATCATTTAAATACACTGCCTGTAAAACACTACAAACTCAAACTGGTTGCTAATCTAGTTGTATAATTTAATATTTGTATATCATAGATTTTTTACATTTTATGATTATTACACTCACACACTGTCGTTATTAGTACAAACGTACAAGTAATATTCCTACAAACTTACAAGTAACTTGTAAGTTTGTAGGAATATTGTGATATCGTATACTTTTACAATGTTTGTAAATATGTGAGCACCATGTATCTATCACATACTTAATTAATTTATTTGTCATTGCTACATTTTTAATTCTTCTTTTTTTTACCTATTGTGGTACAGTAATTGTATTCTCGGTGCATCGTCTTCACATGTAATTATATAATTGATGTATACCAAATATTGTAAAACATTTTATTTTTATTTTTAAAAGAGTAACGGTGGAGTTTCTTGCCCATTCTTCTCCATACGAAAACTACCTTTTGGAAGGGGCAACTAGAATCAGTTCTATTTCTATGTATTTGACGTTCAAAAGTGCCTAGTTGAAATAAATTATTTGACTTTGACTTTGACTGTGACTTGACTAAAATATGCGTTATTTTCTTAGAGCCTTAGATATTCTTACTAATATTATAAATGAGAAAGTGATTTGTTTGTTTGTTACGTTTTTACGCTAAAACGGCTGAATGGATTTGGATCAAATTTGCCACATAGGTAGACCATGACCTGGAGAAGAACATATTTAAGCTATTTTTCATCCTGGATCGCAGACGAAGTCGCGAGCAACACCTAGTTAAATATAAAGTTTCCTTCACCTCTTTTCACTCTAGAACAAGTTAAATGAATCAAGACCAACACGCGAGTTTCCCACACGTTTTTAATCTCGTTCCATCGTTTCGTTTCCAAACTAATTGGACAAACGCCTCTTAACAGAATTACGGGATTATCCGAAGATAGGGAAAGAATACTAATCCATGTCAACGGAATCCGTCGGTGGAACAATAAATCTAAGTATAAAAGGAATGTTTGATGATAAGGCTTTGTTTAGTAGATTATCTGTTAAAAGATGCTTGCGATGTCAGATCGGCGTTATTACGGATTTATGGCCTTGTCCAAGGTTAAGGAAGATCTCCAAACAGAACTGAACGCAATTAGCACAAAATAGCTTTCAAGAGCATTTCAACTTGTCTAAATTCAACGACTCTGTTACTAAGGGTGAATTTTACCAATAAAACAACGCGATAAAAACATCTAAGCCGCGTTCAACAGCATTGCTATTCTGTAACCATCTCACCGTGAAATCTTAGGTGAAGTGAGCGTGGAGTGAGCTGTCATTGTCATCGATACCTACTGATGCTAAGGTAGTGACAGTTCACTCCAAGCTCACTTCACCTAAGTTTTCACGATGAGATTTTTACAGAATAGCACAACTGCTCTCAGTGTCAATATTCGAAAATGATGACACTGACAGCTCTAGAACTCGGTTTAGTTGTGTTGATCGCGTTCAGTTTGATTGGTGAATTTCACCGTAATAAAAAATAACGCCGATAAACAGCAGTGGTAGATAACAATATTTGGAGAAGTATCATTTTCCAGGGTATGTTTGTATGGAATGAACGTCAACGACCACGTGTCAATAATTATTTTTACGCCAATCCAAACAAACGAACTCACTTTCACATTTATCTTTATTATTTGTATATACATATTGTGGTGGTATCTACATCGCCACATGCGAACTACGCATCGAAGACCTGACGTCACACAAAAATCCTGACGTCACACAAAAATCCTGCATCGCGCAATAAGAGTTTACCGTGCAGTGGACATATATACAAGAATCCAATATCAATAATTGGGCAGTTGCCCGCCAGACACAACACCCGTCTGGTCGGAGGATCCTCCCTTTTCTATGGTGGATGAGTGAACTATACACCCTGTTCCTCATACACCTAAACATATTATAAATGCGAAAGGGAGTTTGTCTGTTACGCTTTCGGATTTGGATGAAATTGGCACATAGATGTTTTTTCCAAAACCGCAGGGCACAGCTACGAGTATAGTAAAGAATAATGAATTATGGTCAGTCAAGTTGTACGTCTACGATAGAGTAATTTGTGTAAAACTAGGTGAAAGTTTGCCGACCAGCGTCTACACGAGTCTAGACCAAACGGTTCTAGACCAGTAATTAGGTTACCATGGCGTCAGTACTAAACAGCTTATAACCTAAATTATACTACCATCGATTAGTTGATAACATTACAATATAGTACTTATGTAACAGGGAAATTTTTCGATGTATGGATAATTTTGATTGACGGATTTCTGAAATCTGTTCGGTAATTGTTTCTTGAAATGGTGTACCTATTTATCATTGTTGAATAGCTGAAGGTCAATTCTCGTATTTAGAAAACGTTCACATTCAAGTCGCAATCTGTCAAACTTGTCAAAAATGTTGGTAAATTGATTGTACTTTTGACAGATTGCGAATGAGACGTATAAAAATTACGGGAATTTCCCCTCTGGTATCTTTTATGTCTGTTCATAATTTATCTATGCAAATAAATTAAATTAAAGTATTTGTTTTTAATGTCAAGATATCAGGTTTTTACTAAATGCATAATATGAAAGTAGATATTATACAGTATGCAAGGGTAAACACCGTTGTCACTCAAACCATGGGTAGTTGACTTAAATATAAAAATAAATGACCCAGTAACAACAAATAAAAACCCTTATTTTCATTAAAAGATTTTAAAAAGTAAATATCCGTCACTGTCCCGATAGTCATGGATACGCGTTCGAGAGAGCTGTGAAACAGCTGACGGCCGGTCATGTAACGTCCTGCGCGCCCCGCCCGCCCCCACCAACCGCCGGCCGCCGTGTTGAGACGCAAGTTCGTTGCCCTTGCGTGTAGGGTGAAATATTCTTGTGGAAAAATGTAGATTAAAAAAAAAAAAAAAAAATATTTTTCCATTGATTTTACGTTCTATAAATGAAACCAAACCACTGGTTTCAAGGATAACGGTGTTTACACTAACACCCTGTATAAGAACGGTACTTATAACATTTGTTCATTTTTAATTTTATCTTTCTCTCTATCCGTCTTCTTGTTCCGGCCAATCTCCGAAAATGCTTAACCGATTTTGACGGAACTTTCACAGGCAGTTAACTGATGTGTTATAAAGTAACTTAGGATACTTACTTTTATTTTAGAAAAAGAATTAAGGTCCTCGCGGTCACAAATTCCATCCATCGTTTGTTTGCTCTTCCCTGCACCCTAATTGCGTAATACACGATCAATTCGATAAATCGAACAGATTACGTATGACTCCGAATTTCTAATTTGTCTGCCTGTGGTGTCTTGTTTATACTTACCTTTTTAGTCGTAGTTGGATTTTAGTTTTTAGTACTTTAATTTTTTTTTGTGGTTATAATAATAATAATTTTGAAATATACTCATCAAGCCCTTTCATTTGATACCCAACATGGTACGATTATACAATATTTTTTTTTAGTTCCTGACTTTATGTCCTCTAGAGGGCGCCACTTTTAATTGAATGTGTCACATAGCCTATAACCAGCTGACGATCAAGACGCTTCCAACGATACCTCATTTGTCAAATCGTGATGAGTGGTTTAGAAGATAGGAGGGAACACATGAACAATGAACATACATACATACTTACCGGTCAAAATCGTAACCCTCCTTTTTTCTTCGCCGTAGTCGGGTAAATAACCCTCCTTTTTTCTTCGCCGTAGTCGAGTAAAAACAGTTCGATTCACATCGGTCCAAACGCAATGACATCACAATATGAAACATATTGAGTCGTTTCCTTCTATTGTGGATCGTGAAACATTTCTATATTATCGTTACGATCTACCTTTCTCCTTCGTATGAACATTTTACCATTTCAATTGCTTTGTTTGGCCCAAATCATAAGAATAAGCAAGATAATTAATATAAATATAATATTGCTGGAAACGCCGCCTATGATCAGCAGTGAACAATTATTTTTAACTGGTTTTGGCCAGCGGATTTCCTGCGTGAAAGTAAAATAATATCCAAAAAATTATAAAATATATAGTGTGGTAAGTAACATAGTTGGGAAAAGGCTAGGCAGATGATGATGATGAGTGTGGTAAGTACGTTATGTCATGTTCGCATCAGAAATACATAATTAAGCAGCATATTCAGCCTATATCCCACAACTGGGCCACAGGCCTCCTCTCTTCGAGAGGTAGTGGGCTGTAATGTACCACGCGGGCCCAGTGCGGGTTGGTAGATGTCACATGTCTTCGAATTTTTGGTTCTAAGACATGCCACTTTCCTCGTAATGTTTTCCTTCACCATTTCGAGAGCAGTGATGATTAAATTATTAACGCAAACTAAAGCTGTCTAGGTTCGAATTCCACTAGTAAATTGTGCGGGTCGTAAAAATCACGCGGCCACAGTGCTTTTTGATAGATGTCACACTGTCTTTGATTTTTGGTTCTAGGAAATTCGGTATGATGTTTCATTAAAATGTTGTAATCTTAGTTATAACTATTTGGTGCTACAACTAGGCATCACAGCACACACACACACACATCACATCACACACACACACACATACATCACACACATCTGGGGCATATCTCATCAGTCTTTTTTTTTTTGAGGGTGTATAGTCAAATGACTTCTCCCGTGAGAGCGTGTCAGACTGACTAAAACCCGTCCGTGTTCCTTCAGTTGCCGGTTGCCAAGGGCCCCGGTATCCCTTTCGGAATTTCTGAAAGCTCACCACAATTTCATAATACAAATCGCTCTAACTCTCAACTTGAACCACATAACTTCGACCTTTCCCTACCTTATATCATTATTGAAAGTAACGGCAGTCGGCAACTAATGTGTTCCACGTGCTTGCTTCATAGATCTCCATATTTATTTTCTTTTGAACACAAACAGCTACCTGATTGCGTAACTTATTTTCGTAACCGATTAAGACTAATCCGTTTCATTTTGACAGTTTAACAACATTCATTGCGTACGTCGTTGAGCAAAAATGTTTTCGAACGTATGAAGCAATTGATAAGACATTTGTTTCAAACCGAATCGAATTCTGATTAATTTTCGCAGTTCATCTTTCAAGTGTTCAAATCAAATCAAAATATTTTATTTCACATAAACTTATTATGCGTGGGCACTTATGAAACGTCAGAAGCTAGGTGCACGGTTCCAATTGGTCGTTTCCTATGGAGAAGAGCCGGCAAGAAACTCCATGGTTAATCTTTTAAAATACAGGGTGTTAGGGTGAACAACGTTATCCTTGCAACCAGTGGTTTGGTTTCAATTATAGAACGTAAAATCAATGGAAAATTACAACTTTTTTTTTCTTTTTTTTAAACCTACATTTTACCACAAGAGACGCAAGTTCGTTGCCCTAGCGCATAGGGCAACGAACTTGCGTCTCTTGTGGTACTTAACTGGTAACTTGTGTCTCAACACGGGCGGAGGGGTGCGGGATGTGACCTGACCGGCCGCGAGCGCGACCTCTCCCTCAGTCAGTCAGCTGTTCCGCTAGAGAGCACGGTGTCGGATAGAAACTTTTTAAAATCTTTTAATGAAAATAACGTTTTTTTTTTGTTCTGTTCGGTCATTTATTATTATATTTAAGTCAACTACCCATGATTTGAATGACAAGAGTGTTTACCCTTACAGCCTGTATAATTGGCTTTTACAATATTTTTTCATTACAGTGTTTATAGTTATGGGAGGACGGTGCAGGCCTTTCAAAAAGTTTTAGGTAAAAAAAAGTCTACAATCCACTAAGCCTACAACGTTCTCACATTCACAAGGTAGAAAAGAATCTTTATAAGATAAATATGAAACTACAAATAAAAACCTATTTAAACCAAATGACATGACAACTGTAACAAATCTGAATAATTAACGTCAGCAAAAGCCACTAATAAAGAGTAGAAATTGAATTGTAGGTATAAAATGTCAAATAATATTATTATGTATGTCAGGGACGAATGTAAAAATAAACATGGTAATTTGGGAGCGGTTAATAGAATCTTACATAATTATGCCGTTAATGAGGTACCAGGGAAGCCACATGTGCAGAAGGAATTATTGCCAAACTTCCTTGTCTTCAACGTAGTCTTTAATCGTATAATATGCTTTTTTGATAAGGACACGTTTCATGTGGGTTTTGAACTTACCATCGCTAAGTTCTGTAACCGACTTTGGCAACTTATTATAAAAGCGGATACTGGTGCCGATTCTCTTGTACACCGAACTAAACTAACTAAACTATCACTAAAATTCCTTACTTTTTACTATGAGAATCTTAGAGCTATTCTGCCAAAAAAAATCTCTAAATTTAAAAATTATTTTGACACAACTAAAATCGAATTTGACAATCGCGACTCCACTTGGTACCTACTTGTTTGCCTACCACGTGATTTTTTTTGAGCCGGAGAGGCGCGCAATGTGGACGTCTCGACGTATGGAATTTTTTACTTTTTGGAAGAAAACAAAAAAAAATAATTACCAACATGTTGAGTATTACTGGTTTGCGGGTTGCAAAGGGGGTCAAAATTTTCATTATTTTTGCGATAGGACTCACCATTTTCGAGATATAAGCAAAAGAAAATATAAAAAAAAGATACAGTACCGTTTTGCAACTGAATTCGAGGTGTTGGTTTGAATTTTAGTTTAGTTTAGAGAATTTGTGACAAGAGAATCGGCACCACTGTTTATAAGAAACGACTTACTAGTTTTAGCTAATCTAAATTTGGGTATCACAATTTCATGTCTACTACGTGTATTTATGGAAGTGGCTTCTTTTATTGTTGCTGTTGCTACTGCGTGCTATTATAGACCGTATCGACATTCACATTTGTCTTGAGTGTAGGTACATAATGTTCAAACGATGTAGTTTTATTGAGAATATTAAAGTTTCAGACAATGGAGCTGAAACTATTGAACGAACTTTACTGTAACTGTGAGTACAATGACATTATTATGTACTACAAAAGAATATGATATGTTTTTTCAACAGACAATGTCTAATATTTTTGATGCATTGAACACACTCACACACACACACTGTGAAGTTTTTTTGACAGCATTTATTAATAGGTTATATTTTTAATTAGTAATAGTGAAATAACACAGATTATATATGAAGTTTTATTTGACAGCATTTATTAATAGGTTATATTTTTCTTAAATGTAATTAGTACCACTAGAAATTAGTAATCAGTGTAGGAAATAACACTGATTACTAATTTCTTTTCATTATATATAAGAAGCACATTATTATATTATCAAAATACATCTCAAATCATATTCAGCACATTTAAAAATGTTTTTTTTAAATTACTTTTAAGGTATTTTATTTGTATAAAAAACAACCGACTTCAAAAAACAAACACAAAAAAAGTGATGCCCTTTGATAATTTTCCCTTGTACATAATTATTATTATAGATATTATAAGTCTTTGTTAGTTTTTAAATTATGTAATAAGGTCAAGTGTTATTGATTGATAAATAAATTGTGTAAATAAGTAAAAAAAAAAAAAAAAAAAAAAAAAAAAAAAAAAAAAAAAAAAAAAAAAAAAAAAAAAAAAAAAAAAGTGAAAAATAACTTTAATTTTGGAAGTCGGTGTCTGCTTTTCAATTTTCGTTTTTTGCCACCGACTTAAAGTTATTTTTCACTTTTTTTGTGTTTGTTTTTTGAAGTCGGTTGTTTTTTTTTGTAAAAAGTTTTTATTTTTCACATTTTAGTTGTGGTACCTACCTCACACAAATTCGTATACCGTTATCTGCTATGTAAATAACAGTGACGGAGTGAAATAATTATATCATTTACATAGCAAAGTGGGAAAAATACGTAATTATTGAAGCTAACTCAAAAACTACGCAAGCAAAATTAATAAAATTTATATGGGACCACCTCTGAAGCATGACCTACCAAACAAAAAAAAGAATCATCAAAATCGATTCATAATTGGCGAAGTAATCGCGTAACAAACATTAAAAAAAAACATATAGACGAATTGAGAACCTCCTCCTTTTTGAAGAAGTCGGTTAAAAATAAGTCACAACATAAACGCATTTTCTTTCTTTCTTTCTTTATTACTCAGACATTTTTCAAACCCTAACGAGTGCTGCCATCTACCATCTGCCAAGACGTTGTCATAATGTTATAGGAGCTCATCAGGACAGTAAACAGCCCACCCCATAATGAGGTTAACGTCGTGATAATATCATTTATGGCACGCTTATGGTCGTAAATAATACATTAACTAGTAAATTGAAGTTATATTTTCTGTTATATTTATGGGAAATAACATTAATCATGGTAGATTAGGGAGGATTCTAATTAGTGGGAAGTCTTGGAAAATGAGAAATGTTTCTGACAAATTAATATTTTGATGCTAAGCGATACTCTCTGCCTATATCAATTATAAATACACCCCTTTGCAAAAAAAAAACGGGCGGTTTTGATTTTTGTATATTATTAAAGCACTTATTAAAGAGTCTGGGTATGAAAAAAAGTTAATTCCAAAATCGAAATTTTTGTTTAAAAACAATAATGATCCCGTTTTCCGTTTGTGACTTTTACTAACATTTTGCAGGTTTGCGGTTAGAAGGGTATCCTGGCAACTAAAACTAACTTCTCGTTATTTTTAGTAGAATAATTTATGTTTGTCGCATAATCCAGCCTTATTGTGACTTAAAAGTGATATCTTTGTGCCGATTGTAATTGCAGAAAAAGAAATAAGAGTTAGTAAAATTGTAGCGATCCTGGAAGAGGGGTGTAGCCAAAAAACTATATTCTTATTGATTATAACAAATTACTAGTCATTTATGCTAATGACATAGTAAAAATATTAATATTATCCATACAAAAGCCAATGACTGTTAAGGTGCCCGTTTTTTTTGCAAAGGGGTGTATAAGGTGCATTGGGGCAGTTACGATAATGTATTTATTCCAATTGATGATAATTTCTACCAAGCGCAGCAGCATTTTTGTGTTGGCAACATAATGATAAGACGCTATTTTATCGCCCGCCGTCTCTCACTGTCACTTTAGTATAATAATGCGGCTGCGTTTGGTAGAAATTATCATCAAACGGAATGTAGGTACCCATTATCGTAATGAATCCATTATACTATAACTAAATAACTTGTGGAACGGTATCGTCAAAAAAGGTAGATGGGCCTTTTTTAAGATACCTTTTTTGACGCTCATACAGGGGGCCAAGTCTACTAATTTACAAACGTGTCAGTGGTCTCACAATGATCAATTTTTGACAGATATGCCATACAAAATCAGTCAAAAACTCATCAGCGAGACCACTGACACATTTGTAAATTAGTAGACTTGGCCCCCAGATCGCTAGTCCAAGCGTCAATTCAAAAACCTTTGAGACAAGAAAGTGATGATGTGTTCCGTTTTTACCCGACCAAGGCGAAGCAAAAAGGAGGGTTATGATTTTGACCGGTATGTATGAATGTATTTCCTTAATAGGAACTTTAATTTGATACTTTTTGATACTTTCCGAGTCACGAGACTTTTAGTTTTTAGTCGTTACGTAAAGTCAGAAGCCTGAAAGTCCAGTTTTGCCAAGGGCCCAGTAACTGGCTTGTGGAGGTCAAATAGGCAGGTCGCTCCATATAAAATAGTTGTATTCAGATGCATCCGGTTAGACTGGAAGCTGACCCCAACATAGTTGGGAAAAGGCTAGGAAGGAAGAGGATGTAAGGATGAAAGAACCTTTACTACAATTCGTTATATTTCAATATATTTTTCGTTCTCTACAGGTAAACAGCGACATTATTCCTCATGAATAATTCATGTTTCATTTAGATTTATTTGTATCTTCCCTCGCTTGTCACCTTGTGAATTGTGGGATGACTTACAAGTTCCGACTGGCGCGGCTAAGCGAAATAGATTAGCTTTTTGTAAGGTTACAACCTTGTGGTGTGGCGGCATCTACATCGCCACTTGCAAACTACGCATCAAAGAACTGACGTCACACAAAATTCTGCATCGCGCAGTTAGAGTTTACCGCGCGATCAACATATAAACAAGATCAATCACTGGTGTTGTGTCTGGCGGGCAATTACTGCCCAACAATCGTTGGGCAGTAATTGCCCGCCAGACACAACACCAGTCTGATCGGAGGATCCGTCCTTTTATATGGAGTATGAGTGAACTTTACACCCTGTTCCTCACGCCTCTAAAGTGGTACGATCAGGAAATTTAATTGTTTATCAAATTCCCGCTATTACGTCAATTTGCCGTGTTATAACTATTTCATACCACTACTGTGAAAGAATGACACTATAAATCTGTAAGCTTCACAACAAAAAGTTAAAGTTTATGATAGTAAAATTACACTTGCGAGTGTGTTAAATCTTATCACCACTATCTAACGGAGATGTAAAGGCCCACAAATGTGGCGGGAGATAAGATATCAAGATTTATCCTTTAGTGTGACTAGATGACCAAAAACTCGACACAATTTTGGCAGTTAGTCTACCAACCCCTACAAACAACCAGCCCCTTGTCTCCCCTAATTTCTCTGACTGTTCATGGATTTTGTGGCTAATTGTATTGTTATCGAGTAAATAGGTGGTGATGATCAGATAAGCAATCATTCTATGTAAAATACTGGTATTCAGGTGCATCTGGTTATACTGGAAGCTGACCCCAACGTTGGGAAAAAGCTAAGCAAATTATGATGCTAGGAAATAAAGGTGCTATCAAAGTTACTATAATTAAGTGAGGAATATTATGTGCATCAATTATATGACCTTCAGCAAAATTATTTCCAACGAAACCCAAGACATGCAAGGTAGTGACGTACACCCGATTAAGAGCCTATACTTCATCAAACTGCTTAGCACGATCCTCCGTTATATCGAAAATACAGCAGAATTATTTTTTAAATAAATATATTATTATGATTAATGGTAAGTACTATGTTTGACGAAAAAAAGACTCCACAATTTTTTTTCTATAGAAAAATGATCCAAAATTACCTACAAACCGAACAATAAACGCCTGGTATTCAAAAACTAATTCAAATTACATAGATAAATTACATAGATCATGCTTTAGTTCTGGAGTGGCGACCACGTACCGGAAGACGTAGCGTTGGAAGGTGGACCGATGACCTGATGAAGGCCGCGGGAATCCGCTGGATGCGAGAAGCACAGAACCGGTTGAAGTGGCGGTGCTTGCGTGCAGGCCTATGTCCAGCAGTGGACGTTTTTCAGCTGAAATGATGATGAAAAAATAAAAAATAAAGAAAATCCTAAACTATTCGCATCTTGGCGCCGCCATCCCACTCCGTCTCACTCTGAGTCATTCCGCGAGTAGTATGGTGCGAGCAAAATAAAAAGTGAATTTGAGCTGAGGTAGTATGGGCTCTTAAGTTCGTAGTATAAATTTTCCGTCCGTTAAAATGAAGGACAATTCTAAACTCGGAATATAAACGATGGCCCGGCTATAAAATCGATAAGACTTACCGATGCAGACATACCACACACCATAAATTCATGGGGAAACTATATTAGGTAATTTAGATGCTGGTAACTGATTGTTTTGTTATTTTCTTTATGAGGATCGATTGGGAAATTAGTTTGGGATCAGAAATGATATATATCAGTTTTAATCTATTGACTTATCATAACATTGATGTTTGTTTGCCCAAAAGGGTAGGCAAAGGTGTACCTATAGTACACCCAGTTTTCGCCAGGGTGCCATGTGGACTGCCTCATTTGTGTAGCGACTGCTAATCGCGAAGCTTCGATTTCTAGGTGAGGCAAAGTGTTGTAGAGTTTTTTCGTCAGGAATTGCTCAGTAGCAGCCCGGAGTCTGGATTTGTGCGCGGCTGATGGCCATAGGCATTATCATCTGCCTAGCCTTTTCCCAACTATGTTGGGGTCGGCTTCCAGTCTAACCGGATGCAGCTGAATACCAGTATTTTACATGGAGCGACTGCCTATCGGACCTCCACAACCCAGTAACTGGGTAATACGATACCCCTTGGTAAGACTGGTTGTCAGACTTTCGGGCTTCTGACGACCCGTAACGACTGTTAAAGATCCACAAATGACAACCGGGACCAACGGCTTAACGTGCTGTCCGAGGCACGGAGGAGTCTCGATATGTAAACATGGACCAACCCCGGCAAACGTAGCTTAACCTGACGAATCGATCCGTGCGGCTGTTATTACTTAGCCACGCGCTCCTCGGCTGATGGCCATAGGCAAAATATTACTACAGTGGTGAAGGGCTCGTGGCTAAGTAATATATATAGTCCTCCAGACCGTATTTTCGGCCACGGCTGCCAATCTCAACGGAGACTAGCCTTCGGCGCGGGAGATATTATAGTGCACAAGTGTTTGCGCAGACACAAGTGCACTCTCTCTTCCCTCACTCTCATAGTCCGATGGGACGGCAATCCGACACGACCGGAGAGAAGTAACAACAGCCAACAAACAACAACAGCAACAGCAACAGTCAACAGCTAAGTAATAACAGCCGCACGGATCGATCAATCAGGTTAAACTACGCTTGACGGGGTTGGTCCGTGGATGGGTGACCATCTTTACATACCGAGACTTCTCCGTGCCTCGGAAAGCACGTTAAGCTGTTGGTCATGGCTATCATTCGTGGATCTTTGACAGTCGTTACGGGTCGTCAGAAGCCCGAAAGTCTGACAACCAGTCTTACCAAGGGGTATCGTATTACCCAGTAACTGGGTAGTGGTGGTCAGATAGGCAGTCACTCCATGTAACATACTGGTATTCATCCGTATTCGGTTAAACTGGAAGCCGACCCCAACATAGTAGGGAAAAGCCTAGGCAGATAGACCGTCTAATCTTTAGAAGACCGGAATAATGAAGCAATTATAAGGTTTTGACTGTATAGTCAACCTTACCTTACCTTTGTATAAACATGATAATTTGACCTCATTTTCGATGGGTTTCCTTGTCAGCACTAAGTACTTTGACCACTACTAAAACAATACAGAAAGGACTGCTCAGAATTCCTCTCACACTCACACTTCCATATGAGGAAACGGTTAAGTAAGTAAGTAAGTCTCTAGCAATCGTTGGCAATCGGGAACGTTCGTTAAATAGGTCGATCACGTGCGAACCATAATTGGGAGTGTTTGGGCTCATCGCTAACGTAAAAATGCACTTTAAGCCGTTGGCCCGGCTGTCATTCGAGGATCTTTGACAGTCGTTACGGGTCGTCAGAAGCCCCAAAGGCTGACGAAACCAGTTTTACAAAGGGGTATCGTATTACCCAATTACTGGGCTGTGGAGGTCAGATAGGCAGTCGCTCCATGTAAAATATTGGTATTCAGCTGCATCCGGTTAGACTGGAAGCCGACCTCAACATAGTTGGGAAAGGGCTAGGCAGATTGACAATACTTAAATGCGATAATAGTAACTATTCATTTTGGTCCAACTAGATTTATGGTAACAAAAAATGTATTATTTAAAAAAATAAAAGTGTTTGTCAATTATTGTTTTCGGAGGTTTTATTCTAGATTTTAATAAAAGCGCATTGTTTTATACAAAGCCATTTTATAGACAGACATTTAATATCTTATGGGGAATTCCCAATTAGTTTCTTACTGCATGAACAAGAAATCTAAATGCCAAATTGAAATCATCACGCTCGGAAGACAATGGGTTTGGTCGATTCACCCAAGCATGAATGACCAAACTCGGTAATATTAGGTACAGTCAGGCTAGTTGAATCATGACCCACTTTGACGATAAATCGTTTGAAACCGTCAAAATAACAAAGATGGCAGATGACAAGTTCGTTACCAAGGAAATGTATGTTTACGCGAATGTCGACCTAATTGTATTTGAATGTCTGTAAGAAAATAAGCTTATACATTACATAACATAATCAGCCTATAATGTTCCACTGCTGGGACACAGGCCTCCTCTCTATGAGAGGGAGTGGGCCGTAATCCACCACGCGGGCCCAGTGCGGGTTGGTAGATGTCACATGTCTTCGAATTTTTGGTTCTAAGACATGCCGGTTTCCTCACGATGTTTTCCTTCACCGTTTTGAGAGCAGTGGTGATGAAATTATTTACACAAAGTAAAGCGCCTGTCGGGGTTCGAACCTGCGACCTACAACTCGTAAGTCGCGGCCGTTACCACTGGGCCACCACTGCTCACTAAAATAAGCTTATGGTGGGTCAGAATTCAATTTTTTCGACTGTACAATTTTATAATTCCATTTCGCATTATCTTTAGGTAAAATCAATAGGACTGGCGCTGACAACTTGTAATTGATTCAAAAGAATCCGGAGTCTTAAAAACAAAAGCTTTTATGTTCGACGTAGTCTTAATTCAGTTTGATGTAAAGGGTGTTCAATTTTAGCGTATGTATTGTTTTTTTGCTAGGGACGTTTCTGTTAGGTATTGAACGGAAAACCGTGTTTTTTATGTTTATCTACATGAACCATGTTCATCCAGTCCATTTGGGTAGAAAAAATATGGAAACCATAATGCAGGGAATATAAAGCTACTTTTTAACTGACTTCAAAAAGTTTCTCATTTCGCCTTTTTTTTTTTTTGTATGTTTGTTACGCGGTTATATTTGATGATTCTTTTTTTGTTTGGTAGATCATGCTTCAGAAGTGACCGACTTCCAAAATAACTTTAATTTCGAAAGTCGGTGGCAAAAAACGAAACTCCAAAACCAAATACAGTTTTGTAAATAGTTTTTCCATTATTTACTTTTTCACGTTAAGAAGAAAGTAGCTGACAAAAATCATTGCTGTAATTTGTTACACTGTCAATAAAATGGAAAAAAAAAATAGGTAGTTTATGATATCCTTGTATCTTGGGTACGTTTATTTAATTAATAAATTCGACGCCTAAGTAGATATAGTTAGTTAGTCCTTTTAGTTTTTTAGTTAATTTAAGTGCTATGATAAGTTACCCAATTTAAATGTATATATTTTACCTCTAAACCTTAAAAAGAAATGTTTTTTAATAGCTAAATATTAATAAAACAAAATGTACTAAGAAATACCATCAAATAATTTAGTTAATCAATGTAAAACTCATTACTTTATCGTTTCCATTACCCTATCAGAAACTGTACTGTAATTTTCTCTACAAACTGATAAATGTTAGAATTTACTCAAAACGGGTAGACACGGCGGCACCTGATTTATTATTTAATCTGTGGGAACGAGAAAGCGCCTGCTTTCATAAAAGGAACAACTTTTTACGCGAAACAAGATATACTCCGCGTAAACGGTTTTAACTTGGTGGTTTGAAAATAGAACAATGTTATTCTTGAGTTTGTTATAAAAAGGAACCTTTTTGTTTTTTTGTATTTAAATTCAGATTTCGGTACTTTGTAGTGAAAGTCGAATTTTCCTTACGAAGCTAGTTGTGACAAAATTAGTTTCATGACATTAATTTTACTGATAGTTTCATCGTGCATGCATTAGTTTTATCAATAATAATAGTAAGGCCCGTTATACACGTTTTTCTTTCCGTGAAAAATTAAGGTTTATTCGTCGTGTGTAAGCACGGTCGCCAGTGTTGTATGGATCACTAATGGAAGCTTGTTGACGGACACATTTTCTCTACGGCGCGGTTTATACACCGTAACGTAAAGAAACCGTGCCGTGTACACACGGCTACACATCAAGCTATACATTTCCAGCATAAGCTGACCTCGCATTGTTAGGAAATTCTATATAATGCGAGATCAGCATAAACTGGAAATGTATAGTTTGATGTGTAGCCGTGTGTACAAAGGGTCTAAACCGCCGATTCTCGAAGCATACAATTTTGTGCAAGGGTTACTTTTATAACGAAGGAGGATACTTTGAAAATTGAATTATTCCCATATGGGCTAAATAGGGATTGAAAGCTTGTAAGGAAACTCGTCATTTAATCCGATGGGAATCAGGCACACGGCTTGCTTACACAGAAAAAAAAAAAACGCGGACATACATGGAGATGATTCGGATAGGAACCCCACGACACCAGGCACCAAATTTTTTTTTGGACGTCTTTTTTCCTACCACCCTGTATAATAACTGTGGTATTTCTGAATCTTATTGAATATTAAGGTTCTGTTACAAAACGAGCGCATCTCACCTTGGTAATAACCAACATTAAGCTACATTTAAGGGGCGGGACCTCGTCAAGCTCGTTTCTGATGGCCAACTCTAGCACCGCGTGCGCTCATTGATCAAATCAAATAGTGCCTCCCCGGCTTCCTGTTACACACTTCCGTCCTTTTTCACGAAATCACTCCCACAGATTGCAGGAAAGTGAGACAAAAGAATAATTACACATTGATTTTAAAAAAAGTCCGTTGCTTTGCCCAATAAAATGCTTGTCTACTGCCGAACTATGTCCAGCAGTGGGCGTTTTTCGACTAAATAACTATGATTATCGGCCAGAAACTAGATCTTCATTCTTACTGCAATTAATCGGTTTGTTTGTCGTTTGTTACAGAAAATTCATCCCTCTACACATAATAGAAGAGGACAGCTACGAGAAAGACGTACTTTTCTACGTCAACCTCGGTGACCCGGAGTTACTTGGGGGTAAGAATTATTTTTATTATTTAATTTTATTCTTATATTAATTTTATTATTCTTATATTATTTTTATTATTTTATTTCTTTATTTCAATTTGAGTACATATACATACATATAATTAAATATTAGAATAAAGCAAAATATAAAAACATTTAAAAATATAATTATTTTATTTTATTCTTACTATTTATAATAGGTAATTATTTAAATTTATTACTGCCTATGACTCTTTTGTACACGATAGCCAATGGTGATGCATTGTCGACGTTCATTGATTTACTGATAAAAGAAACTGAAAATTATTTGTGCCATTGTATATAAAAAGAGATAGATTTGTACGTAGGTTACCTATCCAACATTCGATTTTCAAAAACAGCACAGTGTCACACCATTAAATGACACGTAGAAGTAAGACGGCATGTCGTAATTATTTAGTGCGAAAAAGAGACAAAGAGACGAGGAAAACTAGGCTATCTAGCCAAGTTTTGACGTGATACTTACAGGTACCTATATCCTACCTACCTCTTTTTATTTTTAATACCTAATATTACGTGAATTGCAAGGAATTAGTAAACACCAATCCATTGATTGGTGTTTACAAATTCCTCCATTTTTCCTTGCATTTTTTCCTGATTCTCTTGTTATTTGTTCGATAGATTTAGGTTTCTATTCAAAATCAATGGACGTAAACATGTGGCTATCATAAGGCATTTCGGACACTGTACAGACACTTTGTAAAAAAAAATAGGTAGGTAGGTAGGTACCCAATATTATTATGTGTGTATGATAGCCCCATCCAACTAATTTGTCGATACTAAAACTCTAATACCCGTTATCACTAACACTGAAAAGCACGTTGTTGAACTTTCAACGCTCAGTTGAGCGTCAAACGTCGATAATCCAACTGCGCGCTTTTATTTTGGTGAACATTTAGGTGTCATCTAGTATTAGTGAAAATGGGTACCATAAACTTAGTAAATGCTGATCCAACTTCAGCTGATCCAAGTTGGGACAAAAATGCTTTAACAAAAAAAAAAAGATATAATTGGTTTCATTGGGACTTTCACACAGAAAAGTGTTAAGTAATAAAAGTCTTATTATACGTAGATTTAGAGATACATTTCAAATGAATATTCTATTACAGATTTCAATAATTTGAATTGCAAAAATTAAGCCGGCGTGATTTGGTCTGTCAATTTGGATCGCGATAAATTAAAATAAAGATCTTTAGAGATTGAACGAAAATATTGGGTTCTGATGTTCCGTCGATTTTAATTCTTTTGAATCGTTGTAAAAACAGGATGGGTCGTACTGATTGCTATATTGAATTTCGTTTACAACACTAATTGTTTGGAAAGGCTTGTGTTTGACAAAATTGAAAGTAATTGATTGATTAGGATATAATCATTAATGATAATATCCTTTGTTTAGTTTAAATACTTATAAATTATATTTTTAAATATAAAAACATTTTAAAAAAAATAATAGGGTAATCATATAGATGATTAAATTGAATTCCATCCAACTTTACAGGTCAAATCACCAAGCATTTTGTTATTAGTTTGAACTAGATTCTAGCGCATGTTTACAATATCAATAAATTCTCATAATTAGAATAGCATGAAGTTTATTATACCAGTTGTTAGCATGTATATACAAACATAGTCTGGCATTTGGTTACTTAATTTTGATTTAATTAATATTTCCACTACTGGATATAGATTGAAATACTTATAACTTAAATGAATGAATAGTTAGTCAAAGGTTAATATTGTATAGTTTACTTATTACAGTTTGTTCATATTTCAACGTGAGTTGTTAGCTGATAAATTTCTATCACTGACTTAACGTGATTTAAAAAGCATCATATCGATGAAATTGAAAAACTGTATCGAGTCAAAAACTGCTTTTTTACACGGCTATCGATACAGAATATATATTATTATTAATGAAAAGTAAGTAAGTTATTATTAATAAACTAAGATTGTAACAAAATTATCCAAAAAGTGTGAAATGTGACCAAACTAATTAAATACACAGCAATATTATATTATTAGCAACAATTTAAAAATATCTCCTTGCAATATTGTAAAGTAGGTTTAGTCCGCGCGCGACTGCTAGTCACCGCTGTCTGAGGTATGTGAGCGGTGAGACGGGGGAGGGCGCCATTGACAAAATTGGCAGACTGAGTTGCTGCTAGAGTCTGGTCAACGAAAGCTGATCATGAAAACAGCGCGAAATTAAAAAAAAAACAAGACTGTAATGTTTATCCCTGTACATAATGCGATAACACCTTTTGATACTTGAAATTTTATTTTATTTAAATTAAATTATCAACACGAATTATCGCACTATGTTTATGGACAAACAATCTTGTTTTTTTTTTAAATTTCGCGCGTGTTTTCAGGATCAACCTTTGTTGGCCAGACTCTAGTTTGCCTTTGTCTACCTCCCCGGGCTCACCGCTCACATACCTCGGCCGGTGACTAGCAGTCGCGCGTGGACTATAATTTACTACTCAATACTTGCAGTCGAAGCAAATTAATTGGTAAGCAAATTGTCTATCAACATAAATTATCTGAATATTCAAATCACAACTGTCATTCTTTGACACTTAAATGGTAAGCAAAATGGATGCAAATTAATTGGTAAGCAAATTGTCTATCTACATAATTGAATTGTCTGAATATTCAAATCAAAACTGTACTTCTTTGACACTTAAATGGTAAGCAAAATGGAAAGCAAATTAATTGGTTAGCAAATTGCCTATCAACATAAATAGTCTGTATATTCAAATCACAACTGCCATTCTGTGACAGTTTGTTGTGATTTGAGTAAACATAAAAACAATTTAAGTTAATAGACAATTTTAATACAGACAATTTAAGTTAATAGACAATTTCAATACAGACAATTTAAGCTAATAGAAAATTGGAACGGTCAAAGAATGACAGTTCTGATTTGATTATTGGTTTGAACAATGAATTTTCCTGACTTATACTATTGCTGTGCATTGCCCTACTACGCAATAACCTAGAAATTAGTGTCCATCGCTTATTCTTTCCTTTTGTTTGTGCATGACATACTTAACCCTATCTCTGCAGAGGTGTTTGAAACCTTCCTCCCGGACGCGTCGGCTTCAGTGTCGGTACAATTTTCTCCCGGTAAGTGATCGCAAAGCAATTTATGTAATGGACGTAACGTACGCAATGGTTTTATGAAGCGAGGAAATGTGGGTTGGTTTTTGAGGAAAATTATGGATAACATGTGAAGCATTTTTTTTTTTTTTTTGTAGTCGTTTTTTTTTAGTCCCATTCTCTGATTTAGAAAATATAACATTATTTTTTTGAGGTCTTCCAAAGTGTTGCAAAGGTTATTAAGTATTAAACTAATGACATCTATTTGCCTTTCTTATGGATCTAAGTATTAAAGCTGTGCAAGGAGAGCTGAGCTGAGCTGTGCTATTTGCCTTTCTTATGGATCTAAGTATTAAAGCTGTGCAAGGATCTTATGGCGTGTGGCCGAAATTAGGAGTAACGCTGCCATCTTGCTTTTACGGTTCCGTACCCGAAGGGTGCCAAATGGAATTCTATTGCTAAGCCACACTATCCGTCTGTCCTATATCAACAAATAATAAAAATAAAATAAAATAAAAAATTAAAGAGGGCTTATTTTTATACTTAATTATTATACATTTTATTTATATAAATAATTATAATTTTTATATTTATTTTATAACTAGCTGTGCCCCGCGGTTTCACCCGCGTAAGTCTCGATCTCGTAAAAATATAGGGATAAAACTTATCTTATGTCCTATTCCAGTTCATGATCTACCCGTGTGCCCATCCTCTCCTCTCTTCTCTAGTGTAGGGAACGTCGCGGCGCGGCGGGGCGGCGCGCGCCGGCGTCGAACGGTTCGCGTATTGCATTTTCATACTCGTGATAACTTCGAAATTCAATGTCCGATTCGAATGAATTAAAAATTATTTTACTGCTACATAAATACCCTTGATGTTTAAACTATTTATTTGAATAAGAATTAATATTATTTTGATAAAACTCCTTCGCAAGTATTGCATTAATTTCGAACAAATTTGATTACCATTAAAAAAGGTTATAGTGAGTCAATCTTAAAAGATAGACATATTATTATGCTGTCGCGCACTTTTTTTAGAACTTTTAAAGAGGAACAATTCCATCATACATGATATTTACGTAACATAAACGCAGCGCACGCAACGGAAGCTCTCAAAAAGGAATATTTTTTCCCGTTTTTGCGTCTTTTTTACATATTTAATTTATGCTCCGCTCCTTTTGGTCGTAGCGTGATGTTATATAGCCTATAGCCTTCCTCGATAAATGGACTATCCAACACAAAAATAATTTTTCAATTCCAATCAGTAGTTCCTGAGATTAGCGAGTTCAAACAAACAAACAAACTCTTCAGCTTTATAATATTAGTATAGATTAAACAAGAAATGTGGCTTTTTCGGCGTTTTTTGCTAAATTTTGTACGGAACCCTTCGTGTGCGAGCCCGACTTCCACTTGGCCGGTTTTTTGAATACACACAAAAAAATAGCACAAAGTAAATATTTACCCCTGTCAATATCACTCGAGAGCGCCAAAAGATCCAGCAGATCCTAGCAGTAATCTGACAGTTATCGTGAAGGATGTAGATAGACAGTTTTACTCGGGAACAGTTCGCCGAGGCCACCTAATGAAAGCCATTTCATCCCAAGCATTCCTTTAAGTCGACGTTCGTACTTAACTAATTGACGGCTGATAAAGACGAATCAATTTCTTTCTTTTTTTCAATCAAGGCGGAAAAGCCTCTCGTCTGTTTTATTGAAATTTCTCTTTGTTTTTTAAATCTCATTTCCACTAAATTGATTGATTGTCGCCATTTTAGAAAAAATATTTTGACAGCAAAACAACCCTTCACAGACTTGAGCAGGCAGAAACCGGCAGGTAGACTTAAATCTGATTTTTGAATTGAGAATTTGAAGTTGAATACTTGTCAAACTGTATTTAAGCATTATTTACTTAAGGTGAAAACCGGAAAAATTCAAAATTTCCTTGCAAAAAATGACTTGAAATTTTGAATTACGCGGGCTACATTGAAAAATTCACCTTACCTATACAATGTTAAAGAACAGTAAGTAAGTTCTAACTTCAAATTCTCAATTCAAAAATAACAGCGGCACGCGTAGCATGACCACCGAAGAAACGGGTTTTGTCGACGGAAGAATAGATAAAAATGACAGTTTGTGATTGTTTATCTGTCATTTTGTCTATTCTTCCGTCGACAAAACCAGTTTCTATGGTGATCATGCTACGCGTGCTGGTAGATTACCAGTCCATTAGTAGTTAGGAGAATATTACAAAAGTATGTTCCAAGAAACCGTACATTTTAAATAGGTACCTACTTATTAACGAAACTTGCATCATAAACATGTCATTATAATATTAATAATGCTAACGTTACGTCCATTACCAGTCGTTTGTCATCGAGAATGTATTGACGTGTTAGGCACTTAGCTGGACGCCAATATTATTAGCTATATGTACTGCAATTGTGTTTGTGTGACCTAGTTACGTCATTATACACCTTCCAATCTACCCTCTGAAACGTAAGACAGATTGCAGGAAAAATGAGATTGCTAAATGATCCGAGATATCGGTTTGCGATTGGTACGTCCGATTTCGACAAGTTTCCAACTCGATAACTTCTTTCATAGAAAATGGATTTCTGAGTACGCGAAAAAATCATTCAAAATACGGGAAAAAAATGTTGAGATGAGATGTAGACGTCTTTATGAGAAAAGGATTAATTCCAAATGATAATTCTGAAGTCAGTTGAAATTTTTTTAAATTTTTTTCGGTTATTTAAAAAAAAAAATGCTTTTCTATATTTTTTGACTGCGTTTACACGTTTGTAGGAAACAGCTGATTTATTTTTTATGTTGTCAAGTTCAATTATTAATATTATGCATTCCATTATTTTTATTATATTAACAATTTTAATGGCAATGATATCTTCTGTGAATATTTTTGTACGCCTTCGGGTATAACACAGCGCGCCTGTAATCTTTTATAACAACTTTCTATTGTACCTACCTGTGTTAACAAATTAATAAATGATTTGATTTGATTTTTATTTTTTAACTAGCTGTTTCCCTCGACTTCATCTGCGATCCAGGATGAAAAGCCGATGACCTTCTCCAGGTCATGGTCTACCCATTGCCAAATTTCATCCAAATCTGTTCAGCCGATTTAGCGTGAAAGCGTAGCAAAAAAACAATCTCACTTTTGCATTTATTTATAATATTAGTGAGGATAGTTAATAATTGTTGTGGGATATTAGATTAGGAGGTGTATAAATTATAATTATGAAGGTAAGTCATAAATTGTCGTTTTAGCGAAAAAATGAAACGGTTTTTCATAAACTTGTTTTTTTTTTTCTGCGTTTTACCGAAATCCGACGGTGCGCCATATTGCGGACGGACACAGACGAGCCCGCACGACGCACCGTGGGAAGGTGTACGTGCGGGGTATCGCAGACATCGGAAGTTCCTCGGTGCGCGGTGCGTGGCGGTCTGTGGTCGTCTGCCGTGCGTGTCCGTCCCCAAAATCGCGGATCGTCGGATCTCGGCATTTCACATAGCTTACTGATATGCTTGTCATTATTGTATATGTAGACATAAGTTTGTGCTGTTAGTAGTTGATGTATTTATAGATGTGTTTATATAGCTTACTAGTGGTTGTGTAATTTTTAAGCTATCTAGGTATGGCACTTAAATGACTTCATTTTTGGTATGAACAATAACATGTTCTCTATAACATATGTTCGTTTTATTTTTAATCTTATAGGTACCTACGTACCTGACGCATACAGAAGCAAATGGATTTAAGGGTTTCTTTAAAAAAACTCTAACAATTTTTTTTTTGTTCTAAAATTCATAGTTAATTCAATTAAAAAACGATGTTATTTCAAGTACGTACAAGTGAAAAGTGATTCCGTGAGACTCTATATGTGATTTGCTATTGTTTTTACAAGTTTTTACTTCAAAGGAAGGCATAATTCTATTTTTTTTATTGATGTTAACTAGACGACGACTCGTGGTATACCAGGAGCGATAAGCATGGTTTTAGTGTAGGTGTGTGCGTGAGCCTGTGTATTTAATTTTATTTTTATTTTGTGGAAGCATGGTTTTGTGGCTTCAGTTTTTATGTACGGCGTGCTCTGTCTTCCTTTTTTTGTTGGTCTGAGCACACGACAAAATGAACGCCCAATAATCCTCAAATAATTCCGTAAAACATAATTCCACATAAAAATAGAGTACAATAAATTGCTCCACAACTCCATGAATCGAAATGAAATCGTTCACAGTAAATCATCGGGATACCATTCGATCAGTAATATTTTACGTACATCCTGTATATGGATGTCGCTTACAGAGTGTTAATTCAGCCGTTATGGACAATGCCTAGGTATTGGATGAAACCACTGATTAATTTAGGCTTCAGCTATTTAATTGGTCCTTTTGAATTCGAGTGTGGTTTGTCAAAAGGCTTAATCATGTGAAAGGGCGTTAGCTGTAGAATGGTAAACGGTTTGTAATGTTTTGTATGAAATACATTGATAAAGTATAATATAAATGCAGGCTTCTGATTGAATGTGCACCATTAGGGCCTGCTTGCATCACAAATCACGAAATGCGTTTAGCGCTAAACATAATTATTTAAAACATAATTCTGTCTCTCAAATGAAATCACTTATAGCCTGAATATAGGTAACTGCATGAGATGATACATAACAAAAGTTCTAGACTAAATCTAGGTAATATACTAAAAATATTTCGTTTTTTTTGTAAATTTTTTTTTTCACGCGTACCGTACGCGTTTTTTCATTGTATGTATGGTATTATTTATACCCTCGAGGCATCCAAATGGAGGATTGAAAAACATGATATTTCTTTCGACTCGTGTAGGTGGTGCGATGGTTATAGGCTAAAATTTGTTTTTTATAAAATCGAAATGTCGTATGTTAAACGTTAGTAAGAAATGTATTGCAAAAAAAATGTCCTAAGACCTTGTCTTACTTATAACAAAACAAAGGAAATAAGGACACGGTAAAATCCAAATCGTCAATGGCATCCAATCTGAGATTAAATTAAATTATCTGCAACCATTTTTTTTTCTAATGTAACTCTTCTAATAACTCGTCTTGCAAACAGCAAAAAGAATTGCCCACAACACAACAAATTTGACATTTTCGCTCGACTGACCAATAGATGTTGGCAAATAAGGAAAGTCAAATAGAAACCTTGGATGGAGTTCGCCAGAGTCGGCGGAAGATTTATTGATCCCACGACACCTTTCCCTGTATGTTGGTGACAAATAAGGGATTATCTCAAATGGAAAAGTTACAGAGATTGTGTGTAGAAGACACTGTATGCAAGACTTACTTTCCGCACACAAACTTCAATCTTCTGGTGACTCGATCAAGGTTGGAATTTGAAAAATCCTGAACTTTTACACTTCACAAACAATCATCCAAATATTATGTTTCTATCTTTGGTTTTACACTGTGCGTTGTTTGTCGGTTACTCTCGGAACACCATTCTTACATAAATATTATTTATTTATTTATATATACTTTATTGTACCTACACTAGAAAATTCATGGCCTATTAATAACTTTGATAATCAAAAACGTAATAAAAATCAAAAACAATTTAATCTGCTTAAATTATTGACAAATCAAACATTTTATTCTCAAACTCGAAAATAGGTAAGTAGTCGAAATCTTAGTACGCCAATTATTATTAGGTATTATTTATTTATTTCAATCAACTTTGGACCATACTATTAAAGTTACAAATTAATTAATTAAAAAGAAAGTTAGATTAAATATAAGCCATAATATGTATTTGTATATTTATTTACAAGGTAAGACATGATAAGCAAGCCATATTAAGCCCAAAAAAATAGGTGTAAAGAAAAATATATTTTATTTTATAACCATATCTAAAGCTGGTAAGACATGAAAAGATAAAAACACTACTTGAGTAGGTACTTCATAATCAACCTACGAGGAAAAAACTAAGCATGAAAAAGGGAATCGCACCACGATCCAATGCACCGAGAAATCGTATCAATCTATCAAATGGCAAGGTAATGGCTTTTTCTATCTCATTCATTTAATTCCGACCGGAAACTCGCTTCAAACCTTCAGTGTTCCATTTATCGGTATAAACAAGAAAGGGTGCTTTTTATTACTTTACTTCTGTATGCATGGAGGTCGGAAATTATCCTACGGGGCCGTACATCCGGGATAAAAAGTATTCCTTGTCCTGACCTTAGGGTCTACTAGCAGGCGTAGCATGAGCACCGTTTTGTCGACGGAAGAGTAGACAAAAATGACGTTTCCTGTAGACAGTACGACGGCAGCAAAGTAGAAAGAGTCAACTGCACTTTTCAAATTTACTCTTTTCAGAATTCGACTCAGAATTCTTTGTTTTGTCATAGGATTTATCGGTTGTCAGTGTGATTTTGACAGTAAGGATAGAAAACTTTCTTCAGAAATAGTCTACCAACAAAAAGACAGACAAAGATCGTTAGAAATGAAAGACAAAATGACAGATTGTAAAAAGATTTCTACGGTGGATGTCAAAAATGAAGAAACGAACTGTCACTTTGTATAGAAAAAGCTATGTCTATTCTTGGTAGAGATAGAAAGCGCCATGCTACGCCTGCTGGTTTACCTTTGTCGCAAATTGTATCGATATCAGAGCCCCTAGACAAGGTGACAATCTATCAGCGATAACGATGATGGAAAAGGCAAAAATGTATAAGACTGACATAAGCTATCGAAAAGTTTATGTCAACCCCGTTGAAAGTCGTTGTAAATATACGAAACGCTTTCGAAACGATTGTCACTTGTCTAGGCCCTCTGTTCAGCCGTTAAGGGTTGAGAGGTAACAGATAGACAGAGTTACTTTCTCATTTTGTCGGCGGCGGGTGCTTGAGGCGGCATTCTCAACATTTTCCATACAAACCAAACGTGTCACCGTTTACTCGAATTATGACACTAATGACGTATAGAAACTGACGGCATTGAAGGAGATTCGAGACAGAAGTTGTGCGCACTTTTGGCTTCACAAATATAGCGTCTCGAGACGCTGCCTATATTTATAACATTTCCTCAATTTCATCAAGAAAAAACACGACCCAAGGTTGAAATAAAACCTATAAATATAAACTATACCCGGAACTTAACCAGGCACGGATCTCCATAAAAAGCAAAACTTCTGGACCCGACCATCAAAGTAGAGGTCGAATCTCAATAACCCAGAAATCAGAGGGCCCAAGACATTATGTTGATCTTGTAAGGAACCCACGTAGCTGTTATCCGTACGCGTCTCTTGAATACTTTATAACGGAACCCTAAAATGTGACGAGGATTTTTATTGGAAACTTTTTCAAGGAGTTCGTAAAACATTTTCGTAGGTATAATGTTATAAGGAACTGCGAAAAAAGTTGTAGTAATATTTAATAGGGTTATGGTTTTCATAATGATGAGGAGTCATGACCTCAATTTTGTGAAGATTAACAAAAGTGAATTTATTAAAATCGACTCTGTGAAGTGATTTCATGAATGTTTCACTTTGGGAAACATAAAATAAGAGCAGCACTCCTATTACGTAAGACACTTACGATCACAATCCGAAGGATTTTGAAGAAAATTCATAATCCTTTACTTCATAAATGTTTGTAAAATTCGCCTGCTCTAAACGTAAATACCGTTATAGATAAGGTTGAACCGACAAAATGAAACACATTGCCATTATGAAATTAGGCTGTTGATTTATTTGGGTAAAGTTATATCCTATACATCTACAGTCCACATTTTACTATATTGATTCGAACTTGGAATGGTTGGAATGGTTCGTCCCCACAAAGTGGACTGGTGATGGCCACGGGAATCCGCTGGATGCGAGAAGCACAGAACCGGTTGAAGTGGCGGTGCTTGAGGAGGCCTATGTCCAGCAGTGGACATATTTTGGCTGAAATGATGATGATGATTCGAATTTTGAACAATCGTAGTAGGTAATCCTATAATTATTGCATTCTTTATTTTAAAATTGGCAAAAAAACACCTAGTATAATAATAGGTACCTAATATTATTGCACTCGGCACTAAAATTGTTTCAATTGCAACATAACTTCAAAACTTATACGAAAACTGACATTGCTCCGCGGTTTCACCCGCATAAGTCTCGATTCCGAGGGAATACTCGTATTGGGATAAAATGTACCCCATATTAATCCAGGTTATAAGCTATCTGTGTGCCAAATTTCATCCAAATCCGTTCTGCCGTTTTTGCGTGATTGAGTTACAAACATCTAAAGATAAAAACTTTCAGACACTTACCTAGTAGGATTATTTTATTAAGTAGGTACAGCTTAACTTTATATTTTAGTACAAGAAAACAAGTACTAATTGCCAACACTTCGTGGAACGAATACTACTATAAATTAAAACTTTAAAACACTTGTTAAATAAAACTATCACGATAAAGCCTAAGGTTACACTTAGTAAACTTAGAAAACAAGGCTGTTTCTGTAACTTAGGAAGATCTTTTTCATCGTAGATTTTTTCTCGGTGTCCTAACTTTTTTATTACCTACGAACTTTTATGAACAAATTTTCCTTAGGTGCTGTAACGCTCGACTTACCCCTTTATTTATAAACATTGCTTTAAGTTAATTAATGATTAACCTCTATAACGCTCTTGGGTCACAAATGACCCACTTGTAGACGTCTGCTACCATATTTTTGACAGTGAAACGTGTTATAATTTTATTTTAAGCAACGTTCGTAAATGAACGCGTTAATGTTTTTACTTTAGATGGATTCACACTTCTACAGTAACGTTGTAAGTAGAGTACTCGTGTTTAGTTACTCGTACTGTGTAAACAAAAGTGTTTTAAGGGGGATGCGATTAGGCAGCCCGCGAAATTCCAATTTTCTTACTTTTTTTGCAATTTGCAGGTCAGTGTCAGGTTGTATGTTGATTGAAATATGATTCACGGCCATAACAAAGATGGCTTAACAGAGTTATATTCATTAGAATTAGCAATACAGATTACATTACCAGCCCACTGCCACTTCAGCTTGCTACTTAGATTGAATAAAATAAATCAATCTGCTTTGCCTTTTCCCAACTATATTGCAGTCGGCTTCTAGTCTATAGGATATAAATATATAATACCAGTATTTTACATGGAGCGACTGCCTATCTGACCTTCACAACCCAGTAACTGGGTAACACGATACCCCTTGGTAAGACTGCTTGTCAGAATTTCGGGCTTTTTAGTTGAATAAATTAGAAGAATAAAAATTTTGCAGCAGACGAAAAACATTTGAATCCGAACTATAAATTAAATTTTATAAAAGACTAGCTGCGCCCCGCGGTTTCATCCGCGTAAGTCTCAATTCAAATAAAGAATCCTATGTCCTATTCCAGATCATGGTCTACCCCTGTGCCAAATTACATCCAAATCCGTTCAGCCGTTTTAGCGTGAAAGCGTAATAAACAAATAAAACTCTCTTTCGCATTTATAATATGACTAGCTTCCGCCCGCGGCTTCGCCTGCGTGCTATGTAGATAAAAAGTAGCCTATGCCCTTCCCCGGGATGCCATCTATCTCCTTGCCAAATTTTATTGAAATCCGTTCAGTGGTTTAGGCGTGAAAAGGTAACATACAAACAGACAGACAGACAGACAGACCGACAGACAGAGGTACTTTCGAATTTATAATATTAGTATGGATTATCTATAACGAACTGCTCACACAAAAACATAGAAACGAGAGAACACAAAGTAATCCGCCTTAAGTTCACATTTAAAACATTTATTCCGCGCATTTGGGAACAATGTGAGGAAATAAAGAAACCAGGCAAAAATTTGTTATTCAAACCATCAACTCTGAATATTTTAAACAGAAATTTTGCTCCATTCACTGGAGAAAATTATTTTACTTGGGATCGGCGGTTCCTTTTGATATTTGTACTGTATTTTTTATGCTGATTATCGTCAATATTAATGAGGAATGACAAATAAAATAAAATGAGATAATATTTTCTTATTCGAATCTTGGTTGTAACAGTCAGCCTCAATAAGATGTATGCATCGATAAGAATTCATTTGATTGTCTACAATTTATGGTCCATAATACTGTATCAATCTCGTACTAAATAGTAACAGCCGCACGGGTCCATCCATCAGGTTAAGCTACGCTTGCCGGGATGGGTGACCTTTACATATCGAGACTCCTCCGTGCCTTGGAAAGCACGTTAAGCCGTTGGTCCCGGCTGTCATTTGTGGATCTTTGACAGTTGTTACGGGTTGTGAGCAGTCCGAAAGTCTGACAACCAGTCTTGCCAATGGGTATTACCCAGTTACTGGGTTGTGGAGGTCATATAGGTAGTCGCTCCATGTAAAATACTGGTATTAAGCTGCATCCAGTTAGACTGGAAGCCGACCCAACTTTGTTGGGAAAAGGCTAGGCACATGATGAATACTGTATCAATTTGTCGCTACAATTAAGTACCTTTTTTTTTTTTTGAGGGTGTGAAATCATCCAATGTCCTCTCCCGCTCTGGGCGGAGCGGAAGGGTGTGTCAGACTTTTACTGACTAAAACCCACCCGTGTTCCTTCAGTTGCCTGTTGCCAAGATCCCGGTATCCACAATTAAGTACCTAATGTGTAATAATATGTCTTGTGACTTCAATATTATGGAACAAATAATAAACATCTACTAGCCTTTTGTACCAACCCAGGGCAAGAGCTCTTCTCATACAGAGAAGGCACGGATGTTAATTATGTGCTGCACCGTTTGACGTCTTGACGTCAACGCCGGCTGTCACTGAAAACCAGCGCTGGGGCTCTGTCTCGCATAGGGTCGCAGCATTATGCTGAGCGATGGCCATTTTGCGTGAATGTGACGCATATTTCCCCGCAACTTATTATTTTCGTACATCTGCAGCCGTAGCATGGCGCATTCTATCTCTACGAAGAATAGACATAGCTTTTTCTATACAAAGTGACAGTTCGTTTCTTCATTTTTGACATCCACCGTAGAAATCTTTCTACAATCTGTCATTTTCTCTTTCATTTCTAACGATCTTTGTCTAGGTCTTTTTGAAGGCAGACTATTTCGGAAGAAAGTTTTTGTCAAAATCACACTGACAACCGATAAAACCTATGACAAAATAAAGAATTCTAAGTCGAATTATGTAAAAGAGTGAATTTCGTAAAAAGTGCAGTTGACTCTTTCTACTTTGCTGCCGTCGTACTGTCTACAGGAATCGTAATTTTTGTCTACTCTTCCGTCGACAAAACGGTGCTCATGCTACGCCTGCTGTCCTTTCTTAGCGTCATATTTGCCGCAAATAAACGTATTTTCTTTCTTTCTTCTTTCTAGGCAATTAAATGAATTTTTGTCGAAACACAGATCTATTTGAGGCTGACTGCACCGACTCGTTTAGTTTTTTGATGGCTATAGAGGTATTATTTAAGTTAATTTATATGCCTCTTTCTGAATGCTACGTACATTATCGTGCGTACTACGTACATTAGTTTCATTAAAAAAGGTACAAAACAGTATTGCTGTGTTGTATTTCGATATTCGGTATTTCGATATTGTTGTTGCAGTTCGAAGGACGTAGTTTTGCCTTTGAAACTACAAGCAACTTGAGACATTGCAACTTCGAGTTATTGCAATAATGCTGAAGTCATTTTTGTCCTTACATTTGTAAATAAATGCTTTTTATTGTAGGAATTCCTAGAATTTGCGTAATTTTTGCTTATTGTATCCAGTAGTGGATTAATTTAAATTCTTAAACAATTTACATTTTCATAGAGTGATTAAAAAGAAAACCTAACTTTTCGAAATAGGTAAATAACTAAAGTTTTTTAATAGATGGCCACTCCATATTATTTTAGTGAGTATCGATGTGACTAAAGCCTAGTTCACATTAGTCGAGTGAACAGTAGAATAGTACGTAGTTGAAAATATTAAATAGAAAAATTTCTTTAGTATTGATTTTTAGTACCGCATTTAGAATATATTATATCATGTAAATTGAAATAGAATAGTTTTTAAAGAGTCGAAAATCAAAAGTCATATTCAAATATGGCTAAGTATCTGCAATTTTCGAACGTCAATAAAATGGTATAGCATGATCAATGAAACCAAAAAATTAAAAAAAAAACTGTTTTAGAAAGCCCAATTGTGCGAGTAATAAAAACTGAACGTAAAAGTCAAGTACAGTCTTGAATTGAAAAACAGTACATAGTTACATATTTTGTACTTTTTCAAATAGTTATTTACATAAAACTCGCGTTCAACTAAACGTTTGAACGAGGCTTAAAGAATTGAGGTCGTGCCGCATCCTCTGCGCTGATTACATTATCTGTACCTGCTTGGAAAATCTAGTTTCCCTAAGGGTTGTGAAGGTTGTAAATAAAATTATCTACTATTTCGCTGCAATATCGGTGGTACTGGTAACTCTGGCATAAATATTGTTACGTGAATTTAGCAAAATATTTCTGGGTTGAATGCAGTAACTAGGTTAGTATGGGAAAAGCCTAATTTAGATGTAATAGCTACAAGAAGCTGTTTTAATATTCGATGTTTTTTTTTTAATTTAAAATTTTGGGACTTGAATGACGTGATACGTTCAAAATTACAAGTTACCTTAAATTAAAAATTTAAAAATCACCCGACGAAAACAAAGCATCTAATAAACGATGCTTTTTTATAGCTGAAAACATTCTCGATCAATTTACCTTTCAAACAAATCCATATAAATCGAAATCGGTTCTGCTGTTTGGCAGCTACGATGGCGCAGACAGACACACAGATACACACGTTAAACTTATAACACCCCTCTTTTTCCGTCGGGGCTTAAAAATGGTTGACATCAAGTTCCTTGCATTTGAAAAACACAAAATAAAATGGCCGCCCTCTCAAAATGAGTTTCTTTCCTAAGCTAGAGCTACACCGAGGGGATAAACAAGGTATTAAAGTTCACCATCATGAAACTTCTTTCTACATTAACCATTTATTGGCAAATTTTGGTCGAAGAAAATTTATTTCTTTAAAGAAATTTAAATTTCACAATATTTAAATACTCAAGTAAATTATAATACTATAAAGTGTATTTTTGTATGGACTAAAGCTATAGTGATGTTATCTCTCCCCGCAAAACAAGATGGCGGCTTAAATTCAACCGTGTCGGTATTTAGTATAATTTGATTGCCACAATTTGGGGTGAGCGTCGCTGTTATGTCTTCTGCTTTGGATGACGTCTTTACTTCTCTTTTTATAATAATTGGATTTCCTCTGGCGTGTCATGTTGTAAAATAATTGGGACAAAATATCGCTGTGCTGTGTACAGTCACGAGTAAAAATTGGTGTACTCCGCTAAATTCAATAACGATTTTCTCGTGGAATTAAAATTGTAACTTCGAGATGATAATTATTTAATAATAAGAGGGGTTCCAAAATACTATGTTCGTAATATCATAACGTCACAATCAATACAGTAGGAGAAAATCACTTTTAAAAGTTGCTAAGTGTATACATATTAGTGCTCGTGACTGTACCCGTGTTTCATAATTTACTTATTTTCGAGAGACTAGAATTCTTGAATTAAATGTTTATGAATGAAAAATGGGCTCGGTCTCTCAATTTTATTAATGATATTGTTAATTATTTTTAATTTAGTAGTAGGTACCTCTTCAATTTCGGAGTTTCGGACCTCTCAAATAAACTAAATTACTGAACCGTGCAAGAGAAAAAATAAATGGAGTGGCCTAAACTAGATCCTTGAGCAATCTCTTACCTATTAAGGCAGACTTGGACCACAAATTAAAAAATACATTTAGTAGCGCTAAACGAATTTAAAACATCGTTTTATTTCCGTCAATCGTTTGAAGATTGCAGAATGATGTTTTGAATACCTACGTTACGGACCTTACCACAAAAACTGAGACACTTGTTCAACGCGTGTTTAATGTCAGTTTTATGTCAAACTCCATACAGAAATGTCATGTTTAAAAGGTGTTCAGGCTAAACAAATGATAAACACGGTTTTGTGGTAATAAGGTTAGTGTTAAATGCATTTAGTGATTTGTGTTGTCAGTGGCCCATAACCTCTGCCTTAGTTCTATAGCTTAGTAAGAAGGATTTTCTGAAATGACGTTCACTAGGCGGCAGCACTGAGACGTCAGGTCCGGGCACCTGTCAAAAGTGTCAAAGCGCCTATATTTTCTTTAGTCTTGGCGGAATGATGAACGAATTAATGAAACGAATGGTGACTGTCATTATACAGGGTTCAATTTTAGTCGTTTAAATCCTCCTAAAACAATATCAGGTGTTCCCTACATTTATGTTCGCATAGGTCGTCAAAATGTAGGGAACAGCAGATTTTTTTTTCGCGATTTGTGGCTTGTTTCCATAGTGAAAGTTGTTCATAATGATGAGTACAATGACCCCTTAAGAGTATTTAAAATTTTACCCTGTATATTTTATATTAATTGTCCTCATCATACCTCTTGTCAAAGTGGCGCCAACTGGTGGCGTGAATTTTCATGAAAATCGTCATTTAAATAATGTTTTGGCCTGAAATAACTAAAGCAGCCAGTTTTCTTGTCTTGCACCAATTTTCACAATGATAATAAGTAATCAAGCACGCACTTGTCTTTCTGAACCTACCCTTACTACCGCGATTGGTACGCTGATACCTCCGACAAATAGTTTTACGGTTGGTCGTATCATAATTACTCTCGACACAGCACGATTCTTCCCTATTGTCTCCATGAGAAGAACCATGAGAGTGTTATTCTATAAAGTTCATCTTCAAACCTCACTGAAATTACACAATTTGATACCAAACTCCGAAACCCAGTTTGTAGAAAGATTTAAATTGTTCGATTTGCCCTCACCGTACTTAGGTCGCTCGAAAATGTGGCCATACTGAGAACAGCACGCATGGAACGATAGATTATGACAATACTATCAAAATGTAATTGTCAACGAAACAGAAACGTGACAATCTTTTGACGCGGTCGGGCGAATCTATCGATTTAAATCTTTGGGTTTGTAAATAAATCGTCACGGGTTAGTACATCGACACCGTACGTATTACGAAATGAAGTTTATAGAATAATACTAAGTTACTGCACTTTTAAAACACCCCAAGAACGTACTTCTAATTCTTGATATTTATTTTATATTCTTCCTTCTTCTTTCTGCTTTCTGTCACCGGAACTGTATCTATGTGTGCACAAGTAAGATTATGGTTTGTTATTTATTAGTACAGTACGCGCAAATCTATATGAGCACTCGGAAGTTGCACGCGAGTGGCCTTAAAGCATATTAATAGCTAATTATGTTGGTGATAAACAATTATTCCAATAAGTGCCTGTAGGTACTATTAAAAAAGGGGGAGGAGCTCGTGGCTAAGTTATAACAGCCGCTCGGGTCGATCCATCAGGTTAAGCTACGCTTGCCGGGGTTGGTCCGTGGATGGGTGACCATTTTCACATATCGAGACTCCTCCGTGCCTCGGAAAGCACGGTAAGCCGTTGGTCCCAGCTGTCATTTGTGGATCTTTGACAGTCGTTACGAGTCGTCAGAAGCACGAAAGTCTGACAACCAGTCTAACCAAGGGGTATCGTATTACCCAGTTACTGGGTTGTGGAGGTCAGATAGGCAGTCGCTCCATTTAAAATACTGGTATTCAGCTGCATCTGGTTAGACTGGAAGCCGACCCCAACAAAGTTGGGAAAAGGCTAGGCAGATGAGGTACTATTAAAAAAATTGTAGGTATTTAAGTAATTCTTTTTAAGTAATTTGCTAGCCCACTCGCGAGCAACTTCACAGATATGAAGTTTTGCGCGAACTGTAATGCAACCAATGTTATAGTAGGTACTTAGATGCGACTCAATGTTGATGATAAGTTATAAAAAGACAAAATATTTTCCAAAATAACTTTTTAACTAATTTTTCTCCTTTTGTGTGACGTCTCCAGCTAATATAACTTATCACTGAATGCTACACATTAGTGCTATCTTACACCGCTTCGAAATGAGCTTGTAGAAAATTGTAATTATTTGACTATTACCAGAAAAGACCGCAATTTAGCATATTTTCATCCATCATTTTCCAAGTTTTCAGGGCAATTTCTTCATCCCTTTCAGAACATTTTAGATTTTCAACATTTATTCCATAAAGGCGAGTTTCTGGTTCACGAGTCATTATTTTATTTGTATATAAAAAAGAAATGACATGACGAAAAAAATAAATTGTACCTATGTACCTATATGCCTCTAGTTTTTCAAGTAAACCCTTCATAACAGAATAAAGCAATACTGCTTAGCGGCTCAAATAGGGAACAATATACGGGGACGTAGTACTTTTGGACGGACAATCTCCTTTATTACGAGTTACTTGTTGAAAAAGAAGAAATAGTTTCTTCTTTTTCAACAAGTAACTCGTAATAAAGGAGATCATCATCTGCCTAGCCTTTCCCAACTATGTTGGGGTCGGCTTCCAGTCTAACCGGATGCAGCTGAATACCAGTATTTTAAATGGAGCGACTGCCTATCTGACCTCCACAACCCAGTAACTGGGTAATACGATACCCCTTGGTTAGACTGGTTGTCAGACTTTCGTGCTTCTGACGACTCGTAACGACTGTCAAAGATCCACAAATGACAGCCGGGACCAACGGCTTAACGTGCTTTCCGAGGCACGGAGGAGTCTCGATATGTGAAAATGGTCACCCATTCACGGACCAACCCCGGCAAGCGTAGCTTAACCTGATGGATAGATCCGAGCGGCTGTTATTACTTAGCCAGGAGGATGTAATAAAGGAGATATGAAATGTTAAATAAAAAACACAGCGTATATTATGCTTAGCTGTTAATTTTGCGATCTGTTCTCGTCATTCTGCAGTAGGTCCCGGGAAAACGCTAGTCCTAAACGTGACAATAACTTGTCCTTCAATTCACTTTAACATGGTACACACTACGGCTACACATCAAGCTATACATACATTTCCAGTTTATGCTGATCTCGCATTGTTTATGGTTTTCGTACAATGCGAGGTCAGCTTATACTGGAAATGTATAGCTTGATGTGTAGCCGTGTGTACGTGTACGTATATTTCGCAATCTCATATTCTTATTTATTTATTGTATATCACAGGTGAAAAGACAGTTATTAAAATTAGCATAATATCGTATTACTAATAACCTAATTGACGATCATAGTGGTATTTATTGGCATTGATGCTAAATAGAAAGGGTTTTCGTAATACCAAGTAACACAATAGGCAGTCATTCCATGTAAAATACAGCTGCATCTGGTAAGACTGGAAGCTGACCCCAACATAGTTGGGAAAAAGCTATGCAGATGATGATCGACAGGTACTCTCCGATCCACTTTTGCCATCGAAAATTCCCGAATCGGGGTAGTTGGTCCGGTAAAATTGTGTTAGTAGATCGAGAACCGTGCAAATATACGCAGCCACTGAGCGTGAAATACCCGGCTCAGTAAAACGGATCGGATCGGGACGTGTTAATCTAACTGGCAGATATGTTTGAGGTTTTAATAATAATATTGCTATTGCTAACTAGTTTTTGCCTGCGATGTCGTTTGTCCCAGCTGTCATTTGTAATATTTGACAGTCGTTAAACGAGTAGTCAGAAGCGGGAAAGTCTGACAAAAAGTCTTTATCAACGGTTATCGTATTACCCAGTAACTGGGTTGTGGAGGTCAGATAGGCGGCTGTTCCATGTAAAATACTGGTATCCAGCTGTATCCGGTTAGACAGGAACCAGACCCCAACATAGTTGGGCAAAGGTTAGGCAGTTGATCAAATAGAAAATATGTGGATTTTTCTTAAAGTTATTAGTGCTTAAATAATGACATACGAAATAAAGTACCTACGTTTCTATGAAAACTTCACAAGTGCTTTAATATTTCATTATTCGACTTATGTCTGATCTGAGCAAGCATGAATCTATTTTACGTGAACAATTAAAACAATTGAATTACTCAATTTGTAATCAAAATAAATTACTTTTTCATTGGATCGTCAAAGGTTTTCATTACATAAATTAAATTTTAATTGCATTTGTTTACATTGTTACTGTACTTGGTACGTAAAGTGGTACGAGTTTCAGACGTGACTCCAATTATTTTCCAATCTAATTATTCTTAAGACCATTCTGAAAGTTGGCAACGTCGAAAATAGCTGTCAAATATTTCGCTGTTTTCAATGGTTCTTTATTGAAAATAAAAATGGGCGAATGAAATGTCGCCCCTTATTGCACGAATTATTTTATCTTACTGAGAAGAGTGAGTTTACACAATAATAAGGGTGTTTCTGTAACTGCCTCATTGTGTGTGACAGAGGTGTTAAAACAAAACGAAAACGCGATCATTTTTGACGCGGTAAGGCGAATCTAACGATTTAAATCTTTGTATTTTTGTGAGAGTAAGGATTTTGACAGTCTCAACCGGTTATTTTTTAAATGCGGTTTTTGTGTTATCTCCATAACGGAGGTTATGGCTCCTTCGATAATCATGCCTCTGTATTTATTATAGTTTCGGTTTTAGTTTAAGTCCCGTATTGAAACCAAAACCCTGTTCTGTATACATTTGTCAAAAGAGTACATTTTTACGGAACTATAATGACAGCGTTTTTCCACACGACATATAGCTATAATACGACGCTGAAAAACTCTTTCGGGCTAAAAATGAATGGCCTACCGTACAAGTACGCAACGTCCGCTGTTTTCGCGATCTAGTATTTTTGTTCAGACTTACCTTATACTGGTCTAAGGCTGATTTTAGAGTCACGCTGAGCGTCGCTGAGCGTCGGCGCTGACGGCCCAATATGTATGATTATATATCATCATCCTGCTCAGCGCTGACGGCCGTGCCGTGCGATAATCATACATATTGGGCCGTCAGCGCCGACGCTCAGCGTGACTCTAAAATCAGCCTAAGCACACCGGGATGACGAAACGAGTTAGTATCTGCGGAGGTAGCATGAGCACCGTTTTGTCGACGGAAGAGTAGACAAAAATGACGTTTCCTGTAGACAGTAAACAGTACGAGACGGCAGCAAAATAGAAAGAGTCAACTGCACTTTTTACGAAATTCACTCTTTTACATAATTCGACTCAGAATTCTTTGTATAAAACAAATGGAAACATAGGATTTATCGGTTGTCAGTGTGATTTTGACAGTAAGGATAGAAAACTTTCTTCCGAAATAGTCTACATATAAAAAGACCTAGACGAAGATCGTTAGAAATGCAAGACAAAATGACAGATTGTAGAAAGATTTCTACGGTGGATGTCAAAAATGAAGAAACGAACTGTCACTTTGTATAGAAAAAGCTATGTCTATTCTTCGTAGAGATAGAAAACGCCATGCTACGCCTGCTGGTATTCCTTCACTAGAAAGTAAAGATTTTTGACATAATTATTATCTAATAAATAATTGGAAAAAAAAAACACTAGAAATCGTTTCGTTCGTTATGAAAAAGAAAACGATCGTTACTCAGTCTCTTGAGATCTCCAATACCAATCTCTTATAATTATTACATTACACAAAAAAAAACAAAATCTTATGTAGTAGGTATACCAAGTCGACCTCGTAATTGCTTTACCACTTTTGACAACATAGTCATAATTAGCTTATAATGTTCCCACTGCTGGGACACAGGCCTCTTCTCTTCGAAAGGGAGTGCGCTATATTCTACTCGTGGGCCCAGTGGGTTGGTAGATGCCTTCAAATTTTTGGTTCTAGGAAATTTCCACATGATGTTTTCCTTCAACGTTTTGAGAGCAGTGATGATGAAATGATTTTCGTACACAAAGTAAAGCGCCTGGCTAGGTTCGAAACCACGACCTACAACTCGCAGGTCGGGGCCTTTACCACTGGGACACAACTACTCTCTTCACAATAATTCCAAGTTCCCTAGATTTGAAACCATTACATTACATAGACAAATAGACGTTGTCGTTTCATGACGTGTAAGTGACATTCAAGGTGATCAAGCAAGGTGGTACCTACTTAAAATTAATTTTAATCTGTCAAATTAAGTCGATTACGACAGGCACTTTCGGAAAAACAGACATTATCATAATTACAGCCGAAATAGGAAAATTGTCATTGCTCATCGCTTACTTAATGAATAAATTTTTAATATTTACATCATAATGTACGCGTAGGCTTTTACAGTAGTTAGGTACAGTCAACCTCGTAATCACTTTATCACTTTTGACAACAATTCCCACTAAACTTTTCTAAAGTAACTAAAAAGTGAAAGTAAAAAAAAAAGTTGAAAGTATCTAATTTTCTGAAACATGTTTCTATGATAGTTTCTGTATGATGTCCGTTTTCAATTACTGGGTTGTGGCCAGCAGGCGTAGCATGGCGCTTTCTATCTCTACGAAGAATAGACATAGCTTTTTCTAAGTGCTTTTCAAAGTGACAGTTCGTTTCTTCATTTTTGACATCCACCGTAGAAATCTTTCTACAATCTGTCATTTTGTCTTTCATTTCTAACGATCTTTGTCCAGGTCTTTTTATATGTAGACTGTTTCGGAAGAAAGTTTTCTATCCTTACTGTCAAAATCACACTGACAACCGATAAATCCTATGATAAAACAAAGAATTATGAGTCGAATTATGTAAAAGAGTGAATTTCGTAAAAAGTGCAGTTGACTCTTTCTATTTTGTTGCCGTCTCGTACTGTCTACTGTCTACAGGAAACGTCATTTTTATCTACTCTTCCGTCGACAAAACGGTGCTCATGTTACGCCTGCAGATAGGCAGTCGCTCCATATCAGCTGCATCCGGTTAGACTGGAAGCCGATCCCGACATAGTTTGGAAAAGGCTAGGTAGATTGATTGGATTGGTACTCAATATTTATAGAATTGTAGAAAAAACTGAATCAAATAGAATACTAACCGAAACTAACGTTAGTATTCATCTGACACTGCCAGGGTTGCGGGAAAGTCCGAAAGGGATACCGGGACCTTGGCAACAGGCAACTGAAGGAACAGGGGTGGGTTTTAGTCAGTAAAAGTCTGACACGCCTTTCGCTCCGCCCAGAGCGGGAGAAGTCATTTGATGATTTCCCATTCACTATTCGTATCACTTCGTACGTCGCCGAGTCAGTGGAATACCAAATTAGCAATCATTCGTGTGTGATGCCTGTCATTCCGGCAAAATTCCAGTTCCGTAGGTTATGCTTTCGTGTGAATACGTTTTATTTCTATTTTGTGAGGTTACGAGCTTTTTGTTGTTTATTGATTACTGGCTGATGCCCGACGCCTCGCCCGCGTTGATGTCGATTATTATATATTAAAACCTTCCTCGAGAACCACTCTATCCATTGGTGAACACAGCATGAAAATCGGTGCAATCGTTTTTGAGTTTATCGCGAACAGACAGACGCGGCGGAGGACTTTGTTTTATAATATTTAAGGATTGTACAATTCTATGTCAATTATAGTATCTCCACAGTTAATATTTTTGAACATTAAAAAAGAAACTAAATTGTCGTTCCCTTATTTGAGTCATTCTTAGTGCCCAACACAGATTTTGCATTTTTTTTACCTATAGGTACATTGATACAGTTGAGAAACAAAGGTTTTATTTATTAACTAGCGACCCGGTTTTTACGAAAAACATCAAGATTACTTAGTTATATATATGTAAAAATATTAACGTACGAGTATTATACACATAAAGCATCCGGTTTAAATTCTGTAAACATTGGTGAAAACCTCATCAAAATCTGTTGCGTGGTTTAGAAGAACAACGCGGACATACAGACAAACGTGAAAAGCGACTTTGATTTATAATAGTTTAATAGAAGTGAATTCTTGTCCCCAATTTAATATCTTCTTCAATATTCAATCAATCTCTTTAATGATATTCTTCTTTTTGAGGCTGGAGTTAGTCCTAAGTCCTACTGCTATTCATTGGCTTAGAGCCTCCATCCTTCACCCTGGAACATCGCGTTAGACCCAACCCGTGCACGTCTTATTTAAAATTCTACTCAGCCAAGACAATAGAGAATGAACATTGCATACATTATACAGATCACGTCCTACCCTTAAATATAAGTACGTATAAAATAACCACCCTGAAGCTATTATCCAGAACGAGATGACTTGGCAGATAAACGACAAAGTTACATTATTTTAGTTTAAAACTTTTATTTGACTTTGACTTTGAGAATTTTTTTAAACTTATATTTTGCTCAAACTTTTTGGCCAATCTTTAAACAAATCATTAAGGGTCAGTTTAGACCGCGACGTGAAGGGACGCGAGTGCGCGCAGTTTTAACAATTATCGAACTTATTTTCTTCATGAAAAGGTATAATTTCAGTGCGAGGGTTGACACGTGTCAAAGTATGCTGAGATGCGCGGTGCTGTGCTGCGTAGCAGGTGTACCTTATTGTGTCGCGTCTCGGTGTGAAGAACTGACCCTTACGGTCTTAAACATTGTGCATTGCATGATATTACGCATAAAGCAATTACCCAAACTATTAGAGGCTTTGAGCCACCAGTCCACTCCGTCTCGCTCTCAGTCAGGCCGCGAGTAGTATGGTACGAGCGAGATAAAATTTAAGGTTGGGTAGTCCCTAAGATCATAAATGGAATAGGCATACCACAAGTCCAAGTCCCATAATGTAGCCATTTTCTAATAACCAGTGATAAATGGATGGCAGGCTATTGTCTCCATGTTCTATTGCGGATATTAAGGCCACTATCCGTTTCGCAATTAGGAGGATAAACCGGATTGATATATGGAATCTGGACCATTTCAGTAGCTAACTAGTGGTACCCATTGTTAGGATGATCAAAATTTTGCTCCCTGAACAGACAATGCACAGTTTAAACCACTATACATAATGAAGGAACGTACCTTATTATGTTTATATGATGAACATGTAAACAAACTAATCCGGATGTGGATGCCAATTTGTAGTGCCACTTCTAAATCGAGTGCTTTGATTTTATTATTTTAAATTCGAACCATTTTAACGATGTATTTCGATGATTTTCTCACTACTATTGCATAATATGTATGTGTTTGAAAAGTACACCACTTTACACAAACTAACGTGTAATTTAATTCCCTTTAAGGGGATTTCAAATTTTCTTTCAAATTTTCTTACGTTTTTTGCAATTGGCAGGTCAGTATCAGGTTGTATGTTGATCTAAATATTATTAGCGCTCGTAACAAATATGGATTTACAGAATTATAAACATTAAAGTCAGCAATACAACTCTCTAACTCATGTAAGTGTATTGAATGACTATTTCATGAAATCATGACATTTGGTACTTTCATGAGCCTATGTCCTTTCTCAGGCTGTAGACTATCTGTGTACCAAATTTCATTGAAATCGGTTCAGTAGTTTTGGCGTGAAAGCGCGACAGAGACAGACAGAGTTACTTTCGCATTAATAATATTAGTAAGGTTATACAAATGATAATAGAAATAAATTGGGATAGGGGCAGGAGAATGATAATGAAGATGTGATCCAATCGGTGATCAGGAAACCAGAAACTCGCAAAAATTAAGACAATGTTTACAATCCTAGATACACACAAACAACAGATAATCTAGACAATCAAATCTAGTCTGCTGGGTCGATTTGATAGGGTTATGCCAACCATGATTTTTAACGGGTAAGTTTGAAGTCACGACTCAGCTGATCCCAGATTAGATTGATGTGTTATTAAATCTCTTGTATTCTCCTCGTAAATCTCTCCATATTACATTATTGTGCACAAGTTCAATGTATCCCCGAATCATGTCTAAAACTGCAAAAAATCTCCAAACTCCTAATATTAACCTTTGTGTCGCAGATGACGACAACCCTGTCAATCCTGGCAATGAAGCCAATCACCTGGCAACACTGCCGGAAGAAGAGGCCGTTGTCGCCATGATGGGACTCCCAAGAGCTGGGGAGATCACCAGAGCACAGCTCAGGATTAAGGAGAGCAAGGAGTTCAAAGTAAGTTTTATATGTCTGTACAAAAACTATCGGATGAAAATGCAAACAAATGAAAGCATAAACAAACCTGTGGTGCCAATGTAACCAGTTAAATTGGCATCTACTGAGGCCCTAGCGTGAGTTTCTTTTAACCATCTCGACTTTACGCATCGACCGCGTTCAATGCTCTGATTGGCCCTTCATCAGTGAAGGCCAGTTAAGGGCCAATCGTAGCACCGAACGCAGTCGATGCGTAAAGTCGATATAGTTAAAAAAAAAACTCACACTAGGGCGTCTGGTATCTGTTTATGGTTTGTTTATATTTTCATCAAATACTTTTTATGCAGACTATAGACTATAGATAGTACTGATTATTACGTTATTGTATTCGGTTACCAAGGTTTCTTTCTGATTCAATTAAATAAGAGCTAAACTGTTTTTGATATAACCGAGTAAATAACTTCAACCTTGAATTCTACCACAAGGGTTTATTTATTTAAAAAGCACAGCCACATAACATATTTTAAACTTATGATAGAAATAATCTTAATAACTAAAGAACTTATGTTCATGACAATTACGGCTTACATACCATTTATTATACAAATTATCTTACTGCTTTGCAATTTAATATACTAAACTATTAAACAATAAACTAAAATAGACTAACGTAAGCAACATCAAAAAAAACCGGCCAAGTGCGAGTCGAACTCGCGCACGAAGGGTTCCGTACCATTCTAAATCTATAAAACCGGAAAAAAAATTACGTTTGCTGTATGGGAGCCGTCCTTAAATATTAGTTTTATTTTAATTTAATTTTACTCAATATGTAACTAAATATTCTGTGAATATTTCAAGGGTTATTGTTTTCAATATCGAGCAAAAACGAACAAAAAAATCACGTTTGTTGTATGGGAGCCCCCTTAAATATTTATTTTATTCTGGTTTTTAGCATTTTTTGTTATAGCGGCAACAGATATACATCATCTGTGAAAATTTCAACTGTCTAGCTATCACGTTTCATGATATACAGCCTGGTGACAGACGGACAAACAGACAGCGGAGCCTTAGTAATAGGGTCCCGTTTTACCCTTTGGGTACGGAACCCTAAATGAGTTAAGAACTTAAAATTAAGTATTAAAATGAAAGTCTTAACCCTTAATTTTAATACCTAATTTTAATTTAGGTGCACCCCTATTACACCCACATTTCACCAGTTATGTTTAAGTCCCATGTAATAGTGGGCGAGCCTATTGCCATCAACCGGGCACAAATCCAGACTCCGGGCGGCTGCTGAGAAATTTCTGATTGAAAGCTCAATAATTATTACGGAGCACATAATATCATCTTTATTAACGAATACTGTGTTGTTTCAGAACACAGTAGACAAACTAGTACAGAGAGCCAACGCATCAATAATAATAGGCACGTCATCATGGAAAGAACAGTTTTCGGAAGCACTGACTGCGAGCTCAGGTGAGTCTTTACAATATAATAGGGTATTAGGGACCTAAAAATCAATTCCCAGATGTTGATACTTTTACCTAGATTTAGGGGGCCTTGTCTACTAATTTACAAACGTGTCAGTGGTCTCGCAATGATGAGTTTTTGACGATTTTGTATGGCATATCTGTCAAAAAGTGATCATTGTGAGACCACTGACACTTTTGTAAATAAGTAGACTGGCCATAAGCAATACGATTTGTCAATATGGCAGACAAACGAGTTTTGTTTTTTTATCACTATCACTTTATATATCACTAATATTTCAAACAATAATTGTATGAAAAACTAAGTTGGAACCATCTAAATACAGACGAATGTGTTACTAATTCTGTTTTGTGAGTGATTGGATAAGAATTTAACGTGAACAAGGTTTGTTTACACCATCATTAGAGTCTTTTGGAACAGACTATACATGACGCGATTCGCAGATCGGCACAATCTAGCATAAACCAACCGTCATTCAAAAAGAATAATACACGTACACATTAGTACACGTAGGTAATAAATCCTATCCTTCCTACTAATATTATAAACGCGAAAGTTTGTAAGTATGGATGGATGGATGTTTGTTACCCTTTCACGTAAAAACTACTGAATGGACTTGGATGAAATTTGGCAAACAGATAGTTTATAACCTGGATTAACACATAGGATACTTTTTATCCCGATATTCCCACGGGATCGAGACTTACGCGAGTGAAACCGCGGGGCGCAGCTAGTAAATAAATAAAATATCTTTATTTCAGACCGTACTTAGTCCATATGTTTTTAATACGGACAGGTATTCGCAACGCCACGTCATCAAAGCGCGTATTTTGCGTAGAGAATATAGTGATGCTAAAGTGTGACCACGGAGGATATTAGTTTTAAATGTGGTACTTGTTCTAGGCTCCGATGACCCTGACGAGCCACCTTCCTGCTTTGACTACGTGCTGCACATCGTCACGCTCTTCTGGAAGATTGTGTTCGCTTTGATACCGCCCACTGGTAAGAACAAAATCACAGCTGCTGAACTAAAATTCAAAGAAAACCCTTTTAATAATTTTTAATTAAAATAATTAATGATGAGAGCAGTGGTAGCCCAGTGGTAACGGCCGTGACTTACGAGTTGTAGGTCGTAGGTTCGAACCCTGCCAGGCGCTTTACTTTGTGTAATTAATTTCATCACCACTGCTATCAAAACGGTGAAGGAAAACATCGTGAGGAAACCGGCATGTCCTAGAACCAAAAATTCGAAGACATGTGACATCTACCAACCAAGTGCCCAACGATTGATATTGAAATCTTGTATATAATGTCCAATGTGCGGTAAACTGTAATTGCGCGATGCAGGATTTATGTGACGTCAGGATTTTGTGTGACGTCAGGTCTTTGATGCGTAGTTCGCATATGGGGATGCAGATGCCGCCACAAACTCTTAATCAAAACGTGATAGCATCTTTCTTTTTTAACGTGGCTTTCTCATTCAACAATTTTTTTTAATAAGATAACTTCAATTTTAACTATGTATCCTTATACAAATTTTGTACACAGATATAGGGGGTGGCTACGTTTGCTTCGTAGTTTCCATCATCTGCATTGGCCTGGTGACGGCCGTCATCGGTGATGTGGCTTCACACTTCGGATGCACCCTGGGCATCAAGGACTCTGTCACTGCTATTGTATTTGTCGCGTTGGGAACTAGTATACCTGGTGAGTTCTATGCATTCTGAACTGTTTGACTAGTCAACCGTTCAATATCATGACGTCCCTGGCGAATTTCTATCATAAATATATTCCATACCAATCAAAAAATCATTCTGCCTAGAGTGCCTAGCCTTTTCCCAACTATGTTGGGGTCGGTTACTAGTCTAACCGGATGGAGCTGAATACCAGTATTTTACATAGAGCGACTGCCTATCTGACCTCCAAAACCTAGTAACTGGGTAAAACTATACCCCGTGGTAAGACTGGTTGTCAGACTTTCGGGCTTCTGACGACCCGTAACGACTGTCAAAGATCCACAAATGATAGCCGGGACCAACGGCTTAGGGTGCTTTCCGAGACACGGAGGAGTCTTGGTATGTAAAGATGGTCACCCATCCTCGGACCAACTCTGGCAAGCGTAGCTTAATCTGATGGATCGACCCGTACGGCTGTTATTACGAGCTCGCTCCTTCTTCCTCTAAATAGTTACTCATTACTTATTCCATCCAGTCGCGTAAAGGTGTGTCCAAACATTGAGCGGCAAGGGCGTGGCAGCAAAACGCGGCTTTTGCAGGACACATTTCTGCCACGGTCTAGTTATGACTAAACCGACGACTAATTGCGCGGCAGTACTGCCCCGACACGCCGCACACAGTCCAGAACTAAAATGAAAGCGGTTGCGTGTGTCATAGCTCTGCTTATAATTCGTCCAAACACAATGACGAATGTTTGCTAGAAGCGTTCGCGCGCGGCAGTCGTTCAATCACAGCGCGGAAGACCGCGTGCCGAACAAACACTTCCACACAATAGGCATAACGGACAGTCCTCTATGCAGAGCGTGCATGGAGTCTGAGGAAAACATCTCACACGTGCTCTTTGAATGCACGGGCGTCACCCAGATTAGAACTGAAACCCTCGGGTCACCCAGATCTTACACGGAGGTTCTGTACAAACCAGGAGACTTAGTAAACTTCTGGAGGGAGGTTGGCTGGTTGGAATAACCCCCAACGGCCGCCATGACCCACGCACAATGATCCACCTTAGGGACTAAGTGCGGAAACCAAACCCATAACATAGAACATAGACCGCGTACGGCAACCGCGTACGATTTGCGCTCAATTTTTAGACACTACTATGAATGAAATGAGAAAAACAAAACACATTCGTCTCCCGTGATTGTATTATTTACTGCCAACCTCCTTCAAATTCTCGTAATGGACATGATTCCAAGGAATAATGAAAATGGATTCCAACCGCAAAAAGCCATCATTAATTATATTATCTCATAAATAATATGGCTCGTTCATAATGTCGCCAGAATTATTCTTAAGAAGCCGGGACAAGCTGCCAAAAATATTTAGTACGAAGAATAATGATCACATTATGACGTTGTCAGTATAATATTATTTCATTAGATACGAAGAGTAAATCCTCAGATATAAAATAAATAAAATCATCATCTGCCTAGCCTTTTGCCAACTCTGTTGGGGTCGGCTTCCAGTCTAACCGGATGCAACTGAATACCAGTATTTACATAAAAATAAATTATGTTCTTAAACTAGATTAGTTCGGTTTCCGGTGTTCCTCATTATTTTCGATGAAGTCTCATAAACAATGGATAAATTATTTAAAAATTAAAGGCCTTACCACAAAAACATAGACACTTATTTAACGCGTGTTTAATGTCAGTTTTATGTCAAACTCCATACAGAAATGTCGTGTTTAAAAGGTGTTTAGACTAAACAACTAATAAACACGGTTTTGTGGTAATAAGGTTAGAGTCGTACGTAAAAGAATAATATCTTATCGAACTAAACATTCCACTAAGTTAAAGATTTTAGAAAATTATCTCGCTTCTTCGCGGAAACTTTCAAAGCAAACAATATTAAAACACGGGGCTATCTTCAAAGAGAAGCTTATAAAAATCTCAAAGATTTTCCATCCACGAGTTCTTTTTCTTTAAGGGGGATGCGTTAAAGTAGGCCGCAAAATTCACTTACGTTGGTTGGTGGTAGAGCTTATTCTTAGTCGACCTGGCTAGACACCACCATTTTATCTAAGTCCGTCGCCATAGCAACAATGTTGACAGCATTGTTGTTTGGCAGTTAGAGGTAAGATATCCAGTTCCTCTGTGGTTGCGTGCCTGATCATCACTAACCATTAGGTGAGTTTTTTTTTTTATCTACAACAGCTCCGCCGTAGATAAAAAAAAAAACTATTTTTGCATTTGTGAGGTGTTGATCAAATATGAATCATCCGTCAAAGTGTGTAAGATTTATTGATGATTATTATAATAATATCATCATTGAGAGCGCGAGAGATATGTAAATGTTTAAAAAAAAATGTGTTTCAGACTCATTAGGGAAATATTTATTGGATCCATTCACTAAACTAAAAACTGAATTCATTCTTCACTTTTGATTTATTTTGTGCTTCACTTCGATTGAAAGATATAGAATGAAAGAAAATAATTAACAGAAAGTGAAGCGTCTGATATCTGTTTTAATATTTATTTTTCGTTCCTTCAATTTGTGTACTGGAATATTATCTTTTATCTACACCCATGCTATAAATCTAAAGTTTCTGAAACAATTAGCTTATAGCCAACATTAGAAAGTCCAGTGTCATAGTAACCATAATATCATCCACACGGGTGTTATAATGTTGTACTGAATAATGCAACTCATTTAAAAAAAGAACATTCTGGTCGCGTTCTGGTTTGCAATTGGTCAATCGTCATCCTGAAGATGCCTCGTTGAGAGGTGAAACACGTGTCGATTTCTTGCAGGGTTTTTATGACTCTTGAGGAATAGTCAAGCGGAATAGGTTACTAAATATATCAGCGTCTATTGTATTTTAAAAAGCACATTGTCATTCACGAGCGTTTCATTAACAAAGCACCGTAATTTAAAAACAAAACACATTCGAATTCAAAAATTCGAATTCACGTCGTACCGCGCCATTTTTGTTCGATATTGGTATTGCAAATAAACTTTTATAGAAGATTCATATCATGGGTGCAGATAAAATCTTGTATGCAACTGTATATAATTAGGTCTTAAAACACTTATGTGATACTATTCTAATATTATACTAAACCCACATTCGTGTTTTAATACCCTTTATTATCTAACAGTTGCATAAATAACTATAACAGCATTGTCTTCTTTTAATCACCCTTATCTACATTCTTTCCATCTTTTCTTCCCATCTCTCACACATTGTATTCTTCTCAGACACCTTCGCGAGCAAAGTGGCAGCATGTCAAGACAAGTACGCAGACGCGTCAGTGGGCAACGTGACGGGGTCCAACGCCGTCAACGTGTTCCTCGGCATTGGAGTCGCGTGGACCCTGGCCGCCATCGTCCACTGGACCAGGGGCGAGAGGTTCTATATTGATCCCGGGAAGTAAGTATCCTTATTCTACACTATATTAGATGACACGTGGAAGAACCTGAATTGATTTTGGCTCACTCTGCGTCCAGTGCTCGGCGTGGCAACATGTCGTGTTCAGGTTCGCGACTGGTCAATCGTCATCCTGAGGATGCCTCGTTGAGAGGTGAAACACGTGTCGATATCTTACAGGGTTTTTTTTATGAATCTTGAGGAATAGGTTACTAAATATATCTGCGTCTATTGTATTTTGTAAATGAGTCTGACGAAGAGTGCGTTTCTAGTTTCTAATTGACTTGGATACTCATGCTTAGCTTAGGGCAGGGTATTCATGCAGCAAAAAGAGATTCATAACCAACAAACTTGTAATTTTTTCATGCTGTGCGATTGATGAATATAAAATAATAAAAAGACCAAGATCCAACTCCATAGAAAAAAAAAATAAGAAGAACTTGCTGCATCATCCATATGAAAAAAAAAAAAAAAAATGAAAAAGCGTTTATTCGTTGTTACATCCGTATACAATTTTAATATTGATGTAACTATTTGTTAGTATTATATCAATAACAACTTGTACCTAGAACTAAACACACTTATTTTAAACAAAGGCTGATTATAAGCGTAAAGTTAAAACATTTTAAGTTGCGCAACAGAATTTAAATTCACAACGGTGAAGCCGCAAAAATCAGATAGTATGACATAAATTTAAACAACAACAAACAATCATAAACGGAATCTACACATCTCCAGTCATGAAGTTTTGACAAAAGGTGCACAGCTATTTTCTAAATCGGAAGGTATGTCGTTAAAAATTGTTGGCACTAAGCATTTTCTACATCTTTGCCCATAATAATTAGTACAAGTGGGTACCACAAATCTCCTGATACATTTATTCCTTTTAGGTCTTATGCATACCGTCTCGATTTTAAACTCATCCTTGCAATAGTTCTCTACAGCCAATAACAATACCACCTTTCGATGAACTGGCAACATCTTACACTCTAAGAATAATTCTTCATAATCACTACTTTTACAACGTGTTTTTGTGTTTCTATCAACTAAAAGTTTCATAAATCATATAATATAATCATTGTCTTTCACAGCCTAGCCTTCAGTGTCACAATGTACTGCTCCGAGGCCTGCGTAGCTGTCCTAGTCCTGGTCCTCCGAAGACGGAAGAGCATCGGCGGCGAGCTCGGAGGCCCCAAGAGAATCAAGGTCGTGACCTCCATGTTCTTCTTCTCTCTGTGGCTGATCTACCTTACCATGTCCAGTTTAGAAGCCTATGACGTCATCCCAGGCTTCTGAATGTCCAAATTCTGGTGACATAGTTGGATTAAGGTTACAGTCGTTTCAAATCACGAGCGCACAACTTTATTGTCATTAACACAAGGTTCATTCTGCAATGGTTGATGTGCGCTCGTGAAATGCAAAAACTATTGTAGAAATCTACTCCAGTTCTTGTACTGTCGGTTACGACGTTCTTGCTTGAATTGTTCTGGAATGTATATTGCAAGTGAGAATGTCGTAAGCGACAATGTGGGGTTTGTAGTAGATTGTGATAAGAATAGTCTAAATATGTACCGTTCGGCGTGTTCGGATGGGCGTGTTAGCAGCTGATGATGAGCGGTGTCCATTCAATACAACGAAACAACGAAATGAAAAAAGTAACATTAAAATAATCTTCATGAATTTCAAAGTTAGTAGAATATTGGTAACTACTGTTATTATTATCGATATATATTATACAAATTTATTTCCCGTGTCTCTGTTTTCACCATCATTCAGAGAATTTATACTACATATTATGTTACTTATATTTAGCACAGAAATCTTAATGTTTTGAGTTGTCATCATTGCATCTGCGCGATGCAGTGGCGGGTCACTAGTAAAGACATGGTGATTAATTGTTAGAAAAATTGTCCATATATTCAAAACACAAATGTCACTCATTGACATTCGTCCTTTGTCAAGCTTAAAAGACGGCAAATTGAGGTATGGTGTCAATTTGCTTAAGAATGAATTTCCCTGACTGAACATAAATAAAATTTATCGGTCCAGAACTTTTTTAGCGTCTCATAATCAGCTGCATCTGAACTCGCTCTATGATCTATGTGCTCAAATGTACAGTTTAGACGTCGAATGTACTCTTTCTGTCTTCTAGAACATTCTCTTTCAATCCTCTCATAATAACCTGATAATAATCGTTTAAAGTAGCCTTTGAGGCTGTGGTATGTATAGATATATGAATAGATTTAACAAAAAAACGAATTCTATGCGTCATTATAGAGGTATTGTAGTGTTTGCTGGGATATGGTGTAAAAATGCGTATGTATTGGCTTAGAATGTCACGTTGGTACTTTGTCCCACATTGTATAAATTATGATATTTTACACAATTCAATCAATTCTATTTTTTTTGTTGGTTTTTTTACACAATTCGAGTAAAATTATTTTTGATTCTTGAACGAAAAGATTCAGTACGATTTAAATGTTTGCATTAGTTGAAATATACACAATCTACAACAAGTTCACAGTAAAACCTCAAAGCCAACGACTTTTAAGAAAATCGTATAAAAATAACGAATTCGTAAACATTCCAAATCTTAGGAAAAATATATGGATTTTTTTATTATTAAAGCACATAACAGACCCTTCACTTTTTGTTCATTTTTGCCATTCATTCAGCATCTTTTATTCGAAGTGAAACGTTTGAACACAAAATGATTCAAATGTGAAAAATATAATTCATTAGAGAGAACCGATCGAACGCAATTGGATTGAATGAATTTTTTTATAAAATAAACAGATGAACGTTCATTCCTATGTAATTTTGTCCGTGTCGTGTGAACGTAGAATGAAACAAAGATGAATATTCACGCAAGTGAAGCGTATGATATAAACACCCATTCTTTGCCAATGTGTGCGCGTTAATATAATGTCTATAAAAACATCATGTTAGTAGATTTTCCATTTTAATTACCGCCAGACATATTAATTAACGCAGTAATTTGAAAGGTGACGATGATATTTTAATAATGTGAGCCAAGATTTTGTGGGTTCATTTAGACTTTGTCGCGATAAAAGATATAAATTAGAAAATTTTGGCGTTGGAGATTTTAGCGATAGAAATATTATTTGGCGATATAACGATTTTAATATTTAAATCTTATCGCAAATTACAGTCGACGACGTGATGTTTTATTGAATAAAAGCCAATTCGAGTATGTAAATATGTTAGAAATAGATTTTATTTTTGAGTGTTTTTTAGTGTGTTGCCGCTAGAGAATGTTTCGTTGGTTGTAAATACTTGCAAACTCACATAATGACTATAGGAATTATTTTGAGTTAAATTGCAGTGTTCAAAATGTTTGGCTTTACTGTGATTAAGGCTGGGTGGTTCAGACTTTCAAGTCTGAGTTAGACTATTGCTTGCGCACTCGCAACATAACAAAGTCAAATTTCTGTTTTGAAAAGAGAACTGTTTAGTTAAAGCTGTGGCCAAACTAAAGCGAATCCCGCGTGGGATTTGGAACGAAATTTGCTCGCGCCGACTGTGTCAACTAATTTGTAGGAAGGTGTTCAAACTGGCCCAAATAGTCGCTTGCTTTTCCAATCTTTAAAAACAAACGACGCGAGTAGTCGCGTCCCGCATCCCACGTGGGATTTACCTCTGTGTCCGATCTGATTTACCTCGTGTGTCCAAAGCCTCATTAGTGTGGGTACTCCCTAAACAGACACTAGTGTTTTCAATTATCGTCGTCGAAAACTCATCAGTTTGGCCGCGTCGAAACCACAGAACTAATTTCGATAATGGCTATATTTTGAACAAAACTGAATTTGATTTCAATGAGACAAGTCAGTGAATTTTGGATAAATTAATTTAGTTAAACATTCACTGCAGTTGGTTATTTATTAAGGTAAACAGGTACATGAATCGTTGACCCAATTAATTTTATACCGGTAAATTATATTGGACAGAATTCAGTTAGTTGTGAAACGATCACTAATTGGCTACTGAATAATTATGAAATTGAAGATATATTATTTTGTACACTGATATTGATTTAGATCGGGAACAGAGATACTGTGTATGTTGAAATTAAATTAACAGGCGAAACTTTTCCGACGTGATGGGTATCGATGACTAAATTGAATACTTAATACCAAACACGTCGGAAAAGTTTTGCTGGCTAATTACATTTCACTAAGTAAAATGTTAAATAGGTATACATCATGAAATATCGATGACTAAATTGAATGATACCAAACACGTCGGAAGAATTTTTTTGGCTATTTTTATTTCACTTTGTAAAATGGTGAATGAGAAATCTGTGGTCATATTTAAAGGTACAGACCATTAAATTGAACAACTTTATCTATGAGATAAACATCGTAATCGCAAAAATAATCAGCTGTTCCATACATTTGGATCCAGTAGGTATTGAAGTTTTATAAGGGACCACACATTTAAGATCTGTAGAAAATTAGACACATATTATTTCTGTAGCCACTCTGTACTTAAAACTTTGAACCGTTGCGTTGATAAAACCAACGACTCATTCTTACAAGAACTTTGGAAAAGAGATTTAAACAGCCATCTAAGTTCTAGCCTCATCTAAGTTAGCTCAGTAGCTTACCTACGTGACTTTATTCAAGTGTAGAAATGAAGAAAAAATAATGTATTTTGTTACATTTGGTACTTCTTCGATTGCGTTTTTATCAAGATAAGTAAAATAACTGTTACAGCTGTTATTTTTATTTGAAACTAGCTGACCCAACCGACGTTGCAATAAAATACTTTTATTAGTTTTGAATAATTTGCTAACAACTCGATTATGTAAAACCGTGAAGCACAGTTACAGGAACAAAAACAAAACGAAATATTTTTTGAATTAATGGGTTCATTTATGAACATTACCTACTTAAAGAAAATAAGAAGGGAGGCGTATAAAAGCTAAATAAAGCAGGTATGGCTAAGCAGACGTTAATCATTAACTCAAACAGCTATTATAAGAAAACCCATAAGACTTGTAACAAAAGCAGAAGCAGTTCATGAATTTTAATATTTAACAAAGACAGAGGTAGGTATAAATCTTTTGGAGATGAATGACAATTCATTTTCTAACTAAACATCAAAGTACAAGTCAGATATAAAAGAAAGCCACTCACCTTAATCACAGTAAAGATAAAATATAAAAGATAATAACCGTAGTACTTTAGAGAATATTATGTAAATAATATGATAAACTCGGATTTATTTAGCATTAGTTAAAGCTTTAGAGAAATATATTACTAGAAAGTTGGCAATGCCGCAACGCTTCCTGCATTGGTAGAATAAAAAGCTCGGAGCGAAACTGATGATAATTTTACTGATTTAATAAATATCAAATTGAAAAACAGAATTACTTTAACAAATGAATATCGCTTTGAAAGCAAACGAAGACTTAAGGCCCAATTATATCAGAAATCACTAAATGCGTTTAGCGAAAATCTATTTGAAACATTATTGTCTGTCAATTGTTTGAAAGTTATGATGAGTGATGAATGATGTTTGAAATACGTTTAGTGGTGTGAGAAACAAGTGGGCCTTAAATTAAGCTAAAATACCTTAACGATTCAAAAATCGATTTAATTATTACCTAGTAAAATGCTACAAATGAAATTATATCTGAAATAAAAAATAATATTTATGAATTACAAAAATCATATTTATGAATTACAAAAATCATATTTATGAATTACAAAAATAATTAATTTTGAATTATATCAAAATTAGGAACATGATTAAAATCGGTGCAATTCTGCATGTTATTTTAAAAGGCACCTATACGAAATTAATCGGATAGTTTTAAGTACTGCCATATTTATAAGCATTGATATTTATTTTTAGATGGCTTGTGTTAAAGGATTTATATTATTGCTATATATAGAAAAAATATTTAGAGTATAATTATTAATAGTTTCTTTAAAAAAAAACCCTTGAATATAATTTTTGTAGCACTTCCTTATATGCTTACACTCCTTCGCTGAGTATTATAAAATCTTATATCGATTTGATACAAAAAGACCCCGAAAAAGTGAAAAAATATTACTTACGATGATATGTATCTCTAACCATTTACTAAATTAGTCGAAATAAAAGATTATCACTTAATTGTATATCAATTAGGTAAGTACTTCAAATAAATTAGAGGTACCTAGTATTTCTTTACGTAAATACATACCTACCTACATAATCATCACTTTACCATCAATGAAAACCCACGTAATTTTTATTAAATGTATCATTATCGATATAAGAAAATTTTATCGAGTCGACGAATCGTACGCTTTACTACTTTTCACGTCTATCTATATCTATAAATTTGTTCAATCTCTTTATAAAAATTTCTGCCTGACTTCGGACCAATATTGTTATTTTCGAATTTATTTTAAAGTAGATTTTTTCTACGCTTTCAGTAGGTAGATTTTCTAAAATTTTCACTGTATCTCTTTTAGAACTTTTCGTAAATATTTATGCTTATCTATAGCTTTACATTATTTTATCCTATCTGAAAGTTTTAACGTAAAATTTTGTTTATATTATCATAATTTTAAACCCTTTTTAAAATTTTAGATTCTTTATCTACTAGGTAACCTACAATTTTACCCAACATATATTAAAATTTATATTTCAATCCTTCCTAAGTATCAAAATTCCCAGTTTTACTATAAAAATGAACAAACTATTGCGAAGAATAATGTCTTAAGCTCTATTTAAAATCGATAGTAGTCATTCTACGTGAATATTCGATAGTAAAGTTCTATTATTGGACTGTTCATAGTACTGTGCCCATTGTAGTCGCGTGCTCGATGCGATTTAATATTCAATAGGTTGTTCTTGTAAAGACGATACATAATTGGTTTATTGCTGCACTATGTGACTTGACTTTTCTAGGCATGTATGCTACATTAGATTGAATTCTATTATTCTTCTTCTTCATGTCCCTGGTACGACAGTATTTCAAATCTTGTTCGCCCAAAACTTCGCCACTTCCAGGGCGTCGCCGGTGGCAGCGTAGAGGTCACTTTGACTGCATGTTCGCCTCCGGATCCCACTTGGAAGAGAATCATGCTGCACCTATTATTCTGCCCTCTGTCCCCCAATTCTACTGTTGTCGAGACTCCAATGTGATTTGATTTAGCTACCACTCTATTTTCCATTTCGATCATTTCAACGAAATGTCTTAAGAATTCTCTTCTACCCAAATACCAGCCAATTACAGTGCTTCAAGTTTTGAACGAATTTACTTATATGTTGAACTTTCAATCAAAGTTTCTTATTGCTTCGATTTTCACCACAAATTGCCGGCGAAAAACTTTCTTAGTAACGGCCACGGGTACGTATTGAAGCGAAGTTTAATTTAAGCACATCTCATTGACTACGTTTCGTTTGATAATGCGGGATGAATATTCATTAACAGTTTATCCAAATGTAGATATTATAATATATATATATAGAAAACAAAGAGACAGAATATTTCAATTACCAGCTAAAGCAAATCTAAGGAAACAATAGAACTCAAAGGTTTCTTTTTAATTTGGGAGAAAGAGTCATATAATTCTTGTAAATCAGAATTTGGAATGGCGACCAACGAGACAAAGTGCTAAGAAAATGAAATTCGACACTGAGATTTGACAGACTTCAAGGAATGTAAGTAGATGAAAAAGACAGGATAAAAAACGGAGGAGTGGGTTATAATTATACTTAGTTTTAAATCGGGCAGGACTCGAGAAATATCCTCTAGAGGTTAACGTAAACTTAAAAGATTATCAATAAAGTTTAGGTGTCTATAATCAGAGTAGCAGAATCTAATGCGACATGTGCTTATGGAACCCAGTTTGATTTTAATTAAATTGACATGTGCGAAGCTGTATAAATGTCGTTGAAAGAGATTCAATGTGACTTCGCATGTGTTGTGGAATCGTTTGAAGTAAATGAAGTGAAGGTGGTTTTGTGTGGGTGTTCATATTCAGGAGCGATCGGTGGTAAATTTACGAGTTTTTTATTTATGTGTTAGGCCCCGTTCACAGGCCCTAGCGATACGACTTGCGACGTGATTTGCGTCAAGCGAAACGCTCGCGCGTCATCTGTTATCATCAGTCACGACGCGACTTGCGGAGCGATACGTCGCTTCTCAAATTGCGCCGCGGTGAGTCGTAGTGTGCTATAAACAACTTCTTTGTTTTCTCCAGAGCCGCTTGAGGGAGAGGCATGAGTTCTTTTCTGTTTTTATTTTAAGTAAGCCGCTACTTTCCTTGTGCTGGGTTGCTCCCAAGTCCTTTTACTCTTCTACCGCGCCATCTCTAACCAGCCCTCGCATGGTACTCTTTCAAGTAATTTCATTGCCTTTTTCTGAGACGTCCTCGACGGCGCCTAAAATAAACTATTTTGTGCTGGGATTTGTGCTTTTTCTTTGATTTCTTTGGCCAACGTTTTCTAAATGTCAACAGCCTCTCAAACAATTTTTTTAGACTTTTCTTCTTCTGTATCTGAACCGATCCGTGTATGGCTGGTGGCCGTTTTCACTATTAATGTATTTTCTTTACTTTACTTCTGTATTTTAAACTACTATTTCTTTGGCTTTCACAGATTTTTTTACGTTTCATTGGCCTCTTTTGGCACAGTACTATCAACAAAAAAAAACATATTTCTATCTAAATGTCGTTCGTGTTTAGATTCCTCAGATTCTTATATAGTATTGTAATATAAGACTTTTGTTTTGTAGTTATATCGAACTGATAGTGTATATAATATGACTACAGTTCTTTTTAGAGAAAGTGGTTTGTTCTTTTTTCGATGTTTATCACATAAGAACGATAAATTATTTGAAGAAGATGGAAATAAATGTAATTTTATACTTGATTTTTTCGATGAAAGAAAAGAAAAAAATACAACACAATAAAAATAAAAAATCTATGAGACAAAGTTTTTGCTCGTTTATACAAAAAATATATACATCGATTGATAAGACCCAGTTCATTTAAAGTTAGCGCGCCTCTACTTTTTAATATTCGTTTTCATTATCAACTTTTAAAATTCAATTTCATGAAAAACTGTCACAAACAAATAATCAGAATGCCGATATATTTTATTTTTGTATGCCGTCCGAAAAATTGAAAAAGTATTTTAATATTTTTTTCACATTTTGTGATCTATGTATTTTATTTCATTTATTTAAGGAATTCAAGAATAGTTTTATGCATTTTAGAAATGTGTACAAATACAATAAGTATAAGGTTATTTTCAAAGAGTTAACAATAAATATATCAAATAGAACCTTTTATTTCGGTTTTTTTTTACGTATACAGAGAATTAGGGTAATTAATTAATTAAAAATAATGTGAAACTAAATTACCTATCGTTTAGGTAGGATACGAAACACAATTTATTTATACATTCATATGCAAAAAAGTTTTTTCAATACATATAATAGTAAGTTCATGAAAGAAATGAAACATCGTAACCTATTCATAATTGGTATACAGGTTGATTCATCAGAATATAAAGCGATCCCGAAAACTCGGCATTCGAATATTTGCGGTATATTTTGTCCTTTCACTATGAATTATTCAATAAAAACCTTTGTTGTATTGCATTTTGATTGGTAGCGGAGGGCGCAAAGTTGAATTCACGTTTTATGACTCACGCAGACAGGCGTGACTTGTCGCACAACGTGTCGCATTGCGACTCTGTTTTAATAGAAATTGTTCTACGGTTACATATATTGCAGAATCGCGTCGCGCGGCTCGATGTTCCGTCGTGCCCGTCTGCGGGAGCCTTTATAATCTGGGTCGAATACATTTATTTCTTCCTTTATTTTTAATGTTACACAGAGTTATAATAGCGAACGTTTATGTTTGTACCCTCAAAGTAATGTATTTATTATTTATAAAAAGTTGCCATTACCTACACATATTATATTGTCATGTTTGATAGATAAAATTGTGTATACTTATCGGTTTAAATTGAGATGATGTAATGAAAAATGATGATATTACCCGAAAAAGAGATGTATAAAATAAAAAATAGCAATGTAAAATATGCCACAGTATAATGATAAATGTTTATGTAGAGATCCATCTATTTACCCTCTGTAATTGTGTTAAAGTTTAAGCCTTTTTTATGAAATCATGCTTTCGTTTATGTGATCCGTTGCACCGAAATATTATTTGCAAATATGGTTAGATGCTTATTTTATTTTTTTAATACGATTTAGCAATCTACCGAATTTGCTATCAAAAACCTTGATGCAAATAAGCTTTAAGAGCTTTAACGTAAGCTGATTAATAAATGCATCGTCTTATTTGAATCCGTAAGCATTTATATATTAAGTCAAAATGTTTTTTTTTACTTGAATACTAATCTTCATTTATTATGTAATAATTTACAAAACCGTGGCTAATTTCATTGGTTAAAATTTTGGTGCAAACGGACAAAATTAACGCTCAGAAATATTATAATATTATTATAGTTTAGTTTCAATAATGATGCCTAGGTCAAATCTCTTCGTAATCCTAATTAATATATTATTTGTAATTTATGGTTCCTAAAGATAGTTACTGGCCTATTATGCTTTACTGAACCCAATGCGCGGTCGACAAAGATGATAAGTATTAATTTTCGTTTCAACTGCAAACACTTGAAAATAAATATTATTTATTAAAAAGGGTTTTTCTAATTGCGTTTTTCTTTAAAATCAGTTTAAAAAAATATGAATACTTGTTTTTTTATTAATAAATTGTTATATTTTTGTTAAAAAAATATAATCATATGTATAGAACTTAGCCGACTGCGCATTAAAACTTCGTATATGCGTTTATTTTCTGACATATTTATCTCTAGACTAAATTCAATCTTTCTAGCTATTAAAAATAGATACTAAATGTGGATGTATCTTATTTCGTAGATGAATGAATGTCATAACTTTTAAAGTATAATACATTTAATAATGAAAAGTCAAACATCCTGTGGATAGAACTTTACGAGAGAGTTCATTCGGTTAACAATTACGAAAAGCCATGAATGATGTAGGGTATACAAACAAATAGGGTATAAAATTAAATAACGAATGTTTAATTTTTATTTCATTCATAAAACTGGAAAACAAACATAAGTATAACAATTTAATTAAATTACAGAAAAAGGTCATGGAAAAATATACTGGAAATAATAATTATACCAACAAAAGTACAATACCTTCCGATTAAAAATAATCTTGAAACGTTCGTACTAAATTGACAGCCGCATGTAAAAATGACATAGAATTTTTTTTTATGAAAATTAAAAAAAACAGAATAGCAGAAATAAATAATATTCATATCAAATCAAGAAAGAAAATAAAGAGTTTTTCAGTTTTAGAGACATGTTAAATTTAAAAACGTGTAATTCAAAGATGTGTCATAAGTATATAGGAATGTCATTAAAAAATGTGTCAATTTTTCAGGCGTTTTGACATATTCTATTAAAATGTGTGTAGCTTTCTGAAGTTTCTGTCCCTTTAGGAAATAGCGTTAGCATTTCATGTACAATTTTGTGTTTCTACATTCAAAAATGGCGGAAAACGGAATGGAAGAAAAGAATTTTCTTTCTTTCTTTTCTTGGAACCAATATTTTGGTCAGTGCAACATATCTAAGTCTTCCATGCTACAATATCCTGACGATTTAAATTGAAAGGTATACTTTTATTACGTGGGAAAGATATATCCAAAGGTGTACTATTCAAATGTGAAAGAAAGAGATAGATAGAGTGCTAAAAGGATATTTTGACACTTGAATGACGTTGACAGAGTGGTTTTTTAAAGTTATGACATTCAATATTAAATGTTAGTTGTACCAAAGACAGCACGCTGACAGTCGTTACAGTTAATTATGTTATTTTGATAATAATTATTGTTAAATAAAGTGTTTGTTAAGTACTATGTTTGGTATTTTATTATATTCACCGACCTTAATCAAAATATTCATTCATCATCATCATCTGCCTAGCCTTTTCCCTACTGGGTATATTGGGATCGGCTTCCAGTCTAACCGGATGCAGCTGAATACCAGTATTTTACATGGAGCGACTGCCTATCAGATCTGAAAGTTTTCATTATTTTAAATAATTGTTAGGTAGAATTACTGATTGCAATGCACAAGACTCGTTGTCTTTAAGAATGAAAATTCTGATAATAATTTTAGAATGGCACCAGTGACAGAAAAGTTGGAAGAGCATCGTTTGTCTTGGTATGGGCTGGTGATGAGGGATAAAATACATGTGACTAGAAGAGTGATGAATATAAGTATGGGTATAGTGAGCGAAGCGAGCCTACTCTTGACACAAATCAACGGAGGCCGTTTACTCACATGATGAGCAAAACCAATCCTAGACCCATCTTCATCATGAACTCACTCATGATGAAGATGGGTCTCGAGTGATGGATGGAGAGGGAGAGGAAGACCAAAGAAAGAAAGAAGGAAAAATAAGTTAATTTGTCACAGAAACACGTGCATACAAAAAGATAATTACAGTACCTAATCAATTAATCAAAATATATAAATCATAGAAATATGAGATAAGGAGTACATAAAAAGAAAAAAAAAAACAGTTGGCAGCTGCACGTCGTGACTGTGACAAGAAGGCACTCGAAGAACAGATGGATGGATTGTGTGTGGAATGATATGAAAGAGAAGCGCGTGAATTACAGCGTGACGGATGACAGGGGAGAATGGAAGAAGAAAACGTGCTAAGCGAAAGACTTGCAATTTGTTTTCATGCATTTCCTTTCAAGCCAACCTGCATACAGTGTGTTATTACTCATTCAAATATTGACCGAACATACAGCCCAGTGCCGTTTCCATCCATTGGGTCATTGCAAACGAATGCACCACAAAAACAACGAATCGGCGAAAACACGTTAATCGATTTTCGGCCAGCGTGTTCGTTGTGGAATAAAATTGGAATCGAACAAAAAAAAGTGACAATCGGCCCGTTTTTGAGAGATACCGTGTGTGAGTGAGATGTACTGTGGGTGAAATTGAAATGTAGTTACATATATACTTAGTAATACAGGATGAATTATAATTCAACATGTACTTCCAAGGACGTGATAGTGTGGCCCCTCTTTGCAACAATTAGGTATACACCAAAAAAATCCAAATAACAGGATAGGGAGTTAGGTAGTCATATTGGAAACGTAACGTATAAAGACTTATCATCTGCTGATTTGTTCACCGAACCATCAGAGAGCGTCCCATCCGGGCATAAGTTATGAAAGTGTGGTTAACTGTTTTCATGTTTTTATTTTGTATGTCCTGTCACCTGCACACGTGAGGACCTAATGGCTGCGTCAGCGAACGGTATTCGGGTGGCTGAGTTTTTTTTTTTTGAGGTTGGGAAATCATCCAATGACTTCTCCCGCTCTGGGTGGAGCGGACGGGCGTGTCAGACTTTTACTGACTAAAACCCACCCGTGTTCCTTCAGTTGCCTGTTGCCAAGGTCCCGGTATCCCTTTCGGACTAACCAGCAACCCTGGCAGGGCGATCAGCACATATAGCAAGAACTATTATGGCGTTCAATTTCATTAGTGAATTTGTCCTAAACGAAAATGGCATCTCCAGCGAATCAAACGTCAAAACAATTATAAAAAGATTCAAAATCCTCTGTTACTTACAACAGAATTTCAGAAGCTGAAATATCACTCCAAACTGCATTATTCAACGTCTAATCTTATCAAAAGCTATGGCGAGAAAGCCATTAATTCCTGATCATAGTTGATAGATAACCAATATCGCTACGAGATTGCAGCATCTCCAATAAGTTAAGATGTTTAGACAAGGATCTAAGCAATGGATCGGATTGCCTGCAAAGTGAAAACGTTGTTATTAGTAAGATGTTGGAAGTATACTTAATGCTTTATTTGAAACTAGCCGATGCCTGCGGCTTCGCCTACGTGGATGTGGGTTATTATTACTAAAGCCTTCCTCGACAACCACTCTATCCATTGGTGAAAACAGCATGAAAATCGGTGCAGTAGTTTTTGAGTTTATCGCAAACAGACAGAAAGACAGACGCGGCGAAGGACTTTGTTTTTATGTAGTTATAATATATTTTAGTACAGAAAAACAAATTATAAATGATTTTATTTCGGTAAGTAGGTTACAAAAGGGAACAGCTCTTTAGGAGACTAGCATGCGTAGCATGGCAACCATAGAAACGGGTTTTGTTGACTTAAGAAAGAAAAATATTTTAGTTGTGACATTCACAGAAAATACAACAAAAAGAAAGAACATTTTAACTAGAAAAATCATGAAAACAAAAATAAAGAACATTAAAACTAACAAAATTGCAAAAAACAAAAAAGAGAAAAAGAAGACCTGTGCGAGGTCAAAAACGCACCTATCTCAGCATGATGCTACGATATTTGAAAATGGTCTCTTGAGGAAAGAACCACACTCAATTACTTAACAACTAATACTAAAAAAAACATATCTAAATATGCAGTATGTTATTTATCGAAGTTTTTATTTTTTTATGGTAATATATTTTTTGGCATGTATGGACGCTATACTAATGCGGGTTAACGGGAACGCCCTTTGTTAGTTAACATACTGTATCTTTAGGTGTCAGCTACTGTATAGTGTTTTCGACAGATCTGTCATTATTACATTAAAGTAAAAAAAAAATACTCACTATTTTTATACTGTTGTAAGTTGTAGTTCGCAAATGATGCTTGGAATTATTTCGTCTCGTGCAGCGACGTAATTGATAGCACAACTTAATTTTACGCTCTGTTTTCTGCTCGTCCTCTGTGGAAACATACAGAATTGTACTCGTATTTCTTCCAACTAACTTTGTAGTAACTAACCGACTCAACGCGGCGACGTAACCCGAAGAATAGCCCAACTTAAATTGCAATGGGCAGGGCACATTGCTCGCAGAACGGATGGCCGATTGGGTCGCAGGTTCTGGAGTGGCGATAGAGTACTGGAATGCGCAGCGTTGGCTGGCGACAAGGTGGACCCGTGAATTTGTGAAGACTGCAGGAATCCGCTGGATGCGAGAAGCACAGAAGAGAGGCCCTAGTATGAGTTTCTTTAAACTATCTCGACTTTACACATCCACCGCGTTCAGCCCTTCACTGGCCTTCACTGGTGAAAGCACCCAACGCGGCCGATGCGTAAATTCGAGATGGTTAAAAGAACCTGACACAGAGCCTCAGGTCGATGTGGTGCCGTTTGGGGGAGGCTTATGCCCAACTGTGAACGTTACGTTCCCCCGGCCTATGTCGGCTGATGATGAATAACTTTAATTCTACATACGAATTCGGTTTGATTGTATCATTCATATTTAGATAATAGTTGTTATGTTAGACTAAGACCGAGATATCTTTTTCATAACAGCCACACGGGTCGATTTATCAGGTTAAGCTGCCCTTACGGGTTTGGTCCGTGGATGGGTGACCATCTCTACGGGAACATGTCTAAGTCAAAGGACGTAGGTATTAAATTACGTTTATGGATCTTGGCCTGAGTGTCGGACTTTGTAACTTAAACAGCACGCCAATTGAGTAATATACTTTGTAACTTAAACAACACGCCAATTGAGTAATATACTTTGTAACTTAAACAACACGCCAATTGAGTAATATACTTTGTAACTTAAACAGCACGCCAATTGAGTAATCTTTGTAACTTAAACAACACGCCAATTGAGTAATCTTTGTAACTTAAACAACACGCCAATTGAGTAATATACTTTGTAACTTAAACAGCACGCCAATTGAGTAATCTTTGCAACTTAAACAACACGCCAATTGAGTAATCTTTGTAACTTAAACAGCACGCCAATTGAGTAATCTTTGTAACTTAAACAACACGCCAATTGAGTAATCTTTGTAACTTAAACAACACGCCAATTGAGTAATATACTTTGTAACTTAAACAGCACGCCAATTGAGTAATCTTTGCAACTTAAACAACACGCCAATTGAGTAATCTTTGTAACTTAAACAGCACGCCAATTGAGTAATCTTTGTAACTTAAACAGCACGCCAATTGAGTAATCTTTGTAACTTAAACAACACGCCAATTGAGTAATCTTTGTAACTTAAACAACACGCCAATTGAGTAATATACTTTCAATCTCAATCTGAAGGATTTTAAGGTAAATTCCCAATCCATTGCTTCATAGGTTTAATAAATTCGTCTACTCAACAACGTTAATAATGCAAAGAACGTGTTGAACAGTCAAAATGAAGGGAATTGCCATTGTAGGTGTGTAACGACATCACCCCGCTGTTCTACCAAACAACCTTTATAAATTAAACGCAGCTGTTCACATCGCAATCACCGCCCCTATGTACCCTTCAGAGAAGTGGAGGTAAACGGCTCAAATGCATTTTTAATTCGCTCGCCGCGCCTTGGGTAAAGTAAGTACTTCTTGAAAATAAATCTAGGCTCATAAAAAACCTAAGAAGAATCGTCTAGAACTAAGTGCTAGCTTCAACAAAGTACAAATTAGTTTCTGCAACCATGCAAGATTAAATCTATGTATAGATTTGTTGAAGGATGAGGAGGAGCTCGTGGCTACGTAATAACAGCCGCACGAGTCGATCCATTAGGTTAAGCTACGCTTGCCGGGGTTGGTCTGTGGAAGGGTGACCATCTTTACATACCGAGACTCCTCCGTGGTTCGGAAAGCACGTTAAGCCGTTGGTCGCGGCTGTCATTTGTGGATCTTTGACAGTCGTTACGGGTCGTGAGAAGCCCGAAAGTCTGACAACCAGTCTTGCCAAGGGGTATCGTATTACTCAGTTACTGGGTTGTGGAGGTCAGATAGGCACTCGCTCCATGTAAAATACTGGTATTCAGCTGCATCCGGTTAGACTGAAAGCTGACCCCAAGATATTTGGGAAAAGGCTAGGCAGATTAATTTATGGGAAAAACAAAGACTGCGATAGTTATTTTTACACCCCACATTATGTTTATACCTACATAAGTGTAAAAATACAATATAAATAAATAAATAAAAATAAAAATTCTTTATTGTCGCAAGTTAATACATTCATCTTGACAATAATCTGGGTTATGCATCGCATTAATGTATTGCACAAGGGTACTGCTACTGATTCCCAAACTAAGCTTGAGCTTGTATTTTGGGAAACAGTGTACAGCCGCAGGAAGTATCACTTAATAAAATACGAGTACATTGGTTTGAATGTCGCTGCAGTAGACTTACAGTGTTCTTACGATAACTTTTGGGTAATTCTTATTTTTATTGTTATTCTTTAATCTAGTTTATTTTTTTTATTTTTTATCTAAGTGTGCTAGATGTGTGTGTTCGGTGTGTGTGCGGGTGTGTGTGTTCAGTGTGAGTGAGGGTAAGTGTGTGTAATGTGAGTGTGTGTGGGTTTGTTTAGAAGCATTGTATGATATAAGTTACGCAATATTTGCCAGAAGGTCTTCCGTCTTCTGATAGTCCAATAGTTGAAGCCATTTTGAAACTATACCTTTAAGTTCGTGTCTGCTAAGAGAAGTAATGTTGAGTTGTTTGTTTATGTTGTTGTATAGTTTACAACTTATGACCCTGTACTGCCTCCTTGCGAAAGCGGTCTTGCATGGAACATTAGGGCACACAGGCATTTTGCTGCGTCTATTGGGGTTGGGTAGTGGTACGCTTTGATGTTTCCTAAGAATAGTTCTGAGCACAAAGAGTTGGCGAACTGTTAGGACCTTGCATTCCGAGTACAGCTGAGATGTTGGATGTCTGTAGGACTTTCTTGACATAACTTTCAGCAATATGCATGTACAGACCGACCATGAAGGTTCTAACGGTCGCTGAAAGGAAAACAGAGGCAAAAACCGGCCAAGTGCGAGTCGGACGGCTTAACGTGCTTTCCGAAGCACGGAGGAGTCTCGATATGTAAAGATGGTCACCCATCCACGGATCAACCCCGGCAAGCGTAGCGTAACCTGATGGATCGACCCGTGCGGCTGTTATTACTTAGCCACGAGCAAAATAAAACTGCTAAACTCATGGGTCAAGCGCCAACGGTTTAGATTATGCGATGGTTGTCAATGAATTTAAGATTTTTATTAAATATTCGTGTGATAGGATTTTCTCTATTTTTTTAAAACTCACCCTACATAGCCACGAGCCCCTCTTGGTCTACCGAAGATCCCGCTTTATCTTTCTTGAAAATAATAACACAGTATGTGACATTGCCACCATTCCGTAAGATACAATTCCATGTTCGTATCGTAGTTTTATTTGCGGCATGTTCAGTTAGCCGCCGGTGGAATGCAACTTGCGGTCTGACTTGTGGAGGCGTTCTGACTTGTAGAGGCGTAGGCGGTCTAAACATTTAGCAGAAGCAATTTAATACCACAACTTACAACAGATAAAAAGAAATAAAATTCATGATGTAATACAATGTAACGCAGGCACATGTGCACACAGAAGCCCGAAGGTCTGACAACCAGTCTTGCCAAGGGGTATCGTATTACCCAGTTACTGGGTTGTGGAGGTCAGATAGGCAGTCGCTCCATGTAAAATACTGGTATTCAGCTGCATCCGGTTAGACTGGAAGCCGAGGCAGAGAAAAGGCTAGGCAGGTCATGACAGGCACATGTTTCACCGTCTGCCTAGCCTTTCCCCAACTATATTGAGATAGTGTTCCAGTCTAACCGGATGCAGCTGAACACCAGTATACCAGTATGAACACATGGAGCGACTACCTATCTGACCTCCACAATTTAGTTAATACCGGTCCCCTTGGTAAGACTGCTGTTCAGACTGCCGGGCTTCTGACGACCCGTAACTACTGTCAAACATCCACAAATGACAGCTGGGACCACTGGCCGGGACCAACCGAGGCAAGCGTTACTTAACCTTGAAGATCGACCCCTGCAGCTGTTGTTACCCCTTCAAAATCAGTATCAGTAATGCCTTAAATCCATACTAATATTATAAATTCGAAAGTAACTCTCAAACTCAAAGCATTTATTTCAATTAAACCATTTACAGGCACTTTTGAATTGTCAAGGAGTCGGTCAGTCAGAAATATGAAGCTATTTGCCCATTCCAAAGCGTAGTAGGTACCTATGGAGAAGAACGGGCAAGAAACTCCACGGACACTCTTTTAAATGAAAATATTGTTACAAAATATTGGTTACATCATTCATGTTGAAATTATACATGTGAGAACAATGTAGAAAGCACGTTAAAAGCGTCCACAATTATAACATAAAAACAAATCAAAAATTAAAATAAGCCATGGCAGCTAAGAGATGACCAGTCACAACTGACGGCGCCCGTTCACGAACATGACGCATGGATCAGCACCATTCAGCTCAACCATTTTGAAGGGAGCTAAATGATCCAACACACGCGCCACCATCTGTCTCTCTGTCTGTCTGTCTGTATGTTACTTTTCACGCCTAAACCACTGAACGGATTTCGACAAAATTTGGCAAGGAGATAGATGGCACCCTGGGGGAAGGTCATAGGCTAGTTTTTATCGCCTTACCGCACGAGGGGAGCCGCGGGAAAAAGCTAGTATTACATAAATGTTAGCTCTTCAAATCGCTTTCTCCTACATATCACACCACACTCTCCACAATTTCACTGTAGAAGTCACAACTCAAGTGTGTACAAGCCACATTTCAGGTCGCGAGTTGCTACTGATTTGTTACCCAGTGATACTCAACTTAGTGAGAGTTGAGCCTGCTGCGAATGTTTGAGTATGTTGAGTATGTTTGAGTATTGTTCTACTAAGAGGGGATAATTATATTCCGGAGTTCAAGTTTGTGTTCCATCTTAACTCTTATGTAATTTGATTTGAATGTGTGAGCGCAGTATTCTGTGATGTGTATTAATTAATCTATGTACAGTCAGGCTAAGTGAATCATGACCCACTTTGACGATAAATCGTTTGAAACCGTCAAAATAACAAAGATTTCCCTCCTTTACAGTGCATGCCGCACTTAGGACGTTTAAATATTAAGCAATCTATGTCAATACGGGTAGGAGATCCATGCAATTTTAACCTTTGTCATCACTGCAATAGATAATATTTTAGCTAAAGCATTAATAATCTTATTATTTTGAATTCAAACTCTTTGGAATTAACTCAGAAGAAATGTCACTCAGAAATTGGTGTCAAATAATATTTTTTTTAAAGCTCTTAACAAAAATGAAGACTGCAACAGACAATTTCCTGTGTAATTAAATGGCAGATGACAAGGTCGTTACCCAGGAAATGTATGTTTACGCGAATGTCGACCTAATTGTATTTGAATGTCTGTAAGAAAATAAGCTTATGATGGGTCAGAATTTCGACTGTACATAGAAATTGTTTTGTGAAATGTATTGGAAAAACAAGATGGTGGAGTTAGTTCCGAATTTGGCCACGTGCCTTGTATAGGGTGTCCCTGGAAGTACGAATCAAATTAAATAGGGGCGTAGGTAAGGTCATTTCCAAACTTTTTAACTCAGAGAATTTTTTGTCACTGACCGTACCTGAAGCCCTAGACAAAGTGACATTTTATCAGCGATAATGATGATGGAAAAGGCAAAAATGTATAGGACTGACATAACCTATCGAAAAGCTTATGTAAATTCCGTTGAAAGTCGATGTAGAAATACGAAACGCTTTCGAAGCGATTGTCACTAGGCGCTCAGAGGCTATAGACAAAATCCCTTTTCTGTAAGCGTTAACGCCAACGGAAAGATCAAATTGTGTGGAGTTGACATTAGCTTTAGAGATGTCACGTGACTGCTGCTGTCAACTCCATACAATTTGATCTTTGCGTTGGCGTTAATGCTTACAGAAAAGGGATTTTGTCAAGGCCCCCTTGAGTCAATAGCATGAAATCGCAAATAACCCCTAATCAATGGTAATTTTATTTTTCTAAGACCTTATTGTCGCTGCTCTATAAACTTGTCAACAATCGTCCAAAGCTAAGCAATAATTCATACATTATCGATTTGTTGAGTTCGCCGCCGCCTTCTAACTTATTTGGTAGCCTTGTTCTTTTACCGGTGAATCAATATTATGCAGTTATAATGTCTTGATGTTAGAGAATTGTTATTGGGTTTTCGTACTTAGGTAAAAAAACTAAATTAAAATATTTTCTTTCACATAAGCCTACATGGGCACTTATGAAACTTCAGAAGCTAGGTGCACGGTTCCAATTGGTCGTTTCCTATGGAGAAGAGCCGGCAAGAAACTCCATGGTTACTCTGTTAAAAGATAATTGGCTTTTACAATATTTTCGAATTACAGTGTTAATAGTTATGGGAGGACGATGTAGCATTAAGGTAATAGATTCGCTCCCTCAATCAATCAGCCTAGCCTTTTCCCAACTATGTTGGGGTCAGCTTCCAGTCTAACCAGATGCAGCTGAACACCAGTATTTTACATGGATCGACTGCCTATCTGAACTCCACAACCCAGTAACTGAGTAATACGATACCCCTTGGTAAGACTGGTTGTCAGACTTTCGGGCTTCTGACGACCCGTAACGACTGTCAAAGATCCTCGAATGACAGCCGGGACCAACGGCTTAACGTGCTTTCTGAGGTACAGACGGTACGGTGCTCAGTATGTTAAGAATGGTCACCCATCTACGGACCAACCCCGGCAAGCGTAGCTTAACCTGATGGATCGACCCGTGCGGCTGTGCGACTTAGCCACAATCTCCGCCTATTACCTATGAAATCAGCGAGCGTTTTGTAAGTTGCATTTTTTATACTAACATTTTCTTAATTTATATAAACATTTATGCACTACTGTTTAAGAACTACAACAATGTCTATTTCCGATGAAAATTGAACAAATCAAATCGGTAATCCTCTCAATACAGCAACATTTTGCGGGATTTTTTCTAAGTTGTGTTCACGAGTGACAATATCATGTGGGACAATGTCGCAGTGTATCGGAGTTAGTCGGTAAGCCCACTAGTGCGGGGCGAGCCCGGGATTATAAAACGGGATTTATGTGAAACCCGGGTAAAATATGAGGTATATTTTTTCGTTTGTATACAAAACACACGCTTTTTGAGAATGGTAAGGTATTTCGAGGAATAGTTTTTTGGGATGCATTTTGGGTTAGAATCTGAGTTAATTTTCGACACCACTGACATCAACGGAGAAGGAATACATGGTGATGAAACTTGAAACCTATTTTTTTTCTTTCTCCTCCGTTGCAGGCCTAATAATAAGCCACTGTGTTGACCAAGTTCAAGTCTATTCAGTTAATTACATAATAACACACTTTCAATGATAATCCGAGCTTAATATATTCGATTAAAACTCATACGCAAAGGTGGCACATATATTAATTAATTAATTAGATTTATGAGTAACTAGCTTCCGCCCGCGGCCTCGCCCGCGTGGTATGTCGATAAAAAGTAGCCTATAAGAGAAAGGACATAACTTTCTCAGGCTCTAGACTATCTGTGTACCAAATTTCATTTAAATCGGTTCAGTAGTTTTGGCGTGAAAGCGCGACAGACAGACAGACAGACAGACAGACAAACCGACAGACAGACAGACAGAGTTACTTTCGCATTTATAATTATTAGTAAGGATGAAGTTGCCGTATTTTAGCTTCTTGATATAAAGGGTTTGAAAAGACCCATCACATTGCCGTTCAACTACGCATTCTGTACATCAAACTATAACTGTAACATAGCACAAAAATAATTTATTGCTGGGAAACGACTTTTATCTTTGGTGTGAAAAATCGCTATTTACAGTAGTGCCTTTATGGGTGCATGCAACGGTTCAGGGTTCGTGGGGGTATTTAAAATTAAGTTGATGTTTGAGAAGCCACAGTTTTAGAACTTTATAATATAAACTAGCTGACCCGACAGACGTTGTCCTGTCTTAATTTTCTAATTTTCCGCGCAATTTTCTTATTTTTTTCTTTAATAAGAACATTCTCCTGACAATAATAAACACAACAGAAAAAGAATTAGCGAAATCGGTCTAGCCGTTCACGCGTGATGGCGTGACCAAGGGAAATAGGGATTCATTTTGATATATATAGATACTCAAAAGCTTCAAATAAAAGTCTCACATCGGCACTGAGATGGGACATAAAATAGTCAAAAAGTGGAACATCCCGGGAACCCGGGACTCGGCAAGGGTAATGTTACACTTTAGAGGTCCGTACCAGGGGACATAAATTGGAATTTAGTGCGGGACCAATTCCGTGGCACCGTTTTATTTGAACTCTTTCTCAACCCGTTTAAGTATAATACTGGATTTTCGTATTCTTAAATTGTTGTTGTTTTTTTCTATTATGATTAAGTGCTGGTATTAACGTAATATTTGGATACACTGGAATAGCAGATATAATTTTCTTTTAATTGTAAAAACTCAAAGCATTTATTTCAATGTAACCATTTACAGGCATTTTTGAATTGTCAAGGAGTCGGTCAGTCAGAAATTTGAAGCTAGTTGCCCATTCCAGAGCGTAGTAGATTCTTATGCTATGGAGAAGAACGGGTAAAAAACTCCACGGACACTTTTTTAATAAAAAATAAAAGTGAACTATTTCTTTTTACTTTCTGACAATTCCCAAAAAGAAAAGTAAGTAGAAAGAGCAGTAATAAGTAGAGTAGGAGGAGCTCGTGGCTAAGTAATAACAGCCGCACGGGTCGATCCATCAGGTTAAGCTACGCCTGCCGGGGCTGGTCCGTGGATGGGTGACCATCTTTACGTATCGAGACTCCTCTGTGCCTCGGAAAGCACGTTAAGCTGTTGGTCCCGGCTGTAATTTGTGGATCTTTGACAGTCGTTACGGGTCGTCAGAAGCCCGAAAGTCTGACAACCAGTCTTGCCAAGGGGTATCGTATTACCCAGTTACTGGGTTGTGGAGGTCAGATAGGCAGTCGCTCTATGTAAAATACTGGTATTCAGCTGCATCCGGTTAGACTGGCGGCCGACCCCAAATTGGTTGGGAAAAGGCAAGGCAGATGATGAAGTAGAAATTAGAAAGAAAAATTGTCCTTAAATGCCAGAGAATTTGTAGAAATTCGGTTTCGAAAACATCTAATTTTCAAATTCTGAGCGCTCTTCTATATAAAATGCCATCCTTGACACGCTCGGAAGAGCCTCAAACTCAAAGAATTTGTTTCAATTAAACCATTTGCAGGCACTTTTGAATTGTCAAGGAGTCGGTCAGTTAGAAAGTCTAAACGGATGCAGCTGAATACCAGTATTTTACATAGAGCGACTGCCTATCTGACCTCCACAACCCAGTAACTGGGTAATACGATACCCCTTGGCAAGACTGGTTGTCAGACTTTCGGGCTTCTGACGACCCGTAACGACTCTTCTTATCAAGCTTGAAAGTCTAGGTGTCAGAGGGTCTCTGGTTGACCTTTCCAAGGTTCCTATCGAGAAGAACGGGCATAAAACTCCATAGACAAAAATATAGTTACAAAATGTTGGCTACATTACTCATGTTAAATTATACACTAGTATAATAATATGTGAGAAGGATATAGGCACACGGGTAAGTTAACTAGAAAAGAGCTGATAATTTTCAAACGGCTGAACCGATTTTCTTGAATCATAGCTAAGAACACTCTGGATCAAGCCATCTTTCAAACAAAACCAAAAAAATCAAAATCGGTTCAGCCGTTTGGCAGCTACGATGGCGCAGACAGACACACGGATACACAGATATACAGATACACACGTTAAACTTATAACACCCCTCTTTTTCCGTCGTGGGTTAATTATAACACCCCTCTTTTTCCGTCGGGGGTTAAAAAGAGGCCAGAGACAACAAAATAAGTCATTAAAAACCCTCTATTTCTAAACGAACATTTGCTTAAACAAAAGGCAGAAATATTGTTTGTCCATCCATTTTTTCTAGAAGTAGAATCAAGGAGACGTTGCCAAATAAAATGATGAAAAATTTCAAAAGGAATTTTAGGTCGGCTCGCAATGTTTTTACTACAGGTTCTCGATTGGAAACTCGTATTCAAATAGTATCAATTCCGCATAGCCAATCCTAAGCCTTTAGGTTTCGTTTGCGAACAAAAGTCTGGGATTAAAGTTCACGTAGGTCCTATGTTTGTGACGTTCATTTAAAAGAACATTCACAAAGCATTTTTATATCCTATGTTGATAATCGTACCTTCAAAATGTGTAGCAACCTGCTTTATCTATATAACTTCCTAACCAATATTATAAATGCGAAAGTGAGTTTGTTTGTTTATTATACACAAGCTTTCAAGTTAAAACGGCTGAACTGATTTGGATGAAATTTGACATATAGGTAGGCCATGACCTGGGTTATAACATAGGATACTTTTTATGCCGATATTCCTACGAGATCAAGACTTTTCCGGGTGGAACCGCGGGGCGGTTCCCAACTATGTTGGGGTCGGCTTCCAGTCTAACCGGATGCAGCTGAATACCAGTATTTTACATGAAGGGAATGCCTATCTCAAAAAAAAAAATCTAAAGTCATTTATTCAAACTAGGCTGAGAATCAGCACTTTCGAACGTCCACCCTTCAGCGATCTGACCTCCTTGTGGAGACGATACGATACCCCTTGGCAAGACTGGTTGTCAGACTTTCAGGCTTCTGACGACCCGTAACGACTGCCAAAGATCCACAAATAACCGGCTTAACGTGCTTTCTGAGGCGCGGAGGAATCTCGTATGTAAAGATGGCCACCCACGGACCCACATCCACGGACCAACCCCGGCAAGCTTAGTTTAACCTGATGGATCGACCCGTGCGGCTGTTATTACTTACTAGTAACTAATAAGTACAGTAGTAAGGGTAAATAACTTAGAGCATTACGCTATCTCTCCGCATCGTTGGGTCCGGCGGCACAATTTTACTGTTTAAATTTATTTTGCCGTCAATTTCCTTATCTTCTTGTTTAAGTTAATAATCTCGTAATCTTTCCGAGTTTTCCCAATAATGATTTGTTGTTTTTTTTTCCTGGTACATCTGAGAGAAAATGACTTATTTTTTGATAAATGTGTATTTAAGTTTGTATTGTTTTGAGAATTATTAAGCTCATCATTTGAGTGATGTATCCAAATTCTAAGCGCACCAAATGATCGAAAAACATTTAATTTAATTAAGTGAAGCTAATGAGATGAAAATAATTATATTTTTTTTTGTTAATTTGTTTCCAGATATTGGTTTTATGTTATTTAGAAGAACAGACAGGAAGATAAATTGTTAAAAATATTGACACCTTACAACATTTAAAAAATTACAGTCGTGATTTGAATCCTACTAATCCTCTATTATTAAAAACGCGAAAGTTTGTAAGTATGGATGGATAGATGGATGTTTGTTACTCTTTAACGTAAAAACTACTGAATAGATTTGGATGAAATTTGGCAAACAGATAGTCTATAACCTGGATTAACACATAGGATATTTTTTATCCCGTTATTCCCACGGGATCGAGACTTACGCGGGTGAAACTGCGGGGCGCAGATAGTTTTGAATATACGGACTTGTTAGTGGATTTACTTAGCAATTAATTTACCGACTTAGCTACCTACCTAATAGTTGAAACAGATACAATTAATAAACCTAGAAAAGAATATGACACAACTTTTTTATCAGTGTAATAACAACAAACTACGATTGCGAATCAACCTGTCTTCCAAGTGACATTAGGGGCAAAGTATGTTCTTGTGGCGGTATCTACATCGCCACATGCGAACTACGCATCCAAGACCTGACGTCACGCAATTAGAGTTTACCGTGCAGTGAACATATATACAAAAACCCAATATCAATCATTGGGCAGTTGCCCGCCAGACACAACACCCGTCTGGTTGGAGGATCCTCCCTTTTCTATGGTGGATGAGTGAACTTTACACCCTGTTCCTCATACCCCTAAATTTTTATCTTCAAAAAACGACACAAAATATAATAATACATACAAATATTATAAATTCGAAAGTAACTTTGTCTGTCTTTCTGTCTGTCTGTCTGTATGTTACCTTTTCACGCCTAAACCACTGAACGGATTTAATAAAATTTGGCAAGGAGATAAATGGCATCCCGGGGAAGGACATAGGCTACTTTTTATCGAACATACCACGCGGGCGAAGCCGCGGGCGGAAGCTAGTATAACATACAATCACGCCCATTTTCCCCGAAGGTTTAGGCAGAGGTGTACAGTCACGGACTTTAATTGATGAGCCACCTTCAAACTTTTCAATTTTGCAGTTTCACACATTCACGAGATTACACGATTAGACACGAACTCAAATCGCACGCTCGTAAACAAGATGACAAATAAATTACTTTTAATCGGAAATAGTCTTATCCATAGAGATTGACTAATAAGTTCATAATGATAAAAATAAATACAATGTTGCATTAAGTTTATCCAATCTATTTGATACTGACCTCCTTTGAATCATAGCTCATTAACCCAATAATTCTGAAGACAGTGACAGTTGAAATATCGATGCCAGAGAATTTCTCCGTACGCTAACGTTACTATGCAGCAGTAACCTAGCAACAATTGTTTATCATTGCTAGGTTACTGACGCTAGACCTGCAATTGGTTGACTTTGAGTAGTCACTGCTGTCAAGTTTGTAGTTCTGCTCTCAGGTTAGCCAACCGGTAAAGATATGAAATATAATTTTCTTCTTCTAATACGAAGACATATGACTTTGCGAGTCGGGAACCGAATAAACCCGATTTGCATTACACGGCTAAAATGCGAACAGTACCAGGTGGCTCATCAATTAAAGTCCGTGACTGTACATAATAGTACACCCACATTTCCCCACTTGTGTTTAAGTCCCAGGGGGCGAGCCTATTGCAATCAATCGGGCACAAATCCAGACTCTGGAGTGAGAAATTCCTGATAAAAATACCCAATAACACTGCCCAACCTGGGAACTGAACCCTCATGTTCAGTAGTAGCGCTTGCGATCGACCAACGAGGCAGTTTGCTATAATATTATAGTAATATAGTAAAGTAGAGTTTCACAAGTTCCCAACTTTAAATTTTCGATTCAGAAACCGGGTAGGTATTACCCTTTTTTTTTTTTCTTATTTTGCGGGTGGGAAATCATCAAATTACTTCTCCCGCTCTAGGCGGAGCGCGAGGGCGTGTCACTTTTTCTGACTAAAACCCACCCGTGTTCCTTCAGTTGCCTGTTGGCAAGGGCCCCGGTATCCCTTTCGGACTTTCCCGCAGCCCTGGCAGGCATTGGTCCTAGCGGACCCCGCCAATTGTGCTGACATCTCTGGGTAGGTATTACCCTGATCCTTTAAAATCAAGCAGGCCAAAAATTTAAATACTTTAAAGAACGAACTTCTTTGCCCTTAACTTTTATAACTATATTAATAAAGAGAGCAAAAATTGGACGTCCGTGACCGTCAACATCCACAGCTATGATTAATGACCTCCGGTGTTATTTCACAAAACTTCCGATAGATGGCGTTGGCAGGTCAGACAGACAATGATGTATTGATGTACTCTTGGTGACGCGCTTGTTCAAGTACACAATTTTATGGTTTATAAAGAGGTTTTTTTTCGTGAAGTATTTTTCAGAGAGACGAATGATTATCCATATTAATATTATAAAGTCTATCTATCTGTATGTTATCTTTGAACGCCTAAACCACTGAACGGATTTCAACAAAATTTGGCAAGGAGATAGATGGCATCCTGGGGAAGGACATAGGCTAATTTTTATCGACATACCCACCATTCTATAAATACAGATCTGATAAAGTCGTGAATCCTAATTATTTTAATCAAGATACAACCTGACCCTGACTAGGGATGTGATTCTGTAAGACCTCATTCTAAACTTCAAATCTGAATCCGCTGTGAGTTTCTTGATTGGCATTCTAAAAACTCGGTTGATACACTAGCGCTACCCTTGCAAGCGTGTCAGCGAGCTGAACTAAATTGACCGTGAGATTTTGACAGATAAAGTATGAGATGACGTAAGAAGTGGCATTCAGTAAGGTAATTCCCCCGTCACTTCGACGCTCACTTCGCACTCGAACCCGATTCAAAATTCGAAGTGAGAGTGAATAGCGATGTGAGATGCGAGTTGTTGTTTGAATTTTGCAGAATCGACGTACTGCAAATTGCAAAATACGTAAGATTTTTTAAATTTCACCCGCAACATCTGCGGAACCCCCATAATAACTAAAACTTCTTTTAAGCATAACCTTAAATTAACCGACCTCCAATTAAGGCCATAAAACTTAATTTTCTGTTCGCAAAAATTTCATCCCAAAACGATAGAATAACCGAAATCGTGCTCATAATGAAGTACTTACTCCGAAAAACTTCATTTGCATTTTGTATAAAATGGACCACCCCGGTTTGTGTGATTATCCCATTAGCGGGGGGTGGCATGGGGGTGGGACTCCCCCCTTCATTCATTCGACAGTGATGACGCGGTTTCATTTAATCAAAATCAATCATTATAATTTTGACGAGACGAGACCTCTTCTCGTATAGAGAAAGCATTAGTATCACCACGCTTGCTTAAGGCGGATACATACATTATACATACAGGGTGTAGGGGACAGCCCTCCGCAGACTGATGGGATGAATTCACCATAACATAGGTACTAAGACGATCGGTACATGAAATAATTTCAGGAACGTTATGGGAATCCAATAAACCTGATTTGTATTATTACCTCACGCGCAATGTATCGTGTCGGTGCGTTTGAGTATTCATTGTTGGTTTTTGGATTTTAGCTGTTTTATTTACATAAATGGAGTGCTGCGTACAGAGAATGTACTTTTACATTGAAATGAAGGAATAGTAACTGAAAAAACGATTAAAAAAATGAAAACTTTCCTGAGAAAATTTCCGGTGGAATATGATTCAAAATATATATAAGGTACAAATATATAGACGGTGACCTCTGAGTTTGTTTCGGCCTTTCTTCTCAGAGTAGTCAGATAGGAAACGCCGACCTCATCTAGCTTATTTTTACAACTTTTTAATATGACGTGTAAAAGTGATTCCAATATCCTATTTACAGAATAAACAATTTCATTTCATTTCATTTCAAGGAGCTGAATGGGGGGCCATTCAATGTTAATTTGCGGAGGGCTGTCCCTTACACCCTCTCTTTGTATATGTTATATTAGTACATACATTGGTAATAAATTATATATCATCCTTCTTAAATATTCAACGTAGAATAACATCTTCTGAATTCATTTAAATTTTGTACTAATACTTTAGCATTGCTCTCTTGACGGCTACGGTTTTATGAGCTACGGCGTAGCACTACGAGAGTGCTACAGCGGCTACGAAGCTACGGATGTGTTTAAGTTTATTAAATTTTCGTGAAAGCTCGAAGGTTTACTGAATATTTTGTATATTCACAGTAGGTGTTCCTTTTTACAGAACAAAAATGTGTGAAAATATTCTGCAAATATTTTATTGATTTTTTTTAAATCAAATTTTCTTCCTTGTTCTTTCTGTTTATAATCCTTTGCTACTTCATTTGATCAACTGTTTTTATTTCTGTCACAGCAGCTAACTTTTATATTTCTTTAATTTGATGAAACTGACACTAATTGTAAGAATATTTTTTTATCTAAAAGAGTGTCCATGGAGTTGCTTGCCCGTTCGAACCTAATACGTTTTAGAATGGACTACTAGCTTTATCTATCTGACTGACCCCTTGACAATTCAAAAGTGCCTGTTTCATTGTTTTCATCACTATATTATTATAAAACAAAGCCCTCCGCCACGTCTGTCTGTCTGTCGCGAACAGACCCTTCCTCGAGAACCACTCTATCCATTGGTTGGTTTTCACCAATGGATAGAGTGGTTCTCGAAGTTTTAGTATATAATTTGTCAAGTGGGCGAAGCCGCATCAGCTAGTCTTTTATATAATGTAAACTGTTTGTAAAGTAGCTTAAACAATTTTTTATTGAGACTGAGATTAGGACGCGAACGTTCTTAAAAAAGTACGGGGCCGAATTGGCTCTTCTTAGAGCCAAATTTTCTGTTTTTTATTTTATTTGTAATTTGACAAAGATGTCTAATTAAAAATGTAAAAACATCAAAAAACGTAGCGTAAACGCAAAATCTAACCTCCCGTATAAGCGTCACCTGCAGAATTCAAAAGTTCTCTGTCTCAAAGCGGCGATCTTTCAATGGCCTCCACTAAATTATGGGCTTCACGCAAAGAACAAAAGAGACTTTCTATTCAATTAAATTATCCGATAAATGCGAAAAGTTTGCCATCGAACGACATTATACCGACGCCGACTGACAATGGGGGAGTTTCGTTCGGTTATACGTACCGTTTGTTATGGGAATAATTTCGGGATTAGATTTGGTATTCTTTATGTAAGTTGGGATATAATGGACGGTGAGGCTGTTAAGAATACAGGGACAAATTAAATTTGATAGCGTAACTCCAGAGATTTATGATGGTTATACAGTATGTTATCTAACGAAGGGCGCTCTCGTTAAAAACGCCCATAACCTGTAATATTTAATAAACTAGCTGCCGCCAGCGGCTTCGCCCGCGTGTAATCTTTATAAATTATAGCCTATGTTACTCAAGGTGAATTTAGCTTTATAATGGTGGAAGAATTTTTGAAATCGGCGCAGTAGTTTATGAGTTTATTCATTACAAACATACACACAAAAATACAAATCTTTTCTTTTTATACTATTAGTGTAGATAAAGCAAGTGAAAATAATTTGCAACGTTCTATATTTGAGAGATTACCACAGACTACAGAGTTAACAATACCGTTACTAGTGAAGTACATTTAGTAATATTCTATGGTAGTGATGTAGAAGAAAGGTCTTTAATTTATACCTACAACAATCTGCAATAGTATAGCGTCTATACATGCTATTAATATATTACCGTTATTTTTTTTAATAGTAATATTGTTTCAGCATTTTTTTTCTAGTGGATTTTTTTTTTTGCATGTATTTGGACGCTATACTATTGCGGGTTAACGGGAACGCCCTTGTTAGTTAACACACTGTATTTCATGACGTTAAACAGGGCAAAAGCTTTTAAGCAACGCATTCCTCTTGACGTGGCAGAACTCTAAGGTTATAAATTATGCTATACGTAAAAATAACACAAAAAGTCCTAGAACAAGTTCCAAAAATAAATAGTTTCGAAGATAACGTAACACTAAACTCTCCATGTATTGATAACTACGAGTAAATCATTTTCATTCAAACCAATCATTCATATTTAAAGCTGAGAAATTGTGACGTTGTCTTTTTTTTTGGACAAAAATATAGTTTGTAAGTATTAAATGTTTCTTTTTGACTTTGACGAATTATTTTGTAAGAAAAATGAAAAAAATAACGGAAAAAACATACTTTGAAAAATAACTCATACGCCGGTTGATTCTTTTAAATAGTCTCACTATGAGTACCCAGTGTTATAGGATGTCTAAAAGAACACCTTGTTTAATAAAAATCAAAATTCAACTACATTCAACTCTCATCTCAAATTAGATCACCATAATAATCAGCAGCTATCCTATCAGATATCGATGTCAGTAAGATGCTGTTTTATCTTTTATCTCAATGTATCTTTCGACACATTCGCGATAAGTCACTTTAGTCATTGCAAAAATGTCTCAAAGATCGGACATGATGTGGTTTTTAATTCTATTAGTGTATGTGTGTGGTCTGGTCCAAGGTCTGTCAAGGGTAGACCCCCTCGTCTCTACGAAGGGAGGACTGATCCGGGGTCTCAGGTCGGACCAAGGCTACGCGAAGTTCTTGGGTGTGCCATATGCGGTGGTGGATAAGAACAATCCTTTTGGGGTAAGATCAATTTATGATGTACCTACTTTTATTTTAGATAAAATTGTAATTAAGGTTTATAACTGATTAAATAGATAAAATGATTTAAAAAAAGTGAAAATTTCTGTCAGCAAGTTTTTAGATAGGTATTTATATGAATATTTTTTTGTAAAAAAGAATTAAGAGTACAAAAGGAAGTCTGAGAGTGGCATCCGCCAATGTAAGAAATTGGTTGTCACGTTATAGATGTGGGATGATGACTATTTTGAAAATGGACTTTAAAAAACAAAAACCAAAGTCACACGATGTTATTAATTACAATTTAATTCACAGCCGGCAGTCCCGCATCCTGGCTTTGACGACATCTTCGAAGCATACGAGTCAAACGCGTGCCCTCAAGTAGAGAACGATATTGTCTTCGGCACCATCGACTGCCTCACCGTGGACGTCTACGTGCCAAGTACCGCCGACTCACGCAACCGCTTGCCAGTGATGGTATGGATACATGGAGGCGCTTTCGTTACTGGCAGCGCTGGTGCCTTAGGCACTCCAAATAAATTAGTGAGCAATGACGTCATTGTTGTAGCAATCAATTATAGGCTCGGTATTTACGGCTTCATGTGCCTGGGTATACCAGAAGTACCAGGAAATCAAGGGCTCAAAGATCAAGTTATAGCTCTGAGGTGGATCAATGAGAATATCGAGGCTTTTGGAGGAGATGCGAGACAAATTACTGTGTTCGGTGAAAGTGCTGGTGGTATATCTGTGAACCTCCACCTGTTGTCTTCGTATGAAAGCTTATTCCAGAAAGCAATCATTCAGAGCGGTCCTGCTTTAGGTCCACGGTTTTTATTTGACGCTAACAACGCAATACCCTTGAAACTGGCAGAAGCATTAGACTTAAATACTGAAGATACGCTTGAAGCCCTTGATTATCTTGCATCTATTGATGCACATACATTAGCCCAGCTAGCTTATGATTTGAAAATAACATATTTTGGTGGCACCGAGCTACCTATCATATTTCCCTGTATTGAAAAAGATATAGACGGCGTTGAACATTTTATTACGGACAATCCTAGGAATATAGTTTCAAATAAAGTAAGGAATACACCAATCATTATTGGGCACACAGATAATGAACTGCCCTTTATGTATGGAAATGCAGATCCAGATTTCTTTTCAAACTATAATTTCGATTTAGTAAGCCTTGCATTTGATTTAGGTGACTATTTAGAAGATGCTTTAGATGACGTCAGACATTTTTATATTGGAGATGAGGATACAAGTGAAACCGTAAAAGATGAAATTACAGATTTTGCATCAGATTTTATGATAAACCACCCAACACAAAGAATGGCTGAAAGATTTTTAGATATCGGTGCTAGAACTGTTTACCGATATATTTTCTCATATAGCGGTGGCAGGAATTTAATGAAGGTATTATTTAACTTGAATTCTACGGGAGCTATTCATGCTGACGAACTTGGATACTTATTTGAGAATGATGTATTTAGTGGAGATGCTATCACTCCCGAAGATCAGCTCATGATTGACAGGATAACGACTCTTTGGACTAACTTCGCTAAGTACGGGTGAGTGTAGCATCTTTACATAATCATAGCAAAATCAAAACGTACATAAATAAACAGTATGTATATAACTTTTAGTGAAGAGACACACTGAGTTCCCTTCAAGCTACTAGAAAATGACACTCCTGAAGGAAAAAAGCAAAAGACTATATTATTATATTATGTCTGAAAACTTAGAATCTGATTCAACTGATGAGATATACTATGACTCAGCAAGATTGATCTATTTTAATAACAATATTAATAATAGTTCCAGATTAGTGTTATATTGAAAGTGATAAACAGAGTATATAATATTTCCTGTTTATGTATACGTACCTCACTAACCACTTTTGGATGACCGATATTATTGTGAATTGCAAAATACATAAAATACTGTTATTATCATTCAATGATTCGTATCCAAAGAAAATATATTATATTCTTTATATTCTCTTTTTGGAATGTAATATTTACATAATTATGTTGTATAATTTAATAATATCTTTGGGTGATACAATGATACGGTGATAGTTCGTTAGTTATTATAGTTGTATTTTCGATAACAATTCTTCGTTACGTTTACTGCGAACGTTCGTCCTAAGCACTGAGGCACAGTATTTTATATTGTGCCTTTGTATAGATTGATATTATGCAGGTATATCACATTATTAAAACAAAAACTTATTTTCTTCTCAGGGACCCGACACCCGAAACATCGGAGCTGCTTCCTGTCAAATGGGAGCTTATCACGAGGACCTCTCAGCCTTACCTAAATCTAGACTCCGAGCTGACCCTTGAAGGTAGACCCTTCCAGGACAGAATGGCTTTCTGGGATGTTTTCTACAGACTCTATAGAGACCATCAGAAGTGAGATGAAGGTTCGAGCACATAAGACGAAAAAAAAAATGAATAAGAAATGAGTGTAACAAAGTAAAGTAGTAATAGATATTTAAATTAACTTAGAAATAAATACTATATATCTTGGGTAGTGCGGTTTAACACATTTTCAATGACATGGTATTGAATATTTATATATTTTTATAATACATAATAAAAAAATATTTTAAAATGTTTGAGAAAATTTTAAAAATGTATACACTCGGTTTTTGTTTAGTATTGTAAAAACGCATTCTCTTTACTATTAGTTGGAAGATTTACATATCATATAAACTCATTATATACATTATGTATCATCAATAAAATACAAAATTATCTTTATCACCGTGTATTTATTACGTTTAACCTACGTATATATAAAGGCTGGCGCTCCAATGACGGGACGGCGCGGTATGGCAAAGCAAATAATTTTCGTAAGCGAAAATCATTTTGAATCTTATTTCATACCCTTAGCACGTTAACATTTTGTTGAGACTGTTTTGTAACCTACTCATGTCAATAAACGAATTTGCTTTCTGCTACTGCCTTATGAAGGCCATCAGCCCGGTGCTGGGGTGGAGTCGCCCATAAATCTCTCTATTCGTACTGGGTATGGTGGGGTGCACTCATCTCGGGGTGCGACGGGAATTTGCGCTGGTGTCGTACATGGTGAAACTGCTCCGAGGCATTGAATACAACCCGAGAGTGCTGCAGCGGTTGCACTTGTACGTACCCAACCATTATGTGTGGAATCGACGGCCCCCGCCACTGCTGGTCGTACTATCGGCCGGGACCAACCTGCTGGCCAAAACCCCTCGTATTCTAGAAATTCGCACCATCAATTATATTCAGGTTGAAATTGATAGTTAGGTGTGTATTCCTTGGATATCGCACTAGGCAAAGACCTGTAATGGTAGTTTTAAGGTACCTATTTAAAGAAATAAAAATGAAATAAAATTGTGCTCACATTTCAAGGATCATCCCAAATTATATCATCAATTATCAGTATAACATCAGCTAAGATACCCATATCACTATGCTGCTGTTTTATCATTTATCTTAGCCACAGATCTTGGCTCATCTTTTCACATTCAAGATAATTTTGAGTAATTGCAAACATAATGTCACAAGGGTTAGACATGTGGTCTGTGATTCTATTAGTATCTGTGTGTGGTCTGGTCCAAGGTCTGTCGAGGATAGACCCCCTCGTCTCTACGAAGGCAGGACTGATCCGGGGTCTTAGGTCCGACCAAGGCTACGCGAAGTTCTTGGGTGTGCCATATGCGGTGGTGGATAAGAACAATCCTTTCGGGGTAAGATTTTCTTATTATTATTTTTCAAATATATTATGATAATGGTTTTGACAGCCAGTTCTGCCATGAAGAAAAATTATTAACTTTAGACGAGTACAACTATCTAGTATTTCAATAAACTATCATTAAAATATAATTTAGAAGTTTTGATCTAGTTCTTTTGATGGTATATAATCGTTTGAATCTAGGTAGTTGTAAGTAAAAAAAAGTTATTTAATTAATATATGGCAACTTTATTTACAGCCGTCAGACCCACATCCTGGTTTTGGCGATATCTTTGAAGCATACGAGTCGATCGTGTGCCCTCAAGTAGACAACAATGTGGCAACCGGAACTATTGACTGCCTCACTATGGACATCTACGTGCCAAGTATCGCCGACTCTCAATACCGCTTGCCAGTGATGGTATGGATACACGGAGGTGGTTTCGTCAGCGGCAGTGCTGATTACTACTCCAGCCCTAATTTTTTGCTGAGAAATGACGTCATTGTGGTAGTAATCAATTACAGACTTGGTGTTTACGGCTTCATGTGCCTGGGTATTCCAGAAGTACCAGGAAACCAAGGGCTGAAAGATCAAGTGTTAGCTCTGAGGTGGATCAATGAGAATATTGAGGCTTTTGGAGGAGATGCGAAACAAATTACTGCGTTCGGTGAAAGTGCTGGTGGCAAGTCTGTGAAGCTCCACCTGTTGTCTTCGTATGAGAGCTTATTCCAGAAAGCAATTATTCAGAGCGGTCCTGCTTCAAGTCTGTGGTTGACAATAGAGTCTGACAACGCGGTGCCCCTTAAACTAGCAGAAGCATTAGATTTTAATACTGATGATATAGTCGAGACGATTGATTATCTTGCATCTATAGATGCACACACATTAGTACAACTAGCACATGATTTGGAAATAACTAGGTCTTTTGGCACTAAAAAACCTCTGACAGTACCCTGTATTGAAAAGAATATTGATGGCGTTGAACATTTCATAACAAAACATCCTAGGAATATTCTATCTAGTAAAGTTAAGACTACGCCAATAATTATTGGGAACACAAATAATGAACTGCCCTTCGAGTACGGAAACCAAGATGCAGATTTCTTCTTAAACTATAATTCCGACATAGTAAGCAAAGAATTTGATTTAGGTGACAATTTAGAAGATGCTTTAGATGACGTCAGACATTTTTATCTTGGAGATTAGGATACAAGTGAAAGCGTAAAAGATGAAATTATAGACTTTGCATCAGATTTTGTATGCAACCACCCAACGCAAAGAATGGCTGAAAGATTTTTAGATATCGGTGCTAGAACTGTTTACCGGTATATTTTCTCATATAGCGGTGGCAGAAATTTAATGAAGGTATTTATTTAACTTGAATTCAACGGGAGCTATTCATGCTGACGAACTTGGATACTTATTTGACTATGATGTATTCAGTGGAGATGCTATCACTCCCGAAGATCAGCTCATGATTGACAGGATAACGACTCTTTGGACTAACTTCGCTAAGTACGGGTGAGTGTAGCATCTTTACATAATCATAGCAAAATCATAACGTTCATAAATAAACTGTATGTTGTTGGCAATGTCTCAAAAGTTCGTAGTATATACATATACCACTTAGTAAAGAGACACACAAAGTGCACTTTTAGCTACTAGAACATGAGACACCTGAAGGGCAAAAATTTAGATAATATTTTATGTAAGCACATGAGAAAAGCTTGAATTTAAAAATCCATTACAAATACTTTTTTCCATTTTTTGACTATCTGATTCAATAGATGAGATATATGTACTATGATTTCACTTTTTATAAAAGTAAAATTACTCTTCTAGTTCCAGATTAGGCCATGGTGTAATCTAGAATTTAAAACTTATCGCTACTTACATTCATGATAAACAGAATAATAATAACCCCACCGCCGTATCTCTACGTTGACGTCGTTGTGGGGCTTGCGCGCTCCGAACTCTAGGTCTGTACCGGCAGAGTTAACTTCGCCGGAACAGGTCTAGGATGCGGAGCCAGACCAAGAGAGATACAAAACCCGCAGGGCAGCATGTGGCGAGCTGTTGGGCAGTAGCGACCCCACGGACCCTACCTCCCGGGAGAAGTCTTGTTCCTCATCTCTGGCTTGCCTTTATTGGCCGGCTTAGAGTGAACACTGACGAGGAACAGAGCTCCCACCTCTTTCTTGCCTTAATTAGCCGGCTTGAGTGGAGACTCGCAAGAGCAAACGTGCTCGGAGGAAGGAAGTATTCCAGTAAGATGCTGGTAGGGATCTTGACCGTACTTCCGGGATTGTCCTGATAGCCGTCGAATACCTCTCCACTCCTCTTAAGCACCTCAGGAAGTGTTGCCCCCTTGTCGCTACGTCACTATGTGCTAGCGACCGTTTTTGGGGGCCCATTATTGAGTGTGCAAGTCACCCCCTGCCATTTTATCCATGTATATAATATATAAAACATTGATCAGGCAGGGGCCATAGTCCTTCAATAGGTCCAGGTTAGCCGTCCACTTTAGCCACACAAACCCATAATCTAATATCTTTGTTTCCCTATCCTGCAATAGTCCTACTCTAACCGAGGATTGTCGTTGCGTGCACTTGTATAGTGCGAACAGGGATAATCGTCGGTTGGTGCCTCATTCCATTAAAAATGTCAAACGGGCCTCTGCGAGTTGGCTTCGGCCCCTCGTACGCCTTCCAAAAGACCGGGACCCCATGATCCCGAGATATGTAAACACATCGATTATTTTGATGCAATGATTCAAACAAGAAAATAATTATATTTTTTGTCATTATTATTGGGCCTAACACGAACGCGCGGAGTAAATGTTACATAAATTGGAACGGTTTTTTCTTAACTGTTCGCTGTTCACTTTCCGACTGTAATATTTTTGAATAAGTTTTATAACCTTATTTATATCTTTGATTAAAATTGTGCTTGATCAGATGCTAGTTGTATTAGTTCGTTACTTATTTTTGAAATTCTTCGAATTTACGTTACGTTTACTTCGAACGCTCGTCCTAGACACAGTCTTTTAATTTGTGCCCGCTGGCCTTTGTATATATATAATTTCACATTATTAAAACAAAACTTTATTTTCTTCTCAGGGACCCGACACCCGAAACATCGGAGCTGCTTCCTGTCAAATGGGAGCTTATCACGAGGACCACTCAGCCTTACCTAAATCTAGACTCCGAGCTGACCCTTGAAGGTAGACCCTTCCAGGACAGAATGGCTTTCTGGGATGTTTTCTACAGACTCTATAGAGACCAGCAGAAGTGAGACGAATGTTCGAGAAAGTTAAACGAAAAAAAAAGAATAAGAAATGAATGTAACAAAGTCAAGTAGTCATAGATAATTAAATTAAATTAGAAATTCAAATCATTAATCTTGGGAATTGCAGTTTAACACATTTTCAATGTCATGGTGTTGAATATAATTATATATTTTTTTTAAATACTATAATAAAATATATTTTAAAAAATTTGAGAAAATTGTAAAGATACACTGGGTTTTTAAAGGTTTTGCAACTAAGGTTGCTATTCATTTGTTTAATGTAGTAAAATCACAAGACATTCTCTTTAATAATAGTTGAAAGATTTATCTATCATCAATAAAAATACAAAATTATCTTTATCACTGTGACTTTATTACGTATAACCAATATAAAGACTGGCGCTCAATAGACGGCACAGCGCGGCATGGCATAGCAAATAAGTATGCGAAAATAATTTTGAATCATATTTTCAGACCCTTAGCACTCACATTTTGTTGTCACAAGATATCTTGAGCATACCGCGGGAAGCCAGAGAGCTTCTGGGGCCACATAAAGTGTTTTTAAAAGCTAGTTATGTCTACAAACGAATTTGCTTTCTTCCACTGCTTTATAAAGTCATTACACCGGTGCAGAGGTAAAGTTGAGGTAAAATTGAAACCCCAACTTATATCATCAGTTATCAGTATAATATATCAGCTAAGATATCGATATCATTATGATGCGCTTTTATCATTTATCTTAGCCACAGATCTTGGCTCATCTTTCAACATTCAAGATAATTTTAGTCATTGCAAACATAATGTCACAAGGAATAGACATGTGGTCTGTGATTCTATTAGTATCTGTGTGTGGTCTGGTCCAAGGTCTGTCCAGGGTAGACCCCCTCGTCTCTACGAAGGCAGGACTGATCCGGGGTCTTAGGTCTGACCAAGGCTACGCGAAGTTCTTGGGTGTGCCATATGCGGTGGTGGATACGAACAATCCTTTTGGGGTAAGATTTTCTCGTTATATTTAAAAAATATATATTATGGTAATGGTTTTGACAGCGTATTCTGCCATGAAGAAAAATTATTAACTTTGGACGAGTACATAGACAATTTAGAAGTTTTTATAGAACTGTTTGAATCTTAGTAATTGTACGTGACACAACGTCATAATAATATAATGACAACCTAATTTACAGCCGTCAGACCCGCATCCTGGTTTTGGCGATATCTTTGAAGCATACGAATCAAACATGTGCCCCCAAGTAGACAACAATGTGTCAATCGGAACTATTGACTGCCTCACCATGGACATCTACGTTCCAAGTATCGCTGACTCTCGACACCGTTTGCCAGTGATGGTATGGATACACGGAGGTGGTTTCGTCGGCGGCAGCACTAATGACTTCAGCAACCCAAATTTTTTGCTGAGAAATGACGTCATTGTAGTAGCAATCAATTACAGACTTGGTGTTTACGGCTTCATGTGCCTGGGTATTCCAGAAGTACCAGGAAACCAAGGACTCAAAGATCAAGTGTTAGCTCTGAGGTGGATTAATGAGAATATAGAGGCTTTCGGAGGAGATTCGAGACAAATTACTGTGTTCGGTGAAAGTGCTGGTGGAATGTCTGTGAACCTCCACCTGTTGTCTTCGTACGAAAGCTTATTCCAGAAAGCAATCATTCAGAGCGGTCCTGCTTCAAGTCCGTGGTTGATGGTAGACTCTGACAACGCGGTGCCATGGAAACTGGCAGAAGCATTAGATTTTAATACTGATGATATAGTCGAGACGATTGATTATCTTGCATCTATAGATGCACACATATTAGTAAAACTAGCACATGATTTGGAAATAACTAGGTCTGTTGGCACCAAAAACCCTCTGACATTACCCTGTATTGAAAAAAATATTGATGGTGTTGAACATTTCTTAACAGAGCATCCTATGAATATTGTATCTGGTAAAGTTAAGACTACTCCAATAATTATTGGGAACACAAATAATGAACTGCCCTTCGAGTACGGAAACCAAGATGCAGATTTCTTCATAAACTATAATTTCGACACAGTAAGCAAAGTATTTGATTTAGGTGAGAATTTAGAAAATGCTTTAGATGACGTCAGACACTTTTATATTGGAGATGAGGATACAAGTGAAACCGTAAAAGATGAAATTACAGACTTTGCATCAGATTTTATATTCAATCACCCAACACAAAGAATGGCTGAAAGATTTTTAGATATGGGTGCTAGAACTGTTTACCGATATATTTTCTCATATAGCGGTGGTAGGAATTTCTTAAAGGTCGCGTATAACTTGAATTCTACGGGAGCTATCCATGCTGACGAACTTGGATATATATTCGATTATGACCTATTTAATGGAGATATTATTACTCCTGAAGACCAACTGATGATTGATGGAATAACAACTCTTTGGACTAATTTCGCAACTTACGGGTGAGTAGTTTACTTTTTAGGTGGGTACGTATTTATAGATACTAGAATTCCTTAGTTATATGTCGATCTTCATCAATATGTGATTAATTTGTAGAAAAGGATTAACGATTTTCTATAGTTTTTACATGTCCTCTGAGTAAATTGTTAACTGTGGTGTTTCAAGATTATGGATTTAGTGCTAGTGATCAACTACCAAGAATTGAAATCAATCTTGAAACAATATTATTCCACCGTTACGTATTTTAATATCCTACTCGCAGAAAGCAATATGATGCTATCTTCGATCTAAGAGTTATTGCTATTGCTCGTTGATATCGTGCTGCCTGATTGTTATCAGAAGATAAGGCTATCACTAAATATTATAAAACGAACTCTCTCCGCCGCGTCCTGTCTGTCTATCTGAACGCGATAAACTGAAAAACTACCGAACAGATTTTCATTCGATTTTCACCACTGGATGGCGTGATTCATGACGAAGGTTATATAGGCTATTTAATATCACTTTAAGGAACCTATGAGAGTGAGGGAAGAGAGAGTGCACTTGTGTCTGCGCAAACACTTGTGCACTATAATATCTCCCGCGCCGATGGCTAGTCTCCGTTGAGATTGGCCGCCGTGGCCGAAAATACGGTCTGGAGGACTATGTTATTAAGACTACGTTATTAAGGAACCTAGCAAAATGACAATATGCCAGCGCGCGCGGGCGATGCGACGCGTTGTGTCGGGGGCCGTGGGAGTTCTATAAAAATGTGGCTGTTATTTTAGTATATTCTGTATCTTACGACTTCTATGCGAACGAAGTCACGGGCATACATAGTCTTAAAGCTAGTCAATTAAGTATGACATGAAAAAACAGTGTTTTATGACTAGGTATAAAAGTAATGATAAGCTTATTTTTTGTGACTCTGTTTGAACAACAACAGCACCGAGACACGGGGGGGTATCACGCCGCCAACTTCCAAACTCAGGGCCGTTACTAAGAAATTACTAATTGCCCTGTAATCATTGTGAAAGCAATTGAGAGACTTATAGGGAAATTAGTTAAAAATAGTAAAAACTTGTAGCAGAGGTCGATATATTTCTTAAAGGCGAATTAAAACGTTAGTAATGGCTTTCATTAGATCTTCAAAGTGCAGTCACATGTATGGACACTTGGGACATTCTAGCTTTCTATTAGGCCACCGGGTCATTTATCCACCACCATCTATCCACGTTAAGGAGGAGGAGAGGAGGAGCTCGTGGCTAAGTAATAACAGCCGCTCGGGTCGATCCATCAGGTTAAGCTACGCTTACCAGGGTTGGTCCGCGGATGGGTGACCATTTTCACATATCGAGACTCCTCCGTGCCTCGGAAAGCACGTTAACCCGTTAGTCCCGGCTGTCATTTGTGGATATTTGACAGTCGCTACGAGTCGTCAGAAGCCCGAAAGTCTGACAACCAGTCTAACCAAGGGGTATCGTATTACCCAGTTACTGGGTTGTGGAGGTCAGATAGGCAGTCGCTCCATGTAAAATACTGGTATTCAGCTGCATCCGGTTAGACTGGAAGCTGACCCCAACATAGTTGGGAAAAGGCTAGGCATATTTATTGATCCATCCACGTTAAACTACTTTTATTTTACTACACTTTTTTTTTTTTTGTTTATTAGGAAGTTTCTGTTTACTTAAATGCAAGATGCAATATATTTTATTTTAGAGACCCAACACCCAGAACATCGGAGCTGCTTCCTGTCAAATGGGTGCCTATCACGAGGACCACTCAGCCTTACCTAAATCTAGACTCCGAGCTGACCCTTAAAGGTAGACCCTTCCAGGACAGAATGGCTTTCTGGGATGTTTTCTACAGACTTTATAGAGACCAGCAGAAATGGTACGAAGGTGGAAAATAAAGTAGAGTGTGATAACTAACACAATATTATTATTAAAACCAAAATACGAAGTATAAACATAATTTATAGAAAATAATGTTCATTATAAATCATAATATTGACAAATCATTTTGATTACGCAATAAAATTAAATCTGTTAAAAATTTTAAATCAGTAGTTGATGTTTTTTTTTTTCAGTCTTCGTTATGTCCCACTGCTGGGCAAAGACCTTCTCTCTAGGGGTCCCTCCCTTCCTGTCAAGCCTGCCTTGTTCCTTCCTAAATATAAATCGGAATAATAAGGACAGTGGTCCTTAGCGATTTCCAGCCGTGTCTGACCTACAAGCCTATCTAGATCGTCCAACATTAAGATTATTATTAAAACAATTGCTATAAGTTCGTTAACACATTTTACAGTACTTCTATTTCAGTACTTCTATTGTAACATTTTTTTTTTCTTTCTTTTTTCTTTGTTTTATCCACCATTTTAAAACGACTTCCTTCACTCCCATGCTATATCTCGCAGTCTTCAACAGTTCAACGATGTGGAAAGCTCAATCCACTCAGGGGATATAAATCGTCCGTCCCGTATCCCTGGTGGATGGTCAGACAGATAACCAACCCCTTCTTAACGATCTATTGTGTTTCTAGTGTTATCTACAAGATGGTTGCAATGAATGGACACTTAAACTGATATCAGACGTTTCACTTTCTGTTCATATTTATCTTTCACTAGAAGTGAACATTAGATGAATCAAAAGTGAAAAAATAATTCAATTGTGAACCAATTCAATGATGTTCGATTTCGGTATCAGCGTCTTTGACTCGCGCTCTGAATGATCGAAAAATAAAATGAAAAGTTACGACATCATTATCATCTGCCTAGCCTTTTCCCAACTATGTTTGGGTCGGCTTCCAGTCTCACCGGATGCAGCTGAATACCAGTATTTTACATGGAGCAACTGCCCATCTGACCTCCACAACCCAGTAACTTTCCGAGACACGGAGGAGTCTCGGAATGTAAAGATGGCCACCCATCTACAAATCAACCCTGGGAACCATAGCTTAACCTGATGGATCAACCCGTGTGGCTGTTATTACTTAGCCACGAGCGAGCAAAGTTACGACATATGATATGAGGATATTTTTATTTACGTCTTTTATTCATAACATCTGAAATATGCACTGACATGCAAAAGATCATAAGTATGCTAACAGTAAGTGCTGCTTGCGTGTGAGTTCACCTTAATCGTAGCACCGCCACTCGACGCTCGGACGCGGCATGGTAAGATGTGGATCAAAAACAATTTCAAGATTTATTAATTGTTAAGCTAATATGGACTAAAACAGCAGGGAATAGAGACGCATAACGTTTTGTGAAAATGAATTACTATATAAAATAAGAAACAAGTTCGAGTCGGACTCGCTCACGAAGGGCTCCGTACCATTATCTATAAAAACGCCAAAAAAATCACGTTTGTTGTATGGGAGCCCCCTTAAATATTTGTTGTTATAGCGGCAACAGAAATACATCATCTGTGAAAATTTCAACTGTCTAACTATCCCAGTTCATGAGATACAGCCTGGTGACAGACGGACAGACAGCGAAGTCTTAGTAATAGGGTCCCGTTTTACCCTTTGGAAACGGAACCCTAAAAACATCGGAGTGGGAAAAGCTTTTATTTTTGCTTTCGGTTTACTGCTTGCCGCTGTCATATCATTCTGAATTAAGCCTAAAACTCCATGTGCCTTCTTAAAGTTCGCCTACTGCACATTTATTACACTTACATTCCACATAAAGGCAGTAACATACCGCGGCACGTCTGGATGCTCCCGGCACCGGAAATGATGCCACTGGCGCGGGCGGCCCTAGCCATCTGCGATCAACGTTTTCCACTAGCGTGAGGGCCGTACTTGGAGACAAACTTTAAGACGTAGTTTTATACTTTTCCCTCTTATTTAAAAACCCGAAGGGTAACTGCTTAACACAGTAAACTTAATACCTTGAAAAATGTATGGAAGGGTTTCAGTTTATCTATGTCATCACTGACATTAAGGTGAAGGAAGATAACGCATGACAAGCATGCGCAGGCGTGGTGATCAATGCTCGTGGCTTCACTTTTTGCCTTTGAGGCCATTGCCATGCAGTGGGACAATTTATATAAGTTACACAAATTCAGTAAAAAAAATTCGTGTCCCTTAAAAAAAACAAGGATACGCAATAATTCAGTTACAAAACGATATCGAAATCTGTGTCTACTCAAACACTCGACCCTAAATATCTCCCGAGTCGATCGTTAGTCTCAACTGAGATTGGTCGTCATGGCCGAAATTCGGTCTGAAGGACTATTATTATTACCTACACTGAGACCTACCAGTAGGTGTTTAAAAATTAAACCATTTATCACTTCGATTCTTCCTTTAATTTTTTATCTTGTTACAAACATAATTTTTATTCTAACAAATAATTCGGGGAATTTTAAATGGGATTCGTGTTACCACTTACCTATTAAATTTCCCCATTTAAAATACTGGTATTCAGCTGCATCCGGTTAGACTGGAAGCCGACCCCAACATAGTTAGGAAAAGGCTAGGCATATGATGAAAATACCCCAATTATTCTAAAAAATAATTTGGGGTATTTTAAATGGGAAAATTTCGTGTTACCTCTTATCCCAAATCCGTGCCTGTTACTTACCTATTTATTGATTCCCGGCCAGCAATCTGATATATTATGCGCTTACATTCTCCGGCGGAATTATCCCCATTCAACCTCTATTGTATCGATTTAATCGATTTTGAAGCAACCGAATTCTCACTTTAGCGAAATGTATTGAAGTTTTTAGCCAACTTGGTTAATATCGGAATGTGTACCTATGTGTGGCTAGTTGTACCTATATGTCACTGCAGGGATCCAGCAAAATATCAGCGCCAGGTATACTTGCCTGACACATGTCATGCTGAATTGGACTCCCATTTGGTGCAACGTTGAGACGCACACCGCACTTAGTATGTTTTAGTTTTTTTTTAAAGTGTGTCATAGACAATATTGTCTCACAGTATCGTTCTCTTTCAGTTTTTTTTTTTTTTTTGTGTTTTGGCACCTTGTAGCTATTTATTTATGTTATTAGTAATTATTTAACCGTGCTTTTGTGTGTTGTGCAATTTATTTTGTGTGCACCAAATAAACGTTTTATCTATCTATCTAAATGAGCGTAACCCAGCTCATTCTCGGTGCGCAAAAATGAGTCACAACGATTAATTTGAATTTTATTCCACTCATCTTGCGCAAATCGTGACGGACATCATGGGCATGATAATTATATAGGCAGTGAGCAACGTAATTTCAGTGACTCACTTTAAGCGGTGTAAATTACACTGTTAACTGATTACCTTGTTCTTATGGCTTTTTCGCCACAAACCCGTAATTTATGGGCGTAATGGACAATTTAGATCTACAAAACAGATTTTTCTGGATTTGGATGTTGAAAAAAGAGAGGACAGTATATAAAAGCCTTGATTTTCTTTAGGTAGGAATTTAAGAACAACATAAACATATCTAATACTAGCTGCACCCTGCGGTTTCACCCGCGTAAGTCTCGATCCCGTGGGAATATCGGGATAAAAAGTATTCTATGTCCTATTCCAGGTCATGACCTACACATGTGCCTAAATCCGTTCTGCCGTTTTAGTGTGAAAGCGTAACGAACAAACAAACTCACTTTCGCATTTATCAGTTACGAGTTAGGATTACGACATAGTGAAAGAAACCGGTGCTCGTTAGCCGTAAATGGTACTTTTTGCTTTCAGTTGAAATAAAAATAGGGAAGTTTGTTACTTCAGTTTGTAAGTCAGTAACACTTGGCTGGAACTGTGGAAACTTTTAGGTTCTACTGTTTGCAGCGGAGTTAAGTTCCTTCACTGTTTTCAGATTAACTGTTTGATTTATAGTTTATTCGGTTTTTTAAATAGAATATAATAATGTTCATCATTCTTCCTTATTTATTTGGGGTCGGCGTACCTAACATGCCTTTTTCTTCCATACTTCTTTATTTGTCATCATCTCAATAGTCACCGTTTTTTAAGCCACATCATCTTTCACACAGTCCATCCATAGATTAGAATAGAGTCAAATTACATTAGCTGGTCGCTCAGCGAGCTGTGGAACGAGCTTTGCTTGGAGTATCCTTGAGGGATAGAATCCGGAATGAGGTAATCCGTCAGAGAACCAAATATACATAGCTCACAGAATAAGCAAGCTGAAGTGGCAATGGGCCGGCCATATTAGCCGTAGAACCGATGACCGTTGGGGTAGACGTGTTCTTGAGTGGAGACCGTGAATCGGCAAACGTAAGGCAGGACGCGCTCAGGCTAGGTGGAGCAATGATATTCGCAGGGTGGCTGGTAGCAGCTGGATGAGAGTTGCCAAGAATCGAGCTGAATGGCGTGCAATTGGAGAGGCCTATGTCCAGCAGTGGAATGCTGTAGGCTAATGATGATGATGATGACATTAATTGTGAGACTCGACAGATTTTTCTATTAAATAATAATTATGTTATTGTTGGAAAAAGTGAATAGAACGAAAGTTGAAACCATATAAATACAGACGAATATGTTACTAATTCTCTTCAGTGAGTGATTGCGTAAAAATGTATCATGAACAGAGTTTGTTTACACTTTTATCAAATAATTTTGAAACGGATTATAGTATGTCCTCTAAGTGCAGAAACTACAGGGCAGATTTTGACAAATGAGGCGTCGATTTGTCTTGGCAACGTGTGTCATTGGATATATTGTTATCCAAGTAATATGAGAGAAACCGATATTGTGAACCTAGTGATGTTCTGTGATTGTTACTCGTTGTAGTTGCCTTGTGAATAAATAAATACCTAGAATAGCAAGTACGCGAGTGGAAAAATCCAAAAATACTTTTACCCGACAATAAAAATAAACCAAAGATAACTTGATTTTAACTACCCACGTAAGTTGTTAAATAATAAAAAGCGAAACTCTAGGAGCTCTCCACAATATTCCATGTTGTTGAGCTCTGCAGTAGTCTGAAGAGCCACTACAGCTCATAAATTTACGCTGAAAACTAAAGGAATTGTGTTGTGTACAGAACATCATATTTTTGGAGATGAAATTATTCAATTCGTATTTAGACTTTTTCAATTCATATGTCGTGTATTTGCTGAGTTCATCTCGGACATTACTGATATTGGTGAAGGAAAAACATCGTAAGTATTCCAGGGGGCCTTCCACCACCGCTTACAGCTGTATTATTTTAATCTTACTTCGTGGGGGAAAGAGGTAGAGCTTCATCTCTTTCCTACACTGAAGCAATATTAAAATAATTCTACTTTAAGCGGTAGTGGTAGGCTTCCTGGACTTTATAGTTAATCGAAATCTGAAATCGCCAACCCGTCGTGGGCAAGGCAATCCTATCAATGTTCGGGCCTTCTCTGTATGAGAAGACGTCTTTGCCCAGCAGTGGGATAGGCTGGTATTGTTATTTTAGAGAAGGTTCCTACAGTCAAACGCAAATCAATGGTAACACTGCATTACGATAATCCCCCTTTACGCTACGACATAGGGGCGCTGTCAATGTCAATTGTTACCACTGTTTTATTCTGTATCGACATAATTATTCTCATTTAAAATAGACAGACTGACAAAACCCAACGATATATTGTTCTGTGCACTTTAACGTTTTGAACAAAAATAAACTAACCATTAAATCGAGACCGCATAGAAATGGGTAGGAATACCATCATTTTCCATGACTATGTTTTTTTTATCATTATCTAAATAATAATTTCTGGAAAAATTATTTGAATAATAAACGGTCTTCTTCGTAAGGTTATGGATTCGCGTAGTGCTGGGCTATAGAATATAGATGGCGCTAATACCAGTTTTAATTTTTCACTTTTTTCGGCAATTCCCATGACTGCCTATCATAGTTTTCACTGTCAGTGTCCTTCAGTAAGTATACACAGTGGCGGCGCAAGATTTAAATTTAGTGTGGGCGAGGTACATTTCGCGAGGCCCTCTGGTGGAGCAAGAAGACAAAAAAAAAACTACTGGCACTGTCATATTATTATTTTTAAGTATAATAGGTCGAGATAGGCAATGGTGGACTAAGCTTAACGCAACGTAAACAAACAGAATGGGAAATCCCCAGCTCTGGCCGGCGGGGATCCCCACGATAGCAATAAAAACATGTCAATATATTTATAGTTTTATGAAAAGTACAATTTTTTCGTCGCGTCCACGGTTTTTAAGTAATGCATAAACCATCGTGGTGCGAGGCCCCTAGGACCGCGAGGCCGTAGGCGGTCGCCCACACCACCCACGCCTTCCGCCGCCTCTGAGTATACAGACTAATTTATCGTTTATTAAAGTAAAAAAAGTAACCCAATGTAGCACTTGTCGAGCTAGTTTTTTGTTTTTATCAAAGATGAGTACTAAGTTTGGAAAAAAAATGTTCGGAGCACAAAATTATACAACAAAATAATATCCTCATGCATAAAAAAGTTACAGTCATTCAACGCATTACAACCATTTTAAAAGCTGAATACATTGGATGGGTGTATCATAACTGCTACCGTGACGCCGGAGACGAACTTTATTTAATTTATAATTTATTAGCTTTTTTCATGAGCAACTATGTAATAACAGCCGTACGGGTCGACCCATCAGGTTTAGCTACGCTTGCCGGGGTTGGTCCGTGGATGGGTGACCGTGTTTAACATACCGAGACTCCTCCGTGCCTCGGAAAGCACGTTAAGCCGTTAGTCGCTTGTGTATCTTTGACAGTCGTTACGGATCGTCAGAAGCCCGAAAGTCTGACAACCAGTCTTACCAAGGAGTATCTTATTACCCAGTTACTGGATTGTGGAGGTCAGATAGGCAGTCGCTCCATATAAAATACTGGTATTCAGCAGCATCCGGTTAGACTGGAAGCCGACCCCAACATAGTTGGGAAAAGGCTGGGCAGATGATGAGCTTTTATCTCATGACTCTATGTCTTTTTTGAGAGTAAATATCTTTCAGCCTATTTAAGTGCCACAAGATTTTCTAGCTTGTAGCGCTTTTATCATAGTCACCCTACAACCTTTGAATGAAAAAACTGACTGAAAGCAGATACCGTAACAGCTTTCAGGTCAGTGAAAGCGGATTAAAAAAAGTCGTTTTGACTCGACCACGACGAATGCATTATGTTAGCAGGTCACGCGGGTGGCGGGTCGGTGCGGGTCACTGCGGGTCACGAGTGGATGTCGTTTTATTAAGGTGGTCTAAGGTGATTCCTTCAATATAGCCCGTGAAATTCAAAATATGACGATTTGTAGTAAATAATTATAATAACGTTTTTTTTTTTCTTGACTCCAGTAAAATACAATAGACGCAGATATAATTTAGTAACCTATTCCGCTTGACCGCTTATCACACCGAGCGCTGTGGTAACACGTCGCGTTCTGGTTCGCAATTGGTCAATCGTCATCCTGAAGATGCCTCGTTGAGAGGTGAAACACGTGTCGATTTCTTATAGGTTTTTTATGACTCTTGAAGAATAGTCAAGCGGAATAGGTTACTAAATATATCTGCATCTATTGTATTTTATAATGGATTTTCGCAAAGTCACGCCTGAATCAATTAACTATCTTGACTCCAATATCGAAACTTTATGATATCTTTAAATAAAATGCAACGTCTCTCTGTCTGACAGTCAGCACTGACAGTAGACCGCGCGTAGCCAACAAAAACAGTTGAAGCTGGCCTTTATCCTTACTAATATTATAAATCCGAAGCCGCGGGCGGAAGCTAGTACCATAACATGTTAACTCCGTACCTACTACGCTAAGCCAGCTCAAGCTCACGGATACCACGAACGTGCTTTCTACTGTACCTACGCTTAACTGAAAGAACCAATTGAAAAAAAAAAACTGTTGATGGAACGTCGAGTAACAGTTTTTTACAACTCGTAGATTTGTTCTCTGACTAGATACAGTCAACCGCACGTTCATTGTTATAATTTGACATTAAACGTATGATTCCGAACATCGCTGCACGCGGCAATGCTGCTGCGTCACTACTGGTCCCCATACGTAGGTCGAACCCAGGCCATAAACAACTGGGTCAAGAAGCAAGAAATTTTGCACAAGAGTTCGTTATACAACGAAGGTAAGCAAGGATTTTTTTTAATGGATTTTTTAAATTCATCTCCTGAACTGGTGAAATAGGTTGTGGATGAAAGGTTTTAGTACAAGTTCGTCATTTTTGCCCATGGGATATCCTATCGGGGGCACACCTTGTACTGAAAAGAATATTAAAACATAAAGATGACTAACGTCCCGCCAATATCAGGTCAAAACAATATAAGGGACTTAAGGCTGTACCCTACCTCCGATTTTATCTGGCTCGCACCATACTACTCGCGACCTGAGTGAGAGCGAACCGGAGTGGGGCGCTAGCGGCTCTCACGCCTCGAAAAGTTTAGGTAATTGGTTTTTACGGTGAAAATAATGGTAATTTAAAAAAAATAAGACCTGCTTTATATATAGTTCAGTTATTATGCAAAGTTTTTATTTCTAGTTTATAATTCTGTTTAACTTTTGATTTTTTTTCTATCGAGATTATGTAATCGTGTTTTTGCCAAACACAGGACCTAGCATCAATCCTCAACTTTAACATATATTTATTTCAACATTAATGCTGCAGTATTTTCGGCATAACGGAGGATCATGCTAAGCAATTTGAGGTAGGGTACGCCGGTTAAAGCTGTTAAAATAATAATATAAAGTTGTACAAAAAGTGATAAATCTTCAGAATAAAGTCCCGGCCTGTTGTGTTTCTGCTTGATTTTCGCTGGGATTATCCATAATTCTATAAACGTACACCTGCTCCCCATCATGAGGTACAATGGGGGTCCGTAGAAAAAATAGCACCCTTGGAAAATAAGCACGGAGGTGGAAAATCCCGGGAAAATTCTGTGTGTACACTTTTATAAGCAATTTTTGAAACATGCTGTATGTTTTTATATTTTGTTTTGGGTACTTTTGACTAAAATATTATACTATACAGGGTGTTAGTGTAAACACCGTTATCCTTGCAACCAGTGGTTTGGTTTCATTTATAGAACGTAAAATCAATGAAAAATTACAACTTTTTTTTTCTTTTTTTTTAATTTACATTTTACCACAAGAGACGCAAGTTCGTTGCTCTATGCGCTAGTGAATCGAACTTGCGTCTCAACACGGGCGGGGGGTGCGGGATGTGACCTGACCGACCGCGAGCGCGACCCCTCCCTCAGTCAGTCAGCTGTTTCGCTAGAGAGCACGGTGTCGGATAGAAACTTTTTAAAATCTTTTAATGAAAATGACGGTTTTTTTTGTTGTGTTCGATCATTTATTTTTATAATTAAGTCAACTACCCGTGGTTTGAATGACAAGACTGTTTACCCTTACAGCCTGTATAAAACAAAGTCCTCCGCCGCGTCTGTCTGTCGTCCTGTTCGCGATGAACTCAAAAACTACTGCACCGTTTTTCATGCTGTTTTCACCAATCCATTGGTGAAAACAGCCTTCCTCAAGAACCATCTTGAGGAAGGTTTTAGTATATAATAACCGACATCCACGCGGGCTAAGCTGCGGGCATCAGCAATATTATATAATATAGTCGTCACTTGAAGCAATCATTTTATCATCTCAATCATTCAATCACCCTGTATGGCCTATCACTGTCTCCTAAGATACAGGACTACCTAGTTCAGGAGACAGGGTTACATGATCTGTGTAGATTTATGTAGATAGACTATGTCTTTTTGTACATCTGTTTTTGTGTTTCATGAATCTTGTGTGCTCATAATAAATAAATAAATAAAATAAATAAATAAAATCTAGTAATGTTATCAGATTGATTATTATCTAAAAAATACACACACGCGTGTGCGTCACGTCCATAGCTGTTCGTTGCGCGTAGAGTTTGTGTGCATGCGCTGTACGTTCGTAGCTATGGTGGATACCTTACTATTTTATTCTTTTACTAGCTGCGCCGCACGGTTTCACCCGCGTAAGTCTCGATCCCGTGGGAATATCGGGATAAAAAGTATCATATGTCCTATTCCAAGTCATGTGCCAAATATCCAAATCCGTTCAGCCGTTTTAGCGTGAAAGCAACAAACAAACAAACTCACTTTCGCATTTATACTATTATATAGTTAGGATATTACCTATATTAAAGTCGACTTTCATGTTTTTCTGTGTGACCGGGTTGTTCTTCTTAACAACGGATTTAGATGCGGTTTTACCATCATTTAGATAAATTATTCATATTTATGTGTATAAAAAATTATATCAAACTAACTTATCATAAGTTGGTATAATATAATAAAATAAGCTTAGGTAAGTAAAAGAACATTAGCGAGCAACTAGGTATTCTTTCAATCGTCGTCCATACGCTGGGCAGTCAGCTCCACTACTAACTTTGGTAAAATTACAGGCGACTGCCTATCTGACCTTAACAACTGGGTAATATAACCCCCGGTAAGACCGGTTGTCAGACTTTCGGGCTTCTGACGACCCATAACGATTGTCAAAGATCCACGATGTCAGCCGAGACTAACGCAGAGTAGTCAGTTTGGAAAAATTACAGGCACGAGGTTTTAAAAAGCAGCTAAATCAACGAAAGCTGGGATTGAATCAATATTCAATCACTCAATAGGCCCTCTATCCTCTGCTGCTCCCAATTTGAAAAGCAAACTCAAGGATACTCTTTTACAAAACAAACAACGTCCGCATCTATCTTTATTTATAACTACAGAAGGCCGTGTTCAGGCTTTCAGGTGAAGTTTCAGCAAACAGTTTGTTTGCAATTTCGTTTCCATTAGTGGGAAGCGTTTTGTGCTTTTTCAGATCCAAACTTGATGCCTTTTTATAAAATATTGTACGTTTATTTAATGTAAACATACACACTCACTCTTTGCAATAATGATAATAATAATTTTAAATGTGTATATTTTGTTTAGAGAAATATTTACCCGACTACGGCGAAGAAAAAAGTAGGGTTATGATTTTGACCGGTATGTATGTATGTATGTTCATCTGTTCCCTCCTATCTTCCAAACCACTTATCACAATTTGACAAATGAGGTATCGTTAGAAGCGTCGTGATTGTCCGCTGGTTATAGGCTATGTGAAGTCACATTAAATTAAAAGTGGCGCCCTCTAGACGAAATAAAAAATCCGGAGTCACGCGTAATCTGTTCGATTTATGCCCTAACACGTGTGACTCCGGATTTTTAATTTGTCTGTCTGTGGTGTCTTGTTTATACCTTATAAGTCGTATTACTTGATTAAAAAAAAAATGTGTTTTATTGTGTTTTTATCATTCCACTGATGCTAGGGATTGACACTACGTATTGACAATAGTTATTTATGCAACTGTTACATATTATGGGGTATTAAACACCAATGTGGGTTTATCACATGAGTGTTTTAATACCTAATTATTTACACTGCCCCGTTGGTCTAGTGGTCGCAAGCGCGACTGCAGAGCGTGGGGTCCTGGGTTCGATTCCCGGGTCGGGCAAAGTGTTATTGGATTTTTCCATTAGGAATTTCGTAGTAACAGCCCGGAGTTTGGAAGTTGGCGGTGTGATACCCCCGTGCCTCGGAAAGCACGTTAAGCCGTTGGTCCTACGCCTGATCTCTCTCCGGTCGTGTCGGATTGCCGTCCCATCGGACTATGAGAGTGAGGGAAGAGAGAGTGCACTTGTGTCTGCGCAAACACTTGTGCATTATAATATCTCCCGCGCCGAAGGCTAGTCTCCGTTGAGATTGGCCGCCGTGGCCGAAAATACGGTCTGGAGGACTATATTTACAGTTGCATACAAGATTTTATCTATTAGATTTATAGCATGGGTGTAGATAAAGATTTTTGCATAACTCCCAATAATTATGAGTATTTATATTTTGGCAAAATGCCTGTCAACTAGTACCTATTATGAATGTCATATGGAGATAAAATACACATTTATTATTGTTATATAGGATTTTTTATTCCCTCGTACCATCCAAACGACTAAATGTATTTTCACAAAAGACATTTAAATATTATTCCAACAATAGAAGGTACACACGGCTACACATCAAGCTATACATTTCCAGTATAAGCTGACCTCGCATTGTACGGAAATCCTTTACAATGCGAGATCAGCGTAAACTGGAAATGTATAGCTTGATATGTAGCCGTGTGTACAACACGAACAAAATCGTAATCTACTTGCTATAATAATGACCCCTATTATTACATTCATCAGTCAGCTCAAATAGAGATTTTTTTTTAATAATTTATTGCTGACCTTTTTTAGTTAAATGAATAGTCTTAACATACAAGTGCCGTAAGAATATTGCATACTAATATTGCATATTGTCTATTATGAGGCGCATGCGGGCCAGCTCGAACAGCCTTCTGAGCGTGTTCGTGGGCCGCTGGGACTCGCCGATGTGGCGGCACTGGATGCGACTACACACTGTGGGTGGACGCGTCCAGGGCTTGGCATAAACTGGCACTCCTGTGTGGTGCCACTCTGTGATTTTTATCTCTTCCTGGTGTACATACTAACAATAGTTTTATAAGGTATTTGTGTTACTAACAGTATATGGACTACGTTTGAAATAAATGTCTTAAATAAAGAATACGCTTGATTGGTATGAAAAGTGTTACATGCTGCCACTAACAGCGGCCGCGAGGCGTCTCCAAGCTCTGTGGAGCACCTCAATCTCCCTAGCCTTTTCCCAACTATATTGGGGTCGGTTTCCAGTCTAACCGGATGCAGATGAATACCAGTATTTTACATAGAGCGACTACCTATCTGACCTCTACAACCCAGTAACTGGGTAATACGATACCCCTGGGTAAGACTGGTTGTCAGACTTTCGGGCTTCTGACGACCCGTAACGATTGTCAAAGATCAACGAATGGCAGCCGGGACCAACGGCTTAACGTGCTTTCCGAAGCACGGAGGAGTCTCGATATGTAAAGATGGTCACTCATCCACGGACCAACCCCGGCAAGAGTACCTTAACCTGACGGATCGACCCGTGCGGCTGTTATTACTTAGCCACGAGCTCCTGTGGACATCTACTAGAATAAAAATATTTTATCCTAACCTAATTTATTTATGTACAATAACATTTTGAATTGAGTTTAATACAAATAATAATGCGTATTCCTCTTTCTGGATATACGATTTTTACTGATACCATTTTTGGTACTTTCCATATAGTTTGTAGAACAAGTCCCAGAATGCCATCCTGCCATGGTCAGGTCTGCTCCTGGGTGTGAAATCCGAGCCCATATCTAAGTATGACTGAGTGGTCTTCGTTATTGGGGTCCATGTGAATGGCAGGAGTTCTGATGGCGCCGGAGTCGGGTTTCTGATGAGAATTGAAACACAATTTATGACTCGTAGGTAAACAGGTCTACGTGGCTTAGGCATCAAGTCAATGAAAATCAAAGTCATTTACATTATGAAAAAAAAAATTAAGTAATAAAAACTAAAACCCAACTACGACTGAAAAGGTACAAACAAGACACCACAGACAGACAAATTAAAAATCCGGAGTCACACGTGTTAGGGCGGCATAAATCGAACAGATTACGTGTGACTCCGGATTTTTAATTTGTCTGTCTGTGGTGTCTTGTTTATACCTTTTCAGTCGTAGTTGGGTTTTAGTTTTTATTACTTAATTTTTTTTTAAATTATTTTGGGGTTATAATATATATATTTTTGAAATATGCTCATTAAGCCCTTTCATTTGATACCCAACATAGTACGATTAAACAATTTTTTTTTTAGTTCCTGACTTTATTTCCTCTAGAGGGCGCCATTTTTAATTTAATGTGACGTCACATAACCGTCGCCTATAACCAGCGGACAATCAAGACGCTTCTAACGATACCTTATTTGTCAAATTGTGATGAGTGGTTTAGAAGATACAAGGGAACAGATGAACATACATACATACATCCATACATACATACCTACATACATACATACATACCGGTCAAAATCATAACCCTCATTTTTCTTCGCCGTAGTCTGGTAATTAAATCTAACCCTAACATAAGATCACGCCTGTAATAAAATTAACGTATAGTAACATTCACATTTCAACAGTTATGTTTAAGTCCCATGTAATAGGCAGCGAGCCTTTTGCCATCAACCAGCCACGAGTCCAGACTCCGGGCTGCTACTGAGAAATTCCAGATGAAAAAACCCAATAACAGTTTGCCCGACAGGGGAATCGAACCCAGGACTTCATGCTCAGCAATAGCGCTTGCGACCACTAGACCAACGAGGCAGTTGAAAAATTGAACTCTACATAATAAAAATCTAGGTAACAGGGAGCAGTGGTACCCCAGTGGAGCAATGGCGGCCCAGTGTTAAGAGCCGCGACTTACGAGTTGTTGGTTCAAACTCATTATTTCATCACCACTGCTCTCAAAACGGTGAAGGAAACCATCGTGAGCTAACCGCCATGTCATATAACCAAAAATTCGAAGATATGTGACATCTACGAACTCGCACTGGGCCCGCGTGGTGGATTACGGCCCACTCCCTCTCACAGAGAGGAGGCCTGTGTCCCAGCAGTGGGAAAGTTAGAGTCTGATTAAGGTAATTCATCTGACAGACAACGCACACCCAAAACAGCAGTCTAGAAGCATGCAATTTTGCACCAAAGGGTCTTATAGAACGAAAGTGAGTAGTGCTAAGAAAGGCAGTTCGAAAATTTTCCCAGGGGTAAAATAGGGGATGAAATTTCGTCATTTTTGCCGATGGGAAATCCGTCAGGCTCATGACTTGTAGTAGCTATAAAGTCTTACTCACCCAAACTTGGCAAAGTTTGTCCAAAGCGTAGTTAACCGACTCTTTACCAGTGATTCATCAATTAACTGTTTCTCTTCCTCTGTTAAAACTGGCCACAAAATTGAATCAAATAAATAGGACAACTCATCTCCATGACTTGCTCCAAGGTATGAGAAAACGAAACGGTAAACGTTTTCTGCACCACTTTCTAATAGTTTTTCGGCCATTATATGTGACGGGTGACCAAATATTATATCAGTTCCAAATTCTACAAGATTCTCTGAGACATTCTTACTGATTTTTTCATCACCAACATAAAAGTGTTTAACTGCATTCAAAGCGTCTTCAAGATCGTTATCCATATCGAATCCCATTTCAAATAGAATTTTCATATCGTATGTTTCGAAAAACTTCTCATCTTGATAAGCATATTGAAAATCAAATTCTCTTACGTTATGACCAATGATTATTGGAGTTCTACTAGCTTTAGTAGATTTAACATTCATAGGATGCTCTGTCATAAAATTTTCAACTCCTTCAAATGTTTTTTCAACACACGGTTTAGTAAGAGGTTGATCAGTTCCTGCAGCACTAGCAACTTTCAAGTCAGAAGCTATTTGCACTAATAAATGTGCATCAACAGTTGAAAGAAAATTCAGAGCTTCATTTATATCTGGAGTTTTAAAGTCCAATTCTTCAGCGAGCGTTAAAGGTATTGTGTTATTAGATTCCACCATCATCCAATAACTTAAAACTGGTCCACTTTCTATAATTGCTTGGTTGAATAACTTTTCATTTAAAGAAATAAATGTAGATTCACGGACATGCCACCAGCGCTTTCACCAAAAATTGTAATTTTGTTGACATCTCCTCCAAAAGCTTCAATGTTGTCTTGAATCCATCTTAGAGCTAATGTTTGGTCTTTAAGCCCTTGGTTTCCTGGTACTTCCGGTGTATCTAAACACATGAAACCGTAAATACCAAGTCTGTAGTTAATGGCTACTACAATGACGTCATTTTTTAGTAGAGTGATAGGTTCGGTTGCTTCTGCATGGGAACTGCCCTCAATCCATGCCCCGCCGTGTATCCATACCATCACTGGCAAGCGGTGTTGAGAGTCGGCGATACTTGGCACGTAGATGTCCAAGGTGAGGCAGTCAATGGTACCAATAGCGACACCGCTTTGTACGCGTTTGATTCGTATGCTTCAAAGATGTCGTCAAAGCCATGATGTGGAACTGATGGCTGTAAATTAAAATTTAATTATTGGATTTGCATCTGCCCAAATTATACATAATCTGTGAGGCCAGGTTTTTCATAGAAATAAAAAAAAACAAAAGCTTACCCCAAATAGATTATTCTCATCCACCACCGCATAGGGCACACCTAAGAATTTGGCGTAACCATCTCCAAACTGCTGTCCTCTTATCAGTCCTCCTTTGGTAGACACTAGAGGGTCTATTCTGGATAGCCCTTGCACTAAACCACAAACTGGGAGCAACACTACCACCGACCACATGTTCAAGCCTTGTGCTAGGGATAATAAGATCAAACCTGTATTTATACTGAGTACCTAATCTGAAAGGTTTGGTATTCCCTAACACGCGGTATCGCGGGAGTTAAGATAAATGATAAAACAGCATCTTAAAGATCAATATCACTTCAATACGGTATGTGATATACAACTGATAAACAACTTTATTGAAGTCCCCTTTGAGTTTTAATTGATGAACAATGAGTTCAGGATGCTGGTGGGACCGTTGCGATTTTATAGCTCTTGAGAGGGATTTTACAACAACCAAAACAAACAAAAATATTTAAGACAAGTCATTATTTATGAACATGTAACATATCAACATGGCAATACTTATGAAGATATTTCTTTCTAGTTTTGGACTGTTATTACACGGAAGAGTTTGTTCAATCGGATACCATTTTTGGTACTTTCCATAAAGTTTGTAGAACAAATCCCAGAATGCCATCCTGGCATGGTCAGGTCTGCTGCTCGATGTGAAGTTCAAATTCATATCTAAGTATGACTGAGCGGTTTTCGTTATTGGAGTCCATGTGAATGGCAGCAGTTCTGATGGCGCAGGAGTCGGGTTTCTGATGAGAAAAATAAAACACAATTTATGACTCATAGATAGACAGGTCTACGTGGTAAGCCACGTAGACATCAAGTCAATGAAAATCAAAGTCATCTATTGTGTCGAACCACGCACAATGACGTGTTCCGTAATTGGGATGAATTTATCACAAGAACAAACTTTAACACTACAGTTGAACAACATTTTCTCGAATGCATTGGAGAACATGTTTTTGCAACTGCAAATGTAAGTTGGTCAATTATTACTCGTTAAGTTGTAGAGCCTTCTTAGCTGTGATAGTTTTCCTTTTAATTTCAGTATATACCGCCTACGTACTGCCGCGAATATTTTCACATATCCAAAACCAATCATTTAGCTTGCAGGGACACTTGACTCTAACAATCATGATTTTATTTTACCACTTTGTCGGCGTGATTATTAGATGTATATTGTATACCTATGCCAAAATACAGCTTTCTAGTATTAAGAGACTGAGCTAAGCCGCGGACAGATAGAGAGACAGACGGACGTGGCCGAACTATAAGGGTTCCTTGTTGACTACAGAACGGTAAAAATTAAAAATACGGAAACATCTTAAATTCAATCTGACAGAAAACGCGCAACCTAAATTACCGGGTCTAGAAGCATGAAGCACAAGATTTTCTTATCGAAAGTGAGTATTAAGAAAGGTAATTTGAAAACTCGTCGCCTAAAGGGGGACAAAGGAGATACAATTTTCTGATTTTTGTCGACGGGAAATCCCATCGGGCTTATGACTTGTTGTAGCTATAAATTCTTACTCACCCATACTTAGCAAAGTTTGTCCAAAGCGTGGTTATCTGACTTTTTACTAGTGCATTATTAATCTGAAGTTGCTCATCCAAATTTTCCCATGAGTTTGAATCAAATATATAGGACAACTCCTGTCCATGACTTGCTTCAAGGTATGAGAAAACGTAACGGTAAACTTTTTCCGCACCACTATCTAACAGTTTTTGGGCAATTCTCTGTGTCGGGTGACCAAATATTATATCAGTTCCAAATTCTACGAGATTCTCAGAGACATTCGTACTGAATTTTTCATCACCAACATAAAAGTGTCTTGCTGTATTTAAAGCTTTTTCAAAATAGTTATCTATATGGAATCCCAATTCAAACAGAATTTTCATATCGTATGTTTCGAAAAACTCCTCATTTTGATTGGCGTACTGAAAAGCAAATTCTCTTACGTTGTGACCAATGATTATTGGAATCCCACTAGCTTTAGTAGAATTAACATTCATAGGATGCTCCGTTATGAAATGTTCAACTCCTTCAAATATTTTCTCAACGCACGGTTTGGTTAAAGGTTGATCATTGCCTGAAGCACTAGTAATTTTCAAGGTAGAAGCTGTCTGAACTAATAAATGTGGATCAACAGTAGAAAGAAAATTTAGAGCTTCATTTATATCTGTAGTTATAAAGCCCAATTCTTCAGCGAGCGTTAAAGGTATTGTGTTATTAGATTTCACCATCATCCAGTAACTTAAAGCTGGTCCACCTTGTATAATTATTTGGTTGAATAACTTTTCATTTAACGAAAATAAAAGAAGATTCGTGGACTCCAGCGCTTTGACCAAAAATAGTAATTTTGTTCATATCTCCTCCGAAAGCTTCAATGTTTTCTTGAATCCACCTTAGGGCTAATGTTTGGTCTTTAAGCCCTTGGTTTCCTGGTACTTCCGGTGTATCTAAACTCATGAATCCATAAACACCAGTTCTGTAGTTAATGGCTATAATAATGACGTCATTTTTAAGCAGAGACACAGGTTCGTTAGCTGGCCTTTGGGAACTACCCCCAATCCATGCCCCGCCGTATATCCATACCATCACTGGCAAGCGCTGTCGAGAGTCATACTTGGCATGTAGATGTCCATGGTGAGGCAGTCGATGGTACCTGTGGCGACACCTCCGCTTACTTGAGCGCACGTGGTTGATTCGTATGCTTCAAAGATGTCGTCAAAGCCATTATGTGGTACTGATGGCTGTAAAATAAAATTTTAATAATAATTGCGTTGGTATGAAATACTTTTTATATTAAATATACTGAGTCAAAGTAGTATTGAGTAGTTATTAATCCTAGTTGGGGACTCGATTGGCGTATCTTCAAGATTTTCTTCTGCAAACAATATACAGAATTAAACTCTGCAAAGCCAAGTCTTCAAAGACCAACAATAGATATACAAAACAAAGCTTACCCCAAATGGATTATTCTTATCCACCACCGCATAAGGCACACCTAAGGATTTGGCGTACCCATCTCCAAACCACTGTCCCCTAACCTGGCCTCCATTGGTAGACACAAGAGGGTCTGTTCTGGATGATAGCCCTCGCACTAAACCACAAACTGAGAGTAACACTACCGCTGACCACATCTCCAAGCCCTTTGACATTACTAGAGAGTTGCTAGTAATTTCAAATTAATTTTATTTTAAAAACATGGAATTCTTTTTTCAAAAAAAGTCATTTGTTTAATGAATAGTGTTACATTTTCATCGCATTTCAATCTTTTTCGTCATCATGGATACGTTAATAATTCGAGTAATTATGGAATATGAGTACCGTCGTGGCAGCAACGCGGCACAAGCGGCGCGCAACATTAACGACGTTTACGGAGCTAACACTACAAACCAACGCACCACCTGTTATTGGTTTGCTCGCTTCCGTTCTGGAAATTTCGACCTGAAAAATGAACCTCGCGGTCGTCCGAAGACTTTGGTCGACAATGACGAATTAAAGGCGATTGTGGAAGCTGATGATACACAATCTACGCTGAATTAGCAGCAGCTTTCAACGTTAGCGTCAAAACAATATTGGTCCATTTGCGTCAAATTGGCAAGGTAAAAAAGCTTGATAAATGGGTGCCCCACGAACTCAATGATCGCCAGCGCGAAGTACGCGTCGAGGCGTGCCTTGCACTGCTCAACAGACACACAAATGAAGGAATTTTGAACCGCATTGTTACCTGCGATGAAAAATGGATTCTGTTTGATAACCGCAAGCGCTCAGCAAGTTGGTTGGATCCTGGTTCAGTACCTAAACAATGCTCTAAACGAAAACTTACCCCTAGAAAAGTAATGGTCACTGTTTGGTGGTCTAGCGCCGGTGTGATTCATCACAGCTTCTTACCAAATGAGGTGAGCATTACTGCAGATGTGTACTGTGAAGAACTGAACACAATGATGGAGAAGCTGGCACATCTCCAACCAGGATTGGTCAATCGTTCGTCTCCGCTGCTTCTGCACGACAACGCGTGACCTCATACTGCACAGCAGACGGTTTCCAAGTTGCAAGAACTGGGGTTGGAAGCTCTCCGTCATCCGCCCTACTCACCAGACCTTGCGCCTACAGACTACTACTTTTTCCAGAATTTGGATAACTTCTTGGCGGGAAAAAAATTCAATACCCGAGAGGCAGTACAAAATGGCTTTGAAGAATTTGTTGCCTCCCGTCCAGCTGATTTCTTTAAGAAGTTCATCAATAAACTGCCACTGCGTTGGCAAAGATGCATTGATTGCATGGGTGATTACTTCGATTAATACAAATAAAAAATACATGAAAAAAATTCGTTTAAATTTTTTCATACAAAACGGCAATTTCATAGGTAAAGACCTAATATTATATTTATAGATTTTAATAGGTATATGTATATCTTTATATTTAAATAAATATTTATTCCTGAATTCTCGCTATTGCACCTACCACTGTTTGTCTCTGCATCACCCAAAGGTTGACTAGTAGAAAATGCCTACGGTAGAAAATACCCACTGGTAGAAAATGCCTGCCGCCTCTGTACATATGTATTTTTGAAGTAGGTATTAAATAAATAAATAAATATATTTATTTTAAAACCGTCAGGTTCGGGCCACTAGGAAATACATACATTCTCTATTTCATGGGAAACTAGCTAGCGACCAGTACCGAACAGATCGAATGCAATATTCGACAAATTCTAAAAATATCCGATTTCTCATGTCAACTTTCAATGCTAGTCCCTCATCGGACCACCTTATGTGGGGCAATACCCAAACGAACCTTCTGTGAAAGAATTGGATGGTGTTTTTTAGGAATTGAAGAGACGTCTTTTAATTTAGCTAAGTCAATAATGGCAGTTGGTTTAAGACCTCTTGGAGAAATTCCTATTTGCTTCATTTATTTTTTGAAACATGCTAAGTAAAACAACATCAGTAGGTGTTTAGTGAAATTAAATTTTTTATCAGAGGAGCTCGTGGCTAAGTAATAACAGCCGCTCGGGTCGATCCGTCAGGTTAAGCTACGCTTGCCGAGTTGGTCCGTGGATGGGTGACCATTTTCATATATCGAGTATCCTCCGTGCCTCGGAAAGCACGTTAAGCCCGGCTGTCATTTGTGGATCTTTGGCAGTCGTTACGAGTCGTCAGAAGCACGAAGTCTGACAACCAGTCTAACGAAGGGGTATTGTATTACCCAGTTACTTGGTTGTGGAGGTCAGATAGGCAGTCGCTCCATGTAAAATACTGGTATTCAGCTGCATCCGGTTAGACTGGAAGCCGACCCCAACATAGTTAAGGGAAAAGGCTAGGCAGATTGATTGAAATGTTTTATCAGTGAATTGATGTCCCTTTCACATAGGTAATTAGGAGCTACTTATTGTAAAACCTTTCAAGCAGTCGAAGCAGCCGTTCTATTCTGTAAAAAAATCACCGTGAAACATTAGGTGAAGTGAACTTGAAGTGAGCTGTCATTCCACCTGATGATTGTCACTATCGACAGCTTACTTCACATACAGATAGCGTTCTGTATAGTTTGTGTGGAAAAAATGGAAAAAATTACGCATACCTTCGTGAGGAATTTCGCGGGATAGGTGGATTGGTATTCGTATGAAAAGCTTACTTTACTTAGCAAAGTAAAGTCAAAGCGCTCTATGAATCCTGCCCTAAGTAAACTAAGACAGCCTCAGTTTTGGGTGATCCTTTTAAAGTTTAAACTACCCTACGTTCAAGTAACAACCCAATAAATCGAGGATCTGTTCAAATATTCCAGCATTAGAGGTCACAGGAACTCTGAGGGACCCAAAACTTTAGATTGGTTATCAAACCTCGTTGGCATGTGTAGTTAATCCTCATAAGAATTAAAGTTTGATCAATTATTATTTTACTGCGAGGTTTTAGGATTAAGGTGCCTTTGGATTTATGTGGGTAAAAAAAACGTTGTGGACTAAGTACCAACCCAAAAACTTGGGACCAACCGATAGATTCTGTAAAAATCTCACTGTGAAACTTAAGTCTCACTGTGAAACTTAAGTGAAGTGAGCTTGAAGTGAACTGTCAATAGTGTCAATCTCAGCTCACTTCATGTAAGTTTTCACGGTGAGATATTTTTGAAGAATATACCGGCAAGAGGTTTGATATACTGTAGAGGCTTTATCAGTCTGTACCTATGTTTGCCAACGGGCTTCCACGAATGTTTTAATAAAAGTTGTTGCCATACTGTGGAGATAAGCACTTTTTATATTAAGAAGAAGAACTCCAGCCTGATACCACCACTCTACTCTGACTCTGCTTCCAGCGCTCGGTGTGGCAACACGTCGTGTTCTGGTTTGCAACTGGCCAATCGTCATCCCAAGGATACCTCGTTGAGAGGTGAAACACGTCGATGTCTTACAGAGTTTTTTATGACTCTTGAAGAATATTTAAGCGGAATAGGTTACTAAATACATCTACGTCTATTGTATTTTATATTTGATTTCCACAAAGTCACGCCTGAGTCAATTTAACTATGAGAAATAACAAATCAACGCTTTGATAATTTTCCCAACTTTACTTTACAAATGGCCTACAGTTTTAAGTATTTAATATTATTACAATTAAATACATTTTGAATTGAGTTTGAGTTCAATACAAATAAAGGGTATTCCTCTTTCTGGATAAACCATTTTTACAGATACCATTTTTGCTACTTTCCATAAAGTTTGTAGAACAAGTCCCAGAATGCCATCCTGGCATGGTCAGGTCTGCTCCTGGGTGTGAAATCCAAATCCATATCTAGGTACGACTGAATGGTTTTCGTTATTGGGGTCCATGTGAATGGCAGGAGTTCTGATGGTGCCGGATTGAGGTTTCTGGTGAGAAAAATAAAATAGAATTAATGACGCGACGGTAAACAGGTCACAGGTGGTTTCGAATAAGGGTCAAGGAAGATCAAAGCCTCATTCATCATTTTTCTCTTGCCCTTCCCAATTTATTGGGGGACAGCGCAACATGTCGTTTTCTTCCATACTTCTCTATTAGTCGTCATCTCTGTAGTCAACCCCTTTCTAGCCATAGCATCTATCATCTCTTTATAAACAATGATAGCCTAGTGGTGTGATGGTCGGACTGTCAAGTCTTGTGTTCAATCTCGAGACCTATGGTCTCGAGATCGATCACAAGTCACGCACCTCTGACTTTCGGATTCATGTGCGTATTGTATAATTATCACTTGCTTTAAAAACGGTGAAGGAAAGCATCGTGAGAAAACAGGCAAGCAGGAGAGATATTTCTCGACGGCATGTGAAGCCAAGTCAGAGGTCTTTGGGCGGCTCAAAACTTAGATCAAATCCTACAAGAATCATAAATGAAAACGTTTCTATATCTTTCTTACTCACCCGTACTTAGCAAAGTTTGTCCAAAGCGTGGTTAACCGACTTTTTACTAGTGCATTATTAATCTGGAGTTGCTCATCCAAATTGTCCCACGAGTTTGAATCAAATAAATAGGACAACTCATCTCCATGACTTACTCCAAGGTATGAGAAAACGAAGCGGTAAACGTTTTCCGAACCACATTCTAACAGTTTTTCGGCCATTCTCTGTGTCGGGTGACCAAATATTAAATGAGTTCCAAATTCTACTAGATTCTCTGAGACATTCATACTGATTATCTCATCACCAAAGTAAAAGTGTCTTACTGCATTCAAAGCGTCGTCAAAATCATTATCCATATTGAATCCCATTTCAAATAGCATTTTCATATCGTATGTTTCAAAATACTTCTCATCTTGATAAGAATTCTGTAAACCAAATTCTCTTACGTTATGACCAATGATTATAGGAGTCTTACTTGCTTTAGTAGATTTAACATTCATAGGATGCTCCGTTATAAAATGTTCAACTCCTTCAAATGTTTTCTCAACGCATGGTTTGGTAAGAGGTTGATAATTTCCTGAAGCACTAGTAATTTTCAAGTCAGCAGCTATCTGAACTAACAAATGTGCATCAACAGTAGAAAGAAAATTTAGAGCTTCATTTATATCTGAAGTTTTAAAGCCCAATTCTTCAGCGAGCATTAGTAAGTAAGTAAGTAAGTAAGTAAGTCATTTATTTGTCCAAAACACGAGTATACACACACAAGGCATGCAAGATGTTACAATAAATTATGTCACAGTCATGTTTTGCCTTTACGGCGTACAAATTTAGAGGTATAGTACATTAAGTTATACAAGTGTCAATTAATAATTCAATTCAAAATATAGTGATCTTAGAGATATCAATATTAAAAAAAAAAAACAGAATACAATAAAATAAACATAGAAATAAAACGTGCAGATTAAATGTCATACAAATCAAATTAACTTATCATTTAAAAACTCATCAATTCTGTAATACACTTTTTCTAACAAAAGGCTTTTTAGTCTATTTCGCAATTTTTTGGTAGTATATTCCCTCCAATGTTTTGGCAACGTATTATAAAGAATTGGTGCCATACAGAATATGCTTTTGCGCAATAAAGCCGTCTTGGATTGAGGTATACAAAGCTTGCTATTGTCACGTCTATTTCGAACAAACTTCTCTGACACTAAAGGGAATAAGTGCGAGTTCGATTTGGCAAACATAATGGTCTCCAAAATGTACATTGATGGAAGTGTTAATATTTTATACTTTTTAAATAACGATTTGCAGCTCTCAGTAACCTGTAGTCTAAACATAGCTCTAAGGCATCTCTTTTGCGTTTTAAAAATGACTTCTTTATTTGTTGAGTTTCCCCAAAATATAATTCCATATCTTAAGTTACATGACACTAGACCATGATAAGCAGTTAGCAGAGCATCATTATTTAACATCGGCGCTAGTTTATATTTTATAATGCATAAGCGAATCTACTAATTTGTTTGCATACGGCTTCCGTATGCGCTTTCCAATCTAATTTGCTGTCTATAGTAACTCCTAGAAATTTTGCTGTGTCAACTCTATCTACAAGGTTATTACAGTAATGTACTCTCACATTCGGAATGGTTGACCTTTGTGCAAAATGCATAATATTAGTTTTCTCTAAATTTATTTTCAGGTTATTGTTTTCCAACCATTTTATCATTGATTCCAAAGTATTGTTAATATCAATTTCGTATTTGTCTATATTTTCGCATGGGATTGTAATGGTACTGTCATCGGCGAACAGTGTCATGGGGTGGGGAATACTTTTGGGTAGGTCATTAATATATAGTATAAAAAATAGTGGCCCAACGACAGTACCTTGCGGTACGCCTAATTTAACTGCACGTTCTTTTGACCTATATATAATTTCCTGTTTATTGCTTTTATTTATTGCTGAGATATCTGTGAATTGTCTTCTGTTACTTAAATAAGACCGAATGAGGTTTGAGACGTTACCTCTAATGCCATATGCTTCTAACTTATCAATAAGTATGTCATGACGGACGTGATCGAAAGCCTGCGTCATGTCGCAGAATATCGTACATACCGGTATGTTCGCATCGACTTTTGGCATGACATTGTATAAAAAATTATATATTGCCTGATCTATTGTTTTACCGTTTCTAAATCCCTTCTGTTCTTTCGCCAAAATATTTTCTTTTTCCAAATAAATATACAATTTTTTATATAAATATTTTTCAAATATTTTCGAGATTATGCTGATAAGAGATATTGGTCTATAAAATTGCATTAGTTCTTTATTTTCCTTTTTGAACAGTGGTTTGATAATAGATATTTTTAGTGCGTCCGGAAAGATATTATGCGTCCATTAAAGGTATTGTTTTATAAGATTCCACCATCATCCAATAACTTAAAACTGGTCCACTTTCTATAATTGCTTGGTTGAATAGCTTTTCATTTAAAGAAAATAAATGTAGATTCACGGACATGCCACCAGCGCTTTCACCAAAAATTGTAATTTTGTTCACATCTCCTCCGAAAGCTTCAATGTTTTCTTGAATCCATCTTAGAGCTACTGTTTGGTCTTTAAGCCCTTGGTTTCCGGGTACTTCCGGTGTATCTAAACACATGAAACCGTAAATACCAAGTCTGTAGTTAATGGCTACTACAATGACGTCATTTTTTAGTAGAGTGGTAGGTTCAGTTGCTTCTGCTTGGGCACTGCCCCCAATGAATGCTCCGCCGTGTATCCATACCATCACTGGCAAGCGGTGTCGAGAGTCGGCGATACTTGGCACGTAGATGTCCATGGTGAGGCAGTCGATGGTACCCGTGGCGACACCTCTGTGTACTTGAGGGCACGCGTTTGATTCGTATGCTTCAAAGATATCGTCAAAACCGTGATGTGGTACTGATGGCTGTTAAATAATAATTATTATACGCTTTGCTATGAAAAAATAATATTAAATAAAATAACATTTATTCAAAATAATATTGGCTAGTTACGTAATCGTAGTTAGTGGCTCAAATTGGCGTAGTGAGCATTTAGTTTTTTCGAGATTTACGTCTAGACTAGGTAAACAGAATATAGCTCTGTGCGGCCATATTTCAGAGAGGCCAAACTTTGGAAGAGTTTTTTTATGTTTCTACCAATAATAGAGATTTTAAAAAACACAGCTCACCCCAAATGGATTATTCTCATCCACCACCGCATAAGGCACACCCAAGAATTTGGCGTAACCATCTCCAAACTGCTGTCCTCTTATCAGTCCTCCTTTGGTAGACACTAGAGGGTCTATTCTGGATAGCCCTTGCACTAAACCACAAATTGAAAGCCACACTACCACTGACCACATGTTCAAGCCTTGTGACATTACTAGACAGAGTAGGATCAAACGGGTATTTATACAGAGTAATCTTGAATGGTTTGGTATACCCTAACACGCGATAACGCGGGAGTTAAGATAAAAAATAAAACAGCATCTTTGAGATCAATATAACTTCGATACGGTTTGTGGTAATCGGTTAAACAAGTGATACCAATGTTCAATATTACATATATAAGTCCCATCAAAATGTAGTGAAACAAACTGCAGGTTAAGGTGTACGCGATGGTCAAATAATAGTTTGAATGATTGAATACCTATTGCATACTCAAAGAAATAAAATTCATTGATTTAGCACAGACTATAAGGCACACAACACAACGTATGAACAAGTAAAAAAGGAAGAAATATAAAAGTGTACATAAAGTAAAAAATTAAACAAGAAAGTGTGCCTCGCGCCAAATAGCCAAATAGGCCCATAATGTACATAATATACAACCAATATTTTGTAACAATAGAGTGTCCATACAGTTTTTTGCCCGTTCTTCTCCACAGGAACCTACTACGCTTTGAAATAGGCAACTAGCCTATACTGACCGACTACTTGACAGTTACATTATATAATATAGTCCTCCAGACTGTATTTCGGCCACGGCGGCCAATCTCAACGGAGATTAGCCTTCGGAGCGGGAGATATTATAGTGCACAAGTGTGTGCGCAGACACAAGTGCACGCTCTCTTCCCTCACTCTCGTTGTCCGATGGGACGGCAATCCGACACGACCGGAGAGAGATCAGGCGCAAGACCAACGGTTTAACGTGCTTTGCGTGCCTTGACAGTTATAAAGTGGCTGTAATTGGTTCAATTGAAATAAATGCTTTGAGTTTGAGTTGAACAATGCGTTCAGGATGCTGGTGGGACTGTTGCAATTTTGTACCTCTTCGGAGGATACAGCAACAAAAATAAACAAAAATATTTAAGACAAGTCATTATTTATGAACATGTAACATATCAATAGAATGGCAATACTTATGAAGATATTTCTTTCTAGTTTTGGACCTTTATTACACGGAAGAGTTTGTTCAATCGGATACCATTTTTGGTACTTTCCATAAAGTTTGTAGAACAAATCCCAGAATGCCATTCTTTCATGGTCCGGCCTGCTGCTGGGTGTGAAGTCCAAGGCCATATCTAGGTATGGCTGAGTGGTGTTTGTTATTGGGGCCCATGTGAAAGGTAAAAGTTCTGATGGTTCCGGAGTTGGGTTTCTGATGACAAAGAATACAATTTTTAATGACACTATAAACAAACGACATATTGAATAACGGCTTTCATGTACACGTCATATACCCACTAGTATACATTCCTAAGACAAATGTTATACTCTATGGTCAGCATTATGTTGTGTGTGCAAAAATTATTATAATACCAGCCTATTAATCTCCCTCTACTATCAGAGCAAAGGCCTCTTCTTTATACAAGGCATGAGTATTTGATTGATCACCGCATTTCCTCAAGGTGGTTTGGCGATTCCAGACTGAGTCCAGGTTTCCTCACGATATTTTCCTTCACCGATGTCAGCAATGTTGTTGTAACAGCATTGTTTTTTATTCTTTATTTTGTTATTTGTATTTTGTGTTTCATGAACTGTGTCCAAATAAACGTTATTCTTTCTTTCTTTCTAATGTTAACTGCGAAAATTAAAATTTATCGTACTCACCCGTATTTAGCGAAGTTTGTCCAAAGCGTTGTTAACCGACTTTTTACTAGTGCTTTATTAATCAGAAGTTGCTCATCCTCTGTTATATTTGCAAACGGGCTCGACGTCATCGTGTCAAATAAATAAGCCAACTCATCCCCATGACTGGCTCCAAGGTATGAGAAAACGTAGCGATAAACGTTTTGCGCACCACTATCTATCAGCTTTTCGGCCATCCTCTTCGTCGAGTGGCCAAATATTAAATCAGTTCCCAATTCTACAAGCTGCTCTGAGACATTCTTACTGATTTTTTCATCACCAAAGTAAATATGTCTTACTGCATTCAAAGCCATTATCCATATCGAATCCCATTTCAAACAGCATTTTCATATCGTATGTTTCGAAAAACTCCTCATCTTGATAAGCATACTGAAAAGCAAATTCTCTTATGTTGTGGCCAATGATTATTGGAGTCCCATTAGCTTTAGTAGATTTAACATTTATTGGATGGTCCGTTATAAAATTGTCAACTCCTTCAAATGTTTTTTCAACACACGGTTTGGTAAGAGGTTGATCATTGCCTGAACCACTAGTAATTTTCAAGTCAGTAGCAGTCTTAACTAATAAATGTGCATCAACCGCAGAAAGAAAATTTATAGCGTCATTTATATCTGAAGTTATAAAGCCCAATTCTTTAGCGAGGGTTATAGGTATTGTGTTATTAGATTCCACCATCATCCAGTAACTGAGAGCAGATCCGCTTTCTATAATTATTTGGTTGAATAACTTTTCATTTAAAGAAAATAAATGTAGATTCACGGACATGCCACCAGCGCTTTCACCAAACAGAGTAATTTTGTTGACATCTCCTCCGAAAGCTTCAATGTTGTCTTGAATCCACCTTAGAGCTAATGTTTGGTCTTTAAGCCCTTGGTTTCCTGGTACTTCCAGTATATCTAAACACATGAAACCGTAAATACCAAGTCTGTAGTTAATGGCTACTACAATGACGTCATTTTTTAGTAAGGAGATGGGGTCGCTGGCTGATCCTTGGGCATTGCCCCCAATGAAGGCCCCGCCATGTATCCATACCATCACGGGAAAAGTATTGGCGGTAGATCTGTCCGGCACATAGATGTTCAGGGTGAGGCATTGGATGATCCCTGTGGGTTCACCGCTGAAACTTTGTTGGGGACAGCTGACGTTGTCATTGTCCGCTTCAAAAGGTTCTTCAAAGTGTGGGTATTTGACAGCCGGCTGCAAATAACAATGAAACATTAATGACAGCGCAATTACTTTTTTTTTTACATAATTTGATTTGAAAAACTTATCATATTTTTTTTATGGTCGTCTATTTTAATACAGTGAGTTTATTCTTCATAAACAGAGTCCTTGTTTGAAAGTAGTGAGAATTAAATAAACGTACTATTCTTATTATTCATAATTATGTTGCACTTACTTATTTTCTAATAGAGGGTGATAAAAAGTAGTGTTCACCTCGGGAGCAACACTATTTTAAGCTCGAGTACTACGAGCTCGAGTGAGGCGTACATTGAACCGCTGCGCTCAGGACTCTATAAATGTACTTTAGAATCCTTCGCTCCGCTCTGGATTCAAAGAAACACTATTGCCTTTAACAAACTTATTTGCTCACTAGGCAAACACTCTACTATTTGTTGATGTCCCATAATAAAATGTTACATTGACCGGTTTTATTGAAATTCAGTAGGTACACACGGCTACACATCAAGCTTTACATTTCCAGTATAAGCTGACTTCGCAGTTTACGGAAATCCTAAACAATGCGAGATCAGCATACACTGGAAATGTATAGCTTGATGTGTAGCCGTGTGTACAACCTAATGTCTGGCTAGACCCACAGCTAAACCCCAGGGTAATAAAGACTAGTACTTTAAGTTAGGTTTGCATTTTAGTTTGCATGACATGAAAAAGGTGTACATATCATTATATATTCACAAAAGCCATAAAATCGCGATAAAAAAATAGCTGTTCCCTACATTTATGTTCGCATAGCTCGTCAAAATGTAGGGAACAGCTGATTTTCTTTCGCGATTTCAGGTTTGTTCCCATAGTGAAAGTTATTCATAATGACGAGCACAATGGCCTCATACGAGATTTCGTGTATGAATAGATACACACCTTTATATGGGTAATATAACTTTAAAATGTCGAGTAGGTGGTGTGCTATTTATCAACTGAGAGATCTTTTATTTCAAATAGGACAAATCATAAATACAATCTAACACTAAGTAAGTATATTAAATGACTGATAATACTTTATCAACTGTTTTTATTCGCTAGATTATCAGTTATCAAACGGGATATATTGTACGAGCAATTGATCATGTTTTGGATCTTTATCTTTATCATAATCAGTACGTCACAGTAAGTGTGTTTGTCCACCGCAGCCTTTACCGGGACGTCACCAAGAGCGAGACGGCGGCGCCGAAGAAGTAATACATATATTTACTATGGTCACGTGTCCGCCTCACGTCTGTTACCCGAGCGCTCCGACCGCTAGAACTCGGCCTGATATTGTTACGGGGCTTACTTGCCGATGTGCCGGCAATACAAAAAACGTTTGATCGTATCCATACAGTGCCGTCGTACCGGGCGGCGCTGTTTGCCCGCGTGGCTTTTGTTTTGTCTATCATAACATATCTACTGAACCGCCGAGTGCGGTCGCGGTGGACAAACGCGGTGGATCGCCGCCACGTTTGGTTCGAATAATCTCGTTTCTCGGTGACGGCTGCGGTGGACAAAAATCGAATGCAATCTCGACCTCGAACGAGATTTCTTGAGAAGCCATTTTCAATAAAATAAATAATGGATTTAAATAGTGTGCGGGATGTATTTAATATCACAATTGTTCAACATTAATTAAACGTAAATCGTCAACATTGTGAAGGAACGGATAATTTTTTCCCTGATGGTCAACAGACCGGCAATATTCATGTGTTGTGTGAGCATGTAATAATTACAAAATGCTTACCCCAAAAGGATTGCTACTATTTATCAATCCGTAAGGCACTCCCAAGTATTTTGTATACCTTGTCTCATTCCAAGATCCTACGATAATACCAGCCGGCGGATTTACAGAAGTGTCTAAAAGAGTACAAACATGGCAGGAACAACATATCGCCACCAATAACACCAGCGTCCACACAGATAGGGACATTTTCACAAGAACTAGTCAGAACGGACTGATCATAAATGTAACTTCCCGTTAGTAGGTAACTAAATAATAAACTGTTTTGAAGCAGAAACCCACTTGAAACTGTCCGCGGTTTCTTCACGGTTACACGTGTCCTTGATACCAACTTCAAGTGGGTTTTCTCAAGTACTTACCAAACTAGTGATATTGAAAACAAACTAAGTGCCCGCGATTATGTTCGCGTGAAACTGAAGAACCTCATTATTATCTTATACGGTAGCCCTCAATGAGTCTGAGTTTTTAATTTTTTTCAAAAACCTTCATGGTGTGTAAAAGTTTGCAGATGCAAAATCTTATTGTAACTTAGAATTGGTAGCTAGTATTTTAACAAAAAAGGAATTCTTAAGGTGGAAGCGCCAGGGTAATAAAATCCTGCCAGGGTTGTGGGAACGTCCGAAAGGGATACCGGGACCCTTGGCAACAGGCAACTGAAGGAACACGGGTGGGTTTTAGTCAGTAAAAGTCTGACACGCCCTCCAGCTATGCCCAGAGCGGGAGAAGTCATTTGATGATTTCTCAACCTCAAAAAAAAGGGTAATCAAAATGATCGAAAAATTTAATGAAAGGAGCAGATCGTTCATTCTTAAGACTTTATGGTCTCGTGTGAACGTAGAGTGAAACAAAAGCGAACATTCAGTCGAGTGAACCGTCTATTAGGGCGAAGTGCGAACAGTCACTATTCCATCGCTCCGCTCTGCTTACCACCTGTTACCACCCCGCTATAATACAAGCCTAGCTTTACAAACAACGTTAATGGTCGCAATGTACCCCCGTACGAGACGAGAAGATAAGCGGTCACGTAATTAACACAATAACAAACTTATAATTAACACTATTGCTAATTAACTGAACCCAATCAGTGTTGTTTTGTTAGAGCCTCTGAGAGGTTATGTGAACATATTTTAACATTAACTTAGCAGAACTCGGGATTTTGGGAAAATAAAATAGTTCTTTTTTTTAACCCAGAATAACATTCTCAGAGTTTAGTGTTGTGACTAAAGAGATTCGATTTTACGAAGAATTTTACAAAAGACGAATATGACTGGCTGGTATTTTTATTGAAAAAGGGAAGATTGAAGACAAGAACAGAGACTACGACCTTTTCGGAGAAAAACTCCTTTAAGAAAAGAAGAAAACTAGAAGAAATGGATCCTGAAAGACAGCCTCTACTGGGACATGGTTCAGCTGCAAGATGTAGACGATTTGGGTAGGTAATTCTGCATTTTTACTTTATTATTGCGCTCTATTATTTTGGTTCAGAGAGCAGTGGTGACCCAGTGAAAACGGCGGCCCAGGCAGACACTTTATTTCTGCCGGGGTTGCGAGAAAGTCCGAAAGGGATACCGGGACCCTTGGCTACAAGCAACTGAAGGAACACGGGTGGGTTTTAGTCAGTAAAAGTATGACACACCCTCCCGCTCCGCCCAGAGCGGGAGAAGTCATTTATTGATTTCCCACCCACAAAAACAAAAGGGCAGACACTTTACTGCTCTCAACACTGCTGTCAACGGTGAAGGAAACATAGTGAGGAAAACCAGCATGTCCTAGAACCATAAAAATCGATGGCATGTGACATTCACCAACCTTGTGTCCGCTTTGTGAATTCTGGCCCACTCTCTCTCTCTCAGAGAGGATCTGTGGCCTGAGAGCCTGTGTGGCCTAGCTATGTGTATTTTTTTTCTTCTAAATTCGGGAGTGCGAAAACGGCCCGCATGTTTCGGATGACAAAAGATTTTTTTTATATAATCAGGTTTTATATTATAAACTTCAAAGCAACTGCATTTCCATCCGGTTGCCTAGTTAAAAAAAAATATGTTCTCCCCCCCATTTCTCCGCCCTCGGCCATTTGGGGTCCATGCGGACGGTACTACGGGGGGTTCGGTATCACTTCAAGACCCAGATTACCATTCGCCATCCGGTTGCCTCTCCGATCTAAATATTACGTGCCAATTGCCTTGAATAACTATCAGTGATAACACGGTACGCCTCTATTTTTATATTATCAATCTCATAAATAGGTAAAGCATAATCTATAAAACAATTTAGGCCCACTACCCGAGTCTTGTGACACCTAATTATATTTGAACCAAAATAACCTAACGTGATTAGGTAGGTATTGAAGATAAAAATACGATAATTTGAAGTAGGTAGTGTTACTCTTGGAACTAATTGTATTTTAATCAGTTTTACTGTGACATCTCGGTTCTGGGTTTAAAGATCAGCATTGTGTTTGGTTAGCAACTATTGATTTATGAATTGTAATCATTCATATCGTAGGTTAACACTGACTTTATAACCACAAAACCGTGTTTAGGATCAGTTGTTTACATGACATTTCTGTATGGAGTTACATAAAACTGACATAAGTCACGCGTTGAACAAGTGTCTAAGTTTTTGTGGTAAGGCGCTAAGTGCCCATTTATATTTTTACATAAAATGTAAGTATAAGTACTTAAGTAGGTATTAGGTACTATAGGTACTGTCAGTTGCGGAATAGTCCGAAAGGGATACCGGGACCCTGGCAACCGCAAAAGGCAACTGAAGGAACACGGGTGGGTCTTAGTCAGAGTCTGACACGCCCTTCCGCTCTGCCCAGAGCGGGAGAAGTCATTTCATGATTTACTAACTACTAGAGGTAGAAGCTACTATAGGTAGGTACAGGGTGGATTTTCGAGACGGGACAGCAATGGGGGGGGGGTCACCATTGGTGCCGAGGAAAATATAATTTTTTTAATGGCTAATTGATATGTACTTACGTAAATCATTCAGTCTCTCGACAGCTTCAATGATTTGGGGGTCATGACCCCCAAAATCACCCCTCGGTCCCCTCGGACCGCGCCTGAATGGTAGGTTCCTTAACCGTTGTAGTTACAGAAAAACGGTCTTAGGAGACGGTCCTTATTATTTGGGGAATTTTGATGTCCATTCAAAGATTTTGATAAAAACTGTGCAGTCAGCAAGAATATTGGCAATTTTCACAAAAAAAATTATGATCCCAATCGATCCTGTTTCTTTTAAGGATAGGTAAAAAAATTGAAAGTCCAACAAAAGTTTGAGTACTAGGAGTATACTAGAAAAGTTAAATCGCAAAAAAAACTTTTCTCATACATTGTAGGAAATGAGACTCCAAAATTCGATACATCATTAAAAAAAAGACTGCCCACTACAACTCTCAGAATATCAGAAACGACCAACCGTGGAAGCACATGCCTATTTTGTATTACCATTACAAAACCATTAACAATTCTATGCAATTAAAAAAAACATTCTAAAACTTTTTAGTGGCAGATGACGATTTGCAACCGGAATAGGTAGGTAGCCCGGCAGAGAGAAAGCTTCGTACAAAAATGCAATGATAAGTGCACTACTACATACAAAGCGGCAGTACAATACTTAGGGTCAGCTCACACCGAGACGCGAAGCAACGCGTACTTTATGATCCGATACAATAAGTATCGAATTGATTTACTACACAATAAGGTCCACGCGCTGCGCAGCACCGCGCATCTCAGCGTACTTTGACACGTGTCAACCCTCGCACTGAAATTATACCTTTTCGTGAAGAAAATAAGTTCGATGATTTTTTTAAAGTGCATGCAGCGTCACATCGCTTCACGTCGTGGTCTGAGCTGACCCTGAGGGCCGGCGCACACCTGGTAAGGCGTAGCGCGGCGCGGTAATCATTGGCGCTACGCTATGGCGCCGATTACCGAAGCGCATAACTTTTTTGTTTTAACTGTACTCAAGTAATCCATGTACTCCCTTGTTTCAGACCACTCACCACAGAAGAGGTACAGACCGCCCGTCAAGAAATAACATGGCGCCGTACCCGTTTCTTCCTTGTCCTCATGTTCTGGGCATTGATAGCCATGTTTCTCTCCATCGTCACCTGTATCCTGGTCACAGCTCCTCGATGTAACACGTATGATACTGGGGTGAATCTACCAAGTGTCCCGCCGGTGCATATGACCTTTGCGCCATTGATTTATAAGATGAATGAGGATCGAGCGTATACTTTGTAAAGGACTGTTCTACCGATGTCGCGTCGCGCCTGTCTGCCTGAGCCTTAATGGGGAAGAGGCATACAGGGTGTTAGGGTAAACACCGTTATCCTTGAATGAAACCAGTGGTTTGGTGTCATTTATAGAACGTAAAATCAATGGAAAATTACGACCTTTTTTTTTTTTTCATTTACCATTACAGTATTTCACCTTTTCACCTATGCGGTAGGTCAACGAACTTGCCTCTCAACACAGGTAGGGGGCGTGGGACGTGACCTGACCGGCCATGAGCGCGATTCCCCTCTCATTCAGTCAGCTGTTTCGCTAGCGAGCACGGTGTCGCATAGAAACTTTTTTTAAAAATTTAACGTTTTTTTTTTGTTGTTGTTCGGTCATTTAATTTTATATTTAAGTCAACTACCCATGGTTTGAATGGCAAGAGTGTTTACCCTTACACCCTGTATATAATAGGTTACAATCTTTATAACTAAAATTAATATCAAGGTATTGTATTGCAATGACGTAAAATCATTCGTAAGTCATTGCAATGTTAGTCTTATAAAATTGTTATAAAGCATTTCAAAAAATTTCAATCAATTAAAATTATAATCACGCCAAGATCACACATTATCATTACGCATTGACGTGCATGTATACCTATGATCTTTTATTAGTAATAAGTACATATATTAATTATTAAAAACATACCGGTCATACAAAAACATAAATCATAACCCTCCTTTTTTTGTCGCCGTAGTCGGGTAGTGAAGGTCAAATAAAAAATAAACAGTGTTACGATACTGTGTCGAATAATTTGAATAAAATGTATTAATTATCTTAATAATTATGAATGACGTATCAGACTGTTAAGGGGGATGACGCTAAGGTAACCCGCGAAATTCTAATTTACCCCAATTTACACCAAACGTGGTCGTGATTCGCTTCTTTTCGAATTGCTTGGCGAGATATTCGTGTGGCTTTAGGCCTGAATTCCTCTAACGCTGATCGCATACCGTCGCATATCTGAGCAACGTCGACGTCAGCAGTATGGTGATAAAACACAATGTATATACGCACGCGCGATCGACGTACGCGACCGACATCAGCGTAAGAGGAATTCAGTCCTTAGGCTACACGAGTGACCGTTTACACATTGACGTCTATTCATTTCTACTTTAGCTTGACGAAATTGACGACGCGACGTTAATGACGTCACGTCATCATTCTAGCGGATTTTGCATTGCATTTGCAATGTCAATATAAGTACCTAATTATTTAGAAGTGTGTTTAGCATTGTATACTTTCTGCATAGTCATAATATGAACATGCTTTGAATTCCAAAATGACTGGATGACTGAATGTTTGGTAAAGCTCGTAAAACATAATAACTATGTAATTTATAGTTGGTCCAGTTAATTTTTTTATGTTGTTTGATAGGACGATTGCTACGAAATGAACTAAAAGCGAATGTGTAAACAATAGTTCGACTCGCCACTCTTTTCCCTTTGACTCGTATCCAAAAAACCGCTCCCGACACGAATGACGAACCACCGTTTACATATTCGTGCTCGTGTCTCAACTCGCCACTCGCCTCGTCACTTGGGTGAATGTGTAAATGCCGCTTAGTGTTTTCTGCAATTTGCAGGTCATTGTCAGTTTGTATGTTGATCATAATTATTAATTATAATTCGTGACCGTAACATGTATGTATGTATCTTCAGAATTATAATCATTAGAATTATCGTATGTTATTTTTCTCTTAATTATTTCACAAACATAAAAGGATCTATTTTTTGTGTTTTTGCATACTTTTTTAGATGTATCAAACTGTTATTATTTTATTTTTATGATTTTGTATTGTTTAGTTATGTAGTTTAAATTGTATGAGACTGAATATTTAAGTGAAAAAAAATAAAAACTTTTGAAATACAATTTCGTTTATTTTCATTATTACAAACTATGTTTGTATAAATGTACTGGCCATTTACAAGTAACTTTCCGTTTAAAGGTGAACGCGCACTTATCCGAGCCGAATGCTTCGAACGAACCGAACGAAATCAATTTTAGAATTCTTTATATGAAATTCTATGTAAACTTGCACCCGTCGAATCGTCCGAATCTTGAAAACCGTTCCCAGCGTTCTCGTTGACTGCGATTATTTCGACGCGTTCGACTCGGATAAGTGTGCGTTCAACTTTAGCCGACGCCACACATAGCATCAAATCTTTTAAAAATATTTTTGAAGACTTTGAAAAATGATGACACATTTGAAACTATGCCTACCGCCGGCTACTTAAGTAGCACATTCACGATCGACGTAAAACCAATAATTCATTGGAATGTAACTGTTATCTCGGTAAAGTAAGGTATCAATTAGAATGATTACCGAGTGTTCTTATTATTAAACTCACGGCAAACATTCTAATTTATACTTTACAACAATTTGATATGAGTCACATTGCAATGAATTACGAATGGTTTTACGTCCTTCAAATTTGATCGGGAATGTCCCACCTTATAAAACTATTTTTATAAACTACTGGCGTCCCACTCTTGCTTTAACATGAATGTATAGTTAGTGTGACTGTACCTAAATTACCCTAGGCTGATAAAATTTTCGTTTTTCCTAATTATGCTAATATTAGTGTTTTAGGTCGGTTTCCCCGTAGGGGAAAGAACAGTGCCCCGCCGAATCCGCACTGTTCTGTAGGGCTCGTCCCAGACTTGGTCACCCTCCCACCGAGATAAGAAATGAACTCCCATAACTTAAACTGTCCCTTCCGAATTGGCTAGGGGACAGGGGGGATGCAAGGAAGTTAATATTGGGAATTCACGGTTAGTAAACATAAGTATAAAAGTAATATAATATTATGAAGCTAAGAAGACGAGAGGGTAATCAAAAGTCTATAATATATAAAAGTTGGAACGCCAGCGTCTCTCCTCCCGCAGGTGAACACCCATATCTGCAATACAGCCTTGATTATGTGGAGGAGGTATAGGAATCGTTACGCTCGCGCTTTAAAATCATTAATTATAGCTACATTAATTTGTCTGTCTACAATATGCCCAATTCAGTGAGACTGGGAACCGTTTCACAACGTTTGCCTCATTGTACGTGTTCTGTTAGGCCTAACGCATAGAACCTCTGAGGACACTAATACGATTCTAACGGAACACGTTCCCTAAGCACCATATAAATGTCTTATTCAATCCTATAACAGAGTACTGCGAAGCCCAACTGTTATTGAGCAAGACAAGTATTGAGTAGTTCTAATCGCGTACTTATTGTTGTGTAAGACACACTCTCCCTTTCAGCGGCCTAACCCCTTTTTAATAGGATAACTCAAAACTAGCGCAAGCGCACCGTAGACTCAGTCTCTAGCAGAACACATTACGATCGAACTTAGTGAACGCCGAAGTGGTAATTCGTCACTTCACATTTCTTTAATCTTCCCCATTTAGAGGATGCTTTCAATGTACTAGGCAGCCGTGCGATCGTCCTTTGACTGGCAGCGGGGCTTTTCAATCTGGGCATCTCAATAGCGTGTCTCGATAAACAGTGTCGATTTAGTAATAGTCCTACAGAACGGACGGGGTGGTTTTATCGAGACACGGGTACTAGCGTTCCTTAGAACGAACTATCAATTCAGTTTGTGATACTTAGTGAAGCCTAACCCTCTCCCGAGAAATGCGCGATCACAAAGTCTCACGCAAAGTGTTCTGTGGCGAGACCTTTTTGGATACAGATATCATCACTAACGTTTGGTTGCTTTATAATGCAATTACAAGTCGGCCTTATAGCCTAGCTTGTTTTAAATGAGCTGTGAGTATTTATGGTTCTGCCTTCCAAGTGTGGTGTGTCAGCTCAAGGTCAATAGTAGTCAAAGGTCAGGAGCGCTAATGCTCAGTGTCTAGTATGGTGGAAGGCCATCACCATTTCCCTATAACCAAATGCAAGTGACAACTATCTGCCAAGGTGCGGATTAGGAGGTGACACGCAATACACAAGAAATTAACGTGAATTATATAACACGATAAGTACTAAGTAAGAGTAATTTCGCCATTCTGGAATAAATGTCCATTGATAACTCGACAGCGATATCACTTAACAGTTACTTATAATTAACAATATATAATTTAATTTATAAGGGATAAGTTGTAACTGCGACGTACACACTACTACTAGAGATAAAAGTTAATTAAACTTGACGCTTACCAAATAATTCCTTAGAGAATTAGATTACCATTCACTTACAGAATACTACACAATTTACCAGTTTCGCCATGTAGCTTCTTCTTCCGACCAGCCACGACCGCGTCCCGGTCACACCAACAAACACACACACATACTACGTTAAATACTAGATTACTCTAAACTGGGCTTTAACTCAACTATATTTAAATTAATAACTAATACTCGCTATCTTACGACAACCCACTCGAACATGACCTTTTGGTATTCACCAAGCCTCCTAACTTAACTAGCTTAGATACGGACGTCCGTACCCTATCGAGGTCTAAAACCAAGTGTCCTTCTGGACTTCAAAATCCGCCCTCAATTCCTAAAACACCACGTTCAGCCAGCGCGTCTTCCCACAGTTTTGCAGAATAGATTTATTGCCGTTTTTGTACAATTTCTCAATTGTTTTAAAAGGGTCCGTTTGGGTATTGCCTGGGCTCGGTTTATGGTTACCATATGTGCAACTAGTATTGTCCTAAGATTAGAAATCGGATATTTTAAGTCGTTTCTTTAGAATTTGTTGAATTATTGCCTTCGACCTTTTCGTGGCACTTGTCCATAGCTTGTTTCCCATAAAATAGAGAATTTATGTCTTCCTAAGAGGCACAAACTATGTGCTTGTTTTAAAATAAATATAATATTTTGTTATTAATTAGGGATAGGTGACAGACAGTCACATTCCCCCCTCTGAAAATCAGACGCGTGACGCAGTACAGCGTATGAGCTTTCAAAATAGGATGAACTCTGCCTTTGAATGAAAGTGTTTTATAATATATACCCATAGGTACGCTACACTCACAATGGTGCTGCTATGTCAACCTAATCAAATAATTAATTATAGTTGCTCCAGTTAGAACATGAATCCAATAAGATCCCAATAAGTTGCAATGTCTGCTATAATCTGTTTCGCATCTTCAATCGATACTATAATTTCTCCATAATATTTGAATTTATTCTTGTTGAAAATACTCTTGCCCTATACAAATCACACTACCGCGCTTCGAGTAAGTTCAGAAGACCTGTGCATGCTTATAATGTAGTTTTACATACCAGGGTCTCTTTCAAGAGTATTAGTGTTATCGTGGCACGCTACCTACAGTGCTCCCTCGTTCTAAACTCAGCCTATCGTAGTTGCCGCTGAAGAGAGGCCTCTCCTTATGCATCTCAATTCTGAGTCAGCTTGGTCAACTGCCCGCAGTCGTATCCAGTAGCTGAAATAGTCCGCACATAAACATATTAGATTTTATTCCAATTGGGCACCCCCCTCTGATTCTAAGAGGTTAGAGCAGTTTTGAAATCCAATAAGAGTTGGAAAACTATACTGATTAGAAAATTTAGGAATCCTAGACTGTCCAAACAATTGTTGGCTTATTAGCACACAATGCTGTTAAATAACCCTCAGATTATAAAAAATATTGACAAGAGCATTGTATGGTATATTCGAACTGATAACTATAGAAGCAAGTACCAAAGTCCTAAAACATAAACCTATAAAATTGTATTTTGTGAGATAACAAAAATCATACCACGTAGATATGAGTAACTGAGGTGTCTAATAAAAGTGAAACTTAGCTTCGTAACAGGAGCCACGCTACAGCCACTGCTGTTGAAGTCAGCCGATGGCAGCTGATTTTGGAGAAACTTTTTAGGAAACGCAACGCACAAACAAGGTTTTGCCATAGCGTAGTCGCGGCCAAGTGACGACTTAAACATCCTGGAATTTGAAATAAGGCCACACGAGTATCTATTCAATTTATATGACATACGCCTGCTGATAGCAGAGTTAGAAAGATTTGTTTACTTCTCCTCTTTCATTTTTTTGTTTCTTTTATAAAAATCACAGTTGGTGATACTTTAGCCTATTAGCTAATAAGTAATTTAATTCAACTTAAACTACTAGGTAACTTTAAAATTAAGAAATCGACCATTAACGTATTTCATATTCACACTGCAGTCTTGGTAAATTAATAGTCATTTTATAAGCATTACGCTTCTTAGGTCTTAGTTACTAATAATATTAGGTTTACCCATAATAAGGGTGTGTCTTATACCTAAGCTCACTCCACACACACATACACTCATAAATCTCAACTGAACAAACTTATATCATATTGACAAACTGTCACTTACAAAACTCACGTTTGCAGGGAGTCGAACCCTTATTTACGTTAGCAAAGGAACCCAAACAACAATCATACCATAACCTACTTAAAATTACATCCGTGCATCCGTGCATCTGGGAATCGAACCCACTATCAATAGCATCGGATTCAAAGCCCTAAAATCAACTACCATGCGGGAATTGAACCCACAAGCCGTGACACAGGAATCCAAGCACTTATAAACCAATACATCAGGCGGGAATCGAACCCAAGATTCGTTTACAATGAATCTAAGCACATCAACTAATAAATATTATGCGGGAATTGAACCCAATCCCAATAGTTGAATTCAACCACCATTATCAAACCATAACTTAAATTAAACATATTATTAGTTGTTGTAGCCGTTGGTAACTCTTCCGTCTCTAATAATTAATAGAAACATAAAATTACGTTGTGTTATTTTTGTAGTAACCCATAAGTTGTTCTTTCTCGTTGCACTGAAGTGAATCAGTACATTTAATGACGAGAATCCTGGTCACGGCACCACATGTGACTGTACCTAAATTACCCTAGGCTGATAAAATTTTCGTTTTTCCTAATTATGCTAATATTAGTGTTTTAGGTCGGTTTCCCCGTAGGGGAAAGAACAGTGCCCCGCCGAATCCGCACTGTTCTGTAGGGCTCGTCCCAGACTTGGTCACCCTCCCACCGAGATAAGAAATGAACTCCCATAACTTAAACTGTCCCTTCCGAATTGGCTAGGGGACAGGGGGGATGCAAGGAAGTTAATATTGGGAATTCACGGTTAGTAAACATAAGTATAAAAGTAATATAATATTATGAAGCTAAGAAGACGAGAGGGTAATCAAAAGTCTATAATATATAAAAGTTGGAACGCCAGCGTCTCGCCTCCCGCAGGTGAACACCCATATCTGCAATACAGCCTTGATTATGTGGAGGAGGTATAGGAATCGTTACGCTCGCGCTTTAAAATCATTAATTATAGCTACATTAATTTGTCTGTCTACAATATGCCCAATTCAGTGAGACTGGGAACCGTTTCACAACGTTTGCCTCATTGTACGTGTTCTGTTAGGCCTAACGCATAGAACCTCTGAGGACACTAATACGATTCTAACGGAACACGTTCCCTAAGCACCATATAAATGTCTTATTCAATCCTATAACAGAGTACTGCGAAGCCCAACTGTTATTGAGCAAGACAAGTATTGAGTAGTTCTAATCGCGTACTTATTGTTGTGTAAGACACACTCTCCCTTTCAGCGGCCTAACCCCTTTTTAATAGGATAACTCAAAACTAGCGCAAGCGCACCGTAGACTCAGTCTCTAGCAGAACACATTACGATCGAACTTAGTGAACGCCGAAGTGGTAATTCGTCACTTCACATTTCTTTAATCTTCCCCATTTAGAGGATGCTTTCAATGTACTAGGCAGCCGTGCGATCGTCCTTTGACTGGCAGCGGGGCTTTTCAATCTGGGCATCTCAATAGCGTGTCTCGATAAACAGTGTCGATTTAGTAATAGTCCTACAGAACGGACGGGGTGGTTTTATCGAGACACGGGTACTAGCGTTCCTTAGAACGAACTATCAATTCAGTTTGTGATACTTAGTGAAGCCTAACCCTCTCCCGAGAAATGCGCGATCACAAAGTCTCACGCAAAGTGTTCTGTGGCGAGACCTTTTTGGATACAGATATCATCACTAACGTTTGGTTGCTTTATAATGCAATTACAAGTCGGCCTTATAGCCTAGCTTGTTTTAAATGAGCTGTGAGTATTTATGGTTCTGCCTTCCAAGTGTGGTGTGTCAGCTCAAGGTCAATAGTAGTCAAAGGTCAGGAGCGCTAATGCTCAGTGTCTAGTATGGTGGAAGGCCATCACCATTTCCCTATAACCAAATGCAAGTGACAACTATCTGCCAAGGTGCGGATTAGGAGGTGACACGCAATACACAAGAAATTAACGTGAATTATATAACACGATAAGTACTAAGTAAGAGTAATTTCGCCATTCTGGAATAAATGTCCATTGATAACTCGACAGCGATATCACTTAACAGTTACTTATAATTAACAATATATAATTTAATTTATAAGGGATAAGTTGTAACTGCGACGTACACACTACTACTAGAGATAAAAGTTAATTAAACTTGACGCTTACCAAATAATTCCTTAGAGAATTAGATTACCATTCACTTACAGAATACTACACAATTTACCAGTTTCGCCATGTAGCTTCTTCTTCCGACCAGCCACGACCGCGTCCCGGTCACACCAACAAACACACACACATACTACGTTAAATACTAGATTACTCTAAACTGGGCTTTAACTCAACTATATTTAAATTAATAACTAATACTCGCTATCTTACGACAACCCACTCGAACATGACCTTTTGGTATTCACCAAGCCTCCTAACTTAACTAGCTTAGATACGGACGTCCGTACCCTATCGAGGTCTAAAACCAAGTGTCCTTCTGGACTTCAAAATCCGCCCTCAATTCCTAAAACACCACGTTCAGCCAGCGCGTCTTCCCACAGTTTTGCAGAATAGATTTATTGCCGTTTTTGTACAATTTCTCAATTGTTTTAAAAGGGTCCGTTTGGGTATTGCCTGGGCTCGGTTTATGGTTACCATATGTGCAACTAGTATTGTCCTAAGATTAGAAATCGGATATTTTAAGTCGTTTCTTTAGAATTTGTTGAATTATTGCCTTCGACCTTTTCGTGGCACTTGTCCATAGCTTGTTTCCCATAAAATAGAGAATTTATGTCTTCCTAAGAGGCACAAACTATGTGCTTGTTTTAAAATAAATATAATATTTTGTTATTAATTAGGGATAGGTGACAGACAGTCACATTAGGGAAATTAATTGTTAAACAAATGGACACCTAAACGATATAAGTTGGTAATCAATTTACAAATTACGCGAAGCATATTCACGTAATTTATAAATCGCTGAATCTACGATTCACAGAATTGTATCTGCATGAAATCGAATAGAATCCAATTTCCTTCGCTAGTTTTTACGAAATCTCATCGAAGATGGCTCCCTTCGTATCCACGCGTGGATATATGATGAGATGAGCTGTAATAATTATACGAACGTCGATTCACGCGAGACACAATAGCCGTTTAATTTCAAAAGTAACAAAGAGATGAACAACTTCGCTTTAAGATTAATAAACCATACAGTTAAAATACACGGTGGTGATTTTACCCGTCATACTACAACTTTCGCTTTGAGAAACACTTATACTTAGGTAAATACCGAGTCGTAAAAAAAAACTTTTCATACGTGCATCGAAATCTGTCTACGATTGAATAGAAATTGTTTTATTTTCACGAATCGTATATGAGTGTCATAGCGAAAGTTGTTTAGTATGGACAGTAGAATCGTCCCCTTGACGGAAATAGGCGACTAAATCGCCACGGTTTTCACGGGTTTTTTTCTAATCTAACGAATAAAGTGCTTACATGATTGCTTACAAAAATAGTTACTTATTCATTATTAAGATCTCTTTTGATGTAATACTGGATGAGTGATAGGTATGTTCGAAAAAATAATAGTATCCAGAAGAAATTCCTTCATGCAGTAAGGTAGAACGCGAAATTCAAGTTTTCTTTCATTTTTTTGCGATTTGCAGGTCAGTTTCAGGTTGTATGTTGATTGAAATATGATTCGCGACCGTAACAAATATGGTTTTACAGAATTATAATCATTGGAATCAGCAATACAACTCCTTATGTTACAATTGGCCTCAAATTTCATTATTTCACGAAACTGTCATTCAATAGAGTAATATGAACTTAGTAGTATTGATGCATTTTATGACTATAACGCCGGGAACCATATTTAGATCAACATACAACATAGTGACCTGCAAATTGCAAAAAACGTAAGAAAATTTGAATTTCGCTGACTACCCTGACACTTTCGCCTTAACGTCACGTAAGTTCTAACACCGCATTATGGCCAAAACGTATACAGACGATACGATGTCGTAACGTAATACGTTGCGATAGACGTTGTTGCACTTGGCCGTTTTTTGAGTATCAATAAAAATTGTTATCTCAAGGCTCTTACATACTGGGGCGATTCGTCGCGCGATACTCAAAAAACAGCCAAGTGCGTGTCGGACCACGCACAGTAATTTTTAAGTTATGCGATGTTTAGAACTTATACGTCACTAAGTAATTTTTTATAACTTACTTATTTTTTCCTTAGTGGTGCAAGAAAACAAAACTTCCAGTTTCGCAGTTTAGGTAGAAATATAACTCGAAATGTCTTAGTACAAATAAATTAAATTACAACACAACAGATTTATGTATACTTACATAATTTTTTAAATAATATTAAATGCTTACGTTATGGTATAATTTAACACTTTAGTTTTAAACTTTTATTACTTAATTCACACAGATAAATCGGTGGTAAACACTCGATGACCGAATTACCACCATTTAACATATAATTAAGGCGCTGACATGAGGCAAATTTTAAAAGTGGGCTTGTCATTAATAAAAAAATTGACAAATCTTTATAGTTTGTGGTACCGGAAAAAATATATGTTAATCTGGATCATATTTCTCAATTTCAATTCTTTTTTGCATTCCACAATGTATTTGCTTAGGTGGTAAACATTTGCGTATGAACAATCGTGGAGTATATGTGTAGGTAGGTAGGTAGGTCTCAGAACTTGGTTGTTACAAAAAACACGTTTTGAACAAAAAAAAAAAACTCTATACAAATTAACGGTAAACTAACCTCTTACCGTGAGTTCCAATCCAAAATATCTGTATTAAATATCAAAGTATTTTGGAATTTTATAACAAGAACGTCGTAATAGGGAATATGCATGTATTTTTTTATATTTTTAATCGATAGTTTACATCGTCAAATAATAGTTTAAAAAAATTCGACGGCACAAAAGCAATTTAAAGTAGTTAAAAAAATGTTTAAAAATGTCCAACCGATCCGGGCTATTTAAACGCCCTCCATTTGGCGCGCTTGGTGTAGTGACGTCACAGTCCGTAAAAACAGACAAGCAACTGTCAAGTCAACGTCAAACACTCCTTTTTCTATGAGCGTTTGACATTGACTTGACACTTGTTGATTGACTTGACATTGACATTTTGTTCGCTGGATTAGACATATACTAGGGATAACGGTTTGGTACAACTCGCCATAAGTCTAGTAGGTAACCTGAGTACCGTTGGTCACGTAATTAATCGACATAATGAATCAGGTATGGAGTAAAGGGCATAGAGTTGAGTTTCCTCTGTCGCCCTACATTGGTGGTTCTGTTTAGCTAAAATTGTAAGCTCTTGGAGAACATCCTCGAGTATGCTGCGACGTTTTGGATATCTGGAAATAAAGTGATAAAGAAAATATTTAATTTATTAATTCACTAGCGACCTACTCCTGTTTCGCACGGTTCTAACGACTTGACAAAGCATCGAGATTTCATAGTTATATGTAACTTAAATATTAACGTATTTATACACATAAACCTTCCGTAATAAATTGTCTAAACGTCATCAACATTTGTTGCGTGGTTTAGCAGAAAAACCCGGTCATACAGACAAACACGAAAAGCAACTTTGATGTATAGATTTACTGACAGACAACGCACAGCCTAAACCGCTGGGTCACAAAGTAGGAAATGAGATCTGTTTTTATGTAGACGTCTTCACAAATGCTTCTTCACGCGAACACTTGCATGGGTGTTGTTTTAAGGAAGCATACGTAACTCATATTTACAATTTGTCGGTTCAAAAACTTCTTTAGCATAACCCGCACAAGTGATGGCATGAAGAAGCATAATAATATAATATGTAAACACGCGTCGTTATCAATGTATTCATTGAACTTAAACCCTACAACTTTGCAATTAGATGCATTCATATTTATTTATACATCGTTATCTTATCCTCATGTTTCTTGAACTCTGGCTCTGTATCAGTCTGCCTAGCCTTTTCCCAGCTATGTTGGGGTCGGCTTCCAGTCTAACCGGATGCAGCTGAATACCAGTATTTTACATGGAGCGACTACCTATCGGACCTCCACAACCCAGGTAATACGATACCCCTTGGTAAGTCTGGATGTCAGACTTTCGAGCTTCTGACGACCCGTAACGACTGTCAAAGATCCACGAATGACGGCCGGGACCAACGGCTCGTGCTTTCCGATGCTCGGAGGAGTCTCGATATGTAAAGATGGTCACCCATCTACGGATCAACCCCGGCAATGGTAACTTAACCAGATGGATCGACCCGTGGGGCTGTTATTACTTCGCCACGAGCTCTGGCTCTAAGTACATTATGTAGTTTGTATAATTTGCAAATGTATTTATAAAGGGCACTTAAGATAACAGCTTATAATGAAATGGGATATTCCACTTTCAAATGACACTGAACACAATAAAATTAAAAGAAAATATATTTTTTATTACTATTGAAGTCCTGTGACAGAATAATACAGAAGGCGCATTCCTCATTTTAGGTATGACAAGGACGCGGTGGGTTCGTCTCGTCGGGCCAATTCACTGAACGTAACGTAGTCAGAAGAAAATAGAGTTACGCGATAGAAAGAGAGGAAACATCTCGGTGACTGCGACCTGAATTGCACTTTATTGTGTCGTAGGAAGAGTCGCTTTTTATTTAAATAATTTTGCAGAGTGAACCATCTCTACTAATCTATAGGACCACAGATTAGTAAACACTGTAGCAGTTGTAGACCTGAGTTGGTACGATTCGACACAGCTGACGCCTGTGCTGAAAAAAGGTGGCCCGAAGCAGTGTGTAGCACCTCCCAAGAGTACTTCGATGTTTAGATTTTTGCCTAATCACTACAGATTTGTGCACGTTTGATGGCAATAGAGTCGCCTATTATTGGGACTAAAAACGAAACTGGCGAAAAGTGAGTGTAACTTAAATTAACCTAACCTTTCGGGGAATACAGGCGCGATGTAATGTTAAGTAGGTATATGCAAATACTCACGCTTCGCAAACCGGTGTAAACGCGTGCGCTAGTTCATCGACATCAAGCGGCGCGCCTATGGACGCCGCTAACATACGCACGCAGGACGCTTCGCACGACAGCGCGAGGACGTTAACCCGGACCCGACTCAGTACGGGCTGCAGGCCTAAGGATACTAGGATCGATGTTATTTGTATGTTTATCTGTGAAAAAAAAAGAAAAACATTGTATTATGTTAGAAGAATGCCTTCGCCTTAAAATAAACTAAAAATATTTTGGCCCTTACCACAAAAACATAGACACTTGTGCAACGCGTGTCTAATGTCAGTTTTATGTCAAACTCCATACATAAATCATCTGCCTAGCCTTTCCCAACTATATTGGGGTCGGCTTCCAGTCTAACCGGATGCAGCTGAATACCAGTATTTTACATGGAGCGACTGCCTATCCCCAGCCCCTCCACAACCCAGTAACTAGGTAATACGATACCCCTTGGTAAGACTGGTTGTCAGACTTTCGGGCTTCTGACGACCCGTAACGACTGTCAAAGATCAGCGAATGACAACCGGGACCAACGGCTTAACGTGCTTTCCGAGGCACGGAGGAGTCTCGATATGTATAGATGGTCACCCATCCACGGACCAACCCCGGCAAGCGTAGCTAAACCTGACGGATCGATCCGTGCGGCTGTTATTACTTAGCCAGGAGCTCCTCTAAACTCCATACATAAATGTCATGTTTAAATTAATGGTGTTTAGGCTAAACAACTGACAAACACGGTTTTGTGGTATAAAGGATAATGTCTGTTCTAGATGACGAAGTGAATACTTGATAAAAACAGATAAATAATTATTATACAGGGTGTAACAAGGACCATCAGATTGCCGTCGTCTCTGCATTCTGTGTCATTCAAACTAAGTAACATTTAATAATCATAACCCTCCTTTTTGCTTCGCCGTAGTCGGGTAAAAATAATTATTAGCGAACGCAAAACATTGCGTCTATGGGTATGCACGGTACAGGAATTGTGAGGGTATTTTTATTAACTGCAAAAAGGAGGTTCTGTATTAAATTTTTTATGAAGGAGTTCGAGAAAACGAGTATTTTCAGAGAAAATCGCGTGTGTGATGTTTCACTGGTTTATATTTTCACTGACCTGGTTCTCACAATGCCTCTTGGAGTTTTTACTCATTCTTTCACTGGCTGTGATGAAGGTGACAGATGTGGTTTGGCTGCAGTTTGACTTCTCAGCTTCAGACCAGCTCAGTGCACGATTTGTACCTGCTGGAAATTTATTATATATTGAAATACGTTTGTTTAAATAAGTCAGTCACCATGCACAACTACAGTCAAACAAACACCGGTACATAAATACACTTCTCATCAGAAAAATCGAAACACCTTGCAAGTTTATGTTTTGTAAGAATTATCAGAAAAATGTGTATATTTATGAATATATGTCAAATGTCGTTTAATATTGAATAATAATATGAGGTTTTCAAGTTCAAATGTAAATGTTCTAAATTCAAATAAAATTTTCATAGGTTTCGTTTTTTTTATAACAAGTTATTTTTACCCTGTATGGAGTATGAAGGAAATTGATAAAACAACAAAAGTAAATGAAAAAAAAAGCTAAGAAACGTTTATTTAATAACTTGTATTCCCTCCCCGAGCTCTTATTACTGCTTCCATACGGTTCTTCATCGATCAGATGAGAGTCACGATCAAATGTTGTGGCATTCCATTCCATTCCTCTTGGATTGCATTTTGCAGCTGGCTAAGAGTTTCTGGGGCAGGATCTCTTGCACGAATTCGTCTCTTTAATTCATCCCATAGATGTTCAATCGGATTCATGTCCGGGCTTCTTGCTGGCCATTCCATAATGGAGATACTTCGGTAACATAATCTCGTACGACCCTCGCGGTGTGAGCCCTAGCATTGTCGTGCATGAATATGAAACCGTTGTCAATAAAATGTGCATAGGGCATCACGTGAGGCTCAAGACAGTGTTCGATGTACCGATGACTGTTTAGTGCAGGCAGACGTGTCCCAGACACAAAGACAAGCTCTGTCTTACCGTCGCCGCTGATTTCTCCCCAAACCGTCCACGAACCGCCACCATAGCTGACCCTTTCTTCAATGCAACATTGTGCGAAGCGTTCTCCATCTCTTCTGTAGACCTTGTTCCTTCCGTCGTTACCATACAGCATAATTTTACACTCATCAGAAAAGAGGACTTTGTTCCACTGGAGGTATGACCAATTTAGGTGCTCACGTGCAAAGTTAAGCCACGCTCTTCGATGGTCTGCAGTTAATTTCGGCCCATTTGCTGGCTTTTGCGGTACCAGTCCACGTTCCTTCAACCTTCTTCAAATTGTAGAGTCACTTACAGCCACCCTACGTACAACATGAAGCTGCTGCTGCAGTTGAAAAGCATTAAGGCGTCAATTTCGTAAAGAAGTTGTTGCAATAAATCGATCATCTCGATCAGAAGTGACCCGATTCCTGCCAGATCTTGAACGGCGCGTAAACAAACCAGTCTCCCGATAGCGTTTGTAGACTCTATGAACAGACGACAGGCTTAGATGCAATCTTTCAGCCACAACACGCTAAGTCCAGAATCCAGCAATGCCACCACTTGGGCGGCTTCCGCGGGCGAAGTATCCATATGTTTTAGAAAAAAGACGTCCCACAGTCACAGTACACACACAGTATACAGAACACAGAACAAAAAATAAGATAAGCGCTAATTTTTGGTTTTCAAAGGTGAAATGTACTCCAACTCTAAACACACATTTGTCTCAAAACAGTGAATCATTTCATTTATAGGATAAACAAATGAAATTCTAATTTTGAATTTAGAATTTTCGCTTATCACTGTAATGGCCAAACTGCCAGCTATACAATCATGTGATTTTACTCATGGAATGGAAACTTTTTTGTGTTAAATTAGGACCAAGAAACCATAAAAACGGAAGTGTTTCGATTTTTCTGATGGGAAGTGTATATACTCTTTTCCTTATTTTCAACTAATTTTAATCCCTTATACTATTCTCCCCTTTTCTTCCCCCTAAAATTAATTTTACAAGTCTAGTTTATTTCCACAAAAGTGCACATTACTAATTTGTAACTTTTGTAACATAATAGACGGATAGATGAACCGAACTGTATCATTTAATTTGTACGATTATTTGCACTTTTAAATTAAGTCACCCTGTATCCTTTTTGGGTCTAAGATATTTCAGTGGTTTTCAGATATAATAAAAATAATTTACACAAAGTTAAGTACTGTCTGTTCATTCGTAATGTGACGACCGCTTCCACTGGGCCACCACTGCTCTGCTGATTATAAGGGAAAAACAAATCTGTTCCTATTTTCTACTTACCTTCAGGGCTTTTAACAGTATCCGGGTTAAGTTTCTGTTTGATAAAGTCTAAAACATCGATGTATGGCACTTTATGTTCTCTTAACCTGAAAGGAGAGAATTCGTGTGATAAAAATAAGACCATGTATGAAAAAATCGAAGGCAGCTTGTGTTAATTATTAGTAATTTTTCTGGAAGCTGTATGCCACATTGCAGAGGGGTGCTTTCAAATCGGAATTCCTTTGCTGTTTGTACCTGACTCCATCCCAGCACGCCACCCGCACAGTAGCATCTTCCTGCAGCAGCACGACCCCGGCGCGCGTCAGCTCGTGCGCGTCACTGCTGCAGGTGGGCCAGGCGGCGGCCGCGAGCCCGGCGCCCCACAGGTCGCGCGCCAGCTGCGCGCGCCGCGCCGCCGCCTGCCCGTCGCGCCCACTGCCCGCCGTGCCCCACACGCACACGCAGATGAGACCAGGCTGGGGATAGTAATGGAGTACCGACATTAAACCAGAAAAATACATAAACAGTCATAAAAACCCTGTAAGAAATCGACCTCTCAACGAGGCATCCTCAGGATGACGATCGACCAGTCTCGAACCTGAATTGATTTTGGCTCACTCTGCGTCCAGGTCTCATACAGGCACGAAATTTTCAGTTACACTAGATAGCCCCGTCGTGTTTGGTTTTATTGGATATGTTTTTATAAGTGCTTTAACACTGGAATGGTGTTCAGGGTCTGATGGAGCCGGAAGATGGCCAAAGGAACTTCTGAAAAACACGAGATAGCACCATCGAGTTAGACTCGTTGACTTTTTCTTGACAAGGCTATATATAGCCCAATGTAGTACCCAGGGTCTGATGATAGAGCCGGAAGGTGATCATAGGAACTCCTCGACCAAACATGATAGTATCATTGTGTTTAGACTAATTGGATAACACAACGAAAGCCAACGACGTTTTGTATTGACAAATGTTTTTTTTACAATAGGTGCTGTCCAGGGTCTGATGGAGCTGGAAGGCGGCCACCAGAACTCTTCAACTAAAAAAGATAGCCCTGTTTTGTTGACGTCTTTGGTTTTGTCTTGCGAAGTACTATGGCCCAAGGTGTAGTCCAGGGCCTCATGATGGAACCGGAAGGTCACCATAGGAACTCCTCAACTAAAGAAAATAACCCTGTTGTATTTCGGCCGTTTGGATATCTTTTGACAAGTAGGTATGTTAGCCCAGGGCGTAATGATGGAGCCGGGAGCATACCATAGGGACTGTCACAGAAACAAGATAGCCCCGATGTCTTTCGGCTATATTGATTTGTCTTGACGAGTACAATATAGCCCTGGTTGAAATCTAGAGTGATGGTTGAGCCAGAAATTGGCTACAAGAACTCCTCAATAAGAGAGCCCTGATGTGTTTGGGTTTATTAGTTTTGTCTGGACAAAAACTATATTTCAATGTGTAGTCTAGAGTCTGAAGATAGTGCCGGAAGGGGGCCACAGGAACACCTCAACTTTACAAGGTAGTCCTGTTGTGTTGGACTCGTTGGATTTGTCTTGCTAAATTAGGTACCTACCTTACAAATGAAGATGATCGAACAGATATTTGAATAAATTCTAATGCCAAAAGGTACAAAATAAAATATAAGTAAAAAACTTTTATTCAACAAGCTTTTATTTAACGAAAATCTAGTGAAATAATCTGCGGGTTAGGTGTACGCAAAGGTCAAACATAGTCGATTGTTTTTTTTCTGTAAAAAGGTTTTTTTTTCACTTTTTAGTTGTGGTACGCCACACAAATTCGAATACCACTACCTGCTATGTAAATAACAGTGAGGCGAACTTAAAACATCGTCCATATAAGTAAGCTGAGGGAAAAATACGTAATATTGAAAATAAACTAAACACTACGCAAAGCAAAATTAATAAAATGTAAATGGGACAACCTCTGAAGCATGACCTACAAAACATAAAAAGAATCACCAAAATCAATTCATAATTGGCGGAGGAATCGCGTAACAAACACAAAAAAAAAGAAAAAAAGAACATACAGACGAATTGAGAACCTCTTCCTTTTTTAAGTCGGCTAAAATGAAGTTTATACGTTATTTACAACATTTTTATGACTTTTTCAATATTACAAGTCATATCTTATAACTTCACATAATTTGTATTAGCTTGATATTTTTATTCCTTTTTCTAAAATAAAAGCCTATGTTACTCCTAATAATATCAGCTATCTGTCAGTGAAAGTCTCGTCAAAATCAGTCCAGCCGTTGCAGAGATTAGCCGGAACAAACAGACGGGCAGATTTTATTTTTAAGTACCGTAGGTAATCTTTCATGCATTTAGTAAAAGGGATATATTTAAAGCACTTTAAATCTGATGAAAACACATATAAAATTGTATATCAGCACTTTAAAATAAAAATACATCTTTAATATAATATTTAATATTATCACTATAATAATAATGGTTTGCACTATAACTGTGTCGAAAATCAGCTCTGAAACCATTTAGTTTCTGATTGATTTAATTCAACTTTTTGCAAAAACCCGGAGAATTAGAAAATGGTGGAAAATAATCTGCGAGCAACTTGGAAGTAGCGCTCGCCGGCCGCTGCCGGTTGTATAATCATAAAATAAAATTTTGAATTTATCTCCAAGGTAGCTGAATACTGTGTGATTTTTGAATTTCTTGGTATGGTTTGCTAAATAATAGAAAAAAATACATTACTAAATAGCATTTTTCAACATTATTTTTCTGCTATCATTTGTATCGAAGTTGATAAAAGTGTTTCAGTCACATTCAAGTAGACATTTATACTGATGTTAATGATATTTGTTTATGTTCAAAAATTGCTCAAATTCATTAGTACTATAGCCCAACTGTCGTGCACTAAAATTCTTCTACGGGGATACATACCTCTACATTTGGCAGTGGTGTAGCAGGAATCTCACTCTCCAACTTTTTCAAAATGGCGGCCATTCTCTCAAGTGACATAGAGAATCCGACAGAACTCGACTTTAGCTCGGTACAGTCGTGGTCTTTCTCCGTTCTCGCTACCTTCCAGAATTCAGATACCAGAGCATCGTATCTGTGGATAATTATCTTGTTGATTTAAGTAGGTTTTTCTTTATTATGAGTAGGATGAAGCGCGGTTTTAAATTAACTTATGTCATAAATTGTGATTTCAAATGATGCGAAGTTGAATCTATGCGTTCACTTAAATAATCAAAACTGTCATTTAAAACTTGTAAAAAACCATTTTTTAATAAATATGAGAAAAAAAAACAGTGCTTTATTATTTTATTAGGTAAATGGAGCAACGGCTTTAAAAAGTTGTCTAGGACAGACTGGATGCGGAAGGCGGAGGATAGGGAGTTGTGGCGCAGCCTGGGAGAGGCATATGTCCAGCAGTGGACTGCGATAGACGATAGTTGATTGATTTTTTTTTTTTCTTTTGACCAAAATCATTTCCCAGGATGAAATGGTATTTAAAATAAATGTTAAAAAAAAAAATACCACTTGCTGTGACAATTAACAAACACACCGTCCAATGGGACGATGTGTGTTTGTTACTTGTCACAGCGGTCTCTCGCGGTGAAGCTTCCAGAAAATAACCACATTCTTGAACTATCTAAAAGCTAATTCAAAAAAACAATAATGCACTTTAGTTATGACTAAAATCGAGATCATGGCTCCTTAGTCCACTTAGTTCTATTGCAAAAAAAAATAACACCGAAATCCTATTCCATGCTCCCAGAAATGTGTCGAATGTAAACAAAATTACATGCCATACATTGTAATTTGTTTACATTCGACACCTCACAACTTCAGATTCAGTTGAAAACCAGCATCAGGCACTAGTTGTCTGGTATTTTTGCTGAACTGGGACTATTTGGCGCAGCCGTGAGGAACACATACCTGCTTTTTTTTCTAGAACGGAATATACTTTGTTTTGTTTATTTTGCAGATAACTATGATGTGTTTTAAGTTTTAGAGTTATGAGGAAGAGGGTGTAAAGCTCACTCATCCTCTATTGAAAAGGGAGGATCTTCCGACCAGACGGGTGTAGTGTCTGGCGGGCAACTGCCCCACGATTGATGTCAGAATCTTGTGTATATGTTGATCGCGCGGTAAATTTTAATTGCGCGATGCAGGATTTTGTGTGACGTCATGTCTTCGATGCGTAGTGCGCATGTGGCGATGTAGATGCCGCCACGAAGTAAATGTAATTTCTTTCTTTTTTTCAGTTCTTACCTTCCACCAGCCGCTATTAGGTCACCTGCCCGGTGTTTGGCAGTGGGCTTATAGTCCGTGCTCCTTACTACAGACATTTGCCAGAATATGCCGCAGTGTTGCGTCGCATTGTATGCAAGAAAAGGGGCTACCGACATTGTGCACTGAAACAATACATAAGTAACATAAATATTATCACGCCCGTTTTCCCCGAAGGGTTAGGCAGAGGTGTATCTTTAGTACACCCACATTTCACATTTTGTTTAAGTCCTATGTAATAAGGGGCGTGCCTATTGCCATCAATCGAGAAATCCAGATTCCGGGTTGCTACAACATCAGATAGATAGATAGAATACTCTGTATTATGTACTATCGCGGTCTAAAAATGTTTATTATCAGTTTTCGAATTCGATTCTTCACCACACTGTGTGCAGTAACGTCTAAAATGCTATATCTTAATTTTAAAGTTGACACATTACCATGACATTTAATAAAGAAAATAGGTTTGAATTTTGAATCATCGACCTTGTGACAAAGATGTGTGCATGCAATTATAAGCCTTAAGGTGTTAAACATTCTCAGACCGCGACCGTACACCATGTCTCTTTATTATTATTGTGTACTAGCTTCCGCCCACGGCTTCGCCCGCGTGGTATGTCGATAAAAAATAGTCTATGTCTTTTCTTAGGCTCTACTATCTGTGTACCAAATTTCATTTAAATCAGTTCAGTAGTTTTGGCGTGAAAGCGCGACAGACAGACAGACAGAGTTACTTTCGCATTTATAATATTACTAGCTGCGCCCTGCGGTTTCACCCGCGTAAGTCTCGATCCCGTGTTAATCCAGGTTATAAGCTATCTGTTTGCCAAATTTCATCCAAATCCATTCAGCCGTTTTTGCCTGATTGAGTAACAAACATCCAAACACACAAACTTTCACATTTATAATATTAGTAGGATTAAGGATCAGCGGAATAAGAAGAAAGTTTAGCCTTTTCCTAAGTACGTGTCGTGTTGGATTTCAGTCTAAATCCGACTGTAGTACTAACCTCACAGCCGAGCGCCATAGCGTTCCTATACACGGCCTCCAGGTCATGCACCGCGTGCGACACGAGCTTGCTCCACTTGGCGTGCTTCACGAAGGGCGTGACGAGCTCACGCACCTCGTGCACGGTCACGTCCGCTTCCATGAGCCGCAGGAGGTTTGATACGTCGCGGTTCGTCACGCAGAGGGAAGTCAGGTGAGTCTGGAGTTGGAGAGATGTTATGCGGCCTGAGAAAGAAATAAAAAGTAACTAAAACATTATAATTTCCTAAAAATAACGTAACGGACATTCTAATATAAAGGTTCTGGAGTGCGACCGCGTACCAGAAGACGTAGCGTTGGAAGGCCCCCCCAAGGTGGACCGATGACCTGGTGAAGGCCGCGAGAATCAACTGGATGTGAGAAGCACAGAACCAGTCGAAGTGGCGGTGCTTGGGGGAGGCCTATGTCCAGCGGTGGACGTCTTTCGGCTGAAATGATGATGATGATGCTGATTCTAATATAATAAATGTGCCTCTTTATATGACCCTCAAATAATTTCCATTTTGTTGTCCTAAAAATAACAAGTTTTTTTGGATGGGAAATTATCAAATAACGTCTCCCGCTCTGGGCGGAGCGGAAGGGCGTGTCAGACTCTTACTGACTAAAACCCACCCGTGTTTCTTCAGTTGCCTGTAAGTTGCCAGAGGCCACGAATTCCCTTTCGGACTTTCCCGCGACCCCGGCAGGCATCGGCCCTAACGGACCCCCTCAGTAGTGCTGACATGTACCGTGCGAGCTACCCATTGCTCGCCGGCCGCAAGCCCACGCCTACGATGGCCCAGGGCATCTCCTGCGGCAGATAGATGAATGGATGGATAACTTACCAAAGCTAACATCAACCAGTACAGGGTAGATATCAGCATGTTTGTCCAGCGGCACTCCACAAGACAACAGTAGCGTCCGCAGCAACTCCGTGTGGTTCAACTGTAGCGACACTTTCAGGCCACTTTCAGTTGCCGCTCGACTCGCTACTATTAACAACTCTGCATCTGGCCATAGAGAATCTGGAAATAAAATTATAATAATAATTAATCCTATTGACCGAATAACTTATATTTTTTAAATGTGCATCAAACCACGAACATTTCGTCGTTCTCAGCTTGTGGTTTGAACGCACCTAATTATATTTTTTAAATAATTAATAAAATTTATATTTTAATTAATAAAACATCTAATTATAAATCATATAAAATATTAAAAAAAAAAAAAAAAAATTTCGATACCTATAAATTATATTTTAAAATATAATAAAAACATTTAAAAATATTATTTTTATTATTAACAAAAATAATTTCTTACCGTTCCTAGGAGTAACAATATCGAAGGCGCACTCGACAATTTCCCTCGGATGGAACCCTTGCACATGCTTCTCTCTAAACACGCGATCTACTACGTAACGACGCATGTACTTCGTTCCGGAATATGCCGTGTGCCTGCGAACATAGTATAGATTGTAGGATATACAAGGTGGAGACAACAATACAACAATAAATGAAAACACTGGCAATACTAATGCATAAGAGTATTTAGGAACTAACATATAAATCCTAACATCGAAATTAAAAAAGTAATTTTTTCAAACAAACTAAATAGTAGTGATGGGCCGACTATGGGGTTTGCCGATCTTTGACTAGCTATCGTAACTAAACTACTGGAAATATTTGATTAATTTTTTGTATGTAGACCGAGAATGCGGGCAATGGAGCGCAGCATATTAGGTGTCAAGCGAACAGAGCGCGTTAGGAACACCACCCTGCGCTCCATAACTCAAGTAGCGGATGTTGGAGAAAAAACAGCCAGGCTGAAGTGGGAGTGGGCCGACCACGTCGCACGAATGCACCCACAGAGATGGGCAAAGATCGTCACTCACTGGACGCCTGAAGGAGGACGTCGCCGTCGAGGTAGACCGCGGCGAAGGTGGTGTGACGATCTAATAATGTTTGCGGGGCCAACGTGGCCAGAAATCGCACAAAATAGAGAGCTTTGGAAGGAAAAAGGGGAGGCCTTTGCCCAGAAGTGGGACACAATAGGCTATAAAAAAAAAAAAAAAAAAAGACCGAGAACGTCATTAGATATACGGAGTTTCATTTTTTGTTGTATTGTCGTCTCCACCTTGTATACTATCCTAACTAATAGTTAGTTAGTTCGTTACTCTTTCACACTAAAACGGCTGATCGGATTTAGATGAAATTTGGCACAGGGGTAGACCATGACCTGCAAAAGTAAGCCTCGACAACCAGTCTTACTAAGGGTTACTGTTACTGGGTTGTGGAGGTCAGATAGGCAGTAGCTCCATGTAAAATACTGGTATTCAGCTGCATCCGGTTAGACTGGAAGCCGACCCCAATATAGGAAAAGGCTAGGCAGATTGATAGATATGAATCCTTCATACCTTGCAAACGGCAGTCTCAAATCATGTGGTAGATGGACAACAGACCCTGAAGTCGTCATGACCTTCACAGCATTGGGGTACTGGTCCCAGGCTGCGGCACGGGGTATCAGCAGGGGAGGGGAGAACTCTGATGCTCCGTGACTCCGGAACACCTTAGGACAAGGAGGTTTATATGTACTTATAATACATTAATATTAAAACTTACATCATAACTTAATATTATAGATGCGAAAGTGAATTTGTTTGTTTGCTACGCTTTCACGCTAAAACGGCTGAACGGATTTGGATGAAATTTGGCACATGGGTAGACCATGACCTGGAGAAGGACATTGACTACTTTTCATCTTGGACCGCAGAAAGTCGCGGGCAACAGCTACTTAGTAATTATATATCTAGATGTTTTGTCAAGTCAAAGACGTAGACGCTAGTAAAAAAAATAAAAATAGGTTCAGGATTATTTAAATTTTTGCATTCTACCTATACTGCATTGTTGAAACATCATAAAAACATAACTTTTCCAACAATTTTCAAAAATTTGTTGACTTCTATACCATAACGAAATTTTTGTAATTTATGTTATGTTAAACCGCCCGGCGTGTTTATATCGATATGTTAACGACACCCATAAGGACCTCATAAAAGTAGAGACGGCAATGAAAGTGTTAATTATAATGTTTAAATCATCACAATATTTTATTTTACAACTATATTCTGTGTAAAGTAACAAGTCATCAAGAACTTGTCAAATAAAAATAGTAAAAGTGCAAAAAGACACGACGAGGATGGGATTCGAACCCACGCGTGCAGAGCACATTGGATTAGCAGTCCAACGCCTTAACCACTCGGCCACCTCGTCTCGTGACACTCGTTGTCTAATTAAGTACTCCTTGAAAATCTTGGGTAAGATTTTCAATTCCGCACATTTTGGTGTGTAAAGCCCGATTTACATTGGTCTAGTGTTTAGCGCAGTTGATAAGTACAGTGGTGTAAGCCGATCGGACAGTAGCGAGTCAAGTTGGACTGCAAGTGGATCCAAATAGCATCGCATTCTATTTTTCATAGGTAGTCGCTCCATGTACAATACTGATATTCAGCTGCATCTGGTTAGACTGGAAGCCAACCCCAGCCATTTTCATCGGATACTATTGGAATAAACGTTACCTTTATGACAGCATCTTTAATCTTCAGCAGCACATCGTGAGCCTTACTCTGCATGTCATTATGGTAGGTATAGTCTTCCACTGGCGTCGGTCGCTGGTCGAGGCACGCGGCTACTAATCTCTGGTACCCTCTGGCTGCCCTATCACTAAGGGCGTGTGATAGGAGGCCGGAAAGGGCGCCTTCGGGGACCGCTCGGGGCACGTGCTCGCTTGCGAGTAGTTCTGCGCAAGTGGGGCGGAGACTCGGCTCGTGGTTTAAGAGCCATCTGTAATAAAGGTTAGGTTACGGTTTATAAACAAGGTCATATCAAATTAGCTAGCAAAACTCCCCACAATAGGGAATATGCATGTATTTTTTTAATTTTTTTATTCGATAGTTTATATCGTCAAATAATAGTAAAAAAAAATTCGACGGCAAAAAAGCAATTTAAAGTGGTTAAAAAAATGTTTAAAAACATCCAACCGATCCGGGCTATTTAAACGCCCTCCATTTGGCGCGCTTGGTATGGTGACGTCACACTCTGTGAAAACAGACAAGCAACTGTCAAGTCAACGTCAAACACTCCTTTTTCTATGAACGTTTGACATTGACTTGACACTGACATTTTGATTGCTATCCCGGATTGTTACGTCACATCCGCTCTTAGCCTTTTCAAGTATTTGAATTACCCACAGATTTTTGGGACTTTAAAAAAAATAATTTCTCGCTCAAAAAAGAATTTTATTCAAAAATATTGATGGAGGCATAATTCTAAAGTAACATAGTTTATAAAAAAAAATATTTGACCCATATTTGAATCACATGCATATTCCCTATTATTGAATCCCACTGACATAAAATAACAGTAAAAAAATGATTTTTGTGTAAACTTCACAGACGTGTTGGTTATCGGTAAATCCTAATCTTTACTATAATATTATAAATGCGAAAGTCAGTTTGTTTGTCACGCTGTCACGCGAAAACGGTTGAACAGATTTGATTGGATGTTTGGCACATGGGTAGACCATGACCTGGATTAGGACATAGGATACTTGCTATCCCGATATTCCCACGGGATCGAGACTCACGCGGGTGAAACCGTGGGACGTAGCTAGTTTCTAAATACAATGTTATTTTTTTATTCCTCCCCTAAAGGGGTTCAATAGGGAATATGCATGTGATTCAAATATGGGTCAAATATTTTTTTTTATAAACTATATTGCTTCAGAATTATGCCTCCATCAATATTTTTGAATAAAATTTCTTTTTGAGCGTGAAATTAATTTTTAAAAAGTCCCAAAAAACCGTGGGTAATTCAAATACTTGAAAAGATAAGAGCGGATGTGACGTAACAATCCGGGATAACAATCAAAATGTCAATGTCAAGTCAATCAACAAGTGTCAAGTCAATGTCAAACGCTCATAGAAAAAGGAGTGTTTGACGTTGACTTGACAGTTGCTTGTTTGTTTTCACGGTCTGTGACGTCACCACACTAAGCGCGCCAAATGGAGGGCGTTTAAATAGCCCGGATCGGTTGGATATTTTTAAACTTTTTTTTAAGTACTTTAAATTGCTTTTTTGCGTCGAATTTTTTTAACTATTATTTGACAATGTAAACTATCGAATAAAAATATTAAAAAAATACATGCATATTCCCTATTGGGGACGAGAGTTTGTATGGAAGTTTGTAATTTTTGCTGAAGGGAAATCACATTGGGCACACGGTTTGAAATTGCCGATTTGAATTGACGATTGCCACGGGCGAACGCTTGTCTACCTGCCGCGCACAAACTTTTAACTTACCTAGAGCGCGTCAAAAATGTGTCCTGCAAACGCCGCGTGTTGCTGCAGCGCTCTTGCCTCTCAATGTTAGGACACCCCTTAAGATTCATGCTAGCACAGACCATTGGAGATGTTAATTAAGAATTTACATACCTTATGACATGAATCTGTCTACTATTATCCTCCTTCTCAAAACTTGTAGGCATTATGGTATCTTTGCTCCTCAAATTAGTGAGGACCAGCATCCTTTCCATCCCCGTATCCAGTGCGGGATGGAACATCTCAAAGAGGATGATGCCTAAGGAATAGATGTCCACTTTCTGGTTGTATATGACCTTGGATCCAGATTGTAGGAGCTCCGGGGCTACGTAGAGGGCTGTGCCGATCTGGAAAACGTTAGGGACGAAATTGGTCATCGTATAAGATATGGCTGTATAAGGATCTTTTGGCGCGTGGCTAAAATCGGAACTAACGCCGCCATCTTGGTTTTCAATACATTTCACAAAACAATTGCAAAAAATGTTTACAGTTCGATTCAAACTTAATGGCGGCTCGGAAGTTAGCTTTTCGCTCCGCAGTACCCCACCCCTCACACCCGCTGACACACGAAATTGTTACTGCGCAGCGACTCGCCTCATGTTCCGAGCCGCCATTAAGTTTGAATCGAACTACACCAACAGCGCCCTCTGTCAACGTCATTCGAGCGCCAAAAGATCCCGGTAGCAGTGAAGAAAGAAAGTATGAAAATAAATTTATTTGACAGGTTAAGGCACATAAAAAGGGAGGGTGGGTGTCGTGGCTAAGTAATAACAGCCGCACAGGTCAATCGATCAGCGGCAATCTGTCAAAAAAACCATCATTTTTGACAAGTTTGACAGATTGCGACTTGAATGTGAATGTTTTTTAAGTAACTGGCCCTCAGGTTAAGCTATACGGTTTCCGTGGTTGGTCCGTGGAGATCCCTCCGTGCCTCGGAAAGCACGATAAGCCGTTGGTCCCGGCTGTCGTTTGTGGATCTTTGACAGTCGTTACGAGTCGTCAGAAGCCCGAAAGGACAACCAGTCTTACCAAGGAGTATTGTATTACCCAGTACCTATCGGAGTTATGGAGGTTAGATAGGCAGTCGCTTCATGTAAAATACTGGTATTCAGCTGCATCAGAGGGCCTAGACAAGTGACAATCACTTCCAAAGCGTTTCGTATTTCTACAACGACTGTCAACAGGATTGACATAAGCTTTTCGATAGGTGTCAGTTGTATACATTTTTGCCTTTTCCATCATCGTTATCGCTGTATCTCACTTTGACTAGGCCCTCTAGTAAGACTGGAAGCCGACCCCAACATAGTTGGGAAAACGCTAGGTAGTTGATGATGAAGGCACACAAGAAAAAGAAAAAACTTAGTTATAACAGTACTGTGTGCTGTCAGTACAGTCGTTACGAGTCGTCAGAAGCACGAAAGTCTGACAACCAGTCTAACCAAGGGGTATCGTATTACCCAGTTACTGGGTTGTGGAGGTCAGATAGGCAGTCGCTCCATGTAAAATACTGGTATTCAGCTGCATCCGGTTAGACTGGAAGCCGACCCCAATATAGTTGGGAAAAGGCTAGGCAGATGATGATAACAGTACTGTGTGCCTCTCTGCACTTGTAAAAAATTTGTACATACCTGACCAGTAAGTGAGCCATGCATTTCTTCCTGTTTCGCCTTTTCTGAAACATTATTGTACCAAACATTTACTACACTTATCGTACTTTAGTATAAAAAGTAAACACATAATAGAATAGAATTTGACACATTGAGCTGCGACGAGTGTCCCCACCTAGTGACGTCAACATCGATAATCAGATGTTTGAACTGGTTTGTGCATCAGTGTACCAACGTAATAGATTATTGTTTTTGTTATGTGTTGTTTATATCCCACCAAACAGTAACGAAAATGAATACATGGTATTATTTGGGATTATTGAACAGTTGTGTAAATGTTATAATGACTTTATAGTAATAGGTGACTTCAACTTGCATTCTTGTCCTGTAAACGTTCTCAATTATTTTCAATGTTTTCAAACTTATTGTGGATTCACTCAGAGTAACAAAGTAGAAAATTGCAATGGTCGACAGTTAGATCTAGTGTTGAGTACATTCGCGGAGGAGGGGAGTGTGAGCGTGCGCGCGCCGCTCGATGTATCGGTGAGTATGCGAGTGCGCCAGCGCCTGCGCGCGGGCTTAGCAGCACTGACTGCAGATACACATGAACCTGTAGGCTGGAATTTTAATAAAGCGGATTGTTTCGTAGTTTACGCATCAATTGCGGCCGTCGATTGGGCTCCAATGTATGAGCTAGATTTGCAAATGAGTTTAAATTATTTTTACAATATTATTAATTCAATTTTTGATGACCGCGTCCCAAAGAAAAAGCGAAGTCGTGTAAGCTCAAGGTATATTTACCCTGAGTGGTACACTGTTGAAATAATTCGCAACATAAAATTAAAGGCTTTGCTACATAAACGGTATAAAACAAGTGGGTTGAGGACTGATTACGAAGCGTTTGCTCAGTGTAGAACAATAGTTAAAAATTTGATTTTAGGTGCTCGGGAACAGTATGAGTACCGTGTTGAAAATCAAATGCTGGAAGACCCAAAGTCGTTTTGGAATTATGCTAAATCAAAAAGAGGTAGTAGAAGTCAGCAAAAGATTTTAAAGAATGGCGAGGCGTTGACTGACGAACAGTGTGCTCAGGAGTTTGCTGAGTACTTCTATTCGGTGTATAGTACAGAACAGGCCGACTTGGATGTAAGTACGGCTACGACTGAAGCAGGCGGGGAGAACGGAGCGGCGCGGGTACATCTTGATCACTTACAACTGTCGGACGTATGTTGCGCGCTTCAACAGCTTAAACCTAAAAAGTCTTCTGGGCCGGACGGCATTCCGCCCTACATCTTTAAGGATTGTCGGTCGGTGCTAGCCAAACCGCTGCAATACATTTACAATAAATGTCTGGATGGAGCTGTGTTTCCGGAGAAGTGGAAGATTACCCGCGTCGTTCCGGTGCCAAAGGGAGGGTCAGGGATGACGGTAGATGGTTACAGGCCTGTCGCAGTGCTATCGACGCCGGCGAAGGTTTTCGAAGCGGCTATTCATAAGAGCATATTTCAACAGGTCAGTGGCCAGCTTTCAGATGTCCAGCACGGGTTTCGGCCAGCAAGAAGTACTACGAGCAATCTCCTCAGCTACATGGCTAATCTTGTGCCAACAGTGGACAGGGGGGGACAAACTGATGCCGCTTACTTCGATTTTAAGAAAGCATTCGATCTGGTAAATAATGACGTTTTGCTCAAAAAGTTAGCGGCCGTTGGTTTCACTCCACATCTGCTAAGGTTTTTTGCAAGTTACTTAAGTGGTAGGCAACAGTACGTAGAGTATAGGGGACACCAGTCTGATCCATATTTTACCAGGTCGGGGGTGAGTCAGGGCAGTAACCTTGGGCCTTTGCAATTCATTCTTATGATTAATGATTTGCCAGAAGTTGTAAAAGACGCTAAATGTTTACTGTTTGCTGATGACCTCAAGCTGTCGCTGGAGATAAGTGAATTGGAGGACTGTGACAGGCTTCAAAGTGACATAGATAGAGTGGTGACCTGGAGCAAGGATAACCTCTTGCAGTTCAACATCACAAAGTGCGTAACAATTACTTTCTCTCGCGCGCGTACTCCTATTCTATATAATTACAACATAGACGGGTTGCCAATGACTAGGGCTACGGAAGTTAGAGATTTAGGGGTGAAATTCAACACTGGGCTAACGTTTCGTGATCACGTCACAAGCTGTTGCAGAAAAGCCTACCGTAATTTAGGGTTTATGCTCCGTATGGTTCGTGGTTTTAATAACATTAAAGCGGTTATCGCCTTATATAATGCTTTAGTTAGAAGTCAATTAGAATGTAACGCAGTCATTTGGGCTCCGCACGAATCTAAATATAGACTCATGCTGGAGAGAGTACAAAACAAATTTGTGAGGTACTTGTACTTGCGCTTGTATGGTGTATACCCATTTTATCCGCTTATGTACCCAACTTTATTTATTTTGGGTATGGTTGGATATAACGAACTGAGGGTCAGGAGGGATCTCGCACTCATATCGTACATATTCAAGGTACTTAGAGGGAAAGTACATAATGCGAGCATTTTAGGGCACATAGGTTTGTGTGTTCCGGACAGGTACGTGTGGCGACGCCGACAGCCACGGCTGCTGGCGGAACCGCGCGCTCGGACCAATCTATTAAGTGAGGCGCCACTGACGCGTGCGCTCCGCACTCTCAACCTCATAGCTAATGAATCGGACCTATTCTGTTGTTCTCTGAGTGAGTTCACAAAGAATGCTTTATTTGTAATAAGTTACAAAATTTTATAGGATAAGAGTTAGACAAGTACACTATCGCAATAGGTTACCCTGTAATGATAGATGTAAGTTGGAAATAAATAAATAAATAAAAAGAATATTCTTTATTATGTACAGTCACGGACTTTAATTGATGAGCCACCTTCAAACTTTTCATCCATAGAGGTTGACTAATAAGTTCTCAATGATAAAAATAAATACAATGTTGCATTAAGTTTATCCAATCTATTTGATACTGACCTCCTTTGAATCATAGCTCATTAACTCAATAATTCTGAAAACTTAACTGAAGACAGTGACAGTTGAAATATCGATGTCAGAGAATTTCTCCGTACGCTAACGTTACTATGCAACAGTAACCTAGCAACAATTGTTTATCGTTGCTAGGTTACTGTTGCTAGACCTGCAATTGGTTGACTTTGAGTAGTCACTGCTGTCAAGTTTGTAGTTCTGCTCTCAGGTTAGCCAACTGGTAAAGATATGAAATATAATTTTCTTCTTCTAATACGAAGACATATGACTTTGCGTGTCGGGAACCGAATAAACCCGATTTGCATTACACGGCTAAAATGCGAACAGTACCAGGTGGCTCATCAATTAAAGTCCGTGACTGTACATCATAAAAAATACAGATATAAATGTAGAAATTTTACATAGGGTGACACAATGGGCGGTCTTATCGCTAAAAGCGATCTTTTACAGACAACCTTTGGATGGATTAAAGTAAGAAGGAGAAACAATACTGCAGGTAGTCAGTGGTGTACCTTTTACATAATATACAATAAATACATACATACCTAAAGCATATACTTATTTATATAAATATGTACATTAAATTGATATCACTTGTCAAATGTAAAGGCAAACTAAGGGATATCGCGTACTAGATGGGCACGACTCTCTGGCCAGTCGTGGCCGTCTAGTGGTATTTTATGGCGTGCGGCTAGTTGGCCGTTGCGACCAAGTGCGCGATTCGTATTCATTTATATAGTTTACCTGGTCGTGGTCGTGGCCGTCTACTGCGCGAGATCCCATAAAAGAGTTCTAAAAATCATTCTCTTATTTTGTCTATAAATAGCTATTTTTGTGAATGTTTTTTTTATGTCGACTGTATATTTACTATTATAGGTAGTTTACTTAGCTTATGGCTGATTTCATCAAAGTCAGATATCTTTTATCCGTGGAATAAAATTGACGTCTGACAGTTTTTGTATGGAAAAACTGTCAAAAATTCAAAATTTATTCGCAGAATTAGACTTATACTCAGTATAAAAGTTTGGTGAAATTGGCCCTTAATAAACGACTGCCAACACACTGTTTAGCAGTTTGGTAGATTTTATGTATGTTATTGTTTATACAGATTTTGAATAAATAAAACAAAAAATACATTATTTAATATTGGGATATCGTACCATCCACAGGCAAAGCAGTGAACGCTTTAGTGGCAAGTCCGAAATCTCCAATCTTGACATGGTCATTAGAATCCAAGAAAATGTTGACTGGCTTCAAATCTCTGTGGATCATTCCTCTTTGGTGGACGTGGGCCAGGCCTTCGACTATCTCCCTGGAAATTTATAAAAGGAGTATTTAAAACCTTATTTATGTCTGCCTTCGATTTAGAATACACTATCACTACAGTAACACGAACAAAAACTCATTGCTCGACGGGCCGCGATTGATAATATTGTACATTATACAGTACAACTAATTTCTTTATGTCCCTCGGGAATCATCGCATTACCGAATACAAACGAATGTTAATTTTCATGTTCATCAATTATCAGATCTATCGTGTATAATAATTTGAATTTAGAACTGAGTACTTTATTGTTGCTATGTTTTGATTTCCGTGTGAACTCTTCTCGTTATTTTCATAAATTCTTAAATATCATGAATTTTTATTACTTATATTTGTCAATTTCAAATGAAAACTGCTTTTTTTCGCTCAGTTATTGTGCCATACGATGGATGGATTTTTGGAAACTTATTCCTTAAATAGTACTAGAAAGTTTGTATGGAAGTTCTAAAAACTAAAAATAAGTTACCTAAACAGTCTCCAAGCTCTAAAATGTTCCTGGGACAGTCCACTATCGATGGCCTGCCTTAGGGTATGCTTCTCACAGAACTCCATCTGTATGTACAGGACCTGTTGCATCCGTTCTGATGGCTGGCGAGGTGCGTCCACTACGTCCTCCGAAGGTAAGGTCTGCGATGCATTGGACCCTACTTCGAATTCTATGCCGGAGCTAGATTCATCTTCTGGTCTGGGGATTTAGATAAAAAGTATTAATAAACGAAAAAAGAAAGAAAGATATTATATTGTTTATTCTTCACAAATAAGACGGACAATATTAAAATAAACACTACTTAATATCCAGAGCCCCGTATTTCAGCCACGGCGGCCAATCTCAACGGAGACTAGCCTTCGGCGCGGGAGATATTACTAATAAAAGTTTTCAATATTCGATTTTGATGCATGAAAACTTACACTGGCTGGTACCGAATATTCTATTAAAAAAAAGTCTGTTGAATGGTAAACTACCGCTCAACTATCCGTTTGCCTCTAGAAGTCGATAACAATACATATTCTATCGTGTCTCGTTAGTTAAACAACTAACCTCATAATAGTAAACCATGGATCCGGTTCATCATCGTCGTCATCATCTTCGGTGTCAGAAGAAGTGTTCGTCTTCTGTACAGGAACTTCTGACATCGACCATTCCACCTTCACATCCTGGCCTAACTTGGCCACAATGCCTACGGAGCAAGATTGATTATACTTAAATAGACTTAAAAAACAAATAGGACGGAAAAATACCGATACAGAGATACATAAATAGAAGACTCTTTATTATTTACAGTGTACACAAAAATGATGTATCTGTACTATACATCAACAATGATGTACACCAGAGGTTCCCAAACTTTTCTGTCTCTTAGACCACGCCAGCGTAGACCCCCGTCGAGTCTCCCGTGGACCCCTGGGGGTCCACCTGGACCACTTTAGGAATACAGAAACAAATACAAGCGTATAACAACATAACATAATACAAAAACAAGCGTGTGTGCCATTTATGACATAAAAACAGAATTTGATATTTCTATAATTTATTTTATCACTCCTTTCTTAAAAATAAAATAAATTACAATCTCACTAAATCGTACCTGTCTCCTGTAAGTGGCTAAGACCTGAATAAAACAAGGCTTTTACAATAAAATAAAAAAATCTGCTGTTGCCAACATTTCGTCGAATTTTAAGAAAATGTATGCAGCAGCGAGAAGTCGATATTTTTCGCCATTTTGGGGCTGTTCCCACAGAGCATCGTATTTGTAAAAACTTACATTTTTATGATTTTAATAGTAATAACCAGTGTATACGTACATAACTTTTAAGACATTTTATACATTAAACTATTATTGATTAATTTTCCAATTTTATTCAACAAATTCAAAACAATAAAAGTCGTGCATACTTTTTTTTTAAACAGAAACAGGAAATTAATTCAATAGTTATTTTACTTTATTAATTTCGGTTGTACATAGGTAATGTTCCGAAACCCGGGACATTAGTCCCGAAAAAATATATTGTCGTAAGGCGTCTCCACTTTGTCTCTGCTCTTTTTCGACCTTTAGGCATTTTAGCTCACCTATTTCCGACCACTGGTTATAACTTATAAATTAAAAAATATAATAATAATATGAATTAATAATTGGTTCCTCTCCCTAGAGCCCTGACCACCGGCAGCCTGGATCCTGAACCTGATGCCGATGGGCTATTAGTTTTTATATTTTTAAATGTTTTTTTTTGTTTGTTATAAAAATATTTAAAAATGTAAAGATTATGTATTTAAAATGAAATAAAGGAAGATATGAATTAAAAAATATGTACCTTGCAGACTGTCTCCACGCCTCTTCGCATTCGGCAACTCAACTTCCATACTAGTCTCATCTTCCTCTATTTCAACACTGGACTCGATCCAAGCGTTATAATACCTAACCACGTTCTCATGGTTAAGTCTAGACAACAGTTTAACTTCGCGGGTTATCTTCTTGTTTAACTGGACGCTTTCCGGGTTAAGTTTGATGCGCTTGATCGCGTAGAAGCCGCCGTCTAGTTTGTTTTTTACCTGGAACGTTCTGTTTATATTGTAAAACTGGTAGCAGTGGATTTAGTAATTTTATGCTATAAATTTATTATTAGTTCATTAGGTACAGATATCCCAAGAAAAGTATGCGGTTCGGAAATACGAACGTGTGATGATGAGATTTAATATAGAGCTGTTACAACCGTGGAAGTACTTGCCTAGAGTAAGGACTTTAATTTTCTTTGTAAAGAGTTCTCATTTGACCCATTTACCACCAAATCCCATTCTGCACGCACTCGGATACATATATGTATATTATGTTATATGCTTTTCTATCGTGCTTGTTAGTAATCCTAAGATTTCTACTACTTTTTCAGTACCCGTGAGAACCTGTAATTGCCTTTAGATTTCTTATATAATTGTTATCCATCTGTTTTAGCAGTTGGTTCTCCTATAAATAAATAAATAAAATGAAAGATTATCAACTCTATAAAATTCCAAAACACTTTTTTATACTTTTGAGTGAGAAATGACGACCTGCGACCGGAGTAGGTAGCCCGACGGAGAGAAAACTTCAGACAAACACGCAATGATAAGTGCAAGAGAGAAAGAGAGAGAGAGAGAGAGAGAGATAGAATACTCTTCATTATGTCATCATCATCATCTGCCTAGCCTTTTCCCAACTATGTTGGGGTCGGCTTCCAGTCTAACCGGATGCAGCTGAATACCAGTATTTTACATGGAGCGACTGCCTATCTGACCTCCACAACCCAGTAACTGGGTAATACGATACCCCTTGGTTAAACTGGTTGTCAGACTTTCGTGCTTCTGACGACTCGTAACGACTGTCAAAGATCCACAAATGACAGCCGGGACCAACGGCTTAACGTGCTTTCCGAGGCACGGAGGAGTCTCGATATGTGAAAATGGTCACCCATCCACGGACCAACCCCGGCAAGCGTAGCTTAACCTGATGGATCGACCCGAGCGGCTGTTATTACTTAGCCACGAGCTCCTCTACTATACTATACTCCGAATACTCTTCATTATGTACACCATAATAATTACACACTACAAACCGCGGCTGTATAAAAGAAACTGCCTCTGTGGGGGTTACTCCTGGTCCCGACGTTCGTACTAATTCGGAAACAAAGATTAACGAAGCGCTTAAGAGGAGCTCATGGCTAAGTAATAGCAGCCGCACGGGTCGATCCGTCAGGTTAAGCTACGCTTGCCGGGGTTGGTCCGTGGGTGGGTGACCATCTTTTCATACCGAGACTCCTCCGTACCTCGGAAAGCACGTTAAGCCCGGCTGTCATTTGTGGATCTGTGACAGTCTTTACAGGTCGTCAGAAGCCCGAAGGTCTGACTACCAGTCTTGCCATGGGGTATCGTATTACCCAGTTCAGCTGGGTTGTGGAGATCAGATAGGCAGTCGTTCGATGTAAAATACTGGTATTCAGCTGTATCCGGATAGACTAGAATTCGATCCCAACATAGGGAAAAGGCTAGGCAGATTGAAAGATTACCGAAGCGCACACTTTTTCTGGTTTAACTGTACATGACTTTTATTTTTTTAGTTCTAAATTCAAGATAATACTGCGTAAAGTTTGCAAATCTAAATATGTACCTTCAATACATCGCCAAAGGCTCCCTTTCCGAGCCAGGTGAGCACTTCAAACTCGGCGTTCAGACGAGAATGACCGTTAGTCACAGGACTATGGTGTTGAATCTTCTGCACCGCTTCATCATCCTGTATTAAAAGTTGGTTTGTAGATATCTTAACTAATATAAAGAGGTTTTTTTTGTTAATATGTTTGTAAAAGGTAAAAAAAAGCTACACTATTGCCAAGTGTCATTATTTTTTTCATTTATCGAATTACTAGCTGCGCCCCACGGTTTCGCCCGCGTATGCCTCGATCCCATGGGAATTTCGGGATGAAAAGTATCCTGTGTCCAATTCCAGGTCGTGGTCTACCTCTATGCCAAATTTCATCGAAATCCGTTCAGCCGTTTTAGCGTGAAAGCGTAGCAAACAAACAAACTCACTTTCGCATTTATAATAATTATAAAAGTTAGGAGATTATAATTCTATAAATACCTACGGATCTGGTGTAGTCGCGAATATTTTGATCAAGATACAACATGACACACTGACTGCAAATTGTAAAAAACCTAAGAAAATATGAATTTTGCGGGCAACAACTGCAGTTCCTTAAGTAAATTACAAACCCGTTTATAGATCTCATCCTAAAAGCCGCTTTTATAATGCCTTAACACAATTTTTAACAAAGAATACACAAAAATGTACAGATACCTCAGAGCAACTGCCTTCATCGTCCTTCTCCTTACTACTGGGCAGTTTGGCAGGCGCGTCGATCAGAAACACGTGATTCATCAGCTGTTCTGCCGACCATTGAGATTGCTCGTCTTCCGTTAAACACCTGTTTTTTTTTAAATAATAGTTTCCAATAACAATTTATATTAGTACTCTTGTGCGGTAATGTGCGCCACAGATATGCATGAAGTCTCGAATAATATATTTATTAGTCGAGACTTCATGCCTTTTTTGCTACTGTGTAAATAAATCAAAATATAATAAATTAATATCATAATTAATTAAACTAGGTATATATTTTTCACTACATATTAACCTTAATTTGCGTATTTAAAACATCGCCTCGAGTGTAATGACCAACGTAGCACACTTGTATAATTATGTACTAATAATTACTTTAATTAATACGGTCAAAAAAACCAATTACAATAAATTAAAGACAGATTTTTTTATACACATAAGTACCTACAAATAATGTTAAGTAAAGTAAAGTCTCCAATGGGAGTCTCCAATGCTGCGACATTGGATGAAACTCCACACGACTTTTTGAAACTTGTATGTCTACTAACACTAGCTTTTAAGACCATTGTTACTAACACCATGGGCGTAGCCTGAAATAAATGATATAATAATAATATTAATAACCTAAGGAGGCTCTCGTTGGGCAGCAGGATTAAGGGCTTGATTCAGAAAGCGGTACTCCTGGACACGGCTCGCATTGTTAGGAGGTTCCTCTCTCTGGAGCCCTGACAGCCGGTAGCTTGGACCCTGTTCCCGATACCGGTGGGCTACTATTTTTTTTTATTTTTAAATGTTTTTATATATTTCTTTATTCTAATATTTAAAAATATAATTTATACACCGTGGCATTTTAATCGTCTTTCATCCGCAGCCCACTTCATGTATCCAATGACTACTACACATTCATAAAAAAAAAGATAGGTATTAATGAACATTTGAGTAATTAAAAAAAAAAAAATCTATAGTAAGACGCATGACGTAGTTTGAAACACCCTGTTATGAGCGCGGTCCGAGCATTGCGTTCCAAAGGCGGCACGGACTGAAGCGGCGGCATCTTTAACAGAGTTCATTCCCCCTATTGCAAAAATGTGTGTAACCTTTTTTTCTTTTAATGCCATCCTTATGCCTACGGAATAGAAGTCAAAATCGGTTGAACGGACTGTATAAAGGTTTGTTTCAATATCTAATCTTATTTCAAATGGGGTATAGGTACATAGTAAGTGCAGATTAATAAAAAAGAAAGTTACAAACATACGGCCGATTTCAATAACTGATCAATTTGTCTTCGTTCGACCCTATTGAAGATATAAATTTGACTCATGTCTACTAACCTAGCAAATAACAAACAAAAGATATGTAGTTACTGAAATTGCAGTCCTGGCACTTGCGGGTTGATCACACCTCGGTTGCGTAACATTTTCAGATTATTTGGCGCAGCGTACAATCTCCTTGCTCCCCGTAAATTGTCACCACTCACTGCGTACAGGCGCACCATTTGTAGGTACTCGATATTCGAGTATCGATAGTTCCTCATAATCATTGTGAATACCTACTTCACAATGATTATGAGGAACTATTCACTTCTTGCACTGTAACGATCGCGAACAACGTTTGATATCCGGTAGCGCGCGCGCACTTCCACTTCCGGTATTCGGCCGCAACTGAGACGCTGCGAGATTGACCTTCACTTATTTTTCGAGTGAAAGGGGCGGGGCGTGACACGCGCGGCTCTACTCAAAGGATAGCATTAGAGCTCCTCATTGGATGACAGTCCACGTGGACTATGCTTGATTGGCTTTCGGTATTGGAATGATCTACTCGACCCGTGCGCTGCGTAGGTATGTTCTACCGTTTGATACGTAAACATTAATAACAGGATGTTTCAGAATTCTAATGCAATATTTATTTTTCTTTGTACCTATTATATTAAATAATGGTAAAAAAAAAAAAAATCGTGTCTGGAGGTATTTTATGTCGGAATTGAGTGGACCACCTTTGTAAGACGATTAAAATGTCACGGTGTATGTAATCAAAATGAAATAAAAATAATAATAATAACTGCACAACTTCTGGTTAAAATGGCTGATTAGTTCACACGCTCGCCTGGCATCTCAATTCCAGTCATCCTTAGAGTCTGGGTCGCTACCGCAGTTTCTAACAACAGGCGTTACCCACCTGCTCCATAAGTCAGGTAGTCCCGCGGAACCGAAGAATTATAGACCGATCACATGTTTGTCGACGGTCTATAAACTTCTTACATCCATTTTGAGAGTGAAAATAAACACACACATTGACAACAATTCAATAATGTCCGCCTCTCAAAATGGATGTAGGAACGGGTCCCGCGGTACTAAGGAGCTACTCCTCATCGACATGGCCATAAGCCAACAGGTTCGTCGATCCCGTAAGGACCTCTCGGCATGCTGGATAGACTATAAGAAGGCCTACGACTCGGTGCCACATACGTGGCTCATGAGGGTGCTGGAGTTGTACAAGATTGATGCAACTCTACGCACCTTCCTTGAGTCGTGTATGGGGCAATGGAGGACAGTTCTTCGCTACCCGGGGTGTCGACAGATCCAAGGGAATGATGAACCTGTACTGATTAAACGGGGAATATTTCAGGGCGACAGTTTGAGTCCGCTTTGGTTCTGCTTGGCCCTGAACCCTCTAAGCACACTGCTAGAGGATTCAGGTCTAGGCTATCGGTTGAGGAGAGGTGGTCAGGTCATATCTCACCTCCTCTACATGGATGATCTGAAACTCTTTGCCCCCAACGAATTGCGACTGATGGAGCTACTGAAGGTAACTGAAACCTTCAGTAACACCATCAGGATGGAATTTGGTGTGGACAAATGTGCAGTCATGCATGTAAAGCGAGGGGAGATTATGGAATCAGAGGGAATTCAACTCTCGGATTCCATATACCTCAGGTCCCTCTCCTCATCTGAAAGCTATAAGTATTTGGGTATGTCGGAAGCGTTAGGCATCAACGTTGCTGACATGAAGCAATCGTTGAAGGAGCGCTTCTTTGGTCGCCTGAAAAAAGTATTAATTAGTCTTCTTTCTGGCGGAAACAAGGTGCGCGCCTTCAACGGTTGGGTCATGCCGGTTCTGATGTACTCTTTCGGCATACTCAAATGGACTCAGACCGAACTCGACGCCCTGGATAGGAGGGTTCGTACACTGTTGACCGCAAACCGGATGCATCACCCACGATCATCGGTGATGAGATTGTACATCCCGCGGAAGTGCGGGGGTCGAGGCTTTTTAAATGCGAAGACCCTCCACAATCGCGAGGTGTGCAATCTCAGAGAATATTTTTTTAAAGCCGAAGTGGGTATGCACCGCGATGTGGTGGCAGTGGACAAAGGACTCACCCCGCTCTCCATGGCTAAAGAGAACTGGCGCAAACCTGTGGTGCTTACTACGGAAGACCGCAAGGAGGTATGGCAAAGCAAGGAGCTTCACGGGCGCTTCTATCGGGCTCTTCATGAGCCCGGTGTAGATTTCTTAGCGTCCGTATCCTGGCTACGTTTTGGTGACCTTTTCGGGGAAACTGAAGGTTTCGTCTGTGCAATTATGGACGAAGTTATCCTGACGAATAACTACCGGAGACATATTATGAAGGACGGGACGGTTGACGTGTGTCGGGCATGCCACCGTCCGGGTGAGTCCATCAGACATATTATCTCTGGTTGTTCTCGTCTAGCTAACGGCGAGTACTTGCACAGGCATAATCAAGTGGCCAGGATTATTCACCAGCAACTTGCGTTGAAATATAAACTTGTGGACTCTGAGGTACCGTACTACAAGTATGTGCCCGACCCAGTTCTCGAAAATGACCATGTCACGTTGTACTGGGATCGGTCTATCATTACTGACAGGACTATTGTTGCCAATAAACCTGATATCGTAGTGATAGACCGATTAGCGCGCCGCGCAATGATAGTCGATGTTACCATCCCACATGACGTGAACCTCGTGAAAGCTGAGAAAGAGAAACAAATAAAATATCTCGACTTAGCACACGAGGTTGTCGACATGTGGAATGTGAGCTCGGCTATCATTGTGCCGATTGTCGTAACGGCCAATGGCCTGATAGCCGAAAGCCTCGACCAACATCTCTCGAGGCTCTCGTTAGGCGGTTGGATCAAGGGCCTGATTCAGAAGGCAGTACTCCTTGATACGGCTCGCATTGTGAGGAGGTTCCTGTCTCTGCAGCCCTAACCACCGGTAGCTTGGACCCTGCTCCCGACACCGGCGGCCATCTATTTTTTATATTTTTAAATGTTTTTTTTTATATTTTTATTTGAATTTATGAAATATTTAAAAATGTAAACAAATAAGAAAATAAATAAATAAACGATAATAATAAAGTCAATGTACGGTTTGTCAATCTTGCTCTAACATTTCATACATACCTTGCAAAGAAATCCTTAGCGGAACTTGGTAGATCAAGAGGTATTTCTAAATAGGTTCGTTCTTGTGACACTATTGAGAGTAGCATCTGCCCTGTAGCATAAATGTCTTGTGCTGCTGTTTGCCTAGAAAAGTATTAATAAATATAAAAAACCAGTCAAGTGCGAGTCGGACTCGACCACGAAGGGTTCCGTACCACCGTACAATTATTTAACACTACGTTTTTTTCTTTAGTAAAAAACACGTTTCATGTAAGGGGTATTAATTTTTTACTTTATTTTATTGTTATTAATATATAGGCAAAGAAAGAGATGGGTAGATGACATCATAGAAAAAGCAGGAAAAAACTGGATAAATACTGGCTACAGATAAGGAAAAGTGGAAAATGATGGAGGAGGCTTATACCCTTGGAGACCATTAATGTGGAGACAAAGCTATAATCCTTACTAATATTATAAATGCGAAAGTAACTCTGTCGGTCTGGCTGTTTGTCTGTCGCGCTTTCTCGCCGAAACTACTGAACCGATTTAAATGAAATTTGGTACACAGATAGTCTAGAGCCTGAGAAAGGACATAGGCTACTTTTTATCGAGATACCACGCGGGCGAAGCCGCGGGCGAAGCCGCGGGCGGAAGCTAGTAAATAATAAGAAGAACATGATCATACCTTCATCTTACCTGTCACAATACGCGTCACCGTCGATCATCTCTGCCAGCCTCATATCGAGGCCAATCCCCACAAGCTTGACCCCACCAAAATCGTCCAGAAACACATTTTGACCCCGCACATCTTTATGCACGATCCCAGCGCTATGCAGTTCTTTTAACGCTCCTAACACACCCAGACCCACATGCCTTAGTAACTTTAACCCTTCAAAGCGATCACTTAACACACTCAGTCTACTTTTAACACTTTTCAAAGCACTGCCTAGAACAAAATTCCTGAATAAATAAATGTACTGTTTTGTTGTCCGTTTGTTTGCGTCTTTTATTGTTTCCATGGCTATGTAGGGGGTTAAAGTGGGGTGGTTTAGTCGCGACATGGCTTTGAGGTCTTGTTGCATGGAGGTCAGTTGGCGGGTCCTCGTTTGAAAGTCGTTGGCTGGTGGTGTGATCCATTTTTTTGCGATTAATCGCTCGCCTTCGTCGTCGATTGCTAGGTAGGTTGTGGCGCCGTTTGAGGAGTGGCCTGTTGAGGAAACTTTACTGTTGTATTCTGCCAAAGTCTTACGGTAATAGAGGAGCAAATTCCTTTATTTTAAATTTAAAGCGCGTTCGCATTATAATCTGTTTCAATCTGTCAAAAATACCTTGAATTTACACATTCAATTCGGCAGTATTTATTTAACAAAGCCGAACCAAAGCAAATACTACACAGTAAATTCGGCTCGTGCCGATCGGCGAACTTCGTTCGGCTACTCATTCAATTTGACGACACGGTTGGCGCAGTGGCTGAGCGATGGACTCCTGCGCAACGTGTCGCGGGTTCGATCCCCGCACGGAACAAATATTTGTATGATCTGCAAGTAGTTGTTCCGGGTCTGGGTGTTACTGTATGTGAGTTTCTATGTTTGTAAACGCACCCACGATACAGGAAGAAATTCTTAGTGTGGGGCAACGTTTTAAAAAAAAAAAAAAAAAAATCATGTTCCGGTCGGTTCGGCACAAATCGAGGTAAGCCGAGCGGCTATGCCAACCCAAACATGTGTGCAGCACAACAAATAGTAATCAAAAAGTAAATAAATAAGTAAGTAAATAATAATTTATCTCTGTAATTTTTATGGTGTATATAATAAAGAGTAATCTATATATCTATTTATAATGACTTACCTAAACAGTTTCCGATATAAGCCTTTTTATTATTCCTCTGAGTAATCCTTATTACTTGAACGCCTTTACTCTTACAAGTGCACGGTATATCCACAGTTTTAGTTCGAACTACCTTCTTTACGGGTGACATTTTGTCATCGGCATAACTGAAAGCAATTAGTTAAGTATTCTAAAATAAAATTGCATTTACTTCTAAAAGCATATAGCTTGAAAAAGAAAATTTTGTCACTTTAAATCAAATAGAAAAAAAAAAAGAAAGAAAAACAGTTTATTCTGCACAAACTAAACGCACATTACAAAAAAAAAAAAAAGAATAACATTCTATCTAATAAACGACCGCCTTTCTTCCGACAGCTTTTTTTTGTCGGAGGCAAGGCAATCAGTAATTGAAAATGTATAATTTTCGATACGTCAGTTTGTGGAATGGTTGTGAAGTGCTCTTGGTTGCCTTATTTCTAACCGACTTCTTCAAAAAGGAGGAGGTTCTCAATTCCTCTTTTTGTTTTTTTTTTTGTATGTATGTTACGCGATTACTCCGCCAATAGGGAAATATGCATGTGATTCAAATATGGGTCAAATATTTTTTTCTATAAACTATGTTACTTCAGAATTATGCCTCCATCAATATTTTTGAATAAAATTTCTGTTTGAGCGAGAAATTAATTTTTTAAAAGTCCCAAAAAACTGTGGGTAATTCAAATACTTGAAAAGGCTAAGAGCGGATTTGACGTAACAATCCGGGATAATAATCAAAATGACAATGTCAAGTCAATCAACAAGTGTCAAGTCAATGTCAAACGCTCATAGAAAAAGGAGTGTTTGACGTTGACTTGACAGTTGCTTGTCTGTTTTCACGGTCTGTGACGTCACCACACCAAGCGCGCTAAATGGAGGGCGTTTAAATAGCCCGGATCGGTTGGATATTTTTAAACATTTTTTTAACTACTTTAAATTGCTTTTTTGCCGTCGAATTTTTTTTCACTATTATTTGGCGATGTAAACAATAGAAAAAAAATATTAAAAAAATACATGCATATTCCCTATTATGAATCGATTTTGTTTGGTAGGTCATGCTTCAGAGGTGGTCCCATATACATTTTATTAATTTTACTTGCGTAGTTTTTGAGTTAGCTTCAATAATTACGTATTTTACCCACTTTGCGTATGTAGACGATATAATTATTTCCACTCCGTCACTGTTACTTACGTAGCAGACGTTATCTGCTACGTACGTATACGAATTTGTGTAGGGTTGATACCACAACTAACCCTGAATCTATTGTATTCTGAACATTAAAGTGTTTAAAGTCTCGACTTACTACACAAGTTCAGGTGCATCCCCATGACCATCCAGACTGTCGTTTTCTTGACTGAAGCTAGATCTATGAACACGTTGTCTGCCCGACTTGAGAATTTCCTGCCGCCTCTGAATTTCATCCTTCATTTTCTGTCGCTGAAATAATAATTATTATGGAGATTTTATTTATTTACTTTATGAATCTTCTTTTTTTTCATGTGGTTATTGAATAACCTGGTGTCAGAGATTTTATGGGCCTCTGACTTGGCTTCACATGCCATCGAGAAATAATTTCTTTAGGTCACCAATTACACTGACATTTTATATCTTCATCACAATACAACATTATTTTTTGTTTATGCGAAACCCGAAAGACAAACGCAACACAAGACGAACGGAAAACGCCTGGAAGAGCTACTGGTCCATGAAGGAACTATTTAAGGGTGAGTTGTCTATGGCACTGAAACGCAGGCTCATGGACATGTGTATTCTTCCCGTCTTAACCTATGGCGCACAGACTTGGTCTTTGACTAACATCCAGAAGTCCAAACTCAAGGTCTGCCAACGAGCAATGGAGCGCAGTATCCGTTATAGGCGTTAAATTAACGGATCGTGTTCGTAACACAGTACTGCGCTCCAAAACAAAGATAGCCGACGTGGCTCAAAAGGCTGCCCAACTTAAATGGGACTGGGCAGGACATGTCTGCCGCATGCCTGACAAACTGTGGGCCCAAATAGCGCAGAACTGGTGCCCTGAGACAGTGAGACGGGGTCGCGGCAGACCACGTAGGAGATGGCGGGACGAGCTGGATAGGTTCCATCAAAACTGGAAAGAAGACGCGCGGGCTCGTGAAAGATGGAAGGAGTGGAGGGAGGCCTTTGCCCAGGAGTGGGACAGCATAGGCTAGGAGAAAAAAAAAAAAAAAAAAAAACCCGAAAAGGGGTCATTGTACTCATCATTTTGAACTCATTTTTTCTATGGGACCAACCTTGAAATCGATTTTAATCCGATTTCACTGTTGAAAAAATTGAACGAAAAAAATTGTTCAAAATGATGAGTACAATGACCCCTTTTCGGGTTTAGCATAAACAAAAAATAATGTTGTATATCTTTGGAGGAGCTCGTGGCTAAGTAATAACAGCCGCTCGGGTCGATCCATCAGGTTAACGCTTGCCGGGGTTGGTCCGTGGATGGGTGGCCATTTTCACATATCGAGACTCCTCCGTGCCTCGGAAAGCACGTTAAGCCGTTGGTCCAGGCTGTCATTTGTGGATCTTTGACAGTCGTTACGAGTCGTCAGAAGCACGAAAGTCTGACAACCAGTCTAACCAAGGGGCATCGTATTACCCAGTTACTGGGTTGTGGAGGTCAGATAGGCAGTCGCTCCATGTAAAATACTGGTATTCAGCTGCATCCGGTTAGACTGGAAGCCTACCCCAACATAGTTGGGAAAAGGCTAGGCAGATTGAGATTGAATGTTGTATATCTTTGGTGGAAACTCACCCTCAAGGGTGCCATTGGATACGCTACGCTACACAGGTTAAACTTATAACACCCTCTTTTTCCGATAGAGGTTAAAAAAGACGTCGCGTTGACTTGGTGTTAGCAGAGCGTATACCAACGTGCCTTAGAATAATACTCATTATAATAATTACCTCTTCATTTTCCTTAACTTTCAGATCATGTAGTTTTAACTGCTCCTGTTCATTTTTCTGTTTCAACATTTCATCGTAAAAAGACAGTGTTGGTATGTTGTAGTCGTGCAGAAATTGCTGAAAAACAATAATAGAAATAAATATTTGTATATTTCTCTTGAACTTTTACGTTACTAAGGGCCGATTTAACCAAAGCCACATATCTTTTATTCGGGGAATAAAATTAACTTCTGACAGTTCTTGTATAGAAAATCTGTCAAAAATTTTATATTTATTCACTGGATTAGACTTATACTATGGATAAAAGTTTGGTCGAATTCGCCCTTAGTAAATTTGAGTATTAAAGAAAACATGGTTTTCCACAATACTTCCATTTTATGGACTAAGAGATCAGCCTGCTCCATTATGTTCGCATAACAACAGCTGATTTCTTTCGCGATTTCGGGGTTTGTCCTATACTTAAAGTCCATAATGTTGAGTACATTGGCTCTCTAAGAGGTTTTCAGCTTGTATTTCAATTACACCTTGTAGACATAACAGGTAAAATGTGGGTGTGGGTGAACTTTTTTTTATTTGCTGAAATCCTTATAATAATAATATAATAAATTCTTTATTTTCAGACAAGAGATCCATAGCATGCAACATAATTGGTACCTATACCCTCTGTCTAGGGAAAACGGAGGGTCATGTCGGACTCCTTACTGACTAAAACCCCATGGTTCCATCCACTAGCATGAGTCGCGGGCCGGCCCGGCCGCTACATTCGCCGCACCCTGGACTGGTATCAGCCCGCCATGTCTGGCGGGCCCACATCACCAAGTGCGGCCCACGACCGCACGTCCTCCCATAAGTCGCGCTTAAAATTGCGCGCCTCTTTGGGCCGGACTGGTCGCGTTGCGAATTGGCCCCAAGGGTGACGTCTGTTCATCCCTTCGGCGGATACATGCTTGATTTTTTATTCGTAAGCTTAAATTACCTGAGCATGTTGTGCCAATTGGAATATACAGACTTCACCTCGTAGTTTTTTTGCCAATTCTTCCAACTCCGACAGTAATTTCATGCCATTTTCAGTAGATAAGCCTCGCATTTTGTGTATCGCCAAACTTAATGGCCTAGAAATATAAGAAATGGTATTTATTAATTAAAACAAAATAAGTGGATAATCTTCTTATAAGTACTAAAATTATTAACTTACAAACAATAAATCTATATATAAATCAATTGCCATTCTTGCAAAAACTCGAGTGTGAAGACACTTTGGTAAGTTATAGAGTGCGCGCCAGAGGTTGCAAAAAAAACAGGCATTAGCTAGTAAAAAAACAATTAAATTTTGGATATGAAAAGAAAGTACATAATATTACCAAAATTTTTTGTTTAAAAGGGATGAATTTTACGAAGTTTTTTTTGTTACTGACTAGTAGTTTTAAGAATCTAATAGCAAATTAATGCTTCTAATTTATCTAAAACATAAAAAAATGTAAATATATTTTTTTTGTTCACAACAGAACAAAGTTCAAAGACAAAAACAATAAAATTTAGAAAAAAAAAGTAACTTATCACATGTAATTTTGGTAATACACTTAATTCAAAACCATTGGAGGAAAAAATAATACATACTTATCAGGATAATTTTCACAACATTTGAAATGTAAAGTAACTGAACAGTGTACGCCTTTGATATCTGAATTGTGCAACGGATTCAACGTGAGCATTAGATTTATAGGTCTCCATATTTTCCAAGCGACAGCCTCACGGTTATCCACTACAGCATCACCGTAAATAGCCTGTCAAAGAAATTTGTTTTGTTCATTTTGCAATTGCAATTATAACACTGTATTTGATGTTGTAACTGTTTTATTTGTGAAAAGAGCATTTGGAAAGTTTTCAAAAACTTTTTTTAAGAACTTTATTTGGAGTAAAGTTAATTTCTTATGACTAAACATAACAACTATCTAATATTTATTGTGAAAAACTCACTTTGCAAAAACTGGCTAGATGGTTTAAACCATGTCAAAAGAAAAATCTTATATGCAATATGACTGAAAGTGTTTTTTTTTTAATGTATGTATGAAAACATCCGGGAAATTTAAGAGGGTTATGTGGGCTATCAATTTGAGGAACCCAGGAATTTAGCATCTATTAAAGAAAACAGTAGGTAACAAATATGATGAAATAATCAAATTGGTTTACATAATTGAAAACTAGTGATACTATAATATAATTTACCCACTTTACCATTGGATCCACTTGAATAAGCGTTTCCGTTTTATTTAAGCATTATAGATCATTCCGCCGATAGCAGTGCAATTTTTTTTTTTTTATTACGTTCAAATAAATGGTCAGTGGGACGTCTTAGGGGAATTATATATCCAAATAAATTATTCTCGTTTTATTAAAGATATCAACAGAATAAATATATCGTCATCAGACATAATTTCTCCCAAATAATGTAAGTATTATGTTTCATTATCAAACTGCGATAGGTTGAGAACATGAAAAACGCATTAGTAAAAAACATATTACAAGGCCTTCCCATGTGCTGGCCTAATTATAATTTAGAATGCCCGCCACGACAAAAAATAAAAATCTCTGGAAACTTATAAATGGAATACAGCGATAAACAGCAAAGAGCAGCGGGGAAAATATAGATGACTTATGAAAACTAGTAACAATTTTCATCATCCAAAAATGTTTTTATTTACAAATAAAACACAATAATACTAACCTGTAATGCAGCTAATTCGTTGTCCTGGCGTTCTTCGTTCGTTTCATCACACATTTTGCAGTCATAAAATGGACATGGTAACTGAAAATGTTAGTGCTATACACATAACACGATAACACTAAAGCGTGCGAAATATTTTTGCTGTTTGAGCAAATAAATCTCGATATTTTGAGAAATAAACCGCTAGCAAAACAATTTGTGACGTTGATTGACGTTCGACTGATTTGACGGCTGTCAAGTGTCAAATAATTTTGATTGACAGCTATATGATCGTTCGGAAATAAACGAAATAGATTAACTGTTTGTTTAACTCCGTTAACAGGGACACTTTGTTGGCCGAAGTAAAAAAGGAGCTACCAGAAATTTACGGTTTTATGTGGCAGTGCTACAGGCACCCTTCAAAATTATTATATAAAGACAACGTTTTGGAATCGGCAGTCGGATGCCAACAAGGTGATCCTCTCGGGCCAGTTATTTTCAGCTTGGCTATCCATCCCATAATACAACAACTAAATTCAAAATTTAATGTGTGGTATTTAGACGATGGTACACTAGGAGGTGACGTGGACACCGTTCTAAAAGATCTACAATTCCTAAAGCAGCAGTTCCAATCCATCGGCCTTGACCTAAACAACTCCAAATGTGAAATTTACCTTTGTGACGACACCGACAGACAATCGACCATACAGAAATTTAATTCAATAGCCCCGAATATCAAAGTTTTGGAAAAAAGTTCACTGCACCTCCTAGGTTCCCCAATCCTAGAAGATAGTTTTTCACCATTTGTCGAGGCAAAAATTGAACATTTTAACGATATTTCGGACAGACTCTCTAAAATTAATCTACATTCGGCATTCACCCTTATCAGACATTGCTGTTTCGGTCTAAATTTTATGTATTTTCTCCGCTCTTCCTCTTTATGGAAGCAGCCCAACCTTTTAGACAAAATCGATCATATTATTCGAAAGACTTTAACATCCATTTTAAATGTGGCACTGGACGACCGCGCATGGCTTCAAGCCACACTACCCATTCGTTTTGGTGGGCTCGGCGTCCGCAAAATTTCCAGTGTAAGCCTACCGGCGTTCCTGTCCTCGGTCCACAGCACCGAAAAGTTAACCGCAAGAATTTTAGCCTCTTCTCAGGTTGACTCTGAAGTGCCGTGTTTGACCGATGCAGTGAATGCCTGGAAAGTGGCTTGCCCGGACACGGTTCAGCCCGAGAACCCGTCTTCCCAGAGACAGTGGGATGAGCCGCTCTGCAGGTTGGTACGGAATAAACTTATTAATACGTCCACCAATACTGCTGAGCGTGCCCGCCTGCTGGCTGTGGGTGAATGGGAGTCGGGCCTCTGGCTTCAGGCGCTACCGTCACCCAACATAGGTACTATGCTGGGTGACACCACATTCCGGCTCGCTACATGTTTGCGTCTGGGCGCTCCTTGCGGTGCTCCACATCGTTGTCAATGCGGTGAAGGAGTCGACTGCCTCGGACACCACGGCCTATCCTGCAGCAAGAGCGCTGGTCGGATGGCACGGCACGCCAGCATTAATGACATTATCCGTCGGGCTCTTGTCACCGCCGGGGTGCCAGCTGTGTTAGAACCCAACGGCTTGGCACGCGACGATGGGAAGAGGCCAGACGGAATGACCATAATGCCCTGGAAGTTGGGTAGACCTTTGGTGTGGGACGCAACCTGTGTCGACACCCTCGCGCCATCCCATCTTCCTAGCACGGCGGGCTGTGCTGGGACAGCTGCTTCAGGAGCAGAAAACCTCAAACGGCGCAAATATAACAACCTTATTGGGAGCTATATGTTTGAGCCGTTTGGGGTTGAAACACTAGGGCCGTGGGGTCCGAGTGCTCATCGAGTATTTCGGGACATCGCTAAGCGATTGGTCGACTCTTCACGTGACCAGAGGGCTGGCCTATTTTTAGCCCAACGAATCAGCATTGCCATTCAACGTGGCAATGCTGCCAGCCTTTTGGGCACCTTTCCCATTGACAACGATGCGGACGAATTCTTTGATGCTCAATGAGCCCCTCCCCTTTATTTTTTCTTTTTAATTTGTTATATATGTAATTGTTTTTTAGTTAATTTAGTATAATAAATGTAAAATAAAGATAGATCCTTGAGAAAAATAAAAACAACTGTTTGCGACCTATTTAGTTTTCTAAAAAAAGATCGTGATGAGTGATGAAGACTAAAGCCGAATTTACATTACGAAACTAGTTGCGCTAACTTACCTATTTATTCATTGATAATTTCACATGTAAATAATTATCTATTTGTACACGTGAAACTATCAATGAATAATTAAGTTTGCGCAACTAGTTTCGTAATGTAAATTCGGTTAATGGGGATAAAAACGGTCACTTGCTTACTCCATAAAGAAACGTTCAAATTCAATCGTCGATCATTCAACATCATCACAGCAACACTCAATGGCTAAAAAAACTGAAATTGTCAAAATTTTATGTAAATACATTGTACTTTTTATTTAAAACCAAGATTAGCATATAGCTCTACAAGGATACATTGGCACGTGGCCAAAATTGAACATAAAGGACGGACATTTCACAAAACAACTGCAAAAAATTAAATGTTCACCAACAGCCCCCCATTTCAACGTTATTCGAACGCCAAAAGTTCCATAATATTAGTGTAGATTAGAAAGCGAATGCTTTCTTAAAAATACGGGAATTGATAATTACTGTTGAGGGTTCCAGTGTTTTTGACAGCTGGCTGTCACTATCCAAAATGCGTCATGCGTCTTTTACGAGTACCTAATTAAATAATACATAAATTAATTACGCGTAGGGTGACCTACGCGCATATGAAGATTTTAAGAATACAGGAGTTCATAATTTATTTCAGGTACAAACCTTGAAATAAATAAATATAAACGCAAGTTCAAAACTGAAAGCTCGCTCGTGACATGACAGCACTGTTGAGTGTTCCCCAATAATTATGGTTCTAATATAGTTTTTGTTGTTGTTTAGTTTAAATCATTTGGGTGATTTGGAGTGTGGCCCGTTATAAGATAAGTTGAGTAAAAGAAAAGTATTTCTAGTATCTACCATCAGTAATAAAAGCAGATTAATGAAAACTTTCTGGCTCTCTCAATTTTTCTTTGCACGGCTTCCTCCCATAGTTTTATTTTCTAAGAAAGTGGCTGGGACGGACTGGATGCGGAAGGCGGAGGACAGGGTGTTGTGGCGCTACTTGGGAGAGGCCTATATCCAGCTGTGGACTGTGTTATGTGAGTTGATTTGGGATATTAATTGGCTTATTTGTTGGGTATCAGTGGATTTGCGATATCAATTGGCACAAGAAGAAAGACAAGCACATAGGGTTGGCCACATAATAATTGTGTATTTAGGTTGGTAAGTAAACTTGTTACCTAGCATGTAGAAATAAAACAATAAGTAAGTAAATAGATACATCAGAAGAATTTATATTCATGTATTGATCGATACTAATATTATATTAGCTTGTTTTATAATTATTCATTTAACAATGACTGTAGCATATAATGGGAAATGGAACCTTGTTTTTAATAACATCCAATATTATCGATCCTATAACAGTCGACCAAGTTCTGATACCGTCAGAATTATGACGCGGCAAAAACTGTAACAGAAAGAAAAAATCATTAGTACCTAAGTACATATACATACAGGCTAAGAACTATAATTAAAAAGACCCAAAAATCACAAAACAATTATTATATAAGTTCAGCTACCAACAAACCCAAAGCGACATGGCAAATAGTAAATAACTATAAAACTGTAACACCCAAAGAGAATATTATGGAAATTAAAGTAAAGGATAAAACAATTACGTCGCCGAGAGAAATTGCTGAAGCTTTTAATAATTATTTTATAGATGACATAAAACCTACAACTAAGGAAAATGATACCTACCCAAAAACACTGACATACAATAATTGTAATTCAATGTTCATGAAACCGACTAATCCGTACGAAGTTGACCAAATAATAAAAGGACTAAAAACACTAATAGTACAGGGTATGATAATATAAATACTAAAATAATTAAAAGCGTTTCCCATATCATAGCTCCAGTACTCAGCACAATTATAAATCTGTGCCTAGAATACGGAATATTTCCGTCAAAACTAAAAATAACAGTCATTAACCCATTATTTAAAAAAGAAGATAGAAAAGAGATGAAATTTTATAGACCAATAGCTTTAATACCAATTATTGCAAAAATTTTTGAAAAAGTAATTTATAAAAATTTATATAACTATTTTGAATCCAATAGTATATTCACACATGAGCAATTTGGGTTTCGAAAAGGCAAATCAACGGGCGATGCACTTTTTAAATTTTTGAAGAAGGTAATGACAGGACTGGACAATAAACGACATATAACTACAATATTTATGGACATGTCTAAAGCATTTGACTACGTAGATCATGACATACTCTTAAATAAACTAGAACAATACGGAGTTAGAGGGAATGCTTTAGATCTTATAAAATCATACCTCAAAAATAGGGTTCAAATAACACAAATAACAAGAATATCAAATAAAACAAAATATGAACAAACGTTTCAGTCTAAGCCTAAAACAGTTAAGTACGGGGTACCTCAAGGAAGTATTCTTGGTCCACTTTTGTTCATAATATATATAAATGACTTCCCAAAAGCCGTAATCCATGACATGATATTATTTGCAGACGACAGTACAGCTATTTTCACTGACGAGGATGAAGATAAATACGAAATTAATGTAAACAATTCCCTTGAATGTATTATAAATTGGTTAAATGTAAATAATCTTAAAATTAACTTAGAAAAAACTTGCTATATTTCGTTTGCTAATATAAATAAAAAAACTAAAGAACCTAAACGTAAAATACAAAGGTGAAACCTTAAAAGAAGTTAAGACAACCAAATTTCTTGGCATACATATTGACTCAGCACTAAACTGGAAAATACAGATTGACCATGTGTGCAAAAAACTAAATCAGTTCTCATATGCCCTCTACATGTTAAGAAAAGTTACAAGTGAGAGTACTTTACTAAGTGTTTATCATGCATATGTAGGCTCCATACTAAAATACGGTATCCTATTCTGGGGTAATTCACCGAACAGAGAGTGTGCTCTAAAAGCACAAAAAAAGTGCATCAGAAGTATATGCGGATTGAGACAGACTGATTCATGTAGACCAGTTTTCAAAAGGTTGAAAATCTTAACCCTTCCTTCACTATACATATTTGAAGCGGCAAGGATGATAAAACGCGATATAGATAAGTATGAAGCGTTGAGAAGTGCGAGACACAAAACTGAACTTCGAACTACTTGCGAGCAAGTACGCGTACTTATGGCGCGGCGAGCTTACTCTCCCGTCGGTCATCGCCGCGAGGCGCGTGCCAATTTGACAATGAAATTTTGAGCAGGCTTCACGTGTGTCACTGACGACGACGAGCCGAGTGAGACCGCGTACTTTAAGTACGCACGTCTATCACCCACTTTATTATATCCAAAGTTCCAGAAATCCGGTTATTCGCCGTGTGTGCGTAGTCTATGCGCCGCCGCCGTTCCGTAAAGAAACCGTGCCGTGCTCAAAGGGCCTTACTGATTTAATTATTTCTTTTTTTTGCTGGTAACTCAGATAACAATTGGCACAAGGAGAAAGACATTCGGGCACAGAACCCTAATTCCGTAACACACGATCAATCTGTTTCATTTTGACAGTTCAACAATATTCATTGCGTTATTTACGTTGTTGAGCAGACAAACTATTCGAACATAGGAAGCAATGGATTTGCAATATCCTTCAAAATGATTCAGATTATGATTGATCGTGTGTTACTCAGTTAGAGTGCTGATCCCAAATAAATTAGGATACGGTAAGGAGAACACGAATTTTGGAGCACTTACTACTCTAGAAAGGACTTCAGTTAAGTTGTTAGCTGGTCTGTACACCATTCTAATGATACCTGCAGCTATTGAAGTAGCCGACACACTAGCCGTTACTTCTTTGGTTGTCAAATTTTTTTGGATCTGAAAATGATAAAATATTACCAATAATTATTTAATAAAAATGAACAAAAAAATAAAAACTAGCCTAGTGCGAGTCGGACTCGCACACAAAGGGTTCGTCCGTACCATTATCTATAAAAACGGCAAAAAAATCATGTCTGGGAGCCCTCTTAAATACCTATTTATTTTATTTTGTTTTTTATACGTAGTATTTGTTGTTATAGCGGCAACAGAAATACATAATCTTTGAAAATTTCAACTGTCTAACTATCACGGATCATAAGATACAGCGGCAGACAGACAGACAGACAGCGGAGTCTTAGTAATAGGGTCCCGTTTTACCCTTTGGGTACCTACTTAACCCTAAAAAGAGAGGTTCCACTGATCTACTTACACTAATCGTCCAAGTGATGGAAGGATGTGTGAAATCCCCAGTGAATTTATGCACAATACCATTGACCTGAAAGAAGGTCACATCATAGCCAAGCTTCACATCCCTCAGGATCAGTGCTCCAGACACGGTAGCCGTGGGAGTCTGGACTCCATTTACTGATGGCGTTCCAACTGTCTGTGACATACTCGTCACTTCAATCTTCTGCATGGAGACCAAAAAGCCGTTGGTGTAATTTGCTGTACCGTTTACATGCCACCTGTACATCTGTAAGCTGAAATTTTCATGATTAATAGTAGTACAAACTAGAGCTTCACGGGGTGTTTTTATTTTACGACGGTAATTATCCCCGTATTCACCTATGCAAATGAACCCAAGAACAAAGAACACCCCATGTTGAACATACCTTGGGTATATTTAGTTTTTTTTTTAATAGCCTGTTTTGTGTCCCACTGCTGGGCAAAGGCCTCCCCTTTTTCCTTCCAAAGCTCTCTATTTTGTGCGATTTCTAGCCATGTTGGCCCCGCAAACATGATTAGATCGTCACACCACATACGCCGCGGTCTACCTCGACGGCGATGTCCTCCTTCAGGCGTCCAGTAAATGACGATCTTTGCCCATCTCTGTGGGTCCATTCATGCGACGTGGTCGGCCCGCTCCCACTGCAGCCTGGCTGTTTTTTCTCCAACATCCGCTACTTGAGTTATGGAGCGCAGGGTGGTGTGCCTAACGCGGTCTGTTCACTTGGGTATATAATACTAGCACTATGCCGGCGACTTCGTCCGCGTGGATTTCTTACTTTCCCCTAAAAACTTCAGCAAACCCTCCACCCCCTTTGAAAGGAAATTCATATTTACGACTTTATTACCCGCTAAATCTGCCGCTAACGGGGTGTAAAACACCCCGTTAGCGGCTGATTTTTGAAAAACCCCGAACCACTTACTTTTTTATTTTATGTTTTAAGTATTAGTATTCCAACAGCGCGTTACAATTTTTATTTACTTTGACACCCCGTGATTCCTCTGTGTGACGTTACTTTGTTATGCCCAGAACTTTTACTTTGCGCTAATTAAAAAACTAAAAGTGACAATCTTTATTATTTACTAAGTAGCAAGTATTGCCAAGTTTCAAGTTTATTAACTCAAGGAATAAGATTTTTCATACAAACTAAGTCCCCCTTTTCACCCCCTTTAAGGTCGAATTTCCAAAAACCCTTTCTTAGTGGATGCCTAAGTCCTAATAACTCTCTGTGTGACAAATTTCAGCCCGATCCGTTCAGTGAGCTGTGATATAGACTACCACTTTTCACTCCGTTACGAGTAGATTTTTGAAAAACCCTGGTTCGCATTATTCTTTATGTTTTGTTGTTAGTTTAAATACAAAGTTGCTAGTTAATCGGACCGCGCTTTAAAATTCTCCTATACAAACTTTAACACTCCCCGATCTCCGTTTCGGGGTAGTTTAGAAAAGCTAAAAACTTTTTACAAAAAAAAAAACAACCGACTTCCAAAAAAAAGTGAAAAATAACTTTAATTTCGGAAGTCGGTGTCTTTGCTTTCCAATTTTCGTTTTTTGCCACCGACTTCCGAAATTAAAGTTATTTTTCACTTTTTTTTGGAAGTCGGTTGTTTTTTTTTTTGTAAAAAGTTTTTATTTTTCACTTTTTAGTTGTGGTAACTACCCCACACAAATTCGTATACCGTTGTCTGCTATGTGACGGAGTCAATTAACATGTCATCAACATCGCAAAGTGGGAAAACTACGTAATTATTGAAGCTAACTCAAAAACTACGCAAGCAAAATTAATAAAATTTATATGGGACCACCTCTGAAGCATGACCTACCAAACAAAAAAAGAATCATCAAAATCGATTCATAATTGGCGGAGTAATCGGGTAACATACACACAAAAAAAAAAAAAAAAAAAAAAAAAAAACATACAGACGAATTGAGAACCTCCTTTTTGAAGAAGTCGGTTAAAAAATGACAAACATTATCATTTACTTAGATAAGTATTCGTGCTAATTTCCAAGTCTATTAACTCAAGGAATAAGATTTTCCCCCCCTTTTCACCCCCGTATAGGTCGAATTTCCAAAAACCCTTTCTTGGTATCCACCAAGAAAGGGTTTTTGGAAATTCGACCTTTAGTTTTTGGAAGTTCTTTTAGAACATAGGCATCCGCCTATGTTCTAAAAACTGTCTGTGTGCCAAATTTCAGCCCAATCCATTCCGTGGTTTGAGCTGTGATATAGATTACTCTTTTTCACTCCGATAGGCATTTTGGCACACAGATCGTTATTAGGTCGTAGGCGTCCACCAAGAAAGGGTTTTTAGAAATTCGACTTTTAAGGGGGAGAAAAGAGGGGGTGTTGTATGTATCGAAAATCTTATTCCTTGAGTTATTAGACTTGAAACTTGGCACAAATATTTAAATAATAAAGGTTGCCATTTTTAGTTTTTCTAAACTAGCCCCTAAACGGGGATAGAGGGGTGTCAAAGTTTGTATAGAAGATTTTTAACGCGCGGTCCGATTAACTCGTAACTCAGTATTTATACTTAAAGCCAAAAATAAAGAATAATGTGTATAAGAGTTTTTTTAAGGCACATAGGCACTTTTGAACGAAAACAAAAGAAATAGAACTGATTCTAGTTACCCCTTCAATCTTTAAAAAAAAAAATGTTTCACAATATTTTGTATAGTGATGTACCTATACTTACAAAATATTGTGAAACATTTTTTTGTAAATAAAACAATAAATAATACCTAACGTTAATGCAATTCAAATATTCTCATAAAACGTATACGCGAAGTCGTATATGTACACACGGCTACACATCAAGCTATACATTTCCAGTTTATGCTGATCTCGCATTGTTTAAGATTTCCGAACATTGCGAGGTCAGCTTAAACTGGAAATGTACAGCTTGATGTGTAGCCGTGTGTACGTGTGTTAAATTAATGTCGCCATTGTAGCGGCACGTTGTACCTATAATTATGTGTGAAATGTGTGTAAAGACACGGTGTACGATCTTACTCAACATTCTGAGTGATATTCAACAGCGTCAGACTGCTGAATCCTCTTCTTTCTAATTCGTAGATTGTTTCCTGTATCACTTGAGTGAAGAATTGCGTGTGGTCCTTGATCCGTGCCTGTTGCGCTGTAAAAAAGTAACGTCTGTAGTCCTTTGAAAGATTATTATATTATCCTTCAATAGTAAATGCGCAATACTTGTCTAAACAAAGTGTTTTTTTTTAATCGTAACTCTAGATCTCTAGAACTCTAAATCGTAAACCTCAATGGTCACTTTATACACATTATACCCTCTAGGGTATAATGTGTATAATGTGACCATGTTTTTTTTTTTTTTGTTTTTCATACAAATGTATCACAATTATTTGCGTAAAACACGTGCACATTTATTTATTTACGTGAAAAAGGTAAAAATTTAGTTCTGAATATAATTGTCCATTAAAAAAAAAACAACGTCGCATTTTCAATGAAAATGATTTACTTGTACTGATCAATGAAATTTTGATAAACACATCGAGAGTTTATGTTACGATATCTTAAAAACCGGCCAAGTGCAAGTCGGACTCGGGCACGAAGGGTTCCGTACCATTATCTATAAATCGGCAAAAAAATCACGTTTTATGTATATGAGCCCCCTTAAATATTTATTTTATTCCTTTTTTTTAGTATTTATTGTTATAGCGGCAACAGAAATACATCATCTGTGAACATTTCAACTGTCTAACTATCACTTTTCTTGAGATAAAGCCTAAAAACGGCAAAAAATCACTTTTGTTGTATGGGAGCCCCCTTAAATATTTATTTTATTCTGTATTTTAGTATTTGTTGTTATAGCGGCAACAGAAATACATCATCTGTGAAAATTTCAACTGTCTAACTATCACGGTTCATGAGATACAGCCTGGTGACAGACGGACAGACAGATAGACAGACAGCGGAGCCTTAGTCTATTACTAAGGTTTACCCTGTGGGTACGGAACCCTAAAAAAAACAATTCCTATATTAATTGAAAAATAATTTCTATAGGTACCAGTTGATTCTTTGACATGCTCTCATAGTACCCTAGAGTTATGGGATAAAAAAAACACGTTGTAGGTATAAAGAAATCACTTTCTCGTAAACGGCTCGAACGATTTCGATGAGAGTTCCAATAAATGGGTTTACGGGAGCGAAAAATCGATCTAGCTCGGTCTCGGCCTCGGTTGGATATTTTTTCACTGCGCAATTTAGTGGCTCGTGTAGGAGCACCGTAACACAAATGATTAATCAAACAAATAAAATTATAATTATGTATAAGAGTTGTGTATGGTGGTAAACTGAAAACGATATAATTATTAAATAAAGATAAAATAAAATCTTTTATTTCAGACATACTTGGCCCATAATATTGTTAGTAGAACGAATTAAAAACTATGTTAGTACATTTAAAAATTTAACAATAAATTTAGGTATTGGCCGCCATCTGGGGCCCCGGGCACACGCACTTGTGCTTGAACCATGTGCCCCAGAAGGGGGCTGTCCACCTTGTGGCTGAGCACCTAGATAATAAAATATTGGTGGCACATTCAATGATCATAAAAAAATCTTTCAACTTTAACTAATAGTTTTTCACAATTATACATCGAGAACTGCTGATCGGCAATCAGCAGGATTACAATTATTTATTTCATGCATGTTTATATCGTTAGTCCTATGCCATAATGTTATCAACCTTTGTTTAAATTTATTTACATAAAATTCATAGTAAAGTTCTCGGTTACTATATACAACGATAAAAAAAAATGCATAGTGCAAATGCATTAAAGTTCATTAGAACAATATCTAAAATAAACATTATTAAGTACAAAAAAAGTGTATAAAATAAACTAGAAACAAATTCAAACAACATAATGCCGTCACTCAATACAAATATCAAAGTGGCGATGTACAAGCGACGCCAGATTTTAGTAGCTGTATTTTCGCTCGTGTTGAAACTACGACAAAATTAATGTGCAAATATGATGTACAAACAACAGTTAGGTATCAACGCCAAAATTGAGCTAATCGTGATAAAGATTAGAATCATGCGAGAGGAATGATTGAATATCACCATTTTATTATTATCAGACAAATAATAAAACAAAGAGATCAAAATGGTTGTTGTTACAAAAGGCATTACCTTGGTAAGCATATAGTCACGGTAGAAACTTCTCACGTATAATATAATTAAAAGTCACGCAATTGTAAAGTTGTATCATGAAGTTTAGGAGAAAGTTTATTAAAATTGCATTTAGAAACACAATGTTTCTATAATTACGGAACTTCCTGATGATGGTCCATGATCTTTCCCAATTGTTATCATATTCTTTGTCTTTTATGCCACTTACGATAGTATCGTTGTCAGACATAATGAATTTCACTTCAGCAGATTCGTTTGATTCACTTTTTATTTTCAAAATACTAAATTATTTGTGAAACATGGCGTAAAGCACTTTCAGGTAGACTTTGAGGCAATATAAACTGACAAGTGTTGCTTCTAAAACGGTCAGTGGCACAGAAGTATTATAATACAATTAAATGCACAAAACCTATTAATAAGTATCTATTGAAACAAAAACCGGAAAATTAAATTTGGTTTTACCTAATTATAAACTACTAGCTTTTTGCCCGTGACTTTGTCCGCGTGGAAGTTGTAAACTAAGACTTATGTCCGTGTATTAATTTATTTTTCTTATTTTTTTATTATCTCCTTAATAAATTGTTCCCTACATAAATTGTTCTACGTCGTTCTACGAACAATTTCCATGAAGTTTTTTGCATAGAAATTGTTCAACTACAATCGCGTCGCGCTATCTATCGCGGTAGGAGCCTTAAATTGGCCTCATAACTGTCATTCATTGACAGTTGTATAGAATGGCCATAACACTGTACATTGACGTAGCGTCTGTCAATTTGCTTAACAATAAAGTAATGTTACGGACTGGATATCAAACAATTTGGTCTACATCTACAGCAGTTTTTCCTTAGACTAACGCAACCTTCTCCGACGTGGAACATCTTCAATTTGACCACGGTCAATCTTGGTTTACCGCCTAAAGTTCAACTGACGTATACACGGTTTGGTTCTTGTACACCACAGTTTTATTCGACGCGCACACAGTTGCTGTCTTTTAGACTGAGCCAGTTTTCGCCGGTTTATCAGCTTTCCGTTGCTGTACAGAAAATAAGGTAATGTCGAAGATTTTATATAAAAGTTTAGGAAATTGACAGTTAATATAATTTAGGCATTCTTTTTTGAAAAAACGGTAAATATCTCTCTGGCATGCAGGTTCCATCACGATGTTTTCCTTTACCGTTATTAAAGCAAGTCATAATTATACAATACGGACATGAATCCGAAAAGTTACGAGGTGTTTGCCTTGGGTTTGAACTTGAGACTTATGACTTAGCAGTCCGACGACGGTCACACAACTAGGCTATCACTGCTTGTGCATTGTTATTTTATTAATTTATTAGGTATAAATTGTTATTTACGTACATATTAATTTTATTTTGAAAAATACTTCATTTGGGATATTTGACACGGTGACACCTCTTTTATAAAGAAATAATATACCTACTTTATTTTTATTGTAGACCAGGATTGTTACAAAGCTCTTTTACAATATTGCTTACAATAGCGGTTTTGATGCTGAGAGGAAAAAAATACGGAATTGTTCATCAACCATCTTTAATTCGTTATTTTTAACAATAAAATTACACATCAAGAACTGCCGGTGGGCAATCAGCAGGATTACAATTATTTATTTCGTGCATGTTGATATCATTAGTCCTATGCCTTGTTGTTAACGACCTTTGTTTTTTATTTAAATAAAATTCATTCCATATTTCTCGGTTACTCTTTACAGCGATTAAAAAAACAGATAATACAAATCCATTCAAGTTCAATAAAACATTATTTAAAATAACCCCTAATAGGGTCGCATTAACTTCATAAAATAAACTTAAAACAAATTCAGATATCAAAATGACATCGCTCAAAACAAATATCAAAGTGGCGATGTACAAGCGGCGCCAGATTTTAGTAGCTGTATTTTCGCTCGTATTGAAACTTCGACAAACTGAATGTACAATTATGATGAATAAACAAAAGTTGACTATCAACGCCAAAATTGAATTGCCACTTAATATGATTGGAATTGTATTAACGGAACTACTGATTGTATCATCAATATTTTTAGGTACATTAGAAAATATAAAGAATAAAATTGTGGTTGTTGCAAAAGACACTCCCCAGGCAAACAGGGTGCTTTTTAAATATTTTTTATGAATATGCCCATCGAAAACTTTTACAAAATCTACATAAAACATATGACATACTACTAACAGCCAGTGGGTCTTTAAAGATGTTATATAAATATATAGACACAAAAGAAACTTTCCAACGTTTTCATGGAAAAATGTCCTAAAAAAAATTTGTATTATTATGATGGTGTATACGAGAAAGTTTGATAAAATTGCATTTAGACACACAAAGTTTCTATAATTACGGAACTTCCTGATGATGCTCCATGACGTTACTCCGTACACCAACGTTGCTAGTGTCAGCAGGAACATAATGACGAATACGATCTCTTCAAATTTAGCTTTTAATTCCCTATTGTTATCATATTCCCTGTCTTCTAAGCCACGTACGATTGTATCGTCGTCAGACACTACTAGTTCCAGCACTAACAGACAGGTTTCTATAATGTGGTCGATTTTATGCATAAATTCCCAATTGGTATCATTAATGTGTGCGTCGTTTATGCTGGTACCGTTGAAAGACATAGCTAATTTCACTTCAGCAGATTTGATTGATTCGATTTTAATTTTCAAAATGTAAAATTATTTGTGAATATCTTCGCGTAAAGCCCTTTCAGTTAATACAAATTGACTAGTTTGTCCTGAAACAGTCAGTGGAACAATAAATGTATTATAATGTTATTAAAAGCTACAAAATCTATTAATAAGTATCTATTGAGACAAACAGGAAAATTAAATTTGGTTTTACTTAATTATAAACTACTAGCTTTCTGCCCGTGACTTTGTCCGCGTGGAAGTTTGGAAATAAGACATACGTCTATGTATTAATTTGTTTTTCTTATTTTTTATTATGTCCTTAACAGAACGACGCGATTGTAGATCAATTTCCATGAAGTTTTCTGCCTACAGAAATTGTTCTATTACAATCGCTTCGCGCTATCTATCGCAGCAGGAGCCTTAAATTGGCCGCATAACTGTCATTCTTTGACAATTGTATAGAATGGCCATAATGGCCACTGTAAATTGACGTAGCGTTCGTCAATTTGCATAATAATTCATGTTACGGAATTGGTCAGTGCCGATAACGCAGATAATGAGTTAATTTATCTTCGACTTGATTACAAATACTTACAGTGATTCTGATTATACACTCGATAATTTTATTTATGTGAAATGGGTAATTGTAGTAACACACTAACAGTAGCGATGGCTTTCATTTTGACAGTTCAACAAAGAAAGAAAGAAAAATAGGTTTATTTGTCACAGAAACACGTAAAATTAACAACATAAATTGCGTTATGTACGTTGGTAGTGCAGAAAAATTTTCGAACATACCTCACGTGTATTTTTTCTTGCAAAAATTCACGCGTCGAGCAAAAATTACGTTTTTTGGAGCGTTTTTTTTCGCATTATCGATTTTTTGGAGGTTAAGCATTAACCTTCAAAATCATTCCGATTGTGATTGATGTGTTACGCAAATTATGTGTTATGTAGGTACGTAGGGACACAAGTGAAACTACTGACAGCTAAATGCACACATACACAATGTTGACACACACATATATAACATTTCTCCCCCCTTATTTGACCAAAATACAATATTATTAATTAAAATACCAAATTACAAAAAAGGTTTGTAATCCACCCTAGGAATGTTCCTCAACAGTCTGTCTGGATTCCTTGAAACCGGGTCCGACCCTGTATCTGCGTCTGCAGACGGTGTTGATTGCAGACTTGCGTCATCAGTTTTATCCCCGGCTGGAGTCTGTACCGGAGGGTTGCCGGTTGACGGCTCGCTATGACAATTGAAGTCGTCAAAATCATAATGGTGTTGCGGCTGTTGTGAAGCATTACCTTTTCCACCTTTACATAATATAATTTGGGTCTTATGCTTTTTAACAAGACACGACGAACTAAAATCCTGAATTAGGTAAAGCACTTTACCCAATCTCTTTTTAATAATACCTCTGCACCAATGGAACTTAACATTATTTAAAAACTTTTTGTACATTATCTCATCCCCTGGGTTATACACTTGTTTATTATTTCCTCCGCTTGATTTAATTTGCGAACACTGTTGACGATTAACATTATCAGTGGGGGTTGTGCCGGCGTTTTTGGATTAATTAAATCTAAGCGTGACCTCAACTTGCGGCCAAACACTAGCTCAGCTGGTGAGAACCCCGTGACAGAATGAACAGAATTCCTATAGTCAAAAAGGTGTTTTAATATTTTCAACTTGCAATCACTTTTATTGCGCGAAGGGATAACACAGGATTTAATGCCTTTTTTCACAATTTTGACAAAACTTTCCGCTTGCCCGTTACTTTCGGGATTGTAGGCTGGTGACGTCAAATGATCTATGCCGTTCCTTGAACAAAAGTTCCTAAATTCAAATGACGTAAACGCGGTCCCATTATCAGTTACTATTGTATGTGGTAGACCGTACTTGGACATAAAATCGTATAGCTTTTCTATTACGTTTGTGGTAGTTGTAGACATAGTAACATCGTACAACTCCACCCATTTGGTGTGCGCGTCCACAACCACGAAAAACATCTGATTATTTAACGGACCTAGGAAATCAATGTGTATCCTATGGAATGGTACTGGTGGGTACCGCCACGGAGAAATCGGCGTTCGCGGCGGGGACGGACGCAACAGTAACTGTTGACAGATATCACACGAGTTGATCATTGCCTCCAACGCCGCGTCAACCCCTGGGAACCAAAATCGTGATCTAGCCTCAGCTTTGGTTTTCACAATACCCAAATGCGAATTATGTAACTCGTGTAAAAGTTTTGAGCGTAACGATTCTGGAATAACCACCTTATGTCCTCTCATAAGACAACCATTTTCATTTGACAATTGTGTCCGACACAAATAATAGGGCTTAATACATAAATCCGACAATAATTGTCTAGGCCAACCTTGGTGAATGTAATCAAGTACTCTTGCTAAAGTGATATCTTTCGCAGTTTCTTTGCGCAATTCGTCCAGTGTCACTGGCATACTGCCTTCAACCACAAAGTTAACATAAGTAGCCTGGTCTATAGGCGCTGCGGCTGCGGCCGCGTGAGCGCTGCTGTCCCCGCGCTCGTCTGCCTGTTCCCCCCGCTCGTGACGTAAGCTCGCTCGTGACAAATAATCTGCATTATTATCGGCGCTTCGAACATACTCAATCGAGTAATTATACGCACTTAAAAACATAGCATATCTTTGTAGCCTGTTAGCCGATACCTCTGGTATGCCCTTATATGGACCAAAAATTGAAATCAAGGGTTTGTGGTCGGTACGTAGTATGAAAGGTACGGATCTGCCATATAAATATTGATGAAAACGCTTTACACCAAATATAATCGCTGTGGCTTCTTTCTGTATTTGCGAGTATTGTTTTTCAGCCGACGCTAGTGTGCGGGACGCGAATGATATGGGCCGTTCTAACCCGTCGTTACCTACTTGCGATAAAATAGCGCCTAGCCCGTGTGGAGAAGCATCTACCGTCAATATTATTTTTGAATTTGGGTCAAAATGTGTTAAAACTTGTTCCGACGTTAAGCATTTTTTTATTTAATTGAATGCTTCCTGATGTATAGCTGTCCAATGCCACTTAACTCCTTTCTTTAATAGATCGTATAAAGGACTAAGTATGCTTGATGCTCGTGGAACGAAATTTCGATAGTAGTTTACAAGTCCTAAAAATGATTGCAAGGTGTTGACAGTAGCAGGAACGGGAGCGTCTACGATAGCCTTTACTTTAGACGGATCTTTCTTTAGTCCGTTCTTGTTAATTACATACCCTAAGTATTTTATTTCGTCTTTAAAAAATTCACATTTGTCTCTTCGCAAAGTTAGTCCCGCGTCCTGAAGTCTTTTGAGAACTATATGTAGTTTTTCCATATGCAAATCTTCTGTTTTTGCTGTTATCAACACGTCATCTAACAGACATAACACTCCGTCTAATCCCGACAAGACGGTTTCCATTGCGCGCTGGAAAATAGAAGGTGCGCTCGACAAGCCGAATACAAGACGTGTATATTTGAACAAACCCCGGGGCGTGTTAATACAGGTTATGTTTTATGACTCATCATCGAGCAAAAATTGATTGTAAGCCATTGATAAATCAATTTTCGAAAACTGCTGGCCACCGTGTAGTTTCGAAAATAATTCGTGAATCGTCGGCAAAGGATACTGTTCTATTACTAATTGTTTGTTAATGGTCACAGAATAGTCCGCACATAATCTGACCGAACCATCACGTTTGAGTACGGGAACAATTGGTGATGCATAGTCAGAATGTTTAACCGGTTTTAACACTCCTAGATTTAGCAACCGTTCTATTTCCATATCAACTTTGTCGCGCAAAGCAAACGCTATGGGACGCGCTTTAAAGAAAACTGGTTTTGCCTCATTGTTTAGTTTTAATTTTACTTTATAGTTTTATAAGCGCCCAGCTTATCTGAAAATACTTCTGGGAACCGTATTTGTAGCCGCTCCCTTGTGCTTTGCCTATCGTTAAAATGTTGATATGAAATCGCGGCCTAGCAACGGTGGCCCGCCGTGACGTATAATAAATATATCAAGTGTGTGAGTGTGCTGCATATATGTTATTGATAAACGCACATAACCTACACACTGCATCTTGTTTCCCGTGTAACTATAAAATCCTTTGCGAGACGTATGCAATGGTATACTCGCAAACAACTTTCTATATGTACCCTCAGATATGACTGTCACTGCTGACCCACTATCTATTTGAAATTCTAAATTCTGGCCATTTATTGTGACCGTCTCTGTGCCCCGAGCTGAAGAAATGTTGTAAAGCGACTTACCATCGTCGTCCTCGCTCACATCCCCAGATAACACATAGTTAATTTTATTACACATTCTTCGCAAATGCCCTACTGTGTTGCACTTTTTACACTTATACTTTGCGAACCGACATTGAGACGACTTATGATTAGCATGACCGCACACCGAACACTTTTCTTTCTCGGCACTATTAATTGGGTTGGCACTATTTTGTCCTTTCGCGATCTTGAACACTTGTACTTGATCTGTTGATGTAGAAGCAGTAGCGGCAGCGCCCGCGCGCGCACATCTTATGCTCTCTGCTAGCTCCACCGCCTTCGCCAAGGTTAAAGTGGTCAAGTCACGTGCAAACAGTTTCTCCCGTTCAGGACCCGCTACCATCCCCATTATAAATCGATCACGCAACGCCTCCTCAACATTGCTGAATCCGCAATGCACCGTTAGCTCACGTAATCTTGCTGCCCATTGCGTATATGACTCGCCCGGCTGCTGCGTAGCTGCGTAAAAGTTGTGCCGCTCGCTGAACCCGCAACGTTTTGGAGTGAAATGGTTATCCAACAACGCAACTAGATCTTCATATTGCCATATGAAGATCTAGTTGCGTTGTTGGATAACCATTTCCTCCAACCATTACCTCTTGTACGTCTTTGGGCAGGGCTAAGTCTGCTGCCAACTTGTAGGTACTATCGTTGAGTGCGCTGAGTAGTATAGCTCGCCTCTTGGTTCCCGCCACATCATTTTTCGCATCGATGTTATTTGCGATGAACCACTGTGTAATACGACCCTTGTATGTCTTCCAATCATTGACATTATGATCGAAACTTGATAAAATCCCACAGAATGACTGTGCCATTTTCCTACAAAGGAATTTATTTTTACGATTGTGGGTAAACTCGTCGCCACTGTTATGTAGGTACGTAGGGACACAAGTGAAACTACTGACAGCTAAATGCACACATACACAATGTTGACACACACATACAGTATGTTAACTAACAAAGGGCGTTCCAGTTAACCTGCAATAGTATAGCGTGTATACATGCTAAAAAAAATATTATCACACAAAAAAAAAAAAAAAAAATTTTTATTTGTGTCGTGAAATGTTCACAAAACGATTAAATTTAAACGTAAAAGAAACACTCTGTACACGTACACTTGTATTTCAACGTAGAAAAACAAGTGTGACAAGTGGGCGTGTACAGAGAGTTTATTTTCCGTAACAATTTAATATGTTTTGTGAATATTTTACTATACAAAAACAAAAAAAAAACATTTTTTTTTAATGGTAATATTTTTTTTGGCATGTATAGACGCTATACTATTGCAGGTTAACGGGAACGCCCTTTGTTAGTTAACATACTGGATATAACATTATCGTTTCGATCATTACTTCTAGAGATTACCTCCTACAAACATATACACAAACAATAGTACAGGACGGTAATAGTACTATGACATTAGTTTCGTAAAACACATTATAATGTTTTCCATTTATTAATTTATTTTCCTGTTTATATTCTAAAACTCCTCGACTCAGATAGGTATACATATTACCTAGCACAGTATAAATAACTAACAGCAGAAATGTCTTCATAGAAATCGGCCGAAACGACGCACTTTGAAATCTCCGTGTACTATATCTACTATATCGGTACGTAACAGTATCGAGTGCGCGGCAGTCAACGGATGCGGAAGGTTTATCTACCGAGGGGCCGTAAGTAATTTGTAGTAACAGTATTTTATGGTCACTTTTGAGATATAATACTGTTACTTTATTATACTGTGCGCATAGGCTATCACGTCGTTAGGTCATATACCACGTAGTCACAAGCGGAAAGTCGCCGGTATTAAATGCATTACCAATTAAATAAATAATCAACCTTAAAACTATACATTATAAGGTGCAGTATTGATAAAGAGTTATGTCGGTTTTGTTAACTAGTTTTATCTCGGTTTTGTGTATCACACTGCATACCATCGTTCACTTGTCAAAAACTCATTATTCAAACTAGGCTGAGTATCAGCACTTTTCGAACGTCAAAATTACAAAAGACAGTCCCCCAAAACTCCGCCTTTCACCTAGTGCTTTAGCGGGGAAGAAGAAGTGGCGCAACAAACTCCCCAGCAGAACTAACTTCCAAATGCATGAACTCTCAAATGTCCGTACATTTTCACCGCGCTCTGACAACAGATAAACGGTAAAAGTAGGCTTGACTTAAAAAAAACTATTGCAAAATCTGTAATATAGTTTTTGGTAGCGAAAAAATATACCAAATTAACCTTGAACATATTTCACAGAACTAGGTTGTGGGTAGACCATGGCCCGGAGAAGCACATACGCTACTTTTTATCCTGGATCGCAAATGAAGTCGCGGACAACAGCTAGTCCTAAGTAGTCCATACTAATATTATAAATTCGAAAGTAGCTCTGTCTGTCTGTATGTAACCTTTTCACGCCTAAACCACTGAACGGATTTCGATAAAATTTTGAATGGAGATAGATGGCATCCTGGGGAAGGACATAGGGTACTTTTTATCGACATACCACGCGGGCGAAGCCGCGGGCGGGAGCTAGTAATATTATAAATGCGAAAGTGAGTTTATTTGTTATAGTTACACGCTAAAACGGCTGAACGGATTTGGATGAAATTTGGCACATAGGTAGACCATGATCTGCGATAGGACATAGTATACTTTTTAGCCCAATATTCCCACAGGATCGAAACTTATGCGGGTAAAACCGCGGGGTGCAGCTAAATAAAGCCTATTATTGTCCCATTGTAAGAAAGAAAGCGATTTCAGACTTATAATATCAATTTTAAGTCCAGGTTTGCTCACGACGTTTTTCATCACCGATGTTCGTGATGTGTAAGACTTGCTTAGAAAGAGCTAAATAATATATTATTATCAATAACTTACTATAACTACCTACTGGTAGGTACTTGGAAAAAATATTACCCAATGTCAATTTGCTTACTCATTCATTTCCCTGACCGTTACTATTTACTTACTGACAGATCGTAACTCCATTGATCTCATGAATGGAGGAATAGGAATCTAATGAATTTAATCAATTAAAAATACTTTTAATGTGGGTACCTAAATATATTTTATTTCTGAGATAGTTTAACAATAAGTTGTTATAGACAGCTACAGTAGGTGGCGTTAATTATTAATCAAACAAACAAATGATTAATCAAACAAATACAATTATATTATGTTTATGAATTTATTGTCTACGGTGGTAGACTGTAAACAATATAGGTACTTAATTTTATACAAACAAGTACCTATCTATAAAACAACGGGTAGATAGCATTTTAGTGATTTAGTATTAAATGTAGGTACATTGTATATTCTATGTTTATTTTAATAAATCTTTGATACAATAAACAATCTAACACTAAAATATACAAGTATGTTAGTTTGTGAATAGTTTAAGTTAGGATTATAATAATGTTTATTTAGTTTGTTTGTGTAGTGACCATCCTGGTATCAGAGATTTAAAGCCGCCCAAGGGCCTCTGACTTGGCTTCACATGCAGTCGAGTAAATATATCTCTGGCATGCAGGTTCACGATGTTTTCCTTCACCGTATTTAAAGCAAGTGTTAAATTTATTATACAATACGCACCAGAATCCGAAAAGTCAGAGGTGTGTGCCAGGGGTTCGAACGTGAGACCTATGACATGGCAGTCCAACGACGGTCACACCACTTGGCTACCACTGCTTATGCATTGTTATTTTATTAATTTATTAGGTATAAATTGTTATCTACGTTTAGATTATTTTAATTTTGAAAAATTAAAATAGTCAATTTAATAATAATTATTATAATTATTTTTAATAATAATTTAAAATCGGGAAAAAAAATACAGAATTTGAACTAAGTATTAATAATTACTTAAAAAGTTTGGTTACTCGAGTTGTTCATCAACCATCTTTAATTAATTATTTTTAACAATTAAATTATACATCAAGAACCGGTGGGCAATCAGCAGGATTACAATTATTTATTTCATGCATGTTTATATCGTTAGTCCTGTGCCTTGCTGCTAACGACCTTTGTTTAAATTTATTTACATAAAATGTATACCAAAGTTCTCGGTTACTCTTTACCACGATAAAAAACACGGATATTACAAATGCTCCCTAAACCCATACCTAAATAAACCAGTATTTCGGTCAAATTAGTTAAAAAAATATCAAATAAAGCAACAATAAATTCAGACAACATAATGACGTCGCTCAATACAAATATCAAAGTGGCGATGTACAAGCGACGCCAGATGTTAGTAGCTGTATTTGCGCTCGTGTTGGCACTACGACAAACTGAATGTACAATTATGATGAATAAAATACAATTGGGTACCAACGCTAAAATTGAACTGACCTCAGTAAGGATTTGATTAACATTTAAATAATTGAATACCATTTTAAAAGATAAATAAAAATATATGATGAAAATGGTAGTAATTACAAAAGGCACTCCCCACGCAAACAGAGCACTTTTTAAATATCTTCTTTGGATATGCCCATCGTAAACTTTTACAAAATCTACATAACACATATGACATAAAACTAACAACCAGTGGTTCTTAACAGATGTTAAGTATATATCTATAAAATAAAAAATATCAAATATAATGCAGACACACGGTATCGTGATTATTGCTACTATATTACACAGAAAATTTGTAATAATTGCACTAAGAAACACATAGTTTCTATAATTACGGAACTTCTTTATCAAGCTCCATGATGTTACTCCGTACACCGTCGTAACTAGTGTCAGCAACAACTCAATGGCAAGTACAATATCGTATATTTTAAAATAACTTGATTCCCCATCATCAATGACTGTCAAATGTATTACTGTCACATCTATTACTGACAAATGCTTGCACTGACTGGACAGGTCCACTCAAATCTGTGTGGTTCTTTCCTCAAAATACCATTTCAGACTCTTATCTACATGGTCCTCATATGGCCTGACCAAGATTATGTCTGGACTTTAAAGGAGACGGTGACCTCTGAGTTTGTTTCGGCCTTTCTTCTCAGAGTAGTCAGATAGGAAACGCCGACCTCATCTAGCTTATTTTTACAACTTTTTAATATGACGTGTAAAAGTGATTCCAATATCCTATTTACAGAATAAACAATTTCATTTCATTTCATTTCATTTCAATGTATTCATCGTATACGCTAGTATCGTTGTCAGACATAGCGAATGTCACTTCCACAGATTTGTTTGATTCACTTTTTATTTTCAAAATATAAAATTATTTTTTAATAACTTGGCGTAAAGCACATTCAGGAAGACTTTCAGATAATACAATCTGACCAGAGTTGCTCCTGAAACAGTCAGTGGAACAATATATGTGTGATTTAATGTTATTAACAAAACCTAATAATAATTATCGACAAACGGGATAATTAAATTTGGTTTTACCTAATTATAAACTACTAGCTTTTTGCCCGTGACTTTGTCCGCGTGAAACTTAAAAAATAAGACATAACAAAAATTAAATAATACACGGACGTATTCGTGTATTAATTTATTTTCGTTATTTTTTAATATCTCCTTAACCGAACGACGCGATTGTAGAACAATTTCCCATGAAGTTTTCTGCATAGAAATTGTTCAACTACAATCGCGTCGCGCTACCTATCGCGGCAGGAGCCTTAAATTGGCCGCATCTGTCATTCATTGACAGTTGTATAGAATGGCCTTAACACTGTACACTGACGTAGGGTCCATCAATTTGCGTATTATTTAATGTAACAATTTGGTCAGTGCCGATAACGCAGATAATCAGTTAATTTTTCTTCGACAAATACTTACAGTGATTCTGATTATACACTTTTAGGGAACCGACGAGTGGGGTAAGGTAACACAAACGCGGTTCACTCCAGTATAAATAAGCTTTTCTATTTCTCTTCACAGAACACTTTGTATTATGTCACCCGGCTTCCTGCCGTGCTAAAGTAAATTTATTGGGTATATATAAATAGGGAAAGAACCAATTAAACCATTACCTTTTTTACAAAGTTTATTGTAATTATATAACACAGGTTTACAAAAATTGTGGCAAGCCACTAAAACACTAGAACTTTCCCAACCTTTAACCTGGTATTAGCCTCTAACACACCCTGTCTCCGTAACAAGGTGTGTTAGGAGAAATACAAGCATGAGATTAAATATCAACAAGCTCAAGGTCGCTTGTGAGGATCCGTGAGATGAACGCTTAACAACTTCTAGCTCAATCGAATAATAAGTGACCTTAAATATGGTTGTGCTCATAAGAGAAATTATAACATTAGGGGCAAAGCACCCTGAGACACAACCTAACACATGAAATTTAGAACAACTGGTTTATAACCTAGTTTACTACACATAGGCCTAAATCACTTGGAAATGGTCACCTGGGTATCACTCTCAAAGGGTCTACTACAAACTTGCAGGTGTAACTGTCCCTCTGTTCACGACGGACTCTCAGTTGACGTCAGTTGACGGAATCAAGTCCCTTGGCATGGAACCACAGAGAAAACTCTGGGTTCCCACGTACACGCGGCCTACGGGATCCGTAAGGAAAACGATGACGCTAATCGTTACCTGGAGCGGCGACACTTTCCTGGACGAGCTACCGGATGGTAAGGCCTTCCAATATACGGGGATGGCCACACTGCCAGCACTCGTAGGATCTAACCTCAAAACTGCCAAAGCCCGGGTCAACCCAGCACACTGCCCGCCACTAGTCGGGACTAACTGCTATTTCACCAGACCACGGGACGGCACCAGGGCGTCACGTCCTTCACGTTCGCATCAGTTCAGGCTAGCATAAAAAGCCAGACAGGTTCGGCTACTGAAACAACATCTCTGATATATTTCCAATAAGATTATTGGCCGAACACAGTCTAATCATCACAGAACTGGTGCCTCTCGAATAACATACCTGTTAAAACTCCATCATTGCGTAGCGTCACCAGGATCGGGAAGGAACACCCTTCTCGTCACACACGCAGGACCAAAGACCTGACTCCTCGATATCGACCTTCGAGAAAGTTCTCTCCACAGACTAAAAACCGAATTCTTTGACAAGTGACAATCCACTTCCGAAACCATATCATAAGAATTAAATTGTAATTTTATTGGACATTGCATGACTATAAAATTTGGGTGATTTCATCCGTATGTTAATAATTTTTAATTCCCCAATTAACATCTAATTAATTATCGAAACCCAAAAACAACGCTCTGTCTCCAGTATTGAGAAACTCTGGAGCTACCTAGCTCCACCGCTAGATGTCGCCTAAGATGTCAATTTGCAACGTCACAATGCCCCTCTTCCCACAAAAAAGGTTTTCGCTACGCGAAAAACCGCACACCGCCCTCGGTGTTAAAACACTAAAAATGAATCTACTAATTCTCAAAATAAACTAGAGCGGAAGAGTGCTAACCTACTTCTAAACTGTAAGGTTAGAAGCAAGAGGGGACTAAAAAAAAAAATGTTAATATTTTTATATTTCATATCATAAGCAAAAATCAATCCAAAATAAAACCATACTGCCAGGAACCATATTCTACCTACGAACTTCCTACAAACCGGGCATAATCCCCCCCCCAATCTGTCATACATCCCTAATCTTACCTCTCTTTCAATCAGTAGCAACCAATGGTGAATGGCTTATTTTATGAGTCACCGGCCGCTCAAAATGCGATAAGCAACTAGTGCTATCTAACTGAAGCTGGCTTCGAATCTGATAAACAACTTTGTGCTATCAAATATATAAAAAAAAAACTCACCGATACCATAATGCTATCTCGGTGAAGACAAAACTAAGTAAAGGCTTATTTTAGGAGTTACAAGCCGCTCCATAACAAATATCTTACCGATGCTACTATCTCGGTAAGACAGAAATAAGTAAAGGCCTATTTTAGGAGTTACAACCCGCTCCATAACAAATATCTTACCGATGCTACTATCTCGGTAAGACAGAAATAAGTAAAGGCCTATTTTAGGAGTTACAACCCGCTCCATAACAAATATCTTACCGGCGATGCATCAATCTCGGTAAAGACAAAACTCAGTAAAGGCTTATTTTAGGAGTTACTAACCGCTCCATAACAAATATCTTTTCCCCTGTCTGGCTTAAACAGTGCTGTCACTGATTTGTTATATTTGTAAATTAATGCCAATAGACACTATCAAGACGACTGTGAAATAAAAAAATAAAAAAATGGGCAACATTGGATTATTTTAGTAAATTTTAATATCCTTTATGTGCCAACTGCCTAATGGTTTACCATTTAACCCTACAAGCTCATAAATTAAGGGTCATCCCGTAGAAGGAAATGAAAATATACTTTCTCTAAATCCATTTTAATAATGGTTTTAACTTCTAGAGAAATAAAGAATTTACTATTATTTAATGTGAGGCAATGTTTTCCTTCACTAAATGTCACTATTCTGATTCACGTTTCCGAACGTACCCAGACTTAACCTCAAACGTCACCGTGACAATGTCAATGTGATTTAAAAGTTATTTCGCAATGAATGAAAACAAATGTTGTTGTATTCCAGTGACTGTAACACAACTGTAATAGTTATTTGGGAATCCTGACTTGATCTATAAAGACTATCGTTTAGGTAACCAACCAGTTGTCATAAATCTTCTATGCTTTCCAATAAAGTCATAGTTACTATTTATTCATAAACTAAGTTATATTTCCCTGTAATGCACAACCAAAAGAAAAAATGATAGTTATTGATACTGTTATTGTGTCCTTGAATAACCTCACAAACCAATATGAGCTACAAAGTTGTATTTTCAAATGTGAATTTCAAACAAATAAGTTTGCAATGTTTTACAAACAAGAATTAACTTATTATAAACAGTTCTTTTACCAAAAGTCCAATTATACTTATCATTTAAACCAAGAGTGTAATCTTATAATTCACAAACTTCTATACTTTCCTAGTTCAAAAGATGCCTGAGTCATTAACCTTTATAACAACATTTGCAACATAGGTAATTAAATATTAAAATTTACCACAAACAACTTGTCCAGCCTCTGTGCTGATCAAATAAACAAAATAGGTTAATGACATAAATACACATCTACACCTTAACGGTTCAAACAATAGAAAATGTGTTCTGATTGTGGTGCGTTGACCACTTGAAACTTAAAACTTAAAAACTAGCCTTAAACTAATACGACATTCCGTCAACTGAACGTATTGAGTGAGAGAGTGATACCGTTATTAATTGTTCACCTTATATAATCATATAATTATGCCCCACGTTGGGCGCCAACTGTCACCCGGCTTCCTGCCGTGCTAAAGTAAATTTATTGGGTATATATAAATAGGGAAAGAACCAATTAAACCATTACCTTTTTTACAAAGTTTATTGTAATTATATAACACAGGTTTACAAAAATTGTGGCAAGCCACTAAAACACTAGAACTTTCCCAACCTTTAACCTGGTATTAGCCTCTAACACACCCTGTCTCCGTAACAAGGTGTGTTAGGAGAAATACAAGCATGAGATTAAATATCAACAAGCTCAAGGTCGCTTGTGAGGATCCGTGAGATGAACGCTTAACAACTTCTAGCTCAATCGAATAATAAGTGACCTTAAATATGGTTGTGCTCATAAGAGAAATTATAACATTAGGGGCAAAGCACCCTGAGACACAACCTAACACATGAAATTTAGAACAACTGGTTTATAACCTAGTTTACTACACATAGGCCTAAATCACTTGGAAATGGTCACCTGGGTATCACTCTCAAAGGGTCTACTACAAACTTGCAGGTGTAACTGTCCCTCTGTTCACGACGGACTCTCAGTTGACGTCAGTTGACGGAATCAAGTCCCTTGGCATGGAACCACAGAGAAAACTCTGGGTTCCCACGTACACGCGGCCTACGGGATCCGTAAGGAAAACGATGACGCTAATCGTTACCTGGAGCGGCGACACTTTCCTGGACGAGCTACCGGATGGTAAGGCCTTCCAATATACGGGGATGGCCACACTGCCAGCACTCGTAGGATCTAACCTCAAAACTGCCAAAGCCCGGGTCAACCCAGCACACTGCCCGCCACTAGTCGGGACTAACTGCTATTTCACCAGACCACGGGACGGCACCAGGGCGTCACGTCCTTCACGTTCGCATCAGTTCAGGCTAGCATAAAAAGCCAGACAGGTTCGGCTACTGAAACAACATCTCTGATATATTTCCAATAAGATTATTGGCCGAACACAGTCTAATCATCACAGAACTGGTGCCTCTCGAATAACATACCTGTTAAAACTCCATCATTGCGTAGCGTCACCAGGATCGGGAAGGAACACCCTTCTCGTCACACACGCAGGACCAAAGACCTGACTCCTCGATATCGACCTTCGAGAAAGTTCTCTCCACAGACTAAAAACCGAATTCTTTGACAAGTGACAATCCACTTCCGAAACCATATCATAAGAATTAAATTGTAATTTTATTGGACATTGCATGACTATAAAATTTGGGTGATTTCATCCGTATGTTAATAATTTTTAATTCCCCAATTAACATCTAATTAATTATCGAAACCCAAAAACAACGCTCTGTCTCCAGTATTGAGAAACTCTGGAGCTACCTAGCTCCACCGCTAGATGTCGCCTAAGATGTCAATTTGCAACGTCACAATTACTGTTTCTTTTACAGACTACTTATATAAGTTGGCGTTATTTCTTGTAGGTACCCAATTCTATATGTCAAACTTTTTCTATTACTGTCAGCCGCGCGGCTCCGTTCGGAAACGCTACACCACCCCCCTACGCAGACGAGAGAACCATACAAAACACTCAACTAATATTGAGGAAAATTAAACATATAAAAATAACATAGAAGAGAAAGAAAAAAAAATTACAGATCAAATGGTTTGGAGAAATGTACCTTTCGACCAGAGCGTGTGGTGTACTCTGCTGGTGCATACGATGGCGCTAAGGTTGCCGAAGGTGCGACGGTACTATTCGGTACGGTTATCAACGCGGGTAGAGGAGACATCGGCGTTGGAGCAATCACTTCAGTATAAGCTTTTGTATTTCTCTTCACAGAACACTTTGTATTACTGTTTCTTTTACAGACTACTTATATAAGTTGGCGTTATTTCTTGTAGGTACCCAATTCTATATGTCAAACTTTTTCTATTACTGTCAGCCGTGCGGCTCCGTTCGGAAACGCTACACACTCGATAATTTTCTTTATGTGAAATGGGTAATCGTAGTAATACGCTAACAGTAGCGATGGCTTTATTTTTGTCAGTTCAACAACATTAATTACGTTATGTACGTTGTTGTACAGACAAGTTTTCGAACATACCTCTAAACGACTGGGTGGCACACGCGTCGACCAAAAATTACGATAAGTACAGTCACAGTACAGTCTACATTTAGCGATTTTTTGGAGGTTAAGCAATATCCTTCAAAATCATTCAGATTGATGTGATTCATGTGTGTTACGCAAATTAAGGTGTCGATCATTACTTCTAGAGATTACCTCCTACAAACATATACACCAACAATAGTACATTTTTTACACATTGCAAAAGCTTAAAATAACACTTAACGAGCATTTGCTTGAAAGATGTTATTATTCTCTAGATGAGTTTCTTGATGACACATATCTATAATAATGTTATTCGGACATAAACTTTAAACTAATCTCTTGAATTTTAAAATTTGACTTAAAATTTTGACATGAAATGTAATCGACTCTGAATTGTAATAAAATGTAATTTGCATGCATGCGTTATAACTGGGTACCTACTCAAACACTTATTTATATTGTAATAAATGTATCATTGTAATTCAATAGGGCTTAATCAATTAATCGTTTTTTTTTTAATATTGATCATTTGTATGTCACCATTGGCAAAACATAGCGCACTACCTAATTTTTAAAATCTATGTATGTTACCTATGTTTTACAAATACATTATTCTTATTCTTACAGGACAGTAATAGTACTATGACATTAGTTTCGTAAAACACATTATAATGTTTTCCATTTATTAATTTATTTTCCTGTTTATATTCTAAAATTCCTCGACTCAGATAGGTATACATATCGACGCACTTTGAAATCTCAGTGTACTATATCTACTATATCAGTACGTAACAGTATCGAGTGCGCGGCAGTCAACGGATGCGGAAGGTTTATCTACCGAGGGGCCGTAGGTAATTATTTTAAGGTCACTGTTGAGATATAATACTGTTACTTTATTATACTGTGCGCATAGGCTATCACGTCGTTAGGTCATATACCACGTAGTCACAAGCGGAAAGTCGCCGGTATTAAATGCATTACCAATTAAATAAATAATCAACCTCAAAACTATAAAATATAAGGTGCAGAATTGATAAAGAGCAAACTAGTTTTATCTCGCTTTTGTGTACCTACTACACATCATCATCATCTGCCTAGCCTTTTCCCAACTATGTTGGGGTCGGCTTCCAGTCTAACCGGATGCAGCTGAGTACCAGTATTTTACATGGAGCGACTGCCTATCTGACCTCCACAACCCAGTAACTGGGTAATACGATACCCCTTGGTTAGACTGGTTGTCAGACATTCGTGCTTCTGACGACTCGTAACGACTGTCAAAGATCCACAAATGACAGCCGGGACCAACGGCTTAACGTGCTTTCCGAGGCACGGAGGAGTCTCGATATGTGAAAATGGTCACCCATCCACGGACCAACCCCGGCAAGCGTAGCTTAACCTGATGTATCGACCCGAGCGGCTGTTATTACTTAGCCACGAGCTCCTCACACACATCATATCACCTACTACACATCATATCATCAAAAAATGGTAAGGTACCTAATAATCAATACAAAACAATACGAATGCGTAATTTCTAAGTATCATTGTTATTGGGTTTCTCCATCCATCAGGAATTTCCCAGAGTCTTGATTTGTGCCCGATTGATGGCGATAAGCTTGCCCCCTTTGTGGGTGTTACTATAGGGTTTCTCCATCCATCAGGAATTTCCCACAGTCTGGATTTGTGTCCGATTGATGGCAATAAACTCGCCCCGTTTGTGGGTGTTACTATAGGGTTTCTCCATCCATCAGGAATTTCCCACAGTCTGGATTTGTGCCCGATTGATGGCAATGAGCTTGCCCCCTTTGTGGGTGTTACTATAGGGTTTCTCCATCCATCAGGAATTTCCCACAGTCTGGATTTGTGCCCGATTGATGGCAATGAGCTTGCCCCCTTTGTGGGTGTTACTATAGGGTTTCTCCATCCATCAGGAATTTCCCACAGTCTGGATTTGTGCCCGATTGATGGCAATAAGCATGCCCCGTTTGTGGGTGTTACTATAGGGTTTCTCCATCCATCAGGAATTTCCCACAGTCTGGATTTGTGCCCGATTGATGGCAATGAGCCTGCCCCCTTTGTGGGTGTTACTATAGGGTTTCTCCATCCATCAGGATTTTTTCACAGTCTGGATTTGTGCCCGATTGATGGCAATAAGCTTGCCCTGTTTGTGGGTGTTACTATAGGGTTTCTCCATCCATCAGGAATTTCCCACAGTCTGGATTTGTGCCCGATTGATGGCAATAAGCTTGCCCCGTTTGTGGGTGTTACTATAGGGTTTCTCCATTCATCAGGAATTTCCCACAGTCTGGATTTGTGCCCGATTGATGGCAATAAGCTTGCCCCGTTTGTGGGTGTTACTATAGGGTTTCTCCATCCATCAGGAACTTCCCACAGTCTGGATTTGTGCCCGATTGATGGCAATAAGCTTGCCCCGTTTGTGGGTGTTACTATAGGGTTTCTCCATCCATCAGGATTTTCTCACAGTCTGGATTTGTGCCCGATTGATGGCAATAAGCTTGCCCCGTTTGTGGGTGTTACTACAGGGTTTCTCCATCCATCAGGAATTTCCCACAATATGGATTTGTGCCCGATTGATGGCAATAAGCTTGCCCCCTTTGTGGGTGTTACTATAGGGTTTCTCCATCCATCAGGAATTTCCCACAGTCTGGATTTGTGCCCGATTGATGGCAATAAGCTTGCCCCCTTTGTGGGTGTTACTATAGGGTTTCTCCATCCATCAGGAATTTCCCACAGTCTGGATTTGTGCCCGATTGATGGCAATAAGCTTGCCCCCTTTGTGGGTGTTACTATAGGGTTTCTCCATCCATCAGGAATTTCCCACAGTCTGGATTTTTGCCCGATTGATGGCAATAACCTTTGTGGGTGTTACTATAGGTACCTCTGAGGAGATCACAGGCGTGATAGTATGTGTTCTTTTGCTCACGTCTACATCCGCGTGAGGATCATTGCTCGAATATCCGATCGTCGGTAAACGACACGCGGTGAAGATTGGAGTCAGAAGAAAATAGTAATAGTGTTTTCACGGAAAACGACATCATTTCCATCACGGGATAAAATGATCCTACGTCCTAATTCCCGCTCTACCACGTGCCAAATATCCATATCCGTTCACTTGTGATAGACTAATAAAATCAAAACAAAAGTCATTATTCAAACTAGGCTGAGAATCAGCAGTTTTCGAACGTCAAAATTACAAAGGACAGTCCCCCAAGACGCCCACCCTTCACCACGTCTTTAGCCGCTTCTGTGCTTTAGCTGGGAAGTAGAAGTGGCGCAACAAACTCTCCAGCAGAAATAACTTCCAAATTAACGAACTCTCAAATTTAGGTACATCTTCACCGCGCTCTGACAACAGATAAACGGTAAAAGTAGGATAGACTTAAAAAAAAATTGCCTAATATGTATTATAGTTTGTGGTAGCGAAAAAAAATTATGTTATCCTGGATCGCAAATGAAGTAACCATAATATTTAAATTATAATAACTTACTTTAATAAGTACTTGGCAAAACTATTAAGAACTGAACCCAATGTCTTTTATTTTATTTTATTTTATTTATTTAGGATAATAAACAGTTACACACTACAATAATATACAAACAGTTCATACAAAGTGAGCAAGTGTATAACCCACGACATTTTCCACAGATTATAATAAAAAAGAGTAATTTTTAATATTACATAGTGCGGTTGCAATTAATACTTATATAATGTAATTGTAAATAACGTGCATTAAAATATTTAACTAAAACTAAAAAGGAATTCAAATACAAAAAAGAAATAATTTTGTTGATAAAACAAATGAGTGGGTTTAAATTTCTGAAATTTCTGTGTGGATTAGGCTACGGAATTTCTCAGCATGTAAAGCGAAGATATCAATATTGCTGAAAACATTATTAAATTGGGCAGTAATGCGACGTAGGGGTGCGCGCAAGCCAGCATTCGTACGAGTTGATGTTATAGCAAAAAGTGGTCTCGCGCGCACACCGCGGCTTATGGTAGTTCTAGGTACTACGTAACAAATCTTATTACTAATATCAATGCAGTCATATGAATGGTTGCATAGGTCAAATAAAAACATGGTCTCTAAAACAATTCGTCTGGCCTTTAAGTTTAATAAATTATACCTATCCAGAACTATGTCACTGTAAGATGCCTGGGTACGAAAACAACGGAAGAACATGGCTTTCAGAAATTTAATTTGTACTTTTTCAATTTCATCTGAGTACTTAGCATAGAAGGGATTCCACACCGCAACAGCGTACTCCAACTGAGACCTGACTAACGATTTGTAAAGGTTCAAATATGTATATGGGCGTTTAAATTCAGTGGATGATCTCATCACAAAACCATACATCCTGAAGGCATTGTTCACTACTTTACTTATATGAGCGTCAAGGTGCAGCTTAAGCTGCACCTTGACGCTTACGCTTAAGTCTTACTAGATGTTAACATCTAGTAAGACTCCGAGATCCCGGACCAAAGTCACTCTTGTTAGGTACACGTTATTTAGGATGTAAGAATGGGACAAAACATTTTTGTTTTTGGTAAAACTTATTCAGCAACACTTAGTTATACTTAGTTGGAGCTTATTGTGCAAACAATATACAGAAAATCTGTCTAAATCTTGCTGCAGCAAAAGACAGTCATGTAAATTTTGAACTGTTCTATAAATTTTGAGATCATCTGCATAGAGCAATACTTTTGCATTCAGAAAACATGTACTAATGTCATTTATAAAAATATTGAACAAAAGTGGTCCCTGGGGCACACCAGAAGTAACTGTCAAAGTGTTCGAAATAAACCCATTTATCACTACTCTCTGTGTCCTATTTGAAATATAAGATGAAAACCATCTTAAAAGATCACCGCGTATGCCATTGAACGCAATTTTATTCAAAAGTAGCGCGTGGTCAACCTTGTCAAAGGCCTTCTTAAAATCAGTGTATATAGCGTCTACTTGGATACGAGAGTCCATGTTATTAAATAAGTAGTCTACAAAAGTAACTAGGTTAGTCGTGGTGTCAATTTGCTTGCTTATTTATTTCCCTGACCGTTACTATTTACTTACTGACAGATTGTAACTCCATTCGTCTCATGAATATCTGATGTGAACTAGGAATACTATGAATTTAATCATTTAAAAATACTTTTAATGTAGGTACCTAAATCTATTTTATTTCTGAGATAGTTTTACATAAAATAAATGATTAAACAAATTAATAAAATTTATAATTAACTAATCTATTTTTACAAGACTTAATTACCTACAATATACAATCTAACACGTAAATATGTTATACCGTATGTTATCTAACGAAGGGCGTTCACCTCCATTGATAGCGTCTATACATGCTAAAACAAATATGATCATTAAAAAAAAAGTTTTTTAAATTTTATAGTAATATTCACAAAAAATATTAAATTGATTCGGGAAAAAAACACTGTACAGGCACACTTGTCTTTCTACATTAAAATATAAGTGTGCGAGTACAGAGTGTTTCTTTTACGTATCAATTTAATAGTTTTGTGAATAATTCTCTACGTATATTTAAAATAATTTATTATTTTTTTATTTGTAATATTTTTTATAGTAAATATGGACGCTATAATATAGCGGGTTAACGGGAACACCCTTTTTTAGTTAGCATACTGTATTATGTAGGTACAAGTATAATAGTTTAATAATGTTGTTATTTTTATTTATTAATTAGGTACAATTTGCTATTTACGTACATCATTATTTTATTCTGAGTAAAGTCATCAATTCAAATTAAGATGCAAAGAAAAAAAAACAGAATTTGAATCATAATAATTACTTTAAGAGTGATTGTTTTACTTGAATTGGTCATCAACCACCCTTTAATTAATTATTTTTAACAATAATTATACATCAAGAGCTGCCGGTCGGCAATCAGCAGGATTGCAATTATTTATTTCATGCATGTTGATATCGTTAGTCCTAATATGCCTTGCTGCTAAAGACCTTTGTTTTTTATTTGAATAAAATTCATACCATAGTTCTCGGGTACTCTTTAAAACGATAAAAAAAACAGTTATTACAAATGAATTAAAGTTCAATATAACAGTATCTAAAAAAAACATTCCAGAGGTCGAACTATTAATATCAAATACACTAAAAAAAATTCTATCAGCATAATGACGTCGCTCAATATAAATATCAAAGTGGCGATGTACAAGCGACGCCAGATGATAGTAGTTGTATTTGGTCTCTTGTTGAAACTACGACAAACTGAATGTACAATTATGATGTATAAAACACAGTTGGGTATCAACGCTAAAATTGAATTGCCTTTGATGACGATTAAATATATAAAATTATTATAATACATAGCTATATAATCACCTATGAGGGTCGAAATGGTCGTAGTTATAAAAGAAACTCCCCACGCAAACAGGGTACTTTTTAAATATCTTCGTTGAATATGCCCATCGTAAACTTTAACAAAATCTACATAAAACATGTGACATATAACTAACAACCAGTTGTTCTTTACAGAAAATAAGTAATTAAATAGCAACCCGTAGAACATTATAACCCATATATTTTGAGTGTTTATCATAATAAAAACTAAGATGCTGATGTTTTGGATAAAGATTGCTAGAATACAATTTAGAAACACATAGTTTCTATAATTACGGAATTTCCTTAACATGTACCATGATGTTACTCCGTACACCAACGTTGCTAGTGTCAACACAAACTGACTGATTTGTAGAATATAGAAGATTTTTTCTTTTAATTCCGGACTGAAGTCATCACTGTCTGCGTCGTATACAGTAGTTGCGTCGTCAGACATAGCGAAACTCACTTCCACAAATTCACTTTTAGTATTCACTTTTTATTTTCAAAATATAAAATTATTTGTGAACAAATAATTGGCGTTATGCACTTTCAGGGAGACTTTCAGGTAAACTGACTAGTGTTACTTTTGAAACAGACAATGGAACAATATGTTCTAAAAAGCTACAAAACCATTACACTAAGGTGACGACATAATAGTAGGTATATACTTAATCAAACAGGAAAAAAATAATTTGGTTTCTACCCAATTATAAACTACTAGCTCTGCCTGTGACTTTGTCCTCGTTGGAAAATAGGACTGAGTATCTATTAATTTATTTTTCTTACTTTTAGTAACTGAACGACCAAATACGTGAAATTTTATCTCTATAAACGATAAGCTATATATGTTTCTATGAATTTTTACTTTATACCCATACAAATGCGCCTAAAATATATAAAAACCGTAATTGTATCTCTAAAATACAAAATTCAAATAATTATATTAATCCTTACTTTAACCCTCTGCGACTGACGTGCCGTAATTTTTACAATGCCACTGACGTGGTAGTATACTAGCCACCACTTTGACTGGTCATAAGTTTATAATTACTTTTTAATTCCTAATGGTGTGATGTTTTTTTATTAAATTAGAGCATTTATTATTATTTTAATTTAATAAAAGATTTAAAATATAAAGCAAAGTCCACTTAACAGCATTTATTAACTTAACATAAATCGGTCTAAGGAACTTTCATCTACACAAAAAAAAATTACAACAACTCAAATATATCACTTTTCTTGAGAATGTTTTATATTTATCAAAGACAACACTTTTATTAATCTGACTTCAAAATTTGGACAATATTCATTGGTTCAATTGAGAGTTATTAGCCCTCAAACTCTCCCATTTTTTTACAGCATTGGAGGCAAATCGGCTTTATACAATCACAGAAACAATAAGTTTTTACTCTTTTTATTTTAGTTTGACATTTATTATGACATAACTTCCTTCCACTTGTTGAAACAGATCGAGTTTGTGGAGGTTGTGGAGGTGGTTTGTGGTTTATCTAAAACTCGACTAATACCTAGTTACGCAGTTCTCTAGGCTATCTTTGGTTGTATACCCAGGTTATCAAAAGATCCAGCACTAAATCTTCCTAAATTCAGTATAAATGTCCCTCTTCTCATTTACTCATCAGTATCTGAAAAAATTCTGGTTGAAAGTCCGGGTCGTCATCTTCACAGTCCAGATCGCTAAACTCATTTCATCACACTTTCATCTTCCAACCCCTGTTCTACAAGCTGGTCATGGCTTTTATAAGTTCCAGCCGAAGTTCTTTTGGCATCGTGTGGACATTGGCTGTTACTTGAGTGAGCCATCTGAAAAAAATGTGTATAAAATGTTATTTGGGAAACAATTTTACTGACGGGTTGTTTAGGAAACACTATGAAAATATAACTATTTTACTGAGGTGGTTGTCTATTAAACACATACCTTAACATTGACGTGGTAGTCTGGTAGACACCTTCCTGCGTAAAATAGCGCGGGCGGTTACCTCGACTACTCACGACGCACTCATTGACGCATGGCCATGCCACACGAAGGTACTGAGAACCCCAGATTCGTAATATACAAAATCGCGAATCAGGACATATTATTCAATTTAGCCGTGTCTGTGGTACTACCACGTCAGTCGCAGAGGGTTAATGTTATAAATGCGAAAGTAACTCTGTCTGTCTGTCGCGCTTTCACGCAAAAACTACTGAACCGATTTAAATGAAATTTTGTACACAGATAGTCTAGAGCCTGAGAAAGGATATAGGCTTTTTATTGACATACCACGCGGGCAAAGCCGCGGGCGGAAGCTAGTAATGTTATATATTAACACTACTACATGATGTTGATGTAAAGTCAGGAAATATTAAGCACTTTTACTATCAACTTAAACGCTCCCGCAGACAGGCGCGACGTGATGGTGATGGCGGCGCGATTCTAGTAGAACAAATTCCATAAAGTTTTCTGCATAGAAATTGTTCTACTACAGTCGCGTCGTGACTGTCGGCAGGAGCTTCGTATTGGCCGCATAACTGTCATTCTTTGACAGTTGTTGTATGAAATGGCTTTATCACAAAACATTGTCGTATAGCCTTATAAACTAACAGTAGCAATAGCTTTCATTTTTCCGGTTCAAACAATCATTTCGTTATTTACGTTGTTGAGCAGACAATTTTTCGAATAAATGAAGCAATGGTTTAGTTATATTCAGATGGTTGATTGATTGATAGTGTGTTACGCAATTAGCGTTCCGATCACTACTTCCAGAGATTACATCCTACAAACATTATGAACAACCTTTTTCTTTACCGCCAGGAAAGTTTAGACTCATGTTACTTAACAGCTTGAAAAGTTAATGTGACATTATTGTTCTACATAAGCGGCACTATTGGCAACTTTATGTATATGTTTTGATTTTGATTTTTGTTGATAACTCGCTATTCATATTCCTCTTTTTTTATTGTTTACAACGCTACTTTTAAAATTTACCAAATTGTCTCATTGTGGAAAATCGGTGGAAAACGTAGTTGATTTCACATTTGTATCATTTCTGTATCCTATCTTTTTTTTTCTTGTAATTCTTAATGTGTAATTGTTTGTTTTCCCTAATAAATAAAATAAAACATACCATATTACTATACTACATTATTATAGTTACATATATTAACAGTTACATTATATATGTACATGTTTTCTATTTTTACTCATTATTTTCCTGTTTTGTCTAAAACTCCTCGACACCAGTAAGACACACTTATCTCATTACGTCTTTAGGTCATTATACAACGCAGTCACAAACAGAAAGTCTTGAAGGCATTACCTGCTAAATAAATAATCAACCTTAAAACAATTTACTATAAGTCGCAGTACCTATTGAAGATCAAAATATATTTATCTCGCATGACATAAATATTACACTTTTTATCACAAAACATGGGTACCTAATAATCAAAATAAAACAATACGAATGCGTTATTTCTAAGTCATAATGTTGCTGGGTTTTAGAGGAGCTCGTGGCTAAGTAATAACAGTCGCACGGGTCGATCCAACCGGTTCCTACGCTTGCCGAGGTTGGTCCGTGGATGGGTGACAATCTTTACATACCTACCGACACTCCTCCGTGCCTCAGAAAGCACGTTAAGCCCGAAAGTCTGACAAACAGTCTTACCATGGGGTATCGTATTACCCTGTTATTGGGTTGTGGAGGTCAGATAGGCAGTCGCTCCCGGTTGCTGCTAGTATAGTAATAACAGTCGCACGGGTCGATCCAACCGGTTCCTACGCTTGCCGAGGTTGGTCCGTGGATGGGTGACCATCTTTACATATTGAGACTCCTCCGTGCCTCGGAAAGCACGTTAAGCCGTTAGTCCCGGCTGTCATTTGTGGATCTTTAACAGTCGGTCAATTTGGCACATAGGTTATAGACCATGACCTGTGATAGGACATAGTATACTTTTTATCCCAATATTCCCACGGGATCGAGACTAATGCGGGTGGAACCGTGGGACGCAGTTAGTGAATAATAAAGCGTATTTTTGTCCCAATGCAGGGCAAAGGCCGATTCTTATACAGAGAAGGCATGTGCCATGATTAATCACCACCCTTGCTCAAGAGGGGTTGGCGATTTAAGTCTTATATTATCAACTTTAAAGTCCAGATTTCCTCACGATGTTTTTCATCACCTATGTCCTTGATGTTCAAGATAACCTTAGAAATAGCTGAATATCCTTACATTATTATAAAACAAAGTCCTCGCGTCTATCTGTCGTCCTGTTCTTGGTAAACTCAAAAACTACTGCACCGATTTTCATGCTGTTTTCATCAATGGATAGAGTAGTTCTCGAGGAAGTTTTTAATAAATAATAACCGATATCCACGCGGGCGAAGCCGGGGGCATCAGTTAGTATCATATAATAACTTACTATGCCTACTACTGGTACTTGGCAAAATTACTGAACCCAATGTCAATTTGCTTATTTATTTATTTCCCTGAACGTTACTATTTACTTACTGACAGATTGTAACTCCATTCATCTCATGAATATCTGATGTGAACTAGGAATACTATGTACTAAATTAAAAATACTTTTAATGAAGATACCTTAATCTATTTTATTTCTGAGATAGTTTTACAATAAGTTGTTATAGACAGTCACAGTAGGTGGCGTTAATTAATTTTTATTTTGTGAGGGCAAAGAAACAGTAGCATTATAAAAATAAACAAAAATAATTAAACAATAAAAAATAAACAATTATCAAATAAAAAAACAAAAAAAAAATATGCTACCCACTACATTTTCCACAGACATAGATTACAAACTGACGGCAAACGTAACCGTACTTAAAACAAATTATTAATCAAACAAATACAAATTATAATCATGTTTATGAGTTGGATACGGTGGTGGTAGACTGAAAACGATATGCGTTATACAGGGTGTTAGTGTAAACACCGTTATCCTTGAAACCAGTGCAGTGGTTTGGTTTCATTTATAGAACGTAAAATCAATGGAAAAATACAACATTTTTTTTTTTAAAGAATATCTACATTTTTCCACAAGAATATTTCACCCTACACGCAAGGGCAACGAACTTGCGTCTCAACACGGCGGCCGGTGGTTGGCGGGGGCGGGCGCGGGCGGTGCGCGCGGGACGTTACATGACCGGCAGTCAGCTGTTTCGCAGCTCTCTCGAACGCGTATCCATGAGTATCGGGACATTGGCGGATATTTACTTTTTAAAATCTTTTAATGAAAATAAGGTTTTTTTTTTGTTGTTACTGGGTCATTTATTTTTATATTTAAGTCAACCACCACCCACCCATGGTTTGAGTGACAACGGTGTTTACCCTTGCATACTGTACTATACAATGTTTAGGAATCTATAAAATACCACGTAGATAATATTTTGGTAATTTATTATTCAATTTACATTATCATTAAGTAGTTACTTAAGTATTTTTATTCCATGTTTATTTTTACAAGTCTTAAATATCTACAATATACAATCTAACACTAAAATATTAAGAAGGTACATTACAAGTATATTAGTTTAGTATTTTTTTTTATATTAATTAATTGGGTTCAAGTTGCTATTTACGTACTAACATAATTATTTTTATTCTGAATAAAGTCATCAATTCAAGTCAAAATATGATGCTAAGGAAAAAAAAACAGAATTTGAATCAAAAAGTTTATTGTTTACTTGAGTTGTTCATCAACCATCTTCAATTAATTATTTTTAACAATAAAATTATACATCAAGAACTGCCGGTGGGCAATCAGCAGGATTACAATTATTTATTTCATGCATGTTGATATTGTTAGTCCTATGCCATAATGTTATCAACCTTTGTTTAAACTTATTTACATAAAATGTATACCAATGCTCTCTGTTACTCTTTAAAACGATAAAAAATACGGATAACAGAAATGCATTAACGTTCAAAATAACAATATCTAAAATAACCATAGGTGTGGAAAAATAAAACATATTAAAATAAATAGAAACAATTCTAGACAACAAAATGACGTCACTTAATATAAATATTAAAGTTGCGATGTACAAGCGACGCCAAACGGTACTAGTTGTATTTGCACTCGTGTTGACACTACGAAAAATTGAATATACTGTTATAATGTATAAACAACAGTTGGGTATCAACGCTAAAATTGAACTACCGTCAAAGAGGAATGGAAATATAATAACGCCAAATATTGATTCATCGTATGCCATTTCAATAGGTACATATATATATACACAGGCCAAAATGTTTGAAGTTACAAAAGGCACTCCCCAGGCAAACAATGTGCTTTTTAAATATCTTCTTGTAATATGCCCGTCGAAAACTTTCACAAAATCTACATAAAACATATGACATAATACTAACAGCCAGTGGTTCTTTGCAGCTCTTAAGTATAAATCAACACATATATCAAATGATTCACTGTTATTCATGACGACTTTCAAGACTTGGTCTTGTATAATTTCGAGTAAGTTTGCTATAATTGCACTTAAAAACACATAGTTTCTATAATTACGGAACTTCTTTAAGACGATCCAAGATATTACTCCGTACATCGACGCTACAAGTGTCACCACCAGCTTAATGGTACCTACAGTTTTTCTGAATTTTTCTTCTAAATCCAAGTCATATTCGCTAGTATCGTTGTCAAACATCGCGAAATCTACTTCCACAAATTCACTCGTAGTATTCATTTTTTATTTTCAAAATATAATATTGTTTGTGAACAAATAATTGGCGTTATGCACTTTCAGGGAGACTTTCAGGTAATACAAACTGACTAGTGTTACTTTTGAAACCGTTTGTGTAACAAAAATGTAATAATTAAAAGCTACAAACGAATATACCAAGGTGTCGAACATAATAATAGGTATTATATTGAATCGAACAGGAAAAAATAAATTCCTTTGGTTTTTACCTAATTATAAACTACTAGTTTTCAGCCCGTGACTTCGACCGCTAGGAACTTGGAAAATAGGATTTAAGGACGTGAATTAATTATTTTTTGTTATTTTGTATTGTCTTCGTTCCCCGAACGATCAAGTTACGTAATTTTATCTCTATTAAAACGCTCTATTTTTATGTACTTAACTTGAATCATCCATACAGGGTGTTAGTGTAAACACCGTTATCCTTGAAACCAGTGGTTTGGTTTCATTCATAGAACGTAAAATCAATGGAAAATTACAAGTTTTTTTTTAATTTTTTTAGGCCTAAATTTTACCACAAGAGTCGCAAGTTCGTTGCCCTATGCGCTAGGGCAACGAACTTGTGTCTCAACACGGGCGGGGGGTACGGGATATGACCTGACCGGCAGCGAGCGCGACCCCTCCCTAAGTCAGTCAGCTGTTTCGCTAGCAAGCACGGTGTCAGAAAGAAACTTTTTTAAATCTTTTAATGAAAATAATGTTTTTTTTTGTTGTGTTCGGTCATTTATTTTTATATTTAAGTCAACTACCCATGGTTTGAATGACAAGAGTGTTTACCCTTACAGCCTGTATAAATCGAACAGATTATTTTATTTATTTATTAAAACTGTATGTACAAGTAAAAAGAAAACACTGTACAAAGGCGGACTTAATGCCTGAGGCATTTTCTACCAGTCAACCTTAGGGTGATGCAGAGAAAAACATGGCAGGTGCAATATTACGGGATAGATAACTCGAAAAAGGATAAATAGTAATATATATATATACTTATATACACACATATTAATAGAATAAACTTTGTCAGGAGAAATAACGATAGGTGGATATGTGGTGGTAATAGATTACGTGTGACTCCGGATTTTTAATTGAGAGTGTTCCGCTATTAGCTTGCCGATCAGTACTTCCAGAGATTACATCCTACAAACATATGAACAAACAATTTTACCGTACTTATTATTATAGTTACGTTACACATTATAATATGTTTTCTATTTTTACTTATTTTTTTCCTGTTTTTCCTAAAACTCCGCGAAACCGATAAGACACACTCCTATAAACATTGCCTACACATAGCTCATTACGTCGTTAGGTCAATATACAACGTAGTCTCAAGCGGAAAGTCTTGAAGGCATTACCTACCTACTAAATAAATAATCAACCATAAAATATATAATAATAAGGTGCAGTATTGTTAAAGATGAAACTGTTTTTATCTCACTAACATATTAAAACTTTATATCACAAATAATGAGTTCCAATTATTAAAAATAAAATAATGCTTTATTTTTAAGTCATATTAAGTTGTTACATTTTCCATCTAGAATTCCCTGGTATCTGGATTTGTGGTTGTTTGATGGCAATAGGCTCACCCCTTCATAATACGAGGGGTGTTCAATAAATAGTGAGAATGAGTATGACGCAATTATCTGATATTAAATGTTATTTTACTTTTCAACGTAGTCACCTTTCAGGGGTCACACTTTGTATATTTTTTTTAAATATTATATAATTTTTGTATAATTCCCTTAAAAAATCGTGTACGGCGGCGACTACTGCATCATCATCTGCAAATTTCTGGCCCCTGAGATGTTCCTTTAACCGCAGAAATCGGTAAACATCACTGGAGCAAGGTCCGGTGATTATGGAGGATGTTCCATCAATTCGAAGCCAGCTTCTTGAATTGCAGCCATCGCAACTCTGGATTTGTACGCGGGGGCGTTATCTTGGTGAAACAAACAAACAACAGAACACGTTCCGAAACGACGCAAACAAAATCTTCTAATTTTTTAAAACAAAAGAGAATTGATTGTTTTTTTTTATTATCATCATAGCTAATGTCTGGGCTATGCCTGCCAGTATTTTTTTTCTTTCCAAGGAGATTGTGTCGCATTCTCACTATTTATTGAACACCCCCATGTATTATAACGGTTGTAAAAAGATGCTTAATGAAGCCGAAAGTCACTTGATACTCCATACTGGGAACTTTCTGGTTACGGAGATATTGAAGGTTAAAGTTCCAATTTTTTCAGACGTTTTTTAAAGAAACCAAGTTTTAAATGCCCTACGAACCCTGAACCGTTGCATCACCCTTAAACACAATGTTTTGCGTGCGTTACGTTGCGCACTACCGTAAACACCGATTTTTTACATCAACAATAAAAGTAGTTTCCCTATTTTAAAAATGACTGTTATTTTTCCTCTTCATCAATATCAGTGGCCCTAGTGAAAAGGGGTATAAGTTCGATTTTGTGGAAAATGAGTTAAAAAAATAATCAGAAAAAAATGCTCCATCCTTTGGTGTAAACGGATCCAAGCTACTCTATAACGAAAACAACTAATACTTAAAAAGTCTAGAGTTTGAAAATTAACTATTGTAATGTTAAGTAGATTAGATTAAATTCGGGGTGAGAACCTGGTGATCCGTCACACAGGGTATTCTAGTTTGGATGCCAGTCTCTCACAAAGGATAATATTTTATGCATTTTTGTCAAAACGCTATAGTTTTTGTCTATATGTTTATAATTATGTGAAACTTTGTGAAGAGAAAAAATTAAATGAATTTAGCTATGATTAATCACTACCACACAATACTTTGGCGATTTCAGACTTAGGTTCGTTTATAAGTCCAGATTTCCTTACTAAGTTTTCCTTCACCGATGTCAAAGATAAATTGGAACAAAAATAGATAATAAATAATTAATTAAAATGACTTACTCCATCGTAGCTGTCCTAATGCGACCACCACACATAAAAATAAAACTATCAAAACATTTTTCATCATTGGGAACTACAAACAGAAGAAATTAAACAAAAAAATAGGCACTTGGCAAAACAAAATGATTAAGAACTGAACATTGAGTAGTGTTGAAGCTTGAAATCCATAATGTAGATGATATCCACTATTAAACATGTAATTGATCATTATTATCGTAGATATTAGATTAATTGATTATTTTTGAAATTATCTTAGATATTAGATTAATTACTTCAATTAACTTTCTTTGTATGGAAGTTATCTTTTTGACATTGTAATTTCAAGCAGATTAAATTGGTATGATTTCGTAATTTATCTCTGTTTTGATAATAAATAAATATGCACGGTGTAAAGATTGACGCGCGAATTGTTGCCATGAATTCAGCACATGATTCTAGACCCACTAAATCTGAAATTTTACGTTGGTTAGTATTTAAAAAAAAATCTGCTGTTTCAAACAGCAATTTCGTGAAAGTATGGCGATAAATTTTATCGTAATACTTTCACGAAATTGTCTCATTTTTACCCGACTACGGCGAAGAATAAAGGAGGGTTATGATTTTGACCGGTATGTATGTATGTATGTTCATCTGTTCCCTCCTATTTTCCAAACCACTTATCACAATTTGACAAATGAGGTATCGTTAGAAGCGTCGTGATTGTCCGCTGGTTATAGGCTATGGTGAAGTCACATTAAATTAAAAATGGCGCCCTCTAGAGGACACAAAGTGAGGAACTTAAAAAAAAAATGGTTTAATCGTACCATGTTGGGTATCAAATGAAAGGGCTTAATGAGCACATTTCAAAAATATATATATTATAACCCCAAAAGGATTTTAAAAAAAATCAAGTAATAAAAACTAAAACCCAACTACGACTTAAAAGGTATAAACAAGACACCACAGACAGACAAATTAAAAATCCGGAGTCACACGTAATCTGTTCGATTTATACCCTAACACGTGTGACTCCGGATTTTTTATTTGTCTGTCTGTGGTGTCTTGTTTATACCTTTTAAGTCGTAGTTAGGTTTTAGTTTTTATTACTTGATTTTTTTCAGTAATATTATTGAGAGCTTTAATAATAACATAAAGCCTACGGGCGTTTTTTACCAATGTAGCTGAACTCGATGTAGCTTAAAACCACTTGCCACTTTGGCAGAATCATAATAGGAAAATATTATGACTCATTGTAAAATTTCAAAAACTGTCAATTCATAATAATATGATCTGGGTGCAATTCATATTACGAAATAACATCTGTTTGACAGTTTTCTATGGAAAATAAAAATAAATTGAAAAAGTCCAAGGGATACTAGAGCCTCAAACCATATTAAACTTCGTCTATAGGCGTGACTTTGCGGAAGTCCATTATAAAATACAATAGACGTAGATATATTTAGTAACCTATTCCGCTTGACTATTCTTCAGGAGTCATAAAAACCCTGTAAGAAATCGACACGTGTTTCACCTCTCAACGAGGCATCCTCAGGATGACGATTGAAAACACGTGAAACACGTGTCAATTTCTTACAGGGTTTTTATGACTCTTGAAGAATATTCAAGCGGAATAGGTTACTAAATATATGTATGGCTACTAAATTTATTCAAAGAACCGTAAAGCCGGTCTAGGTATTCTGAAAAATCTCACCGTAAAAAGTTATGAGCTAACCTAACTTTTCATGGTGACATTCATATTTTGAGAGTTTATTCGTAAAATAATTCACTAAAATCAGTGCATATAAATGATATCATAAAATGATAAAATTTAGGTGGATTCCATAAAAAAAAGCGGTAAAAAAATTGCTAATAAACTTTTTATTTCTTTGCCTCTAAACATGAATTCATTCTGTCGTCTAATTCCGAGGTTAAAACTATCAGGTTCTACGATACAGGGCAGTTGTAGCAAATATCCGGGAATGGTATTTCTCGAGTCACCAAGTCCAACGTTATAGGTTCAAACACTTTGGGGCCCCAGGCGAGAATACCATCTCTTGTGACAGCAGCCGCGTCAAACTGAAAATAAGATCTTAGTTAGCAATAGCAAAATCAGCCTATAATGTTCCCACTGCTGGGACACAGGCCTCCTCTCTGTGAGAGGGAGTCGACTGCAATGCACCACGCGGGCCCAGTGCGGGTTGGTAGATGTCACAAGTCTTCGATTTTTTTGGTTCTAGGACATGCTGGTTTCCTCACGATGTTTTCCGTCACCGTTTTGAGAGCAGTGGTTATGAATCATCCTTACTTAATATTATAAATGAGAAAGTAACTCTTTCTGTCTGTCTGTTTGTCGCGCTTTCACGCCAAAACTACTGAACCAATTTAAATGAAATTTGGAATACAGATAGTCTAAAGCCTGATAAAGAACATAGGCTACTTTTTATCGACATAGCACGCGGGCAAAACCGCGGGCGGAAGCTAATTTATTATAGAGTGCGTGGGTTCGAACCAACGGCATATAGGTCGTAAATCGCGGTCGTTATCACTGGGCCACTATTGCTTGCAGATTTAAGTTGTTTTACTTAAATTATAGTGTGTTATCTGGTTAGACTGGAAGCCCGACCTCAACACAGGATAAGGCTAGGCAGAGGACGACTTAGGTTGTATGCCGTCTTTCAAGTATACATAAGGACCAAAATTCTGAAAGATTTGATTTGCAAGAACTGCAGTAGAATCAAAATACGATTGATTTGAGCACAAATTTTCTTGATCTGCTTAGCATGGCATAATGGTGGTGAAACGTGGTGCATTCAATTATTTATTGAAAATATCAAAAAGCTCAGCTAAAAAGTTCAAAACACGATCACTTTTCAGTAGATGCAGTTGGTGGCACCGCCTGTTACGCAACAGTCGGTTTTTTTGCGTTTCTTCCTTGTTATCAGGGGTCTTAAAACAGCTACTTTGGCAGAATCATAATAGGAAAATATTATGAATCATCGTAAAATTTCACAAACTGACAATTCATACTAATATTATAAATTCGAAAGTAACTCTGTCTGTCTTTCTGTCTGTCTGTCTGTCTGTATGTTACCTTTTCACGCCTAAACCCCTGAACGGATTTCGATAGAATTTGGCAAGGAGATAGATGGCATCCCGGGGAAGGACATAGGCTACTTTTTATCGACGTACCACGCGGGCGAAGCTGCGGGCGGAAGCTAGTTCACTATATAATCTGCGTGTAATTCATTTTACTGAATAATTCCAGATGACTTATTCTGTAAAATGACAGTTTTCTATAGAGGTTCGTAAAATGATCCACAAAATTATGAATTGGTTTTGTGTCAAATTAGAGGAATTGCTATAATGACAGCTGGAAGTTCAGGAAATGAATTGCTTTTAAAGGAATTGCCTTTAAAAGGCAATTCCTTTAAAAGCAATTCATTTGTTTTAAGCCCCCCAGGTCGTACTTTCAGTTAGGTATTTCAGATATTGAATGCGATCACAATGATATAATAATTTCGGGACATCGCCAAGCGGTTAGTCGACTCTTCACGTGACCAGAGGGCTGGTCAGTTTCTAGGTCAAAGAATCAGCATTGCCATCCAACGTGGCAATGCTGCCAGCCTTTTGGGCACTTTTCCCACTGACAGCGATGCGGAAGAATTTTTTGACGCCCTATGAGCCCTAATTTCTATAATAATTTTTATTTCGCTTTGTATATAATTTTAGTGTTAGATTGTATATAAAAACATATGATTATATATATATATGTAAAGATGGAATAAAAAAATACCTACAAGGTTATATTTTTAAGAGCCGTTTCTCATTAAAGAACTTGACAAAAAAAAAAATTCATGCGAATAAATGAATTTGATTTGATGCATTTTTTTGTTTCAATGTACTTACTGTTTGAACGAATATATCAGATGTGGTATCTTGGGGTCTAAATTCTGGAGCGCGGGATCTGACCGGCGGTACAGTACCTACAACTGTCACTGATATGACATCGGTGTTTAAGTCTTTTATGATCTGAAAATAATAGGTAAATGTGTCATTATTATTCCTTGCAAAAATGCCATTCCATCTTTTCGTTGGATGTCGTAAGAGGGTAAAAAATACGCAAGGTTTCTGACAGTAAAATGCTTCTTAGAATGGAATAATTTTATCCGCCGACCGAAGACTCATTGCAAGTGTATGTGCTAGTAATATCCATACTAAAATATACATAATGGCTAAACAGATTGCAATGAAATTTGGCACACAGGTACACCTATCCTAACATAGAATACTTTTATCTCGGTAGAACGTTCCCGTGGAGTAATTTCAAACCTCCATGTGAGCAAAGCTGCGGGAAAAATCTAGTAGTATTATATTGTTTTAAGTCTTTACACGAATTCAAGGCCATCTTAAACAGGTGCAAATAATGCAAACTGGCAGTTTCATTAAAAAAAAAAAATGGATACAAACAATAAATGGATAGGTTTATTTTATTTTTGACAATTTTAATTATTTTGTACAATGAAATTTTATTAATCACATTTTTATTTTGGGTTTTTTCTGTTTAGAATTTATAATAGTTTGAATTTTTGTAATTTAATGTAAGAGTTGTTTAGATCTATGGACTAGAATGATGTCTAAAATAAATAAATAAAAACAAAACTCACGGAAAAGGCAAACGAGATCAACGGGTGCACGAACATAGCAGTATATCGATAGACCTCGTTATCGCCTTGCATGTGTCCGACTACGTCATACCCCACGGCTACGTCATGCAACCTCATGGTTGCTCGCACAGTCACCGTGTGGGTACTCGCAGCATTAGCGTTGAAGTTCCACACTTGCTGCACCGTAGATGCAATGATGTCCACATGTTGGATGGATGACAAGAAACCGTTGGAGTACGACAAAGTTCCCCTGACGGGCTGGACTAGGATAGATTCGCTGTAACAAAAGTAATGAAGATGATAGCGTCACAGCAGAATTACTTCCTTACTAATAAACATATTATATCAGGTGAATAGACACCGATTTCTCTCTTTCAGTCGTTAGTAATTGGACTTTTGAAAGAAGACGACAAAGCATTGTATAACTATACAGACGCTATACAACGTTTATTAGTAAGGAGTTTAGAATAAAAATAGTATTTATTTACGAGTCCAAAAAGTTGACAAAGGAATGTAACCCTTAAACAAAGGGCCACAAAACGTCAAATTGCTTGTGGTGCTATTGACTAACAACGTACTGTGGTTTGTGATTAGGTACTGGTAATTACAGGCATAATTTTATAAGATAGACAATTGCAGCTGGTCTGTCTCACATCATCATATCGTCGATACCTTTTCCAAACTTCACCATTCTCCTGCTCTCATCTAAATGTATTTGAGGTGAGCACAGCGTTTGTTCTCGTTTACCATCTCTCCTCTCGTCATTTCAGAATCTTACCGTTTTTCTTGCCGCCACTTGCCAATTTGCAAAAAAAAAACTGTGAGGATTAGGTACTTACTTTAATTGAGAGACATAATCAGGCAGTTTCAAGTTAGACCAGCCATTATTTTCCACAATATTCATTGTCCTCGTTACAAAATTTATCGCGTAACTAGTATGGTCGACCAGACGCACATTGTTTACTGAAAACAAAAATATCTACTTAGTTATCTAATAATTAAAAGTAACTAATTATACAAATAAACAATTAGCTAAAATATGGCGTCGAAAAATTCCTCCGCATCGGTAATGTACCCAAGAGACTGGCGGCATTGCCACATTGTATGACAATGCTTATCCTCTGACCAAGGTAAAAGCCAGCCTTTGGGTCACGGGAAGTGTCAAATAGTCGTTTGGAGATTTCGTTATTTAATTATAATCATTGAACTGTTAGCCTGCTAGGTCTCCAACAATCAGTCACAGAGAACGCATCAGAACTGAAGAGGTCCGCAGAAGAACCGAGTTATCTGACAGCCAAAGAATTGTCAAAGTAGGCGATGTAGCAGAGCAGAGGTATTCACTCAGAGCCCTGATATAAACAGCACTTGACCGAACGGCACCTCACCTATTCCACCGAACCGCACTTATATTTTTTTTGTTTCGATACTGTTAATGGGTTAGTGGCCGTTCGGTGCCATTGAAATTGGTGCTCTGAGTGGAATTTATCTCGCAACACAGATTGCCGGTGCCGATAGGTTCTGGCTTCGCGGGAGTCTACTGGATTGCGAGAAGTAGAGATGAGACGTATATACTGGTAGAGGTATATATACCAAGTATGTGCTTCCCAGTACATAGACCGGGTACGGACCGAAATACTGGGTAAATACCTTGAAGGTATGACGTCAGACGCATAGTACGATACGAACCGCTACCACAAGGTAGCGCCCAGTTTTATCGGTAGTTCGGTACGCCGAAGCTACCCGACAGCTTACGAAGGGATCCGAAACGTCATTCGTGCTTTATGAACATTCGGTTGATTTAATTTAGTTAGACAAAAAACAAAAACAAAAAACCTGACAAAACTAAAAAAAATATTGCAAATTAAAATTACGATTGTAAATAAATTGATTTGAAATATTTTAACTACGCCGGCTAGTTAGTCAGTTTAAATATAATTAATGTTATTTTGCATTAATTTATATAGAAATAACTAGAATTCATTAATAACCATCGTCATACTCTTAGCCGACAGTCCTAAGCCTGATAAAGTAGGAAGGAAAGATTTCATATCTCATAATGCATAATTACGGATAGGTACTTGAAACGTCGTACCTACATTATATTGGAGGCATACCATACTTATCGCATACGTTTACTTATCGAACCTACCACACTCAAATACTTAGAAGTATTTTGATACCTGGTATTTGTACCAGGTATTTAGTGATACCCATACCTTAAAGGCCGGGTATGGACAATGGCAGGTATATCTCATCTCTAGCGAGAAGCGAAGATCCGGATGTTATAGCTACCTTTGGGTGAGACCTCTGTCCTGGAGTGAACGTCAACTTTTGATTGAAATGATGATGTATAAAGAACTAAGGTGGCCTACCACCTTCGTACAGCCATACCATTACCGCCAGCCGTACCATTCTCGTCTAGCCAAGAGTCTAGGACTCTTGGCTGGACGTGACAGCAGTGATGAAGATGTCTTGTAGGATGTATTGAAAGAGTTGCAAGACGATAGCAAGGGCTTCTAGCTTTGTTGTTCTTGACGTGTGTTTGACACAAAAAGTAGTGTTGTCTCTATCACTCATTGTGCGACAGTCCAGCATTGCTATTGTGTATCCATCTTACCGTGAAAACTTAGGTGAAGTGAGCGTGGAGTGAGCTGTCATTGTCATCGATACCTACTAATGCTAAGGCAGTGACAGTTCACTTCAAGCTCACTTCACATAAGTTTTCACGGTGAGATTTTTACAGAATAGCACAGATTTATACCTAACTAGCTTCTTCCCGCGACTTTGTTTGCGTGAGATTTCTTGATCGTCCTACCGCATTTCTTTTTTTTTTTACTTCGTTTACGCTGAGCGTTCTTTCCGTTTCTTTCTAGCTCGGTTCCTAAGGGTCGTAGCGCGATGTTAAATAGTCTATAATGTTCCTCGAGAATTGAGCTATCAAATGCAAAATTAGTATTTTTTAAAACATACGTAGTTCCAGAGATTACCAAATTTTCAAACAAACAAATTTTACCTCTATATAATAATAAATATTATTACCTAAATTATATTATATATTCTATACATATTATAAATTCACTTTTCGTGTTTGTCTTCACGCAACAGATTTCGATGAGGTTTTCATTAGAGTATTTATTCCGGAAGGTATATGTGTATAATACATATATATGCAAAAAAAGCATATATGAAAAAAATCTCGATGTTTTGTCAAGTCGTAAAACCCGTACGGAGGAGGAGCAAGTAATAAATTAAGATTTACCCCCCGATTGCCATGGTGTCCAGTTGTTATAATTATTCCCATTATGTCTATGATGAGACTTTCGTTTCAAAAACCCTCCTTTTAGAAATCGGTTAAAAATGAAAAAAAATACTCACTAGTACTACACACTGCGTAACCACTAAACAAAAAAACGAATAACCTGTGTATTTTCATTGTTTTTACAAAATAAACTGAAAAAAGCAATTAAATCATGAACATCGAATATATTACTTTAACTTCTTAATTACAAATGATTACTTATCGTTTTATAATAAGTTCTTGATAAACACACAAGTTGATTAATGTATTTAAGATAAACGTCTTGATGACTTTTGATTATAAAGGTAGGTACAATGTATGGGTGCATACAGGCGTAACAGCTAGACGATGTTTGGTACTGATAATGTGATAAGCAGATAATAATACAGATCGTTTTGTTTTGTCCATGTGTTGTCACGTGGGTTGTCACGTGGGGATGGTCGGTGGTTCATAGAGTCTAGAATGTGCTGCTAAATGCTCTCGTGGTGGTTTCCCGGTAAGAAATAGACATTAACGCCCGTTTTCAATAGTACTTGGCGGCATCTAAATGAATACCTAAATAAAAGCGCGCTGGATTTTCAACCTCCGGCACTGATTCGAAGGTTGAAAATCCAACAGCGCACTTTTTTTCGGCAATTCATTTAGGTGTCGCCTAGTGTTAGTTAAAACAGAAAGGACCATTTTCAGAGTCCTATACATACATATCCTTACTAAAACGATCACTTTCCAAAGCTGCAAATGGTGCATTTAAAAGCACTTTTTGACCTTTATTTTGAAAGAATTCCTCCTGTCTCAGATAAGGCAACAGTTTTTTGTATATTCAGTAACAAAAAAATATTTTTCCTAGCACTTTTGATCCGTTACACTTAAAAAAACTATTGATTGCGAATCATTTTGTGTTAGGCGTTTTTATACATTTTCACGAGTTTTTCTGGTTCACTATTGAATTCCAATTAGCGCCAGAAACATATATACTCCCCTCGTGACCTAGTAGGGTTTTCTAGATTTTGCAACATAAATAACTAGGAACCAGTCTATAATGCACCCAGACTGTACTGTGGTGAGAAATAAGTATATTTTTAAAACCTGAGAATTAGCCTAAGCTCTTTTAGCTTTAAGCCATTGTAATACCTTATCTACATTATGGAATGCAAATAAAATATGAATATGAATATGAATGTAGGATGAATTGTTTTGTAAACTTAATAGGCTGTATAGCCAAGCATTTCTGAACGAGTGAACGGAACAAGTGAAAGTAGGAAGTAGGAAAAAAAGATGGCGAGTGAGAGTTTTTAGGTGAAAGACGTGTTGCTAAGATTTAAAGGTGTTTTAATATAATAAACGTGGTATTTAACGATTTGCGTGTTTTCCTGGAGATCCCCACACTACATTTTGGGGGCTCGTCCGGGATCCCAGGAAAAAAGCAAAGAAGAAGACTGCTATCGTGGTGCGTTTTGCGGCAAGGTGAACCGCGACGCGACCCACGCGGCCATTACCGTTACGAGTTTAAATAATTAAGAAGATTCAACATAGATGGGCAAGGAGCAAACCAAGATGGGTGACGATAAGAATACGACGTCATCATTGAACTTTGCCGATATTATACCAAAATTCAATGGCACCGACAGAACTTATTCGTCAGCAAAATGGACGCAAGACGTAGAAGACAACGCCGAAATATTTGGATGGTCGGCGCAACAGACGCTCATATTGGCGCGTCGTTCACTAACCGGCACAGCGGAGTTGTGGTTAAAATCTGAAAAAGCCTTCAAGTCATACGAGGACTTACGGTCGGCGCTGTTGAAAGAATTTCCCGAGTCAATCAATAGTAAAGAGATGCACGAACTCATGGCGGCTCGTAAGAAAAGGAGTAATGAAACATATTACGAGTACTTGCTAACGATGAAGGAGTTAGGCAAACGTGCTAAGTTTCCGGACTACGTGTCCATACAGTATATCATTGATGGCATACACGATTACGAATCGAACAAGGTGATCCTGTACGGCGCGACTACATACCCCGCGTTGAAAGAGAAAATAACGTTGTACGAGAAAATGAAGAGTAAAAGTAAAAAACATCACGATGATACAAATGCAGCGAAGCAGTCCGAGCTGAAAACAAAAAGTCATCCAGAAAAATCATCACGTCGATGTTATAAGTGTGGTGAAGTCGACCATATCGCCAGCACGTGCACGAAAGGTGTAAAATGCTTCCGGTGCAACTCATTTGGTCATATCGGAACGGAGTGTAAAGCGCCAATTTCAAACTCAAGCGAGAAGCCGCATGATAAGTATAAAGATGGCGGCGAAAGTTCTCGAAGATCGATGTGCACGAAGATTTCGCCGGAAGGGGGCACCTCTGATCTGGAGCGGGAAAAACATGGCGGGGATGAAGATGAACGACAAGAGAGCGAACGAATGACAGGAACAGGAATGGATGAGCATCGGTCAACGACAAACTCGTGTACGTCAACGTCAGACTCCTGTCAATCGTGTCAAAAGTGTCAAACGGAAACGGTGTTGAATGTAAACAAAGACATTGTGAGCAATAAATCCATTAAGAACATTAAGATTGGTGATAAAGAAGTTAATAGTTTAATAGATTCCGGTAGTGACTTAAATTTAATATCTTCGGATTTGTTTTTCGAGTTAGATGTAACAACGCACGAAAAAGTAAAGATGTTATTATCTGGTATTGGTGCAACAAAAGTTTACTCATTTGGAAAGTTTAATATAACAATTACGATCGATGGATATTGCTTAGACGTGTGCTTTTACATTGTCCCAAAAGAGGTAATGCCATATAATATCATCTTAGGTCAACCATTTTTAGTCAAAGTTACAGCTGTAATTGATAATGGTTCATTCAGTATTGTGCCTCATTATAATGATGTTTTGCCGCATTGTATGCTTGTTGAGGTTCCAGAACCCGTGTGTTTTGTTTCTGACCCACAGATACGAGAAGCAGCTCAGAGATTGGTAGATAATTACCAACCCAGACAAACTAAGGAGGCACCGATAAATATGAAAATCATACTGAAAGATGAAATCCCTGTAGCGCAACGGCCAAGAAGGTTATCCCTTGTGGAGCAAAAAGAAGTTGAGAGGCAGGTGGGTGAGTGGCTAAAAGATGGTATTGTTAGAACTAGTTTTTCTGAATATGCAAGCCCACTTGTGCTTGTTAAAAAGAAGGATGGTTCAATAAGAGTATGTGTGGATTACAGATTAATTAATCAAAAGATGGTCAAGGATGAATTTCCACTTCCGGTTATCGAAGATCATATTGACAAGTTGTCAGAGGCCAAAGTTTTCAGCAAATTGGATCTGAAAGATGCATTTTTTCACCTGCGAATAGAGGAAGATTCTGTAAAGTATACATCGTTTGTCACACATCACGGACAGTTTGAATTTCTCAGAGCGCCATTTGGATTATCAATTTGTCCAAAATACTTCACAAGATTTATAACAATTATCTTTAGAGACCTCATTGCCAAAGGTCACATTCTTATATTTATTGATGATGCCATTATTCCAGCAAACGATTACCGGGAAGCAGTTGAAAGGTTACATGAAGCACTAGAGATAGCATCTGACTATGGACTCAAGATTAACTGGAAGAAGAGTGAAGTATTGACAACAAAGGTTGAGTATTTGGGTCACATCGTGAAAGGTGGTGAAGTGAGACCCGCTACAGAAAAAACAGAAGCAGTTATGAAGTTCCCGGAGCCCAAAACAGTGAAACAATTACAAAGCTTCATGGGGCTAGCATCATATTTCAGGAAGTACATACCAAATTTTGCCCAAATAGCAAGCCCATTGACGGACCTGCTAAGGAAGGATCAAAGTTTCACATTTGAAGAGGAACAGAGGTATGCCTTTAATATTTTAAAAGAGAGACTAGGAAGTGGTCCAGTGCTTAATATTTTCAATCCAAAACGACCTACAGAACTACACACAGATGCGTCCAGTTCGGCTTTTGCAGCAGTATTAATGCAGCAATGTGAAGACAATGGATTACATCCCGTGTATTATATGAGCCGGAAGACGAGTGAGGCAGAAAGGAAATATTCTAGCTATGAGCTGGAGGCTCTTGCTATTATAGGAGGTGTGAAGAAGTTTCGCCATTATTTGTATGGTATTCCATTTAAAATTGTAACAGACTGCCAAGCATTTCAGATGACATTACAAAAGAAAGATCTGTCAACCAGAGTAGCAAGATGGGCATTATTATTACAAGAATTTGATTTTCAGGTTGAACACAGATCTGGTACGAAAATGAAACACGTAGATGCGCTGAGCCGCAACCCGTACATAGGCGTGACCACAAATAGCGTACATGATCAAATAAAGAAGGCGCAAGAGCAAGATGAAGGATTGAAGGCTATTATGGAAGTACTTGATGACAAACCATACCTAGATTACTATTTGGAAGGTGGTCTGCTGTATAAGGGATTGGAGAGAAGACTGGTAGTACCTAAGGGCATGGAAATGGAAGTTATAAAAAGAGTACACCCAAATGGACATTTTTCCAAGAAGAAGATGACAGAACTCATCAGTAAAGATTATTACATTAAAGATTTATCGAAGAAGCTTGAAGATTTTATAATTACATGCATTCCATGTATACTGGGCAGCCGTAAAGAAGGTAAGCAGGAAGGGTTTCTGCACTTATTAGAGAAAGAGGACGCACCCCTGCATACTATACACATTGATCACTTAGGACCCATGACGGAGACGAAAAAGCTGTACAATCATCTGCTAACAATGGTAGATGCATTCACCAAGTTTGTGTGGATATTTCCCACCAAGAGTACCACGAACAAGGAGACCATTGAGAAGATAAGAATCCATCAGCAACACTTTGGGAATCCCACTAGAATCATAAGTGACCGTGGAACAGCATTTACCAGTCATGAATTTCAACAATATTGTGAAGAAGAAGGAATCAAACATGTTAAAATCACCACAGGCGTGCCTAGGGGAAATGGGCAAGTAGAAAGAATACACCGGACTATGATTTCAGTTCTTACAAAACTGTGCATAGAGGACCCCACCCAGTGGTACAAACACATAAGTCGTGTACAGAAGGCATTGAACAGTACTTGGCAAAGGAGTATTAATTGTACCCCATATGAACTACTGATTGGAACAAAAATGAAGACTAAAGAAGATATAAACCTATATGACTTAATTTTGCAGGAAGGAAGAGAAATCTTCAGAGAAGACAGAGAAGAAAGACGACAGAAGGCAAAGGAGCACATTTTAGAAATACAAGAAGAAAACATTAGAACATTTAACAAAAAACGCAAGCAAAGCTCAAAATATCAAGAAGGGGAACTGGTTGCCATCAAGCGCACCCAATTCGGCTCAGGCATGAAGCTTAAACCGAAATACCTTGGGCCATACACCATCACAAAGGTCAAAAGAAATGACCGGTACGATGTTCAGAAGGTGGACCTCGCGTTAGAAGGACCAGGTAAGACGTCCACAGTGGCTGATTTCATGAAGAAGTGGCCCAATAATGACTGAACCTTTCTACCTATATTTAAGTAATTAACTGTTAAGTCAGTACTCTGTATCTAATGTTTGCATATTTAAGTAATTAACTGATAAGTCAGTACTCTGTTGTATCTAATGTTTGCATATTTTAGCTGATTTTATCATTTCTGAGGCCAGAAATATGTGTAGAATGGCCGAGCCTGTAGGATGAATTGTTTTGTAAACTTAATAGGCTGTATAGCCAAGCATTTCTGAACGAGTGAACGGAACAAGTGAAAGTAGGAAGTAGGAAAAAAAGATGGCGAGTGAGAGTTTTTAGGTGAAAGACGTGTTGCTAAGATTTAAAGGTGTTTTAATATAATAAACGTGGTATTTAACGATTTGCGTGTTTTCCTGGAAATCCCCACACTACATGAATATGAGATGAGTGAGGTAACTAAGTGGAGAAGCTAAGCTACGAAACTATAATGTACTTTGTTTCATTTTAACCATTTTCGAGCAGAATGAAACCAAACTGCGCTATGAATATCAATCGATCCTATTGGACACTATCCATCTCACCTCTTTAGAATAGTTATAAAAATCAGGCGTGGACCTACCGGATGTTTATAACTTATGGGAGAATTCCACATATTAGTAAGGTGGTGAGACTCAGAACAGTGTAAACCGGAGAAACGGGAAATAAAACAAATCTCTCAAAAACAACGTATCCCTTTTTTATTGAAACAAATAATTTATTTCAAAACCTAAATAAATATAAGCCATGGCAGTGAAGAGACGGAAGATAATTCACTGACTGCAAGTCTCTAAATACGTTGCACGCGCAAAACACATTTGATGCGAACCGAAACATTGATGCATGATTCCAATCAACTCAGCACCGCAATATCGTATCCAATTACATTTCACCGATAAACTGACACGTATCGTTATTACAGTAGGAAAACCAAATCGACAATGAGATATCGCTTTCAAGAATATGTATATCGAGGTGAAATGTGCAGAAAAGTTACGTTAAGTGTATAAATAAACAATAAATAGATAAGCAAATAAACAATGACACACGCACAAAGCACAACTTTGGACTGGTTTGAACGATAGTAGTCTATGTTTGAACGTAACAGTAGGTTTCTATGGTGACGAGTGACAAGTGATTGAATGATCGAGTGACAACTATAATCAGTGTTTCCAGATGGTTCATAATTTTTTACCCAAAAACTTTTCAAGTATCTGCTTCGGAAAAAATACTACATATATACAGTATGTTAACTAACAATGGGCGTTCCCGTTAACCTGCAACCTGTATAGCGTGTATACATGCTAAAAAAAATATTACAACAAAAAAAAAAAAAGAAATTTTCACAAAACGATTAAATTTAAACGTAAAAGAAACACTCTGTACACGCACACTTGTATTTCAACGTAGAAAAACAAGTGTGACAAGTGGGCGTGTACAGAGAGTTTATTTTCCGTAACAATTTAATATTTTTTGTGAATATTTTACTATACAAAAACAAAAAAAAAACATTTTTTTTTAATGGTAATATTTTTTTTAGCCTGTATAGACGCTATACTATTGCAGGTTAACGGGAACGCCCTTTGTTAGTTAACATACTGTATATTACCTATAAAAGAACTTATTAATCAAAATATATGATAACATCTTGGTTTAACTTCTCAGATACCTTTCAGCCTTTTTTGTTATTTTGTAATATATTTCTGTACTTCCCGTCGTATGATAACAGAGCTCATTTTTGCTCTATTTTGAATCTAATTAAACGTAAAAGTTACTTGAATTAGTTTACACATCCAGTCATACACATCCTATAATAATGTCTATTGACTATATCATACATGTTGTTGTTTAAAGTGGTGCACTTCTGTAACTGACGAATTCACAATACCTAAAACTGTATTTGATTTTTGTTTGTGTATGTTTTAGTGAGTTAGTCATTGAAGTGCTATATAAATAAATAAGTAATAAGGTGGCCTCCATGGTTATCTCCTGTACCTCAAAAATAAGGTATACTCCTACCACTAATCTGATCACATTGACCGAATGAACGAAATGAACTGTAATCTTTCACATATCGTCGCCATTAATCGAAAATGTAACCGGAAATACAAATAATATTTATTTTTATTCAATTTTAAACATTGGCCTTGATTGACTCTTGACTATTATCTTAAATCTAGTTTGAATAAATGATGGATACTTAAAAATATGAATTGGGTGGAATTGATTAGGGCATAAATGGTCATCGTCTATAGATAAGGTAAGAACGATAAAAACGACCAACGTAAAAACAATTCTAAATTCAAAATTGTCTATCTACTTCCAACAAATAAAGCCAACATTACACTCAATCCATTTAGATTACGCTGTCAAATTCGAGTCCCTCCTTCAGGTTGAAATGTGTCCGGTGACCTGTCAAAATGTGTCGATTCGCTTGGACCTCTGTCAAGTCTCGTAGCGTTTCAAGTTTGAGGACTTGGGTCAAAGCAAAAGCTGTTTATGAAGAGATATTTTTTTATTTATACTCAAAGCAATTTTTTTAAGTGAAAACTTCTTCTTTTACTCTTGAGGAATAGTTAAGTGGCATAGGTTACTAAATATTATCTACGTCTATTGTATTTTATAATGGATTCCCGCAGTCACGCCTGAATCAATTAACTGATATATACAATAATATATACTTAGTTAAGATAGTATGGATGTGTATAGATTCGTTTTCTTAAAGGCATTGGAATTGGAAGTAGATCAAATAAATTAGTACTTCAACTAGAATCTTATGACTTGGACCTCAGCAAGCACCACCTGAGCCAATTGGAATACTAATGAAGTTTTTGAGTAACCCCTCCCAAATGAAGGGGTCCGAATTAGGACTCGGTTGTTCGAAATTTAATTGAATAGGTTTCAGAAATTTGTATTTTTATTATCCTGTTTAAACAAATCACTATGTTTACGAAAATCTCTTGAGACATAAAAAAATCTCTTTAGATATTAAAAAACCTGGCACACCATCTATCACAATCTGTTTCATTTTGACAGTTCAACAACATACATTGCGTTATTTATGTTGTTGAGCAGATAAATTTTAGGAGCTCGTGGCTCAGTAATAACAGCCGCGCGAGTCAACCCATCAGGTTAAGCTACGCTTGCCGGGGTTGGTTTGTGGATGGGTGACCATCTTTACGTACCGAGACTCTTCCGTGCCTCGGAAAGCAATTTTAAGCCGTTGGTCCCGGCTGTCATTCGTGGATCTTTGACAGTCGTTACGGGTCGTCCGAAGCCCGAAAGTCTGACAACCAGTTTTGCCAAAGGGTATCATATTACCCAGTTACTTGGTTGTGGAGGTCAGATAGGCAGTCGCTCCATGTAACATACTGATATTCAGCTGCATCCGGTTAGACTGGAAGCCGACCCCAACATAGTTGGGAAAAGGCTAGGCAGATGATGAGCCTTTGTGTCAAAGAAAATGCTAGCCAAAGAATATTACACTTTTAGCGATAAGACCGCCCATTGTGTCACCCTATGTAAAATTTCTAATTCATGTCTGTAATTTTTATGGTGTACATAATAAAGAGTATTCTATCTATCTATCTATTACAATATAAGGGGGTGTAATATACATAGTACTTCTTTTAACCGACTAACTCAATAAAAAAAAAAAAAAGTTTTCCAAAATGGCTGGAAAACTTCATAAGAAGGGCACAACGTTTTGTGATAGACTTTAATAAAATCAGAAATCAAGGGTCGAGACAAGGAGTATCCTCTCCACTTATCGTCGCAAATTAAATGCTTGACTATAACATTTTAATGTCCTGACAGTTAAGAATATCATCCAGTGTTAGCAGCAAAAATGGGAAAAAAAGTAACGCTCGCGTCATGGGGCCCGAGTGCGCGTCTCCTTTTTAAGGAAATGTCTCACCGACTGGTCGACACTTCACGTAAACACAGGGCTTTTTTTTTTTTTTTTTGGGTGGGAAATCATCAAATGACTTCTCCCGCTCTGGGCGGAGCGGAAGGGCGTGTCAGACTCTTACTGACTAAAACCCACCCTTGTTCCTTCAATTGCCTGTTGCCAGGGTCCCGGTATCCCTTTCGGACTATTCCGCAACCCTGGCAGGACGTAAACAGAGGGCTGGCTTGTTCTTTGGCGAAGAAAAAGGAGGGTTATGATTTTGAGCGGTATGTATGTATGTATGTATGTTCATCTGTTCCCCTGTATCTTCTAAACCACTCATCACAATTTGACAAATAAGGTACCTATCGTTAGAAGCGTCTTGATTGTATAACCCCAAAATAATAATTAAAAAAAATTAAGTAATAAAAACTAAAACACAACTACGACTGAAAAGGTATAAACAACACACCACAGACAGACAAATTAAAAATCCGGAGTCACACGTAATCTGTTCGATTTATGCCCTTACACGTGTGACTCCGGATTTTTAATTTGTCTGTCTGTGGTGTCTTGTTTATACCTTTTCAGTCGTAGTTGGGTTTTAGTTTTTATTACTTAATTTTTTTTTATATTTATTGGTATACTTAATTAGTCCTTTTAGTTTTTTAGTTAATTTAGTATAATAAGTTACCCAATGTTATACAGGGTTATTGGTAAAACACAAACAACCTCTTAAGGAGTCATTGTACTCATCATTATGAACAACTTTTACTATGGGAACAAATATGAAATCGCGAAATAAAAAACAGCTATTCCGTACATTTTGACGTGTTTTGCGAACATAAATGTACGGAACAGCTGTTTTTTTTCGCGATTTCATATCATTCGCCCACCGATTTTTATGATGTTTTCACCAAGCAATGCAAATAATTAGAGTGGTTCTCGAGGAAGGTATATAATTTGGCCTGTGAAGCTGCGGGCATCAGCTAGTATAATACTAAGACTCGCGCGATAATCGCATTCGGTTAGGATTAGGATACGGCCTAACGCAGGAACTCGTTTTGATATGAAACACTATATTATCTCCAACAGTGTAGCACCGCCTTAAACGGCCGTTTTATAGAAAGTACATGTTTACTGTTTACTGCTTATTTTTACGAGCATTTAAAAAGCTCTATAAAATACATAGAATACGAATTGGCGATATAAAACAGTTGGGAGCGTGTTGATGTGAATTTGAGATATTTTCGCCGGTGGAGAGTTTTATTAAGTAAACTAGCTGCGCCCCGCGGTTTCACCCGCGTAAGTCTCGATCCCGTGGGAATATCGGGATAAAAAGTATCCTATTTGTTAATCCAGGTTATAAACTATCTGTTTTCACGTTTTAAAAACGCCATTTATGTATGAATTTTGACATAAGTCTGGCATTAGCCACACTTTGAACATGTGTCAAGGTCCGTATTATAGAAGGAAACTCAAGTATTGATCTCTGTTTAAAACTAGTTTTAAGTCCCCTTTTAATTTTAGAACGTTGCTTAAGCATAGATTCATTGATCTTAGTTCAACTGAGTTTGGCTTTATTTTAGATCGCTACTCAGTTACTCAATCCAACCCAAGCAGTGATCAAATCTGTAATCACCCAAGTGTGGTCGAGCCCGCGCTTGAGCATAGATTGTCATGTCAAATTGTCAATATTTCTTCTGTTCCAATAGTGCATTGTCAAGTTCTATTGATATTTTTAAAAATTAGGTACCTACTGTCAAAATCATAATCGATATATTTGAAGAGGTAGATAATTTAATTACTTATTTAACGATAATTCTATTAAAAGGTTTAAAATTTTACAAAGTACTAAAATTTTTCTTCCGTCCTGCCATTTTAAAAGTGTTTAATATGAATAAAATCAGCTAAACAAATAATTAAAACATACAAATTTTAAATAGAATACTTATTTATGACCACAAATACAAGTCTTTTAAGTTTGATAATTTTGCTTATAAAATTACTATACTTCACTTCAAAGACCTTTACTTCTTCAATAAATGGGGCATTTAACTATTCAGGAATAAAATAATAACGCTGATTTCCTAAATACCTGGGGTTCTATGGTTTATTTTAATATTTCTAATCCGGTGAAGATCGGATCAAAGTCGGTTATTATAATAAATCGTAAACGAAAACAGGCTGATGCATAGACAATACACATCTCTGCTTGAGGCTCGATTTGAGTCTCGATTCAGCTGAGTATAGATTGATTGCCGTTCTGGAATAAGACCGATGCTCGAGTACTGATTCTATACTCAAACAGTGATCAACTGATTGCAGATCAAGCTGGACTTGAGGAACGTTCTGTAATACGGACCTAAGTTTTTGTAGTAAGACCCAAATTATCTAGGTACGGTTGTCTTAAAAAAAAATTACAGATCTATCATTTGTGGTAGCGGATTTTTTTTTAAATCGGAACTTGTTTTTGTAAAACACGTATCGAAAAAAAAAAAAATTATACCTACCTACTTAGATGATTGCTTCATAATTAGCAAAAAAATACAAGTGTTGTGTCATCGCGCTTCTCTTTCCTTTCCACGCAGTCCGACAGAGACCTCGGTTCACCAGCTAGATATGAACCGACGACCTTAAGAAAGCGTCTGGGACAGACTGGATGCGGAAGGCGCAGGACAGGGTGTTGTGGCGCAGCCAGGGAGACGCCTATGTCCAGCAGTGGACTGCAATAGGCTGAGTTGATGGATGAGTTTCTACATCGAGCTGGTAAATATCGGGTGTCGGATCGAAGTAATGGAGCATAATAGTAAAACGCTCTAATTCCGAACATAGAGTGATAAACTAATATAACCTAATCTAAGTTTACAAAAATAAGTAGGTATTGTCAATAGGTACTGTACTTGTACTACAGTACAATAGTTATTTAACCTCTGTAAGCAACCCAAGCAGCAACCCATTAGCAACCTTATTGGAACAAAAATAAAGATCACTTCGATTTTGGCAGAGATGCAAAATCAAAGATAAAATACCTGCCATGTACAGTCGAAAAAATTGAATGTCGACATTCGCGTAAACATACATTTCCTTGGTAAAGACCTTATCATATGCCGTATAATTACACAGAGAATTATCTGTTGCGGTCTCCATCTTTGTTAAGAGTTTTTCAAAGTGGGTCATGATTCCCTTAGCCTGACTGTACATTTGCGGAATAGTCCGAAAGGGATACCGTGACCCTGGCAACAGGCAACTGAAGGAACACGGGTGGGTTTTAGTCAGTAAGAGTCTGACACGCCCTTACGCTCCGCCCAGAGCGGGAGAAGTCATTTGATGATTTCCCACCCAAAAAAAAAAACTTTTCGAATATATTTGAATCCAGTGTTATAGTCGAATTGTCTAACTAAAGGACATTTTATTTTTAACTACAGCTTCACGCGCGTAGCGGTTGGAACGACCACGGGAATAAAAACTATTCTAGGTCCTAACCGAGGTTATGGTCTACACATGTGCCAAATTTCATCTATATCTGTCAAGCCGTTTTAGCGTGAAAGCGTAACAAACAAACAAACTCACTTTCGCATTTATTATATTATAAGTTAGGATGTTGTATCTCTAAATTAACGTCATTTCATAGGTACCTATGGTAAAATTACATTATAAGTTATCGTAATCAATTCGTTACATTATCAAATAATTACAGCATCGTCTGATAACGGTATAAAAAGGTTTGCTTTACTGATAACCTGTCAAATAATATAAATATTACAAAGCATTTAAAAAGTGTGCTTATCATAATATACCGACCCTTCTACGTCAGCAAATTTAATGAATTTAATAACACGGGCGGTCGAAATGTATAACACAGTACAAAGAAGAGTGACAGGACTCTATGTAATAGCTGTAATAGCAATCACGTCTATTGGTTTAAATAGGTTTTTATCTTTATTTGAATTCTAATTTTATTATCATTAGTCTTTTAGATAGACTATTTTCTATTTTGTGTGAGAACGTTGTAGGCTTATTGGACTGTAGATTTATTGAACATCTTCTATTTTTGTTAAGTACCTGGTACTTACTTGTTGAAAAGCCTACATTGTCCCCCCATGCCTACCAACACTGTAATTTGAAAGTATTGTAAAAGCCAATTATTTTTAAAAGATTAACCATGGAGTTTCTTGCCGGCTCTTCTCCATAGGAAACGACCAATTGGAACCATGCACCTAGCTTCTGACGTTTCATAAGTGCCCATGTGTAATAGGTTTATGTGAAATATAATATTTTGATTTTGATTGATTTGATTTTTACGAGTATGCAATCATGGTGTCGCATTAAAGACTTCACATAAATTCATACAAATACTCTCAAAAGATAGATATATTACATTCATACACTCACGCCATTTTCCCATGAGGGTAGGTAGAAACTACAGAACGCCATCTGCTGCGATCCTTACAGTAAATAGTAAATAGTAATTTATTTCCAAACTTCATTACACGTTACTTACAGTAAATAGTAAATAGTAATTTATTTCCAAACTTCATTACACGTTACATCAATGTGGTCTCGACCCCTGAACTAGGACATCCTGTATGACAGGGGTTGAGGTTTCACCAGTTACATGGATCAGCATGAGAAGGCTTAGACTATGTACAGTCACGAGCAAAAATATGTACACGCCCAGAAAAATTCAATAACGTTTTTCTCGTGGAATAACGATTGTAATTTTGAGATTATACCTATTTCATAATAATAGGGGTTCAATAATACTATGTTCGTTATATCATAAAGTTACAACCAATACAGTAGGGAAAAATCACTTTTAAAAGTTGCTAAGTGTATACATATTAATGCTCGTGACTGTACAGTTTACGGTTAATTTTAACAATAATTAAAGGAAAAGTTACAACAACAGTCATACACTCCTTTTGGTATTTCCCAAACCTGTGCAGCAAGCAATGGATTAGCAATTTCTTACGAAATCGTCGGAATGTGATTGGAAGTGTGTTATAATTGTAGTGCAGGTCAACCTGGAAATTTTGACGGACTGACAGGAATGGCAGAAATATTGCGCTTTATACTGAAACTAGCTGAAGCCCGTGGCTTCGCCCGTGTGGATGTCGGTTTATATATACTTAAACCTTCCTCGAGAACCACTCTATCCATTGGTGAAAACAGCATGAAAATCGGTGCAGTAGTTTTTGAGTTTATCGCGAATAGGACGACAGACAGACGCGGTGGAGGACTTTGTTTTATAATATGTAAGGCTATGTCTGGACAGAAATCGTATCGTTTCATTTTATAGATAGAGCTTAGTTAGAATTTGTTTATCGAGATGTTTTATCATAGTTTTGCTAATGTGTAGATAACATAGACCTTTTAAGTGTGTCATGTTAATGTAGTCCTTGAAATTATTATTTTGTTTTATGTGTGACTTATCAGATAAAAATAAGCTTTATTATGCGTACATTATAGTACATTACTGTCGCAGGCAATTAGGGCATTAATGGACGATCGTGAAAATGTGGGCCGAGGCGAAGCCGTAACTAACCCTTTTCGGATTGTAAAAAAGTTAATTGAGCAAGTAAAATGCAGTATTTATACTGGCTGAATTTTTGAAACGCGGCAGTAACGGCTTTAATTGTCAACTGCATTCACACATTTTGGAAATATTGTACCTAAAGTTAAAAAAAACATGTTCACAGCTAACTAATTAACATTTGAAAATTGTAAGACCATCTTTGCATTGTATAAACTCAATCTACTTTGTATTATATAATTGTATAGCACATGTGTGAGTACTATGTACTATAGAGCTACCATTTACCGGGTAATATGTCTTTGATTGACTTGAATGTGCCCTGGTGGCTGTGAATATCCCACTCAGATGCTCACTCAGATGTCTCTCTGATGGTGGCGCTTGTGTTGGATCATTTAGCTCCCTTCAAAATGGTTGAGCTGAATGGTGCTGATCCATGCGTCATGTTCGTGAACGGGCGTCGTCAGTTGTGACTGGAGATCTCTTAGCTGCCATGGCTTATTTTAATGTTTGAATTGTTTTTTGTTTTTATTTTAAAAATACTATAGCAGGTTAACGTTTATTTTATAAATACTATTGCAGGGAACGCCCTTCATTAGATAACATACTGTATATTAACTGCTCACCATTTTATCTCCAACCAAGTGCAGTAGTTTAATAAACCGGTAGCAAGACAATCTGTCGCAATCGCACACTCGATAGATCTGTAGATGTTCAATTAATCGGCGGAGGCTGTGGCTGCGTTCCATGCATATTTATGAACTGTCTGTCTGTTCGTACGAGATTCCAACAATCACTCGTTGATCCGACTTGCTCGTTTATTTTGGGAATACATAACTGATTTATGGTGTTTACAGAAAATGACATGATGGGTATAACGGGCGTTAAAAGACGCTAAACGAAGCCGAAAGTCACTTGTTATTCCCATCAATGTAATTTTTTTTGTTCTGGACCATTCCTGGGAATCTTCTGGTTAGAGATATTTGAAGGTCAAAGTTCCAACTTTTTCAGACGTTTTATAAGATAGCAAGTTTTAATATTGTTATAACTTAATTTTATATATCCAAACAAACCCTGAACCGTTGCTTGCACCCATAAACACAATGTTTTGCGTGCGTTACATCATCATCTGCCTAGCCTTTTCCCAACTATGTTGGGGTCGGCTTCCAGTCTACCCGGATGCAGCTTAATACCAGTATTTTACATGGAGCGACTGCCTATCTGATCTCCACAACCCAGTAACTGGGTAATACGATATCCCTTGGTAAGACTGGTTGTCAGACTTTCGAGCTTCTGACGACCCCTAACGACTGTCAAAGATGCACAAATGACAGCCGGGACCAACGGCTTAACGTGCTTTCCGAGGCACGGAGGAGTCTCTGTATGTGAAGATGGTCACCCATCTACGGACCAACCCCGGCAAGCGTAGCTTAACCTGATGGATCGACCCGAGCGGCTGTTATTACTTAGCCACGAGCTCCAAAAATAACCAAATGTTACTTTATTTGATGTACAGAATGTTGATGGCTAATGATGGGTCTTTTTGCACCGTGTGTTTACTTTTACATGCAGTTTGGCTTGTAGTTAATTAAGGTAGTATATAGCAATCTTGGTTAAGCTGATGACAAACGCTTCACTTTGTGTCTTTCATTCGGCCATCTTTCTCGATGTGAAACGTCTGAACACAACCGGAATCAAAAGTGAAAAACCGGCCAAGTGCGTGTCGGACCACGCACAATGAAGGGTTCCGTAGTTGGGATGAATTTATCCCAAGAAACATAACATTGTGGTTGTAAAACATGTTCTCCCATACGGAATGTATGGGAGAATATGTTATTGCAACTGCAAATCGTATGTTGAACGATTTTACTCTCAGAGATAGGCCGGAACAAACAGACAGACAGAGACAAGAAAATTTAAAAATCGTTTTTTTTATAGAAGTACCGTATACAGGGTGTAAGGGTAAACACTCTTGTCATTCAAACCATGGGTAGTTGACTTAAATATAAAAATAAATGACCGAACACAACAAAAAAAAAACGTTATTTTCATTAAAAGATTTTGAAAAGTTTCTATCTGACACCGTGCTTCCTAGTGTAACAGCTGACTGACTAAGGGAGGAATCGCGCTCGCTGCCGGTCAGGTCACATCCCGTACCCCCGCCTGTGTTGAGACGCAAGTTCGTTGCCCTAGCGCATAGGGCAACGAACTTGCGTCTCTTGTGGTAAAATCTAGGTTTAAAAAAAAGAAAAAAAAAGTTGTAATTTTCCATTGATTTTACGTTCTATAAATGAAACCAAACCACTGGTTGCAAGGATAACGGTGTAGTAATAAGCTGTTATTTTGCCACACAGACACTTCAATTTTATTTATATTTATGTATGTATAGCTAAACTAGCTTCCACCCGCGGCTTCGACCGCGTAAGTCGATAAAAAGTAGCGTCCTTCCCCGGGATGTCATCTATCTAATTGCCAAATTTTATCGAAATCCGTCCAGTGCTTTAGGCGTAAAAAGGTTACACACAGACAGAGTTACTTTAGAACTTACTAGCTAATTTAGTATCTCTGTTCATTGGTGAGCCCAGCATGAAAATCGGTGCAGTAGTTTTTGAGTTTATCGTGAACAGACAGACGCGTTGGAGGACTTTATTTTATAACATGTAAGGATAATATAAGTAAGTATGAATAAGCAAACAAAATTGCTCGGATAGTGATTGAAGGTGTTTTACGCAATTGGGCGCAAAATAGTGAAGAGCAGTGGTGGCCCAATGGTAACGGCCGCGACTTACGAGTTGTAGGTCGTAGGTTCGAACCCCAACAGGAGCTCTACTTTGTGTAAATAATTTCATCACCACTGCTCTCAAAACGGTGAAGGAAAACATCGTGAGGAAACCGGCATGTCTTAGAACCAAAAATTCGAAGACATGTGACATCTACCAACCCGCACTGGGCCCGCGTGGTGGATTATGGCCCACTCCCTCTCATAGAGAGGAGGCCTGTGTCCCAGCAGTGGGAACATTATAGGCTGATTATGTTTTATGTTATGGGCGCAAAATAAAACTATAATAAAACAACAAAACTTACTATTAGATATTATGGTCATTTGTCAGCCAATAGGAATACCTACCTGGCTACCAATTTCTACGTAAGTAATATATGCCTCAGGAAAAATATTGAAATACAGCACGGGCCACATTACGTCCATAAAATTAATATGCCCAGAGGACATTATTAATACACAATAAGCTTTATCAGTTCCTACGTGGGCTGGAAATCCCTTTCAGAATAAATAAATTCAGTGTCCATTTTGAATTTTCCCTATAGGTAATGAATATTGAAATCGTCAATATCACTCATATTTTTTTCATAAAAAAATCAATCTGCCTAGCCTTTTCCCAACTATCTTGGGGTCGGCTTCCAGTCTAACCAGATGCAGCTGAATACCAGTATTTTACATGGAGCGACTGCCTATCTGACCTCCACAACCCAGTAACTGGGTACAATATGATACTCACCCCTTTGTAAGACTGGTTGTCAGACTTTCGGGATTCTGACAACCCGTAACGACTGTCAAAGATCCACGAATGACATCCGGGACCATCAGCTTAACGTGCTTTCCGAGACACAGAGGAGTCTCGGTATGTAAAGATGGTCACCCATCCACGGACTAACCCCGGCAAGCGTAGCTTAACCTAACTGATCGACCCGTGCGGCTGTTATTAGTGAGCCATGAGCTCCTCAACACACCATTCCTCAACATTACACTACATAATAAATACTAGGATTTTTATTTAAGAGTATGAGGAACAGGGTGTAAAGTTCACTCATCCACCATAGAAAAGGAAGGATCCTCCGACCAGACGGGTGTTGTGTCTGGCGGGAAACTGCCCAACGATTGATGTTGGGTTCTTTTATATGTCCATTGCACGCTAAACTTTAATTGCGCGATGCAGAATTTATGTGACGTCAGGATTTTTGTATGACGTCAGGTCTTTGATGCGTAGTTCGCATGTGGTGATTTAGATACCGCCACAATATCAACATACCAGCTTATCCACTCCAAAAATATTTTACGTATTAAAATAAGTTCCTTTTAATATAAAGCTCCACTTCCGTCTACGCGAAAGTAGTTATAAACACATCATGCAGTTAGAATACCCTTTGATGCCCTTAAAGACTACTTTTCATTAAGGCACTGGAGAGTTTTTCTCGTAAAACCTTTTTTTATTTGAGTGTCGGGTGCACTTGCTTCTTTGAGGTGCAGAGCGTATGTTTTCGAAAAAAAAAAAACAGTTTAACTCCTATTTAGTAGCTGGTGTTTTTATTTGAGATTTAAAATGGGTAGATGGTTTGTTGTGATATAGTTAATTGTGAATTGAGCGTTTATGGATGGTTTGATCGATGGTAATTTAATTGATTTATCGTTACGTACAATTTTAAATAAAAGATACAATCTAACACTGACATTATGTACAAAGGGAAAAAATAAATTATAAAGGAAGAGCAATTAGCTCTTCCTTTATATTTTATTTTTTTATCGTAACTGTACTATTAAGAGCGTTCATTCTAAAAGTTGGCAATGTCGCAAATAACTGTCAAATATTTACCTGTTTTGATTAATTTAGTAATATTACTATAGGGAAATATGAAATATCGCTGACGCTAACTAGTGAACTAGTAATGTATTGCAATTATAACACTGAATTGTAACCGTTTTAGGTGTAAACAGACAGACAGACGGACATGGCCAAACTATAAGTGTTCCTTGTTGGCTACGGAACCCTAAAAAGGCATTTAGAAAGTTTCTAAATACTTTTTTTTACATGTAAAACTTAATAATTATTCGGTGTTACGTTATTAATTATCATATCATGGTCAATATTTTAGTTCACTAGTTATTCATATTTCAAATTTCCATACAGTAATATTGCCAAATTAATTAAAACAGCGAAATATTTGACAGCTATTTCCAACGTTGCCAAATATTTGACAGCTATTTGCGACATTGCCATTACATACTTTCATAATACACAAATTATACAACACACACTTTCAATTATTGTTCAACTTCAGGGTGGGGATAATTTTGTAGAGAAATGGGCGAATAAAGACCATGAAGGCAAGTTTTGTAGGACTTGCGTTCAAGTGTAACTTAGGTAATGCTGTTGCTGTGCTCAAACCTAAAAGTCTGTCACCAAAATATAAATGAAAAAGATTCATAAAAAATAATCATACGTGTGTACACGTATAATTATTTTTTTTAGGAACATTATACTCACCTACGGCGAGTACGTGTATCGAAATACCTTCTTTTTTTTTAATTTTGTGAAATCGTCCGATTAATTCTTCCGCTTTGGGCGACGCGGAAGGGCGTGTCAGACTTTTACAGACTAAAACCCACCCGTGTTCCTTCAGTTGCTTGTTGCCAAGGTCCCGGTGTTCCTTTCGGAATTTCCCGCATAGTCTGTCTACCTACTGTTGGGATTTGTTTTTTCACGAATTTGATTCGAGTTTCAAGCTGAAAGTTGTTTAGTATGACGGGTAGCATCACCCCCTTAAAGGGTGCAGCTGTCTAAATCTAAAAGTAATAATTTACATCTTTGTACGGCACTGCTGTGATAGGCATGTTGCCGTCAGCAGGGCCGGTTAGATATTGACCGCCTTATTCATAGGCGCTTAGAGTTAAGTTATGAGTTAGCAACTGTTTAACCGTACATTTTCGACGTTTATACGACTCTTTAACTTTGGGAAGCGTTTGTGAATGAGGGGGGTTAGTCTTTAATTGTGTTTCTGTACTTTGCATATTGTCATGTTATGAGTTAAAATAGCTCGAAATAAATGTATCTTTTTTTTTTTTGTCTGAGCAGTACTTATGTAGTACCTGTACCTGGATATTTAGATGTTAATGCATGACATTTCGTAAGAAATACAAGACCTTTAATTTCACATACATTATACAGGTACCTTTCGTGAGTAACACCAAGGCGTTGCTGGCCTTCTTTGAAGAGCTGGGGGTGGATCGAATAGGCGATTTCCCACCCGTATGCAAAATACGCGCTATTGACGTGGAGTTGCGGATACCAGTCCGTATTACCTATTACCTATTCACATACATACAAATAAGCTCACGTCTTTTTTTCTATCAGAATACCAGCGCTGCGGTGTTTATTTTTTAAATATCGTAGCATTATGCTGAGATAGGAGCCTTTTTGTCTTGCACAGGTCGTTATTTTGTTTATTTTAAATTGTTAGTTTTAAATTGTTATAATGTTGTTAAATTTAAATTGTTCTTTTTTTTGTTGTCTGTTTAATCATGTATGTACTAACTTTTTATTATTTATTTTATTAAGTACTTATTGTTTTTCCTGTGCGTGTCCCAAATAAAATATATTTATTTCTTTCTTTCTTTCTTTTTGCCCAGAAATAACAAAACGCAAAAAAACGTCATGAAACTTCAGAACTCAAGCAGTCGGTTTTCAACGAAACTGTGTCTTAAACCAGTTTAAAAAATGTATATTTTATAAACGTCAAAACCTTACCCTCTCTTATTAATTGCAACTTTTTCCATTTCCCTTTTGAAGTGACTTTCAAAACGCCGCAAAAACACCTGATACTCTTTATTTTTCTTTCATTTCAGCGCAGCGAGGGCTTCCCCCATTGAAGGGGACCGGCGGCCGGGGGGGGGGAAATAGTGTGAAGTCAAAATAAAATAAAAGTGCCCAGAGTTGGTGCAGTGCGAACGTCTAGACGCTCTGACATCTGCTGCGAAACTTTGTGAGGCTTCGCGTTAAGGATGACGAGTTGGGACGCTTTGGGCCTTACCACAAAAACTAAGACACTTGTTCAACGCGTGTCTAATGTCAGTTTTATGTCAAACTCCATACAGAAATGTCATGTTTAAAAGGTGTTTTGGCTAAATAACTGATCGCATCGTGTAAAAATCAATGTGCCTAGCCTTTTCCCACTATGTTGGGATTGGCTTCCAGTCTAACCGGATGCATAGAACCCAGTAACTGGGTAATACGATACCCCTTGGTAAGACTGGTTGTCAGACTTTCAGCCTTCTGACGACCCGTAACGACTGTCAAAGATCCTCGAATGACAGCCGGCAGTAACGGCTTAAGTGCTTTCCGAGATACGGAGGAGTCTCGGTATGTAAAGATGGTCACCCATCCACGGACCAACCCCGGCAAGCGTAGCTTAAACTGTTGGATTGACCCGTGCGGCTGTTATTACTTAGCCACGATCTTTAATCGCACCTTTTAAATTAGGCTTTATTGAGTAAGTATCTAATCTACCGTCATTACCACGACCCACTCCGCCACCACGGGCATTCAATAACTAATGAATATTCACACGCTGCGACAGAGCGACTTTTTATTGAAACCTGACGATTATCCGTTTATGCAGAGCAGTGTCGCATATTGAGTATATTTTAATAAATTCACGAGAACTCGTTTGTTTGTGCCACTGCGGTTGAATTAAAAAGTGAAAATGCATTTTTTTCTGTCTGCTGTCATCTAACTTACCTAAAGCTCCAAAGAGACTCTAATGGCCTTTTTTTTACTTCTATTTTTGAATTTCAAACTCTTTTCTGGCAAAATTAAAGTTCTAATTACAAAAACTAACGTCAAACCCGACGAGTCTAAGCTGTCAATTTTGTATTAAGAACTTTACCATGATCTCAATAAAGTTTATAATACAGTAATGAGCCCGCAGGTTTGAGCTGGAACTGAACTTAGAATTCGTTTTCTAATAAAAACAGTTTCAGTTTTGGGGGAAACAAGATAATAATTATTATAGCAAAGTATCGCTCATGTATAAGAGCACGGCATCGACAACATACAGTTAGATGCTTTTTTTACATATTTTTAGGCTCATTATAAGCCAATCTAATCTAATCTAACTATCTAACTAATATTATAAACGCGAATGTTTGTAAGTATGGATGATGTATGGATGGATGGATGTTTGTTACTCTTTCACGCAAAAACTACTGAACCGATTTGGATGTATAGTTTATAACCTGGATTAACACGTAGAATACATTTTCATGCCTATATTCCCACGGGATCGAGACTTACGCGGGTGAAACCGCGGGGCGCAGGTAGTCAATTATATAAATCCATGAGATTCATAAATACCTGGAAGATAATATTCATAATGCTATTGTTATGTCAATAAAAATATAACACAATAAAAATAAATATCTGTAGCGAAATGATTTGTCTCAAAAAGGACCATGGGAAGAAACGTCCCCACCCACCAACACACTTGAGACTAGTGTCATTCGGAGCGTCTGGTGGGTTCGATACTTTTTTACTATGGCGACATTTTTCAAAAATGTGGGGTTTTCCTGGAATATTACTTTTTTTATTCAATATTAGCATTATTTTACATTTATATATTTTCTTAGTTTGCACTTAAGAGGCATAGAATATAGCGACCTAAATATGGTTCTCATTCATGACAACCTTTCTTTTTATCAGGGACCATTTTTTTTTTCTCTGATACCTTTTTTTAAAGTTAGGTTCGGTTAGGTTATGTTTGGTAAGGATAGGTAATTATAGCTTAGGTTAGGTTAGCTAACCGAAAAGTTTAGGTTAGGTTAGGTTAGCTAACCGAAAAGTTTAGGTTAGGTTAGGTTAGCTTCTGTGCGCTGTCAACGCGGCTCTACGTGGGAATCGTGCGATCGATGGCCCTTTACGGGGCCCCGATCTTGGCGGCTGACCTGACGGCCGGTAGTATCGCAGTCCTGCGCAAGCCGCAGAGAGCGATGGCCGTCAGAGTCATCAGGGGGTATCGCACGATCTCCTACGAGGCGGCTTGTGCACTGGCCGGATCCCCGCCCTGGGACCTCGAGGCGAAAGTACTCGCGTCATCGTATCGGTGGCGCGAGGAAGCGAGAGTGCGGGGTGAACAACCGATGCAGCGACACATAGAGCTGCATCGGTCTCAGCTTCGCGAGGTCTTGGTGGCGGAATGGCGGGACAGGCTTTCACGTCCTACCGCCGGTCTCGACATCATCGAGGCGGTCCGGCCGGTGCTCGAGCGCTGGCTCGGGAGGAGGCACGGCTCCCTGTCGTTTCGGGTGACGCAGGTGCTCTCGGGGCATGGTTGCTTCGGGAAGTACCTGTGTCGCATAAACAGGGAGCCGGACGCTCGGTGTCACCACTGCGTCGACTGCCGGGAGGACACTGCGCGGCATACGCTGGCAAAGTGTGCCGCTTGGGAGGAGCCGCGCCGTGCCCTCATCTCAGAAGAAGGCAGTGACTTGTCGCTGCCGGCCGTAGTCGAGTCGATGGTCGGCAGCGAGGAGTCCTGGGACGCGGTGGTTTCCTTCCGTGAGACAGTCGTTTCGCAGAAGGTGGCTGCGGAAAGGGAGAGGGAGATCTCTTCCACTCACCCGGCCCGCAGCAGGCGCACCGGGCGTCGGCGGAGGGCGGTAAACGCCCTCTTCCAGCCCCCCTAAATGGGTCCAGGGACGACGGACTCGGGGACGTCCGTCGCCCCCTACACATCAGGACCCGAGGTGGCGGTGCGTAGTGTTCCACGCGCGCCCCTCTTAGACGTCACGGGGGGAGTCAAACACCACACTCCTCGGGTCACGGGGGGGCCCCTGACCCGAGGAGTCCCGCAATGGCGGGCCAGTCTGGGGTTGCGGAAGATTTTTACGTTCCCGTGACCCCCGGCGAAGGTGTGAGCTGGATCACTGGGGTGGTTTTTAGTCAGTAAGAGTCTGACAGACCCCTCCGCCCGCCCCAGGGCAGAGGTCATCCATGAGGATTTAAAAAAAAATAGGTTAGGTTAGCCGTTTTTTTTTAAGTTTTTTGTACAATTATCCAATCACAAGAATACACAAATGCATCATTGAGGAGTTCCATTTGACCTTCAAAATCCAAGATCAAATTATCACTGTTAGGTTAGGTGAGGTTAGGTTATGTTTGGCAAGGATAGGCAATTATAGCTTAGGTTAGGTTAGCTAACAGAAAAGTTTTTTGTTATTACAAAAAAACCCCATTGATTTTGCAATGGAGCAAGACAGTAAGTCTTTCTCGGGATCCCTAAAAACATATTAACACGTATCCTATGACTGTTGGAGGGTGGGGACGGAGTCCATACAAAATCCCCCATGGTCCTTTATATTAAAAGTCTTTCGTAGCAAATGTCGTAGCAACGTAGCGTCGTAGCATCGTAGCGCTACACCGTAACAAAATCAAAATAAAGGACTGTTCAAAGTGAGACGCGGGACGCGACTGCGTTCATTGATTGTTTTAATGAGAAGGAAGTCAGGCGACTATTCGCGCCAGATTGAACACCTCCATACAAGTTAGTTGACACAATCGGCGAATTTAGTCCAGCATCCCGCGCGGGATTCGCCCCATTTTGACCAGCAGGCGTAGCATGGCGCTTTCTATCTCTACGAAAAATAGACATAGCTTTTTCTATACAAAGTGACAGTTCGTTTCTTCATTTTTGACATCCACCGTAGAAATCTTTCTACAATCTGTCATTTTGTCTTTCATTTCTAACGATCTTTGTCTACGTCTTTAGAGATGTAGACTATTTCGGAAGAAAGTTTTCTATCCTTACTGTCAAAATCACACTGACAACCGATAAATCCTATGATAAAACCAAGAATTCTGAGTCGAATTATGTAAAAGAGTGAATTTCGTAAAAAGTGCAGTTGACTCTTTCTATTTTGCTGCCGTCTCGTACTGTCTACTGTCTACAGGAAACGTCATTTTTGTCTACTCTTCCGTCGACAAAACGGTGCTCATGCTACGCCTGCAGAGCTTAATTGAACGTCAAACACTAAACTACTACAAACAATTTAATTAAATCACAAAATGAACAGACGACGCCTTTCATAACCGATTTTGACAATCGTAAATACATTTTTCGGCAAATTAGACATTCATAATATTGAGGTTTTTGTAAGAAATAATAAAAAAATGACAATGAAGGATTGTGTATAGTATTATTTTTTACCCGACTACGGCGAAGAAAAAAGGAGGGTTATGATTTTGACCGGTATGTATGTATGTATGTATGTATGTTCATCTGTTTCCTCCTATCTTCCAAACCACTTATCACAATTTGACAAATGAGGTATCGTTAGAAGCGTCGTGATTGTCCGCTGGTTACAGGCTATGTGAAGTCACATTAAATTAAAAATGGCGCCCTCTAGAGGACATAAAGTGAGGAACTTAAAAAAAAATATGTTTTAATCATACCATATTGGGTATCAAATGAAAGGGCTTAATGGGCACATTTTAAAAATATATATATTATAACCCCAAAAGAATTAAAAAAAAAATCAAGTAATAAAAACTAAAACCCAACTACGACTTAAAAGGTATAAACAAGACACCACAGACAGACAAATTATAAATCCGGAGTCACACGTTCTCTGTTCGATTTATGCCCTAACACGTGTGACTCCGGATTTATAATTTGTCTCTATATAATTTGTGTCTTTTATACCTTTTAAGTCGTAGTTGGGTTTTAGTTTTTATTACTTGATTTTTTACTTATCATACGAAGTCGCAGGCAGAAGCTAGTCTTAAATGCTAATCCTAACGAATATTATAAATGCGAAAGCGAGTTTGTTTGTTTCTTACGCCTTCACGCTAAAACAGCTGAACGGATTTGGATGAAATTTGGTACATGAGTAGACCTAGGACATAGCATACTTTTATCGCGATCGAGAGACTAATGCGGGTGAAACCGCGGGGAGCAGCTAGTAAAAAATAAAACCATTCCTCCATAACATTTTAAATATTTAATACTTGTAATATAAATAATAAAGAAACACACAAGGGAAATCAAGTCACATATTACCGTATCACTTGTCTTCAGTAATTATATCTCGACAACGTTGTGACTCCGCCTAATTAAATTCTTATTAATTTTACAAGAAGGTTGTAAGGGCTGTAATTAAATTATGTTTTAAAAGGTTTAATATTAAAGGCGAATATTATCAAAATAAAAAATGTTGGGTTTCTTTAAAAATAAGGTTTTGAAACCTCTCTTGAAGTCTATTCTGTACGGATTGGCTGAAGTGAGATCTCATTTCACCTGAAGCTGGCGATTGACAATATCGACAGATTACTCCAAGCTCACCTTATCTAAGTTTTCACCAATGAGGTTCAATGTAAACTTTTTGTGCAACATGTTTTTGTTCGTGACAGCAAACGTCTCAGTCTAATATCTGAATACGCATATACCGCGGTTGTCACATTTGACATCTGCGGGACACATGAGTCTTTAGTTTGTAATAGCCTTGAACCGCAATGGTTTTCACTAATAAAGATCAACTTTATTTATTATTATTTTGACGGAGGCGCTCGTGGCTAAGTAATAACAGCGGCATAGGTCGATCCATCAGGCTAAGCTAAACTTGCCAATGCAGGGGTTGTTCCGTGAATGGGTGACCATCTTTACATACCGAGACTCCTCCGTGCTTCGGAAAGCACGTTAAGCTGTTGGTCCCGGCTGTCATTCTTATCTTTGACAATCGTTACGGGTCGTCAGAAGCCTGACAACCAGTCTTACCAAGGGGTATCGTATAACCCAGTTACTAGGTTGTGGAGGTCAGATAGGCAGTCGCTCCATGTAAAATACGGGTATTCAGCTGCATTCGGTTAAACTGGAAGCTGACCCCATCATAGTTGGGAAAAGGCAGATTGATTAAGTCAAGTAAAACGTGCCCGTCCTTACACTTCCCCCTAAAAAAAACAATAAAATCAATACCAAACAATTACCGTCAATAATTTCAAATACAGGGTGATATTCAGGAAAATACAGGGTGACATTCAGGAAAAAAAGGTTGGAGCACCAATCACGTCTTTATGCCTTTGACAGTTTGGTAATTGAAAGGTTTTTGAGTGGCCACCCTCGATCAAGGGCCCATTGTAGAATTGCGTTGTGTAATTTTAAATTCTATTGTTATGATCGTAGTCTCAAGTGGATTAGTAATTGGATTTGAATTAGACAGGTATATTTTGGGGTGAATTGGGATAGTTAGTAAATACCACTCTTGTATGAACAGGGAAATCCTACTATAATATTATAAATGTGAAAGTTTGTGTTTGGATGTTTGTTACTCAATCACGCAAAAACGGCTGGGTGGATTTGGATGAAATTTGGCAAACAGATAGTTTATAACCTGGATTAACACAGAATAATTTTTATCCCGATATTCCCACGGGATCGAGACTTACGCGGTTGAAACCGCGGGGCGCAGCAAGTATTTTTTATATAATTGACACATTACGTCAATTTGCCGTGATATAGCAATTCGATACAACTGTCAATTGATGACAGTTGTGATTTGAATATATGGTCAATTTAAGTTGGTACCTAGTCAATTTGCTAAACAATCAGATTTCCTGACTTTATTTGTCTTGGTTGTGAAATAAAATAAAGAAATAAGATACGTTTAAGGTTCTATTCCCTCAAACAGTGAACGTTCAGTGACATTTGACATTTCGGAGACCTCTCGCTACACTAGCTCCTCTAGCGACGAATTCATACGCGATAGCCCTCAACGACAAAACCTTTTCATAAATCACGATTTGGATATTGGTTTTAATCATTTTTTTACTATAACGACGTTTTAAAGACAAGAAATAATCAAATAATCAATTTTCATTATTCTAAAATTAATCATAATGAAAATATACAATTAACACTTACATTATGTACAAACTTAAATCTTAAACTTCCCAGAATATTTCTTAGCAAAATTAAATTCCTGATATAATTAAAATTTTACAGCATTCTCCTGAAAATTGAACAACGTCAAAAAGGTAGCAATTTTAGAGACGCCATTACCAAAGTCCTTAATTCTTATCTTGTAATAGTATTCGTTAGACAACATTTAACAATGTTTGCCCCCGGTGTCGCTTCCCTACGCAGATTACACAGGGGTAAAAGAGATTAAAAAGAATACAACACGCCCCCTGTGCAGTGTAGGGTTGTTCCTCTTGGGGGTGCAGAGTCGTCTCTTTTTTGAATTTATTTTAAGGACTCATGGCTTTAGTTTTCGGGGTAATTCGTCAACTCGTCCTACATGCCTACGGCCCATCTAAGACAACTTGTAGAAAAATAAAAGAACGTCCTAAACGGGCCGTAGGCATGTAGGACGAGTTGACGAATTACTCAGTTTTCGGAATTAATAGTTTTCTTTTGTTTTGTGTTTTAGTTGAAATGTAACTATCTCAGAATGGAATTAATAATTAATCCTATTTTATGAATTAATCTATAACGTGGTAGGTACACACGGCTGCACATCAAGCTATACATTTCCAGTTTACGCTGATATCGCATTGTATAGGATTTCCGTGCAATGCGAGGTCAGCTTATACTGGAAATGTATAGCTTGATATGTAGCCGTGTGTACTATAATTAATTATGTATGTTAACCCAATAATCATGATTATTAACTCTTTTGCTATATTATGCTGAGAATCAACAGACTTAAAAGCAACCACTATCGTAATTTCTTTGAATTTGAATATCCAACAATACAGGCACAACACTAAAAGCCCTAATATGAGCACCCCCGCCTTAAGGGGGCGATTCGATCGAAGGTGCCGGAGCTGTTTTAATAAACGGAAAACTGATTTATAGCTACGAAATAGGAATTTTCCGGAGGCACAACCGCTATGTTGCGGTGATATTGATAATTGCACAGTCATCCGAGCCAAGACTTGGGGGATGAAACTCGCGGGGTGAAACGCACGGGTGTCGAAAAGCGATTTTTTTTTCGAAAAAGATTTATGGCAGCAGCGACAGGGTTTTTTAAAAGAATTTTTCCCAAGATAAAACGTGACTTATTGCTATCTGATTTTTTGTGTAAACTTTTATTTAAGGAAGTACTGTCGCTGATTTTCTTTCCGTTATAAAGAGGGGTCAAAACATGAAAACGAAGTAGGGTTGAGATCAGTGGTATCATTCTGAAAACAGACAACAGAAAAGGACATAATTATAGTGAACTAGCTTTTGCTCGCTTCGCCCGCGTGGAGTTCAGAAATATGGTATCCCACGGGAACGTAATACCGGGATAAAAAGTATCCCATGTCCTATTCCAGGTCATGGTCTACCCATGAGCTAAATATTTATTTATTGAATACTTACTGCACACAAATGTACAGAGGCGGACTTAATGCCATAGGCATTTTCTACCAGTCAACCTTTGGGTGATGCAGAGACAAACAGTGGTAGGTGCAATAACTAGAGATGTAGAATAAAAAAAAAAACAAATCCAAACCATTTTGGCCATTTTAACCATTTTGACGTGAAAGAGTAAAAAACAAAGTCACTTTCGCATTAATAATATTAATAGTTAAGGTATTTAATAGTGTTTAAAGATTTTACTGGTTTAATTCTGCAATTAACAACTTATAGTTCTTTAAAGAAGTGAATTTGGAGCACTCTGGACACTTACCCTCTTATTCATAAACGTCTCTTAAAGTTAAAGAGTCGTATAAACGTCGTAAATGTATGGTTAAACAGTTGCTAATTCATAACTTAACTTGAAGCAGCGTTTCTGAATAAGGCGGTTAGACACTGGGGAAACAAAAAACTATCAGGATGTCCTCTTCAAACAGGCTTTACCTAAAACAGAAGCCTTCAAGAGCCTCGAGAGCTTGTATTTGATTACACGTACCTTACACTTACTTACACAAATACAGAATTCTATAGCGATTTTTTTGTGAAATAGGTACAAATATTGCAACTTTGTTATAAGACCTATTTCATAATGGAATGGTTTCGAAAATAAATGTCTGCACCACTATAACATTTCTATCAATAAGATCGAAGAAAATCGCTTTTGAATTTCTTGTAATTGTAACCGCACTAGTACGCAAAATACTCGCTTTGACGTGGAGTTGCGGACACCAGCCCAGCAGCAATCTAGTATTAGCTAAGGTGTTCGTGACTGTACACAGACTCGGCTAGGAGATTTACTTATTCCATAACTGAGTAATTTGTCGGTCGGTCCGTCTGTTCGGGCAATATGGATAGTTATGTCGCTGGTTGAACGCGTTCGATCCCAGTTTGCATAGCGATACGCTCCTGGAATGTGCAAGCAAGATTGACGGATACAGGGTGTTTAAATATTGGCGTTGTTTTAAATTAAAGATCTCGTGAAAACCGTGAATTGTTTCATAATTATTTAAAAATATAACACATAAAATTACGGCTGTATTCCCCGAAGGGTTAGGCAGAGGTGTAACTGCCTATAGCTCACCCACATTTCGCCAGTTATGTTTAAGTACCATTTAACAGAAGGCGTGCCTATTGCCATCGAGCGGGCACAAAACCAGATTCCGGTCTGGTACTGAGAAATTTCAGATGGAAAAATCAAATAACACATAGCCCAACTCGGGAATAGAACCCACGACCTCATGCTCAGCAGTAGCGCTTGCGATCACTAGACCAACGAGGCAGAATTAAAAAATAGGGATTTTTTAATATTGAACCTCAAAAAACATGTTGGTCTTTTTGACTCTCGCTGATTTTCATATAACTTTCTGGTCTTTTTAAAAACTATCTGTACCGTTAAAGTTGAAACTAAGTTAGGGCACCCCGACATATTAAGTTTAGAACGGTGATCAAGTACGCGTAGGCCACCGGGCGCTACATTCATCTCAAGTTAGTTACAGATACCTACTACGCGAGGGCACATTACAAAAAGACGACCAGGGAGTATCGATTAGTATTTATTTGAGGAAATTAGATGGGAATTATTTTGAGATTGCTTATATAAATCTTTGATCGTCTACTTAGTTCAAGTACTTGGTTAAGGCGCTAAGCGTCAAGCGTTTGGTTGAAAAAAATATTTTTAAACTTTACGTATATTAACAAAAAATGTATAAACCTAACTATGATGATTTCTGTAAATAGGTTTAAACAAAAACTTTTAATAGGTATTTTTATATTTATTATTTTTATAAAAAAAAGAAAGTGACTTCATAGTGACATCCTGTATAGGGGGTCAATCTATCGGTATGACCGCGGATGTCAGCATGTCGCATACCAACTGCGGCCAGACGGCATTCATTCTCTTGGCATACCTGAATATTGCAGTAATAGCATTTTTTACAATATACTCGGTATGTTTTCGACAGTTAGAAAATGAGGGTTTGCTTTTTATTTTATTTGAATATTATTAAGACGCATTCAAATTGCGTATTTTGATGCCTTATGATTCTTTCTCCCCTTTTTATACTTGTACATACATATTATTATTATTATTTTAAGACTATTCGTTACAAAAATGTAGTGTGAATTGTGAATTACATTTATAATTTTGTTTTTTAGTTCATTTTCCGCTGTGAAAGTTTTATAAAAAGTCCATTCATTATGGAAAACTTTCGTCATGACAACTATTTATATAAGTACTTAAATGTCTCATTGGATTACGCAATTTAATACTATAAAAAATAAAATAAAAATTTCTGGTAATATTATTATAACCCTTCTCAGAAAATGTCCTTAAATCATTCATCGATAAATACAAAATAATCAAATTCAACAATGCGACACTATAATTATGTAACCTATTAAATAAGACTAAATAATATTATAATAAATATACGAAACATCCTGTAACCTAAGGAAGTACGTCAGTATTGGATGTCGAGCTACGCAGCCTCGGATGACAGGATGCCGCAAACCGATCGGTCTGAATGACGTCTTCTCCTTGCACTTAATTAAGTGACAGATACATACCAGAAGATGCTTGTGAACACAGCTTTAGTGAAGGGTAGAAGGAGCAAATGAGCAAAGAGCACACTGAGTTCAAGGGAAGTTGACTGTAATATATCATTAGAATTTTTACTGTAACTACGAGTTCCTGAAAAAATACTTTTCTTCAAAAATGCATTCTGGGTTTTAATTTTGTTGGTAATTTCAATTAACTTTTATTTGGTACATAAATAAAAAAAAATCATTCCTGACTAAAAAAAACATTAATGTATTTTTATTTTTTGTTAAAGTCAAAGTCAAATAATTTATTTCAAATAGGCACATACCGGATGACATTTTTTACCGTCTCGAGCATAATCAGGTGTGTTGTGTAAGTGGAACAGAAGCCATACCCGAGAATATTTGCTTAGTACCATTGAGATTGTACAGGTTCGGAATTTCCTTCAAAAATCATGAAAACTATCCATCCTACGGCCCGTGCGTAAAAACGAATAATAGCCAAAATAGGAGATAGTAAACGGCGTAGGCTGCGATGGCGCATGAATGATAGTTGTACGTGTGTGCGAGCGAAACGCACGCACATTTCTTTTGCGTAGAAACCTAGTAAGCGACCGCCCCTCGCATGGTACAGTCGTGTTGAAAACGTTTCCAAAATCAACGCAATAACATTTATAGTCCACTTACTAATAAACTAAGACAAAAATAAAATGAACACAATACCCAAAAATTCTCAAACATACAATACAAATACCCAATTGACCAAATAAGCCTCACACCAAAAGAATAAGTAGTAAATAGGTAATAACTTAACACAAGTAAGAAAACTTAACCTACCTAAAATAATAAAACACAACAAATACTTACGTAAGTACAAATAAAAACCCCACCAATTTACCAATTAAAAAGATAAAATAATAAGTAAACCTATCCTTACAAATAAAACGAAAACAGTAACAGACTCGGAACGAACTTTTAAAACAATCTAAGTAATCTTTTTTAAATAATTCGAAACAATAAATACTTGAATAAGCAAGAATACTCGACTGTACTTCATTCAAAATGAAAAGGACGTGCATACATGCGGGAGCGAGAACATTGACAGAATGTTGTTCGGTCGACCCGTTGCTAAGTAACGTCGGCGCGCCTACGCACACACACGTACATAGAAACTTGATGTGTGCGTGAGAGTTCACTTACCGGGGTTCACGTACGAGAGCCGAGCAGCTGAGCGGTACTCGCGCGCGGGCGACACGACCGACAGACGCGCACGCGCATTGCGCGCATTTTACAAAAAATGAACTTAGGTCTGTACCTACCTTTTTAGCGATATCGCAGTAGGTAATTATTGTTCAAAATGTTTCGTTCTAAACATAAACTAGCACGTCTTTGCATATTGTTCGGTAAACTTCGAGGCGTGTCTCTATCACTTTTCAAAACATTAAAAGCGTTTTAAATTATTCGCTGTTTTAAATCACTAACGCTTTGAGCTTCTTCGGTATACACTAAACGTCAGACTAAACGTTTTAGGTCGGCCCACAAATAAAAGTCAAGGGGTGTTATGTAGGTCTGGTGACCTCGGCCGCCGGTTCACAGGTGCACCGCGACCTATTTACTTATCACCAAATTGACCATCGAGATACGCGCGCACAGATCGTTTGTAGTGAGCTGGACATCCGTCATGCTGGAAGTACATGTCTTGCAGATAGGGATCAGGAACGTCTTGCAACATGGTGTCAATGACAGAACGGTTCTGCACCCAGTGACAAAACTCCATGCGGGGTCCGAGGGGGAATTTGAGGAGAACGGATACCGTTCCTTCGCAGCGACTGAAGATTTTCTTCTTCTGCGTACATTCGCCTTGCACAGGCTGTTTTCACCAAACAAGATACTCTACGTTAGAATATTCGTACATGTTTAGATACGACAAAATATGACCGGGTGCACGATGCATACGTGGAAACAAACAGCGCGACGTCACGCCGCCGTGACTAATCGCAGGTGACTGAAGCTCGGGACGCGGGCGGGCGGGGGGATGCGCGAGCGAGCAGCTCCGGCGCGGCGGCGGCGGCTCAAGCGCCTGGTGATATCAAACAAGCCGACGGCAAGTGCGGCGAGTACCTATCGGCCGCAAAGGAACGTATCTAATTCATTGATAAATTCCGTGCATTTAGTAGGGTGCGTATGATTTGAATTTCGATATTTTTTCATGGATTTATTAAAAAAATAAATAATTTCTGTTTTTATTGTTTTTGTATTAAAAGTTTACTTCAAATGGGTAGTATTTTTAGATAAATCAATTTGTTTAAAGGGAATAAAAAAAAAAAAAAAAATTTTGTTGACTATGCCATTGGCTTCTACTCCGTTCACCTACTACACCCTATGTTTGTCGAGACGGTAAAAAAAGTCATCCGGTATATGGCACTTTTGAACGTCAAACAAAGAAATAGAATTGATTCTAGTTGCCCCTTCCAAAAGGTAGTTTTCGTATGGAGAAGAATGGGCAAGAAACTCCATCGTTACTCTTTTAAAAATTTTATACAATATTTTGTATACATTAATTATATAATTATATGTGAAGACGATGCACCTACAATAAGATTACTGTACTACGAAAGGTAAAAAGAATTATAAATGGAGCAATAATGAATAAATTAATTACCAGATACATGGTGCTCATCTTGTGCTTCCTCCCAGGCGTTAAAAATGTTCTTTTTTAGGGTGACACCGGCGTCAGTGGTACAACGCCCTTTGGTGAAACCGTACTGATGTTCATGAAAGATGGAATTTTTATTAAAGTGACGTAACATTTGATTGAGCATCAACTTTTCAAACACCTTACTGAGAACTGGCAGAATTGACACAGGCCTATAATTGTTGGGTTCCTTACTATCACCGGATTTGAACAAAGGAACTACCTTACTGTGTTTCATGAGATCCGGAAAGACTCCTTGGTCTAAACTGGTGTTAAATATGAAAGCTAAATAGGGCGCAATGGTTTCGATGATAGATCTACAGACTTTTACAGACATTCCCCATAGATCTTCTGTTGATTTAATTTTAAGATCTTTAAAAGCTTTAGCTGAAACCTAAACTCCAAAGGGCATGCCTTTACATTCTTTCTAAGTAAGGCAGCAGAAGCGCGGGTGAGGAATTTAGAGCTTCAGTAGTTTTAACTGGAATATTTCCACAGTTACATCTTTTACATGTATTTTAACACAATTTAAAAGAATTATTACATTAGTTATTGTTGCCGTTACTAGTTATAGTTATAATAGTTATAAAAATAACAATAGTTAAAAATGTAAAAAAAAAAAATGCCAATAAAAAGCATGCATAAACCCCTCAAGTAGTGAGGGTGAAGGCCTTCTTCCAGAGAACACCAGCGTCATCTCTTTCCCACACTGAAGTAAAATAATACTGCTGTAAGAGATGGTAGTAGGCCCCCAGATCTCTGACGAAAGTAATACCTCAGAAAGGAATATAATATTAACTTACAATAACTCTGACGTCATCCATACGGCACAAGAAGTATCCAAACACCCCCCCCCCGAGACTCGTGACTTGACGCTTATAAATTGACGTCACTTATCTCTGCGTCACCTGTGTCACGGAGCGAAACATAAACATACTTTTAAATCCAACAAAAACAAACCATTTTGAACCTTCATTTCTTAAGTTAGGGTTGAGTTAAGATTGGGGGAGTAACGTTACAAAAGTTCGAAGTGTTTGCCAGTTGTTAGGAGTATATTTAATGTTTAGAAAGTTAATAGAGTGTGTTCGATAAAGATTTTCATATTTAACCTCTTGTCGTGTGTCAGTTTTGTTAGAGTTGGGTAATGGATCTTTGTGTCTTTCAGATAGTGGTGTTTGAGGTAAAAAAGGGTTATACAGAATGATTGAAAGCTAGGTGCATCACCCCCTTACGACTCACCCCCTTAAGACTTTTAAGGGGGTGAGTCGTAAGGGGGTGATAGTTGACACCTTATTGAGCATTTTGAGCCATACTTGTCTTAGACGAAGTAACAACGGTTAAAAAAAGTAAATAATAAAAAAATAACCCAATTTCTGACTGGTAATTGCTAAGAGTGCGCCCCAATGAAAGTTGAAAAAATTCTAGACACTTTTGGAGTCGTAGAATACTTAAAGAACAATTTGCGTGGCTTATGTCATTTTTTTAATTTTTATAAAATAGCCTCAATCGTTCAAACCTTTTTTTAACATGCTCAAAATGCTCCACAAGGTGTCAATTGTCACTCCCTTAAGGGCGGGTAGTAAGCAAAATTGCCTGTCTTCAATTTGATTTTTCATGAAATTGATTAGACTTAGGTGTAAAATAAAAATAGTATGAGTAACTACATGATATTTCTAAACTTTTTGTGGAACAGAAACACAAAATATTAAAATTTTCTCGATAAAAAAATATCACGAAGTTACCTCTAATTTTCACGTATTTTCGATTTGTACTTAAAATGCTAATGCCTATTATGATAAAAATTAGATGATTATATGTATTAAAACAAGGCAAAAAAAATTGTGTAGGCTTTTTTTTTTATTCCTTTTATTTTTGGTTTTATTACGAATCAAAGCTTGTAGGACTTACGACGTTCTTAGTTCGTGGAAGAAGCCATCTTCCGTCGCACATTACGGGAACTTCAAGCATATTTTTGTTTCACAAATCAGTCGGCGTTGCTCTGTTGAGACGAGAGGACTACGCTCAAATTTTTAGCTGCGCTGATATATTATTTATTTTCGTAAATAATATTTTCGTAATTTATCACATTCCACAAAAGAAACTGAGACATAGAAAACATGAAAAAAACACTAAAACCACTTCCAAAACGAATATTACAAGTGTTATTGATTGATAAATAAATAAATACCGAGTCTAAATAAACATATAAAATTCAATGTTGATATTTGAAAACTCAAGATGACATACATTTTATTTGACAGATTTTTGACTGTTATAGTAGCACGGAGTATAGAAAGAAGTAGGTAAAACTAGCGCCATTGCTCTGTATTGCGGTGAATTTTCTTGCGGAGAAAATTTACAACATAGCCAACGTTCATTTGAAAGTTCGCACTGGAGATTAAATCTTATTGCGATTAACTCAGGATCCAAATTCGTTTACTCCCACTTTTTTTGACAAACTTCTTGTAAGGTGACCCTTAGACGAACAATTGGAGCGACTGACCGCCCCTAAATAAAACTTGTTTAGAATAATACCTTTATTCTTCGGTTATTGGTATAACGAACGAACTCGAACAGATTCCGTATGACTCCGGATTTTTAATTTGTCTGTCGGTGATGTCTTGTTTATATCTCTTTAGTTGACTTTTTTGTCGTAGTTGGGTTTTAGTTTTTACCTGACTACGGCGAAGCAAAAAGGAGGGTTATAATTTTGACCGGTTTCTATGTATTTATCTATGTCTGTTCCCACATATTATCTTCTAAAAGACTCATCACAATTTGACAAATGAGGTATCGTTGGAAGCTTCTTGATCGTCCGCTGGTCAAAGGCTATATGAAGACACATTAAATTGAAAATTGCGCCCTCTAGGTGACATATCATGAACAACAAAAAATATTTTTTAATCATACCATGTTGGGTATCAAATGAAAGGTTTTAATAAGCACATTTCAAAAATATATATTATAACCCCAAAAAAAAGCAGCGACAATCAAGACGTATATTGCCATATGTTTATGTTAACGCGTGGGATGATAACTGCCGCTACACGCGCCGCCGCACCGTAAACAGAAAAAACGTCAGACGCGCCGCGTGACGCCACACTGCACGCGACGTGCCACGCCCCGCGTCTCCGTAAATGAGGCCTAAAGCAACTTAGCATGTTTTCAAAGCTACAATTTCAACAGTTACAAAGAGGGGACCATACTAAACTTTCTACTAAGGGACTAGTTATAACAAGCGCCCGAGACGCATATTTTGTACGCTGCGTTTCGGGCGCTCAATAAAATTGTATGAATTCCTATGTAACGAATTATATCAAGCGCTGCAGTCTAAGCGAACGCCCATGCCGGGCGCCGTTAGGCCTGCACATGTCGCAACTTGCCACTCTCAACTTGCATCTCCGTTGTGCGATTTATAAATAAGACTGGGAGAAGGTATGCCGCGGGCATTGCTGCTGCGTGCGCCGCCGTGATGAAACGCCGCGTGTGACGCGGCTATGCCATTCGCGGGCTCCGCCGCAAAAAACGCTCCATTTCAAACAAACGCGTGTAAAATCGCGTCTCCGTAAACGCACTCATACAACGCTATATGTTTGAATTCAGTGCGAGCCGCGCCGCCCAAAGCCACGCGCGACTCCTCGCGTCTCCGTAAATGAAACCTAACCGTGCCCTTGACGCTTGGACGCGAGTTCCTTTTTCACTATTTTTCCTTGTCATTTTCTCCGCATTAGTAATAAACTTAAAAGAAACACGATTCAAAAGTTACAACAAAATGTGGAAATCTTGTTGCGTTTGACGAGCGTCCAAAACGCGCCGGGCGCGCGCCCAAAACACAGCGCAGGTACTGAGCGCGTACCTCGGGCCCTTGTTATAATTAGTCCCTTTGGTACTTTGGCTCCCATTTACATAGATGAATAGATGTCAATTCTTTTAAGCCCAAAACACACACAGAGCGGGTGCGGGGCGGGAGCGGGTCGGGCGCGGGAGTACGGCGGGTATAATAATTTGTAATTCAAGGAATTATATGGATGTCAACACACAGAACGCGGGCGCGGGTCGGGCGCGGAGCGGGACCCGCGCGGGAGCCGCGCCCGCCGCCCGCCGACACAACAGCGCGGGGCGGGAGCGGGTCGGGCGCGGGAGTACGGCGGGTGTCATAAATTGTAATTCAAGGAATTATATGGATGTCAACACACAGAACGCGGGCGCGGGTCGGGCGCGGAGCGGGAGCCGCGCCCGCTGACACAACAGCGCGGGACGGGAGCGGGTCGGGAGCGGTTGTGCTATTCTGTAAAAATATCTCTGAAAAACTAAGTGTAGTAAAATATCAAAGTGAGCTTGGAGTGAACTGTCACTGCCTTAGCATCAGTAGATATCGATGACAATGACTCACTCCACTCTCACTTCACCTAAGTTTTCAAGGTAAAATGGTTACAGAATAGCAATAAGGGTGTAGCGGCGTTACATTCGTTGCAATACACGTATCGATGATATTCTCCATATTGATGTTTTTTTTTATTAATGTCAAGAACCTACAACTTTTTCCATTTTCGCGTTCTTCTCTTTAAAATAAGTAAAAAATAATAATTCTTCGTCCGTGTCAGAATCACCCAACATTTTCACACTGCAACCGCTGCCGTCTGTCAAAGTACAACCGCGCCCGACCCGCTGCCGTCCCGCGCCCGACCCGCTGCCGCCCCGCGCCCGCGCTCTGTGTGAACACGATGAACCGCGCGACTCACGCGATGAAAACGACCCGACCCGCTCCCGCCCCGCACCCGCTCTGTGTGTGTTTTGGGCTTCAGTGGTGAATCCGACAATCCTACATTTATTTCTTTTGTACAGAACTCGGCCTCTTTTTCACATGTTTCAAATATTTTCGAAGGGGATTGTTCGCGTTTGGCGCAGGAAAGGTTTTCATGACACATGCCATATTCGTTGCACAATACAGTGCAAAATTCATTATAAGAATATTATTTTTTACTTGGGTATCACTTTGCACGATCCTCCAAAGAGAGAAATCCACGATATAGCATTATATTTATTACTTGGTAACACAGTTTTCCACAAAGACATCATTAGGTACAAATTGTACAAGGTCCTAAATAAAATTTGGTAACATTTAAATTTGAACTTTTTCACGTCAACATTGAGTTTCTAGTTCCAAAACATGAACATGATCTATAGTTCTGACTTCAAGCTTAGCGTATCGTATAAGCAAAATAAACTACAGAAGATTGAAATTCGAATTCTATAAACGCCAGACGAAAAGTTTCTGCTGGCGGGAAGGCATTGTATTTTGTTTTCGTCGTGTTTAATGAGAGGGGTAGGTAAGGGTTGCGCGGGTGAAATATGATTTTTTGCTGTCAAACTACTCCCCCTTAAGGCTTTGCACCCAGCTTCCAATCAGCGTGTACTAAAGTTACATGAGCGTCAAGAACAAAGTATAGTGAGGAAAATTGTATTTAGCTAACCATAATCTCGTAGCAAGAGCTATACGCAATACCTAGGGCTAGCGTCGCAGCATTATGCTGAGCGAAGGCCGTTCTGCGTGAATGTGACGCATATTATTTTCCCCCAACTTGTTATTTTTTGTGTTTGTGTTCTTTCTTTGCGTCATGTTTACCGCAAATAAACGTTTTTTCTTTATTTTTCTTTTACTTCATGCCGCGGTAAAAAGAATATGGTCTGTCTGTTCCCAGAGTATCTGATGAAAATGTAAACAAATAGATCGGAAAATGTACTTTTGGAAACACATTTATTTATAGTGTCACTTGCAAATTGTGTGCTTTGATTCGATAATTTGTATACAGAAACTTGAAATTCAAATTTTCAATCACCATTTTCTTCATTTGACAATTGAGGTTAATTTTATAACCTCAGTATTTTCGTCGATAATTTAATACTGGTATTCAGCTGCATCCGGTTAGACTGGAAGCCGACCCCAACATAGTTGGGAAAAGGCTAGGCAGATGATGGTGATGATTTTCGTCGATAATTTTTCAATTACAAATTAACACTTTTTTAGCAATTACTGTTCCACTGGGCAAAGACTTCCCATACTCTCTTTTGACCTCTCAAATTAACACTTTAAGGGACACTAAACGAAACGCCCATAGGTATGTGTTATAACAATAAAACTTCTATTGTCTCGTTCAGTGTTCTTGAATGCGTTATTAATGTTCATCAAACAATAATTTTTGGAAAATGGTGCTGTGAAATAAAGGTAAAAATTACAACCTTCAAATTACAATATTCTTCGATGTGTTACTAATTCCTTTTAGTGAGTGTTTGCGTAAAAGTGTAACCAGGGTTTGTTTACACTTTTATAAGATACTTTCTGAACAGATTATAGCTATTCAAATGGGTCGGAAACTTTGTGACTATTTAAGAGGACTCTTGCTTACGAATCGACACTCGACGCTGTAATGACTCTCAAACACTTATTGAACCTAGGTATCCCACGTGTAAAGATATTGGAAGTCATATCTTATACGACAGCTGTTGTTTAAACACGACTGTATAGTCGAACAAGCTGCAGATATCTTGCAACAACTTTAAACAATTTTGTGAGTGTTTTCAGTTTAATCAACAATCCTTTTACGTCACTCTCCTAAGCCATAAGCTCAAAAAGTTAAATTACACACACAATCAAAACGAATTTTGGCAGTGTAGCGGAAAATGAATATATATTTTGCCTGTATACCAAATAGCCGTTTCGACTGTACCTGGACCATTTTTGTAAGAAATTATATCGGATATTTCCAACCTACACGCGGGCGTAGCCTAGGCGCGGGGAACATTCGACATAACTGAATGCCACTATTCAGCCCACTATCATAATCAGTATAATGTTCCCACTGCTACCCGCTACTTCATCGAAATCGCTATCTAGACATCAACAAATCATCATCGTTTTTTAGTTAGTTACCTCATTTTACCTCATGCACCACAACTTCTGTGACCGACACTAACCCATCAGTCAATTTCGTAGAAAATGAACTGCAAATTTTCGAATACAGAAAGCCCCCCGTCGGGAATTCGGGCAGAAATTTTCAATAGCACGTGCATCATTTGGAATCGTTCAAATATTTGCAACAAGAGAGGGGAGCCCTTGTTTAGAGGTGTCAGTCACACCGGGTTAGTGTTATAAGTTACGGGCGATAGCGTCACAAAAAGAAATAAAACCTATTTTATGGCCCATAACATCATAATCACGCCTCGTTTCCCCGAAGGGTTGGACAGAGGTGTACCTACAGTACACCCACATTTCGCCAGTTATGTTTAAGTCCCATTTAATAGGGGGCGAGCCTATTGCCATAAACCGGGCACAAATCCAGGCTCCGGGCTGCTACTGAGAAATTCCAGATAGAAAAACCCAATAACAGTTTGCCCGACCTGGGAATCGAACCCATGACCATGCTCAGCAGTAGCGCTTGCGACCACTAGACGGACGAGGAAGAATTTTTTTTTGCCCAATACTAGGAAAATGTCTCCTTTTTTCTTTAACACTGCTATACCTATACAAAAAGGACCGCCTCCATAGCCGGCCGGCTACGCGGCACCTCCAACGGTCTCCTGCGTGTTTTCAGATCGGTGGGACTCCCCTCTGCTGCACCACTTGTTAAGAATCCATACCAGTGTAATAACCCCTAGTATGGGGTTATTACACTGGTATGGATTCTTACCTAGTAACACTGGATTTAAGTTATTTTGTTGATTATTTTATTTTATTTATTTATTTATTTATTAGATCTTTTTTGGTGACTAACATTTTAGCATAGGCACTAACTTTTTTGGTCAAGTTAGAGTTTTTAATTTTGTTTTTCTTATTAGTTCAGTGTCATAAGATCTAATCTTACTAATATTATAAACGCGAAAGTTTGTAAGTATGGATAGATGGATGTTTGTTACTTTTTCATGTAAAAATGGCTGAATGGATTTGGATGAAATTTGGCAAACAGTTTATAACCCGGATTAATACATAGGATACTTTTTATCCCGATACTTCCACGGGATCGAAACTTATGCGGGTAAACCGCGGGGCGCAGCTAGTCCATATACCGGATGACATTTTTTACCGTCTCGAGCATAATCAGGTGTTGTGTAAGTGGAACAGAAGCCATACCCGAGAATATTTGCTTAGTACCATTGAGATTGTACAGGTTCGGAATTTCCTTCAAAAATCATGAAAACTATCCATCCTACGGCCCGTGCGTAAAAACGAATAATAGCCAAAATAGGAGATAGTAAACGGCGTAGGCTGCGATGGCGCATGAATGATAGTTGTGCGTGTGTGCGAGCGAAACGCACGCACATTTCTTTTGCGTAGAAACCTAGTAAGCGGCCGCCCCTCGCATGGTACAGTCGTGTTGAAAACGTTTCCAAAATCAACGCAATAACATTTATAGTCCACTTACTAATAAACTAAGACAAACCTGATCTACAAATAAAATGAACACAATACCCAAAAATTCTCAAACATACAATACAAATACCCAATTGACCAAATAAGCCTCACACCAAAAGAATAAGTAGTAAATAGGTAATAACTTAACACAAGTAAATAATAAAACACAACAAATACTTACGTAAGTACAAATAAAAACCCCACCAATTTACCAATTAAAAAGATAAAATAATAAGTAAACCTATCCTTACAAATAAAACGAAAACAGTAACAGACTCGGAACGAACTTTTAAAACAATCTAAGTAATCTTTTTTAAATAATTCGAAACAATAAATACTTGAATAAGCAAGAATACTCGACTGTACTTCATTCAAAATGAAAAGGACGTGCATACATGCGGGAGCGAGAACATTGACAGAATGTTGTTCGGTCGACCCGTTGCTAAGTAACGTCGGCGCGCCTACGCACACACACGTACATAGAAACTTGATGTGTGCGTGAGAGTTCACTTACCGGGGTTCACGTACGAGAGCCGAGCAGCTGAGCGGTACTCGCGCGCGGGCGACACGACCGACAGACGCGCACGCGCATTGCGCGCATTTTACAAAAAATGAACTTAGGTCTGTACCTACCTTGTTAGCGATATCGCAGTAGGTAATTATTGTTCAAAATGTTTCGTTCTAAACATAAACTAGCACGTCTTTGCATATTGTTCGGTAAACTTCGAGGCGTGTCTCTATCACTTTTCAAAACATCAAAAGCGTTTTAAATTATTCGCTGTTTTAAATCACTAACGCTTTGAGCTTCTTCGGTATATACTAAACGTCAGACTAAACGTTTTAGGTCGGCCCACAAATAAAAGTCAAGGGGTGTTATGTAGGTCTGGTGACCTCGGCCGCCAGTTCACAGGTGCACCGCGACTTATCCACTTATCACCAAATTGACCATCGAGATACGCGCGCACAGATCGTTTGTAGTGAGCTGGACATCCGTCATGCTGGACAATGACAGAACGGTTCTGCACCCAGTGACAAAACTCCATGCGGGGTCCGAGGGGGAATTTGAGGAGTACGGATACCGTTCCTTCGCAGCGACTGAAGATTTTCTTCTTCTGCGTACATTCGCCTTGCACTGGCTGTTTTCACCTAACAAGATACTCTACGTTAGAATATTCGTACATGTTTAGATACGACAAATATGACCGGGTGCACGATGCATACGTGGAAACAAACAGCGCGACGTCACGCCGCCGTGACTAATCGCAGGTGACTGAAGCTCGGGACGCGGGCGGGCGGGGGGATGCGCGAGCGAGCAGTTCCGGCTCGGCGGCGGCGGCGGCTCAAGCGCCTGGTGATATCAAAGAAGCCGACGGCAAGTGCGGCGAGTACCTATCGGCCGCAAAGGAACGTATCTAATTCATTGATAAATTCCGTGCATTTAGTAGGGTGCGTATGATTTGAATTTCGATATTTTTTCATGGATTTATAAAAAAAAAAAAAAAACTGTTTTTATTGTTTTTGTATTAAAAGTTTACTTCAAATGGGTAGTATTTTTAGATAAATCAATTTGTTTAAAGGGTATAAAAAAAAAAAAAAAAATTAGTTGACTATGCCATTGGCTTCTACTCCGTTCACCTACTACACCCTATGTTTGTCGAGACGGTAAAAAAAATCATCCGGTATAAATCATTATTATTTCTTATACTTCTTCTTATCTTTCTTCTTATATTCCTTCCTAGGTTTACAAACACTAGAATGAGGTCGGTGTTTGACTCATCCATTTTGAAATAATATACACAGCTTTTCAATCTTCCGCCACTTAATTGGACCAAACCAAAATCGGTGGCACTTGCACAGGGGTTAATATTGGTGGAAAAATGTATGGTTTAGATTTTTTTTATAAAAAACCCATCTATTCAGAAGGGGAGACTCAACATTCGGGCGTTAAAAAATGGTGATCATCCTTTTGATATTGGGATTTCGTAAATATTTTTATTTTTTTATTTTCTGTAGAATTGAGGAGAGACGTACACAATGTTGGTGTATCGGTGATCGTTAGATGCAATTTGTCAAGCAAGTTGAAGGCTTTCCGTTGGCAACATGACTCTTTTTGTTGAGGGGCACAATACTTACAAATATATGGGATTTTATTTTCAGCTTTGAGTTCTATCTGAGTGTAATACAGCTTTATTTCAGTCATTTTGTCATCACTCGATAAATTGATGATTTTTTAGCTCTCAATTTTATTGTTGCATGATATTAAAAATGTTACATAACATCACATCACGCCATTAATCCCCAAAGGGTTAAGCAAGGGTTGTACCCATATTCTGACAGTTATGTTTTAAGTTCCAAGTAATAGGACGCGAGCCTATTGCCATCAAACGGGCACAATTACAGACTCCAACCTGCTACTGGGACATTCCTGATGGAACAACCCAATAACACTTTGGCCTACCTAGGAATCGAACCCAAGACCATACTCAGCAGTCGTAGAAATATTATGCAGATGTGAGTCCTCACAAACGAGAAGTTTATTACAAATACAACTTTATTTCACTAGACTTTATTTACTCTTTTTCTTTACAACAATAGGCATTGGATTCCAGTAATATTTCTCATACACTCTGTCCCAGAATTTGTAGCGGTTTGCGAACAAATCCTTCTTTATTTTCAATTTGTTACTTATTTCCAAATAGTTTGGTTCATCGATTGTGTACTTTGGCCAATTCACGTCAATCAGTAAACTCTCGTATGCTGTAGGATTTCTGAAAAATGAAAATTTATATTTAAAAAAATCGTCTGCTTAGAGAAGTAGAAAAGGGTAGCCGAGCAATCTGGAACTGGCTAATGTCGATATTATGAAGTTTTTTTAAATTTATAGTTATTCTATATTATATTATAATGTATACCTACATTATTATACATCTAACACTACACTACTAATAATATGTACAAGTATAAAAAAGAGGGGGAAATAATCACTATTGTGCATCAAAAAATTCGTCCGCATCGCTGACAGCAGGAAAATTGCCCAAAAGGCTGGCAGCATTGCCACGTTGTATGGCAATGCTGATTCTTTGGCCGAAGAATAGGCCAGCCCTCTGGTCACGTGAAGAGACGACCAACCGCTTGGCGATGTCTTGATAGACTAAGTGAGCACTCGAATGGCCCTAGGGTGTTAACCCCAAACGTGAATTAGAAGTCGAGTATGATTAATTATTTTCGGTCTGTTTTATAATGCATTACCTATCGGGAAATAGCTATAATACTTATACTGGGGGTCAAGTCTACTAATTTAAAAACTCTGCTCTATTAGTGAGTTTCTTGCGCCACGTCTACTACCACGCTAAGGTACGTGAAGTAAGGGTGTTTCGTTATGTAATTTTGACGTTCAAAAAGTGCTGATTCTCAGTCTATTTTGAATTAATGACTTTTGACTTTGATTTTGAAATGTTGCAAAAGTTTCTTTATTGTGAGTTTTTGGCAGATTTGTCACATAAAATCTGACACACATAGGATCCCATATATCATACAATAAAGTTACTGTTTCGTCCTATAAAGGCCAACTTACTCATATTTAACAAAATCAGTCCACATTGTTGTCATTCGGTCTCTCGTATCCATATCCGAAGTTTTCGTGGTATATTCAAAGAAATCCAATATGTACGCAGTTTGATCTCTATGGCTGGCTCCTTTTACTTTATCCATGAAATGATGCTTAAAACTTAACTTTCCAACGTACGAAAATTCATAGAGAAAGACTGGTCTTTTAGACTTAAGAGCATGCAATTTAGCTGATTTCATTATAGCATACTTGAACATTGAATCAGAGAAGTAATCTATGTATTCTTGCACTGTGTCGTGACTAACTTCTTCATCTTTAAAATATTTTTTCTTTATTTCTTTGATGAAAGCATCCCTTGATTTAACATTGTCAAAAGCCAAATCTGCTGGTAGGAAATCTTCAAATTTCTTATTCATCAAATCGCTCCATTGGCTGAACCTAACAGTTCTACTTATACCTTCCATGTTCGAAAAACCAGTCAACAAAGGAATTTTCTCATAATCTCCTTTATGGAAAGTAATCAAAGGCGACTCTGTCAGAATGGGTTCAGAATTTCCAATCACATTCTCGATGCACGGCGCTAAACCAAAAGTGGAGTTTGTCAAGAAGAAATTCTTGCTTTTAACAGCTAAGTCTTTGATCGGTGCGTTCAATAAGAATTCATTCAAGTCCTCAATCTTTTCCGTGTTGTTATAACCCATAGATATTGCCAAATTCTTGGCGGTATTTATTGGATCCCTGCTTATTGCGAATGGAGACAACGCGGAACCACTATCCAGTATTAGTTTATCTATTAAACCGTTCGCTGCTTTTGACAAGGCTAGTATTTCCGCCATGCTACCACCAACGCTGAATCCTGCAAGCGTTACCTTCTTCGGATCTCCACCGAATTTGCTAATGTATTTGTTGATGAATTTAAGAGCAGCCAGTTGGTCTTTTAACGCTGCATTGCCAGGTATCTCTTCAGTGCCTAGACAAGCGAATCCTTTGAAACCAAGTCTGTAGTTAAAACTGACAACTATGACGTCATGTCTGGCTACATAGGTGAACTTCGCCATGTTACCATTGCCACCTGAATAAGCTCCACTATGTATGTAGACAAGGACTGGTAGTAAATTGTCTTCACTGGCAACTATTGGAACAAAGAGGTTCATGGTCAAGCAGTCTTCTACGCCATCAAGAATAATATCGTCATCTTCTTCTTCTTCAAAGAGGTAGACTTGTTCGCAACCAATATTTTGGATCTTAGCGTCCATGATGCCTTCCCATGGTTCTACAGGCAGGGGAGCCTGGAATCATTAAAAATGGTTCAGTAATAGTACGTATATCAAAAAGAATTTAGAAAAAATTGTGTAACAATGGGAGATTACAATGTCACTACTTCTCATGTAAGTTTACGTGGAAAAACAGACAAATCAAATATTTAGTGTTTAGGATAAGTGGATTAGCCTCCCTTTTATTTATTTCAAGAGCGATTAGCTGAAATTGGCCAATTGTTCCCCTTATAATGTATGTGGCAATGAACATAGTTACATACAGTCTACCTCGTAATTGCGTTATCTTCCTAGGGTTGTCACTTGTATGTCATAAACCGACGATTTCTAATTTGTCTATGAGACACTAATATACATATTTGCAAACTTAGGCTACGGTTTCGTAGAAGACCGGCCATAGCCACATAACGGTTGCAGTGACGATTGTCACCACCGGTCAAACACCGGTGTTTGACTTTACGGGTGTCAAAAAACACTTTCTACGAAAACACACCAACTTCATAAATAACGTTTCAGTGACGTCATTCGCCGGTAAATTGCGGACGCCATGTTAGGCCATCGCTCATCAAGGAAACCGTAGCTTGATACAAGTTCAATTTACTGGCGATTGTTGCCAAAAGTGGTAAAGCGGTTACGAGGTCTGCTATACATACACAGAAACATAAAAATATCTACTAACCTTAAACTTATCCCTTCCTTTCGGGGCCGTGGCATACGGCACTCCGTAGAACTCGTAGAAATCTCCTTGCCAGTACTTCTCCCCCCTCAAACCCCCTATATCTAACTGAACTATCCTCTCATCTTCAGCAAAAACATTTACTATTAATAAAACAAATAATATTAACCGAAACATGTCGATCGGTGTCAAAATAATCGTCAAATACTTATCGATTTGGCGCTGCACTAGATAAAACAAGATAATGAGTTACATAAAATTAATTATCTGTTAACGATAACAGTGATTTTTGATAATGAAACTTGACACACAAATAATAAAATATAATAATTATATGGCTAATAAAAAAACAAATCTGGGAGCTGGTGGTGAACATTTTGAAAACATTTTTGAGCATCTTAGGCTTGAATTCCTCTTACGCCGATGTCGGTCGCGCGTGCATATAGGTATACGTACATTGTGTTCTAAATAGCGTTATATTGCGACGCTGACGTCTGCAGCGCGTACTACGTTGCTACGTGTACACGACCGAGATCAGCGTTAGAGGAATTCAAGCCTAAAATTTGACTATTTTTATTGAAGAAAATGATAAAAAAACCGGCCAAGTGCGTGTCGGACCACGCACAATGAAGGGTTCCATAGTTGAGATGAATTTATCCTGCTTAGTTGTGATAGCTTTCCCTTTAATATCGATATCTATATATATACTAATAAGGATTTCTTATTGACTACGGAACCCTAAAAATCGGAGTAAATGGCGAGAAATAGTGTGGCGAATCACACCAGCCCCTGTACAAGAAACCACAAAACCCACGACCGCGCTGACAAGAGTACGATGAAGGAGAAGAGTTAACTATAAATATTTAAACTAGACTTTTAACTTAAACTCTCAAAGAAGGTTCCTTCATTTCCTTCATCTTAAAGAACTGTATTACTGAACTATTCCATTCGCCTACACCTAAACAGGTCCAAGCTTGAGATTTTGGAGTCAGATTAACGACCGTGATAAGGACACAGTGCTGCTTTCCAAAACACAAATCACCGACGTCACCAAAAAGCAGCCAAACACAACATCGATGTTGACAGACGTTTTCTGGGACCCATATGGCTGCCTTGAGGCAGACCCAGGAGAGAAAGGAGAAAGGGAGGCCTCCCTTTCTTCTTGCCCAGACCTGCAGTGCAGCAGTGGGACAAAAAATAAAAATAAAATAAATAAATACACCTAAAGTAACCAAATACCGCGATACTAAATACAAAAATAGAAATATATTAGGCACGGAAATCGCAAAGCCATGCTGCAAAATATATTATCATAAGATATCCTATACGGGCACATTTCTTGCGTCCGGTGGCCAAGTGTTGTTGCGGAGCCTTTTTAAGTCGTACGATTTTCAAAGTCGCAACGGGGCAGAATAAAAAATAAAAAATAGTTCTTTTTTTTAAATGAGTTGCATTATGAAATTCAGTACAACATTATAACACCAGTTTGGATGATATTATTATGGTTACTATGACACTGGTTGTTTTAATGTTGGCAATAAGCTAACTGTTTCAGAAACTTTTATAGAGGATTTATAGCATGGGTGTAGATAAAATAATATTATATATTAACTAAGTTGGTTATTTGTTTATTTAATTAAATCTCTGGTGTTCAAGGACTGCTATCGATAGCGGTAAAAGCCGTTCCGAATCCAGCCGTTTCCAAGCTGTTCTGTCTCTGGCTACTCTGCTCCATGGTCTGCCGGCTGTCTTTGCAATATCTTCACTCCATCTTTTGTGTGGGCAGTCTTATTTAAGGATATTGAGATTTTTTTTCGATTGAACCTACCCTCTAGAATAATATAATTTGTATTTTTTTTACTATTATGTATTTTTATCTTTCACTTTAATTACATACATAGTTCTTGTATTACATAGTTTTATGTTTAACTAGCTTTTTCCAGAGACTTCGCCCGCGTGGATGTCGGAAAATATCCCAAGGGGACGTACTTGCCGGGATTAAAAGTACTTTTGGTGTTCATTCAGGTTAATAACTATTTTTGTGCCACATTCAAATCCGTTTAGCCGTTGTTGCGCCAAACTGGAACACATGCAGACAAACAGACAAACGGACAAACATTCTTCGTTTCTATTTTATTATAATAAATGCTTCAAACATATTTATTTTCATTCTTTCATGATATGAGTCATCGCCTCAAAAGAGCTGCCACACACACGACAGTCGTATCGTGTCCTCTAAAACCGTTACCTCCCCCTTTTTATGCTGAATATATTCGGTTTAGTAGGTTTCCATGTAGACCTGCATAAAATATGTTATTCTCTCTCACACCTCGCCGAGTGGCATTAGATATTATTTGTGTGTTGCGGACGTTTAGCGCTGTTTCATATCCGACGTACTTTTTGTGGAACATTCAGAAAATATACAATGTAGTCTGTCATAGTGTTATGAAAGGTGCCGCTCGTGGCATACCTATTGGTGCCATACGCTCAAGTGCACTTGTAACAGGTGCTCTAATTGACGGTACTCACCGCATTCGTTTCGCTTTTTTTTGAAAACATTCGTTGTGCCAGCTTTTGTTACGCAGCAAACATTCACTAAATCTCTGCCAGCGTCTATGTTCCCCTCCACGTATAACCCGTCAGCTTTCAAAGCAAGAGTGAACATGCATCTTCTGGGCTTCCTCTATCGCTTTCCACCAGGCGAGATATAAGTCCAGAGAAGGCATTTGGCAGTAGAAAAAAAAGATTTTTTTGTTTGTTCGCGAATGAATATTCGATGCATAAGTACACCTAAGGTCCACAAGGTGGACCGATGACCTAGTGAAACCCGCAGGAATTTGCTGGATGCGAGAAGCACAGAACTGGTTGAAATAACGGTGCTTGAGGAAGGCCTATGTCCAGCAGTGGCAATGTCTTTCGGCTGAAATAATGAAGTACCTAAAAATTCTCGTAACGAATGCTGGCGAAGAGCATCGTCTCCGCCAGCATTCGTTAGGAGAATTTTTGGTGTGTATCGTAAGAAGAATACCTACCGCAAATTCTTCAACTGGCGAAAATAAGAAGTTGCGAGATAGAGAAGTGTGGCGGTATCTACACCGCCACATGCAAACAACGCATCAAAATCCTAACGTCACATACCAAAATCCTGCATCGCGCAATTAAAGTTTACCGTGCAATGGACATAATTATAAGAACCCGACATCAATCGTTGGGCAGTTGCCCGCCAGACACAACACCCGTCTGATCGGAGGATCCTCCCTTTTCTATGGTGGATGAGTGAACTTTACACCCTGTTCCTCATACCCCTTAAGAAGTTTATAGTGTTTTTCATCTAGGTTAAATATCCAGGCGAAGCCGCGGCGGGCCGGTTGATATCAGCACTGAGAAACAACTATCTACATCTGAATAACTTTCGCTCAGGCATCCAGTTCTGTTTATAAAACAGTTTATTGTTCGCAGTGAGATCAGTACAGAACTATAGAGGTTTCAAATTCTATATGTTGGACCACGTTCTGCGGCAATGTGAGAACTCTCAAAAGTTTTGTTTGAGTTCGGAATATATATGTAGTGGTGGCAGTCGTTTTGAGTCAGAATGCAATTCATATTCGAATAATATGATAATTTTATGGATTATAATTACGTTTCAGAGTCTTCAGCATAGATAATTAGCCTTTAGCATAGATAATGATCCCACACAGGCCATCTCTTCGAGAGAGAGTGGACTATTGTGGTTAAGAATGTTTCAGATGCTCCAATAGTCATAAGCATAATCACCCTGTAGTGTTCCCACAGCTGGGAAAATGACTGTTGACAGAGACCTTATTTCAGATAAACGGAAACAAAAACCATTTTTCGGACACAAAAATCATGTAAATTTTTCAAACAGCCACCGTAACAATTCTATCACCGAAAAAAACAGTTTTCCCCGAAGGATCAAAGTGAATGATTACTGTAATTAAAATCAAATTGCTGCGCAGTAACACGGTATAATTAAAAAATATAACCCAGTGTTAGGTCGAAATTTATCCAAGCGTTGTCTAATTGGTCGAAACTGTAATTTCCCGAAGGACGATTTGGTGTAAGCGAGGAACTGTGATCGTGTTTCCTTACGTCCTTTTCTTGGTATAATGAGCTGACGAGTTCAAAAGTTAAATTGCATTGAGAGTTTAAGCTAGACAAATGAAACTTAGGGCTGATTTCATCAATGTCAGATATCTTTTATCCGTGGAATAAAATTGCCGTCTGACAGTTTTTGTATGGAAAAACTGTCAAAAAATCACAATGATTGGCAGGCTGAGGTTTATACTCGGTATAAAAGTTTGGTGAAATTCGCTCTTAGTCTGTTTTATCTTCTCTCTAGCATTATCCAGGCCGAACACGGGGTTTTGAAATACGGCGAAACGCTTCGAGAGGGAAAAGGTAAGTAGATATGTAGTGCTTTTTGTTTAATAGTAACCATGGAATTTCTTGCTAGCTCTTCTCCATAGGAAGCGAGCAATTGGAATTGTGCACCTAGCTTCTGACGTTTCATAAGTGCCCATGTGAAATAAATTATTTTGATTTTGTGTTTGGCTCGTCTTGGGAGTTAAGTTTTTATTTATTATTAAAAATCGTCGCACGAATTCGCGATCGTCGTGTTAATTTGTCACGCATTTGTTTTGAAAACCGAAAGTTGCTGGCGCGACACGGACCGACGCCGACGGCGCGTTCGGTTTCGCCGAATAAAATGGACACGGGCTAATGGTTTTTAATTTAATTATTGTGTTCTTAAAAGGCAAATAACTCAAAGTCATTAATAAGTAATATGCTGACTCCTAAATTATACGCCACCATATTGTTTTTTCAATACATTTTACTAAACAATTTCAGAAATGTTAACCAACAGCGCCACCCCGTCAACGTCATTCAAGCGCCAAAAAATCCTTGTAGCCATAAACATGTTTTTTTTTGTGCCTATTCCATTGGTCCAACGCAAACGCTTTCAACTTGCACCAACAGATTAAAACAGCCTGATGATATAATTCTGTAACCGGTTGAGTTATTCGCTAATGAGTCCCGCTAATAGGGTTACTTTCGGTTACCATTAACCGTTTCTTATTATAATTGATATAGGATTACTTTGAGTTTCCTTCGCTCCCGTTTTGTGATTCTGCAATTATTATTTCTGTGAGCTTTTATGAAATGTGACTATTTAATTTCTTATTTCGTGTTGTTATTTTCTTCTTTGGAGATTACTAAAAGAACACCGTTATTATGCCTGGCTCTATTCACTTCTTCTTCTTCTTCTTCTTCTTCGATATTAAGGACCAACAAGAAATCAGCTGTTCCCTACATTTATGTTCGCATAGCTCGTCAAAATGTAAAGAACAGCTGATTTTTTTTAACTACTGAATGGAGGAAAGCTGTCTTCTAAAATTGGGGAACCTAGGAGGTGCAATGAACTTTTTTCTAAAATTTTTATTTGTGGGGCTATTGCATTAAATTTCTCAAGGGTCAATTGTCTGTCGGTTATGTCAGAAAGGTAAATTTCACATTTTGATGGATTAAGTTCCAGGCCAATAGATTTAAATTGCTGTTTGAGGAGATGTAAGTCTTTTAAAACGGTGTCTACATCACCTCCTAGCGTTCCATCGTCTAAGTACCATACGTTAAATTTTGAATTTAGTTTTTGGATGATTGGATGAATAGCCAAGCTGAAAATGACTGGCCCGAGAGGGTCACCTTGTTGGCATCCTACTGCAGATTCCAAAACATTGTCCTTGTATAATAATTTAGAGGGGTACCTGTAACACTGCCACATAAAACCATAAATTTCGGGTAATTCTTTTTTAACTTCAGCCAACAAAGTATCCCTGTTGACAGAGTTAAAGGCGTTCTTAACGTCGACCTTGAGGATAACCTCACCTTTGTTGGAGTTCAAAAAGGTTGAAAGGGCATGCACGGCAGCCTCACAGCCCCCTCTCGAGCCAAAGCCGAGTTGCAGGGGCTGAAATTTAGCTGTAAGTGATTCGCTGTAAAGCTTACAGCATATTTTGGCTGCCGTGCGCCTGTAAGTGCACCCAACGGCGATGGGACGAATGCCGCCGTCCCTCTTGCGCAGGGCACATAGGTTGGCCCCGTACAAGACGTCAACGACAGCCTCGTTCACACCGCCGGTGAGCATGAGGTTAATCAGAGCCGCAAGCTCCTTCGCAAGCGACTCACCGGCGTCCGCGGCGCATGAACTCAAAAGATCCTTCAGGTGTTGGGGAGTCAGGCCATCGAGGCCGCCGGCCGAACCACTCCGGAAGGAGCCCACGGCTGCAATCAACTGGGGGGCCGAAACGTTTAAGAAGGTTGAATTTAGGTCGGGAGGGTCGGGGGGGTCGGGAAAGGTGAGACTATCCGCAGGCGCTGGGTGTTTACTCTCTAGAGCCGCTAACGTTTCTGGAGAGTAAGGCGCCACCACATCGCTGCTGAACAGTATCCTGGCTGCTCCCCTGATGTCACCATCACTTAGTTTCGATTCTACATGTGAACATAAGCTCTTTTGTGATTTGTTGTTGAATGCAGTTAATTTTGGAACTAAACTGTGGGTCGAATTGTTACAATTTTCTTTAATTTGGTTGGTTAAGGTTTTTTTAATTGCCAAATTTTTTTGGACATGTAGAATCCTATATGGGAATGTGAGTAATTGTTCCCAGGCACTTTGTGAGTTCTCCTGGGTCGCAAGACGGAGACATTGCGCCAAATTCAGTGCAACGGACCGTCTCGCGCCCCGGGGAACTCTCTTTAAAACTGGGGTAGAATTTTTTAATTTTGCAAGCGTTTTCCAAAGGGTTTGTTCTAGAGGTGTTGGTGATGGGGATGTGGCTGGGGGGCACAATGGTACACTATGTGATTTGTGGATCTTGCCATAGTGTATACTGAGCCCCCGTTCGCCTTTAAAAAAGCGTGCCTGGGAGCAATGTGGACATCTCACCAGCTGGACATCAATCGATGTGGCAGGTTGACTGGCACAGGTTCCGGCGTCGCTACAGCCGGCATTAAAAATGTATATATAAAAACACTCTTATAGTTAAACTTACCTAATAGTATAAAAATAAACTATTTACACACGATATACACGGAAGCAAAAAAATTAACTAAAAACACACTATTTACACAAAAGAAAACCTGTCAGCAAACTCAAAGAACGAATAAAATAGAATTTCCTGTGCTGATGTTATGTCACTTGGTGACAGCTTTAATGACAGCGGCGCAACGCGCGGGCCTAGGGCGCCGCCGCGCCGCGCGTGCAGAGCGCAGCCTTTGCGTTTTGACGTCCGTTGCAAGGAGGAAGCTGCGCGTCGCTTCGCCGCGCGTCGTTGACAAGGGGTTGGCCTCCTTAAACTCCTTTATACAGCAATTTTAGCGAAAAATGTAAAGCCCGTGGAATTAGTAAGTGTTATTTATTTGGTCTGAGATTTTATTATGTAGAATAAATAGTACGACTGGAATATTTTCAGGAACCGGCGAATCAGAAAGAGTTGGGGTTTTTGATGTTATTTTGAAGTGCACAATTGTTTTTGGAGCGTTATGCCTTAATTTGATGGCTTAAGCGGAATATATAATATTTAAATTAAATAATTCAATAAATTTTCTTTGAGGTGTCAAACGTCAACGTAATTATATCAATAACACTTGTAATATTCGTTTTGGAAGTGGTTATAGATATTATAAGTCTTTGCTAGTTTTTAAATTTTTTTTTTTTTTTTTTTTTTTTTTTTTTTTCCTTGTCTTTATCTTGCAATCAGTTTGCAAAACTATGAGCAGATGAGTTGTAGGATGATCAGGCAGGGAAGAGTTATTCCTCATCAGGAGCAACTCTCTTATTATTCGAGCAGCACTCTACAAGTTGTCTAATTGTAGAATGTTGCGTCTTTTTAGTCTGCTGACACAATCTGGTATTGTGAGTTGAGCGGCCAATTGGTTGGGATGTCTCTCCAGTCTTGACTTGTACTTTTGCGAACATGAACTTATTTCTTCCTTGACTGTTTTCATGTTCAGGTGTTCGTGAACTTCAGCATTCCTGATGAACCATGGTGCGTTTGATATTTGTTTTAGAATGTTGTTCTGAGTTCTCTGTATCATGTTTATATTGGAGTTACATGCGGAGCCCCACAGTTGAATGCCGTAAGTCCAGATGGGTTTTAACATGGTCTTATAGATCAAGATCTTATTGTCTACGGACAGCTTGGAATTCCTACCCAGGAGCCAGTACATGCCTTTGTACCTGATATCGAGCTCTTTTCGTTTCGTTTCTAGATGTTTCCTCCATGTTAGTCGCTGGTCCAGATGCATACCAAGGTATTTGACGCAGTCGCTTTGTGGGAGCTGATTAGGACCAAGTTTCACCGGTGGACATTGCTGGTGTCTGAGTGTAAACATCACCTGGACCGATTTAGATGTGTTGGCTCGTATCCTCCATTTGGCAAGCCAGTTGTGAATTTCATCTACACTTTTTTGTAGGTTTTCCGACGCTCTGTTGGGGCAACTGCTACATGCCAGAACTGCCGTGTCATCTGCGTAGGTAGCAATTGTTACTCCAGGGTTTTGCGGTAGGTCTGCCGTGAAGATAGTGTACAACACTGGCCCAAGAACAGAGCCCTGAGGTACTCCTGCTAGTATGTTATGGAAGCCAGAGGTGCTGTCGTCCTCCTTGACCTGAAATATTCTATCAGATAGATACGATTCCAGGATATTGTAGTAGCAGTGTGGCAAGTGTAATTTTATTTTACATAGTAGTCCCTTATGCCATACTCTGTCGAAGGCCTGTTGTACGTCAAGGAAGACTGAGGAACAGTATTTCTTGGTTTCCAGAGCGTTTCTGATGACGCGACACACTCTATGGATTTGTTCTGTAGTGGCATGTTCTGGTCTGAAGCCAAATTGGTGGTCGGGAATTATTGTCATTACACTTAGAAGCCGGCGCAACAATAATTTCTCAAAAAGTTTGGAGAGAACAGGTAGCAAACTAATAGGTCTATAGGACGTCACTTCATGAGGCGGCTTTCCTGGCTTGTGTATCATAATTATTTGTGATACTTTCCACAGCAATGGGTAGTATCCAACCCTAAGCATACTATTGAAAATAGTTGTCAGGAATACGATCGCCTTTGTAGGTAGCTCTTCAAGGACCCTTTTGTCTATGAGATCAAACCCTGGGGTCTTTTTATCATCCAATGCCCTGATTACCCGCCTGATTTCTTGAGGAGTTATGGATTTAATTGGCATTTCCATCTGGAAATCCTGGTTCAGTATAGTGTCTATGTCGACATCATCTATTCCAGGTTCGGGTTCGTTGGGTACGAAAACGTTAGCGAGGTGATCAGCGAACGCATTTGCTTTTTCTAGGTTTGTTCTAGCCCAGCTTCTTCCTTCAATTCTAATTGGTGGTTTCGGGTATTTTGGCTGGTTTGTACTTTTGCATACCTTCCAGAGAGAATAGGCGGTCGCACTGGTTGCAGACAGGGATTGTAAATGTGCTTCCAGAGTATCATCTTCTGCGTCTTTAATAACTTGTTTTAGGTCTTGTATAGCCTTATTCAAGGCCCGTTTGTCATCAGGATGGCGACTTACATGCCACACACGACGTAATCTTCGCTTTTCTAGGATCATCTGGCGAATTTGCAACGGCACAGTATTATGTCTTGGGTTGTTATGATTAAATTCGTGTGTGCATCTCCAACATGCCTCTTGAATCGTCTTGGTGAAATCTATTACTGCATTGTCAATGTCATCAGTATCTTTTAAGGCTATTTTGGGTTTGAGTGACAGATCAATGATGCTGCGGTACTCTATCCAGTCTGTTCTGCTGTTGTATAGTCTGGGACTTTTTTGACGATTGAGAATAGTTGCGCCAATTGTTAGAATAACTGGTATATGATTAGACGACCCGTCCAAACAGGATTGGAGGTCATAGAACAGTCTGCAGAGTCCTTTCATAATGAAGAAATCCAAAGCGTCAGGCAGTTTGTTGGGGTCTGATGGCCAGTGGGTTGGCTCAGATGTAGCAATTGTGATTAAATTGTTCGTATCAACACACTTTTTTAGCTCTCTTCCTCTCGTCGTGTTTAGTCGCGAGCCCCAATGAACATGTTTAGCGTTCCAGTCCCCTCCTGATATAAAACGAGGTCCAAGACTCTTCACATAGACTGTAAGTTGCTCTTCTTTTAAATTGTGTTTTGGAGGACAATATACAGAAGACAGGGTGATGTCACCATTACTGTCATGGACAGCTATTGTGGTTGCCTGTATATGCTCAGTGCTGAACTGGGGCAGTTCATACTGTTTGATGGATTCCCTTATTATGACAGCTGTTCCCCCGTGTGCGGTACCATCAGGGTGATTTGTGGTGTAAATGTTGTAGTTTTTTATTTTGATTTGGCTGTTACATGTGAAATGTGTTTCAGATATAAGTAGGACATCCAGATCATGGAAGTTAATCAGGGTTTCGACTTCGGTTTTGTTGGGAGATAGTCCGTTGATGTTCCAGGTGGCTATTTTGATCGTATTGATCATTTTGTCATTTTATTGACGAGCGTAGTTATGAGTCCTAAGAGGGTGCTCATCTGTTGTAAGATAACGTCAATCTTTTCACTTTGTTTAAGGAACATCTCTTCCAGTTTGCTGGTGGTGTGTTGTGTGGTTTTTTCGTAATTTGTTTGAGTTGCGGTCCTTTCATGCGGTTTTGCCTTAACTGCGTCTGCGTATTGTTTACGTTCATTTCTAGTTTCATTCTTTTTGTCCTGTGAGTTGTGTTCATCATTGTTGTTGATGATCTGTATGTTTTGTATTGTTTTGTTTCTAGTGAGGTTTGGCTTACGAGTTTTTCTGGCCAGGATCTCTTTGTAGACCTCACATCCCTTGTAATTTGCTGGATGTGGGCCTAGGCATAAGGCACACGTAGCTGGGGAATTACGATCGGTTTTAGGGCATTCCTTGGTGTTATGTGATTTTGCGCACTTTAGACAGCGGTAAGGTCTCATGCAGTAATTTTTTGAATGTCCGTACTGCTGACATCTTTGGCATTGTACTGGGGCTGTCCTTTTCTTAGGGTCTTCTATGACAACTACCTGGTGATAAATAACTTTGACTTCCTTTGCTGCTTTGTTATTTGGTCCTGATTGCAAATTAACAAAGAAGGTGGATGTGGGTACTTTGTCAGGTCCATACCTAGAATTTATGATTTCACCTAGTACAACATTTCCTGTACTTTCGAATGCCTCCTTAATAGCTTTGTGTGGGGTTGTGTGGTGTAGGTTTTTGATTACCAATCTAGGGTTTTTTCCATCTTTTCGATTGAAAGTGTGACCTATCAGGTTTTGTTCTCTGATCACACTCATAAGTTGCTTATAGATGTGAATGTCTTCACTTGTAATTCGCAGCTGGTTTTTATTAATTATTTTATAAGTGAACTTAGTGTGTTCAGTGACTGTTTCTAGAAGCTCTGTGAGTTTGTTGACGTCATCGACCCCATAGAGCATTATAGGTGGTGGTTTGCTGATTTTCTTTTCTTTTGTCCGAGTGCCTTCATGGGAATTTTCTTCCACAGGTAGTCCCGAATAACGGTTTGTGACTTTCACACACTCAGGTGATGGTGGACTGCTGAGTTTCCTTTTTTTGGTGTTCCTAGTAGTTGGGACTCTTTGCCAATCGGGAGGACAAGTGTTATGTTCTTTTTCCAATTCAGTGGGGTTAAAGTTTTCCTTGCCTTGGCTAGTGGGGGCTGGATTCTCCACAGGTCGTTGAGTATTGTTTCCTAGGGAGGAGCTCCTAGGACGCGATATAAACAGGCTTGGGTGAAAAGCTTGTTGAACGAGCTTTTTGCTGCTGCTATTGCTGCCAGACGCATTTACTATCACAGTTTTTAAATTATGTCACATAATTATGTATGTGTACCCACTATTATATTATGTCCAAGATAATATATTCGATATTACTATAAAAAAAAAAACTACGTACTTACTGATTCTTAAAAAAAATGTAATCTTTATAATTTATCTTGTTTAGTTTTAATAAGGTATTTTATGATAACCGTTTCTTGAAATATATAATTACTAGCTGCGCCTTGCGGTTTCACCCGCGTACGACTCGATCCCGTGGGAATAACAGGATAAAATGTATCATAAGACACATTTTATCCTGATAGGAATAGGACATAGGTCTTATTCCAGGTCATGGTCTACCCCTGTGCCAAATTTCATCCAAATCCGTTCAGCCGTTTTAGCGTGAAAGCGTAACAAACAAACAAACAAAGAAACTCGCTTTCACATTTATAATATTAGTTGATTTTCAACTCTCGACGCTGAGCGTTCCTCGCTGATAGGCAAACATTTATGGGCCACCTAGTGTTAATGAAAACGGGCAAAAGGGACATTGGAACTTAATAAAGTTGTAATCTGTGTAAAAAAAACTAACAAGTACTAAACAATATAACAAAATTGAATTATATTTAACAATACTCAGGCATAACACATTTGCCAGTCATGGTCTTCCTGATAGTAGGACTATTGCAGAAGCACTGTGGTATGCCACAGGCTGATGGTCTGCCGAGCTGGTGCACTACCGGATTGTCACAGGATGGCTCGGCCATCTGCGGGCAGTACAGGACTGAGTGCTCGCCGACAGGGCATGCGGCTAAAAAGAAAGAAATTTAATATAACATCAGGAGCTCGTGGCTAAGTAATAACATCCGCACGGGTCGATCGATCAGGTTAAGCTACGCTTGCCGGGGTTGGTCCGTGGATGGATAACCATCTTTACATACCGAGACTTCTCCGAGCCTCGAGTAGCACGTTAAGCCGTTGGTCCCGGCTGTCATTCGTGGATCTTTGACAGTCGTTATGGGTCGTCAGAAGCCCGAAAGTGTGACAACCAGTCTTACTAAAGGGTATCGTATTACCCAGTTTCTGGGTTGTGGAGGTCAGATAGGCAGTCGCTCTATGTAAAATAGTCTAGTAAAAATAGTTAAGAATAAAATAAAAAGAAAATAAGAAAGCTAATGTCAGGTATTTATGACATCTAAAATTTATGGGCAAATGATACATAAATGTTCAGTGTAAAGTGGAACGATTGATTTTCTCTTCTATGAATTTTGAGTTTGACATGAAACACACATAATTTGCTGTGGTAAAGCCATTTCATACAACTATCAAAGAATAATGTTGTGATTTTAATATACACAACGGACAACGCCACCCGCGAAGCAGCGACGGGTCAGTAGTAAATAAATAAACCATGCAGTAATTATACATAACCTATTACATGGGACTTCAACATAACTGGCGAAATGTGGGTATACCTACTATAGGTACACCTCTGGCTAACCGTTCAGGACATACAGGCGTGATGTTATAATGTGTATTACTATATAAGTCAATCAATCTACTTAGCCTTTTCCTATTATGGGATCGGCTTCCAGTCTAACCGGATGCAGCTGAATATCAGTATTTTACATGGAGCGGCTGCTATCTGACTTCCTAAACCCAGTTACTGGGTGATACCATAACCTTTGGTAAGACTGGTTGTCACACTTTTGAGCTCTGACAACCCGTAACGACGGTCAAAGATATGGCAGCCGGGACCAACGACTTAACGTACCTACAGTCGCAAAAAATGAATTCTGGCCCAACATAAGCTTATTTTCTTACAGACATTCAAATACAATTAGGTCGACATTTGCGTAAACATTCATTTCCTTGGTAACGAACTTGTCATCTGCCATCTTAGTTATTTTGACGGTTTCAAACGATTTATCGTCAAAGTGGGTCATGATTCACTAAGCCTGACTGTACCTTCCGAGACACGGAGGGGTCTCGATATACCCATCCATGAATCGACCGCGGCAGCTTAATCTTCGATTGCCCGTGCGGCTGTTATCAACATAAATATTGACTTAAAAATACATACCACTAGGGAATTGTTGTCCCTGTACCAGTATCACACTGCAAGCCACAGCTAAAATCACGAAAACAGTCTTCATTATCACAGATTGACTTCTTCCAACAAAGATTCACTAGGAACTGATGATAATCGAAGTATCATACCTTATTTATACTAAGTTTCATTCTCAGGGGAAGAACTGGCGATGAGGAAAATGGACACATTTGCATGTGCTTTGTGTGTTGCAAGAAATAGTTATTTCCCGTATCACGTCATTATTTTAAACTTGCTTACACGGGCATCGAACTCACAGTAGCAGCTGCTAAGGTGACAAACAATAATTATTTGTATGCATAATATTGAACAAGAAGGTATAAAACTTCTTTCTACCCAACTACGGCGAAGAAAAAAGGAGGGTTATGATTGGGTTTTAGTTTTTATTACTTTAATTTATTTTATATTTCATTGTTATTATTCTTTTACATAATCTTTAGCAATTTAACCCTTAAAAAAAAACTAAATAAATATTTTATGATAATTATTTCATTGCATCATCTAAGTCTCAGAACAATAAACAATTAAGACAGAGCGCTGTCAACAGTGACGTGAGGCCGGTTTCGTAAAGATGTGTGCACTTAGTGAGGTGTAGTTTGATTGTAAATGTGTGCGTGTTAGCGTGTATACACAGCGGAGGTGTAGTTTGTCATGCTTCACTGTTTTTTTCGCAGCGCTGTCTTGGTTTTTTATTTGGTCTGAGGCGTATGTCTAACAAATAATTTTAATATGCTTACAATTAATTGTTTGTCACCTTGGCAGCAACAATCAAACAATAATACATACTTACAATCTAACACTAAAATATAATAATTATAATGTACAAGCATAAGAAAAATAAAGAATTTCGTCCGCATCGCTTTCAGTGGGAAATGTGCACAAAAGGCTCGCAGCTTTGCCACGTTAGATGGCAATGTTGATTCTTTGACCTAAAAATTGGCCAGCCCTCAGACAGCCTAAACGGGCCAAATTAGCAATTCCTCTAATTTGACACAAAATCAATTCATATTGTGTAGTATGAATTACAATTTATTTCGTAATATGAATTACACGCAGATCATAATATGTATTGTCAGTTTGTGACATTTTACGATGATTCATAATATTTTCTTATTATAATTCTGCCAAAGTAGCCGTTTTAAGCCCCCTGGTCACCGGGAATTGTTTTAAAATGAGAAAATCATGACAGCTATGTTTATTGTTTCTAATTAAAAATACACGTGAACATTCTAAGTATGTCTGGGTTAGTGTCGTTCAGTTATCGGCAAAATTTTATGAAGCATGACCAATTATGTTAGTTTACGTATAATTATTATGTAGAGATAACACTTCTACGAACGGATAATGTCGTCATGTTATTTTATTACTTGAACTTGGTTAACAACTGTTTATACCACAAAACTTTATACTGGTATTGGTTATGGTACTGGTTTATACGGGTATTTAATATCCGGTACCCGGTTGCATTGATAACCGGGGTTAAAATTAACAGAGGTAAGTATAAACAAGTGAGTTTCTCTAAAACTATACACACTACACCTACAGTGGTGCCGATTCTGTTGTTCACAAACTAAACTAAAACCAAAAACTTTCTATTTCATTATGAAAAGGACAGAAGATAAATTTTAGTTTAGTCCTGTCAAATTAATGAGCGCCTGACGTAAATTGACGTAAGTACGACGTTTAGTAGGAAATTTTGTAATCACGTCTAAACTTGTATGGAGTAGTGACAGGCGCCGATTAATTTGACAGGACTAAACTAAAATTTATCTTCTGGCCTTTTCTTAATGAAATAGAAAGAAAAGATGCACTGAACTTAAATTTAGTTTAGTTTGTGAACAACAGAATCGGCACCCGACTAGATCACGCCGCATTGCTCAGGATTGGTCAGCTGCGGTCCACGCGTCGTGCGAACGACATTTCACGCAGGTAACGAACATTTTTAACATTATTTTTTATTTATACTTTAATACACGGTTTAATGATTATATTTTTTGATTTTCTAGAAGTACATTTTGATACTTGATAATTCTAGCCCCGAACATGACGTAAGAATTATCAACTTTTTTGAAAAAAAATATGCTATTTTTATGACATTATTTCTTATACGTTTGATTTATGTTTATAACATGATACTTAAATAATTAAAGCATCATGTGACACAAAAATCAAGTCTCTATGTTGAATCATTTCGAAGCTACAACTAAAAATCTATTTTTTGTTCATGGTGGCCCCGGCCTCCCCTACTTACTATTTGTATGAGCTCATAGCATTGTCTGTAGAGGCAAACTATGTGTATTTTAAAGTGACGCCACGCAATTTCATAATTTATACTTACTTAGTATAAAACAATGTCACTTTTATTGTCTCGCTCTGTGACTGCATAGATCTTCTGAACTCAATGGATAATATGTACTACTTTTACAATATTTAACACAACTAACTATTTATATTAGTTATGTACTAAATTAAATGACTCTTAAATGAATGAATGAATAACTGTACAAATGTATGAATAAATACACACTTTTAACTTTTTAGTTGTGGTGCCTACCCAATACAAATTCGAATACCACTACCTGCTATGTAAATAACAGTGACTGAGTCACATAGAACATCGTATACATATACTAAGTGGGAAAAATACATAATATTGAAGCTAGCTCAAAAACTACGCAAGCAAAGTAAATAATCGGACATGACCTACCAAACAAAAAAAGAATCATCAAAATCGATTCATATTTTGCGGAGAAATCCGGTGTATATGTTATACACAAAAAAAAAAGAAAGTCGGTTAAAAAGGTGTTTAGGCTAAATAACCGATCCTGCCAGGGTTGCGGGTTAGTCCGAAAGGGATACCGGGACCCTGGCAACAGGCAACTGAAGGAACACGGGTGGGTTTTAGTCAGTAAGAGTCTGACACGCCCTTCCGCTCCGCCCAGAGCGGGAGAAGTCATTGGATGATTTCCCACCCTCAAAAAAAAAAAAAAGGCTGAACAACCGATAAACACAGTTTTGTTGTAATATGTGGTTTGTGTTTTATTTCGATGACGGTGACGTTAAACTCGAATCAAATAATCATCAGCCTATAATGTTCCCACTGCTGAGACACAGGCCTCCTCTCTGTGTGAGGTAGAGGGCTGTAATAGTAGGGGAGGCAATGATGCTAAATGGGGATTTACTCGAGGGTCGTGGGGACCTATTGGATTGTGAAGATTAGATGCTAAAAAGAAAAAAAGGTTATGTGAAGGTGTGTTACCCTTCACTGGTGGGGGGAGCGTCTATGGTAGGGGAGCCCTAGCGGGGATTTCGGGAGTTACTCGAGCGCGGCAGAATAACATACGGGGGGCAACCTTGTACCTTGTGAAGTACTCCCACCATACCTGAGCCCTGTACATAGGGGCAAACGCCTAGGGCAGCCGATCAGATTAGTAAAAAAAAATCGATCGTTAGAAAAACTCGAGCGCGTCAGATTAAGGTAAGGTAAGTTGGTTACATGCAGAAAAGTGTGCATTTCAATAATCTGACAATTTAAGCGTGAAATAAGGAAATGGGAGAGTTTTTACTAATCTGATTGGCTGCCCTAGGCGTTTGCCCCTTTGTACAGGGCTCAGGTATGGTGGGAGTACTTCACAAGGTTGCCCCCTGTATGTTATTCTGCCGCGCTCGAGTAACTCCCAAAATCCCCGCTTGGGTTCCCCTACCATAAGAAATCGCGTAACATACACAAAAAAAAAAACATACAGACCAATTGAGAACATCCTCCTTTTTGAAGAAGTCGGTTAAAAACAAAAGGACACTTTAGGCGTCGAAGTAATCGTCTGCATTGCTGTCATTCAGAAACGTGAAAACTGTCAGCATTGCCACGTTGAATGGCAATGCTAATTCTTTGGCAAAAAACGAGCCAGCCCTCTGGTCACGTGAAGTGTCGACCAGTCGGCGAGAAATTTCCTTAATTAAAAAGATTTTCTTCTTGACTTAGTTAAAGCAAATACCTCCTCGTTGCTACTGGTAGCCTCGTTGGTCTAGTGGTCGCAAGCTCTACTGCTAAACATGAGGTCCTGGGTTCGGCTCCCGGGTCGGGCAAAGTGCTATTCCTATTCCCGAGTTGGGCTATGTGTTATTGGATTTTTCCATCTGAAACTCAGTACCAGACCGGAATCTGGATTAGTGACCGGTTGATGGCAATGCACTCGCCCCCTATCACATGGGACTTAAATATAACTGGCGAAATGTGGGTATAGGTACTATTAAGGTATACCTCTGCCTAACCTTTCGGGTATTATAAGCGTGATGTTATGTTAAAGTCTTAGTACAGAAATCTCGATCTTTTGACATGTTGCCATCGCACCCGAGAGAGGCAAGGGCGGGTTGCTAGTTAAAATTAAAAAAAATTCCAACAAACAGAGTTCCGCCAGAAGCAAAACTATGACGACTAGATTTTAACTATTTTACGTAAAAGGGGAATAACTTTGAACTTTGACTGAGAAGTAACAAAAGGTAAATTCGCGTACCTACCGATACGTATTCTTGCAAAAGGACCTCGCTCCATGAATCACTTTCGCACATCTAAACATTGAGTTAAGGTGCCTACAGATGTGCTCGATTTTGGCTGATCGACACGTGTGATCAAACAAATCGAGTAAATGTGTAAGTAACAGACGATCGACATCGTATTTTTAGTCGATCGCCATTACTCTGGATCGTTTTTGTCGATCGGTGTAAATCAACAAGTGATGCTCGATTTTAATCTTGATATTCAGGTGACAGTAACAATCGATAAAATCGAAGAAATATTTAAGAAGGTCTTATTGATCGTCAAACTGCTTATAAAGCGAGCCACACGATAACGATCGGCAATATCCTTTCAATCAACTCAGGCCTATCGCAGTCCACTGCTGGACATAGGTCTCTCCCAGCCTACGCCACACTACCCTATTCTCCGCCTTCCGCATCCTGTTTGTCCTAGCCACCAGTGTGGGAATGTGTGGTGTCGTGTGTACCTTTAGACAGTAAGAATACACCTACACTCCACCCCGTAACAAACATTCGACCATTTATCTCGACCATCTGATCTCAGACCAAAACACTATAAAAAGGACAAATAAAAAAACTATACATCCCTATACAGTACGACACGGGTTAGATGTTGCATCGATGTACCGCCAACAGCACGTCAGTAACACTTGTCTACTTTGAAAACCACGCAATAATGCTTCGAAATAAAAGCGAGGTCAAAGTCAAACTGTAACTATGGACTTATGGATCATCATCATCATCATTTCAGCCGAAAGACGTCCACTGCTGGACATAGGCCTTCCCAAGCACCGCCACTTCGCTTGGTTCTGTGCTTCTCGACTTATAGTTCACTGTATCCAAATCTATGTGTCAGCAACACATCAATCACAAATTATCGATCAGCTTCCAAGTCTGACTCAGGGCAAGATTCACAGATAGCGCTTCATACAAAAATTTACATTATTCTACACATAAAGGTTTTTACATACTGGCGCGATTCGCCGCGCGACGCGAATTTTAACAAAACAATTTCTGAGAAAACTTCACGGCGAACAATGCGGCGGAGTCGCGTCGCGCGTCGAATCACGCCAGTACGTAAGAGCCTTAATGCTCATATTCGTATGAGCGGAGTGAGCAAGCCTTTCATTCGAACACGAACATTGACGAAATTGACGAATAGTTTTCACAATCATAATGCGACGGGGACTTTACCTATTTAGCAAGGTAAAGTCGAAGCGCGCTCTATGAATCTTGCTCTCAGAGTCTGCCTCACCAGTTTGGAAATGATAATGTTTGACAAATTTTACCGATGAAACTTCTAAGTTGTGTCATACTCTACCATATACCACAACAAAACACAGCGGTTTAGGGTTGTGCTAAAGAAACTTTTTGCAGCGAGAGGGTTGGGACAAAAGGTGGTATTAACTTTACGAGTTCTCGTAAAAATGAAACGGTAAACAAGGAGATAAGGTTTAAACTGTTTTTTCGTGTTTCACGTTCGAAATTTTTGCTAAAAGACGAGTTGTAATTGAAAAAATTGTTTTTTTTTGCTTATCTTTGTCGTGTTTTGTTGGTGATTACAGGAATTATCTATGCAGGAAACACCATTGCTTGGCATCACATTTCTCCCTCTTTCGGGTTTATTATAATATTTTGTTTTGTTGTACGGGATATATTCTTTCAGGGCAAGTGAAGGCTCATGTAGGACTTCTACGTCTTCTTTCTTTTCGTGTGGTTAGCTACTAACCTCCCTCAGGTTAGTAGCCCTAGACAAATGACAATCGCTTCGAAGCGATTGTTAGGATTGACATAAGCTTTTCGATAGTTTATGTCAGTCCTATACATTTTTGCCTTGTACATCATCGTGTTCGCTGATAGAATGTCACTTTGTCTACGGCCTCTGCAGGCGTAGCATGACCAGACAAGAGAAGACAAACTGACAGATATACAATCGCAATCTGTCAGTTTGTCTATTCTTCCGTCGACAAAACCCGTTTCTACGGGTGTCATGCTATGCGTGCTGGTGTCAAGAGTTTTAAAGCCACCCATGGGCCTCTGAGTTGACGTGACATGCTGTCGTGAAATATCTCTCAGACATTTTCCTTACGGTGTTTTCGTTCACCGTTTTTAAAAAAAGTGATAATTTATACATACGCAAATGAATCTGAAAAGTTAGAGAACTTCTACTGAATAAAATAAGTACCTCCTATATTTTAATAACTCCTGTAGGTACTGATAACGGTCCAGCCAATCCAGGTATTTGCTTAAGGGCCATAGTTTCCTGACTGACCTTGCGCATGTGGGCGGAGCTTAAGTCCCTACTCTAGACGCGCGGTGGCGCGCTACACTAAAATGTTGATCAAAGAATATGCAGGGGCGCAGACATGCGCACGTAGGTCGCCACTTTTGCCTACGATTCTTGTGCCTCATTAATGGTAGATGGAAGGCTGATATTTGTATAGATCGATACTTATGTTTGTGCGTATACGTATATTTTATGATTTGAACTGGACATTATTTTTAGCATATATGTGGAAGAAAACTTTTTACAAAAAAAAAAACAACCGACTTCACAAAAAACAATAAAAAAGTGAAAAAAAACTTTCTTTCTCTTTCCAACATTACTAGCAAATAAATGATTTATTTATTTCTTTCTTTCTCTTTCTCTTTCTCTTTCTCTTTCTCTTTCTCTTTCTCTTTCTTTATCTTTCTTTCTCTCAAGAGAAAGAAAAAGAAAGTGAAAGAAAGATCTTTCACTTTCTTTTTCTTTCTTTCTCTTTCTTTCTCTTTCTTTCTCTTTCTTCAATTGGGTTTTTCCATCTGAAATTTCACAGTGGTAGCCC